>OY756959.1:16926247-18305736 GCA_963580455.1 Euonymus europaeus | reverse complement strand
TCAAAGATGCTCGGTGTACACTTTTTATTGTTCTTTTATGTCAACTTTTACGAGTATAAGCTTCGTAGATTATTTCGATGACAAAACACCAACTTTTTGTGAGACAAATGGACAAAACCGTTGAAAGCTCCTCCATAGAGAGAGTTGAGCAACTTCGGACCATCAAAGATGCTCGGTGTACACTTTTTATTGTTCTTCTATGTCAAATTTTACGAGTATAAGCTTCGTAGATTATTTCGATGGCAAAACACCAACTTTCTGTGAAAAATGGACAAAACTGTTGAAAGCTCCTCCATAGAGAGAGTTGAGCAACTTCGGACCATCAAAGTTGCTCTGTGTACACTTTTTATTGTTGTTCTATGTAAAATTTTATGAATACAAGCTTACAAGATTATTTCGATTCGAAAACATCAACTTTCTATAACAAATGGATAAAACCGTTAAAAGCTCCTCCATAGAGAGAGTTGACCAACTTCGGACCATCAAAGTTGCTCTGTGTACACTTTTTATTGTAGTTCTATGTAAAATTTTATGAATACAAGCTTACAAGATTATTTCGATTCCAAAACACCAACTTTCTATGACAAATGGATAAAACCGTTGAAGCTACTCCATAGAGAGAGTTGAGCAACTTCGGACCATCAAAGTTGCTCTGTGTACACTTTTTATTGTTGTTCTATGGAAAATTTTATGAATACAAGCTTACAAGATTATTTCGATTTGAAAACATCAACTTTCTATGACAAATGGATAAAACCGTTAAAAGCTCCTCCATAGAGAGAGTTGATCAACTTCAGACCATCAAAGTTGCTCTGTGTACACTTTTTATTGTAGTTCTATGTAAAATTTTATGAATACAAGCTTACAAGATTATTTCGATTCCAAAACACCAACTTTCTATGACAAATGGATAAAACCGTTGAAGCTACTCCATAGAGAGAGTTGAGCAACTTCGGACCATCAAAGTTGCTCTGTGTACACTTTTTATTGTTGTTCTATGGAAAATTTTATGAATACAAGCTTACAAGATTATTTCGATTACAAAACACCAACTTTCTATGACAAATGGATAAAACCGTTGAAGCTACTCCATAGAGAGAGTTGAGCAACTTCGGACCATCAAAGTTGCTCTGTGTACACTTTTTATTGTTGTTCTATGGATAATTTTATGAATACAAGCTTACAAGATTATTTCGATTTGAAAACATCAACTTTCTATGACAAATGGATAAAACCGTTAAAAGCTCCTCCATAGAGAGAGTTGATCAACTTCAGACCATCAAAGTTGCTCTGTGTACACTTTTTATTGTTGTTCTATGGATAATTTTATGAATACAAGCTTACAAGATTATTTCGATTTGAAAACATCAACTTTCTATGACAAATGGATAAAACCGTTAAAAGCTCCTCCATAGAGAGAGTTGATCAACTTCAGACCATCAAAGTTGCTCTGTGTACACTTTTTATTGTTGTTCTGTGTAAAATTTTATGAATACAAGCTTCGAAGATTATTTCGATTACAAAACACCAACTTTCTATGACAAATGGATAAAACCGTTAAAAGTTCCTCCATAGAGAGAGTTGATCAACTTCGGACCATCAAAGATGCTCGGTGTACACTTTTTATTGTTCTTCTATGTCAAATTTTACGAGTATAAGCTTCGTAGATTATTTCGATGACAAAACACCAACTTTCTGTGAGACAAATGGACAAAACCGTTGAAAGCTCCTCCAAAGAGAGAGTTAAGCAACTTCGGACCATCAAAGATGCTCGGTGTACACTTTTTATTGTTCTTCTATGTCAAATTTTATGAGTATAAGCTTCGTAGATTATTTCGATAGCAAAACACCAACTTTCTATGAAAAATGGACAAAACTGTTGAAAGCTCCTCCATAGAGAGAGTTGAGCAACTTCGGACCATCAAAGTTGCTCTGTGTACACTTTTTGTTGTTGTTCAATGTAAAATTTTATGAATACAAGCTTACAAGATTATTTCGATTCGAAAACATCAACTTTCTATGACAAATGGATAAAACCGTTAAAAGCTCCTCCATAGAGAGAGTTGACCAACTTCGGACCATCAAAGTTGCTCTGTGTAAACTTTTTATTGTTGTTCTATGTAAAATTTTATGAATACAAGCTTACAAGATTATTTCGATTCCAACACACCAACTTTCTATGAAAAATGGACAAAACCGTTGAAAGCTCCTCCATAGAGAGAGTTGAGCAACTTCGGACCATCAAAGATGCTCGGTGTACACTTTTTATTGTTCTTTTATGTCAACTTTTACGAGTATAAGCTTCGTAGATTATTTCGATGACAAAACACCAACTTTTTGTGAGACAAATGGACAAAACCGTTGAAAGCTCCTCCATAGAGAGAGTTGAGCAACTTCGGACCATCAAAGATGCTCGGTGTACACTTTTTATTGTTCTTCTATGTCAAATTTTACGAGTATAAGCTTCGTAGATTATTTCGATGGCAAAACACCAACTTTCTGTGAAAAATGGACAAAGCTGTTGAAAGCTCCTCCATAGAGAGAGTTGAGCAACTTCGGACCATCAAAGTTGCTCTGTGTACACTTTTTATTGTTGTTCTATGTAAAATTTTATGAATACAAGCTTACAAGATTATTTCGATTCGAAAACATCAACTTTCTATAACAAATGGATAAAACCGTTAAAAGCTCCTCCATAGAGAGAGTTGACCAACTTCGGACCATCAAAGTTGCTCTGTGTACACTTTTTATTGTAGTTCTATGTAAAATTTTATGAATACAAGCTTACAAGATTATTTCGATTCCAAAACACCAACTTTCTATGACAAATGGATAAAACCGTTGAAGCTACTCCATAGAGAGAGTTGAGCAACTTCGGACCATCAAAGTTGCTCTGTGTACACTTTTTATTGTTGTTCTATGGAAAATTTTATGAATACAAGCTTACAAGATTATTTCGATTTGAAAACATCAACTTTCTATGACAAATGGATAAAACCGTTAAAAGCTCCTCCATAGAGAGAGTTGATCAACTTCAGACCATCAAAGTTGCTCTGTGTACACTTTTTATTGTTGTTCTATGTAAAATTTTATGAATACAAGCTTCTAGGATTATTTCGATTCCAAAACACCAACTTTCTATGACAAATGGATAAAACCGTTAAAAGCTCCTACATAGAGAGAGTTGAGCAACTTCGGACCATCAAAGATGCTCGGTGTACACTTTTTATTGTTCTTCTATGTCAAATTTTACGAGTATAAGCTTCGTAGACTATTTCGATGACAAAACACCAACTTTCTGTGAGACAAATGGACAAAACCGTTGAAAGCTCCTCCATAGAGAGAGTTGAGCAACTTCGGACCATCAAAGATGCTCGGTGTACACTTTTTATTGTTCTTCTATGTCAAATTTTACGAGTATAAGCTTCGTAGATTATTTCGATAGCAAAACACCAACTTTCTATGAAAAATGGACAAAACTGTTGAAAGCTCCTCCATAGAGAGAGTTGAGCAACTTCGGACCATCAAAGTTGCTCTGTGTACACTTTTTGTTGTTGTTCAATGTAAAATTTTATGAATACAAGCTTACAAGATTATTTCGATTCGAAAACATCAACTTTCTATGACAAATGGATAAAACCGTTAAAAGCTCATCCATAGAGAGAGCTGACCAACTTCGGACCATCAAAGTTGCTCTGTGTAAACTTTTTATTGTTGTTCTATGTAAAATTTTATGAATACAAGCTTACAAGATTATTTCGATTCCAACACACCAACGTTCTATGAAAAATGGACAAAACCGTTGAAAGCTCCTCCATAGAGAGAGTTGAGCAACTTTGGACCATCAAAGTTGCTCTGTGTACACTTTTTATTGTTGTTCTATGTAAAATTTTATGAATACAAGCTTCCAGGATTATTTCGATTCCAAAACACCAACTTTCTATGACAAATGGATAAAACCGTTAAAAGCTCCTACATAGAGAGAGTTGAGCAACTTCGGACCATCAAAGATGCTCGGTGTACACTTTTTATTGTTCTTCTATGTCAAATTTTACGAGTATAAGCTTCGTAGATTATTTCGATGACAAAACACCAACTTTCTGTGAGACAAATGGACAAAACCGTTGAAAGCTCCTCCATAGAGAGAGTTGAGCAACTTCGGAATATAAAATATGCTCGGTGTACACTTTTTATTGTTCTTCTATGTCAAATTTTACGAGTATAAGCTTCGTAGATTATTTCGATAGCAAAACACCAACTTTCTGTGAAAAATGGACAAAACTGTTGAAAGCTCCTCCATAGAGAGAGTTGAGCAACTTTGGACCATCAAAGTTGCTCTGTGTACACTTTTTATTGTTGTTCTATGGAAAATTTTATGAATACAAGCTTACAAGATTATTTCGATTCGAAAACATCAACTTTCTATGACAAATGGATAAAACCGTTAAAAGCTCCTCCATAGAGAGAGTTGATCAACTTCGGACAATCAAAGTTGCTCTGTGTACACTTTTTATTGTAGTTCTATGTAAAATTTTATGAATACAAGCTTACAAGATTATTTCGATTACAAAACACCAACTTTCTATGACAAATGGATAAAACCGTTGAAGCTACTCCATAGAGAGAGTTGAGCAACTTCGGACCATCAAAGTTGCTCTGTGTACACTTTTTATTGTTGTTCTATGGATAATTTTATGAATACAAGCTTACAAGATTATTTCGATTTGAAAACATCAACTTTCTATGACAAATGGATAAAACCGTTAAAAGCTCCTCCATAGAGAGAGTTGATCAACTTCAGACCATCAAAGTTGCTCTGTGTACACTTTTTATTGTTGTTCTGTGTAAAATTTTATGAATACAAGCTTCGAAGATTATTTCGATTCCAAAACACCAACTTTCTATGACAAATGGATAAAACCGTTAAAAGTTCCTCCATAGAGAGAGTTGATCAACTTCGGACCATCAAAGATGCTCGGTGTACACTTTTTATTGTTCTTCTATGTCAAATTTTACGAGTATAAGCTTCGTAGATTATTTCGATGACAAAACACCAACTTTTTGTGAGACAAATGGACAAAACCGTTGAAAGCTCCTCCATAGAGAGAGTTGAGCAACTTCGGACCATCAAAGATGCTCGGTGTACACTTTTTATTGTTCTTCTATGTCAAATTTTACGAGTATAAGCTTCGTAGATTATTTCGATGGCAAAACACCAACTTTCTGTGAAAAATGGACAAAACTGTTGAAAGCTCCTCCATAGAGAGAGTTGAGCAACTTCGGACCATCAAAGTTGCTCTGTGTACACTTTTTATTGTTGTTCTATGTAAAATTTTATGAATACAAGCTTACAAGATTATTTCGATTCGAAAACATCAACTTTCTATAACAAATGGATAAAACCGTTAAAAGCTCCTCCATAGAGAGAGTTGACCAACTTCGGACCATCAAAGTTGCTCTGTGTACACTTTTTATTGTAGTTCTATGTAAAATTTTATGAATACAAGCATACAAGATTATTTCGATTCCAAAACACCAACTTTCTATGACAAATGGATAAAACCGTTGAAGCTACTCCATAGAGAGAGTTGAGCAACTTCGGACCATCAAAGTTGCTCTGTGTACACTTTTTATTGTTGTTCTATGGAAAATTTTATGAATACAAGCTTACAAGATTATTTCGATTTGAAAACATCAACTTTCTATGATAAATGGATAAAACCGTTAAAAGCTCCTCCATAGAGAGAGTTGATCAACTTCAGACCATCAAAGTTGCTCTGTGTACACTTTTTATTGTTGTTCTATGTAAAATTTTATGAATACAAGCTTCTAGGATTATTTCGATTCCAAAACACCAACTTTCTATGACAAATGGATAAAACCGTTAAAAGCTCCTACATAGAGAGAGTTGAGCAACTTCGGACCATCAAAGATGCTCGGTGTACACTTTTTATTGTTCTTCTATGTCAAATTTTACGAGTATAAGCTTCGTAGACTATTTCGATGACAAAACACCAACTTTCTGTGAGACAAATGGACAAAACCGTTGAAAGCTCCTCCATAGAGAGAGTTGAGCAACTTCGGACCATCAAAGATGCTCGGTGTACACTTTTTATTGTTCTTCTATGTCAAATTTTACGAGTATAAGCTTCGTAGATTATTTCGATGACAAAACACCAACTTTCTGTGAGACGAATGGACAAAACCGTTGAAAGCTCCTCCATAGAGAGAGTTGAGCAACTTCGGACCATCAAAGATGCTCGGTGTACACTTTTTATTGTTCTTCTATGTCAAATTTTACGAGTATGAGCTTCGTAGATTATTTCGATGGCAAAACACCAACTTTCTGTGAAAAATGAACAAAACTGTTGAAAGCTCCTCCATAGAGAGAGTTGAGAAACTTCGGACCATCAAAGTTGCTCTGTGTACACTTTTTATTGTTGTTCTATGTAAAATTTTATGAATACAAGCTTACAAGATTATTTCGATTCCAAAACACCAACTTTCTATGAAAAATGGACAAAACCGTTGAAAGCTCCTCCATAGAGAGAGTTGAGCAACTTTGGACCATCAAAGTTGCTCTGTGTACACTTTTTATTGTTGTTCTATGGAAAATTTTATGAATACAAGCTTACAAGATTATTTCGATTCGAAAACATCAACTTTCTATGACAAATGGATAAAACCGTTAAAAGCTCCTCCATAGAGAGAGTTGATCAACTTCGGACCATCAAAGTTGCTCTGTGTACACTTTTTATTGTAGTTCTATGTAAAATTTTATGAATACAAGCTTACAAGATTATTTCGATTCCAAAACACCAACTTTCTATGACAAATGGATAAAACCGTTGAAGCTACTCCATAGAGAGAGTTGAGCAACTTCGGACCATCAAAGTTGCTCTGTGTACACTTTTTATTATTGTTCTATGGAAAATTTTATGAATACAAGCTTACAAGATTATTTCGATTTGAAAACATCAACTTTCTATGACAAATGGATAAAACCGTTAAAAGCTCCTCCATAGAGAGAGTTGATCAACTTCAGACCATCAAAGTTGCTATGTGTACACTTTTTATTGTTGTTCTATGTAAAATTTTATGAATACAAGCTTCGAAGATTATTTCGATTCCAAAACACCAACTTTCTATGACAAATGGATAAAACCGTTAAAAGCTCCTCCATAGAGAGAGTTGATCAACTTCGGACCATCAAACATGTTCGGTGTACACTTTTTATTGTTCTTCTATGTCAAATTTTACGAGTATAAGCTTCGTAGATTATTTCGATGACAAAACACCAACTTTCTGTGAGACAAATGGACAAAACCGTTGAAAGCTCCTCCATAGAGAGAGTTAAGCAACTTCGGACCATCAAAGATGCTCGGTGTACACTTTTTATTGTTCTTCTATGTCAAATTTTACGAGTATAAGCTTCGTAGATTATTTCGAGGCTAAAACACCAACTTTCTATGAAAAATGGACAAAACTGTTGAAAGCTCCTCCATAGAGAGAGTTGAGCAACTTCGGACCATCAAAGTTGCTCTGTGTACACTTTTTGTTGTTGTTCAATGTAAAATTTTATGAATACAAGCTTACAAGATTATTTCGATTCGAAAACATCAACTTTCTATGACAAATGGATAAAACCGTTAAAAGCTCCTCCATAGAGAGAGTTGACCAACTTCGGACCATCAAAGTTGCTCTGTGTAAACTTTTTATTGTTGTTCTATGTAAAATTTTATGAATACAAGCTTACAAGATTATTTCGATTCCAACACACCAACGTTCTATGAAAAATGGACAAAACCGTTGAAAGCTCCTCCATAGAGAGAGTTGAGCAACTTCGGACCATCAAAGTTGCTCTGTGTACACTTTTTATTGTTGTTCTATGTAAAATTTTATGAATACAAGCTTCTAGGATTATTTCGATTCCAAAACACCAACTTTCTATGACAAATGGATAAAACCGTTAAAAGCTCCTACATAGAGAGAGTTGAGCAACTTCGGACCATCAAAGATGCTCGGTGTACACTTTTTATTGTTCTTCTATGTCAAATTTTACGAGTATAAGCTTCGTAGATTATTTCGATGACAAAACACCAACTTTCTGTGAGACAAATGGACAAAACCGTTGAAAGCTCCTCCATAGAGAGAGTTGAGCAACTTCGGACCATCAAAGATGCTCGGTGTACACTTTTTATTGTTCTTCTATGTCAAATTTTACGAGTATAAGCTTCGTAGATTATTTCGATGGCAAAACACCAACTTTCTGTGAAAAATGAACAAAACTGTTGAAAGCTCCTCCATAGAGAGAGTTGAGCAACTTCGGACCATCAAAGTTGCTCTGTGTACACTTTTTATTGTTGTTCTATGTAAAATTTTATGAATACAAGCTTACAAGATTATTTCGATTCCAAAACACCAACTTTCTATGAAAAATGGACAAAACCGTTGAAAGCTCCTCCATAGAGAGAGTTGAGCAACTTTGGACCATCAAAGTTGCTCTGTGTACACTTTTTATTGTTGTTCTATGGAAAATTTTATGAATACAAGCTTACAAGATTATTTCGATTCGAAAACATCAACTTTCTATGACAAATGGATAAAACCGTTAAAAGCTCCTCCATAGAGAGAGTTGATCAACTTTGGACCATCAAAGTTGCTCTGTGTACACTTTTTATTGTAGTTCTACGTAAAATTTTATGAATACAAGCTTACAAGATTATTTCGATTCCAAAACACCAACTTTCTATGACAAATGGATAAAACCGTTGAAGCTACTCCATAGAGAGAGTTGAGCAACTTCGGACCATCAAAGTTGCTCTGTGTACACTTTTTATTGTTCTTCTATGTCAAATTTTACGAGTATAAGCTTCGTAGATTATTTCGATGACAAAACACCAACTTTCTGTGAGACAAATGGACAAAACCGTTGAAAGCTCCTCCATAGAGAGAGTTAAGCAACTTCGGACCATCAAAGATGCTCGGTGTACACTTTTTATTGTTCTTCTATGTCAAATTTTACGAGTATAAGCTTCGTAGATTATTTCGATGGCAAAACACCAACTTTCTGTGAAAAATGGACAAAACTGTTGAAAGCTCCTCCATAGAGAGAGTTCAGCAACTTCGGACCATCAAACATGCTCGGTGTACACTTTTTATTGTTCTTCTATGTCAAATTTTACGAGTATAAGCTTCGTAGATTATTTCGATGACAAAACACCAACTTTCTGTGAGACAAATGGACAAAACCGTTGAAAGCTCCTCCATAGAGAGAGTTAAGCAACTTCGAACCATCAAAGATGCTCGGTGTACACTTTTTATTGTTCTTCTATGTCAAATTTTACGAGTATAAGCTTCGTAGATTATTTCGAGGCTAAAACACCAACTTTCTATGAAAAATGGACAAAACTGTTGAAAGCTCCTCCATAGAGAGAGTTGAGCAACTTCGGACCATCAAAGTTGCTCTGTGTACACTTTTTGTTGTTGTTCAATGTAAAATTTTATGAATACAAGCTTACAAGATTATTTCGATTCGAAAACATCAACTTTCTATGACAAATGGATAAAACCGTTAAAAGCTCCTCCATAGAGAGAGTTGACCAACTTCGGACCATCAAAGTTGCTCTGTGTAAACTTTTTATTGTTGTTCTATGTAAAATTTTATGAATACAAGCTTACAAGATTATTTCGATTCCAACACACCAACGTTCTATGAAAAATGGACAAAACCGTTGAAAGCTCCTCCATAGAGAGAGTTGAGCAACTTCGGAATATCAAAGATGCTCGGTGTACACTTTTTATTGTTCTTCTATGTCAAATTTTACGAGTATAAGCTTCGTAGATTATTTCGATGACAAAACACCAACTTTTTGTGAGACAAATGGACAAAACCGTTGAAAGCTCCTCCATAGAGAGAGTTGAGCAACTTCGGACCATCAAAGATGCTCGGTGTACACTTTTTATTGTTCTTCTATGTCAAATTTTACGAGTATAAGCTTCGTAGATTATTTCGATGGCAAAACACCAACTTTCTGTGAAAAATGGACAAAACTGTTGAAAGCTCCTCCATAGAGAGAGTTGAGCAACTTCGGACCATCAAAGTTGCTCTGTGTACACTTTTTATTGTTGTTCTATGTAAAATTTTATGAATACAAGCTTACAAGATTATTTCGATTCGAAAACATCAACTTTCTATAACAAATGGATAAAACCGTTAAAAGCTCCTCCATAGAGAGAGTTGACCAACTTCGGACCATCAAAGTTGCTCTATGTACACTTTTTATTGTTGTTCTATGTAAAATTTTATGAATACAAGCTTCCAAGATTATTTCGATTCCAAAACACCAACTTTCTATGACAAATGGATAAAACCGTTAAAAGCTCCTACATAGAGAGAGTTGAGCAACTTCGGACCATCAAAGATGCTTGGTGTACACTTTTTATTGTTCTTCTATGTCAAATTTTACGAGTATAAGCTTCGTAGATTATTTCGATGCCAAAACACCAACTTTCTATGAAAAATGGAAAAAAACCGTTGAAAGCTCCTCCATAGAGAGAGTTGAGCAACTTCGGACCATCAAAGTTGCTCTGTGTACAATTTTTATTTTTGTTCTATGGAAAATTTTATGAATACAAGCTTACAAGATTATTTCGATTCGAAAACATCAACTTTCTATGACAAATGGATAAAACCGTTATAAGCTCCTCCATAGAGAGAGTTGATCAACTTCGGACCATCAAAGTTGCTCTGTGTACACTTTTTATTGTTGTTCTATGTAAAATTTTATGAGTACAAGCTTACAAGATTATTTCGATGGCAAAACACCAACTTTCTATGAAAAATGGACAAAACCATTGAAAGCTCCACCATAGAGAGAGTTGAGCAACTTCGGACCATCAAAGTTGCTCTGTGTACACTTTTTGTTGTTGTTCAATGTAAAATTTTATGAATACAAGCTTACAAGATTATTTCGATTCGAAAACATCAACTTTCTATGACAAATGGATAAAACCGTTAAAAGCTCCTCCATAGAGAGAGTTGACCAACTTCGGACCATCAAAGTTGCTCTGTGTAAACTTTTTATTGTTGTTCTATGTAAAATTTTATGAATACAAGCTTACAAGATTATTTCGATTCCAACACACCAACGTTCTATGAAAAATGGACAAAACCGTTGAAAGCTCTTCCATAGAGAGAGTTGAGCAACTTCGGAATATCAAAGATGCTCGGTGTACACTTTTTATTGTTCTTCTATGTCAAATTTTACGAGTATAAGCTTCGTAGATTATTTCGATGACAAAACACCAACTTTCTGTGAGACAAATGGACAAAACCGTTGAAAGCTCCTCCATAGAGAGAGTTGAGCAACTTCGGACCATCAAAGATGCTCGGTGTACACTTTTTATTGTTCTTCTATGTCAAATTTTACGAGTATAAGCTTCGTAGATTATTACTATGGCAAAACACCAACATTCTGTGAAAAATGGACAAAACTGTTGAAAGCTCCTCCATAGAGAGAGTTGAGCAACTTCGGACCATCAAAGTTGCTCTGTGTACACTTTTTATTGTTGTTCTATGTAAAATTTTATGAATACAAGCTTACAAGATTATTTCGAATCGAAAACATCAACTTTCTATAACAAATGGATAAAACCGTTAAAAGCTCCTCCATAGAGAGAGTTGACCAACTTCGGACCATCAAAGTTGCTCTGTGTACACTTTTTATTGTTGTTCTATGTAAAATTTTATGAATACAAGCTTCCAAGATTATTTCGATTCCAAAACACCAACTTTCTATGACAAATGGATAAAACCGTTAAAAGCTCCTACATAGAGAGAGTTGAGCAACTTCGGACCATCAAAGTTGCTCTGTGTACACTTTTTATTGTTCTTCTTTGTAAAATTTTATGAATACAAGCTTACAAGATTATTTCGATTCCAAAACACCAACTTTCTATGAAAAATGGACAAAACCGTTGAAAGCTCCTCCATAGAGAGAGTTGAGCAACTTTGGACCATCAAAGTTGCTCTGTGTACACTTTTTATTGTTGTTCTATGGAAAATTTTATGAATACAAGCTTACAAGATTATTTCGATTCGAAAACATCAACTTTCTATGACAAATGGATAAAACCGTTAAAAGCTCCTCCATAGAGAGAGTTGATCAACTTCGGACCATCAAAATTGCTCTGTGTACACTTTTTATTGTAGTTCTATGTAAAATTTTATGAATACAAGCTTACAAGATTATTTCGATTCGAAAACATCAACTTTCTATGACAAATGGATAAAACCGTTAAAAGCTCCTCCATAGAGAGAGTTGACCAACTTCGGACCATCAAAGTTGCTCTGTGTAAACTTTTTATTGTTGTTCTATGTAAAATTTTATGAATACAAGCTTACAAGATTATTTCGATTCCAACACACTAACTTTCTATGAAAAATGGACAAAACCGTTGAAAGCTCCTCCATAGAGAGAGTTGAGCAACTTCGGACCATCAAAGTTGCACTGTGTACACTTTTTATTGTTGTTCTATGTAAAATTTTATGAATACAAGCTTCCAGGATTATTTCGATTCCAAAACACCAACTTTCTATGACAAATGGAAAAAACCGTTAAAAGCTCCTACATAGAGAGAGTTGAGCAACTTCGGACCATCAAAGATGCTCGGTGTACACTTTTTATTGTTCTTCTATGTCAAATTTTACGAGTATAAGCTTCGTAGATTATTTCGATGGCAGAACACCAACTTTCTGTGAAAAATGGACAAAACTGTTGAAAACTCCTCCATAGAGAGAGTTGATCAACTTCGGACCATCAAAGTTGCTCTGTGTACACTTTTTATTGTTGTTCTATGTAAAATTTTATGAATACAAGCTTACAAGATTATTTCGATTCGAAAACATCAACTTTCTATGACAAATGGATAAAACCGTTAAAAGCTCCTCCATAGAGAGAGTTGACCAACTTCGGACCATCAAAGTTGCTCTGTGTAAACTTTTTATTGTTGTTCTATGTAAAATTTTATGAATACAAGCTTACAAGATTATTTCGATTCCAAAACACCAACTTTCTATGAAAAATGGAAAAACCGTTGAAAGCTCCTCCATAGAGACAGTTGAGCAACTTCGGACCATCAAAGTTGCTCTGTGTACACTTTTTATTGTTGTTCTATGTAAAATTTTATGAATACAAGCTTCCAGGATTATTTCGATTACAAAACACCAACTTTCTATGACAAATGGATAAAACCGTTAAAAGCACCTCCATAGAGAGAGTTGACCAACTTCGGACCATCAAAGTTGCTCTGTGTAAACTTTTTATTGTTGTTCTATGTAAAATTTTATGAATACAAGCTTACAAGATTATTTCGATTCCAACACACCAACTTTCTATGAAAAATGGACAAAACCGTTGAAAGCTCCTCCATAGAGATAGTTGAGCAACTTCGGACCATCAAAGTTGCTCTGTGTACACTTTTTATTGTTGTTCTATGTAAAATTTTATGAATACAAGCTTCCAAGATTATTTCGATGGCAAAACACCAACTTTCTATGAAAAATGGACAAAACTATTGAAAGCTCCTCCATAGAGAGAGTTGAGCAACTTCGGACCATCAAAGTTGCTCTGTGTACACTTTTTGTTGTTGTTCAATGTAAAATTTTATGAATACAAGCTTACAAGATTATTTCGATTCGAAAACATCAACTTTCTACGACAAATGGATAAAACCGTTAAAAGCTCCTCCATAGAGAGAGTTGACCAACTTCGGACCATCAAAGTTGCTCTGTGTAAACTTTTTATTGTTGTTCTATGTAAAATTTTATGAATACAAGATTACAAGATTATTTCGATGGAAAAACAACAACTTTCTATGAAAAATGGACAAAACCATTGAAAGCTCCTCCATAGAGAGAGTTGAGCAACTTCGGACCATCAAAGTTGCTCTGTGTACACTTTTTGTTGTTGTTCAATGTAAAATTTTATGAATACAAGCTTACAAGATTATTTCGATTCGAAAACATCAACTTTCTATGACAAATGGATAAAACCGTTAAAAGCTCCTCCATAGAGAGAGTTGACCAACTTCGGACCATCAAAGTTGCTCTGTGTAAACTTTTTATTGTTGTTCTATGTAAAATTTTATGAATACAAGCTTACAAGATTATTTCGATTCCAACACACCAACGTTCTATGAAAAATGGACAAAACCGTTGAAAGCTCCTCCATAGAGAGAGTTGAGCAACTTCGGAATATCAAAGATGCTCGGTGTACACTTTTTATTGTTCTTCTATGTCAAATTTTACGAGTATAAGCTTCGTAGATTATTTCGATGACAAAACACCAACTTTTTGTGAGACAAATGGACAAAACCGTTGAAAGCTCCTCCATAGAGAGAGTTGAGCAACTTCGGACCATCAAAGATGCTCGGTGTACACTTTTTATTGTTCTTCTATGTCAAATTTTACGAGTATAAGCTTCGTAGATTATTTCGATGGCAAAACACCAACTTTCTGTGAAAAATGGACAAAACTGTTGAAAGCTCCTCCATAGAGAGAGTTGAGCAACTTCGGACCATCAAAGTTGCTCTGTGTACACTTTTTATTGTTGTTCTATGTAAAATTTTATGAATACAAGCTTACAAGATTATTTCGATTCGAAAACATCAACTTTCTATAACAAATGGATAAAACCGTTAAAAGCTCCTCCATAGAGAGAGTTGACCAACTTCGGACCATCAAAGTTGCTCTATGTACACTTTTTATTGTTGTTCTATGTAAAATTTTATGAATACAAGCTTCCAAGATTATTTCGATTCCAAAACACCAACTTTCTATGACAAATGGATAAAACCGTTAAAAGCTCCTACATAGAGAGAGTTGAGCAACTTCGGACCATCAAAGATGCTTGGTGTACACTTTTTATTGTTCTTCTATGTCAAATTTTACGAGTATAAGCTTCGTAGATTATTTCGATGCCAAAACACCAACTTTCTATGAAAAATGGAAAAAAATCGTTGAAAGCTCCTCCATAGAGAGAGTTGAGCAACTTCGGACCATCAAAGTTGCTCTGTGTACAATTTTTATTTTTGTTCTATGGAAAATTTTATGAATACAAGCTTACAAGATTATTTCGATTCGAAAACATCAACTTTCTATGACAAATGGATAAAACCGTTATAAGCTCCTCCATAGAGAGAGTTGATCAACTTCGGACCATCAAAGTTGCTCTGTGTACACTTTTTATTGTTGTTCTATGTAAAATTTTATGAATACAAGCTTACAAGATTATTTCGATGGCAAAACACCAACTTTCTATGAAAAATGGACAAAACCATTGAAAGCTCCTCCATAGAGAGAGTTGAGCAACTTCGGACCATCAAAGTTGCTCTGTGTACACTTTTTGTTGTTGTTCAATGTAAAATTTTATGAATACAAGCTTACAAGATTATTTCGATTCGAAAACATCAACTTTCTATGACAAATGGATAAAACCGTTAAAAGCTCCTCCATAGAGAGAGTTGACCAACTTCGGACCATCAAAGTTGCTCTGTGTAAACTTTTTATTGTTGTTCTATGTAAAATTTTATGAATACAAGCTTACAAGATTATTTCGATTCCAACACACCAACGTTCTATGAAAAATGGACAAAACCGTTGAAAGCTCCTCCATAGAGAGAGTTGAGCAACTTCGGAATATCAAAGATGCTCGGTGTACACTTTTTATTGTTCTTCTATGTCAAATTTTACGAGTATAAGCTTCGTAGATTATTTCGATGACAAAACACCAACTTTTTGTGAGACAAATGGACAAAACCGTTGAAAGCTCCTCCATAGAGAGAGTTGAGCAACTTCGGACCATCAAAGATGCTCGGTGTACACTTTTTATTGTTCTTCTATGTCAAATTTTACGAGTATAAGCTTCGTAGATTATTTCGATGGCAAAACACCAACTTTCTGTGAAAAATGGACAAAACTGTTGAAAGCTCCTCCATAGAGAGAGTTGAGCAACTTCGGACCATCAAAGTTGCTCTGTGTACACTTTTTATTGTTGTTCTATGTAAAATTTTATGAATACAAGCTTACAAGATTATTTCGATTCGAAAACATCAACTTTCTATAACAAATGGATAAAACCGTTAAAAGCTCCTCCATAGAGAGAGTTGACCAACTTCGGACCATCAAAGTTGCTCTATGTACACTTTTTATTGTTGTTCTATGTAAAATTTTATGAATACAAGCTTCCAAGATTATTTCGATTCCAAAACACCAACTTTCTATGACAAATGGATAAAACCGTTAAAAGCTCCTACATAGAGAGAGTTGAGCAACTTCGGACCATCAAAGATGCTTGGTGTACACTTTTTATTGTTCTTCTATGTCAAATTTTACGAGTATAAGCTTCGTAGATTATTTCGATGCCAAAACACCAACTTTCTATGAAAAATAGAAAAAAACCGTTGAAAGCTCCTCCATAGAGAGAGTTGAGCAACTTCGGACCATCAAAGTTGCTCTGTGTACAATTTTTATTTTTGTTCTATGGAAAATTTTATGAATACAAGCTTACAAGATTATTTCGATTCGAAAACATCAACTTTCTATGACAAATGGATAAAACCGTTATAAGCTCCTCCATAGAGAGAGTTGATCAACTTCGGACCATCAAAGTTGCTCTGTGTACACTTTTTATTGTTGTTCTATGTAAAATTTTATGAATACAAGCTTACAAGATTATTTCGATGGCAAAACACCAACTTTCTATGAAAAATGGACAAAACCATTGAAAGCTCCTCCATAGAGAGAGTTGAGCAACTTCGGACCATCAAAGTTGCTCTGTGTACACTTTTTGTTGTTGTTCAATGTAAAATTTTATGAATACAAGCTTACAAGATTATTTCGATTCGAAAACATCAACTTTCTATGACAAATGGATAAAACCGTTAAAAGCTCCTCCATAGAGAGAGTTGACCAACTTCGGACCATCAAAGTTGCTCTGTGTAAACTTTTTATTGTTGTTCTATGTAAAATTTTATGAATACAAGCTTACAAGATTATTTCGATTCCAACACACCAACGTTCTATGAAAAATGGACAAAACCGTTGAAAGCTCCTGCATAGAGAGAGTTGAGCAACTTCGGAATATCAAAGATGCTCGGTGTACAATTTTTATTGTTCTTCTATGTCAAATTTTACGAGTATAAGCTTCGTAGATTATTTCGATGACAAAACACCAACTTTTTGTGAGACAAATGGACAAAACCGTTGAAAGCTCCTCCATAGAGAGAGTTGAGCAACTTCGGACCATCAAAGATGCTCGGTGTACACTTTTTATTGTTCTTCTATGTCAAATTTTACGAGTATAAGCTTCGTAGATTATTTCGATAGCAAAACACCAACTTTCTGTGAAAAATGGACAAAACTGTTGAAAGCTCCTCCATAGAGAGAGTTGAGCAACTTCGGACCATCAAAGTTGCTCTGTGTAAACTTTTTATTGTTGTTCTATGTAAAATTTTATGAATACAAGCTTACAAGATTATTTCGATTCCAAAACACCAACTTTCTATGAAAAATGGAAAAACCGTTGAAAGCTCCTCCATAGAGACAGTTGAGCAACTTCGGACCATCAAAGTTGCTCTGTGTACACTTTTTATTGTTGTTCTATGTAAAATTTTATGAATACAAGCTTCCAGGATTATTTCGATTACAAAACACCAACTTTCTATGACAAATGGATAAAACCGTTAAAAGCACCTCCATAGAGAGAGTTGACCAACTTCGGACCATCAAAGTTGCTCTGTGTAAACTTTTTATTGTTGTTCTATGTAAAATTTTATGAATACAAGCTTACAAGATTATTTCGATTCCAACACACCAACTTTCTATGAAAAATGGACAAAACCGTTGAAAGCTCCTCCATAGAGACAGTTGAGCAACTTCGGACCATCAAAGTTGCTCTGTGTACACTTTTTATTGTTGTTCTATGTAAAATTTTATGAATACAAGCTTCCAGGATTATTTCGATTCCAAAACACCAACTTTCTATGACAAATGGATAAAACCGTTAAAAGCACCTACATAGAGAGAGTTGAGCAACTTCGGACCATCAAAGATGCTCGGTGTACACTTTTTATTTTTGTTCTATGGAAAATTTTATGAATACAAGCTTAAAAGATTATTTCGATGACAAAACACCAACTTTCTGTGAGACAAATGGACAAAACCGTTGAAAGCTCCTCCATAGAGAGAGTTGAGCAACTTCGGAATATCAAAGATGCTCGGAGTACACTTTTTATTGTTCTTCTATGTCAAATTTTACGAGTATAAGCTTCGTAGATTATTTCGATAGCAAAACACCAACTTTCTGTGAAAAATGGACAAAACTGTTGAAAGCTCCTCCATAGAGAGAGTTGAGCAACTTCGGACCATCAAAGTTGCTCTGTGTACACTTTTTATTGTTGTTCTATGTAAAATTTTATGAATACAAGCTTACAAGATTATTTCGATTCCAAAACACCAACTTTCTATGAAAAATGGACAAAACCGTTGAAAGCTCCTCCATAGAGAGAGTTGAGCAACTTTGGACCATCAAAGTTGCTCTGTGTACACTTTTTATTGTTGTTCTATGGAAAATTTTATGAATACAAGCTTACAAGATTATTTCGATTCGAAAACATCAACTTTCTATGACAAATGGATAAAACCGATAAAAGCTCCTCCATAGAGAGAGTTGATCAACTTCGGACAATCAAAGTTGCTCTGTGTACACTTTTTATTGTAGTTCTATGTAAAATTTTATGAATACAAGCTTACAAGATTATTTCGATTCCAAAACACCAACTTTCTATGACAAATGGATAAAACCGTTGAAGCTACTCCATAGAGAGAGTTGAGCAACTTCGGACCATCAAAGTTGCTCTATCTACACTTTTTATTGTTGTTCTATGGAAAATTTTATGAATACAAGCTTACAAGATTATTTCGATTTGAAAACATCAACTTTCTATGACAAATGGATAAAACCGTTAAAAGCTCCTCCATAGAGAGAGTTGATCAACTTCGGACCATCAAAGTTGCTCTGTGTACACTTTTTATTGTTGTTCTATGTAAAATTTTATGAATACAAGCTTCGAAGATTATTTCGATTCCAAAACACCAACTTTCTATGAAAAATGGATAAAACCAATAAAAGTTCCTCCATAGAGAGAGTTGATCAACATCGGACCATCAAACATGCTCGGTGTACACTTTTTATTGTTCTTCTATGTCAAATTTTACGAGTATAAGCTTCGTAGATTATTTCGATGACAAAACACCAACTTTCTGTGAGACAAATGGACAAAATCGTTGAAAGCTCCTCCATAGAGAGAGTTAAGCAACTTCGGACCATCAAAGATGCTCGGTGTACACTTTTTATTGTTCTTCTATGTCAAATTTTATGAGTATAAGCTTCGTAGATTATTTCGATAGCAAAACACCAACTTTCTATGAAAAATGGACAAAACTGTTGAAAGCTCCTCCATAGAGAGAGTTGAGCAACTTCGGACCATCAAAGTTGCTCTGTGTACACTTTTTGTTGTTGTTCAATGTAAAATTTTATGAATACAAGCTTACAAGATTATTTCGATTCGAAAACATCAACTTTCTATGACAAATGGATAAAACCGTTAAAAGCTCCTCCATAGAGAGAGTTGACGAACTTCGGACCATCAAAGTTGCTCTGTGTAAACTTTTTATTGTTGTTCTATGTAAAATTTTATGAATACAAGCTTACAAGATTATTTCGATTCCAACACACTAACTTTCTATGAAAAATGGACAAAACCGTTGAAAGCTCCTCCATAGAGAGAGTTGAGCAACTTCGGACCATCAAAGTTGCTCTGTGTACACTTTTTATTGTTGTTCTATGTAAAATTTTATGAATACAAGCTTCCAGGATTATTTCGATTCCAAAACACCAACTTTCTATGACAAATGGAAAAAACCGTTAAAAGCTCTTACATAGAGAGAGTTGAGCAACTTCGGACCATCAAAGATGCTCGGTGTACACTTTTTATTGTTCTTCTATGTCAAATTTTACGAGCATAAGCTTCGTAGATTATTTCGATGACAAAACACCAACTTTTTGTGAGACAAATGGACAAAACCGTTGAAAGCTCCTCCATAGAGAGAGTTGAGCAACTTCGGACCATCAAAGATGCTCGGTGTACACTTTTTATTGTTCTTCTATGTCAAATTTTACGAGTATAAGCTTCGTAGATTATTTCGATGGCAGAACACCAACTTTCTGTGAAAAATGGACAAAACTGTTGAAAACTCCTCCATAGAGAGAGTTGATCAACTTCGGACCATCAAAGTTGCTCTGTGTACACTTTTTATTGTTGTTCTATGTAAAATTTTATGAATACAAGCTTACAAGATTATTTCGATTCGAAAACATCAACTTTCTATGACAAATGGATAAAACCGTTAAAAGCTCCTCCATAGAGAGAGTTGACCAACTTCGGACCATCAAAGTTGCTCTGTGTAAACTTTTTATTGTTGTTCTATGTAAAATTTTATGAATACAAGCTTACAAGATTATTTCGATTCCAAAACACCAACTTTCTATGAAAAATGGAAAAACCGTTGAAAGCTCCTCCATAGAGACAGTTGAGCAACTTCGGACCATCAAAGTTGCTCTGTGTACACTTTTTATTGTTGTTCTATGTAAAATTTTATGAATACAAGCTTCCAGGATTATTTCGATTACAAAACACCAACTTTCTATGACAAATGGATAAAATCGTTAAAAGCACCTCCATAGAGAGAGTTGACCAACTTCGGACCATCAAAGTTGCTCTGTGTAAACTTTTTATTGTTGTTCTATGTAAAATTTTATGAATACAAGCTTACAAGATTATTTCGATTCCAACACACCAACTTTCTATGAAAAATGGACAAAACCGTTGAAAGCTCCTCCATAGAGACAGTTGAGCAACTTCGGACCATCAAAGTTGCTCTGTGTACACTTTTTATTGTTGTTCTATGTAAAATTTTATGAATACAAGCTTCCAAGATTATTTCGATGGCAAAACACCAACTTTCTATGAAAAATGGACAAAACTATTGAAAGCTCCTCCATAGAGAGAGTTGAGCAACTTCGGACCATCAAAGTTGCTCTGTGTACACTTTTTGTTGTTGTTCAATGTAAAATTTTATGAATACAAGCTTACAAGATTATTTCGATTCGAAAACATCAACTTTCTACGACAAATGGATAAAACCGTTAAAAGCTCCTCCATAGAGAGAGTTGACCAACTTCGGACCATCAAAGTTGCTCTGTGTAAACTTTTTATTGTTGTTCTATGTAAAATTTTATGAATACAAGATTACAAGATTATTTCGATGGAAAAACACCAACTTTCTATGAAAAATGGACAAAACCATTGAAAGCTCCTCCATAGAGAGAGTTGAGCAACTTCGGACCATCAAAGTTGCTCTGTGTACACTTTTTGTTGTTGTTCAATGTAAAATTTTATGAATACAAGCTTACAAGATTATTTCGATTCGAAAACATCAACTTTCTATGACAAATGGATAAAACCGTTAAAAGCTCCTCCATAGAGAGAGTTGAGCAACTTCGGACCATCAAAGTTGCTCTGTGTACAATTTTTATTTTTGTTCTATGGAAAATTTTATGAATACAAGCTTACAAGATTATTTCGATTCGAAAACATCAACTTTCTATGACAAATGGATAAAACCGTTATAAGCTCCTCCATAGAGAGAGTTGATCAACTTCGGACCATCAAAGTTGCTCTGTGTACACTTTTTATTGTTCTCCTATGTAAAATTTTATGAATACAAGCTTACAAGATTATTTCGATTCGAAAACATCAACTTTCTATGACAAATGGATAAAACCGTTATAAGCTCCTCCATAGAGAGAGTTGATCAACTTCGGACCATCAAAGTTGCTCTGTGTACACTTTTTATTGTTGTTCTATGTAAAATTTTATGAATACAAGCTTACAAGATTATTTCGATGGCAAAACACCAACTTTCTATGAAAAATGGCAAAACCATTGAAAGCTCCTCCATAGAGAGAGTTGAGCAACTTCGGACCATCAAAGTTGCTCTGTGTACACTTTTTGTTGTTGTTCAATGTAAAATTTTATGAATACAAGCTTACAAGATTATTTCGATTCGAAAACATCAACTTTCTATGACAAATGGATAAAACCGTTAAAAGCTCCTCCATAGAGAGAGTTGAGCAACTTCGGACCATCAAAGTTGCTCTGTGTACAATTTTTATTTTTGTTCTATGGAAAATTTTATGAATACAAGCTTACAAGATTATTTCGATTCCAAAGCATCAACTTTCTATGACAAATGGATAAAACCGTTATAAGCTCCTCCATAGAGAGAGTTGATCAACTTCGGACCATCAAAGTTGCTCTGTGTACACTTTTTATTGTTGTTCTATGTAAAATTTTATGAATACAAGCTTACAAGATTATTTCGATGGCAAAACACCAACTTTCTATGAAAAATAGACAAAACCATTGAAAGCTCCTCCATAGAGAGAGTTGAGCAACTTCGGACCATCAAAGTTGCTCTGTGTACACTTTTTGTTGTTGTTCAATGTAAAATTTTATGAATACAAGCTTACAAGATTATTTCGATTCGAAAACATCAACTTTCTATGACAAATGGATAAAACCGTTATAAGCTCCTCCATAGAGAGAGTTGATCAACTTCGGACCATCAAAGTTGCTCTGTGTACACTTTTTATTGTTGTTCTATGTAAAATTTTATGAATACAAGCTTACAAGATTATTTCGATGGCAAAACACCAACTTTCTATGAAAAATGGGCAAAACCATTGAAAGCTCCTCCATAGAGAGAGTTGAGCAACTTCGGACCATCAAAGTTGCTCTGTGTACACTTTTTGTTGTTGTTCAATGTAAAATTTTATGAATACAAGCTTACAAGATTATTTCGATTCGCAAACATCAACTTTCTATGACAAATGGATAAAACCGTTAAAAGCTCCTCCATAGAGAGAGTTGATCAACTTCAGACCATCAAAGTTGCTCTGTGTACACTTTTTATTGTTGTTCTATGTAAAATTTTATGAATACAAGCTTCGAAGATTATTTCGATTCCAAAACACCAACTTTCTATGACAAATGGATAAAACCAATAAAAGTTCCTCCATAGAGAGAGTTGATCAACATCGGACCATCAAACATGCTCGGTGTACACTTTTTATTGTTCTTCTATGTCAAATTTTACGAGTATAAGCTTCGTAGATTATTTCGATGACAAAACACCAACTTTCTGTGAGACAAATGGACAAAACCGTTGAAAGCTCCTCCATAGAGAGAGTTAAGCAACTTCGGACCATCAAAGATGCTCGGTGTACACTTTTTATTGTTCTTCTATGTCAAATTTTATGAGTATAAGCTTCGTAGATTATTTCGATAGCAAAACACCAACTTTCTATGAAAAATGGACAAAACTGTTGAAAGCTCCTCCATAGAGAGAGTTGAGCAACTTCGGACCATCAAAGTTGCTCTGTGTACACTTTTTGTTGTTGTTCAATGTAAAATTTTATGAATACAAGCTTACAAGATTATTTCGATTCGAAAACATCAACTTTCTATGACAAATGGATAAAACTGTTAAAAGCTCCTCCGTAGAGAGAGTTGACCAACTTCGGACCATCAAAGTTACTCTGTGTAAACTTTTTATTGTTGTTCTATGTAAAATTTTATGAATACAAGCTTACAAGATTATTTCGATTCCAACACACTAACTTTCTATGAAAAATGGACAAAACCGTTGAAAGCTCCTCCATAGAGAGAGTTGAGCAACTTCGGACCATCAAAGTTGCTCTGTGTACACTTTTTATTGTTGTTCTATGTAAAATTTTATGAATACAAGCTTCCAGGATTATTTCGATTCCAAAACACCAACTTTCTATCACAAATGGAAAAAACCGTTAAAAGCTCCTACATAGAGAGAGTTGAGCAACTTCGGACCATCAAAGATGCTCGGTGTACACTTTTTATTGTTCTTCTATGTCAAATTTTACGAGTATAAGCTTCGTAGATTATTTCGATGACAAAACACCAACTTTTTGTGAGACAAATGGAAAAAACCGTTGAAAGCTCCTCCATAGAGAGAGTTGAGCAACTTCGGACCATCAAAGATGCTCGGTGTACACTTTTTATTGTTCTTCTATGTCAAATTTTACGAGTATAAGCTTCGTAGATTATTTCGATGGCAAAACACCAACTTTCTGTGAAAAATGGACAAAACTGTTGAAAGCTCCTCCATAGAGAGAGTTGAGCAACTTCGGACCATCAAAGTTGCTCTGTGTACACTTTTTACTGTTGTTCTATGTAAAATTTTATGAATACAAGCTTACAAGATTATTTCGATTCGAAAACATCAACTTTCTATGACAAATGGATAAAACCGTTAAAAGCTCCTCCATAGAGAGAGTTGACCAACTTCGGACCATCAAAGTTGCTCTGTGTAAACTTTTTATTGTTGTTCTATGTAAAATTTTATGAATACAAGCTTACAAGATTATTTCGATTCCAACACACCAACTTTCTATGAAAAATGGAAAAACCGTTGAAAACTCCTCCATAGAGACAGTTGAGCAACTTCGGACCATCAAAGTTGCTCTGTGTACACTTTTTATTGTTGTTCTATGTAAAATTTTATGAATACAAGCTTACAGGATTATTTCGATTACAAAACACCAACTTTCTATGACAAATGGATAAAACCGTTAAAAGCACCTCCATAGAGAGAGTTGACCAACTTCGGACCATCAAAGTTGCTCTGTGTAAACTTTTTATTGTTGTTCTATGTAAAATTTTATGAATACAAGCTTACAAGATTATTTCGATTCCAACACACCAACTTTCTATGAAAAATGGACAAAACCGTTGAAAGCTCCTCCATAGAGACAGTTGAGCAACTTCGGACCATCAAAGTTGCTCTGTGTACACTTTTTATTGTTGTTCTATGTAAAATTTTATGAATACAAGCTTCCAAGATTATTTCGATGGCAAAACACCAACTTTCTATGAAAAATGGACAAAACCATTGAAAGCTCCTCCATAGAGAGAGTTGAGCAACTTCTGACCATCAAAGTTGCTCTGTGTACACTTTTTGTTGTTGTTCAATGTAAAATTTTATGAATACAAGCTTACAAGATTATTTCGATTCGAAAACATCAACTTTCTACGACAAATGGATAAAACCGTTAAAAGCTCCTCCATAGAGAGAGTTGACCAACTTCGGACCATCAAAGTTGCTCTGTGTAAACTTTTTATTGTTGTTCTATGTAAACTTTTATGAATACAAGATTACAAGATTATTTCGATGGCAAAACACCAACTTTCTATGAAAAATGGACAAAACCATTGAAAGCTCCTCCATAGAGAGAGTTGAGCAACTTCGGACCATCAAAGTTGCTCTGTGTACACTTTTTGCAGTTGTTCAATGTAAAATTTTATGAATACAAGCTTACAAGATTATTTCGATTCAAAAACATCAACTTTCTATGACAAATGGATAAAACCGTTAAAAGCTCCTCCATAGAGAGAGTTGACCAACTTCGGACCATCAAAGTTGCTCTGTGTAAACTTTTTATTGTTGTTCTGAGTAAAATTTTATGAATACAAGCTTACAAGATTATTTCGATTCCAACACACCAACTTTCTATGAAAAATGGACAAAACCGTTGAAAGCTCCTCCATAGAGACAGTTGAGCAACTTCGGACCATCAAAGTTGCTCTGTGTACACTTTTTATTGTTGTTCTATGTAAAATTTTATGAATACAAGCTTCCAGGATTATTTCGATTCCAAAACACCAACTTTCTATGACAAATGGATAAAACCGTTAAAAGCACCTACATAGAGAGAGTTGAGCAACTTCGGACCATCAAAGATGCTCGGTGTACACTTTTTATTGTTCGTCTATGTCAAATTTTACGAGTATAAGCTTCGTAGATTATTTCGATGACAAAACACCAACTTTCTGTGAGATAAATTGACAAAACTGTTGAAAGCAACTCCATAGAGAGAGTTGAGCAACTTCGGACCATCAAAGATGCTCGGTATACACTTTTTATTGTTCTTCTATGTCAAATTTTACGAGTATAGGCTTCGTAGATTATTTCGATGGCAAAACACCAACTTTCTGTGAAAAATGGACAAAACTGTTGAAAGCTCCTCCATAGAGAGAGTTGAGCAACTTCGGACCATCAAAGTTGCTCTGTGTACACTTTTTATTGTTGTTCTATGTAAAATTTTATGAATACAAGCTTCCAAGATTATTTCGATTCCAAAACACCAACTTTCTATGACAAAGGGATAAAACCGTTAAAAGCTCCTACATAGAGAGAGTTGAGCAACTTCGGACCATCAAAGATGCTTGGTGTACACTTTTTATTGTTCTTCTATGTCAAATTTTACGAGTATAAGCTTCGTAGATTATTTCGATGCCAAAACACCAACTTTCTATGAAAAATGGAAAAAAACCGTTGAAAGCTCCTCCATAGAGAGAGTTGAGCAACTTCGGACCATCAAAGTTGCTCTGTGTACAATTTTTATTTTTGTTCTATGGAAAATTTTATGAATACAAGCTTACAAGATTATTTCGATTCGAAAACATCAACTTTCTATGACAAATGGATAAAACCGTTATAAGCTCCTCCATAGAGAGAGTTGATCAACTTCGGACCATCAAAGTTGCTCTGTGTACACTTTTTATTGTTGTTCTATGTAAAATTTTATGAATACAAGCTTACAAGATTATTTCGATGGCAAAACACCAACATTCTATGAAAAATGGACAAAACCATTGAAAGCTCCTCCATAGAGAGAGTTGAGCAACTTCGGACCATCAAAGTTGCTCTGTGTACACTTTTTGTTGTTGTTCAATGTAAAATTTTATGAATATAAGCTTACAAGATTATTTCGATTCGAAAACATCAACTTTCTATGACAAATGGATAAAACCGTTAAAAGCTCCTCCATAGAGAGAGTTGACCAACTTCGGACCATCAAAGTTGCTCTGTGTAAACTTTTTATTGTTGTTCTATGTAAAATTTTATGAATACAAGCTTACAAGATTATTTCGATTCCAAGACACCAACTTTCTATGAAAAATGGACAAAACCGTTGAAAGCTCCTCCATAGAGAGAGTTGAGCAACTTCGGACCATCAAAGTTGCTCTGTGTACACTTTTTATTGTTGTTCTATGTAAAATTTTATGAATACAAGCTTCCAGGATTATTTCGATTCCAAAACACCAACTTTCTATGACAAATGGATAAAACCGTTAAAAGCTCCTACATAGAGAGAGTTGAGCAACTTCGGACCATCAAAGATGCTCGGTGTAGACTTTTTATTGTTCTTCTATGTCAAATTTTACGAGTATAAGCTTCGTAGATTATTTCGATGACAAAACACCAACTTTCTGTGAGACAAATGGACAAAACCGTTGAAAGCTCCTCCATAGAGAGAGTTGAGCAACTTCGGACCATCAGAGATGCTCTGTGTACACTTTTTATTGTTCTTCTATGTCAAATTTTACGAGTATAAGCTTCGTAGATTATTTCGATGACAAAACACCAACTTTCTGTGAGACAAATGGACAAAACCGTTGAAAGCTCCTCCATAGAGAGAGTTAAGCAACTTCGGACCATCAGAGATGCTCGGTGTACACTTTTTATTGTTCTTCTATGTCAAATTTTACGAGTATAAGCTTCGTAGATTATTTCGAGGCTAAAACACCAACTTTCTATGAAAAATGGACAAAACTGTTGAAAGCTCCTCCATAGAGAGAGTTGAGCAACTTCGGACCATCAAAGTTGCTCTGTGTACACTTTTTGTTGTTGTTCTATGGAAAATTTTATGAATACAAGCTTACAAGATTATTTCGATTTGAAAACATCAACTTTCTATGACAAATGGATAAAACCGTTAAAAGCTCCTCCATAGAGAGAGTTGATCAACTTCAGACCATCAAAGTTGCTCTGTGTACACTTTTTATTATTGTTCTATGTAAAATTTTATGAATACAAGTTTCGAAGATTATTTCGATTCCAAAATACCAACTTTCTATGACAAATGGATAAAACCGTTAAAAGCTCCTCCATAGAGAGAGTTGATCAACTTCGGACCATCAAACATGCTCGGTGTACACTTTTTATTGTTCTTCTATGTCAAATTTTACGAGTATAAGCTTCGTAGATTATTTCGATGATAAAACACCAACTTTCTGTGAGACAAATAAACAAAACCGTTGAAAGCTCCTCCATAGAGAGAGTTAAGCAACTTCGGACCATCAAAGATGCTCGGTGTACACTTTTTATTGTTCTTCTATTTCAAATTTTACGAGTATAAGCTTCGTAGATTATTTCGATGGCAAAACACCAACTTTCTATGAAAAATGGACAAAACTGTTGAAAGCTCCTCCATAGAGAGAGTTGAGCAACTTCGGACCATCAAAGTTGCTCTATGTACACTTTTTGTTGTTGTTCAATGTAAAATTTTATGAATACAAGCTTACAAGATTATTTCGATTCGAAAACATCAACTTTCAATAACAAATGGATAAAACCGTTAAAAGCTCCTCTATAGAGAGAGTTGACCAACTTCGGACCATCAAAGTTGCTCTGTGTAAACTTTTTATTGTTGTTCTATGTAAAATTTTATGAATACAAGCTTACAAGATTATTTCGATTCCAACACACCAACTTTCTATGAAAAATGGACAAAACTGTTGAAAGCTCCTCCATAGAGAGAGTTGAGCAACTTCGGACCATCAAAGTTGCTCTGTGTACACTTTTTATTGTTGTTCTATGTAAAATTTTATGAATACAAGCTTCCAGGATTATTTTGATTCCAAAACACCAACTTTCTATGACAAATGGATAAAACCGTTAAAAGCTCCTACATAGAGAGAGTTGAGCAACTTCGGACCATCAAAGATGCTCGGTGTACACTTTTTATTGTTCTTCTATGTCAAATTTTACGAGTATAAGCTTCGTAGATTATTTCGATGACAAAACACCAACTTTCTGTGAGACAAATGGACAAAACCGTTGAAAGCTCCTCCATAGAGAGAGTTGAGCAACTTCGGACCATCAAAGATGTTCGGTGTACACTTTTTATTGTTCTTCTATGTCAAATTTTACGAGTATAAGCTTCGTAAATTATTTCGATGGCAAAACACCAACTTTCTGTGAAAAATGGACAAAACTGTTGAAAGCTCCTCCATAGAGAGAGTTGAGCAACTTCGGACCATCAAAGATGCTTGGTGTACAATTTTTATTGTTCTTCTATGTCAAATTTTACGAGTATAAGCTTCGTAGATTATTTCGATGATAAAACACCAACTTTCTGTGAGACAAATGGACAAAACCGTTGAAAGCTCCTCCATAGAGAGAGTTTAGCAACTTCGGACCATCAAAGATGCTCGGTGTACACTTTTTATTGTTCTTCTATGTCAAATTTTATGAGTATAAGCTTCGTAGATTATTTCGATGGCAAAACACCAACTTTCTATGAAAAATGGACAAAACTGTTGAAAGCTCCTCCATAGAGAGAGTTGAGCAACTTCGGACCATCAAAGTTGCTCTATGTACACTTTTTGTTGTTGTTCAATGTAAAATTTTATGAATACAAGCTTACAAGATTATTTCGATTCGAAAACATCAACTTTCTATGACAAATGGATAAAACTGTTAAAAGCTCCTCCATAGAGAGAGTTGACCAACTTCGGACCATCAAAGTTGCTCTGTATAAACTTTTTATTGTTGTTCTATGGAAAATTTTATGAATACAAGCTTACAAGATTATTTCGATTCCAACACACCAACTTTCTATGAAAAATGGACAAAACCGTTGAAAGCTCCTCCATAGAGAGAGTTGAGCAACTTCGGACCATCAAAGTTGTTCTGTGTACACTTTTTATTGTTGTTCTATGTAAAATTTTATGAATACAAGCTTTCAGGATTATTACGATTCCAAAACTCCAACTTTCTATGACAAATGGATAAAACCGTTAAAAGCTCCTACATAGCTAGAGTTGAGCAACTTCGGACCATCAAAGATGCTCGGTGTACACTTTTTATTGTTCTTCTATGTCAAATTTTACGAGTATAAGCTTCGTAGATTATTTCGATGACAAAACACCAACTTTCTGTGAGACAAATGGACAAAACCGTTGAAAGCTCCTCCATAGAGAGAGTTGAGCAACTTCGGACCATCAAAGATGCTCGGTGTACACTTTTTATTGTTCTTCTATGTCAAATTTTACGAGTATAAGCTTTGTAGATTATTTCGATGGCAAAACACCAACTTTCTGTGAAAAATGGAAAAAAACTGTTGAAAGCTCCTCCATAGAGAGGATTGAGCAACTTCAGACCATCAGAGATGCTCTGTGTACACTTTTTATTTTTGTTCTATGGAAAATTTTATGAATACAAGCTTACAAGATTATTTCGATTCGAAAACATCAACTTTCTATGACAAATGGATAAAACCGTTATAAGCTCCTCCATAGAGAGAGTTGATCAACTTCGGACCATCAAAGTTGCTCTGTGTACACTTTTTATTGTTGTTCTATGTAAAATTTTATGAATACAAGCTTACAAGATTATTTCGATGGCAAAACACCAACTTTCTATGAAAAATGGACAAAACCATTGAAAGCTCCTCCATAGAGAGAGTTGAGCAACTTCGGACCATCAAAGTTGCTCTGTGTACACTTTTTATTGTTGTTCTATGTAAAATTTTATGAATACAAGCTTCTAGGATTATTTCGATTCCAAAACACCAACTTTCTATGACAAATGGATAAAACCATTAAAAGCTCCTACATAGAGAGAGTTGAGCAACTTCGGACCATCAAAGATGCTCGGTGTACACTTTTTATTGTTCTTCTATGTCAAATTTTACGAGTATAAGCTTCGTAGATTATTTCGATGACAAAACACCAACTTTCTGTGAGACAAATGGACAAAACCGTTGAAAGCTCCTCCATAGAGAGAGTTGAGCAACTTCGGACCATCAAAGATGCTCGGTGTACACTTTTTATTGTTCTTCTATGTCAAATTTTACGAGTATAAGCTTCGTAGATTATTTCGATGACAAAACACCAACTTTCTGTGAGACAAATGGACAAAACCGTTGAAAGCTCCTCCATAGAGAGAGTTGAGCAACTTCGGACCATCAAAGATGCTCGGTGTACACTTTTTATTGTTCTTCTATGTCAAATTTTACGAGTATAAGCTTTGTAGATTATTTCGATGGCAAAACACCAACTTTCTGTGAAAAATGGAAAAAAACTGTTGAAAGCTCCTCCATAGAGAGGGTTGAGCAACTTCAGACCATCAGAGATGCTCTGTGTACACTTTTTATTTTTGTTCTATGGAAAATTTTATGAATACAAGCTTACAAGATTATTTCGATTCGAAAACATCAACTTTCTATGACAAATGGATAAAACCGTTATAAGCTCCTCCATAGAGAGAGTTGATCAACTTCGGACCATCAAAGTTGCTCTGTGTACACTTTTTATTGTTGTTCTATGTAAAATTTTATGAATACAAGCTTACAAGATTATTTCGATGGCAAAACACCAACTTTCTATGAAAAATGGACAAAACCATTGAAAGCTCCTCCATAGAGAGAGTTGAGCAGCTTCGGACCATCAAAGTTGCTCTGCGTACACTTTTTATTGTTGTTCTATGTAAAATTTTACGAATACAAGCTTCTAGGATTATTTCGATTCCAAAACACCAACTTTCTATGACAAATGGATAAAACCGTTAAAAGCTCCTACATATGGAGAGTTGAGCAACTTCGGACCATCAAAGATGCTCGGTGTACACTTTTTATTGTTCTTCTATGTCAAATTTTACGAGTATAAGCTTCGTAGATTATTTCGATGACAAAACACCAACTTTCTGTGAGACAAATGGACAAAACCGTTGAAAGCTCCTCCATAGAGAGAGTTGAGCAACTTCGGACCATCAAAGATGCTCGGTGTACACTTTTTATTGTTCTTCTATGTCAAATTTTACGAGTATAAGCTTCGTAGATTATTTCGATGGCAAAACACCAACTTTCTGTGAAAAATGGACAAAATTGTTGAAAGCTTCTCCATAGAGAGAGTTGAGCAACTTCGGACCATCAAAGTTGCTCTGTGTACACTTTTTATTGTTGTTCTATGTAAAATTTTATGAATACAAGCTTACAAGATTATTTCGATTCCAAAACACCAACTTTCTATGAAAAATGGACAAAACCGTTGAAAGCTCCTCCATAGAGAGAGTTGAGCAACTTTGGACCATCAAAGTTGCTCTGTGTACACTTTTTATTGTTGTTCTATGGAAAATTTTATGAATACAAGCTTACAAGATTATTTCGATTCGAAAACATCAACTTTCTATGACAAATGGATAAAACCGTTAAAAGCTCCTCCATAGAGAGAGTTGATCAACTTCGGACCATCAAAGTTGCTCTGTGTACACTTTTTATTATAGTTCTATGTAAAATTTTATGAATACAAGCTTACAAGATTATTTCGATTCCAAAACACCAACTTTCTATGACAAATGGATAAAACCGTTGAAGCTACTCCATAGAGAGAGTTGAGCAACTTCGGACCATCAAAGTTGCTCTGTGTACACTTTTTATTGTTGTTCTATGGAAAATTTTATGAATACAAGCTTACAAGATTATTTCGATTTGAAAACATCAACTTTCTATGACAAATGGATAAAACCGTTAAAAGCTCCTCCATAGAGAGAGTTGATCAACTTCAGACCATCAAAGTTGCTCTGTGTACACTTTTTATTGTTGTTCTATGTAAAATTTTATGAATACAAGCTTCGAAGATTATTTCGATTCCAAAACACCAACTTTCTATGAAAAATGGATAAAACCGTTAAAAGCTCCTCCATAGAGAGAGTTGATCAACTTCGGACCATCAAACATGCTCGGTGTACACTTTTTATTGTTCTTCTATGTCAAATTTTACGAGTATAAGCTTCGTAGATTATTTCGATGACAAAACTCCAACTTTCTGTGAGACAAATGGACAAAACCGTTGAAAGCTCCTCCATAGAGAGAGTTGAGCAACTTCGGACCATCAAAGATGCTCGGTGTACACTTTTTATTGTTCTTCTATGTCAAAATTTACGAGTATAAGCTTCGTAGATTATTTCGATGGCAAAACACCAACTTTCTGTGAAAAATGGACAAAACTGTTGAAAGCTCCTCCATAGAGAGAGTTGAGCAACTTCGGACCATCAAAGTTGCTCTGTGTACACTTTTTATTGTTGTTCTATGTAAAATTTTATGAATACAAGCTTACAAGATTATTTCGATTCCAAAACACCAACTTTCTATGAAAAATGGACAAAACCGTTGAAAGCTCCTCCATAGAGAGAGTTGAGCAACTTTGGACCATCAAAGTTGCTCTGTGTACACTTTTTATTGTTGTTCTATGGAAAATTTTATGAATACAAGCTTACAAGATTATTTCGATTCGAAAACATCAACTTTCTATGACAAATGGATAAAACCGTTAAAAGCTCCTCCATAGAGAGAGTTGATCAACTTCGGACCATCAAAGTTGCTCTGTGTACACTTTTTATTGTTGTTCTATGTAAAATTTTATGAATACAAGCTTACAAGATTATTTCGATGGCAAAACACCAACTTTCTATGAAAAATGGACAAAACCATTGAAAGCTCCTCCATAGAGAGAGTTGAGCAACTTCGGACCATCAAAGTTGCTCTGTGTACACTTTTTATTGTTGTTCTATGTAAAATTTTATGAATACAAGCTTCTAGGATTATTTCGATTCCAAAACACCAACTTTCTATGACAAATGGATAAAACCGTTAAAAGCTCCTACATAGAGAGAGTTGAGCAACTTCGGACCATCAAAGATGCTCGGTGTACACTTTTTATTGTTCTTCTATGTCAAATTTTACGAGTATAAGCTTCGTAGATTATTTCGATGACAAAACACCAACTTTCTGTGAGACAAATGGACAAAACCGTTGAAAGCTCCTCCATAGAGAGAGTTGAGCAACTTCGGACCATCAAAGATGCTCGGTGTACACTTTTTATTGTTCTTCTATGTCAAATTTTACGAGTATAAGCTTCGTAGATTATTTCGATGGCAAAACACCAACTTTCTGTGAAAAATGGACAAAACTGTTGAAAGCTCCTCCATAGAGAGAGTTGAGCAACTTCGGACCATCAAAGTTGCTCTGTGTACACTTTTTATTGTTGTTCTATGTAAAATTTTATGAATACAAGCTTACAAGATTATTTCGATTCCAAAACACCAACTTTCTATGAAAAATGGACAAAACCGTTGAAAGCTCCTCCATAGAGAGAGTTGAGCAACTTTGGACCATCAAAGTTGCTCGGTGTACACTTTTTATTGTTGTTCTATGGAAAATTTTATGAATACAAGCTTACAAGATTATTTCGATTCGAAAACATCAACTTTCTATGACAAATGGATAAAACCGTTAAAAGCTCCTCCATAGAGAGAGTTGATCAACTTCGGACCATCAAAGTTGCTCTGTGTACACTTTTTATTATAGTTCTATGTAAAATTTTATGAATACAAGCTTACAAGATTATTTCGATTCCAAAACACCAACTTTCTATGACAAATGGATAAAACCGTTGAAGCTACTCCATAGAGAGAGTTGAGCAACTTCGGACCATCAAAGTTGCTCTGTGTACACTTTTTATTGTTGTTCTATGGAAAATTTTATGAATACAAGCTTACAAGATTATTTCGATTTGAAAACATCAACTTTCTATGACAAATGGATAAAACCGTTAAAAGCTCCTCCATAGAGAGAGTTGATCAACTTCAGACCATCAAAGTTGCTCTGTGTACACTTTTTATTGTTGTTCTATGTAAAATTTTATGAATACAAGCTTCGAAGATTATTTCGATTCCAAAACACCAACTTTCTATGAAAAATGGATAAAACCGTTAAAAGCTCCTCCATAGAGAGAGTTGATCAACTTCGGACCATCAAACATGCTCGGTGTACACTTTTTATTGTTCTTCTATGTCAAATTTTACGAGTATAAGCTTCGTAGATTATTTCGATGACAAAACACCAACTTTCTGTGAGACAAATGGACAAAACCGTTGAAAGCTCCTCCATAGAGAGAGTTGAGCAACTTCGGACCATCAAAGATGCTCGGTGTACACTTTTTATTGTTCTTCTATGTCAAAATTTACGAGTATAAGCTTCGTAGATTATTTCGATGGCAAAACACCAACTTTCTGTGAAAAATGGACAAAACTGTTGAAAGCTCCTCCATAGAGAGAGTTGAGCAACTTCGGACCATCAAAGTTGCTCTGTGTACACTTTTTATTGTTGTTCTATGTAAAATTTTATGAATACAAGCTTACAAGATTATTTTGATTCCAAAACACCAACTTTCTATGAAAAATGGACAAAACCGTTGAAAGCTCCTCCATAGAGAGAGTTGAGCAACTTTGGACCATCAAAGTTGCTCTGTGTACACTTTTTATTGTTGTTCTATGGAAAATTTTATGAATACAAGCTTACAAGATTATTTCGATTCGAAAACATCAACTTTCTATGACAAATGGATAAAACCGTTAAAAGCTCCTCCATAGAGAGAGTTGATCAACTTCGGACCATCAAAGTTGCTCTGTGTACACTTTTTATTATAGTTCTATGTAAAATTTTATGAATACAAGCTTACAAGATTATTTCGATTCCAAAACACCAACTTTCTATGACAAATGGACAAAACTGTTAAAAGCTCCTCCATAGAGAGAGTTGAGCAACTTCGGACCATCAAAGTTGCTCTGTGTACACTTTTTATTGTTGTTCTATGGAAAATTTTATGAATACAAGCTTACAAGATTATTTCGATTTGAAAACATCAACTTTCTATGACAAATGGATAAAACCGTTAAAAGCTCCTCCATAGAGAGAGTTGATCAACTTCAGACCATCAAAGTTGCTCTGTGTACACTTTTTATTGTTGTTCTATGTAAAATTTTATGAATACAAGCTTCGAAGATTATTTCGATTCCAAAACACCAACTTTCTATGAAAAATGGATAAAACTGTTAAAAGCTCCTCCATAGAGAGAGTTGATCAACTTCGGACCATCAAACATGCTCGGTGTACACTTTTTATTGTTCTTCTATGTCAAATTTTACGAGTATAAGCTTCGTAGATTATTTCGATGACAAAACACCAACTTTCTGTGAGACAAATGGACAAAATCGTTGAAAGCTCCTCCATAGAGAGAGTTAAGCAACTTCGGACCATCAGAGATGCTCGGTGTACACTTTTTATTGTTCTTCTATGTCAAATTTTATGAGTATAAGCTTCGTAGATTATTTCGAGGCTAAAACACCAACTTTCTATGAAAAATGGACAAAACTGTTGAAAGCTCCTCCATAGAGAGAGTTGAGCAACTTCGGACCATCAAAGTTGCTCTGTGTACACTTTTTGTTGTTGTTCTATGGAAAATTTTATGAATACAAGCTTACAAGATTATTTCGATTTGAAAACATCAACTTTCTATGACAAATGGATAAAACCGTTAAAAGCTCCTCCATAGAGAGAGTTGATCAACTTCAGACCATCAAAGTTGCTCTGTGTACACTTTTTATTATTGTTCTATGTAAAATTTTATGAATACAAGCTTCGAAGATTATTTCGATTCCAAAATACCAACTTTCTATGACAAATGGATAAAACCGTTAAAAGCTCCTCCGTAGAGAGAGTTGATCAACTTCGGACCATCAAACATGCTCGGTGTACACTTTTTATTGTTCTTCTATGTCAAATTTTACGAGTATAAGCTTCGTTGATTATTTCGATGATAAAACACCAACTTTCTGTGAGACAAATGGACAAAACCGTTGAAAGCTCCTCCATAGAGAGAGTTAAGCAACTTAGGACCATCAAAGATGCTCGGTGTACACTTTTTATTGTTCTTCTATGTCAAATTTTACGAGTATAAGCTTCGTAGATTATTTCGATGGCAAAACACCAACTTTCTATGAAAAATGGACAAAACTGTTGAAAGCTCCTCCATAGAGAGAGTTGAGCAACTTCGGACCATCAAAGTTGCTCTATGTACACTTTTTGTTGTTGTTCAATTTAAAATTTTATGAATACAAGCTTACAAGATTATTTCGATTCGAAAACATCAACTTTCTATAACAAATGGATAAAACCGTTAAAAGCTCCTCCATAAAGAGAGTTGACCAACTTCGGACCATCAAAGTTGCTCTGTGTAAACTTTTTATTGTTGTTCTATGTAAAATTTTATGAATACAAGCTTACAAGATTATTTCGATTCCAACACACCAACTTTCTATGAAAAATGGACAAAACCGTTGAAAGCTCCTCCATAGAGAGAGTTGAGCAACTTCGGACCATCAAAGTTGCTCTGTGTACACTTTTTATTGTTGTTCTATGTAAAATTTTATGAATACAAGCTTCCAGGATTATTTTGATTCCAAAACACCAACTTTCTATGACAAATGGATAAAACCGCTAAAAGCTTCTACATAGAGAGAGTTGAGCAACTTCGGACCATCAAAGATGCTCGGTGTACACTTTTTATTGTTCTTCTATGTCAAATTTTACGAGTATAAGCTTCGTAGATTATTTCGATGACAAAACACTAACTTTCTGTGAGACAAATGGACAAAACCGTTGAAAGCTCCTCCATAGAGAGAGTTGAGCAACTTCGGAATATCAAAGATGCTCGGTGTACACTTTTTATTGTTCTTCTATGTCAAATTTTACGAGTATAAGCTTCGTAGATTATTTCGATGACAAAACACCAACTTTCTGTGAGACAAATGGACAAAACCGTTGAAAGCTCCTCCATAGAGAGAGTTAAGCAACTTCGGACCATCAAAGATGCTCGGTGTACACTTTTTATTGTTCTTCTATGTCAAATTTTACGAGTATAAGCTTCGTAGATTATTTCGATAGCAAAACACCAACTTTCCATGAAAAATGGACAAAACTGTTGAAAGCTCCTACATAGAGAGAGTTGAGCAACTTCGGACCATCAAAGATGCTCGGTGTACACTTTTTATTGTTCTTCTATGTCAAATTTTACGAGTATAAGCTTCGTAGATTATTTCGATGCCAAAACACCAACTTTCTATGAAAAATGGAAAAAAACCGTTGAAAGCCCCTCCATAGAGAGAGTTGAGCAACTTCGGACCATCAAAGTTGCTCTGTGTACAATTTTTATTTTTGTTCTATGGAAAATTTTATGAATACAAGCTTACAAGATTATTTCGATTCGAAAACATCAACTTTCTATGACAAATGGATAAAACCGTTATAAGCTCCTCCATAGAGAGAGTTGATCAACTTCGGACCATCAAACATGCTCGGTGTACACTTTTTATTGTTCTTCTATGTCAAATTTTACGAGTATAAGCTTCGTAGATTATTTCGATGATAAAACACCAACTTTCTGTGAGACAAATGGACAAAACCGTTGAAAGCTCCTCCATAGAGAGAGTTAAGCAACTTCGGACCATCAAAGATGCTCGGTGTACACTTTTTATTGTTCTTCTATGTCAAATTTTACGAGTATAAGCTTCGTAGATTATTTCGATGGCAAAACACCAACTTTCTATGAAAAATGGACAAAACTGTTGAAAGCTCCTCCATAGAGAGAGTTGAGCAACTTCGGACCATCAAAGTTGCTCTATGTACACTTTTTGTTGTTGTTCAATTTAAAATTTTATGAATACAAGCTTACAAGATTATTTCGATTCGAAAACATCAACTTTCTATAACAAATGGATAAAACCGTTAAAAGCTCCTCCATAGAGAGAGTTGACCAACTTCGGACCATCAAAGTTGCTCTGTGTAAACTTTTTATTGTTGTTCTATGTAAAATTTTATGAATACAAGCTTACAAGATTATTTCGATTCCAACACACCAACTTTCTATGAAAAATGGACAAAACCGTTGAAAGCTCCTCCATAGAGAGAGTTGAGCAACTTCGGACCATCAAAGTTGCTCTGTGTACACTTTTTATTGTTGTTCTATGTAAAATTTTATGAATACAAGCTTCCAGGATTATTTTGATTCCAAAACACCAACTTTCTATGACAAATGGATAAAACCGCTAAAAGCTTCTACATAGAGAGAGTTGAGCAACTTCGGACCATCAAAGATGCTCGGTGTACACTTTTTATTGTTCTTCTATGTCAAATTTTACGAGTATAAGCTTCGTAGATTATTTCGATGACAAAACACTAACTTTCTGTGAGACAAATGGACAAAACCGTTGAAAGCTCCTCCATAGAGAGAGTTGAGCAACTTCGGAATATCAAAGATGCTCGGTGTACACTTTTTATTGTTCTTCTATGTCAAATTTTACGAGTATAAGCTTCGTAGATTATTTCGATGACAAAACACCAACTTTCTGTGAGACAAATGGACAAAACCGTTGAAAGCTCCTCCATAGAGAGAGTTAAGCAACTTCGGACCATCAAAGATGCTCGGTGTACACTTTTTATTGTTCTTCTATGTCAAATTTTACGAGTATAAGCTTCGTAGATTATTTCGATAGCAAAACACCAACTTTCCATGAAAAATGGACAAAACTGTTGAAAGCTCCTACATAGAGAGAGTTGAGCAACTTCGGACCATCAAAGATGCTCGGTGTACACTTTTTATTGTTCTTCTATGTCAAATTTTACGAGTATAAGCTTCGTAGATTATTTCGATGCCAAAACACCAACTTTCTATGAAAAATGGAAAAAAACCGTTGAAAGCCCCTCCATAGAGAGAGTTGAGCAACTTCGGACCATCAAAGTTGCTCTGTGTACAATTTTTATTTTTGTTCTATGGAAAATTTTATGAATACAAGCTTACAAGATTATTTCGATTCGAAAACATCAACTTTCTATGACAAATGGATAAAACCGTTATAAGCTCCTCCATAGAGAGAGTTGATCAACTTCGGACCATCAAACATGCTCGGTGTACACTTTTTATTGTTCTTCTATGTCAAATTTTACGAGTATAAGCTTCGTAGATTATTTCGATGATAAAACACCAACTTTCTGTGAGACAAATGGACAAAACCGTTGAAAGCTCCTCCATAGAGAGAGTTAAGCAACTTCGGACCATCAAAGATGCTCGGTGTACACTTTTTATTGTTCTTCTATGTCAAATTTTACGAGTATAAGCTTCGTAGATTATTTCGATGGCAAAACACCAACTTTCTATGAAAAATGGACAAAACTGTTGAAAGCTCCTCCATAGAGAGAGTTGAGCAACTTCGGACCATCAAAGTTTCTCTATGTACACTTTTTGTTGTTGTTCAATGTAAAATTTTATGAATACAAGCTTACAAGATTATTTCGATTCGAAAACATCAACTTTCTATGACAAATGGATAAAACTGTTAAAAGCTCCTCCATAGAGAGAGTTGACCAACTTCGGACCATCAAAGTTGCTCTGTGTAAACTTTTTATTGTTGTTCTATGGAAAATTTTATGAATACAAGCTTACAAGATTATTTCGATTCCAACACACCAACGTTCTATGAAAAATGGACAAAACCGTTGAAAGCTCCTCCATAGAGAGAGTTGAGCAACTTCGGACCATCAAAGTTGCTCTGTGTACACTTTTTATTGTTGTTCTATGTAAAATTTTATGAATACAAGCTTCCAGGATTATTTCGATTCCAAAACACCAACTTTCTATGACAAATGGATAAAACCGCTAAAAGCTTCTACATAGAGAGAGTTGAGCAACTTCGGACCATCAAAGATGCTCGGTGTACACTTTTTATTGTTCTTCTATGTCAAATTTTACGAGTATAAGCTTCGTAGATTATTTCGATGACAAAACACTAACTTTCTGTGAGACAAATGGACAAAACCGTTGAAAGCTCCTCCATAGAGAGAGTTGAGCAACTTCGGAATATCAAAGATGCTCGGTGTACACTTTTTATTGTTCTTCTATGTCAAATTTTACGAGTATAAGCTTCGTAGATTATTTCGATGACAAAACACCAACTTTCTGTGAGACAAATGGACAAAACCGTTGAAAGCTCCTCCATAGAGAGAGTTAAGCAACTTCGGACCATCAAAGATGCTCGGTGTACACTTTTTATTGTTCTTCTATGTCAAATTTTACGAGTATAAGCTTCGTAGATTATTTCGATAGCAAAACACCAACTTTCCATGAAAAATGGACAAAACTGTTGAAAGCTACTCCATAGAGAGAGTTGAGCAACTTCAGACCATCAAAGTTGCTCTGTGTACACTTTTTGTTGTTGTTCAATGTAAAATTTTATGAATACAAGCTTACAAGATTATTTCGATTCGAAAACATCAACTTTCTATGAAAAATGGATAAAACCGTTAAAAGCTCCTCCATAGAGAGAGTTCACCAACTTCGGACCATCAAAGTTGCTCTGTGTAAACTTTTTATTGTTGTTCTATGTAAAATTTTATGAATACAAGCTTACAAGATTATTTCGATTCCAACACACTAACTTTCTATGAAAAATGGACAAAACCGTTGAAAGCTCCTCCATAGAGAGAGTTGAGCAACTTCGAACCATCAAAGTTGCTCTGTGTACACTTTTTATTGTTGTTCTATGTAAAATTTTATGAATACAAGCTTACAAGATTATTTCGATTCGAAAACATCAACTTTCTATGACAAATGGACAAAACCGTTAAAAGCTCCTCCATAGAGAGAGTTGACCAACTTCGGACCATCAAAGTTGCTCTGTGTAAACTTTTTATTGTTGTTCTATGTAAAATTTTATGAATACAAGCTTACAAGATTATTTCGATTCCAACACAACAACGTTCTATGAAAAATGGACAAAACCGTTGAAAGCTCCTCCATAGAGAGAGTTGAGCAACTTCGGACCATCAAAGTTGCTCTGTGTACACTTTTTATTGTTGTTCTATGTAAAATTTTATGAATACAAGCTTCCAGGATTATTTCGATTCCAAAACACCAACTTTCTATGACAAATGGATAAAACCGTTAAAAGCTCCTACATAGAGAGAGTTGAGCAACTTCGGACCATCAAAGATGCTCGGTGTACACTTTTTATTGTTCTTCTATGTCAAATTTTACGAGTATAAGCTTCGTAGATTATTTCGATGACAAAACACCAACTTTCTGTGAGACAAATTTACAAAACCGTTGAAAGCTCCTCCATAGAGAGAGTTGAGCAACTTCGGAATATCAAAGATGCTCGGTGTACACTTTTTATTGTTCTTCTATGTCAAATTTTACGAGTATAAGCTTCGTAGATTATTTCGATGGCAAAACACCAACTTTCTGTGAAAAATAGACAAAACTGTTGAAAGCTCCTCCATAGAGAGAGTTGAGCAACTTCGGACCATCAAAGTTGCTCTGTGTACAATTTTTATTTTTGTTCTATGGAAAATTTTATGAATACAAGCTTACAAGATTATTTCGATTCGAAAACATCAACTTTCTATGACAAATGGATAAAACCGTTATAAGCTCCTCCATAGAGAGAGTTGATCAACTTCGGACCATCAAAGTTGCTCTGTGTACACTTTTTATTGTTGTTCTATGTAAAATTTTATGAATACAAGCTTACAAGATTATTTCGATGGCAAAACACCAACTTTCTATGAAAAATGGACAAAACCATTGAAAGCTCCTCCATAGAGAGAGTTGAGCAACTTCGGACCATCAAAGTTGCTCTGTGTACACTTTTTATTGTTGTTCTATGTAAAATTTTATGAATACAAGCTTCTAGGATTATTTCGATTCCAAAACACCAACTTTCTATGATAAATGGATAAAACCGTTAAAAGCTCCTACATAGAGATAGTTGAGCAACTTCGGACCATCAAAGATGCTCGGTGTACACTTTTTATTATTCTTCTATGTCAAATTTTACGAGTATAAGCTTCGTAGATTATTTCGATGACAAAACACCAACTTTCTGTGAGACAAATGGACAAAACCGTTGAAAGCTCCTCCATAGAGAGAGTTGAGCAACTTCGGACCATCAAAGATGCTCGGTGTACACTTTTTATTGTTCTTCTATGTCAAATTTTACGAGTATAAGCTTCGTAGATTATTTCGATGGCAAAACACCAACTTTCTGTGAAAAATGGACAAAACTGTTGAAAGCTCCTCCATAGAGAGAGTTGAGCAACTTCGGACCATCAAAGTTGCTCTGTGTACACTTTTTATTGTTGTTCTATGTAAAATTTTATGAATACAAGCTTACAAGATTATTTCGATTCCAAAACACCAACTTTCTATGAAAAATGGACAAAACCGTTGAAAGCTCCTCCATAGAGAAAGTTGAGCAACTTTGGACCATCAAAGTTGCTCTGTGTACACTTTTTATTGTTGTTCTATGGAAAATTTTATGAATACAAGCTTACAAGATTATATCGATTCGAAAACATCAACTTTCTATGACAAATGGATAAAACCGTTAAAAGCTCCTCCATAGAGAGAGTTGATCAACTTCGGACCATCAAAGTTGCTCTGTGTACACTTTTTATTATAGTTCTATGTAAAATTTTATGAATACAAGCTTACAAGATTATTTCGATTCCAAAACACCAACTTTCTATGACAAATGGATAAAACCGTTGAAGCTACTCCATAGAGAGAGTTGAGCAACTTCGGACCATCAAAGTTGCTCTGTGTACACTTTTTATTGTTGTTCTATGGAAAATTTTATGAATACAAGCTTACAAGATTATTTCGATTTGAAAACATCAACTTTCTATGACAAATGGATAAAACCGTTAAAAGCTCCTCCATAGAGAGAGTTGATCAACTTCGGACCATCAAAGTTGCTCTGTGTACACTTTTTATTGTTGTTCTATGTAAAATTTTATGAATACAAGCTTCCAAGATTATTTCGATTCCAAAACACCAACTTTCTATGACAAATGGTTAAAACCGTTAAAAGCTCCTACATAGAGAGAGTTGATCAACTTCGGATCATCAAACATGCTCGGTGTACACTTTTTATTGTTCTTCTATGTCAAATTTTACGAGTATAAGCTTCGTAGATTATTTCGATGACAAAACACCAACTTTCTGTGAGACAAATGGACAAAACCGTTGAAAGCTCCTCCATAGAGAGAGTTAAGCAACTTCGGACCATCAAAGATGCTCAGTGTACACTTTTTATTGTTCTTCTATGTCAAATTTTACGAGTATAAGCTTCGTAGATTATTTCGATAGCAAAACACCAACTTTCTATGAAAAATGGACAAAACTGTTGAAAGCTCCTCCATAGAGAGAGTTGAGCAACTTCAGACCATCAAAGTTGCTCTGTGTACACTTTTTGTTGTTGTTCAATGTAAAATTTTATGAATACAAGCTTACAAGATTATTTCGATTCGAAAACATCAACTTTCTATGAAAAATGGATAAAACCGTTAAAAGCTCCTCCATAGAGAGAGTTGACCAACTTCGGACCATCAAAGTTGCTCTGTGTAAACTTTTTATTGTTGTTCTATGTAAAATTTTATGAATACAAGCTTACAAGATTATTTCGATTCCAACACACTAACTTTCAATGAAAAATGGACAAAACCGTTGAAAGCTCCTCCATAGAGAGAGTTGAGCAACTTCGAACCATCAAAGTTGCTCTGTGTACACTTTTTATTGTTGTTCTATGTAAAATTTTATGAATACAAGCTTACAAGATTATTTCGATTCGAAAACATCAAATTTCTATGACAAATGGACAAAACCGTTAAAAGCTCCTCCATAGAGAGAGTTGACCAACTTCGGACCATCAAAGTTGCTCTGTGTAAACTTTTTATTGTTGTTCTATGTAAAATTTTATGAATACAAGCTTACAAGATTATTTCGGTTCCAACACACCAACGTTCTATGAAAAATGGACAAAACCGTTGAAAGCTCCTCCATAGAGAGAGTTGAGCAACTTCGGACCATCAAAGTTGCTCTGTGTACACTTTTTATTGTTGTTCTATGTAAAATTTTATGAATACAAGCTTCCAGGATTATTTCGATTCCAAAACACCAACTTTCTATGACAAATGGATAAAACCGTTAAAAGCTTCTACATAGAGAGAGTTGAGCAACTTCGGACCATCAAAGATGCTCGGTGTACACTTTTTATTGTTCTTCTATGTCAAATTTTACGAGTATAAGCTTCGTAGATTATTTCGATGACAAAACACCAACTTTCTGTGAGACAAATGGACAAAACCGTTGAAAGCTCCTCCATAGAGAGAGTTGAGCAACTTCGGAATATCAAAGATGCTCGGTGTACACTTTTTATTGTTCTTCTATGTCAAATTTTACGAGTATAAGCTTCGTAGATTATTTCGATGGCAAAACACCAACTTTCTGTGAAAAATGGACAAAACTGTTGAAAGCTCCTCCATAGAGAGAGTTGAGCAACTTCGGACCTTCAAAGTTGCTCTGTGTACACTTTCTATTGTTGTTCTATGTAAAATTTTATGAATACAAGCTTACAAGATTATTTCGATTCCAAAACACCAACTTTCTATGAAAAATGGACAAAACCGTTGAAAGCTCCTCCATAGAGAGAGTTGAGCAACTTTGGACCATCAAAGTTGCTCTGTGTACACTTTTTATTGTTGTTCTATGGAAAATTTTATGAATACAAGCTTACAAGATTATTTCGATTCGAAAACATCAACTTTCTATGACAAATGGATAAAACCGTTATAAGCTCCTCCATAGAGAGAGTTGATCAACTTCGGATCATCAAAGTTGCTCTGTGTACACTTTTTATTGTTGTTCTATGTAAAATTTTATGAATACAAGCTTACAAGATTATTTCGATGGCAAAACACCAACTTTCTATGAAAAATGGACAAAACCATCGAAAGCTCCTCCATAGAGAGAGTTGAGCAACTTCGGACCATCAAAGTTGCTCTGTGTACACTTTTTGTTGTTGTTCAATGTAAAATTTTATGAATACAAGCTTACAAGATTATTTCGATTCGAAAACATCAACTTTCTATGACAAATGGATAAAACCGTTAAAAGCTCCTCCATAGAGAGAGTTGACCAACTTCGGACCATCAAAGTTGCTCTGTGTAAACTTTTTATTGTTGTTCTATGTAAAATTTTATGAATACAAGCTTACAAGATTATTTCGATTCCAACACACCAACTTTCTATGAAAAATGGACAAAACCGTTGAAAGCTCCTCCATAGAGAGAGTTGAGCAACTTCGGACCGTCAAAGTTGCTCTGTGTACACTTTTTATTGTTGTTCTATGTAAAATTTTATGAATACAAGCTTCCAGGATTATTTCGATTCCAAAACACCAACTTTCTATGACAAATGGATAAAACCGTTAAAAGCATCTACATAGAGAGAGTTGAGCAACTTCGGACCATCAAAGATGCTCGGTGTACACTTTTTATTGTTCTTCTATGTCAAATTTAACGAGTATAAGCTTCGTAGATTATTTCGATGACAAAAAACCAACTTTCTGTGAGACAAATGGACAAAACTGTTGAAAGCACCTCCATAGAGAGAGTTGAGCAACTTCGGACCATCAAAGATGCTCGGTATACACTTTTTATTGTTCTTCTATGTCAAATTTTACGAGTATTAGCTTACAAGATTATTTCGATGGCAAAACATCAACTTTCTGTGAAAAATGGACAAAACTGTTGAAAGCTCCTCCATAGAGAGAGTTGATCAACTTCGGACCATCAAAGTTGCTCTGTGTACACTTTTTATTGTTGTTCTATGTAAAATTTTATGAATACAAGCTTACAAGATTATTTCGATTCGAAAACATCAACTTTCTATAACAAATGGATAAAACCGTTAAAAGCTCCTCCATAGAGAGAGTTGACCAACTTCGGACCATCAAAGTTGCTCTATATACACTTTTTATTGTTGTTCTATGTAAAATTTTATGAATACAAGCTTCCAAGATTATTTCGATTCCAAAACACCAACTTTCTATGACAAATGGATAAAACCGTTAAAAGCTCCTACATAGAGAGAGTTGAGCAACTTTGGACCATCAAAGATGCTTGGTGTACACTTTTTATTGTTCTTCTATGTCAAATTTTACGAGTATAAGCTTCGTAGATTATTTCGATGACAAAACACCAACTTTCTGTGAGACAAATGGACAAAACCGTTGAAAGCTCCTCCATAGAGAGAGTTGAGCAACTTCGGACCATCAAAGATGCTCGGTGTACACTTTTTATTGTTCTTCTATGTCAAATTTTTCGAGTATAAGCTTCGTAGATTATTTCGATGGCAAAACACCAACTTTCTGTGAAAAATGGACAAAACTGTTGAAAGCTCCTCCATAGAGAGAGTTGAGCAACTTCGGACCATCAAAGTTGCTCTGTGTACACTTTTTATTGTTGTTCTATGTAAAATTTTATGAATACAAGCTTACAAGATTATTTCGATTCCAAAACACCAACTTTCTATGAAAAATGGACAAAACCGTTGAAAGTTCCTCCATAGAGAGAGTTGAGCAACTTTGGACCATCAAAGTTGCTCTGTGTACACTTTTTATTGTTGTTCTATGGAAAATTTTATGAATACAAGCTTACAAGATTATTTCGATTCGAAAACATCAACTTTCTATGACAAATGGATAAAACCGTTAAAAGCTCCTCCATAGAGAGAGTTGATCAACTTCGGACCATCAAAGTTGCTCTGTGTACACTTTTTATTATAGTTCTATGTAAAATTTTATGATACAAGCTTACAAGATTATTTCGATTCCAAAACACCAACTTTCTATGACAAATGGATAAAACCGTTGAAGCTACTCCATAGAGAGAGTTGAGCAACTTCGGACCATCAAAGTTGCTCTGTGTACACTTTTTATTGTTGTTCTATGGAAAATTTTATGAATACAAGCTTACAAGATTATTTCGATTTGAAAACATCAACTTTCTATGACAAATGGATAAAACCGTTAAAAGCTCCTCCATAGAGAGAGTTAAGCAACTTCGGACCATCAGAGATGCTCGGTGTACACTTTTTATTGTTCTTCTATGTCAAATTTTACGAGTATAAGCTTCGTAGATTACTTCGATGACAAAACACCAACTTTCTGTGAGACAAATGGACAAAACCGTTGAAAGCTCCTCCATAGAGAGAGTTAAGCAACTTCGGACCATCAGAGATGCTCGGTGTACACTTTTTATTGTTCTTCTATGTCAAATTTTATGAGTATAAGCTTCGTCGATTATTTCGAGGCTAAAACACCAACTTTCTATGAAAAATGGATAAAACTGTTGAAAGCTCCTCCATAGAGAGAGTTGAGCAACTTCGGACCATCGAAGTTGCTCTGTGTACACTTTTTGTTGTTGTTCAATGTAAAATTTTATGAATACAAGCTTACAAGATTATTTCGATTCGAAAACATCAACTTTCTATGACAAATGGATAAAACCGTTAAAAGCTCCTCCATAGAGAGAGTTGACCAACTTTGGACCATCAAAGTTGCTCTGTGTAAACTTTTTATTGTTGTTCTATGTAAAATTTTATGAATACAAGCTTCGAAGATTATTTCGATTCCAAAACACCGACTTTCTATGACAAATGGATAAAACCGTTAAAAGCTCCTACATAGAGAGAGTTGAGCAACTTTGGACCATCAAAGATGCTTGGTGTACACTTTTTATTGTTCTTCTATGTCAAATTTTACGAGTATAAGCTTCGTAGATTATTTCGAGGCTAAAACACCAACTTTCTATGAAAAATGGACAAAACTGTTGAAAGCTCCTCCATAGAGAGAGTTGAGCAACTTCGGACCATCAAAGTTGCTCTGTGTACACTTTTTGTTGTTGTTCAATGTAAAATTTTATGAATACAAGCTTACAAGATTATTTCGATTCGAAAACATCAACTTTCTATGACAAATGGATAAAACTGTTAAAAGCTCCTCCATAGAGAGAGTTGACCAACTTCGGACCATCAAAGTTGCTCTGTGTAAACTTTTTATTGTTGTTCTATATAAAATTTTATGAATACAAGCTTACAAGATTATTTCGATTCCAACACACCAACGTTCTATGAAAAATGGACAAAACCGTTGAAAGCTCCTCCATAGAGAGAGTTGAGCAACTTCGGACCATCAAAGTTGCTCTGTGTACACTTTTTATTGTTGTTCTATGTAAAATTTTATGAATACAAGCTTCCAGGATTATTTCGATTCCAAAACACCAACTTTCTATGACAAATGGATAAAACCGTTAAAAGCTCCTACATAGAGAGAGTTGAGCAACTTCGGACCCTCAAAGATGCTCGGTGTACACTTTTTATTGTTCTTCTATGTCAAATTTTACGAGTATAAGCTTCGTAGATTATTTCGATGACAAAACACCAACTTTCTGTGAGACAAATGGACAAAACCGTTGAAAGCTCCTCCATAGAGAGAGTTGAGCAACTTCGGAATATCAAAGATGCTCGGTGTACACTTTTTATTGTTCTTCTATGTCAAATTTTACGAGTATAAGCTTCGTAGATTATTTCGATGGCAAAACACCAACTTTCTGTGAAAAATGGACAAAACTGTTGAAAGCTCCTCCATAGAGAGAGTTGAGCAACTTCGGACCATCAAAGTTGCTCTGTGTACACTTTCTATTGTTGTTCTATGTAAAATTTTATGAATACAAGCTTACAAGATTATTTCGATTCCAAAACACCAACTTTCTATGAAAAATGGACAAAACCGTTGAAAGCTCCTCCATAGAGAGAGTTGAGCAACTTTGGACCATCAAAGTTGCTCTGTGTACACTTTTTATTGTTGTTCTATGGAAAATTTTATGAATACAAGCTTACAAGATTATTTCGATTCGAAAACATCAACTTTCTATGACAAATGGATAAAACCGTTACAAGCTCCTCCATAGAGAGAGTTGATCAACTTCGGACAATCAAAGTTGCTCTGTGTACACTTTTTATTGTAATTCTATGTAAAATTTTATGAATACAAGCTTACAAGATTATTTCGATTCCAAAACACCAACTTTCTATGACAAATGGATAAAACCGTTGAAGCTACTCCATAGAGATAGTTGAGCAACTTCGGACCATCAAAGTTGCTCCGTGTACACTTTTTATTGTTGTTCTATGGAAAATTTTATGAATACAAGCTTACAAGATTATTCCGATTTGAAAACATCAACTTTCTTTGACAAATGGATAAAACCGTTAAAAGCTCCTCCATAGAGAGAGTTGTTCAACTTCAGACCATCAAAGTTGCTCTGTGTACACTTTTTATTGTTGTTCTATGTAAAATTTTATGAATACAAGCTTCGAAGATTATTTTGATTCCAAAACACCAACTTTCTATGACAAATGGATAAAACCGTTAAAAGTTCCTCCATAGAGAGAGTTGATCAACTTCGGATCATCAAACATGCTCGGTGTACACTTTTTATTGTTCTTCTATGTCAAATTTTACGAGTATAAGCTTCGTAGATTATTTCGATGACAAAACACCAACTTTCTGTGAGACAAATCGACAAAACCGTTGAAAGCTCCTCCATAGAGAGAGTTAAGCAACTTCGGACCATCAAAGATGCTCGGTGTACACTTTTTATTGTTCTTCTATGTCAAATTTTACGAGTATAAGCTTCGTAGATTATTTCGATAGCAAAACACCAACTTTCTATGAAAAATGGACAAAACTGTTGAAAGCTCCTCCATAGAGAGAGTTGAGCAACTTCAGACCATCAAAGTTGCTCTGTGTACACTTTTTGTTGTTGTTCAATGTAAAATTTTATGAATACAAGCTTACAAGATTATTTCGATTCGAAAACATCAACTTTCTATGACAAATGGATAAAACCGTTAAAAGCTCCTCCATAGAGAGAGTTGACCAACTTCGGACCATCAAAGTTGCTCTGTGTAAACTTTTTATTGTTGTTCTATGTAAAATTTTATGAATACAAGCTTACAAGATTATTTCGATTCCAACACACCAACTTTCTATGAAAAATGGACAAAACCGTTGAAAGCTCCTCCATAGAGAGAGTTGAGCAACTTCGGACCATCAAAGATGCTTGGTGTACACTTTTTATTGTTCTTCTATGTCAAATTTTACGAGTATAAGCTTCGTAGATTATTTCGATGCCAAAACACCAACTTTCTATCAAAAATGGAAAAAAACCGTTGAAAGCTCCTCCATAGAGAGAGTTGAGCAACTTCGGACCATCAAAGTTGCTCTGTGTACAATTTTTATTTTTGTTCTATGGAAAATTTTATGAATACAAGCTTACAAGATTATTTCGATTCGAAAACATCAACTTTCTATGACAAATGGATAAAACCGTTATAAGCTCCTCCATAGAGAGAGTTGATCAACTTCGGATCATCAAAGTTGCTCTGTGTACACTTTTTATTGTTGTTCTATGTAAAATTTTATGAATACAAGCTTACAAGATTATTTCGATGGCAAAACACCAACTTTCTATGAAAAATGGACAAAACCATTGAAAGCTCCTCCATAGAGAGAGTTTAGCAACTTCGGACCATCAAAGTTGCTCTGTGTACACTTTTTGTTGTTGTTCAATGTAAAATTTTAATAATACAAGCTTACAAGATTATTTCGATTCGAAAACATCAACTTTCTATGACAAATGGATAAAACCGTTAAAAGCTCCTCCATAGAGAGAGTTAAGCAACTTCGGACCATCAAAGTTGCTCTGTGTACACTTTTTATTGTTGTTCTATGGAAAATTTTATGAATACAAGCTTACAAGATTATTTCGATTTGAAAACATCAACTTTCTATGACAAATGGATAAAACCGTTAAAAGCTCCTCCATAGAGAGAGTTGATCAACTTCAGACCATCAAAGTTGCTCTGTGTACACTTTTTATTGTTGTTCTATGTAAAATTTTATGAATACAAGCTTCCAGGATTATTTCGATTCCAAAACACCAACTTTCTATGACAAATGGAAAAAACCGTTAAAAGCTCCTACATAGAGAGAGTTGAGCAACTTCGGACCATCAAAGATGCTCGGTGTACACTTTTTATTGTTCTTCTATGTCAAATTTTACGAGTATAAGCTTCATAGATTATTTCGATGACAAAACACCAACTTTTTGTGAGACAAATGGACAAAACCGTTGAAAGCTCCTCCATAGAGAGAGTTGAGCAACTTCGGACCATCAAAGATGCTCGGTGTACAGTTTTTATTGTTCTTCTATGTCAAATTTTACGAGTATAAGCTTCGTAGATTATTTCGATGGCAAAACACCAACTTTCTGTGAAAAATGGACAAAACTGTTGAAAGCTCCTCCATAGAGAGAGTTGAGCAACTTCGGACCATCAAAGTTGCTCTGTGTACACTTTTTATTGTTGTTCTATGTAAAATTTTATGAATACAAGCTTACAAGATTATTTCGATTCCAAAACACCAACTTTCTATGACAAATGGATAAAACCGTTGAAGCTACTCCATAGAGAGAGTTGAGCAACTTCGGACCATCAAATTTGCTCTGTGTACACTTTTTATTGTTGTTCTATGTAAAATTTTATGAATACAAGCTTCCAAGATTATTTCGATTCCAAAACACCAACTTTCTATGACAAATGGATAAAACCGTTAAAAGCTCCTACATAGAGAGAGTTGAGCAACTTTGGACCATCAAAGATGCTTGGTGTACACTTTTTATTGTTCTTCTATGTCAAATTTTACGAGTATAAGCTTCGTAGATTATTTCGATGCCAAAACACCAACTTTCTATGAAAAATGGAAAAAAACCGTTGAAAGCTCCTCCATAGAGAGAGTTGAGCAACTTCGGACCATCAAAGTTGCTCTGTGTACAATTTTTATTTTTGTTCTATGGAAAATTTTATGAATACAAGCTTACAAGATTATTTCGATTCGAAAACATCAACTTTCTATGACAAATGGATAAAACCGTTATAAGCTCCTCCATAGAGAGAGTTGATCAACTTCGGATCATCAAAGTTGCTCTGTGTACACTTTTTATTGTTGTTCTATGTAAAATTTTATGAATACAAGCTTACAAGATTATTTCGATGGCAAAACACCAACTTTCTACGAAAAATGGACAAAACCATTGAAAGCTCCTCCATAGTGAGAGTTGAGCAACTTCGGACCATCAAAGTTGCTCTGTGTACACTTTTTGTTGTTGTTCAATGTAAAATTTTATGAATACAAGCTTACAAGATTATTTCGATTCGAAAACATCAACTTTCTATGACAAATGGATAAAACCGTTAAAAGCTCCTCCATAGAGAGAGTTGACCAACTTCAGACCATCAAAGTTGCTCTGTGTAAACTTTTTATTGTTGTTCTATGTAAAATTTTATGAATACAAGCTTACAAGATTATTTCGATTCCAACACACCAACTTTCTATGAAAAATGGACAAAACCGTTGAAAGCTCCTCCATAGAGAGAGTTGAGCAACTTCGGACCACCAAAGTTGCTCTGTGTACACTTTTTATTGTTGTTCTATGTAAAATTTTATGAATACAAGCTTCCAGGATTATTTCGATTCCAAAACACCAACTTTCTATGACAAATGGATAAAACCGTTAAAAGCACCTACATAGAGAGAGTTGAGCAACTTCGGACCATCAAAGATGCTCGGTGTACACTTTTTATTGTTCTTCTATGTCAAATTTTACGAGTATAAGCTTCGTAGATTATTTCGATGACAAAACACCAACTTTCTGTGAGACAAATGGACAAAACTGTTGAAAGCACCTCCATAGAGAGAGTTGAGGAACTTCGGACCATCAAAGATGCTTGGTATACAATTTTTATTGTTCTTCTAAGTCAAATTTTACGAGTATTAGCTTCGTAGATTATTTCGATGGCAAAACACCAACTTTCTGTGAAAAATGGACAAAACTGTTGAAAGCTCCTCCATAGAGAGAGTTGATCAACTTCGGACCATCAAAGTTGCTCTGTGTACACTTTTTATTGTTGTTCTATGTAAAATTTTATGAATACAAGCTTACAAGATTATTTCGATTCGAAAACATCAACTTTCTATAACAAATGGATAAAACCGTTAAAAGCTCCTCCATAGAGAGAGTTGACCAACTTCGGACCATCAAAGTTGCTCTATGTACACTTTTTATTGTTGTTCTATGTAAAATTTTATGAATACAAGCTTCCAGGATTATTTCGATTCCAAAACACCAACTTTCTATGACAAATGGAAAAAACCGTTAAAAGCTCCTACATAGAGAGAGTTGAGCAACTTCGGACCATCAAAGATGCTCGGTGTACACTTTTTATTGTTCTTCTATGTCAAATTTTACGAGTATAAGCTTCATAGATTATTTCGATGACAAAACACCAACTTTTTGTGAGACAAATGGACAAAACCGTTGAAAGCTCCTCCATAGAGAGAGTTGAGCAACATCGGACCATCAAAGATGCTCGGTGTACAATTTTTATTTTTGTTCTATGGAAAATTTTATGAATACAAGCTTACAAGATTATTTCGATTCGAAAACATCAACTTTCTATGACAAATCGATAAAACCGTTATAAGCTCCTCCATATAGAGAGTTGATCAACTTCGGACCATCAAAGTTGCTCTGTGTACACTTTTTATTGTTGTTCTATGTAAAATTTTATGAATACAAGCTTACAAGATTATTTCGATGGCAAAACACCAACTTTCTATGAAAAATGGACAAAACCATTGAAAGCTCCTCCATAGAGAGAGTTGAGCAACTTCGGACCATCAAAGTTGCTCTGTGTACACTTTTTGTTGTTGTTCAATGTAAAATTTTATGAATACAAACTTACAAGATTATTTCGATTCGAAAACATCAACTTTCTAAGACAAATGGATAAAACCGTTAAAAGCTCCTCCATAGAGAGAGTTGATCAACTTCAGACCATCAAAGTTGCTGTGTGTACACTTTTTATTGTTGTTCTATGTAAAATTTTATGAATACAAGCTTCGAAGATTATTTCGATTCCAAAACAACAACTTTCTATGACAAATGGATAAAACCGTTAAAAGTTCCTCCATAGAGAGAGTTGATCAACTTCGGACCATCAAACATGCTCGGTGTACACTTTTTATTGTTCTTCTATGTCAAATTTTACGAGTATAAGCTTCGTAGATTATTTCGATGACAAAACACCAACTTTCTGTGAGACAAATGGACAAAACCGTTGAAAGCTCCTCCATAGAGAGAGTTAAGCAACTTCGGACCATCAAAGATGCTCGGTGTACACTTTTTATTGTTCTTCTATGTCAAATTTTACGAGTATAAGCTTCGTAGATTATTTCGATAGCAAAACACCAACTTTCTATGACAAATGGATAAAACCGTTAAAAGCTCCTCCATAGAGAGAGTTGACCAACTTCGGACCATCAAAGTTACTCTGTGTAAACTTTTTATTGTTGTTCTATGTAAAATTTTATGAATACAAGCTTACAAGATTATTTCGATTCCAACATACCAACTTTCTATGAAAAATGGACAAAACCGTTGAAAGCTCCTCCATAGAGAGAGTTGAGCAACATCGGACCATCAAAGTTGCTCTGTGTACACTTTTTATTGTTGTTCTATGTAAAATTTTATGAATACAAGCTTCCAGGATTATTTCGATTCCAAAACACCTACTTTCTATGACAAATGGAAAAAACCGTTAAAAGCTCCTACATAGAGAGAGTTGAGCAACTTCGGACCATCAAAGATGCTCGGTGTACACTTTTTATTGTTCTTTTATGTCAAATTTTATGAGTATAAGCTTCGTAGATTATTTCGATGACAAAACACCAACTTTCTGTGAGACAAATGGACAAAACCGTTGAAAGCTCCTCCATAGAGAGAGTTAAGCAACTTCGGACCATCAGAGATGCTCGGTGTACACTTTTTATTGTTCTTCTATGTCAAATTTTACGAGTATAAGCTTCGTAGATTATTTCGAGGCCAAAACACCAACTTTCTATGAAAAATGGACAAAACTGTTGAAAGCTCCTCCATAGAGAGAGTTGACCAACTTCGGACCATCAAAGTTGCTCTGTGTACACTTTTTGTTGTTGTTCAATGTAAAATTTTATGAATACAAGCTTACAAGATTATTTCGATTCGAAAACATCAACTTTCTATGACAAATGGATAAAACCGTTAAAAGCTCCTCCATAGAGAGAGTTGACCAACTTCGGACCATCAAAGTTGCTCTGTGTAAACTTTTTATTGTTGTTCTATGTAAAATTTTATGAATACAAGCTTCGAAGATTATTTCGATTCCAAAACACCAACTTTCTATGACAAATGGATAAAACCGTTAAAAGCTCCTACATAGAGAGAGTTGAGCAACTTTGGACCATCAAAGATGCTTGGTGTACACTTTTTATTGTTCTTCTATGTCAAATTTTACGAGTATAAGCTTCGTAGATTATTTCGATGCCAAAACACCAACTTTCTATGAAAAATGGAAAAAAACCGTTGAAAGCTCCTCCATAGAGAGAGTTGAGCAACTTCGGACCATCAAAGTTGCTTTGTGTACAATTTTTATTTTTGTTCTATGGAAAATTTTATGAATAAAAGCTTACAAGATTATTTCGATTCGAAAACATCAACTTTCTATGACAAATCGATAAAACCGTTATAAGCTCCTCCATATAGAGAGTTGATCAACTTCGGACCATCAAAGTTGCTCTGTGTACACTTTTTATTGTTGTTCTATGTAAAATTTTATGAATACAAGCTTACAAGATTATTTCGATGGCAAAACACCAACTTTCTATGAAAAATGGACAAAACCATTGAAAGCTCCTCCATAGAGAGAGTTGAGCAACTTCGGACCATCAAAGTTGCTCTGTGTACACTTTTTGTTGTTGTTCAATGTAAAATTTTATGAATACAAACTTACAAGATTATTTCGATTCGAAAACATCAACTTTCTAAGACAAATGGATAAAACCGTTAAAAGCTCCTCCATAGAGAGAGTTGATCAACTTCAGACCATCAAAGTTGCTATGTGTACACTTTTTATTGTTGTTCTATGTAAAATTTTATGAATACAAGCTTCGAAGATTATTTCGATTCCAAAACACCAACTTTCTATGACAAATGGATAAAACCGTTAAAAGTTCCTCCATAGAGAGAGTTGATCAACTTCGGACCATCAAACATGCTCGGTGTACACTTTTTATTGTTCTTCTATGTCAAATTTTACGAGTATAAGCTTCGTAGATTATTTCGATGACAAAACACCAACTTTCTGTGAGACAAATGGACAAAACCGTTGAAAGCTCCTCCATAGAGAGAGTTAAGCAACTTCGGACCATCAAAGATGCTCGGTGTACACTTTTTATTGTTCTTCTATGTCAAATTTTACGAGTATAAGCTTCGTAGATTATTTCGATAGCAAAACACCAACTTTCTATGACAAATGGATAAAACCGTTAAAAGCTCCTCCATAGAGAGAGTTGACCAACTTCGGACCATCAAAGTTGCTCTGTGTAAACTTTTTATTGTTGTTCTATGTAAAATTTTATGAATACAAGCTTACAAGATTATTTCGATTCCAACACACCAACTTTCTATGAAAAATGGACAAAACCGTTGAAAGCTCCTCCATAGAGAGAGTTGAGCAACTTCGGACCATCAAAGTTGCTCTGTGTACACTTTTTATTGTTGTTCTATGTAAAATTTTATGAATACAAGCTTCCAGGATTATTTCGATTCCAAAACACCAACTTTCTATGACAAATGGAAAAAACCGTTAAAAGCTCCTACATAGAGAGAGTTGAGCAACTTCGGACCATCAAAGATGCTCGGTGTACACTTTTTATTGTTCTTTTATGTCAAATTTTACGAGTATAAGCTTCGTAGATTATTTCGATGACAAAACACCAACTTTTTGTGAGACAAATGGACAAAACCGTTGAAAGCTCCTCCATAGAGAGAGTTGAGCAACTTCGGACCATCAAAGATGCTCGGTGTACACTTTTTATTGTTCTTCTATGTCAAATTTTACGAGTATAAGCTTCGTAGATTATTTCGATGGCAAAACACCAACTTTCTGTGAAAAATGGACAAAACTGTTGAAAGCTCCTCCATAGAGAGAGTTGAGCAACTTCGGACCATCAAAGTTGCTTTGTGTACACTTTTTATTGTTGTTCTATGTAAAATTTTATGAATACAAGCTTACAAGATTATTTCGATTCCAAAACACCAACTTTCTATGACAAATGGATAAAACCGTTGAAGCTACTCCATAGAGAGAGTTGAGCAACTTCGGACCATCAAAGTTGCTCTGTGTACACTTTTTGTTGTTGTTCAATGTAAAATTTTATGAATACAAACTTACAAGATTATTTCGATTCGAAAACATCAACTTTCTAAGACAAATGGATAAAACCGTTAAAAGCTCCTCCATAGAGAGAGTTGATCAACTTCAGACCATCAAAGTTGCTATGTGTACACTTTTTATTGTTGTTCTATGTAAAATTTTATGAATACAAGCTTCGAAGATTATTTCGATTCCAAAACAACAACTTTCTATGACAAATGGATAAAACCGTTAAAAGCTTCTCCATAGAGAGAGTTGAGCAACTTCGGACCATTAAAGTTGCTATGTGTACACTTTTTATTGTTGTTCTATGTAAAATTTTATGAACACAAGCTTCCAAGATTATTTCGATTCCAAAAAACCAACTTTCTATGACAAATGGATAAAACCGTTAAAAGCTCCTACATAGAAAGAGTTGAGCAACCTCGGACCATCAAACATGCTCGGTGTACACTTTTTATTGTTCTTCTATGTCAAATTTTACGAGTATAAGCTTCGTAGATTATTTCGATGACAAAACACCAACTTTCTGTGAGACAAATGGACAAAACCGTTGAAAGCTCCTCCATAGAGAGAGTTAAGCAACTTCGGACCATCAAAGATGCTCGGTGTACACTTTTTATTGTTCTTCTATGTCAAATTTTACGAGTATAAGCTTCGTAGATTATTTCGATAGCAAAACACCAACTTTCTATGACAAATGGATAAAACCGTTAAAAGCTCCTCCATAGAGAGAGTTGACCAACTTCGGACCATCAAAGTTACTCTGTGTAAACTTTTTATTGTTGTTCTATGTAAAATTTTATGAATACAAGCTTACAAGATTATTTCGATTCCAACATACCAACTTTCTATGAAAAATGGACAAAACCGTTGAAAGCTCCTCTATAGAGAGAGTTGAGCAACTTCGGACCATCAAAGTTGCTCTGTGTACACTTTTTATTGTTGTTCTATGTAAAATTTTATGAATACAAGCTTCCAGGATTATTTCGATTCCAAAACACCTACTTTCTATGACAAATGGAAAAAACCGTTAAAAGCTCCTACATAGAGAGAGTTGAGCAACTTCGGACCATCAAAGATGCTCGGTGTACACTTTTTATTGTTCTTTTATGTCAAATTTTACGAGTATAAGCTTCGTAGATTATTTCGATGACAAAACACCAACTTTCTGTGAGACAAATGGACAAAACTATTGAAAGCTCCTCCATAGAGAGAGTTAAGCAACTTCGGACCATCAGAGATGCTCGGTGTACACTTTTTATTGTTTTTCTATGTCAAATTTTACGAGTATAAGCTTCGTAGATTATTTCGAGGCTAAAACGCCAACTTTCTATGAAAAATGGACAAAACTGTTGAAAGCTCCTCCATAGAGAGAGTTGAGCAACTTCGGACCATCAAAGTTGCTCTGTGTACACTTTTTGTTGTTGTTAAATGTAAAATTTTATGAATACAAGCTTACAAGATTATTTCGATTCGAAAACATCAACTTTCTATGACAAATGGATAAAACCGTTAAAAGCTCCTCCATAGAGAGAGTTGACCAACTTCGGACCATCAAAGTTGCTCTGTGTAAACTTTTTATTGTTGTTCTATGTAAAATTTTATGAATACAAGCTTCGAAGATTATTTCGATTCCAAAACACCAACTTTCTATGACAAATGGATAAAACCGTTAAAAGCTCCTACATAGAGAGAGTTGAGCAACTTTGGACCATCAAAGATGCTTGGTGTACACTTTTTATTGTTCTTCTATGTCAAATTTTACGAGTATAAGCTTCGTAGATTATTTCGATGCCAAAACACCAACTTTCTATGAAAAATGGAAAAAAACCGTTGAAAGCTCCTCCATAGAGAGAGTTGAGCAACTTCGGACCATCAAAGTTGCTTTGTGTACAATTTTTATTTTTGTTCTATGGAAAATTTTATGAATACAAGCTTACAAGATTATTTCGATTCGAAAACATCAACTTTCTATGACAAATCGATAAAACCGTTATAAGCTCCTCCATATAGAGAGTTGATCAACTTCGGACCATCAAAGTTGCTCTGTGTACACTTTTTATTGTTGTTCTATGTAAAATTTTATGAATACAAGCTTACAAGATTATTTCGATGGCAAAACACCAACTTTCTATGAAAAATGGACAAAACCATTGAAAGCTCCTCCATAGAGAGAGTTGAGCAACTTCGGACCATCAAAGTTGCTCTGTGTACACTTTTTGTTGTTGTTCAATGTAAAATTTTATGAATACAAACTTACAAGATTATTTCGATTCGAAAACATCAACTTTCTAAGACAAATGGATAAAACCGTTAAAAGCTCCTCCATAGAGAGAGTTGATCAACTTCAGACCATCAAAGTTGCTATGTGTACACTTTTTATTGTTGTTCTATGTAAAATTTTATGAATACAAGCTTCGAAGATTATTTCGATTCCAAAACACCAACTTTCTATGACAAATGGATAAAACCGTTAAAAGTTCCTCCATAGAGAGAGTTGATCAACTTCGGACCATCAAACATGCTCGGTGTACACTTTTTATTGTTCTTCTATGTCAAATTTTACGAGTATAAGCTTCGTAGATTATTTCGATGACAAAACACCAACTTTCTGTGAGACAAATGGACAAAACCGTTGAAAGCTCCTCCATAGAGAGAGTTAAGCAACTTCGGACCATCAAAGATGCTCGGTGTACACTTTTTATTGTTCTTCTATGTCAAATTTTACGGGTATAAGCTTCGTAGATTATTTCGATAGCAAAACACCAACTTTCTATGACAAATGGATAAAACCGTTAAAAGCTCCTCCATAGAGAGAGTTGACCAACTTCGGACCATCAAAGTTGCTCTGTGTAAACTTTTTATTGTTGTTCTATGTAAAATTTTATGAATACAAGCTTACAAGATTATTTCGATTCCAACACACCAACTTTCTATGAAAAATGGACAAAACCGTTGAAAGCTCCTCCATAGAGAGAGTTGAGCAACTTCGGACCATCAAAGTTGCTCTGTGTACACTTTTTATTGTTGTTCTATGTAAAATTTTATGAATACAAGCTTCCAGGATTATTTCGATTCCAAAACACCAACTTTCTATGACAAATGGAAAAAACCGTTAAAAGCTCCTACATAGAGAGAGTTGAGCAACTTCGGACCATCAAAGATGCTCGGTGTACACTTTTTATTGTTCTTTTATGTCAAATTTTACGAGTATAAGCTTCGTAGATTATTTCGATGACAAAACACCAACTTTTTGTGAGACAAATGGACAAAACCGTTGAAAGCTCCTCCATAGAGAGAGTTGAGCAACTTCGGACCATCAAAGATGCTCGGTGTACACTTTTTATTGTTCTTCTATGTCAAATTTTACGAGTATAAGCTTCGTAGATTATTTCGATGGCAAAACACCAACTTTCTGTGAAAAATGGACAAAACTGTTGAAAGCTCCTCCATAGAGAGAGTTGAGCAACTTCGGACCATCAAAGTTGCTTTGTGTACACTTTTTATTGTTGTTCTATGTAAAATTTTATGAATACAAGCTTACAAGATTATTTCGATTCCAAAACACCAACTTTCTATGACAAATGGATAAAACCGTTGAAGCTACTCCATAGAGAGAGTTGAGCAACTTCGGACCATCAAAGTTGCTCTGTGTACACTTTTTGTTGTTGTTCAATGTAAAATTTTATGAATACAAACTTACAAGATTATTTCGATTCGAAAACATCAACTTTCTAAGACAAATGGATAAAACCGTTAAAAGCTCCTCCATAGAGAGAGTTGATCAACTTCAGACCATCAAAGTTGCTATGTGTACACTTTTTATTGTTGTTCTATGTAAAATTTTATGAATACAAGCTTCGAAGATTATTTCGATTCCAAAACAACAACTTTCTATGACAAATGGATAAAACCGTTAAAAGTTCCTCCATAGAGAGAGTTGATCAACTTCGGACCATCAAACATGCTCGGTGTACACTTTTTATTGTTCTTCTATGTCAAATTTTACGAGTATAAGCTTCGTAGATTATTTCGATGACAAAACACCAACTTTCTGTGAGACAAATGGACAAAACCGTTGAAAGCTCCTCCATAGAGAGAGTTAAGCAAATTCGGACCATCAAAGATGCTCGGTGTACACTTTTTATTGTTCTTCTATGTCAAATTTTACGAGTATAAGCTTCGTAGATTATTTCGATAGCAAAACACCAACTTTCTATGACAAATGGATAAAACCGTTAAAAGCTCCTCCATAGAGAGAGTTGACCAACTTCGGACCATCAAAGTTACTCTGTGTAAACTTTTTATTGTTGTTCTATGTAAAATTTTATGAATACAAGCTTACAAGATTATTTCGATTCCAACATACCAACTTTCTATGAAAAATGGACAAAACCGTTGAAAGCTCCTCCATAGAGAGAGTTGAGCAACTTCGGACCATCAAAGTTGCTCTGTGTACACTTTTTATTGTTGTTCTATGTAAAATTTTATGAATACAAGCTTCCAGGATTATTTCGATTCCAAAACACCTACTTTCTATGACAAATGGAAAAAACCGTTAAAAGCTCCTACATAGAGAGAGTTGAGCAACTTCGGACCATCAAAGATGCTCGGTGTACACTTTTTATTGTTCTTTTATGTCAAATTTTACGAGTATAAGCTTCGTAGATTATTTCGATGACAAAACACCAACTTTCTGTGAGACAAATGGACAAAACCGTTGAAAGCTCCTCCATAGAGAGAGTTAAGCAACTTCGGACCATCAGAGATGCTCGGTGTACACTTTTTATTGTTCTTCTATGTCAAATTTTACGAGTATAAGCTTCGTAGATTATTTCGAGGCTAAAACACCAACTTTCTATGAAAAATGGACAAAACTGTTGAAAGCTCCACCATAGAGAGAGTTGAGCAACTTCGGACCATCAAAGTTGCTCTGTGTACACTTTTTGTTGTTGTTCAATGTAAAATTTTATGAATACAAGCTTACAAGATTATTTCGATTCGAAAACATCAACTTTCTATGACAAATGGATAAAACCGTTAAAAGCTCCTCCATAGAGAGAGTTGACCAACTTCGGACCATCAAAGTTGCTCTGTGTAAACTTTTTATTGTTGTTCTATGTAAAATTTTATGAATACAAGCTTCGAAGATTATTTCGATTCCAAAACACCAACTTTCTATGACAAATGGATAAAACCGTTAAAAGCTCCTACATAGAGAGAGTTGAGCAACTTTGGACCATCAAAGATGCTTGGTGTACACTTTTTATTGTTCTTCTATGTCAAATTTTACGAGTATAAGCTTCGTAGATTATTTCGATGCCAAAACACCAACTTTCTATGAAAAATGGAAAAAAACCGTTGAAAGCTCCTCCATAGAGAGAGTTGAGCAACTTCGGACCATCAAAGTTGCTTTGTGTACAATTTTTATTTTTGTTCTATGGAAAATTTTATGAATACAAGCTTACAAGATTATTTCGATTCGAAAACATCAACTTTCTATGACAAATCGATAAAACCGTTATAAGCTCCTCCATATAGAGAGTTGATCAACTTCGGACCATCAAAGTTGCTCTGTGTACACTTTTTATTGTTGTTCTATGTAAAATTTTATGAATACAAGCTTACAAGATTATTTCGATGGCAAAACACCAACTTTCTATGAAAAATGGACAAAACCATTGAAAGCTCCTCCATAGAGAGAGTTGAGCAACTTCGGACCATCAAAGTTGCTCTGTGTACACTTTTTGTTGTTGTTCAATGTAAAATTTTATGAATACAAACTTACAAGATTATTTCGATTCGAAAACATCAACTTTCTAAGACAAATGGATAAAACCGTTAAAAGCTCCTCCATAGAGAGAGTTGATCAACTTCAGACCATCAAAGTTGCTATGTGTACACTTTTTATTGTTGTTCTATGTAAAATTTTATGAATACAAGCTTCGAAGATTATTTCGATTTCAAAACACCAACTTTCTATGACAAATGGATAAAACCGTTAAAAGTTCCTCCATAGAGAGAGTTGATCAACTTCGGACCATGAAACATGCTCGGTGTACACTTTTTATTGTTCTTCTATGTCAAATTTTACGAGTATAAGCTTCGTAGATTATTTCGATGACAAAACACCAACTTTCTGTGAGACAAATGGACAAAACCGTTGAAAGCTCCTCCATAGAGAGAGTTAAGCAACTTCGGACCATCAAAGATGCTCGGTGTACACTTTTTATTGTTCTTCTATGTCAAATTTTACGAGTATAAGCTTCGTAGATTATTTCAATAGCAAAACACCAACTTTCTATGACAAATGGATAAAACCGTTAAAAGCTCCTCCATAGAGAGAGTTGACCAACTTCGGACCATCAAAGTTGCTCTGTGTAAACTTTTTATTGTTGTTCTATGTAAAATTTTATGAATACAAGCTTACAAGATTATTTCGATTCCAACACACCAACTTTCTATGAAAAATGGACAAAACCGTTGAAAGCTCCTCCATAGATAGAGTTGAGCAACTTCGGACCATCAAAGTTGCTCTGTGTACACTTTTTATTGTTGTTCTATGTAAAATTTTATGAATACAAGCTTCCAGGATTATTTCGATGACAAAACAATAACTTTCTATGACAAATGGAAAAAACCGTTAAAAGCTCCTACATAGAGAGAGTTGAGCAACTTCGGACCATCAAAGATGCTCGGTGTACACTTTTTATTGTTCCTTTATGTCAAATTTTACGAGTATAAGCTTCGTAGATTATTTCGATGACAAAACACCAACTTTTTGTGAGACAAATGGACAAAACCGTTGAAAGCTCCTCCATAGAGAGAGTTGAGCAACTTCGGACCATCAAAGATGCTCGGTGTACACTTTTTATTGTTCTTCTATGTCAAATTTTACGAGTATAAGCGTCGTAGATTATTTCGATGGCAAAACACCAACTTTCTGTGAAAAATGGACAAAACTGTTGAAAGCTCCTCCATAGAGAGAGTTGAGCAACTTCGGACCATCAAAGTTGCTTTGTGTACACTTTTTATTGTTGTTCTATGTAAAATTTTATGAATACAAGCTTACAAGATTATTTCGATTCCAAAACACCAACTTTCTATGACAAATGGATAAAACCGTTGAAGCTACTCCATAGAGAGAGTTGAGCAACTTCGGACCATCAAATTTGCTCTGTGTACACTTTTTATTGTTGTTCTATGTCAAATTTTATGAATACAAGCTTAGTAGATTATTTCGATGGCAAAACACCAACTTTCTGTGAAAAATGGACAAAACTGTTGAAAGCTCCTCCATAGAGAGAGTTGAGCAACTTCGGACCATCAAAGTTGCTCTGTGTACACTTTTTATTGTTGTTCTATGTAAAATTTTATGAATACAAGCTTACAAGATTATTTCGATTCCAAAATACCAACTTTCTATGAAAAATGGACAAAACCGTTGAAAGCTCCTCCATAGAGAGAGTTGAGCAACTTCGGACCATCAAAGTTGCTCTGTGTACACTTTTTATTGTTGTTCTATGGAAAATTTTATGAATACAAGCTTACAAGATTATTTCGATTCGAAAACATCAACTTTCTATGACAAATGGATAAAACCGTTAAAAGCTCCTCCATAGAGAGAGTTGATCAACTTCGGACTATCAAAGTTGCTCTGTGTACACTTTTTATTGTAGTTCTCTGTAAAATTTTATGAATACAAGCTTACAAGATTATTTCGATTCCAAAACACCAACTTTCTATGACAAATGGATAAAACCGTCGAAGCTACTCCATAGAGAGAGTTGAGCAACTTCGGACCATCAAATTTGCTCTGTGTACACTTTTTATTGTTGTTCTATGTAAAATTTTATGAATACAAGCTTCCAGGATTATTTCGATTCCAAAACACCAACTTTCTATGACAAATGGATAAAACCGTTAAAAGCTCCTACATAGAGAGAGTTGAGCAACTTCGGACCATCAAAGATGCTCGGTGTACACTTTTTATTGTTCTTCTATGTCAAATTTTACGAGTATAAGCTTCGTAGATTATTTCGATGACAAAACACCAACTTTCTGTGAGACAAATGGACAAAACCGTTGAAAGCTCCTCCATAGAGAGAGTTGTGAAACTTCGGACCATAAAAGATGCTCGGTGTACACTTTTTATTGTTCTTCTATGTCAAATTTTTCGAGTATAAGCTTCGTAGATTATTTCGATGGCAAAACACCAACTTTCTGTGAAAAATGGACAAAACTGTTGAAAGCTCCTCCATAGAGAGAGTTGAGCAACTTCGGACCATCAAAGTTGCTCTGTGTACACTTTTTATTGTTGTTCTATGTAAAATTTTATGAATACAAGCTTACAAGATTATTTCGATTCCAAAATACCAACTTTCTATGAAAAATGGACAAAACCGTTGAAAGCTCCTCCATAGAGAGAGTTGAGCAACTTCGGACCATCAAAGTTGCTCTGTGTACACTTTTTATTGTTGTTCTATGGAAAATTTTATGAATACAAGCTTACAAGATTATTTCGATTCGAAAACATCAACTTTCTATGACAAATGGATAAAACCGTTAAAAGCTCCTCCATAGAGAGAGTTGATCAACTTCGGACTATCAAAGTTGCTCTGTGTACACTTTTTATTGTAGTTCTCTGTAAAATTTTATGAATACAAGCTTACAAGATTATTTCGATTCCAAAACACCAACTTTCTATGACAAATGGATAAAACCGTCGAAGCTACTCCATAGAGAGAGTTGAGCAACTTCGGACCATCAAATTTGCTCTGTGTACACTTTTTATTGTTGTTCTATGTAAAATTTTATGAATACAAGCTTCCAAGATTATTTCGATTCCAAAACACCAACTTTCTATGACAAATGGATAAAACCGTTAAAAGCTCCTACATAGAGAGAGTTGAGCAACTTCGGACCATCAAAGATGCTTGGTGTACACTTTTTATTGTTCTTCTATGTCAAATTTTACGAGTATAAGCTTCGTAGATTATTTCGATGCCAAAACACCAACTTTCTATGAAAAATGGAAAAAAACCGTTGAAAGCTCCTCTATAGAGAGAGTTGAGCAACTTCGGACCATCAAAGTTGCTCTGTGTACAATTTTTATTTTTGTTCTATGGAAAATTTTATGAATACAAGCTTACAAGATTATTTCGATTCGAAAACATCAACTTTCTACGACAAATGGATAAAACCGTTATAAGCTCCTCCATAGAGAGAGTTGATCAACTTCGGACCATCAAAGTTGCTCTGTGTACACTTTTTATTGTTATTCTATGTAAAATTTTATGAATACAAGCTTACAAGATTATTTCGATGGCAAAACACCAACTTTCTATGAAAAATGGGCAAAACCATTGAAAGTTCCTCCATAGAGAGAGTTGAGCAACTTCGGACCATCAAAGTTGCTCTGTGTACACTTTTTGTTGTTGTTCAATGTAAAATTTTATGAATACAAGCTTACAAGATTATTTCGATTCGAAAACATCAACTTTCTATGACAAATGGATAAAACCGTTAAAAGCTCCTCCATAGAGAGAGTTGACCAACTTCGGACCATCAAAGTTGCTCTGTGTAAACTTTTTATTGTTGTTCTATGTAAAATTTTATGAATACAAGCTTACAAGATTATTTCGATTCCAACACACCAACTTTCTATGGAAAATGGACAAAACCGTTGAAAGCTCCTCCATAGAGAGAGTTAAGCAACTTCGGACCATCAAAGTTGCTCTGTGTACACTTTTTATTGTTGTTCTATGTAAAATTTTATGAATACAAGCTTCCAGGATTATTTCGATTCCAAAACACCAACTTTCTATGAAAAATGGATAAAACCGTTAAAAGCACCTACATAGAGAGAGTTGAGCAACTTCGGACCATCAAAGATGCTCGTGTACACTTTTTATTGTTCTTCTATGTCAAATTTTACGAGTATAAGCTTCGTAGATTATTTCGATGACAAAACACCAACTTTCTGTGAGACAAATGGACAAAACTGTTGAAAGCACCTCCATATAGAGAGTTGAGCAACTTCGGACCATCAAAGATGCTCGGTATACACTTTTTATTGTTCTTCAATGTCAAATTTTACGAGTATAAGCTTCGTAGATTATTTCGATGGCAAAACACCAACTTTCTGTGAAAAATGGACAAAACTGTTGAAAGCTCCTCCATAGAGAGAGTTGAGCAACTTCGGACCATCAAAGTTGCTCTGTGTACACTTTTTATTGTTGTTCTATGTAAAATTTTATGAATACAAGCTTACAAGATTATTTCGATTCGAAAACATCAACTTTCTATAACAAATGGATAAAACCGTTAAAAGCTCCTCCATAGAGAGAGTTGACCAACTTCGGACCATCAAAGTTGCTCTATGTACACTTTTTATTGTTGTTCTATGTAAAATTTTATGAATACAAGCTTCCAAGATTATTTCGATTCCAAAACACCAACTTTCTATGACAAATGGATAAAACCGTTAAAAGCTCCTACATAGAGAGAGTTGAGCAACTTTGGACCATCAAAGATGCTTGGTGTACACTTTTTATTGTTCTTCTATGTCAAATTTTACGAGTATAAGCTTCGTAGATTATTTCGATGCCAAAACACCAACTTTCTATGAAAAATGGAAAAAAACCGTTGAAAGCTCCTCCATAGAGAGAGTTGAGCAACTTCGGACCATCAAAGTTGCTCTGTGTACTATTTTTATTTTTGTTCTATGGAAAATTTTATGAATACAAGCTTACAAGATTATTTCGATTCGAAAACATCAACTTTCTATGACAAATCGATAAAACCGTTATAAGCTCCTCCATAGAGAGAGTTGATCAACTTCGGACCATCAAAGTTGCTCTGTGTACACTTTTTATTGTTGTTCTATGTAAAATTTTATGAATACAAGCTTACAAGATTATTTCGATGGCAAAACACCAACTTTCTATGAAAAATAGACAAAACCATTGAAAGCTCCTCCATAGAGAGAGTTGAGCAACTTCGGACCATCAAAGTTGCTCTGTGTACACTTTTTGTTGTTGTTCAATGTAAAATTTTATGAATACAAACTTACAAGATTATTTCGATTCGAAAACATCAACTTTCTAAGACAAATGGATAAAACCGTTAAAAGCTCCTCCATAGAGAGAGTTGACCAACTTCGGACCATCAAAGTTGCTCTGTGTAAACTTTTTATTGTTGTTCTATGTAAAATTTTATGAATACAAGCTTACAAGATTATTTCGATTCCAACACACCAACTTTCTATGAAAAATGGACAAAACCGTTGAAAGCTCCTCCATAGAGAGAGTTGAGCAACTTCGGACCATCAAAGTTGCTCTGTGTACACTTTTTATTGTTGTTCTATGTAAAATTTTATGAATACAAGCTTACAAGATTATTTCGATTTGAAAACATCAACTTTCTATGACAATAGATAAAACCGTTAAAAGCTCCTCCATAGAGAGAGTTGATCAACTTCAGACCATCGAAGTTGCTCTGTGTACACTTTTTATTGTTGTTCTATGTAAAATTTTATGAATACAAGCTTCGAAGATTATTTTGATTCCAAAATACCAACTTTCTATGACAAATGGATAAAACCGTTAAAAGCTCCTCCATAGAGAGAGTTGATCAACTTCGGACCATCAAACATGCTCGGTGTACACTTTTTATTGTTCTTCTATGTCAAATTTTACGAGTATAAGCTTCGTAGATTATTTCGATGATAAAACACCAACTTTCTGTGAGACAAATGGACAAAACCGTTGAAAGCTCCTCCATAGAGAGAGTTAAGCAACTTCGGACCATCAAAGATGCTCGGTGTACACTTTTTATTGTTCTTCTATGTCAAATTTTACGAGTATAAGCTTCGTAGATTATTTCGATGGCAAAACACCAACTTTCTATGAAAAATGGACAAAACTGTTGAAAGCTCCTCCATAGAGAGAGTTGAGCAACTTCGGACCATCAAAGTTGCTCTATGTACACTTTTTGTTATTGTTCAATGTAAAATTTTATGAATACAAGCTTACAAGATTATTTCGATTCGAAAACATCAACTTTCTATGACAAATGGATAAAACCGTTAAAAGCTCCTCCATAGAGAGAGTTGACCAACTTCGGACCATCAAAGTTGCTCTGTGTAAACTTTTTATTGTTGTTCTATGTAAAATTTTATGAATACAAGCTTACAAGCTTTATTTCGATTCCAACACACCAACTTTCTATGAAAAATGGACAAAACCGTTGAAAGCTCCTCCATAGAGAGAGTTGAGCAACTTCGGACAATCAAAGTTGCTCTGTGTACACTTTTTATTGTTGTTCTATGTAAAATTTTATGAATACAAGCTTCCAGGATTATTTCGATTCCAAAACACCAACTTTCTATGACAAATGGATAAAACCGTTAAAAGCTCCTACATAGAGAGAGTTGAGCAACTTCGGACCATCAAAGATGCTCGGTGTACACTTTTTATTGCTCTTCTATGTCAAATTTTACGAGTATAAGCTTCGTAGATTATTTCGATGACAAAACACCAACTTTCTGTGAGACAAATGGACAAAACCGTTGAAAGCTCCTCCATAGAGAGAGTTGAGCAACTTCGGACCATCAAAGATGCTCGGTGTACACTTTTTATTGTTCTTCTATGTCAAATTTTACGAGTATAAGCTTCGTAAATTATTTCGATGGCAAAACACCAACTTTCTGTGAAAAATGGACAAAACTGTTGAATGCTCCTCCATAGAGAGAGTTGAGCAACTTCGGACCATCAAAGTTGCTCTGTGTACACTTTTTATTGTTGTTCTATGTAAAATTTTATGAATACAAGCTTACAAGATTATTTCGATTCGAAAACATCAACTTTCTATAACAAATGGATAAAACCGTTAAAAGCTCTTCCATAGAGAGAGTTGACCAACTTCGGACCATCAAAGTTGCTCTATGTACACTTTTTATTGTTGTTCTATGTAAAATTTTATGAATTCAAGCTTCCAAGATTATTTCGATTCCAAAACACGACCTTTCTATGACAAATGGATAAAACCGTTAAAAGCTCCTACATAGAGAGAGTTGAGCAACTTCGGACCATCAAAGATGCTTGGTGTACACTTTTTATTGTTCTTCTATGTCAAATTTTACGAGTATAAGCTTCGTAGATTATTTCGATGCCAAAACACCAACTTTCTATGAAAAATGGAAAAAAACCGTTGAAAGCTCCTCCATAGAGAGAGTTGAGCAACTTCGGACCATCAAAGATGCTCGGTGTAAACTTTTTATTGTTCTTCTATGTCAAATTTTACGAGTATAAGATTCGTAGATTATTTCGATGGCAAAACACTAACTTTCTGTGAAAAATGGACAAAACTGTTGAAAGCTCCTCCATAGAGAGAGTTGAGCAACTTCGGACCATCAAAGTTGCTCTGTGTACAATTTTTATTTTTGTTCTATGGAAAATTTTATGAATACAAGCTTACAAGATTATTTCGATTCGAAAACATCAACTTTCTATGACAAATGGATAAAAACGTTATAAGCTCCTCCATAGAGAGAGTTGATCAACTTCGGACCATCAAAGTTGCTCTGTGTAAACTTTTTATTGTTGTTCTATGTAAAATTTTATGAATACAAGCTTACAAGATTATTTCGATGGCAAAACACCAACTTTCTATGAAAAATAGACAAAACCATTGAAAGCTCCTCCATAGAGAGAGTTGAGCAACTTCGGACCATCAAAGTTGCTCTGTGTACACTTTTTGTTGTTGTTCAATGTAAAATTTTATGAATACAAACTTACAAGATTATTTCGATTCGAATACATCAACTTTCTAAGACAAATGGATAAAACCGTTAAAAGCTCCTCCATAGAGAGAGTTGACCAACTTCGGACCATCAAAGTTGCTCTGTGTAAACTTTTTATTGTTGTTCTATGTAAAATTTTATGAATACAAGCTTACAAGATTATTTCGATTCCAACACACCAACTTTCTATGAAAAATGGACAAAACCGTTGAAAGCTCCTCCATAGAGAGAGTTGAGCAACTTCGGACCATCAAAGTTGATCTGTGTACACTTTTTATTGTTGTTCTATGTAAAATTTTATGAATACAAGCTTACAAGATTATTTCGATTTGAAAACATCAACTTTCTATGACAATGGATAAAACCGTTAAAAGCTCCTCCATAGAGAGAGTTGATCAACTTCAGACCATCAAAGTTGCTCTGTGTACACTTTTTATTATTGTTCTATGTAAAATTTTATGAATACAAGATTCGAAGATTATTTTGATTCCAAAATACCAACTTTCTATGACAAATGGATAAAACCGTTAAAAGCTCCTCCATAAAGAGAGTTGATCAACTTCGGACCATCAAACATGCTCGGTGTACACTTTTTATTGTTCTTCTATGTCAAATTTTACGAGTATAAGCTTCGCAGATTATTTCGATGATAAAACACCAACTTTCTGTGAGACAAATGGACAAAACCGTTGAAAGCTCCTCCATAGAGAGAGTTAAGCAACTTCGGACCATCAAAGATGCTCGGTGTACACTTTTTATTGTTCTTCTATGTCAAATTTTACGAGTATAAGCTTCGTAGATTATTTCGATGGCAAAACACGAAGTTTCTATGAAAAATGGACAAAACTGTTGAAAGCTCCTCCATAGAGAGAGTTGAGCAACTTCGGACCATCAAAGTTGCTCTATGTACACTTTTTGTTATTGTTCAATGTAAAATTTTATGAATACAAGCTTACAAGATTATTTCGATTCGAAAACATCAACTTTCTATGACAAATGGATAAAACCGTTAAAAGCTCCTCCATAGAGAGAGTTGACCAACTTCGGACCATCAAAGTTGCTCTGTGTAAACTTTTTATTGTTGTTCTATGTAAAATTTTATGAATACAAGCTTGCAAGCTTTATTTCGATTCCAACACACCAACTTTCTATGAAAAATGGACAAAACCGTTGAAAGCTCCTCCATAGAGAGAGTTGAGCAACTTCGGACCATCAAAGTTGCTCTGTGTACACGTTTTATTGTTGTTCTATGTAAAATTTTATGAATACAAGCTTCCAGGATTATTTCGATTCCAAAACACCAACTTTCTATGACAAATGGATAAAACCGTTAAAAGCTCCTACATAGAGAGAGTTGAGCAACTTCGGACCATCAAAGATGCTCGGTGTACACTTTTTATTGTTCTTCTAAGTCAAATTTTACGAGTATAAGTTTCGTAGATTATTTCGATGACAAAACACCAACTTTCTGTGAGACAAATGGACAAAACCGTTGAAAGCTCCTCCATAGAGAGAGTTGAGCAACTTCGGACCATCAAAGATGCTCGGTGTACACTTTTTATTGTTCTTCTATGTCAAATTTTACGAGTATAAGCTTCGTAAATTATTTCGATGGCAAAACACCAACTTTCTGTGAAAAATGGACAAAACTGTTGAAAGCTCCTCCATAGAGAGAGTTAGCAACTTCGGACCATCAAAGTTGCTCTGTGTACACTTTTTATTGTTGTTCTATGTAAAATTTTATGAATACAAGCTTACAAGATTATTTCGATTCGAAAACATCAACTTTCTATAACAAATGGATAAAACCGTTAAAAGCTCCTCCATAGAGAGAGTTGACCAACTTCGGACCATCAAAGTTGCTCTATGTACACTTTTTATTGTTGTTCTATGTAAAATTTTATGAATTCAAGCTTCCAAGATTATTTCGATTCCAAAACACCAACTTTCTATGACAAATGGATAAAACCGTTAAAAGCTCCTACATAGAGAGAGTTGAGCAACTTCGGACCATCAAAGATGCTTGGTGTACACTTTTTATTGTTCTTCTATGTCAAATTTTACGAGTATAAGCTTCGTAGATTATTTCGATGCCAAAACACCAACTTTCTATGAAAAATGGAAAAAAACCGTTGAAAGCTCCTCCATAGAGAGAGTTGAGCAACTTCGGACCATCAAAGATGCTCGGTGTAAACTTTTTATTGTTCTTCTATGTCAAATTTTACGAGTATAAGCTTCGTAGATTATTTCGATGGCAAAACACCAACTTTCTGTGAAAAATGGACAAAACTGTTGAAAGCTCCTCCATAGAGAGAGTTGAGCAACTTCGGACCATCAAAGTTGCTCTATGTACAATTTTTATTTTTGTTCTATTGAAAATTTTATGAATACAAGCTTACAAGATTATTTCGATTCGAAAACATCAACTTTCTATGACAAATGGATAAAACCGTTATAAGCTCCTCCATAGAGAGAGTTGATCAACTTCGGACCATCAAAGTTGCTCTGTGTACACTTTTTATTGTTGTTCTATGTAAAATTTTATGAATACAAGCTTACAAGATTATTTCGATGGCAAAACACCAACTTTCTATGAAAAATGGACAAAACCATTGAAAGCTCCTCCATAGAGAGAGTTGAGCAACTTCGGACCATCAAAGTTGCTATGTGTACGCTTTTTGTTGTTGTTCAATGTAAAATTTTATGAATACAAGCTTACAAGATTATTTCGATTCGAAAACATCAACTTTCTAAGACAAATGGATAAAACCGTTAAAAGCTCCTCCATAGAGAGAGTTGACCAACTTCGGACCATCAAAGTTGCTCTGTGTTAACTTTTTATTGTTGTTCTATGTAAAATTTTATGAATACAAGCTTACATGATTATTTCGATTCGAAAACATCAACTTTCTATCACAAATGGACAAAACCGTTGAAAGCTCCTCCATAGAGAGAGTTGAGCAACTTCGGACCATCAAAGTTGCTCTGTGTACACTTTTTATTGTTGTTCTATGTAAAATTTTATGAATACAAGCTTGCAGGATTATTTCGATTCCAAAACACCAACTTTCTATGACAAATGGATAAAACCGTTAAAAGCTCCTACATAGAGAGAGTTGAGCAACTTCGGACCATCAAAGATGCTCGGTGTACACTTTTTATTGTTCTTCTATGTCAAATTTTACGAGTATAAGCTTCGTAGATTATTTCGATGACAAAACACCAACTTTCTGTGAGACAAATGGACAAAACCGTTGAAAGCTCCTCCATAGAGAGAGTTGAGCAACTTCGGACCATCAAAGATGCTCGGTGTACACTTTTTATTGTTCTTCTATGTCAAATTTTACGAGTATAAGCTTCGTAGATTATTTCGTGGCAAAACACCAACTTTCTGTGAAAAATGGACAAAACTGTTGAAAGCTCCTCCATAGAGAGAGTTGAGCAACTTCGGACCATCAAAGTTGCTCTGTGTACAATTTTTATTTTTGTTCTATGGAAAATTTTATGAATACAAGCTTACAAGATTATTTCGATTCGAAAACATCAACTTTCTATGACAAATGGATAAAACCGTTATAAGCTCCTCCATAGAGAGAGTTGATCAACTTCGGACCATCAAAGTTGCTCTGTGTACACTTTTTATTGTTGTTCTATGTAAAATTTTATGAATACAAGCTTACAATATTATTTCGATGGCAAAACACCAACTTTCTATGAAAAATGGACAAAACCATTGAAAGCTCCTCCATAGAGAGAGTTGAGCAACTTCGGACCATCAAAGTTGCTATGTGTACGCTTTTTGTTGTTGTTCAATGTAAAATTTTATGAATACAAGCTTACAAGATTATTTCGATTCGAAAACATCAACTTTCTAAGACAAATGGATAAAACCGTTAAAAGCTCCTCCATAGAGAGAGTTGACCAACTTCGGACCATCAAAGTTGCTCTGTGTTAACTTTTTATTGTTGTTCTATGTAAAATTTTATGAATACAAGCTTACAAGATTATTTCGATTCGAAAACATCAACTTTCTATAACAAATGGACAAAACCGTTGAAAGCTCCTCCATAGAGAGAGTTGAGCAACTTCGGACCATCAAAGTTGCTCTGTGTACACTTTTTATTGTTGTTCTATGTAAAATTTTATGAATACAAGCTTGCAGGATTATTTCGGTTCGAAAACACCAACTTTCTGTGACAAATGGATAAAACCGTTAAAAGCTCCTACATAGAGAGAGTTGAGCAACTTCGGACCATCAAAGATGCTCGGTGTACACTTTTTATTGTTCTTCTTTGTCAAATTTTACGAGTATAAGCTTCGTAGATTATTTCGATGACAAAACACCAACTTTTTGTGAGACAAATGGACAAAACCGTTGAAAGCTCCTCCATAGAGAGAGTTGAGCAACTACGGACCATCAAAGATGCTCGGTGTACACTTTTTATTGTTCTTCTATGTCAAATTTTACGAGTATAAGCTTCGTAGATTATTTCGATGGCAAAACACCAACTTTCTGTGAAAAATGGACAAAACTGTTGAAAGCTCCTCCATAGAGAGAGTTGAGCAACTTCGGACCATCAAAGTTGCTCTGTGTACAGTTTTTATTTTTGTTCTATGGAAAATTTTATGAATACAAGCTTACAAGATTATTTCGATTCGAAAACATCAACTTTCTATGACAAATGGATAAAACCGTTATAAGCTCCTCCATAGAGAGAGTTGATCAACTTCGGACCATCAAAGTTGCTCTGTGTACACTTTTTATTGTTGTTCTATGTAAAATTTTATGAATACAAGCTTACAAGATTATTTCGATGGCAAAACACCAACTTTCTATGAAAAATGGACAAAACCATTGAAAGCTCCTCCATAGAGAGAGTTGAGCAACTTCGGACCATCAAAGTTGCTCTGTGTACACTTTTTGTTGTTGTTCAATGTAAAATTTTATGAATACAAGCTTACAAGATTATTTCGATTCGAAAACATCAACTTTCTATGACAAATGGATAAAACCGTTAAAAGCTCCTCCATAGAGAGAGTTGACCAACTTCGGACCATCAAAGTTGCTCTGTGTAAACTTTTTATTGTTGTTCTATGTAAAATTTTATGAATACAAGCTTACAAGATTATTTCGATTCCAACACACCAACTTTCTATGAAAAATGGACAAAATCGTTTAAAGCTCCTCCATAGAGAGAGTTGAGCAACTTCGGACCATCAAAGTTGCTCTGTGTACACTTTTTATTGTTGTTCTATGTAAAATTTTATGAATACAAGCTTCCAGGATTATTTCGATTACAAAACACCAACTTTCTGTGACAAATGGATAAAACCGTTAAAAGCTCCTACATAGAGAGAGTTGAGCAACTTCGGACCATCAAAGATGCTCGGTGTACGCTTTTTATTGTTCTTCTATGTCAAATTTTACGAGAATAAGCTTCGTAGATTATTTCGATGACAAAACACCAACTTTCTGTGAGACAAATGGACAAAACCGTTGAAAGCACCGCCATAGAGAGAGTTGAGCAACTTCGAACCATCAAAGATGCTCGGTGTACACTTTTTATTGTTCTTCTATGTCAAATTTTACGAGTATAAGCTTCGTAGATTATTTCGATGGCAAAACACCAACTTTCTGTGAAAAATGGACAAAACTGTTGAAAGCTCCTCCATAGAGAGAGTTGAGCAACTTCGGACCATCAAAGTTGCTCTGTGTACAATTTTTATTTTTGTTCTATGGAAAATTTTATGAATACAAGCTTACAAGATTATTTCGATTCGAAAACATCAACTTTCTATGACAAATGGATAAAACCGTTATAAGCTCCTCCATAGAGAGAGTTGATCAACTTCGGACCATCAAAGTTGCTCTGTGTACACTTTTTATTGTTGTTCTATGTAAAATTTTATGAATACAAGCTTACAAGATTATTTCGATGGCAAAACACCAACTTTCTATGAAAAATGGACAAAATCATTGAAAGCTCCTCCATAGAGAGAGTTGACCAACTTCGGACCATCAAAGTTGCTATGTGTACACTTTTTGTTGTTGTTCAATGTAAAATTTTATGAATACAAGCTTACAAGATTATTTCGATTCGAAAACATCAACTTTCTATGACAAATGGATAAAACCGTTAAAAGCTCCTCCATAGAGAGAGTTGAGCAACTTCGGGCCATCAAAGTTGCTCTCTGTACACTTTTTATTGTTGTTCTATGTAAAATTTTATGAATACAAGCTTCCAGGATTATTTCGATTCCAAAACACCAACTTTCTATGACAAATGGATAAAACCGTTAAAAGCTCCTACATAGAGAGAGTTGAGCAACTTCGGACCATCAAAGATGCTCGGTGTACACTTTTTATTGTTCTTCTATGTCAAATTTTACGAGTATAAGCTTCGTAGATTATTTCGATGACAAAACACCAACTTTCTGTGAGACAAATGGACAAAACCGTTGAAAGCTCCTCCATAGAGAGAGTTGAGCAACTTCGGACCATCAAAGATGCTCGGTGTACACTTTTTATTGTTCTTCTATGTCAAATTTTACGAGTATAAGCTTCGTAGATTATTTCGATGGCAAAACACCAACTTTCTATGAAAAATGGACAAAACTGTTGAAAGCTCCTCCATTGAGAGAGTTGAGCAACTTCGGACCATCAAAGTTGCTCTGTGTACACTTTTTATTGTTGTTCTATGTAAAATTTTATGAATACAAGCTTACAAGATTATTTCGATTCGAAAACATCAACTTTCTATAACAAATGGATAAAACCGTTAAAAGCTCCTCCATAGAGAGAGTTGACCAACTTCGGACCATCAAAGTTGCTCTATGTACACTTTTTATTGTTGTTCTATGTAAAATTTTATGAATACAAGCTTCCAAGATTATTTCGATTCCAAAATACCAAATTTCTATGACAAATGGATAAAACCGTTAAAAGCTCCTACATAGAGAGAGTTGAGCAACTTCGGACCATCAAAGATGCTTGGTGTACACTTTTTATTGTTCTTCTATGTCAAATTTTACGAGTATAAGCTTCGTAGTTTATTTCGATGCCAAAACACCAACTTTCTGTGAGACAAATGGACAAAACCGTTGAAAGCTCCTCCATAGAGAGAGTTGAGCAACTTCAGACCATCAAAGATGCTCGGTGTACACTTTTTATTGTTCTTCTATGTCAAATTTTACGAGTATAAGCTTCGTAGATTATTTCGATGGCAAACACCAACTTTCTATGAAAAATGGGCAAAACTGTTGAAAGCTCCTCCATAGAGAGAGTTGAGCAACTTCGGACCATCAAAGTTGCTCTGTGTACACTTTTTATTGTTGTTCTATGTAAAATTTTATGAATACAAGCTTACAAGATTATTTCGATTCGAAAACATCAACTTTCTATAACAAATGGATAAAACCGTTAAAAGCTCCTCCATAGAGAGAGTTGACCAACTTCGGACCATCAAAGTTGCTCTATGTACACTTTATATTGTTGTTCTATGTAAAATTTTATGAATACAAGCTTCCAAGATTATTTCGATTCCAAAACACCAACTTTCTATGACAAATGGATAAAACCGTTAAAAGCTCCTACATAGAGAGAGTTGAGCAACTTCGGACCATCAAAGATGCTTGGTGTACACTTTTTATTGTTCTTCTATGTCAAATTTTACGAGTATAAGCTTCGTAGATTATTTCGATGCTAAAACACCAACTTTCTATGAAAAATGGAAAAAAACCGTTGAAAGCTCCTCCATAGAGAGAGTTGAGCAACTTCGGACCATCAAAGTTGCTCTGTGTACAATTTTTATTTTTGTTCTATGGAAAATTTTATGAATACAAGCTTACAAGATTATTTCGATTCGAAAACATCAACTTTCTATGACAAATGGATAAAACCGTTATAAGCTCCTCCATAGAGAGAGTTGATCAACTTCGGACAATCAAAGTTGCTCTGTGTACACTTTTTATTGTTGTTCTATGTAAAATTTTATGAATACAAGCTTACAATATTATTTCGATGGCAAAACACCAACTTTCTATGAAAAATGGACAAAACCATTGAAAGCTCCTCCATAGAGAGAGTTGAGCAACTTCGGACCATCAAAGTTGCTCTGTGTACACTTTTTGTTGTTGTTCAATGTAAAATTTTATGAATACAAGCTTACAAGATTATTTCGATTCGAAAACATCAACTTTCTAAGACAAATGGATAAAACCGTTAAAAGCTCCTCCATAGAGAGAGTTGACCAACTTCGGACCATCAAAGTTGCTCTGTGTTAACTTTTTATTGTTATTCTATGTAAAATTTTATGAATACAAGCTTACAAGATTATTTCGATTCCAATACACCAACTTTCTATGAAAAATGGACAAAACCGTTGAAAGCTCCTCCATAGAGAGAGTTGAGCAACTTCGGACCATCAAAGTTTCTCTGTGTACACTTTTTATTGTTGTTCTATGTAAAATTTTATGAATACAAGCTTCCAGGATTATTTCGATTCCAAAACACCAACTTTCTATGACAAATGGATAAAACCGTTAAAAGCTCCTACAGAGAGAGAGTTGAGCAACTTCGGACCATCAAAGATGCTCGGTGTACACTTTTTATTGTTCTTCTATGTCAAATTTTACGAGTATAAGCTTCGTAGATTATTTCGATGACAAAACACCAACTTTCTGTGAGACAAATGGACAAAACCGTTGAAAGCTCCTCCATAGAGAGAGTTGAGCAACTTCGGACCATCAAAGATGCTTGGTGTACACTTTTAATTGTTCTTCTATGTCAAATTTTACGAGTATATGCTTCGTAGATTATTTCGATGGCAAAACACCAACTTTCTGTGAAAAATGGACAAAACTGTTGAAAGCTCCTCCATAGAGAGAGTTGAGCAACTTCGGACCATCAAAGTTGCTCTGTGTACAATTTTTATTTTTGTTCTATGGAAAATTTTATGAATACATGCTTACAAGATTATTTCGATTCGAAAACATCAACTTTCTATGACAAATGGATAAAACCGTTATAAGCTCCTCCATAGAGAGAGTTGATCAACTTCGGACCATCAAAGTTGCTCTGTGTACACTTTTTATTGTTGTTCTATGTAAAATTTTATGAATACAAGCTTACAAGATTATTTCGTTAGCAAAGCACCAACTTTCTATGAAAAATGGACAAAACCATTGAAAGCTCCTCCATAGAGAGAGTTGAGCAACTTCGGACCATCAAAGTTGCTCTGTGTACACTTTTTGTTGTTGTTCAATGTAAAATTTTATGAATACAAGCTTACAAGATTATTTCGATTCGAAAACATCAACTTTCTATGAAAAATGGATAAAAACGTTAAAAGCTCCTCCATAGAGAGAGTTGACCAACTTCGGACCATCAAAGTTGCTCTGTGTAAAGTTTTTATTGTTGTTCTATGTAAAATTTTATGAATACAAGCTTCCAGGATTATTTCGATTCCAAAACACCAACTTTCTATGAAAAATGGATAAAACCGTTAAAAGCTCCTACATAGAGAGAGTTGAGCAACTTCGGACCATCAAAGATTCTCGGTGTACACTTTTTATTGTTCTTCTATGTCAAATTTTACGAGTATAAGCTTCGTAGATTTTTTCGATGACAAAACACCAACTTTCTGTGAGACAAATGGACAAAACCGTTGAAAGCTCCTCCATAGAGAGAGTTGAGCAACTTCGGACCATCAAAGATGCTCGGTGTACACTTTTTATTGTTCATCTATGTCAAATTTTACGAGTATAAGCTTCGTAGATTATTTCGATGGCAAAACACCAACCTTCTGTGAAAAATGGACAAAACTGTTGAAAGCTCCTTCATAGAGAGAGTTGAGCAACTTCGGACTATCAAAGTTGCTCTGTGTACCCTTTTTATTGTTGTTCTATGTAAAATTTTATGAATACAAGCTTACAAGATTATTTTGATTCGAAAAAATCAACTTTCTATAACAAATGGATAAAACCGTTAAAAGCTCGTCCATAGAGAGAGTTGACCAACTTCGGACCATCAAAGTTGCTCTATGTACACTTTTTATTGTTGTTCTATGTAAAATTTTATGAATACAAGCTTCCAAGATTATTTCGATTCCAAAACACCAACTTTCTATGACAAATGGATAAAACCGTTAAAAGCTCCTACATAGAGAGAGTTGAGCAACTTCGGACCATCAAAGATGCTTGGTGTACACTTTTTATTGTTCTTCTATGTCAAATTTTACGAGTATAAGCTTCGTAGATTATTTCGATGCCAAAACACCAACTTTCTATGAAAAATGGAAAAAAACCGTTGAAAGCTCCTCCATAGAGAGAGTTGAGCAACTTCGGACCATCAAAGTTGCTCTGTGTACAATTTTTATTTTTGTTCTATGGAAAATTTTATGAATACATGCTTACAAGATTATTTCGATTCGAAAACATCAACTTTCTATGACAAATGGATAAAACCGTTATAAGCTCCTCCATAGAGAGAGTTGATCAACTTCGGACCATCAAAGTTGCTCTGTGTACACTTTTTACTGTTGTTCTATGTAAAATTTTATGAATACAAGCTTACAAGATTATTTCGTTAGCAAAGCACCAACTTTCTATGAAAAATGGACAAAACCATTGAAAGCTCCTCCATAGAGAGAGTTGAGCAACTTCGGACCATCAAAGTTGCTCTGTGTACACTTTTTGTTGTTGTTCAATGTAAAATTTTATGAATACAAGCTTACAAGATTATTTCGATTCGAAAACATCAACTTTCTATGAAAAATGGATAAAAACGTTAAAAGCTCCTCCATAGAGAGAGTTGACCAACTTCGGACCATCAAAGTTGCTCTGTGTAAAGTTTTTATTGTTGTTCTATGTAAAATTTTATGAATACAAGCTTCCAGGATTATTTCGATTCCAAAACACCAACTTTCTATGACAAATGGATAAAACCGTTAAAAGCTCCTACATAGAGAGAGTTGAGCAACTTCGGACCATCAAAGATGCTTGGTGTACACTTTTTATTGTTCTTCTATGTCAAATTTTACGAGTATAAGCTTCGTAGATTATTTCGATGCCAAAACACCAACTTTCTATGAAAAATGGAAAAAAACCGTTGAAAGCTCCTCCATAGAGAGAGTTGAGCAACTTCGGACCATCAAAGTTGCTCTGTGTACAATTTTTATTTTTGTTCTATGGAAAATTTTATGAATACAAGCTTACAAGATTATTTCGATTCGAAAACATCAACTTTCTATGACAAATGGATAAAACCGTTATAAGCTCCTCCATAGAGAGAGTTGATCAACTTCGGACCATCAAAGTTGCTCTGTGTACACTTTTTATTGTAGTTCTATGTAAAATTTTATGAATACAAGCTTACAAGATTATTTCGATGGCAAAACACCAACTTTCTATGAAAAATGCACAAAACCATTGAAAGCTCCTCCATAGAGAGAGTTGAGCAACTTCGGACCATCAAAGTTGCTCTGTGTACCCTTTTTATTGTTCATCTATGTCAAATTTTACGAGTATAAGCTTCGTAGATTATTTCGATGGCAAAACACCAACCTTCTGTGAAAAATGGACAAAACTGTTGAAAGCTCCTTCATAGAGAGAGTTGAGCAACTTCGGACCATCAAAGTTGCTCTGTGTACACTTTTTTATTGTTGTTCTATGTAAAATTTTATGAATACAAGCTTCGAAGATTATTTCGATTACAAAACACGAACTTTCTATCACAAATGGATAAAACCGTTAAAAGCTCCTCCATAGAGAGAGTTGATCAACTTCGGACCATCAAAGTTGCTCTGTGTACACTTTTTATTGTTGTTCTATTTAAAATTTATGAATACAAGCTTACAAGATTATTTCAATTCCAAAACACCAACTTTCTGTGACAAATGGATAAAACCGTTAAAAGCTCCTCCATAGAGAGAGTTGATCAACTTCGGACCATCAAAGTTGCTCTGTGTACACTTTTTATTGTTGTTCTATGTAAAATTTTATGAATACAAGCTTCCAAGATTATTTCAATTCCAAAACACCAACTTTCTGTGACAAATGGATAAAACCGTTAAAAGCTCCTCCATAGAGAGAGTTGACCAACTTCGGACCATCAAAGTTGCTCTATGTACACTTTTTATTGTTGTTCTATGTAAAATTTTATGAATACAAGCTTCCAAGATTATTTCGATTCCAAAACACAAACTTTCTATGACAAATGGATAAAACCGTTAAAAGCTCCTACATAGAGAGAGTTGAGCAACTTCGGACCATCAAAGATGCATGGTGTACACTTTTTATTGTTCTTCTATGTCAAATTTTACGAGTATAAGCTTCGTGGATTATTTCGATGCCAAAACGCCAACTTTCTATGAAAAATGGAAAAAAACCGTTGAAAGCTCCTCCATAGAGGGAGATGAGCAACTTCGGACCATCAAAGTTACTCTGTGTACAATTTTTATTTTTGTTTTATGGAAAATTTTATGAATACAAGCTTACAAGATTATTTCGATTTGAAAACATCAACTTTCTATGACAAATGGATAAAACCGTTATAAGCTCCTCCATAGAGAGAGTTGATCAACTTCGGACCATCAAAGTTGCTCTGTGTACACTTTTTATTGTTGTTCTATGTAAAATTTTATGAATACAAGCTGATAAGATTATTTCGATGGCAAAACACCAACTTTCTATGAAAAATTGACAAAACCATTGAAAGCTCCTCCATAGAGAGAGTTGAGCAACTTCGGACCATCAAAGTTGCTCTGTGTACACTTTTTATTGTTGTTCTATGTAAAATTTTATGAATACAAGCTTCCAAGATTATTTCAATTCCAAAACACCAACTTTCTGTGACAAATGGATAAAACCGTTAAAAGCTCCTCCATAGAGAGAGTTGAGCAACTTCGGACCATCAAAGTTGCTCTGTGTACACTTTTTATTGTTGTTCTATGTAAAATTTTATGAATACAAGCTTCGAAGATTATTTCGATTCCAAAACACGAACTTTCTATCACAAATGGATAAAACCGTTAAAAGCTCCTCCATAGAGAGAGTTGATCAACTTCGGACCATCAAAGTTGCTCTGTGTACACTTTTTATTGTTGTTCTATTTAAAATTTTATGAATACAAGCTTACAAGATTATTTCGATTCCAAAACACCAACTTTCTATGAAAATGGACAAAACCGTTGAATGCTCCTCCATAGAGAGAGTTAAGCAACTTCGAACCATCAAAGTTGCTCTGTGTACACTTTTTATTGTTGTTCTATGTAAAATTTTATGAATACAAGCTGATAAGATTATTTCGATGGCAAAACACCAACTTTCTATGAAAAATTGACAAAACCATTGAAAGCTCCTCCATAGAGAGAGTTGAGCAACTTCGGACCATCAAAGTTGCTCTGTGTACACTTTTTATTGTTGTTCTATGTAAAATTTTATGAATACAAGCTTCCAAGATGATTTCAATTCCAAAAAACCAACTTTCTGTGACAAATGGATAAAACCGTTAAAAGCTCCTCCATAGAGAGAGTTGAGCAACATTGGACCATCAAAGTTGCTCTGTGTACACTTTTTATTGTTGTTCTATGTAAAATTTTATGAATACAAGCTTACAAGATTATTTCGATTCCAAAACACCAACTTTCTATGAAAATGGACAAAACCGTTGAAAGCTCCTCCATAGAGAGAGTTGAGCAACTTCGGACCATCAAAGTTGCTCTGTGTACACTTTTTATTGTTGTTCTATGTAAAATTTTATGAATACAAGCTTCCAAGATGATTTCAATTCCAAAAAACCAACTTTCTGTGACAAATGGATAAAACCGTTAAAAGCTCCTCCATAGAGAGAGTTGAGCAACATTGGACCATCAAAGTTGCTCTGTGTACACTTTTTATTGTTGTTCTATGTAAAATTTTATGAATACAAGCTTACAAGATTATTTCGATTCCAAAACACCAACTTTCTATGAAAATGGACAAAACCGTTGAAAGCTCCTCCATAGAGAGAGTTGAGCAACTTCGGACCATCAAAGTTGCTCTGTGTACACTTTTTATTGTTGTTCTATGTAAAATTTTATGAATACAAGCTTCCAAGATTATTTCAATTCCAAAACACCAACTTTCTGTGACAAATGGATAAAACCGTTAAAAGCTCCTCCATAGAGAGAGTTGATCAACTTCGGACCATCAAAATTGCTCAATGTACACTTTTTATTGTTGTACTATGTAAAATTTTATGAATACAAGCTTCGAAGATTATTTCGATTCCAAAACAACAACTTTCTATGACAAATGGATAAAACCGTTAAAAGCTCCTCCATAGAGAGAGTTGAGCAACTTCGGACCATCAAAGATGCTCCGTATACACTTTTTATTGTTCTTCTATGTCAAATTTTATGAGTATAAGCTTCGTAGATTATTTCGAAGCCAAAACACCAACTTTCTATAAAAAATGGACAAAACCGTTGAGAGCTCCTCCATAGAGAGAGTTGGGGAACTTCGGATCATCAAAGTTGCTCTGTGTACACTTTTTATTGTTGTTCTATGTAAAATTTTATGAATACAAGCTTCCAGGATTATTTCGATTCCAAAACACCAACTTTCTATGACAAATGAATAAAACCGTTAAAAGCTCCTACATAGAGAGAGTTGAGCAACTTCGGACCATCAAAGATGCTCGGTGTACACTTTTTATTGTTCTTCTATGTCAAATTTTACGAGTATAAGCTTCGTAGATTATTTCGATGACAAAACACCAACTTTCTGTGAGACAAATGGACAAAACCGTTGAAAGCTCCTCCATAGAGAGAGTTGAGCAACTTCGGACCATCAAAGATGCTCGGTGTAGACTTTTTATTGTTCTTCTATGTCAAATTTTACGAGTATAAGCTTCGTAGATTATTTCGATGGCAAACACCAACTTTCTGTGAAAAATGGACAAAACTGTTGATAGCTCCTCCATAGAGAGAGTTGAGCAACTTCGGACCATCAAAGTCGCTCTGTGTACACTTTTTATTGTTGTTCTATGTAAAATTTTATGAATACAAGCTTACAAGATTATTTCGATTCGAAAACATCAACTTTCTATAACAAATGGATAAAACCGTTAAAAGCTCCTCCATAGAGAGAGTTGACCAACTTCGGACCATCAAAGTTGCTCTATGTACACTTTTTATTGTTGTTCTATGTAAAATTTTATGAATACAGGCTTCCAAGATTATTTCGAATCCAAAACACCAACTTTCTATGACAAATGGATAAAACCGTTAAAAGCTCCTACATAGAGAGAGTTGAGCAACTTCGGACCATCAAAGATGCTTGGTGTACACTTTTTATTGTTCTTCTACATCAAATTTTACGAGTATAAGCTTCGTAGATTATTTCGATGCCAAAACACCAACTTTCTATGAAAAATGGAAAAAAACCGTTGAAAGCTCCTCCATAGAGAGAGTTGAGCAACTTCGGACCATCAAAGTTGCTCTGTGTACAATTTTTATTTTTGTTCTATGGAAAATTTTATGAATACAAGCTTACAAGATTATTTCGATTCGAAAACATCAACTTTCTATGACAAATGGATAAAACCGTTATAAGCTCCTCCATAGAGAGAGTTGATCAACTTCGGACCATCAAAGTTGCTCTGTGTACACTTTTTATTGTTGTTCTATGTAAAATTTTATGAATACAAGCTTACAAGATTATTTCGATGGCAAAACACCAACTTTCTATGAAAAATGGACAAAACCATTGAAAGCTCCTCCATAGAGAGAGTTGAGCAACTTCGGACCATCAAAGTTGCTCTGTGTACACTTTTTATTGTTGTTCTATGTAAATTTTTATGAATAGAAGCTTCCAAGATTATTTCAATTCCAAAACACCAACTTTCTGTGACAAATGGATAAAATCGTTAAAAGCTCCTCCATAGAGAGAGTTGAGCAACTTCGGACCATCAAAGTTGCTCTGTGTACACTTTTTATTGTTGTTCTATGTAAAATTTTATGAATACAAGCATCGAAGATTATTTCGATTCCAAAACACGAACTTTCTATCACAAATGGATAAAACCGTTAAAAGCTCCTCCATAGAGAGAGTTGATCAACTTCGGACCATCAAAGTTGCTCTGTGTACACTTTTTATTGTTGTTTTATGTAAAATTTTATGAATACAAGCTTACAAGATTATTTCGATTCCAAAACACCAACTTTCTATGAAAATGGACAAAACCGTTGAATGCTCCTCCATAGAGAGAGTTAAGCAACTTCTAACCATCAAAGTTGCTCTGTGTACACTTTTTATTGTTGTTCTATGTAAAATTTTATGAATACAAGCTTCCAAGATGATTTCAATTCCAAAACACCAACTTTCTGTGACAAATGGATAAAACCGTTAAAAGCTCCTCCATAGAGAGAGTTGAGCAACATTGGACAATCAAAGTTGCTCTGTGTACACTTTTTATTGTTGTTCTATGTAAAATTTTATGAATACAAGCTTAGAAGATTATTTCGATTCCAAAACACCAACTTTCTATGAAAATGGACAAAACCGTTGAAAGCTCCTCCATAGAGAGAGTTGAGCAACTTCGGACCATCAAAGTTGCTCTGTGTACACTTTTTATTGTTGTTCTATGTAAAATTTTATGAATACAAGCTTCCAAGATTATTTCAATTCCAAAACACCAACTTTCTGTGACAAATGGATAAAACCGTTAAAAGCTCCTCCATAGAGAGAGTTGATCAACATCGGACAATCAAAGTTGCTCTGTGTACACTTTTTATTGTTGTACTATGTAAAATTTTATGAATACAAGTTTCGAACATTATTTCGATTCCAAAACACCAACTTTCTATGACAAATGAATAAAACCGTTAAAAGCTCCTACATAGAGAGAGTTGAGCAACTTCGGACCATCAAAGATGCTCGGTGTACACTTTTTATTGTTCTTCTATGTCAAATTTTACGAGTATAAGCTTCGTAGATTATTTCGATGGCAAACACCAACTTTCTGTGAAAAATGGACAAAACTGTTGATAGCTCCTCCATAGAGAGAGTTGAGCAACTTCGGACCATCAAAGTTGCTCTGTGTACACTTTTTATTGTTGTTCTATGTAAAATTTTATGAATACAAGCTTACAAGATTATTTCGATTCCAAAACACCAACTTTCTATGAAAATGGACAAAACCGTTGAAAGCTCCTCCATAGAGAGAGTTGAGCAACTTCGGACCATCAAAGTTGCTATGTGTACACTTTTTATTGTTGTTCTATGTAAAATTTTATGAATACAAGCTTCCAAGATTATTTCAATTCCAAAACACCAACTTTCTGTGACAAATGGATAAAACCGTTAAAAGCTCCTCCATAGAGAGAGTTGATCAACTTCGGACCATCAAAGTTGCTCAATGTACACTTTTTATTGTTGTACTATGTAAAATTTTATGAATACAAGCTTCGAAGATTATTTCGATTCCAAAACACCAACTTTCTATGACAAATGGATAAAACCGTTAAAAGCTCCTCCATAGAGAGAGTTGAGCAACTTCGGACCATCAAAGATGCTCCGTATACACTTTTTATTGTTCTTCTATGTCAAATTTTATGAGTATAAGCTTCGTAGATTATTTCGAAGCCAAAACACCAACTTTCTATAAAAAATGGACAAAACCGTTGAAAGCTCCTCCATAGAGAGAGTTGGGGAACTTCGGACCATCAAAGTTGCTCTGTGTACACTTTTTATTGTTGTTCTATGTAAAATTTTATGAATACAAGCTTCCAGGATTATTTCGATTCCAAAACACCAACTTTCTATGACAAATGAATAAAACCGTTAAAAGCTCCTACATAGAGAGAGTTGAGCAACTTCGGACCATCAAAGATGCTCGGTGTACACTTTTTATTGTTCTTCTATGTCAAATTTTACGAGTATAAGCTTCGTAGATTATTTCGATGACAAAACACCAACTTTCTGTGAGACAAATGGACAAAACCGTTGAAAGCTCGTCCATAGAGAGAGTTGAGCAACTTCGGACCATCAAAGATGCTCGGTGTACACTTTTTATTGTTCTTCTATGTCAAATTTTACGAGTATAAGCTTCGTAGATTATTTCGATGGCAAACACCAACTTTCTGTGAAAAATTGACAAAACTGTTGATAGCTCCTCCATAGAGAGAGTTGAGCAACTTCGGACCATCAAAGTTGCTCTGTGTACACTTTTTATTGTTGTTCTATGTAAAATTTTATGAATACAAGCTTACAAGATTATTTCGATTCGAAAACATCAACTTTCTATAACAAATGGATAAAACAGTTAAAAGCTCCTCTATAGAGAGAGTTGACCAACTTCGGACCATCAAAGTTGCTCTATGTACACTTTTTATTGTTGTTCTATGTAAAATTTTATGAATACAAGCTTAGAAGATTATTTCGATTCCAAAACACCAACTTTCTATGAAAATGGACAAAACCGTTGAAAGCTCCTCCATAGAGAGAGTTGAGCAACTTCGGACCATCAAAGTTGCTCTGTGTACACTTTTTATTGTTGTTCTATGTAAAATTTTATGAATACAAGCTTCCAAGATTATTTCAATTCCAAAACACCAACTTTCTGTGACAAATGGATAAAACCGTTAAAAGCTCCTCCATAGAGAGAGTTGATCAACATCGGACAATCAAAGTTGCTCTGTGTACACTTTTTATTGTTGTACTATGTAAAATTTTATGAATACAAGTTTCGAACATTATTTCGATTCCAAAACACCAACTTTCTATGACAAATGAATAAAACCGTTAAAAGCTCCTACATAGAGAGAGTTGAGCAACTTCGGACCATCAAAGATGCTCGGTGTACACTTTTTATTGTTCTTCTATGTCAAATTTTACGAGTATAAGCTTCGTAGATTATTTCGATGGCAAACACCAACTTTCTGTGAAAAATGGACAAAACTGTTGATAGCTCCTCCATAGAGAGAGTTGAGCAACTTCGGACCATCAAAGTTGCTCTGTGTACACTTTTTATTGTTGTTCTATGTAAAATTTTATGAATACAAGCTTACAAGATTATTTCGATTCCAAAACACCAACTTTCTATGAAAATGGACAAAACCGTTGAAAGCTCCTCCATAGAGAGAGTTAAGCAACTTCTAACCATCAAAGTTGCTCTGTGTACACTTTTTATTGTTGTTCTATGTAAAATTTTATGAATACAAGCTTCCAAGATGATTTCAATTCCAAAACACCAACTTTCTGTGACAAATGGATAAAACCGTTAAAAGCTCCTCCATAGAGAGAGTTGAGCAACATTGGACAATCAAAGTTGCTCTGTGTACACTTTTTATTGTTGTTCTATGTAAAATTTTATGAATACAAGCTTCCAAGATGATTTCAATTCCAAAACACCAACTTTCTGTGACAAATGGATAAAACCGTTAAAAGCTCCTCCATAGAGAGAGTTGAGCAACATTGGACAATCAAAGTTGCTCTGTGTACACTTTTTATTGTTGTTCTATGTAAAATTTTATGAATACAAGCTTAGAAGATTATTTCGATTCCAAAACACCAACTTTCTATGAAAATGGACAAAACCGTTGAAAGCTCCTCCATAGAGAGAGTTGAGCAACTTCGGACCATCAAAGTTGCTCTGTGTACACTTTTTATTGTTGTTCTATGTAAAATTTTATGAATACAAGCTTCCAAGATTATTTCAATTCCAAAACACCAACTTTCTGTGACAAATGGATAAAACCGTTAAAAGCTCCTCCATAGAGAGAGTTGATCAACATCGGACAATCAAAGTTGCTCTGTGTACACTTTTTATTGTTGTACTATGTAAAATTTTATGAATACAAGTTTCGAACATTATTTCGATTCCAAAACACCAACTTTCTATGACAAATGAATAAAACCGTTAAAAGCTCCTACATAGAGAGAGTTGAGCAACTTCGGACCATCAAAGATGCTCGGTGTACACTTTTTATTGTTCTTCTATGTCAAATTTTACGAGTATAAGCTTCGTAGATTATTTCGATGGCAAACACCAACTTTCTGTGAAAAATGGACAAAACTGTTGATAGCTCCTCCATAGAGAGAGTTGAGCAACTTCGGACCATCAAAGTTGCTCTGTGTACACTTTTTATTGTTGTTCTATGTAAAATTTTATGAATACAAGCTTACAAGATTATTTCGATTCCAAAACACCAACTTTCTATGAAAATGGACAAAACCGTTGAAAGCTCCTCCATAGAGAGAGTTGAGCAACTTCGGACCATCAAAGTTGCTATGTGTACACTTTTTATTGTTGTTCTATGTAAAATTTTATGAATACAAGCTTCCAAGATTATTTCAATTCCAAAACACCAACTTTCTGTGACAAATGGATAAAACCGTTAAAAGCTCCTCCATAGAGAGAGTTGATCAACTTCGGACCATCAAAGTTGCTCAATGTACACTTTTTATTGTTGTACTATGTAAAATTTTATGAATACAAGCTTCGAAGATTATTTCGATTCCAAAACACCAACTTTCTATGACAAATGGATAAAACCGTTAAAAGCTCCTCCATAGAGAGAGTTGAGCAACTTCGGACCATCAAAGATGCTCCGTATACACTTTTTATTGTTCTTCTATGTCAAATTTTATGAGTATAAGCTTCGTAGATTATTTCGAAGCCAAAACACCAACTTTCTATAAAAAATGGACAAAACCGTTGAAAGCTCCTCCATAGAGAGAGTTGAGCAACTTCGGACCATCAAAGTTGCTCTGTGTACACTTTTTATTGTTGTTCTATGTAAAATTTTATGAATACAAGCTTCCAAGATTATTTCAATTCCAAAACACCAACTTTCTGTGACAAATGGATAAAACCGTTAAAAGCTCCTCCATAGAGAGAGTTAAGCAACTTCGAACCATCAAAGTTGCTCTGTGTACACTTTTTATTGTTGTTCTATGTAAAATTTTATGAATACAAGCTTCCAAGATTATTTCGATTCCAAAACACCAACTTTCTATGACAAATGGATAAAACCGTTAAAAGCTCCTCCATAGAGAGAGTTGAGCAACTTCGGACCATCAAAGATGCTCCGTGTAAATTTTTTATTGTTCTTCTATGTCAAATTTTATGAGTATAAGCTTCGTAGATTATTTCGAAGCCAAAACACCAACTTTCTATAAAAATGGACAAAACCGTTGAAAGCTCCTCCATAGAGAGAGTTGAGCAACTTCGGACCATCAAAGTTGCTCTGTGTACACTTTTTATTGTTGTTCTATGTAAAATTTTATGAATACAAGCTTACAAGATTATTTCGATTCGAAAACATCAACTTTCTATGACAAATGGATAAAACCGTTAAAAGCTCCTCTATAGAGAGAGTTGATCAACTTCGGACCATCAAAGTTGCTCTGTGTACACTTTTTATTGTAGTTCTATGTAAAATTTTATGAATACAAGCTTACAAGATTATTTCGATTCCAAAACACCAACTTTCTATGACAAATGGATAAAACCGTTTGATGATGCACAGACCTGGGCCTGGTACACACCATGTAGGAATTGTACGCTCTGGGCCGCAAGCGGACCGCACGGCTTTATTTCAGGCAAAGCCCGCCTCCGTGGCCCAACCCGCGCTCGTGAGAATCGATGAGTGACGTGAGTGTCGAACCCATGACCTCGTGTGAGGGGGCGTAAGCCACTACCACCAAGCTGATCAGCTTGGTGGTAGTAGCTCACTCCAACATCCACGAGGTAAGGAGTTCGATCCGCAGCTGGATCACACTCTGCTCGAACCTCTGGATACAAGAGGACTACGGAGGACCTCCACGATGTGTACGAACGTAGGCCCCAACGGCCCAAATCCTGCATCATCACCGTTGAAGCTACTCCATAGAGAGAGTTGAGCAACTTCGGACCATCAAAGTTGCTCTGTGTACACTTTTTATTGTTGTTCTATGGAAATTTTTATGAATACAAGCTTACAAGATTATTTCGATTTGAAAACATCAACTTTCTATGACAAATGGATAAAACCGTTAAAAGCTCCTCCATAGAGAGAGTTGATCAACTTCAGACCATCAAAATTGCTCTGTGTATACTTTTTATTGTTGTTCTATGTAAAATTTTATGAATACAAGCTTCGAAGATTATTTCGATTCCAAAACACCAACTTTCTATGACAAATGGATAAAACCGTTAAAAGCTCCTCCATAAAGAGAGTTGATCAACTTCGGACCATCAAACATGCTCGGTGTACACTTTTTATTGTTCTTCTATGTCAATATTACGAGTATAAGCTTCGTAGATTATTTCGATGACAAAACACCAACTTTCTGTGAGACAAATGGACAAAACCGTTGAAAGCTCCTCCATAGAGAGAGTTAAGCAACTTCGGACCATCAGAGATGCTCGGTGTACACTTTTTATTGTTCTTCTATGTCAAATTTTACGTTTAAGCTTCGTAGATTATTTCGATGGCAAAACACCAACTTTCTATGAAAAATGGACAAAACTGTTGAAAGCTCCTCCATAGAGAGAGTTGAGCAACTTCGGACCATCAAAGTTGCTCTGTGTACACTTTTTGTTGTTGTTCAATGTAAAATTTTATGAATACAAGCTTACAAGATTATTTCGATTCGAAAACATCAACTTTCTATGACAAATGGATAAAACCGTTAAAAGCTCTTCCATAGAGAGAGTTGACCAACTTCGGACCATCAAAGTTGCTCTGTGTAAACTTTTTATTGTTGTTCTATGTAAAATTTTATGAATACAAGCTTACAAGATTATTTCGATTCCAACACACCAACTTTCTATGAAAAATGGACAAAACCGTTGAAAGCTCCTCCATAGAGAGAGTTGAGCAACTTCGGACAATCAAAGTTGCTCTGTGTACACTTTTTATTGTTGTTCTATGTAAAATTTTATGAATACAAGCTTCCAGGATTATTTCCATTCCAAAACACCAACTTTCTATGACAAATAGATAAAACCGTTAAAAGCTCCTACATAGAGAGAGTTGAGCAACTTCGGACCATCAAAGATGCACGGTGTACACTTTTTATTGTTCTTCTATGTCAAATTTTACGAGTATAAACTTCGTAGATTATTTCGATGACAAAACACCAACTTTCTGTGAGACAAATGGACAAAACCGTTGAAAGCTCCTCCATAGAGAGAGTTGAGCAACTTCGGACCATCAAAGATGCTCGGTGTACACTTTTTATTGTTCTTCTATGTCAAATTTTACGAGTATAAGCTTCGTAGATTATTTCGATGGCAAAACACCAACTTTCTGGGAAAAATGGACAAAACTGTTGAAAGCTCCTCCATAGAGAGAGTTGAGCAACTTCGGACCATCAAAGTTGCTCTGTGTACACTTTTTATTTTTGTTCTATGTAAAATTTTATGAATACAAGCTTACAAGATTATTTCGATTCCAAAACACCAACTTTCTATGAAAAATGGACAAAACCGTTGAAAGCTCCTCCATAGAGAGAGTTGAGCAACTTTGGACCATCAAAGTTGCTCTTTGTACACTTTTTATTGTTGTTCTATGGAAAATTTTATGAATACAAGCTTACAAGATTATTTCGATTCAAAACATCAACTTTCTATGACAAATGGATAAAACCGTTAAAAGCTCCTCCATAGAGAGAGTTGATCAACTTCGGACCATCAAAGTTTCTCTGTGTACACTTTTTATTGTAGTTCTATGTAAAATTTTATGAATACAAGCTTACAAGATTATTTTGATTCCAAAACACCAACTTTCTATGAAAAATGGATAAAACCGTTGAAGCTACTCCATAGAGAGAGTTGAGCAACTTCGTACCATCAAAGTTGCTCTGTGTACACTTTTTATTGTTGTTCTATGGAAAATTTTATGAATACAAGCTTACAAGATTATTTCGATTTGAAAACATCAACTTTCTATGACAAATGGATAAAACCGTTAAAAGCTCCTCCATAGAGAGAGTTGATCAGCTTCAGACCATCAAAGTTGCTCTGTGTATACTTTTTATTGTTGTTCTATGTAAAATTTTATGAATACAAGCTTCGAAGATTATTTCGATTCCAAAACACCAACTTTCTATGACAAATGGATAAAACCGTTAAAAGCTCCTCCATAGAGAGAGTTGATCAACTTCGGACCATCAAACATGCTCGTTGTACACTTTTTATTGTTCTTCTATGTCAAATTTTACGATTATAAGTTTCGTAGATTATTTCGATGACAAAACACCAACTTTCTGTGAGACAAATGGACAAAACCGTTGAAAGCTCCTCCATAGAGAGAGTTAAGCAACTTCGGACCATCAGAGATGCTCGGTGTACACTTTTTATTGTTCTTCTATGTCAAATTTTACGTTTAAGCTTCGTAGATTATTTCGATGGCAAAACACCAACTTTCTATGAAAAATGGACAAAACTGTTGAAAGCTCCTCCATAGAGAGAGTTGAGCAACTTCGGACCATCAAAGTTGCTCTGTGTACACTTTTTGTTGTTGTTCAATGTAAAATTTTATGAATACAAGCTTACAAGATTATTTCGATTCGAAAACATCAACTTTTTATGACAAATGGATAAAACCGTTAAAAGCTCTTCCATAGAGAGAGTTGACCAACTTCGGACCATCAAAGTTGCTCTGTGTACACTTTTTATTGTTGTTCTATGGAAAATTTTATGAATACAAGCTTCCAGGATTATTTCCATTCCAAAACACCAACTTTCTATGACAAATAGATAAAACCGTTAAAAGCTCCTACATAGAGAGAGTTGAGCAACTTCGGACCATCAAAGATGCACGGTGTACACTTTTTATTGTTCTTCTATGTCAAATTTTACGAGTATAAGCTTCGTAGATTATTTCGATGACAAAACACCAACTTTCTGTGAGACAAATGGACAAAACCGTTGAAAGCTCCTCCATAGAGAGAGTTGAGCAACTTCGGACCATCAAAGATGCACGGTGTACACTTTTTATTGTTCTTCTATGTCAAATTTTACGAGTATAAGCTTCGTAGATTATTTCGATGGCAAAACACCAACTTTCTGGGAAAAATGGACAAAACTGTTGAAAGCTCCTCCATAGAGAGAGTTGAGCAACTTCGGACCATCAAAGTTGCTCTGTGTACACTTTTTATTTTTGTTCTATGTAAAATTTTATGAATACAAGCTTACAAGATTATTTCGATTCCAAAACACCAACTTTCTATGAAAAATGGACAAAACCGTTGAAAGCTCCTCCGCAGAGAGAGTTGAGCAACTTCGGACCATCAAAGTTGCTCTGTGTACACTTTTTGTTGTTGTTCAATGTAAAATTTTATGAATACAAGCTTACAAGATTATTTCGATTCCAAAACACCAACTTTCTATGAAAAATGGACAAAACCGTTGAAAGCTCCTCCATAGAGAGAGTTGAGCAACTTCGGACCATCAAAGTTGCTCTGTGTACACTTTTTGTTGTTGTTCAATGTAAAATTTTATGAATACAAGCTTACAAGATTATTTCGATTCCAAAACACCAACTTTCTATGACAAATGGATAAAACCGTTGAAGCTACTCCATAGAGAGAGTTGAGCAACTTCGGACCATCAAAGTTGCTCTGTGTACACTTTTTATTGTTGTTCTATGGAAAATTTTATGAATACAAGCTTACAAGATTATTTCGATTTGAAAACATCAACTTTCTATGACAAATGGATAAAACCGTTAAATGCTCCTCCATAGAGAGAGTTGATCAACTTCAGACCATCAAAGTTGCTCTGTGTATACTTTTTATTGTTGTTCTATGTAAAATTTTTTGAATACAAGCTTCGAAGATTATTTCGATTCCAAAACACCAACTTTCTATGACAAATGGATAAAACCGTTAAAAGCTCCTCCATAGAGAGAGTTGATCAACTTCGGACCATCAAACATGCTCGGTGTACACTTTTTATTGTTCTTCTATGTCAAATTTTACGAGTATAAGCTTCGTAGATTATTTCGATGACAAAACACCAACTTTCTGTGAGACAAATGGACAAAACCGTTGAAAGCTCCTCCATAGAGAGAGTTAAGCAACTTCGGACCATCGGAGATGCTCGGTGTACACTTTTTATTGTTCTTCTATGTCAAATTTTACGTTTAAGCTTCGTAGATTATTTCGATGGCAAAACACCAACTTTCTATGAAAAATGGACAAAACTGTTGAAAGCTCCTCCATAGAGAGAGTTGAGCAACTTCGGACCATCAAAGTTGCTCTGTGTACACTTTTTGTTGTTGTTCAATGTAAAATTTTATGAATACAAGCTTACAAGATTATTTCGATTCGAAAACATCAACTTTCTATGACAAATGGATAAAACCGTTAAAAGCTCTTCCATAGAGAGAGTTGACCAACTTCGGACCATCAAAGTTGCTCTGTGTAAACTTTTTATTGTTGTTCTATGTAAAATTTTATGAATACAAGCTTATAAGATTATTTCGATTCCAACACACCAACTTTCTATGAAAAATGGACAAAACCGTTGAAAGCTCCTCCATAGAGAGAGTTGAGCAACTTCGGACCATCAAAGTTGCCCTGTGTACACTTTTTATTGTTGTTCTATGTAAAATTTTATGAATACAAGCTTCCAGGATTATTTCCATTCCAAAACACCAACTTTCTATGACAAATGGATAAAACCGTTAAAAGCTCCTACATAGAGAGAGTTGAGCAACTTCGGACCATCAAAGATGCACGGTGTACACTTTTTACTGTTCTTCTATGTCAAATTTTACGATTATAAGCTTCATAGATTATTTCGATGACAAAACACCAACTTTCTGTAAGACAAATAGACAAAACCGTTGAAAGCTCCTCCATAGAGAGAGTTGAGCAACTTCGGACCATCAAAGATGCTCGGTGTACACTTTTTATTGTTCTTCTATGTCAAATTTTACGAGTATAAGCTTCGTAGATTATTTCGATGGCAAAACACCAACTTTCTGGGAAAAATGGACAAAACTGTTGAAAGCTCCTCCATAGAGAGAGTTGAGCAAATTCGGACCATCAAAGTTGCTCTGTTGTACACTTTTTATTTTTTTTCTATGTAAAATTTTATGAATACAAGCTTACAAGATTATTTCGATTCCAAAACACCAACTTTCTATGAAAAATGGACAAAACCGTTGAAAGCTCCTCCATAGAGAGAGTTGAGCAACTTTGGACCATCAAAGTTGCTCTGTGTACACTTTTTATTGTTGTTCTATGGAAAATTTTATGAATACAAGCTTACAAGATTATTTCGATTCCAAAACATCAACTTTCTATGACAAATGGATAAAACCGTTAAAAGCTCCTCCATAGAGAGAGTTGATCAACTTCGGACCATCAAAGTTTCTCTGTGTACACTTTTTATTGTAGTTCTATGTAAAATTTTATGAATACAAGCTTACAAGATTATTTCGATTCCAAAACACCAACTTTCTATGACAAATGGATAAAACCGTTGAAGCTACTCCATAGAGAGAGTTGAGCAACTTCGGACCATCGAAGTTGCTCTGTGTACACTTTTTATTGTTGTTCTATGGAAAATTTTATGAATACAAGCTTACAAGATTATTTCGATTTGAAAACATAACCTTTCTATGACAAATGGATAAAACCGTTAAAAGCTTTTCCATAGAGAGAGTTGATCAACTTCAGACCATCAAAGTTGCTCTGTGTAAACTTTTTATTGTTGTTCTATGTAAAATTTTATGAATACAAGTTTCGAAGATTATTTCGATTCCAAAACACCAACTTTCTATGACAAATGGATAAAACCGTTAAAAGCTCCTCCATAGAGAGAGTTGATCAACTTCGAACCATCAAACATGCTCGGTGTACACTTTTTATTGTTCTTCTATGTCAAATTTTACGAGTATAAGTTTCGTAGATTATTTCGATGACAAAACACCAACTTTCTGTGAGACAAATGGACAAAACCGTTGAAAGCTCCTCCATAGAGAGAGTTGATCAACTTCGGACCATCAAAGATGCTCGGTGTACACTTTTTATTAATCTTCTATGTCAAATTTTACGAGTATAAGCTTCGTAGATTATTTCGATGGCAAAACACCAACTTTCTATGAAAAATGGACAAAACTGTTGAAAGCTCCTCCATAGAGAGAGTTGAGCAACTTCGGACCATCAAAGATGCTCGGTGTACACTTTTTATTGTTCTTCTATGTCAAATTTTACGAGTATAAGCTTCGTAGATTATCTCGATGGCAAAATACCAACTTTCGGTGAAAAACGGACAAAACTGTTGAAAGCTCCTCCATAGAGAGAGTTGAGCAACTTCGGACCATCAAAGTTGCTCTGTGTACACTTTTTATTGTTGTTCTATGTAAAATTTTATGAATACAAGCTTACAAGATTATTTCGATTCGAAAACATCAACTTTCTATAACAAATGGATAAAACCGTTAAAAGCTCCTCCATAGAGAGAGTTGACCAACTTCGGACCATCAAAGTTGCCCTGTGTACACTTTTTATTGTTGTTCTATGTAAAATTTTATGAATACAAGCTTACAAGATTATTTCGATTCCAAAACACCAACTTTCTATGAAAAATGGACAAAACCGTTGAAAGCTCCACCATAGAGAGAGTTGAGCAACTTCGGACCATCAAAGTTGCTCTGTGTACACTTTTTATTGTTGTTCTATGTAAAATCTTAAGAATACAAGCTTCCAAGATTATTTCAATTACAAAACACCAACTTTCTGTGACAAATGGATAAAACCGTTAAAAGCTCCTCCATAGAGAGAGTTGATCAACTTCGGACCATCAAACATGCTCGGTGTACACTTTTTATTGTTCTTCTATGTCAAATTTTACGAGTATAAGCTTCGTAGATTATTTCGATGACAAAACACCAACTTTCTGTGAGACAAATGGACAAAACCGTTGAAAGCTCCTCCATTGAGAGAGTTAAGCAACTTCGGACCATCAGAGATGCTCGGTGCACACTTTTTATTGTTCTTCTATGTCAAATTTTACGTTTAAGCTTCGTAGATTATTTCGATGGCAAAACACCAACTTTCTATGAAAAATGGACAAAACTGTTGGAAGCTCCTCCATAGAGAGAGTTGAGCAACTTCGGACCATCAAAGTTGCTCTGTGTACACTTTTTGTTGTTGTTCAATGTAAAATTTTATGATTACAAGCTTACAAGATTATTTCGATTCGAAAACATCAACTTTCTATGACAAATGGATAAAACCGTTAAAAGCTCTTCCATAGAGAGAGTTGACCAACTTCGGACCATCAAAGTTGCTCTGTGTAAACTTTTTATTGTTGTTCTATGTAAAATTTTATGAATACAAGCTTACAAGATTATTTCGATTCCAACACACCAACTTTCTATGAAAAATGGACATAACCGTTGAAAGCTCCTCCATAGAGAGAGTTGAGCAACTTCGTACCGTCAAAGTTGCTCTGTGTACACTTTTTATTGTTGTTCTATGTAAAATTTTATGAATACAAGCTTCCAGGATTATTTCCATTCCAAAACACCAACTTTCTATGACAAATGGATAAAACCGTTAAAAGCTCCTACATAGAGAGAGTTGAGCAACTTCGGACCATCAAAGATGCACGGTGTACACTTTTTAATGTTCTTCTATGTCAAATTTTACGAGTATAAGCTTCGTAGATTATTTCGATGACAAAACACCAACTTTCTGTAAGACAAATGGACAAAACCGTTGAAAGCTCCTCCATAGAGAGAGTTGAGCAACTTCGGACCATCAAAGATGCTCGGTGTACACTTTTTATTGTTCTTCTATGTCAAATTTTACGAGTATATAAGCTTCGTAGATTATTTCGATGGCAAAACACCAACTTTCTGGGAAAAATGGACAAAACTGTTGAAAGCTCCTCGATAGAGAGAGTTGAGCAAATTCGGACCATCAAAGTTGCTCTGTGTACACTTTTTATTTTTTTTCTATGTAAAATTTTATGAATACAAGCTTACAAGATTATTTCGATTCCAAAACACCAACTTTCTATGAAAAATGGACAAAACCGTTGAAAGCTCCTCCATAGAGAGAGTTGAGCAACTTTGGACCATCAAAGTTGCTCTGTGTACACTTTTTATTGTTGTTCTATGGAAAATTTTATGAATACAAGCTTACAAGATTATTTCGATTCCAAAACATCAACTTTCTATGACAAATGGATAAAACCGTTAAAAGCTCCTCCATAGAGAGAGTTGATCAACTTCGGACCATCAAAGTTTCTCTGTGTAAACTTTTTATTGTAGTTCTATGTAAAATTTTATGAATACAAGCTTACAAGATTATTTCGATTCCAAAACACCAACTTTCTATGACAAATGGATAAAACCGTTGAAGCTACTCCATAGAGAGAGTTGAGCAACTTCGGACCATCAAAGTTGCTCTGTGTACACTTTTTATTGTTGTTCTATGGAAAATTTTATGAATACAAGCTTACAAGATTATTTCGATTTGAAAACATAACCTTTCTATGACAAATGGATAAAACCGTTAAAAGCTTCTCCATAGAGAGAGTTGATCAACTTCAGACCATCAAAGTTGCTCTGTGTAAACTTTTTATTGTTGTTCTATGTAAAATTTTATGAATACAAGTTTCGAAGATTATTTCGATTCCAAAACACCAACTTTCTATGACAAATGGATAAAACCGTTAAAAGCTCCTCCATAGAGAGAGTTGATCAACTTCGAACCATCAAACATGCTCGGTGTACACTTTTTATTGTTCTTCTATGTCAAATTTTACGAGTATAAGCTTCGTAGATTATTTCGATGATAAAACACCAACTTTCTGTGAGACAAATAGACAAAACCGTTGAAAGCTCCTACATAGAGAGAATTAAGCAACTTCGGACCATCAAAGATGCTCGGTGTACACTTTTTATTAATCTTCTATGTCAAATTTTACGAGTATAAGCTTCGTAGATTATTTCGATGGCAAAACACCAACTTTCTATGAAAAATGGACAAAACTGTTGAAAGCTCCTCCATAGAGAGAGTTGAGCAACTTCGGACCATCAAAGATGCTCGGTGTACACTTTTTATTGTTCTTCTATGTCAAATTTTACGAGTATAAGCTTCGTAGATTATCTCGATGGCAAAACACCAACTTTCTGTGAAAAATGGACAAAACTGTTGAAAGCTCCTCCATAGAGAGAGTTGAGCAACTTCGGACCATCAAAGTTGCTCCGTGTACACTTTTTATTGTTGTTCTATGTAAAATTTTATGAATACAAGCTTACAAGATTATTTCGATTCGAAAACATCAACTTTCTATAACAAATGGATAAAACCGTTAAAAGCTCCTCCATAGAGAGAGTTGACCAACTTCGGACCATCAAAGTTGCTCTGTGTACACTTTTTATTGTTGTTCTATGTAAAATTTTATGAATACAAGCTTACAAGATTATTTCGATTCCAAAACACCAACTTTCTATGAAAAATGGACAAAACCGTTGAAAGCTCCACCATAGAGAGAGTTGACCAACTTCGGACCATCAAAGTTGCTCTGTGTACACTTTTTATTGTTGTTCTATGTAAACTCTTATGAATACAAGCTTCCAAGATTATTTCAATTACAAAACACCAACTTTCTATGAAAAATGGACAAAACCGTTGAAAGCTCCACCATAGAGAGAGTTGATCAACTTCGGACCATCAAAGTTGCTCGGTGTACACTTTTTATTGTTGTTCTATGTCAAATTTTACGAGTATAAGCCTCGTAGATTATTTCGATGACAAAACACCAACTTTCTGTGAGACAAATGGACAAAACCGTTGAAAGCTCCTCCATAGAGAGAGTTAAGCAACTTCGGACCATCAGAGATGCTCGGTGTACACTTTTTATTGTTCTTCTATGTCAAATTTTACGTTTAAGCTTCGTAGATTATTTCGATGGCGAAACACCAACTTTCTATGAAAAATGGACAAAACTGTTGAAAGCTCCTCCATAGAGAGAGTTGAGCAACTTCGGACCATCAAAGTTGCTCTGTGTACACTTTTTGTTGTTGTTCAATGTAAAATTTTATGAATACAAGCTTACAAGATTATTTCGATTCGAAAACATCAACTTTCTATGACAAATGGATAAAACCGTTAAAAGCTCTTCCATAGAGAGAGTTGACCAACTTCGGACCATCAAAGTTGCTCTGTGTAAACTTTTTATTGTTGTTCTATGTAAAATTTTATGAATACAAGCTTACAAGATTATTTCGATTCCAACACACCAACTTTCTATGAAAAATGGACAAAACCGTTGAAAGCTCCTCCATAGAGAGAGTTGAGCAACTTCGGACCATCAAAGTTGCTCTGTGTACACTTTTTATTGTTGTTCTATGTAAAATTTTATGAATACAAGCTTACAAGATTATTTCGATTCCAAAACACCAACTTTCTATGACAAATGGATAAAACCGTTGAAGCTACTCCATAGAGAGAGTTGAGCAACTTCGGACCATCAAAGTTGCTCTGTGTACACTTTTTATTGTTGTTCTATGGAAAATTTTATGAATACAAGCTTACAAGATTATTTCGATTTGAAAACATAACCTTTCTATGACAAATGGATAAAACCGTTAAAAGCTTCTCCATAGAGAGAGTTGATCAACTTCAGACCATCAAAGTTGCACTGTGTACACTTTTTATTGTTGTTCTATGTAAAATTTTATGAATACAAGTTTCGAAGATTATTTCGATTCCAAAACACCAACTTTCTAAGACAAATGGATAAAACCGTTAAAAGCTCCTCCATAGAGAGAGTTGATCAACTTCGAACCATCAAAGATGCACGGTGTACACTTTTTATTGTTCTTCTATGTCAAATTTTACGAGTATAAGCTTCGTAGATTATTTCGATGACAAAACACCAACTTTCTGTAAGACAAATGGACAAAACCGTTGAAAGCTCCTCCATAGAGAGAGTTGAGCAACTTCGGACCATCAAAGATGCTCGGTGTACACTTTTTATTGTTCTTCTATGTCAAATTTTACGAGTATAAGCTTCGTAGATTATTTCGATGGCAAAACACCAACTTTCTGGGAAAAATGGACAAAATTGTTGAAAGATCCTCCATAGAGAGAGTTGAGCAAATTCGGACCATCAAAGTTGCTCTGTGTACACTTTTTATTGTTGTTCTATGTAAAATTTTATGAATACAAGCTTACAAGATTATTTCGATTCCAAAACACCAACTTTCTATGAAAAATGGACAAAACCGTTGAAAGCTCCTCCATAGAGAGAGTTGAGCAACTTTGGACCATCAAAGTTGCTCTGTGTACACTTTTTATTGTTGTTCTATGGAAAATTTTATGAATACAAGCTTACAAGATTATTTCGATTCCAAAACATCAACTTTCTATGACAAATGGATAAAACCGTTAAAAGCTCCTCCATAGAGGGAGTTGATCAACTTCGGACCATCAAAGTTTCTCTGTGTACACTTTTTATTGTAGTTCTATGTAAAATTTTATGAATACAAGCTTACAAGATTATTTCGATTCCAAAACACCAACTTTCTATGACAAATGGATAAAACCGTTGAAGCTACTCCATAGAGAGAGTTGAGCAACTTCGGACCATCAAAGTTGCTCTGTGTACACTTTTTATTGTTGTTCTATGGAAAATTTTATGAATACAAGCTTACAAGATTATTTCGATTTGAAAACATAACCTTTCTATGACAAATGGATAAAACCGTTAAAAGCTTCTCCATAGAGAGAGTTGATCAACTTCAGACCATCAAAGTTGCACTGTGTACACTTTTTATTGTTGTTCTATGTAAAATTTTATGAATACAAGTTTCGAAGATTATTTCGATTCCAAAACACCAACTTTCTAAGACAAATGGATAAAACCGTTAAAAGCTCCTCCATAGAGAGAGTTGATCAACTTCGAACCATCAAACATGCTCGGTGTACACTTTTTATTGTTGTTCTATGTCAAATTTTACGAGTATAAGCTTCGTAGATTATTTCGATGGCAAAACACCAACTTTCTATGAAAAATGGACAAAACTGTTGAAAGCTCCTCCATAGAGAGAGTTGAGCAACTTCGGACCATCAAAGATGCTCGGTGTACACTTTTTATTGTTCTTCTATGTCAAATTTTACGAGTATAAGCTTCGTAGATTATCTCGATGGCAAAACACCAACTTTCTGTGAAAAATGGACAAAACTGTTGAAAGCTCCTCCATAGAGAGAGTTGAGCAACTTCGGACCATCAAAGTTGCTCTGTGTACACTTTTTATTGTTGTTCTATGTAAAATTTTATGAATACAAGCTTACAAGATTATTTCGATTCGAAAACATCAACTTTCTATAACAAATGGATAAAACCGTTAAAAGCTCCTCCATAGAGAGAGTTGACCAACTTCGGACCATCAATGTTGCTCTGTGTACACTTTTTATTGTTGTTCTATGTAAAATTTTATGAATACAAGCTTACAAGATTATTTCGATTCCAAAACACCAACTTTCTATGAAAAATGGACAAAACCGTTGAAAGCTCCACCATAGAGAGAGTTGAGCAACTTCGGACTATCAAAGTTGCTCTGTGTACACTTTTTATTGTTGTTCTATGTAAAATCTTATGAATACAAGCTTCCAAGATTATTTCAATTACAAAACACCAACTTTCTGTGACAAATGGATAAAACCGTTAAAAGCTCCTCCATAGAGAGAGTTGAGCAACTTCGGACCATCAAAGTTGCTCAGTGTATACTTTTTATTCTTGTTCTATGTAAAATTTTATGAATACAAGCTTCGAAGATTATTTCGATTCCAAAACACCAACTTTCTATGACAAATGGATAAAACTGTTAAAAGCTACTCCATAGAGAGAGTTGAGCAACTTCGGACCATCAAAGTTGCTCTGTGTATACTTTTTATTGTTGTTCTATGTAAAATCTTATGAATACAAGCTTCCAAGATTATTTCAATTACAAAACACCAACTTTCTGTGACAAATGGATAAAACCGTTAAAAGCTTCTCCATAGAGAGAGTTGAGAAACTTCGGACCATCAAAGTTGCTCAGTGTATACTTTTTATTCTTGTTCTATGTAAAATTTTATGAATACAAGCTTCGAAGATTATTTCGATTCCAAAACACCAACTTTCTATGACAAATGGATAAAACTGTTAAAAGCTACTCCATAGAGAGAGTTGATCAACTTCGGACCATCAAAGTTGCTCTGTGTACACTTTTTATTGTTGTTCTATGTAAAATTTTATGAATACAAGCTTAAAAGATTATTTCGATTCCAAAACACCAACTTTCTATGAAAAATGGACAAAACCGTTGAAAGCTCCTCCATAGAGAGAGTTGAGCAACTTCGGACCGTCAAAGTTGCTCTGTGTACACTTTTTATTGTTGTTCTATGGAAAATTTTATGAATACAAGCTTACAAGATTATTTCGATTCGAAAACATCAACTTTCTATGACATATGGATAAAACCGTTAAAAGCTCCTCCATAGAGAGAGTTGATGAACTTCGGACCATCAAAGTTGCTCTGTGTACACTTTTTATTGTTGTTCTATGTAAAATTTTATGAATACAAGCTTACAAGATTATTTCGATTCCAAAACACCAACTTTCTATGAAAAATGGACAAAACCGTTCAAAGCTCCACCATAGAGAGAGTTGAGCAACTTCGGACCATCAAAGTTGCTCTGTGTACACTTTTTATTGTTGTTCTATGTAAAATCTTATGAATACAAGCTTCCAAGATTATTTCAATTACAAAACACCAACTTTCTGTGACAAATGGATAAAACCGTTAAAAGCTCCTCCATAGAGAGAGTTGATCAACTTCGGACCATCAAACATGCTCGGTGTACACTTTTTATTGTTCTTCTATGTCAAATTTTACGAGTATAAGCTTCGTAGATTATTTCGATGACAAAACACCAACTTTCTGTGAGACAAATGGACAAAACCGTTGAAAGCTCCTCCATTGAGAGAGTTAAGCAACTTCGGACCATCAGAGATGCTCGGTGTACACTTTTTATTGTTCTTCTATGTCAAATTTTACGTTTAAGCTTCGTAGATTATTTCGATGGCAAAACACCAACTTTCTATGAAATATGGACAAAACTGTTGAAAGCTCCTCCATAGAGAGAGTTGAGCAACTTCGGACCATCAAAGTTGCTCTGTGTACACTTTTTATTGTTGTTCTATGTAAAATTTTATGAATACAAGCTTAAAAGATTATTTCGATTCCAAAACACCAACTTTCTATGAAAAATGGACAAAACCGTTGAAATCTCCTCCATAGAGAGAGTTGAGCAACTTCGGACCATCAAAGTTGCTCTGTGTACACTTTTTATTGTTGTTCTATGGAAAATTTTATGAATACAAGCTTACAAGATTATTTCGATTCGAAAACATCAACTTTCTATGACATATGGATAAAACCGTTAAAAGCTACTCCATAGAGAGAGTTGATCAACTTCGGACCATCAAAGTTGCTCTGTGTACACTTTTTATTGTTGTTCTATGTAAAATTTTATGAATACAAGCTTACAAGATTATTTCGATTCCAAAACACCAACTTTCTATGAAAAATGGACAAAACCGTTGAAAGCTCCACCATAGAGAGAGTTGAGCAACTTCGGACCATCAAAGTTGCTCTGTGTACACTTTTTATTGTTGTTCTATGTAAAATCTTATGAATACAAGCTTCCAAGATTATTTCAATTACAAAACACCAACTTTCTGTGACAAATGGATAAAACCGTTAAAAGCTCCTCCATAGAGAGAGTTGATCAACTTCGGACCATCAAACATGCTCGGTGTACACTTTTTATTGTTCTTCTATGTCAAATTTTACGAGTATAAGCTTCGTAGATTATTTCGATGACAAAACACCAACTTTCTGTGAGACAAATGGGCAAAACCGTTGAAAGCTCCTCCTTTGAGAGAGTTAAGCAACTTCGGACCATCAGAGATGCTCGGTGTACACTTTTTATTGTTCTTCTATGTCAAATTTTACGTTTAAGCTTCGTAGATTATTTCGATGGCAAAACACCAACTTTCTATGAAAAATGGACAAAACTGTTGAAAGCTCCTCCATAGAGAGAGTTGAGCAACTTCGGACCATCAAAGTTGCTCTGTGTACACTTTTTGTTGTTGTTCAATGTAAAATTTTATGATTACAAGCTTACAAGATTATTTCGATTCGAAAACATCAACTTTCTATGACAAATGGATAAAACCGTTAAAAGCTCTTCCATAGAGAGAGTTGACCAACTTCGGACCATCAAAGTTGCTCTGTGTAAACTTTTTATTGTTGTTCTATGTAAAATTTTATGAATACAAGCTTACAAGATTATTTCGATTCCAACACACCAACTTTCTATGAAAAATGGACAAAACCGTTGAAAGCTCCTCCATAGAGAGAGTTGAGCAACTTCGGACCATCAAAGTTGCTCTGTGTACACTTTTTATTGTTGTTCTATGTAAAATTTTATGAATACAAGCTTCCAGGATTATTTCCATTCCAAAACACCAACTTTCTATGACAAATGGATAAAACCGTTAAAAGCTCCTACATAGAGAGAGTTGAGCAACTTCGGACCATCAAAGATGCACGGTGTACACTTTTTATTGTTCTTCTATGTCAAATTTTACGAGTATAAGCTTCGTAGATTATTTCGATGACAAAACACCAACTTTCTGTAAGACAAATGGACAAAACCGTTGAAAGCTCCTCCATAGAGAGAGTTGAGCAACTTCGGACCATCAAAGATTCTCGGTGTACACTTTTTATTGTTCTTCTATGTCAAATTTTACGAGTATAAGCTTCGTAGATTATTTCGATGGCAAAACACCAACTTTCTGGGAAAAATGGACAAAACTGTTGAAAGCTCCTCCATAGAGAGAGTTGAGCAAATTCGGACCATCAAAGTTGCTCTGTGTACACTTTTTATTTTTTTTCTATGTAAAATTTTATGAATACAAGCTTACAAGATTATTTCGATTCCAAAACACCAACTTTCTATGAAAAATGGACAAAACCGTTGAAAGCTCCTCCATAGAGAGAGTTGAGCAACTTTGGACCATCAAAGTTGCTCTGTGTACACTTTTTATTGTTGTTCTATGGAAAATTTTATGAATACAAGCTTACAAGATTATTTCGATTCCAAAACATCAACTTTCTATGACAAATGGATAAAACCGTTAAAAGCTCCTCCATAGAGAGAGTTGATCAACTTCGGACCATCAAAGTTTCTCTGTGTACACTTTTTATTGTAGTTCTATGTAAAATTTTATGAATACAAGCTTACAAGATTATTTCGATTCCAAAACACCAACTTTCTATGACAAATGGATAAAACCGTTGAAGCTACTCCATAGAGAGAGTTGAGCAACTTCGGACCATCAAAGTTGCTCTGTGTACACTTTTTATTGTTGTTCTATGGAAAATTTTATGAATACAAGCTTACAAGATTATTTCGATTTGAAAACATAACCTTTCTATGACAAATGGATAAAACCGTTAAAAGCTTCTCCATAGAGAGAGTTGATCAACTTCAGACCATCAAAGTTGCTCTGTGTAAACTTTTTATTGTTGTTCTATGTAAAATTTTATGAATACAAGTTTCGAAGATTATTTCGATTCCAAAACACCAACTTTCTATGAAAAATGGACAAAACTGTTGAAAGCTCCTCCATAGAGAGAGTTGAGCAACTTCGGACCATCAAAGTTGCTCTGTGTACACTTTTTGTTGTTGTTCAATGTAAAATTTTATGATTACAAGCTTACAAGATTATTTCGATTCGAAAACATCAACTTTCTATGACAAATGGATAAAACCGTTAACAGCTCTTCCATAGAGAGAGTTGACCAACTTCGGACCATCAAAGTTGCTCTGTGTAAACTTTTTATTGTTGTTCTATGTAAAATTTTATGAATACAAGCTTACAAGATTATTTCGATTCCAACACACCAACTTTCTATGAAAAATGGACAAAACCGTTGAAAGCTCCTCCATAGAGAGAGTTGAGCAACTTCGGACCATCAAAGTTGCTCTGTGTACACTTTTTATTGTTGTTCTATGTAAAATTTTATGAATACAAGCTTCCAGGATTATTTCCATTCCAAAACACCAACTTTCTATGACAAATGGATAAAACCGTTAAAAGCTCCTACATAGAGAGAGTTGAGCAACTTCGGACCATCAAAGATGCACGGTGTACACTTTTTATTGTTCTTCTATGTCAAATTTTACGAGTATAAGCTTCGTAGATTATTTCGATGACAAAACACCAACTTTCTGTAAGACAAATGGACAAAACCGTTGAAAGCTCCTCCATAGAGAGAGTTGAGCAACTTCGGACCATCAAAGATTCTCGGTGTACACTTTTTATTGTTCTTCTATGTCAAATTTTACGAGTATAAGCTTCGTAGATTATTTCGATGGCAAAACACCAAGTTTCTGGGAAAAATGGACAAAACTGTTGAAAGCTCCTCCATAGAGAGAGTTGAGCAAATTCGGACCATCAAAGTTGCTCTGTGTACACTTTTTATTTTTTTTCTATGTAAAATTTTATGAATACAAGCTTACAAGATTATTTCGATTCCAAAACACCAACTTTCTATGAAAAATGGACAAAACCGTTGAAAGCTCCTCCATAGAGAGAGTTGAGCAACTTTGGACCATCAAAGTTGCTCTGTGTACACTTTTTATTGTTGTTCTATGGAAAATTTTATGAATACAAGCTTACAAGATTATTTCGATTCCAAAACATCAACTTTCTATGACAAATGGATAAAACCGTTAAAAGCTCCTCCATAGAGAGAGTTGATCAACTTCGGACCATCAAAGTTTCTCTGTGTACACTTTTTATTGTAGTTCTATGTAAAATTTTATGAATACAAGCTTACAAGATTATTTCGATTCCAAAACACCAACTTTCTATGACAAATGGATAAAACCGTTGAAGCTACTCCATAGAGAGAGTTGAGCAACTTCGGACCATCAAAGTTGCTCTGTGTACACTTTTTATTGTTGTTCTATGGAAAATTTTATGAATACAAGCTTACAAGATTATTTCGATTTGAAAACATAACCTTTCTATGACAAATGGATAAAACCGTTAAAAGCTTCTCCATAGAGAGAGTTGATCAACTTCAGACCATCAAAGTTGCTCTGTGTAAACTTTTTATTGTTGTTCTATGTAAAATTTTATGAATACAAGTTTCGAAGATTATTTCGATTCCAAAACACCAACTTTCTATGACAAATGGATAAAACCGTTAAAAGCTCCTCCATAGAAAGAGTTGATCAACTTCGAACCATCAAACATGCTCGGTGTACACTTTTTATTGTTCTTCTATGTCAAATTTTACGAGTATAAGCTTCGTAGATTATTTCGATGATAAAACACCAACTTTCTGTGAGACAAATGGACAAAACCGTTGAAAGCTCCTCCATAGAGAGAATTAAGCAACTTCGGACCATCAAAGATGCTCGGTGTACACTTTTTATTAATCTTCGATGTCAAATTTTACGAGTATAAGCTTCGTAGATTATTTCGATGGCAAAACACCAACTTTCTATGAAAAATGGACAAAACTGTTGAAAGCTCCTCCATAGAGAGAGTTGAGCAACTTCGGACCATCAAAGATGCTCGGTGTACACTTTTTATTGTTCTTCTATGTCAAATTTTACGAGTATAAGCTTCGTAGATTATCTCGATGGCAAAACACCAACTTTCTGTGAAAAATGGACAAAACTGTTGAAAGCTCCTCCATAGAGAGAGTTGAGCAACTTCGGACCATCAAAGTTGCTCCGTGTACACTTTTTATTGTTGTTCTATGTAAAATTTTATGAATACAAGCTTACAAGATTATTTCGATTCGAAAACATCAACTTTCTATAACAAATGGATAAAACCGTTAAAAGCTCCTCCATAGAGAGAGTTGACCAACTTCGGACCATCAAAGTTGCTCTGTGTACACTTTTTATTGTTGTTCTATGTAAAATTTTATGAATACAAGCTTACAAGATTATTTCGATTCCAAAACACCAACTTTCTATGAAAAATGGACAAAACCGTTGAAAGCTCCACCATAGAGAGAGTTGAGCAACTTCGGACCATCAAAGTTGCTCTGTGTACACTTTTTATTGTTGTTCTATGTAAACTCTTATGAATACAAGCTTCCAAGATTATTTCAATTACAAAACACCAACTTTCTGTGACAAATGGATAAAACCGTTAAAAGCTCCTGCATAGAGAGAGTTGATCAACTTCGGACCATCAAACATGCTCGGTGTACATTTTTTATTGTTCTTCTATGTCAAATTTTACAAGTATAAGCTTCGTAGATTATTTCGATGACAAAACACCAACTTTCTGTGAGACAAATGGACAAAACCGTTGAAAGCTCCTCCATAGAGAGAGTTAAGCAACTTCGGACCATCAGAGATGCTCGGTGTACACTTTTTATTGTTCTTCTATGTCAAATTTTACGTTTAAGCTTCGTAGATTATTTCGATGGCAAAACACCAACTTTCTATGAAAAATGGACAAAACTGTTGAAAGCTCCTCCATAGAGAGAGTTGAGCAACTTCGGACCATCAAAGTTGCTCTGTGTACACTTTTTGTTGTTGTTCAATGTAAAATTTTATGAATACAAGCTTACAAGATTATTTCGATTCGAAAACATCAACTTTCTATGACAAATGGATAAAACCGTTAAAAGCTCTTCCATAGAGAGAGTTGACCAACTTCGGACCATCAAAGTTGCTCTGTGTAAACTTTTTATTGTTGTTCTATGTAAAATTTTATGAATACAAGCTTACAAGATTATTTCGATTCCAACACACCAACTTTCTATGAAAAATGGACAAAACCGTTATAAGCTCCTCCATAGAGAGAGTTGAGCAACTTCGGACCATCAAAGTTGCTCTGTGTACACTTTTTATTGTTGTTCTATGTAAAATTTTATGAATACAAGCTTCCAGGATTATTTCCATTCCAAAACACCAACTTTCTATGACAAATGGATAAAACCGTTAAAAGCTCCTACATAGAGAGAGTTGAGCAACTTCGGACCATCAAAGATGCACGGTGTACACTTTTTATTGTTCTTCTATGTCAAATTTTACGAGTATAAGCTTCGTAGATTATTTCGATGACAAAACACCAACTTTCTGTAAGACAAATGGACAAAACCGTTGAAAGCTCGTCCATAGAGAGAGTTGAGCAACTTCGGACCATCAAAGATGCTCGGTGTACACTTTTTATTGTTCTTCTATGTCAAATTTTACGAGTATAAGCTTCGTAGATTATTTCGATGGCAAAACACCAACTTTCTGGGAAAAATGGACAAAACTGTTGAAAGCTCCTCCATAGAGAGAGTTGAGCAAATTCGGACCATCAAAGTTGCTCTGTGTACACTTTTTATTTTTTTTCTATGTAAAATTTTATGAATACAAGCTTACAAGATTATTTCGATTCCAAAACACCAACTTTCTATGAAAAATGGACAAAACCGTTGAAAGCTCTTCCATAGAGAGAGTTGACCAACTTCGGACCATCAAAGTTGCTCTGTGTACACTTTTTATTGTTGTTCTATGGAAAATTTTATGAATACAAGCTTACAAGATTATTTCGATTCCAAAACATCAACTTTCTATGACAAATGGATAAAACCGTTAAAAGCTCCTCCATAGAGAGAGTTGATCAACTTCGGACCATCAAAGTTTCTCTGTGTACACTTTTTATTGTAGTTCTATGTAAAATTTTATGAATACAAGCTTACAAGATTATTTCGATTCCAAAACACCAACTTTCTATGACAAATGGATAAAACCGTTGAAGCTACTCCATAGAGAGAGTTGAGCAACTTCGGACCATCAAAGTTGCTCTGTGTACACTTTTTATTGTTGTTCTATGGAAAATTTTATGAATACAAGCTTACAAGATTATTTCGATTTGAAAACATAACCTTTCTATGACAAATGGATAAAACCGTTAAAAGCTTCTCCATAGAGAGAGTTGATCAACTTCAGACCATCAAAGTTGCTCTGTGTAAACTTTTTATTGTTGTTCTATGTAAAATTTTATGAATACAAGTTTCGAAGATTATTTCGATTCCAAAACACCAACTTTCTATGACAAATGGATAAAACCGTTAAAAGCTCCTCCATAGAGAGAGTTGATCAACTTCGAACCATCAAACATGCTCGGTGTACACTTTTTATTGTTCTTCTATGTCAAATTTTACGAGTATAAGCTTCGTAGATTATTTCGATGGCAAAACACCAACTTTCTATGAAAAATGGACAAAACTGTTGAAAGCTCCTCCATAGAGAGAGTTGAGCAACTTCGGACCATCAAAGATGCTCGGTGTACACTTTTTATTGTTCTTCTATGTCAAATTTTACGAGTATAAGCTTCGTAGATTATCTCGATGGCAAAACACCAACTTTCTGTGAAAAATGGACAAAACTGTTGAAAGCTCCTCCATAGAGAGAGTTGAGCAACTTCGGACCATCAAAGTTGCTCCGTGTACACTTTTTATTGTTGTTCTATGTAAAATTTTATGAATACAAGCTTACAAGATTATTTCGATTCGAAAACATCAACTTTCTATAACAAATGGATAAAACCGTTAAAAGCTCCTCCATAGAGAGAGTTGACCAACTTCGGACCATCAAAGTTGCTCTGTGTACACTTTTTATTGTTGTTCTATGTAAAATTTTATGAATACAAGCTTACAAGATTATTTCGATTCCAAAACACCAACTTTCTATGAAAAATGGACAAAACCGTTGAAAGCTCCACCATAGAGAGAGTTGAGCAACTTCGGACCATCAAAGTTGCTCTGTGTACACTTTTTATTGTTGTTCTATGTAAACTCTTATGAATACAAGCTTCCAAGATTATTTCAATTACAAAACACCAACTTTCTGTGACAAATGGATAAAACCGTTAAAAGCTCCTGCATAGAGAGAGTTGATCAACTTCGGACCATCAAACATGCTCGGTGTACATTTTTTATTGTTCTTCTATGTCAAATTTTACAAGTATAAGCTTCGTAGATTATTTCGATGACAAAACACCAACTTTCTGTGAGACAAATGGACAAAACCGTTGAAAGCTCCTCCATAGAGAGAGTTAAGCAACTTCGGACCATCAGAGATGCTCGGTGTACACTTTTTATTGTTCTTCTATGTCAAATTTTACGTTTAAGCTTCGTAGATTATTTCGATGGCAAAACACCAACTTTCTATGAAAAATGGACAAAACTGTTGAAAGCTCCTCCATAGAGAGAGTTGAGCAACTTCGGACCATCAAAGTTGCTCTGTGTACACTTTTTGTTGTTGTTCAATGTAAAATTTTATGAATACAAGCTTACAAGATTATTTCGATTCGAAAACATCAACTTTCTATGACAAATGGATAAAACCGTTAAAAGCTCTTCCATAGAGAGAGTTGACCAACTTCGGACCATCAAAGTTGCTCTGTGTAAACTTTTTATTGTTGTTCTATGTAAAATTTTATGAATACAAGCTTACAAGATTATTTCGATTCCAACACACCAACTTTCTATGAAAAATGGACAAAACCGTTATAAGCTCCTCCATAGAGAGAGTTGAGCAACTTCGGACCATCAAAGTTGCTCTGTGTACACTTTTTATTGTTGTTCTATGTAAAATTTTATGAATACAAGCTTACAAGATTATTTCCATTCCAAAACACCAACTTTCTATGACAAATGGATAAAACCGTTAAAAGCTCCTACATAGAGAGAGTTGAGCAACTTCGGACCATCAAAGATGCACGGTGTACACTTTTTATTGTTCTTCTATGTCAAATTTTACGAGTATAAGCTTCGTAGATTATTTCGATGACAAAACACCAACTTTCTGTAAGACAAATGGACAAAACCGTTGAAAGCTCCTCCATAGAGAGAATTAAGCAACTTCGGACCATCAAAGTTGCTCTGTGTAAACTTTTTATTGTTGTTCTATGTAAAATTTTATGAATACAAGTTTCGAAGATTATTTCGATTCCAAAACACCAACTTTCTATGACAAATGGATAAAACCGTTAAAAGCTCCTCCATAGAGAGAGTTGATCAACTTCGAACCATCAAACATGCTCGGTGTACACTTTTTATTGTTCTTCTATGTCAAATTTTACGAGTATAAGCTTCTTAGATTATTTCGATGATAAAACACCAACTTTCTGTGAGACAAATGGACAAAACCGTTGAAAGCTCCTCCATAGAGAGAATTAAGCAACTTCGGACCATCAAAGATGCTCGGTGTACACTTTTTATTAATCTTCTATGTCAAATTTTACGAGTATAAGCTTCGTAGATTATTTCTATGGCAAAACACCAACTTTCTATGAAAAATGGACAAAACTGTTGAAAGCTCCTCCATAGAGAGAGTTGAGCAACTTCGGACCATCAAAGATGCTCGGTGTACACTTTTTATTGTTCTTCTATGTCAAATTTTACGAGTATAAGCTTCGTAGATTATCTCGATGGCAAAACACCAACTTTCTGTGAAAAATGGACAAAACTGTTGAAAGCTCCTCCATAGAGAGAGTTGAGCAACTTCGGACCATCAAAGTTGCTCCGTGTACACTTTTTATTGTTGTTCTATGTAAAATTTTATCAATACAAGCTTACAAGATTATTTCGATTCGAAAACATCAACTTTCTATAACAAATGGATAAAACCGTTAAAAGCTCCTCCATAGAGAGAGTTGACCAACTTCGGACCATCAAAGTTGCTCTGTGTACACTTTTTATTGTTGTTCTATGTAAAATTTTATGAATACAAGCTTACAAGATTATTTCGATTCCAAAACACCAACTTTCTATGAAAAATGGACAAAACCGTTGAAAGCTCCACCATAGAGAGAGTTGAGCAACTTCGGACCATCAAAGTTGCTCTGTGTACACTTTTTATTGTTGTTCTATGTAAACTCTTATGAATACAAGCTTCCAAGATTATTTCAATTACAAAACACCAACTTTCTGTGACAAATGGATAAAACCGTTAAAAGCTCCTGCATAGAGAGAGTTGATCAACTTCGGACCATCAAACATGCTCGGTGTACACTTTTTATTGTTCTTCTATGTCAAATTTTACGAGTATAAGCTTCGTAGATTATTTCGATGACAAAACACCAACTTTCTGTGAGACAAATGGACAAAACCATTGAAAGCTCCTCCATAGAGAGAGTTAAGCAACTTCGGACCATCAGAGATGCTCGGTGTACACTTTTTATTGTTCTTCTATGTCAAATTTTACGTTTAAGCTTCGTAGATTATTTCGATGGCAAAACACCAACTTTCTATGAAAAATGGACAAAACTGTTGAAAGCTCCTCCATAGAGAGAGTTGAGCAACTTCGGACCATCAAAGTTGCTCTGTGTACACTTTTTGTTGTTGTTCAATGTAAAATTTTATGAATACAAGCTTACAAGATTATTTCGATTCGAAAACATCAACTTTCTATGACAAATGGATAAAACCGTTAAGAGCTCTTCCATAGAGAGAGTTGACCAACTTCGGACCATCAAAGTTGCTCTGTGTAAACTTTTTATTGTTGTTCTATGTAAAATTTTATGAATACAAGCTTACAAGATTATTTCAATTCCAACACACCAACTTTCTATGAAAAATGGACAAAACCGTTGAAAGCTCCTCAATAGAGAGAGTTGAGCAACTTCGGACCATCAAAGTTGCTCTGTGTACACTTTTTATTGTTGTTCTATGTAAAATTTTATGAATACAAGCTTCCAGGATTATTTCCATTCCAAAACACCAACTTTCTATGACAAATGGATAAAACCGTTAAAAGCTCCTACATAGAGAGAGTTGAGCAACTTCGGACCATCAAAGATGCACGGTGTACACTTTTTATTGTTCTTCTATGTCAAATTTTACGAGTATAAGCTTCGTAGATTATTTCGATGACAAAACACCAACTTTCTGTAAGACAAATGGACAAAACCGTTGAAAGATCCTCCATAGAGAGAGTTGAGCAACTTCAGACCATCAAAGATGCTCGGTGTACACTTTTTATTGTTCTTCTATGTCAAATTTTACGAGTATAAGCTTCGTAGATTATTTCGATGGCAAAACACCAACTTTCTGGGAAAAATGGACAAAATTGTTGAAAGATCCTCCATAGAGAGAGTTGAGCAAATTCGGACCATCAAAGTTGCTCTGTGTACACTATTTATTTTTTTTCTATGTAAAATTTTATGAATACAAGCTTACAAGATTATTTCGATTCCAAAACACCAACTTTCTATGAAAAATGGACAAAACCGTTGAAAGCTCCTCCATAGAGAGAGTTGAGCAACTTTGGACCATCAAAGTTGCTCTGTGTACACTTTTTATTGTTGTTCTATGGAAAATTTTATGAATACAAGCTTACAAGATTATTTCGATTCCAAAACATCAACTTTCTATGACAAATGGATAAAACCGTTAAAAGCTCCTCCATAGAGAGAGTTGATCAACTTCGGACCATCAAAGTTTCTCTGTGTACACTTTTTATTGTAGTTCTATGTAAAATTTTATGAATACAAGCTTACAAGATTATTTCGATTCCAAAACACCAACTTTCTATGACAAATGGATAAAACCGTTGAAGCTACTCCATAGAGAGAGTTGAGCAACTTCGGACCATCAAAGTTGCTCTGTGTACACTTTTTATTGTTGTTCTATGGAAAATTTTATGAATACAAGCTTACAAGATTATTTCGATTTGAAAACATAACTTTCTATGACAAATGGATAAAACCGTTAAAAGCTTCTCCATAGAGAGAGTTGATCAACTTCAGACCATCAAAGTTGCTCTGTGTACACTTTTTATTGTTGTTCTATGTAAAATTTTATGAATACAAGCTTACAAGATTATTTCGATTCCAAAACACCAACTTTCTATGAAAAATGGACAAAACCGTTGAAAGCTCCACCATAGAGAGAGTTGAGCAACTTCGGACCATCAAAGTTGCTCTGTGTACACTTTTTATTGTTGTTCTATGTAAACTCTTATGAATACAAGCTTCCAAGATTATTTCAATTACAAAACACCAACTTTCTGTGACAAATGGATAAAACCGTTAAAAGCTCCTGCATAGAGAGAGTTGATCAACTTCGGACCATCAAACATGCTCGGTGTACACTTTTTATTGTTCTTCTATGTCAAATTTTACGAGTATAAGCTTCGTAGATTATTTCGATGACAAAACACCAACTTTCTGTGAGACAAATGGACAAAACCATTGAAAGCTCCTCCATAGAGAGAGTTAAGCAACTTCGGACCATCAGAGATGCTCGGTGTACACTTTTTATTGTTCTTCTATGTCAAATTTTACGTTTAAGCTTCGTAGATTATTTCGATGGCAAAACACCAACTTTCTATGAAAAATGGACAAAACTGTTGAAAGCTCCTCCATAGAGAGAGTTGAGCAACTTCGGACCATCAAAGTTGCTCTGTGTACACTTTTTGTTGTTGTTCAATGTAAAATTTTATGAATACAAGCTTACAAGATTATTTCGATTCGAAAACATCAACTTTCTATGACAAATGGATAAAACCGTTAAGAGCTCTTCCATAGAGAGAGTTGACCAACTTCGGACCATCAAAGTTGCTCTGTGTAAACTTTTTATTGTTGTTCTATGTAAAATTTTATGAATACAAGCTTACAAGATTATTTCGATTCCAACACACCAACTTTCTATGAAAAATGGACAAAACCGTTGAAAGCTCCTCAATAGAGAGAGTTGAGCAACTTCGGACCATCAAAGTTGCTCTGTGTACACTTTTTATTGTTGTTCTATGTAAAATTTTATGAATACAAGCTTCCAGGATTATTTCCATTCCAAAACACCAACTTTCTATGACAAATGGATAAAACCGTTAAAAGCTCCTACATAGAGAGAGTTGAGCAACTTCGGACCATCAAAGATGCACGGTGTACACTTTTTATTGTTCTTCTATGTCAAATTTTACGAGTATAAGCTTCGTAGATTATTTCGATGACAAAACACCAACTTTCTGTAAGACAAATGGACAAAACCGTTGAAAGCTCCTCCATAGAGAGAGTTGAGCAACTTCAGACCATCAAAGATGCTCGGTGTACACTTTTTATTGTTCTTCTATGTCAAATTTTACGAGTATAAGCTTCGTAGATTATTTCGATGGCAAAACACCAACTTTCTGGGAAAAATGGACAAAATTGTTGAAAGATCCTCCATAGAGAGAGTTGAGCAAATTTGGACCATCAAAGTTGCTCTGTGTACACTTTTTATTTTTTTTCTATGTAAAATTTTATGAATACAAGCTTACAAGATTATTTCGATTCCAAAACACCAACTTTCTATGAAAAATGGACAAAACCGTTGAAAGCTCCTCCATAGAGAGAGTTGAGCAACTTTTGACCATCAAAGTTGCTCTGTGTACACTTTTTATTGTTGTTCTATGGAAAATTTTATGAATACAAGCTTACAAGATTATTTCGATTCCAAAACATCAACTTTCTATGACAAATGGATAAAACCGTTAAAAGCTCCTCCATAGAGAGAGTTGATCAACTTCGGACCATCAAAGTTTCTCTGTGTACACTTTTTATTGTAGTTCTATGTAAAATTTTATGAATACAAGCTTACAAGATTATTTCGATTCCAAAACACCAACTTTCTATGACAAATGGATAAAACCGTTGAAGCTACTCCATAGAGAGAGTTGAGCAACTTCGGACCATCAAAGTTGCTCTGTGTACACTTTTTATTGTTGTTCTATGGAAAATTTTATGAATACAAGCTTACAAGATTATTTCGATTTGAAAACATAACTTTCTATGACAAATGGATAAAACCGTTAAAAGCTTCTCCATAGAGAGAGTTGATCAACTTCAGACCATCAAAGTTGCTCTGTGTACACTTTTTATTGTTGTTCTATGTAAAATTTTATGAATACAAGCTTACAAGATTATTTCGATTCCAAAACACCAACTTTCTATGAAAAATGGACAAAACCGTTGAAAGCTCCACCATAGAGAGAGTTGAGCAACTTCGGACCATCAAAGTTGCTCTGTGTACACTTTTTATTGTTGTTCTATGTAAACTCTTATGAATACAAGCTTCCAAGATTATTTCAATTACAAAACACCAACTTTCTGTGACAAATGGATAAAACCGTTAAAAGCTCCTGCATAGAGAGAGTTGATCAACTTCGGACCATCAAACATGCTCGGTGTACACTTTTTATTGTTCTTCTATGTCAAATTTTACGAGTATAAGCTTCGTAGATTATTTCGATGACAAAACACCAACTTTCTGTGAGACAAATGGACAAAACCATTGAAAGCTCCTCCATAGAGAGAGTTAAGCAACTTCGGACCATCAGAGATGCTCGGTGTACACTTTTTATTGTTCTTCTATGTCAAATTTTACGTTTAAGCTTCGTAGATTATTTCGATGGCAAAACACCAACTTTCTATGAAAAATGGACAAAACTGTTGAAAGCTCCTCCATAGAGAGAGTTGAGCAACTTCGGACCATCAAAGTTGCTCTGTGTACACTTTTTGTTGTTGTTCAATGTAAAATTTTATGAATACAAGCTTACAAGATTATTTCGATTCGAAAACATCAACTTTCTATGACAAATGGATAAAACCGTTAAGAGCTCTTCCATAGAGAGAGTTGACCAACTTCAGACCATCAAAGTTGCTCTGTGTAAACTTTTTATTGTTGTTCTATGTAAAATTTTATGAATACAAGCTTACAAGATTATTTCGATTCCAACACACCAACTTTCTATGAAAAATGGACAAAACCGTTGAAAGCTCCTCCATAGAGAGAGTTGAGCAACTTCGGACCATCAAAGTTGCTCTGTGTACACTTTTTATTGTTGTTCTATGTAAAATTTTATGAATACAAGCTTCCAGGATTATTTCCATTCCAAAACACCAACTTTCTATGACAAATGGATAAAACCGTTAAAAGCTCCTACATAGAGAGAGTTGAGCAACTTCGGACCATCAAAGATGCACGGTGTACACTTTTTATTGTTCTTCTATGTCAAATTTTACGAGTATAAGCTTCGTAGATTATTTCGATGACAAAACACCAACTTTCTGTAAGACAAATGGACAAAACCGTTGAAAGCTCCTCCATAGAGAGAGTTGAGCAACTTCGGACCATCAAAGATGCTCGGTGTACACTTTTTATTGTTCTTCTATGTCAAATTTTACGAGTATAAGCTTCGTAGATTATTTCGATGGCAAAACACCAACTTTCTGGGAAAAATGGACAAAATTGTTGAAAGATCCTCCATAGAGAGAGTTGAGCAAATTCGGACCATCAAAGTTGCTCTGTGTACACTTTTTATTTTTTTTCTATGTAAAATTTTATGAATACAAGCTTACAAGATTATTTCGATTCCAAAACATCAACTTTCTATGACAAATGGATAAAACCGTTAAAAGCTCCTCCATAGAGAGAGTTGATCAACTTCGGACCATCAAAGTTTCTCTGTGTACACTTTTTATTGTAGTTCTATGTAAAATTTTATGAATACAAGCTTACAAGATTATTTCGATTCCAAAACACCAACTTTCTATGACAAATGGATAAAACCGTTGAAGCTACTCCATAGAGAGAGTTGAGCAACTTCGGACCATCAAAGTTGCTCTGTGTACACTTTTTATTGTTGTTCTATGGAAAATTTTATGAATACAAGCTTACAAGATTATTTCGATTTGAAAACATAACTTTCTATGACAAATGGATAAAACCGTTAAAAGCTTCTCCATAGAGAGAGTTGATCAACTTCAGACCATCAAAGTTGCTCTGTGTACACTTTTTATTGTTGTTCTATGTAAAATTTTATGAATACAAGTTTCGAAGATTATTTCGATTCCAAAACACCAACTTTCTAAGACAAATGGATAAAACCGTTAAAAGCTCCTCCATAGAGAGAGTTGATCAACTTCGAACCATCAAACATGCTCGGTGTACACTTTTTATTGTTCTTCTATGTCAAATTTTACGAGTATAAGTTTCGTAGATTATTTCGATGACAAAACACCAACTTTCTGTGAGACAAATGGACAAAACCGTTGAAAGCTCCTCCATAGAGAGAATTAAGCAACTTCGGACCATCAAAGATGCTCGGTGTACACTTTTTATTAATCTTCTATGTCAAATTTTACGAGTATAAGCTTCGTAGATTATTTCGATGGCAAAACACCAACTTTCTATGAAAAATGGACAAAACTGTTGAAAGCTCCTCCATCGAGAGAGTTGAGCAACTTCGGACCATCAAAGATGCTCGGTGTACACTTTTTATTGTTCTTCTATGTCAAATTTTACGAGTATAAGCTTCGTAGATTATCTCGATGGCAAAACACCAACTTTCTGTGAAAAATGGACAAAACTGTTGAAAGCTCCTCCATAGAGAGAGTTGAGCAACTTCGGACCATCAAAGTTGCTCTGTGTACACTTTTTATTGTTGTTCTATGTAAAATTTTATGAATACAAGCTTACAAGATTATTTCGATTCGAAAACATCAACTTTCTATAACAAATGGATAAAACCGTTAAAAGCTCCTCCATAGAGAGAGTTGACCAACTTCGGACCATCAAAGTTGCTCTGTGTACACTTTTTATTGTTGTTCTATGTAAAATTTTATGAATACAAGCTTACAAGATTATTTCGATTCCAAAACACCAACTTTCTATGAAAAATGGACAAAACCGTTGAAAGCTCCACCATAGAGAGAGTTGAGCAACTTCGGACCATCAAAGTTGCTCTGTGTACACTTTTTATTGTTGTTCTATGTAAAATCTTATGAATACAAGCTTCCAAGATTATTTCAATTACAAAACACCAACTTTCTGTGACAAATGGATAAAACCGTTAAAAGCTCCTCCATAGAGAGAGTTGAGCAACTTCGGACCATCAAAGTTGCTCAGTGTATACTTTTTATTCTTGTTCTATGTAAAATTTTATGAATACAAGCTTCGAAGATTATTTCGATTCCAAAACACCAACTTTCTATGACAAATGGATAAAACTGTTAAAAGCTACTCCATAGAGAGATTTGAGCAACTTCGGACCATCAAAGTTGCTCTGTGTATACTTTTTATTGTTGTTCTATGTAAAATCTTATGAATACAAGCTTCCAAGATTATTTCAATTACAAAACACCAACTTTCTGTGACAAATGGATAAAACCGTTAAAAGCTCCTCCATAGAGAGAGTTGAGAAACTTCGGACCATCAAAGTTGCTCAGTGTATACTTTTTATTCTTGTTCTATGTAAAATTTTATGAATACAAGCTTCGAAGATTATTTCGATTCCAAAACACCAACTTTCTATGACAAATGGATAAAACTGTTAAAAGCTACTCCATAGAGAGAGTTGATCAACTTCGGACCATCAAAGTTGCTCTGTGTACACTTTTTATTGTTGTTCTATGTAAAATTTTATGAATACAAGCTTAAAAGATTATTTCGATTCCAAAACACCAACTTTCTATGAAAAATGGACAAAACCGTTGAAAGCTCCTCCATAGAGAGAGTTGAGCAACTTCGGACCATCAAAGTTGCTCTGTGTACACTTTTTATTGTTGTTCTATGGAAAATTTTATGAATACAAGCTTACAAGATTATTTCGATTCGAAAACATCAACTTTCTATGACATATGGATAGAACCGTTAAAAGCTCCTCCATAGAGAGAGTTGATGAACTTCGGACCATCAAAGTTGCTCTGTGTACACTTTTTATTGTTGTTCTATGTAAAATTTTATGAATACATGCTTACAAGATTATTTCGATTCCAAAACACCAACTTTCTATGAAAAATGGACAAAACCGTTGAAAGCTCCACCATAGAGAGAGTTGAGCAACTTCGGACCATCAAAGTTGCTCTGTGTACACTTTTTATTGTTGTTCTATGTAAAATCTTATTAATACAAGCTTCCAAGATTATTTCAATTACAAAACACCAACTTTCTGTGACAAATGGATAAAACCGTTAAAAGCTCCTCCATAGAGAGAGTTGAGCAACTTCGGACCATCAAAGTTGCTCAGTGTATACTTTTTATTGTTGTTCTATGTAAAATTTTATGAATACAAGCTTCGAAGATTATTTAGATTCCAAAACACCAACTTTCTATGACAAATGGATAAAACTGTTAAAAGCTACTCCATAGAGAGAGTTGATCAACTTCGGTCCATCAAAGTTGCTCTGTGTACACTTTTTATTGTTGTTCTATGTAAAATTTTATGAATACAAGCTTAAAAGATTATTTCGATTCCAAAACACCAACTTGCTATGAAAAATGGACAAAACCGTTGAAAGCTCCTCCACAAAGAGAGTTGAGCAACTTCGGACCATCAAAGTTGCTCTGTGTACACTTTTTATTGTTGTTCTATGGAAAATTTTATGAATACAAGCTTACAAGATTATTTCGATTCGAAAACATCAACTTTCTATGACATATGGATAAAACCGTTAAAAGCTCCTCCATAGAGAGAGTTGATCAACTTCGGACCATCAAAGTTGCTCTGTGTACACTTTTTATTGTTGTTCTATGTAAAATTTTATCAATACAAGCTTACAAGATTATTTCGATTCCAAAACACCAACTTTCTATGAAAAATGGATAAAACCGTTGAAAGCTCCTCCATAGAGAGAGTTGAGCAACTTCGGACCATCAAAGTTGCTCTGTGTACACTTTTTATTGTTGTTCTATGTAAAATCTTATGAATACAAGCTTCCAAGATTATTTCAATTCCAAAACACCAACTTTCTGTGACAAATGGATAAAACCGTAAAAAGCTCCTCCATAGAGAGAGTTGAGCAACTTTGGACCATCAAAGTTGCTCAGTGTACACTTTTTATTGTTGTTCTATGTAAAATATTTTGAATACGAGCTTCCAAGATTATTTCGATTCCAAAACACCAACTTTCTATGACAAATGGATAAAACTGTTAAAAGCTACTCCATAGAGAGAGTTGATCAACTTCGGACCATCAAAGTTGCTCTGTGTACACTTTTTATTGTTGTTCTATGTAAAATTTTATGAATACAAGCTTACAAGATTATTTCGATTCGAAAACATCAACTTTCTATGACATATGGATAAAACCGTTAAAAGCTCCACCATAGAGAGAGTTGATCAACTTCGGACCATCAAAGTTGATCTGTGTACACTTTTTATTGTTGTTCTATGTAAAATTTTATGAATACAAGATTACAAGATTATTTCGATTCCAAAACACCAACTTTCTATGAAAAATGGACAAAACCGTTGAAAGCTCCTCCATAGAGAGAGTTGAGCAACTTCGGACCATCAAAGTTGCTCTGTGTACACTTTTTATTGTTGTTTTATGTAAAATCTTATGAATACAAGCTTCCAAGATTATTTCTATTCCAAAACACCAACTTTCTGTGACAAATGGATAAAACCGTTAAAAGCTCCTCCATAGAGAGAGTTGAGCAACTTTGGACCATCAAAGTTGCTCAGTGTACACTTTTTATTGTTGTTCTATGTAAAATTTTATGAATACAAGCTTAAAAGATTATTTCGATTCCAAAACACCAACTTTCTATGAAAAATGGACAAAACCGTTGAAAGCTCCTCCATAGAGAGAGTTGAGCAACTTTGGACCATCAAAGTTGCTCTGTGTACACTTTTTATTGTTGTTCTATGGAAAATTTTATGAATACAAGCTTACAAGATTATTTCGATTCGAAAACATCAACTTTCTATGACATATGGATAAAACCGTTAAAAGCTCCTCCATAGAGAGAGTTGATCAACTTCGGACCATCAAAGTTGCTCTGTGTACACTTTTTATTGTTGTTCTATGTAAAATTTTATGAATACAAGCTTACAAGATTATTTCGATTCCAAAACACCAACTTTCTATGAAAAATCTACAAAACCGTTGAAAGCTCCACCATAGAGAGAGTTGAGCAACTTCGGACCATCAAAGTTGCTCTGTGTACACTTTTTATTGTTGTTCTATGTAAAATCTTATGAATACAAGCTTCCAAGATTATTTCAATTACAAAACACCAACTTTCTGTGACAAATGGATAAAACCGTTAAAAGCTCCTCCATAGAGAGAGTTGAGCAACTTCGGACCATCAAAGTTGCTCAGTGTATACTTTTTATTGTTGTTCTATGTAAAATTTTATGAATACAAGCTTCGAAGATTATTTCGATTCCAAAACACCAACTTTCTATGAAAAATGGACAAAACCGTTGAAAGCTCCTCCACAGAGAGAGTTGAGCAACTTCGGACCATCAAAGTTGCTCTGTGTACACTTTTTATTGTTGTTCTATGGAAAATTTTATGAATACAAGCTTACAAGATTATTTCGATTCGAAAACATCAACTTTCTATGACATATGGATAAAACTGTTAAAAGCTCCTTCATAGAGAGAGTTGATCAACTTTGGACCATCAAAGTTGCTCTGTGTACACTTTTTATTGTTGTTCTATGTAAAATTTTATGAATACAAGCTTACAAGATTATTTCGATTCCAAAACACCAACTTTCTATGAAAAATGGACAAAACCGTTGAAAGCTCCTCCATAGAGAGAGTTGAGCAACTTCGGACCATCAAAGTTGCTCTGTGTACACTTTTTATTGTTGTTCTATGTAAAATCTTATGAATACAAGCTTCCAAGATTATTTCAATTCCAAAACACCAACTTTCTGTGATAAATGGATAAAACCGTTAAAACACCTCCATAGAGAGAGTTGAGCAACTTCGGACCATCAAAGTTGCTCTGTGTACACTTTTTATTGTTGTTCTATGTAAATTTTTTTGAATACAAGCTTCCAAGATTATTTCGATTCCAAAACACCAACTTTCTATGACAAATGGATAAAACTGTTAAAAGCTACTCCATAGAGAGAGTTGATCAACTTCGGACCATCAAAGTTGCTCTCTGTACACTTTTTATTGTTGTTCTATGTAAAATTTTATGAATACAAGCTTAAAAGATTATTTCGATTCCGAAACACAAACTTTCTATGAAAATGGACAAAACCGTTGAAAGCTCCTCCAAAGAGAGAGTTGAGCAACTTCGAACCATCAAAGTTGCTCTGTGTACACTTTTTATTTTTGTTCTATGTAAAATTTTATGAATACAAGCTTCCAAGATTATTTCAATTCCAAAACACCAACTTTCTATGACATATGGATGAAACCGTTAAAAGCTCCTCCATAGAGAGAGTTGATCAACTTCGGACCATCAAAGTTGCTCTGTGTACACTTTTTATTGTTGTTCTATGTAAAATTTTATGAATACAAGCTTACAAGATTATTTCGATTCCAAAAGACCAACTTTCTATGAAAAATGGACAAAACCGTTGAAAGCTCCTCCATAGAGAGAGTTGAGCAACTTCGGACCATCAAAGTTGCTCTGTATACACTTTTTATTGTTGTTCTATGTAAAATCTTATGAATACAAGCTTCCAAGATTATTTCAATTCCAAAACACCAACTTTCTGTGACAAATGGATAAAACTGTTAAAAGCTCCTCCATAGAGAGAGTTGAGCAACTTCGGACCATCAAAGTTGCTCTGTGTACACTTTTTATTGTTGTTCTATGTAAAATTTTTTGAATACAAGCTTAAAAGATTATTTCGATTCCAAAACACCAACTTTCTATGAAAAATGGACAAAACCGTTGAAAGCTCCTCCATAGAGAGTGTTGAGCAACTTTGGACCATCAAAGTTGCTCTGTGTACACTTTTTATTGTTGTTCTATGGAAAATTTTATGAATACAAGCTTACAAGATTATTTCGATTCGAAAACATCAACTTTCACCGTTAAAAGCTCCTCCATAGAGAGAGTTGATCAACTTCGGACCATCAAAGTTGCTCTCTGTACACTTTTTATTGTTGTTCTATGTAAAATTTTATGAATACAAGCTTAAAAGAGTATTTCGATTCCAAAACACAAACTTTCTATGAAAATGGACAAAACCGTTGAAAGCTCCTCCATAGAGAGAGTTGAGCAACTTCGAACCATCAAAGTTGCTCTGTGTACACTTTTTATTGTTGTTCTATGTAAAATTTTATGAATACAAGCTTACAAGATTATTTCGATTCCAAAACACCAACTTTCTATGAAAAATGGACAAAACCGTTGAAAGCTCCTCCATAGAGAGAGTTGAGCAACTTCGGACCATCAAAGTTGCTCTGTGTACACTTTTTGTTGTTGTTCTACGTAAAATTTTATAAATACAAGCTTCGAAGATTATTTCGATTCCAAAACACCAACTTTCTATCACAAATGGATAAAACCGTTGAAAGCTCCTCCATAGAGAGAGTTGAACAACTTCGGACCATCAAAGTTGCTCTGTGTACACTTTTTGTTGTTGTTCTATGTAAAATTTTATGAATACAAGCTTACAAGATTATTTCGATTCGAAAACATCAACTTTCTATGACATATGGATAAAACCGTTAAAAGCTCCTCCATAGAGAGAGTTGATCAACTTCGGACCATCAAAGTTGATCTGTGTACACTTTTTATTGTTGTTCTATGTAAAATCTTATGAATACAAGCTTCCAAGATTATTTCAATTCCAAAACACCAACTTTCTGTGACAAATGGATAAAACCGTTAAAAGCTCCTCCATAGAGAGAGTTGAGCAACTTTGGACCATCAAAGTTGCTCAGTGTACACTTTTTATTGTTGTTCTATGTAAAATTTTATGAATACAAGCTTAAAAGATTATTTCGATTCGAAAACACCAACTTTCTATGAAAAATGGACAAAACCGTTGAAAGCTCCTCCATAGAGAGAGTTGAGCAACTTTGGACCATCAAAGTTTCTCTGTGTACACTTTTTATTGTTGTTCTATGGAAAATTTTATGAATACAAGCTTACAAGATTATTTCGATTCCAAAACACCAACTTTCTATGAAAAATGGACAAAACCGTTGAAAGCTCCTCCATAGAGAGAGTTGAGCAACTTTGGACCATCAAAGTTGCTCTGTGTACACTTTTTATTGTTGTTCTATGGAAAATTTTATGAATACAAGCTTACAAGATTATTTCGATTCGAAAACATCAACTTTCTATGACATATGGATAAAACCGTTGAAAGCTCCTCCATAGAGAGAGTTGAGCAACTTCGGACCATCAAAGTTGCTCTGTGTACACTTTTTATTGTTGTTCTATGTAAAATCTTATTAATACAAGCTTCCAAGATTATTTCGATTCCAAAACACCAACTTTCTATGAAAATAGACAAAACCGTTCAAAGCTCCTCCATAGAGAGAGTTAAGCAACTTCGGACCATCAAAGTTGCTCTGTGTACACTTTTTATTGTTGTTCTATGTAAAATTTTATGAATACAAGCTTACAAGATTATTTCGATTCCAAAACACCAACTTTCTATGAAAAATGGACAAAACCGTTGAAAGCTCCTCCATAGAGAGAGTTGAGCAACTTCGGACCATCAAAGTTGCTCTGTGTACACTTTTTATTGTTGTTCTACGTAAAATTTTATAAATACAAGCTTCGAAGATTAATTCGATTCCAAAACACCAACTTTCTATCACAAATGGATAAAACCGTTGAAACCACCTCCATAGAGAGAGTTGAACAACTTCGGACCATCAAAGTTGCTCTGTGTACACTTTTTATTGTTGTTCTATGTAAAATTTTATGAATACAAGCTTACAAGATTATTTCGATTCGAAAACATCAACTTTCTATGACATATGGATAAAACCGTTAAAAGCTCCACCATAGAGAGAGTTGATCAACTTCGGACCATCAAAGTTGATCTGTGTACACTTTTTATTGTTGTTCTATGTAAAATTTTATGAATACAAGATTACAAGATTATTTCGATTCCAAAACACCAACTTTCTATGAAAAATGGACAAAACCGTTGAAAGCTCCTCCATAGAGAGAGTTGAGCAACTTCGGACCATCAAAGTTGCTCTGTGTACACTTTTTATTGTTGTTTTATGTAAAATCTTATGAATACAAGCTTCCAAGATTATTTCTATTCCAAAACACCAACTTTCTGTGACAAATGGATAAAACCGTTAAAAGCTCCTCCATAGAGAGAGTTGAGCAACTTTGGACCATCAAAGTTGCTCAGTGTACACTTTTTATTGTTGTTCTATGTAAAATTTTATGAATACAAGCTTAAAAGATTATTTCGATTCCAAAACACCAACTTTCTATGAAAAATGGACAAAACCGTTGAAAGCTCCTCCATAGAGAGAGTTGAGCAACTTTGGACCATCAAAGTTGCTCTGTGTACACTTTTTATTGTTGTTCTATGGAAAATTTTATGAATACAAGCTTACAAGATTATTTCGATTCGAAAACATCAACTTTCTATGACATATGGATAAAACCGTTGAAAGCTCCTCCATAGAGAGAGTTGAGCAACTTCGGACCATCAAAGTTGCTCTGTGTACACTTTTTATTGTTGTTCTATGTAAAATCTTATGAATACAAGCTTCCAAGATTATTTCGATTCCAAAACACCAACTTTCTATGAAAATAGACAAAACCGTTGAAAGCTCCTCCATAGAGAGAGTTGAGCAACTTCGGACCATCAAAGTTGCTCTGTGTACACTTTTTATTGTTGTTCTATGTAAAATTTTATGAATACAAGCTTACAAGATTATTTCGATTCCAAAACACCAACTTTCTATGAAAATGGACAAAACCGTTGAAAGCTCCTCCATAGAGAGAGTTGAGCAACTTCGGACCATCAAAGTTGCTCTGTGTACACTTTTTATTGTTGTTCTATGGAAAATTTTATGAATACAAGCTTACAAGATTATTTCGATGCCAAAACACCAACTTTCTATGAAAAATGGACAAAACCGTTGAAAGCTCCTCCATAGAGAGAGTTGAGCAACTTTGGACCATCAAAGTTGCTCTGTGTACACTTTTTATTGTTGTTCTATGGAAAATTTTATGAATACAAGCTTACAAGATTATTTCGATTCCAAAACACCAACTTTCTGTGAAAAATGGACAAAACCGTTGAAAGCTCCTCCATAGAGAGAGTTGAGCAACTTCGGACCATCAAAGTTGCTCTGTGTACACTTTTTATTGTTGTTCTATGTAAAATCTTATGAATACAAGCTTCCAAGATTATTTCGATTCCAAAACACCAACTTTCTATGAAAATAGACAAAACCGTTGAAAGCTCCTCCATAGAGAGAGTTGAGCAACTTCGGACCATCAAAGTTGCTCTGTGTACACTTTTTATTGTTGTTCTATGTAAAATTTTATGAATACAAGCTTACAAGATTATTTCGATTCCAAAACACCAACTTTCTATGAAAAATGGACAAAACCGTTGAAAGCTCCTCCATAGAGAGAGTTGAGCAACTTCGGACCATCAAAGTTGCTCTGTGTACACTTTTTATTGTTGTTCTACGTAAAATTTTATAAATACAAGCTTCGAAGATTATTTCGATTCCAAAACACCAACTTTCTATCACAAATGGATAAAACCGTTGAAACCTCCTCCATAGAGAGAGTTGAGCAACTTCGGACCATCAAAGTTGCTCTGTGTACACTTTTTATTGTTGTTCTATGTAAAATTTTATGAATACAAGCTTACAAGATTATTTCGATTCGAAAACATCAACTTTCTATGAAATATGGATAAAACCGTTAAAAGCTCCTCCATAGAGAGAGTTGATCAACTTCGGACTATCAAAGTTGATCTGTGTACACTTTTTATTGTTGTTCTATGTAAAATTTTATGAATACAAGCTTACAAGATTATTTCGATTCCAAAACACCAACTTTCTATGAAAAATGGACAAAACCGTTGAAAGCTCCTCCATAGAGAGAGTTGAGCAACTTCGGACCATCAAAGTTGCTCTGTGTACACTTTTTATTGTTGTTCTATGTAAAATCTTATGAATACAAGCTTCCAAGATTATTTCAATTCCAAAACACCAACTTTCTGTGACAAATGGATAAAACCGTTAAAAGCTCCTCCATAGAGAGAGTTGAGCAACTTTGGACCATCAAAGTTGCTCAGTGTACACTTTTTATTGTTGTTCTATGTAAAATTTTATGAATACAAGCTTAAAAGATTATTTCGATTCCAAAACACCAACTTTCTATGAAAAATGGACAAAACCGTTGAAAGCTCCTCCATAGAGAGAGTTGAGCAACTTTGGACCATCAAAGTTGCTCTGTGTACACTTTTTATTGTTGTTCTATGGAAAATTTTATGAATACAAGCTTACAAGATTATTTCGATTCGAAAACATCAACTTTCTATGACATATGGATAAAACCGTTGAAAGGTCCTCCATAGAGAGAGTTGAGCAACTTCGGATCATCAAAGTTGCTCTGTGTACACTTTTTATTGTTGTTCTATGTAAAATCTTATGAATACAAGCTTCCAAGATTATTTCGATTCCAAAACACCAACTTTCTATGAAAATAGACAAAACCGTTGAAAGCTCCTCCATAGAGAGAGTTGAGCAACTTCGGACCATCAAAGTTGCTCTGTGTACACTTTTTATTGTTGTTCTATGTAAAATTTTATGAATACAAGCTTACAAGATTATTTCGATTCCAAAACACCAACTTTCTATGAAAATGGACAAAACCGTTGAAAGCTCCTCCATAGAGAGAGTTGAGCAACTTCGAACCATCAAAGTTGCTCTGTGTACACTTTTTATTTTTGTTCTATGTAAAATTTTATGAATACAAGCTTCCAAGATTATTTCAATTCCAAAACACCAACTTTCTATGACAAATGGATAAAACTGTTAAAAGCTACTCCATAGAGAGAGTTGATCAACTTCGGACCATCAAAGTTGCTCAGTGTACACTTTTCATTGTTGTTCTATGTAAAATTTTATGAATACAAGCTTAAAAGATTATTTCGATTCCAAAACACCAACTTTCTATGAAAAATGGACAAAACCGTTGAAAGGTCCTCCATAGAGAGAGTTGAGCAACTTTGGACCATCAAAGTTGCTCTGTGTACACTTTTTATTGTTGTTCTATGGAAAATTTTATGAATACAAGTTACAAGATTATTTCGATTCGAAAACATCAACTTTCTATGACATATGGATAAAACCGTTAAAAGCTCCTTCATAGAGAGAGTTGATCAACTTCGGACCATCAAAGTTGCTCTGTGTACACTTTTTATTGTTGTTCTATGTAAAATTTTATGAATACAAGCTTACAAGATTATTTCGATTCCAAAACACCAACTTTCTATGAAAAATGGACAAAACCGTTGAAAGCTCCTCCATAGAGAGAGTTGAGCAACTTCGGACCATCAAAGTTGCTCTGTGTACACTTTTTATTGTTGTTCTATGGAAAATTTTATGAATACAAGCTTACAAGATTATTTCGATTCGAAAACATCAACTTTCTATGACATATGGATAAAACCGTTGAAAGCTCCTCCATAGAGAGAGTTGAGCAACTTCGGACCATCAAAGTTGCTCTGTGTACACTTTTTATTGTTGTTCTATGTAAAATCTTATGAATACAAGCTTCCAAGATTATTTCGATTCCAAAACACCAACTTTCTGTGACAAATGGATAAAACCGTTGAAAGCTCCTCCATAGAGAGAGTTGAGCAACTTTGGACCATCAAAGTTGCTCTGTGTACACTTTTTATTGTTGTTCTATGTAAAATATATGAATACAAGTTACAAGATTATTTCGATTCGAAAACATCAACTTTCTATAACATATGGATAAAACCGTTAAAAGCTCCTCCATAGAGAGAGTTGAGCAACTTTGGACCATCAAAGTTGCTCTGTGTACACTTTTTATTGTTGTTCTATGTAAAATCTTATGAATACAAGCTTACAAGATTATTTCGATTCCAAAACACCAACTTTCTATGAAAAATGGAGAAAACCGTTGAAAGCTCCTCCATAGAGAGAGTTGAGCAACTTTGGACCATCAAAGTTGCTCAGTGTACACTTTTTATTGTTGTTCTATGTAAAATTTTTTGAATACAAGCTTCCAAGATTATTTCAATTCCAAAACACCAACTTTCTATGACAAATGGATAAAACTGTTAAAAGCTACTCCATAGAGAGAGTTGATCAACTTCGGACCATCAAAGTTGCTCAGTGTACACTTTTTATTGTTGTTCTATGTAAAATTTTATGAATACAAGCTTAAAAGATTATTTCGATTCCAAAACACCAACTTTCTATGAAAAATGGACAAAACCGTTGAAAGCTCCTCCATAGAGAGAGTTGAGCAACTTTGGACCATCAAAGTTGCTCTGTGTACACTTTTTATTGTTGTTCTATGTAAAATCTTATGAATACAAGCTTCCAAGATTATTTCGATTCCAAAACACCAACTTTCTGTGACAAATGGATAAAACCGTTGAAAGCTCCTCCATAGAGAGAGTTGAGCAACTTTGGACCATCAAAGTTGCTCTGTGTACACTTTTTATTGTTGTTCTATGTAAAATATATGAATACAAGTTACAAGATTATTTCGATTCGAAAACATCAACTTTCTATAACATATGGATAAAACCGTTAAAAGCTCCTCCATAGAGAGAGTTGAGCAACTTTGGACCATCAAAGTTGCTCTGTGTACACTTTTTATTGTTGTTCTATGTAAAATCTTATGAATACAAGCTTACAAGATTATTTCGATTCCAAAACACCAACTTTCTATGAAAAATGGACAAAACCGTTGAAAGCTCCTCCATAGAGAGAGTTGAGCAACTTTGGACCATCAAAGTTGCTCAGTGTACACTTTTTATTGTTGTTCTATGTAAAATTTTTTGAATACAAGCTTCCAAGATTATTTCAATTCCAAAACACCAACTTTCTATGACAAATGGATAAAACTGTTAAAAGCTACTCCATAGAGAGAGTTGATCAACTTCGGACCATCAAAGTTGCTCAGTGTACACTTTTTATTGTTGTTCTATGTAAAATTTTATGAATACAAGCTTAAAAGATTATTTCGATTCCAAAACACCAACTTTCTATGAAAAATGGACAAAACCGTTGAAAGCTCCTCCATAGAGAGAGTTGAGCAACTTTGGACCATCAAAGTTGCTCTGTGTACACTTTTTATTGTTGTTCTATGGAAAATTTTATGAATACAAGTTACAAGATTATTTCGATTCGAAAACATCAACTTTCTATGACATATGGATAAAACCGTTAAAAGCTCCTTCATAGAGAGAGTTGATCAACTTCGGACCATCAAAGTTGCTCTGTGTACACTTTTTATTGTTGTTCTATGTAAAATTTTATGAATACAAGCTTACAAGATTATTTCGATTCCAAAACACCAACTTTCTATGAAAAATGGACAAAACCGTTGAAAGCTCCTCCATAGAGAGAGTTGAGCAACTTCGGACCATCAAAGTTGCTCTGTGTACACTTTTTATTGTTGTTCTATGTAAAATTTTATGAATACAAGCTTACAAGATTATTTCGATTCCAAAACACCAACTTTCTATGAAAATGGACAAAACCGTTGAAAGCTCCTCCATAGAGAGAGTTGAGCAACTTCGGACCATCAAAGTTGCTCTGTGTACACTTTTTATTGTTGTTCTATGTAAAATTTTATGAATACAAGCTTACAAGATTATTTCGATTCCAAAACACCAACTTTCTATGAAAATGGACAAAACCGTTGAAAGCTCCTCCATAGAGAGAGTTGAGCAATTTCGGACCATCAAAGTTGCTCTGTGTACACTTTTTATTGTTGTTCTATGGAAAATTTTATGAATACAAGCTTACAAGACTATTTCGATGCCAAAACACCAACTTTCTATGAAAAATGGACAAAACCGTTGAAAGCTCCTCCATAGAGAGAGTTGAGCAACTTCGGACCATCAAAGTTGCTCTGTGTACACTTTTTATTGTTGTTCTATGTAAAATTTTATGAATACAAGCTTACAAGATTATTTCGATTCCAAAACACCAACTTTCTATGAAAATGGACAAAACCGTTGAAAGCTCCTCCATAGAGAGAGTTGAGCAACTTCGAACCATCAAAGTTGCTCTGTGTACACTTTTTATTTTTGTTCTATGTAAAATTTTATGAATACAAGCTTCCAAGATTATTTCAATTCCAAAACACCAACTTTCTATGACATATGGATAAAACCGTTAAAAGCTCCTCCATAGAGAGAGTTGATCAACTTCGGACCATCAAAGTTGCTCTGTGTACACTTTTTATTGTTGTTCTATGTAAAATTTTATGAATACAAGCTTAAAAGATTATTTCGATTCCAAAACACCAACTTTCTATGAAAAATGGACAAAACCGTTGAAAGCTCCTCCATAGAGAGTGTTGAGCAACTTTGGACCATCAAAGTTGCTCTGTGTACACTTTTTATTGTTGTTCTATGGAAAATTTTATGAATACAAGCTTACAAGATTATTTCGATTCGAAAACATCAACTTTCTATGACATATGGATAAAACCGTTAAAAGCTCCTCCATAGAGAGAGTTGATCAACTTCGGACCATCAAAATTGCTCTGTGTACACTTTTTATTGTTGTTCTATGTAAAATTTTATGAATACAAGCTTACAAGATTATTTCGATTCCAAAACACCATCTTTCTATGAAAAATGGACAAAACCGTTGAAAGCTTCTCCATAGAGAGAGTTGAGCAACTTCGGACCATCCAAGTTGCTCTGTGTACACTTTTTATTGTTGTTCTACGTAAAATTTTATAAATACAAGCTTCGAATATTATATCGATTCCAAAACACCAACTTTCTATCACAAATGGATAAAACCGTTGAAAGCTCCTCCATAGAGAGAGTTGAGCAACTTCGGACCATCAAAGTTGCTCTGTGTACACTTTTTATTGTTGTTCTATGTAAAATTTTATGAATACAAGCTTACAAGATTATTTCGATTCGAAAACATCAACTTTCTATGACATATGGATAAAACCGTTAAAAGCTCCTCCATAGAGAGAGTTGATCAACTTCGGACCATCAAAGTTGCTCTGTGTACACTTTTTATTGTTGTTCTATGTAAAATTTTATGAATACAAGCTTACAAGATTATTTCGATTCCAAAACACCAACTTTCTATGAAAAATGGACAAAACCGTTGAAAGCTCCTCCATAGAGAGAGTAGAGCAACTTCGGACCATCAAAGTTGCTCTGTGTACACTTTTTATTGTTGTTCTATGTAAAATCTAATGAATACAAGCTTCCAAGATTATTTCAATTCCAAAACACCAACTTTCTGTGACAAATGGATAAAACCGTTAAAAGCTCCTCCATAGAGAGAGTTGAGCAACTTTGGACCATCAAAGTTGCTCAGTGTACACTTTTTATTGTTGTTCTATGTAAAATTTTTTGAATACAAGCTTCCAAGATTATTTCGATTCCAAAACACCAACTTTCTATGACAAATGGATAAAACTGTTAAAAGCTACTCCATAGAGAGAGTTGATCAACTTCGGACCATCAAAGTTGCTCTGTGTACACTTTTTATTGTTGTTCTATGTAAAATTTTATGAATACAAGCTTAAAAGATTATTTCGATTCCAAAACACCAACTTTCTATGAAAAATGGACAAAAACCGTTGAAAGCTCCTCCATAGAGAGAGTTGAGCAACTTTGGACCATCAAAGTTGGTCTGTGTACACTTTTTATTGTTGTTCTATTGAAAATTTTATGAATACAAGCTTACAAGATTATTTCGATTCGAAAACATCAACTTTCTTTGACATATGGATAAAACCGTTAAAAGCTCCTCCATAGAGAGAGTTGATCAACTTCGGACCATCAAAGTTGCTCTGTGTACACTTTTTATTGTTGTTCTATGTAAAATTTTATGAATACAAGCTTACAAGATTATTTCGATTCCAAAACACCAACTTTCTATGAAAAATGGACAAAACCGTTGAAAGCTCCTCCATAGAGAGAGTTGAGCAACTTCGGACCATCAAAGTTGCTCTGTGTACACTTTTTATTGTTGTTCTATGTAAAATTTTATGAATACAAGCTTACAAGATTATTTCGATTCCAAAACACCAACTTTCTATGAAAATGGACAAAACCGTTGAAAGCTCCTCCATAGAGAGAGTTGAGCAACTTCGGACCATCAAAGTTGCTCTGTGTACACTTTTTATTGTTGTTCTATGTAAAATTTTATGAATACAAGCTTACAAGATTATTTCGATTCCAAAACACCAACTTTCTATGAAAATGGACAAAACCGTTGAAAGCTCCTCCATAGAGAGAGTTGAGCAATTTCGGACCATCAAAGTTGCTCTGTGTACACTTTTTATTGTTGTTCTATGGAAAATTTTATGAATACAAGCTTACAAGACTATTTCGATGCCAAAACACCAACTTTCTATGAAAAATGGACAAAACCGTTGAAAGCTCCTCCATAGAGAGAGTTGAGCAACTTCGGACCATCAAAGTTGCTCTGTGTACACTTTTTATTGTTGTTCTATGTAAAATTTTATGAATACAAGCTTACAAGATTATTTCGATTCCAAAACACCAACTTTCTATGAAAATGGACAAAACCGTTGAAAGCTCCTCCATAGAGAGAGTTGAGCAACTTCGAACCATCAAAGTTGCTCTGTGTACACTTTTTATTTTTGTTCTATGTAAAATTTTATGAATACAAGCTTCCAAGATTATTTCAATTCCAAAACACCAACTTTCTATGACATATGGATAAAACCGTTAAAAGCTCCTCCATAGAGAGAGTTGATCAACTTCGGACCATCAAAGTTGCTCTGTGTACACTTTTTATTGTTGTTCTATGTAAAATTTTATGAATACAAGCTTAAAAGATTATTTCGATTCCAAAACACCAACTTTCTATGAAAAATGGACAAAACCGTTGAAAGCTCCTCCATAGAGAGTGTTGAGCAACTTTGGACCATCAAAGTTGCTCTGTGTACACTTTTTATTGTTGTTCTATGGAAAATTTTATGAATACAAGCTTACAAGATTATTTCGATTCGAAAACATCAACTTTCTATGACATATGGATAAAACCGTTAAAAGCTCCTCCATAGAGAGAGTTGATCAACTTCGGACCATCAAAATTGCTCTGTGTACACTTTTTATTGTTGTTCTATGTAAAATTTTATGAATACAAGCTTACAAGATTATTTCGATTCCAAAACACCATCTTTCTATGAAAAATGGACAAAACCGTTGAAAGCTTCTCCATAGAGAGAGTTGAGCAACTTCGGACCATCCAAGTTGCTCTGTGTACACTTTTTATTGTTGTTCTACGTAAAATTTTATAAATACAAGCTTCGAATATTATATCGATTCCAAAACACCAACTTTCTATCACAAATGGATAAAACCGTTGAAAGCTCCTCCATAGAGAGAGTTGAGCAACTTCGGACCATCAAAGTTGCTCTGTGTACACTTTTTATTGTTGTTCTATGTAAAATTTTATGAATACAAGCTTACAAGATTATTTCGATTCGAAAACATCAACTTTCTATGACATATGGATAAAACCGTTAAAAGCTCCTCCATAGAGAGAGTTGATCAACTTCGGACCATCAAAGTTGCTCTGTGTACACTTTTTATTGTTGTTCTATGTAAAATTTTATGAATACAAGCTTACAAGATTATTTCGATTCCAAAACACCAACTTTCTATGAAAAATGGACAAAACCGTTGAAAGCTCCTCCATAGAGAGAGTAGAGCAACTTCGGACCATCAAAGTTGCTCTGTGTACACTTTTTATTGTTGTTCTATGTAAAATCTAATGAATACAAGCTTCCAAGATTATTTCAATTCCAAAACACCAACTTTCTGTGACAAATGGATAAAACCGTTAAAAGCTCCTCCATAGAGAGAGTTGAGCAACTTTGGACCATCAAAGTTGCTCAGTGTACACTTTTTATTGTTGTTCTATGTAAAATTTTTTGAATACAAGCTTCCAAGATTATTTCGATTCCAAAACACCAACTTTCTATGACAAATGGATAAAACTGTTAAAAGCTACTCCATAGAGAGAGTTGATCAACTTCGGACCATCAAAGTTGCTCTGTGTACACTTTTTATTGTTGTTCTATGTAAAATTTTATGAATACAAGCTTAAAAGATTATTTCGATTCCAAAACACCAACTTTCTATGAAAAATGGACAAAAACCGTTGAAAGCTCCTCCATAGAGAGAGTTGAGCAACTTTGGACCATCAAAGTTGGTCTGTGTACACTTTTTATTGTTGTTCTATTGAAAATTTTATGAATACAAGCTTACAAGATTATTTCGATTCGAAAACATCAACTTTCTTTGACATATGGATAAAACCGTTAAAAGCTCCTCCATAGAGAGAGTTGATCAACTTCGGACCATCAAAGTTGCTCTGTGTACACTTTTTATTGTTGTTCTATGTAAAATTTTATGAATACAAGCTTACAAGATTATTTCGATTCCAAAACACCAACTTTCTATGAAAAATGGACAAAACCGTTGAAAGCTCCTCCATAGAGAGAGTTGAGCAACTTCGGACCATCAAAGTTGCTCTGTGTACACTTTTTATTGTTGTTCTACGTAAAATTTTATAAATACAAGCTTCGAAGATTATTTCGATTCCAAAACACCAACTTTCTATCACAAATGGATAAAACCGTTAAAAGCTCCTCCATAGAGAGAGTTGATCAACTTCGGACCATCAAAGTTGCTCTGTGTACACTTTTTATTGTTGTTCTATGTAAAATTTTATGAATACAAGCTTACAAGATTATTTCGATTCCAAAACACCAACTTTCTATGAAAATGGACAAAACCGTTGAAAGCTCCTCCATAGAGAGAGTTGAGCAACTTCGGACCATCAAAGTTGCTCTGTGTACACTTTTTATTGTTGTTCTATGGAAAATTTTATGAATACAAGCTTACAAGACTATTTCGATGCCAAAACACCAACTTTCTATGAAAAATGGACAAAACCGTTGAAAGCTCCTCCATAGAGAGAGTTGAGCAACTTCGGACCATCAAAGTTGCTCTGTGTATACTTTTTATTGTTGTTCTATGTAAAATTTTATGAATACAAGCTTACAAGATTATTTCGATTCGAAAACATCAATTTTCTATGACAAATGGATAAAACCGTTAAAAGCACCTCCATAGAGAGAGTTGACCAACTTCGGACCATCAAAGTTGCTCTGTGTACACTTTTTATTGTTGTTCTATGTAAAATTTTATGAATACAAGCTTACAAGATTATTTCGATTCCAAAACACCAACTTTCTATGAAAAATGGACAAAACCGTTGAAAGCTCCTCCATAGAGAGAGTTGAGCAACTTCGGACCATCAAAGTTGCTCTGTGTACACTTTTTATTGTTGTTCTATGTAAAATTTTATGAATACAAGCTTACAAGATTATTTCGATTCCAAAACACCAACTTTCTATGAAAATGGACAAAACCGTTGAAAGCTCCTCCATAGAGAGAGTTGAGCAACTTCGTACCATCAAAGTTGCTCTGTGTACACTTTTTATTTTTGTTCTATGTAAAATTTTATGAATACAAGCTTCCAAGATTATTTCAATTCCAAAACACCAACTTTCTATGACATATGGATAAAACCGTTAAAAGCTCCTCCATAGAGAGAGTTGATCAACTTCGGACCATCAAAGTTGCTCTGTGTACACTTTTTATTGTTGTTCTATGTAAAATTTTATGAATACAAGCTTAAAAGATTATTTCGATTCCAAAACACCAACTTTCTATGAAAAATGGACAAAACCGTTGAAAGCTCCTCCATAGAGAGTGTTGAGCAACTTTGGACCATCAAAGTTGCTCTGTGTACACTTTTTATTGTTGTTCTATGGAAAATTTTATGAATACAAGCTTACAAGATTATTTCGATTCGAAAACATCAACTTTCTATGACATATGGATAAAACCGTTAAAAGCTCCTCCATAGAGAAAGTTGATCAACTTCGGACCATCAAAATTGCTCTGTGTACACTTTTTATTGTTGTTCTATGTAAAATTTTATGAATACAAGCTTACAAGATTATTTCGATTCAAAAACACCATCTTTCTATGAAAAATGGACAAAACCGTTGAAAGCTCCTCCATAGAGAGAGTTGAGCAACTTCGGACCATCAAAGTTGCTCTGTGTACACTTTTTATTGTTGTTCTACGTAAAATTTTATAAATACAAGCTTCGAAGATTATTTCGATTCCAAAACACCAACTTTCTATCACAAATGGATAAAACCGTTGAAAGCTCCTCCATAGAGAGAGTTGAGCAACTTCGGACCATCAAAGTTGCTCTGTGTACACTTTTTATTGTTGTTCTATCGAAAATTTTATGAATACAAGCTTACAAGATTATTTCGATTCGAAAACATCAACTTTCTATGACATATGGATAAAACCGTTAAAAGCTCCTCCATAGAGAGAGTTGATCAACTTCGGACCATCAAAGTTGCTCTGTGTACACTTTTTATTGTTGTTCTATGTAAAATTTTATGAATACAAGCTTACAAGATTATTTCGATTCCAAAACACCAACTTTCTATGAAAAATGGACAAAACCGTTGAAAGCTCCTCCATAGAGAGAGTTGAGCAACTTCGGACCATCAAAGTTGCTCTGTGTAAACTTTTTATTGTTGTTCTATGTAAAATCTTATGAATACAAGCTTCCAAGATTATTTCAATTCCAAAACACCAACTTTCTGTGACAAATGAATAAAACCGTTAAAAGCTCCTCCATAGAGAGAGTTGAGCAACTTTGGACCATCAAAGTTGCTCAGTGTACACTTTTTATTGTTGTTCTATGTAAAATTTTATGAATACAAGCTTAAAAGATTATTTCGATTCCAAAACACCAACTTTCTATGAAAAATGGACAAAACCGTTGAAAGCTCCTCCATAGAGAGAGTTGAGCAACTTCGGACCATCAAAGTTGCTCTGTGTACACTTTTTATTGTTGTTCTATTGAAAATTTTATGAATACAAGCTTACAAGATTATTTCGATTCCAAAACACCAACTTTCTATGACATATGGATAAAACCGTTGAAAGCTCCTCCATAGAGAGAGTTGATCAACTTCGGACCATCAAAGTTGCTCTGTGTACACTTTTTATTGTTGTTCTATGTAAAATCTTATGAATACAAGCTTCCAAGATTATTTCGATTCCAAAACACCAACTTTCTGTGACAAATGAATAAAACCGTTAAAAGCTCCTCCATAGAGAGAGTTGAGCAACTTTGGACCATCAAAGTTGCTCTGTGTACACTTTTTATTGTTGTTCTATGTAAAATTTTATAAATACAAGCTTCGAAGATTATTTCGATTCCAAAACACCAACTTTCTATCACAAATGGATAAAACCGTTAAAAGCTACTCCATAGAGAGAGTTGATCAACTTCGGACCATCAAAGTTGCTCTGTGTACACTTTTTATTGTTGTTCTATGTAAAATTTTATGAATACAAGCTTACAAGATTATTTCGATTCCAAAACACCAACTTTCTATGGAAATGGACAAAACCGTTGAAAGCTCCTCCATAGAGAGAGTTGAGCAACTTTGGACCATCAAAGTTGCTCTGTGTACACTTTTTATTGTTGTTCTATTGAAAATTTTATGAATACAAGCTTACAAGATTATTTCGATTCGAAAACATCAACTTTCTATGAAAAATGGACAAAACCGTTGAAAGCTCCTCATTAGAGAGAGTTGAGCAACTTCGGACCATCAAAGTTGCTCTGTGTACACTTTTTATTGTTGTTCTATGTAAAATTTTATGAATACAAGCTTACAAGATTATTTCGATTCCAAAACACCAACTTTCTATGAAAAATGGACAAAACCGTTGAAAGCTCCTCCATAGAGAGAGTTGAGCAACTTCGGACCATCAAAGTTGCTTTGTGTACACTTTTTATTGTTGTTCTACGTAAAATTTTATAAATACAAGCTGCGAAGATTGTTTCGATTCCAAAACACCAACTTTCTATCACAAATGGATAAAACCGTTAAAAGCTCCTCCATAGAGAGAGTTGATCAACTTCGGACCATCAAAGTTGCTCTGTGTACACTTTTTATTGTTGTTCTATGTAAAATTCTATGAATACAAGCTTACAAGATTATTTCGATTCCAAAACACCAACTTTCTATGAAAATGGACAAAACCGTTGAAAGCTCCTCCATAGAGAGAGTTGAGCAACTTCGGACCATCAAAGTTGCTCTGTGTACACTTTTTATTGTTGTTCTATGGAAAATTTTATGAATACAAGCTTACAAGACTATTTCGATGCCAAAACACCAACTTTCTATGAAAAATGGACAAAACCGTTGAAAGCTCCTCCATAGAGAGAGTTGAGCAACTTCGGACCATCAAAGTTGCTCTGTGTATACTTTTTATTGTTGTTCTATGTAAAATTTTATGAATACAAGCTTACAAGATTATTTCGATTCGAAAACATCAATTTTCTATGACAAATGGATAAAACCGTTAAAAGCACCTCCATAGAGAGAGTTGACCAACTTCGGACCATCAAAGTTGCTCTGTGTACACTTTTTATTGTTGTTCTATGTAAAATTTTATGAATACAAGCTTACAAGATTATTTCGATTCCAAAACACCAACTTTCTACGAAAAATGGACAAAACCGTTGAAAGCTCCTCCATAGAGAGAGTTGAGCAACTTCGGACCATCAAAGTTGCTCTGTGTACACTTTTTATTGTTGTTCTATGTAAAATTTTATGAATACAAGCTTACAAGATTATTTCGATTCCAAAACACCAACTTTCTATGAAAATGGACAAAACCGTTGAAAGCTCCTCCATAGAGAGAGTTGAGCACCTTCGAACCATCAAAGTTGCTCTGTGTACACTTTTTATTTTTGTTCTATGTAAAATTTTATGAATACAGGCTTCCAAGATTATTTCAATTCCAAAACACCAACTTTCTATGACATATGGATAAAACCGTTAAAAGCTCCTCCATAGAGAGAGTTGATCAACTTCGGACCATCAAAGTTGCTCTGTGTACACTTTTTATTGTTGTTCTATGTAAAATTTTATGAATACAAGCTTACAAGATTATTTCGATTCCAAAACACCAACTTTCTATGAAAAATGGACAAAACCGTTGAAAGCTCCTCCATAGAGAGAGTTGAGCAACTTCGGACCATCAAAGTTGCTCTGTGTACACTTTTTATTGTTGTTCTATGTAAAATCTTATGAATACAAGCTTCCAAGATTATTTCAATTCCGAAACACCAACTTTCTGTGACAAATGGATAAAACCGTTAAAAGCTCCTCCATAGAGAGAGTTGAGCAACTTTGGACCATCAAAGTTGCTCAGTGTACACTTTTTATTGTTGTTCTATGTAAATTTTTTTGAATACAAGCTTCCAAGATTATTTCGATTCCAAAACACCAACTTTCTATGACAAATGGATAAAACTGTTAAAAGCTACTCCATAGAGAGAGTTGATCAACTTCGGACCATCAAAGTTGCTCTGTGTACACTTTTTATTGTTGTTCTATGTAAAATTTTATGAATACAAGCTTAAAAGATTATTTCGATTCCAAAACACCAACTTTCTATGAAAAATGGACAAAACCGTTGAAAGCTCCTCCATAGAGAGAGTTGAGCAACTTTGGACCATCAAAGTTGCTCTGTGTACACTTTTTATTGTTGTTCTATGGAAAATTTTATGAATACAAGCTTACAAGATTATTTCGATTCGAAAACATCAACTTTCTATGACATATGGATAAAACCGTTAAAATCTCCTCCATAGAGAGAGTTGATCAACTTCGGACCATCAAAGTTGCTCTGTGTACACTTTTTATTGTTGTTCTATGTAAAATTTTATGAATACAAGCTTACAAGATTATTTCGATTCCAAAACACCAACTTTCTTTGAAAAATGGACAAAACCGTTGAAAGCTCCTCCATAGAGAGAGTTGAGCAACTTCGGACCATCAAAGTTGCTCTGTGTACACTTTTTATTGTTGTTCTACGTAAAATTTTATAAATACAAGCTCCGAAGATTATTTCGATTCCAAAACACCAACTTTCTATCACAAATGGATAAAACCGTTGAAAGCTCCTCCATAGAGAAAGTTGAGCAACTTCGGACCATCAAAGTTGCTCTGTGTACACTTTTTATTGTTGTTCTATGTAAAATTTTATGAATACAAGCTTACAAGATTATTTCGATTCGAAAACATCAACTTTCTATGACATATGGATAAAACTGTTAAAAGCTCCTCCATAGAGAGAGTTGATCAACTTCGGACCATCAAAGTTGCTCTGTGTACACTTTTTATTGTTGTTCTATGTAAAATTTCACGAATACAAGCTTACAAGATTATTTCGATTCCAAAACACCAACTTTCTATGAAAAATGGACAAAACCGTTGAAAGCTCCTCCATAGAGAGAGTTGAGCAACTTCGGACCATCAAAGTTGCTCTGTGTACACTTTTTATTGTTGTTCTATGTAAAATCTTATGAATACAAGCTTCCAAGATTATTTCAATTCCAAAACACCAACTTTCTGTGACAAATGGATAAAACCGTTAAAAGCTCCTCCATAGAGAGAGTTGAGCAACTTTGGACCATCAAAGTTGCTCAGTGTACACTTTTTATTGTTGTTCTATATAAAATTTTTTGAATACAAGCTTCCAAGATTATTTCGATTCCAAGACACCAACTTTCTATGACGAATGGATAAAACTGTTAAAAGCTACTCCATAGAGAGAGTTGATCAACTTCGGACCATCAAAGTTGCTCTGTGTACACTTTTTATTGTTGTTCTATGTAAAATTTTATGAATACAAGCTTAAAAGATTATTTCGATTCCAAAACACCAACTTTCTATGAAAAATGGACAAAACCGTTGAAAGCTCCTCCATAGAGAGAGTTGAGCAACTTTGGACCATCAAAGTTGCTCTGTGTACACTTTTTATTGTTGTTCTATGGAAAATTTTATGAATACAAGCTTACAAGATTATTTCGATTCGAAAACATCAACTTTCTATGACATATGGATAAAACCGTTAAAAGCTCCTCCATAGAGAGAGTTGATCAACTTCGGACCATCAAAGTTGCTCTGTGTACACTTTTTATTGTTGTTCTATGTAAAATTTTATGAATACAAGCTTACAAAATTATTTCGATTCCAAAACACCAACTTTCTATGAAAAATGGACAAAACCGTTGAAAGCTCCTCCATAGAGAGAGTTGAGCAACTTCGGACCATCAAAGTTGCTCTGTGTACACTTTTTATTGTTGTTCTATGTAAAATCTTATGAATACAAGCTTCCAAGATTATTTCAATTCCAAAACACCAACTTTCTATGACAAATGGATATAACTGTTAAAAGCTACTCCATAGAGAGAGTTGATCAACTTCGGACCATCAAAGTTGCTCTGTGTACACTTTTTATTGTTGTTCTATGTAAAATTTTATGAATACAAGCTTAAAAGATTATTTCGATTCCAAAACACCAACTTTCTATGAAAAATGGACAAAACCGTTGAAAGCTCCTCCATAGAGAGAGTTGAGCAACTTCGGACCATCAAAGTTGCTCTGTGTGCACTTTTTATTGTTGTTCTATGTAAAATCTTATGAATACAAGCTTCAAAGATTATTTCAATTCCAAAACATCAACTTTCTGTGACAAATGGATAAAACCGTTAAAAGCTCCTCCATAGAGAGAGTTGAGCAACTTTGGACCATCAAAGTTGCTCAGTGTACACTTTTTATTGTTGTTCTATGTAAAATTTTTTGAATACAAGCTTCCAAGATTATTTGATTCCAAAACACCAACTTTCTATGACAAATGGATAAAACTGTTAAAAGCTACTCCATAGAAAGAGTTGATCAACTTCGGACCATCAAAGTTGCTCTGTGTACACTTTTTATTGTTGTTCTATGTAAAATTTTATGAATACAAGCTTACAAGATTATTTCGATTCCAAAACACCAACTTTCTATGACAAATGGATAAAACTGTTGAAAGCTCCTCCATAGAGAGAGTTGAGCAACTTCGGACCATCAAAGTTGCTCTGTGTACACTTTTTATTGTTGTTCTATGTAAAATTTTATGAATACAAGCTTACAAGATTATTTCGATTCCAAAACACCAACTTTCTATGAAAAATGGACAAAACCGTTGAAAGCTCCTCCATAGAGAGAGTTGAGCAACTTCGGATCATCAAAGTTGCTCTGTGTACACTTTTTATTGTTGTTCTATGTAAAATCTTATGAATACAAGCTTCAAAGATTATTTCAATTCCAAAACACCAACTTTCTGTGACAAATGGATAAAACCGTTAAAAGCTCCTCCATAGAGAGAGTTGAGCAACTTTGGACCATCAAAGTTGCTCAGTGTACACTTTTTATTGTTGTTCTATGTAAAATTTTTTGAATACAAGCTTCCAAGATTATTTGATTCCAAAACACTAACTTTCTATGACAAATGGATAAAACTGTTAAAAGCTACTCCATAGAGAGAGTTGATCAACTTCGGACCATCAAAGTTGCTCTGTGTACACTTTTTATTGCTGTTCTATGTAAAATTTTATGAATACAAGCTTAAAAGATTATTTCGATTCCAAAACACCAACTTTCTATGACAAATGGATAAAACCGTTGAAAGCTCCTCCATAGAGAGAGTTGAGCAACTTCGGACCATCAAAGTTGCTTTGTGTACACTTTTTATTGTTGTTCTATGTAAAATTTTATGAATACAAGCTTACAAGATTATTTCGATTCCAAAACACCAACTTTCTATGAAAAATGGACAAAACCGTTGAAAGCTCCTCCATAGAGAGAGTTGAGCAACTTCGGACCATCAAAGTTGCTCTGTGTACACTTTTTATTCTTGTTCTACGTAAAATTTTATAAATACAAGCTTCGAAGATTATTTCGATTCCAAAACACCAACTTTCTATCACAAATGGATAAAACCGTTAAAAGCTCCTCCATAGAGAGAGTTGATCAACTTTGGACCATCAAAGTTGCTCTGTGTACACTTTTTATTGTTGTTCTATGTAAAATTTTATGAATACATGCTTACAAGATTATTTCGATTCCAAAACACCAACTTTCTATGAAAAGGGACAAAACCGTTGAAAGCTCCTCCATAGAGAGAGTTGAGCAACTTCGAACCATCAAAGTTGCTCTGTGTACACTTTTTATTTTTGTTCTATGTAAATTTTTATGAATACAAGCTTCCAAGATTATTTCAATTCCAAAACACCAACTTTCTGTGACAAATGGATAAAACCGTTAAAAGCTCCTCCATAGAGAGAGTTGAGCAACTTTGGACCATCAAAGTTGCTCTGTGTACACTTTTTATTGTTGTTCTATGTAAAATTTTATGAATACAAGCTTCGAAGATTATTTCGATTCCAAAACACCAACTTTCTATGACAAATGAATAAAACCGTTAAAAGCTCCTCCATAGAGAGAGTTGAGCAACTTCGGACCATCAAAGATGCTCGGTGTACACTTATTATTGTTCTTCTATGTCAAATTTTATGAGTATAAGCTTCGTAGATTATTTCGATGCCAAAACACCAACTTTCTATGAAAAATGGACAAAACCGTTGAAAGCTCCTCCATAGAGAGAGTTGAGCAACTTCGGACCATCAAAGTTGCTCTGTGTATACTTTTTATTGTTGTTCTATGTAAAATTCTATGAATACAAGCTTACAAGATTATTTCGATTCGAAAACATCAATTTTCTCTGACAAATGGATAAAACCGTTAAAAGCTCCTCCATAGAGAGAGTTGACCAACTTCGGACCATCAAAGTTGCTCTGTGTACACTTTTTATTGTTGTTCTATGTAAAATTTTATGAATACAAGCTTACAAGATTATTTCGATTCCAAAACACCAACTTTCTATGAAAAATGGACAAAACCGTTGAAAGCTCCTCCATAGAGAGAGTTGAGCAACTTCGGACCATCAAAGTTGCCCTGTGTACACTTTTTATTGTTGTTCTATGGAAAATTTTATGAATACAAGCTTACAAGATTATTTCGATTCGAAAACATCAAATTTTTATGACATATGGATAAAACCGTTAAAAGCTCCTCCATAGAGAGAGTTGATCAACTTCGGACCATCAAAGTTGCTCTGTGTACACTTTTTATTGTTGTTCTATGTAAAATTTTATGAATACAAGCTTACAAGATTATTTCGATTCCAAAACAACAACATTCCATGAAAAATGGACAAAACCGTTGAAAGCTCCTCCATAGAGAGAGTTGAGCAACTTCGGACCATCAAAGTTGCTCTGTGTACACTTTTTATTGTTGTTCTATGTAAAATCTTATGAATACAAGCTTCCAAGATTATTTCAATTCCAAAACACCAACTTTCCATGACAAATGGATAAAACCGTTAAAAGCTCCTCCATAGAGAGAGTTGAGCAACTTCGTACCATCAAAGTTGCTCAGTGTATACTTTTTATTGTTGTTCTATGTAAAATTTTATGAATACAAAATTCGAAGATTATTTCGATTCCAAAAGACCAACTTTCAATGACAAATTGATAAAACTATTAAAAGCTACTCCATAGAGAGAGTTGATCCACTTCGGACCATCAAAGTTGCTCTGTGTACACTTTTTTTTGTTGTTCTATGTAAAATTTTATCAATACAAGCTTAAAAGATTATTTCGATTCCAAAACACCAACTTTCTATGAAAAATGGACAAAACCATTGAAAGCTCCTCCATAGAGAGAGTTGAGCAACTTCGGACCATCAAAGATGCTCGGTGTACACTTTTTATTGTTCTTCTACGTCAAATTTTATGAGTATAAGCTTCGTAGATTATTTCGATTCCAAAACACCGACTTTCTATGAAAAATGGACAATACTGTTGAAAGCTCCTCCATAGAGAGAGTTGAGCAACTTCGGACCATCAAAGTTGCTCTGTGTAAACTTTTTATTGTTTTTCTATGTAAAATTTTATGAATACAAGCTTACAAGATTATTTCGATTCGAAAACATCAACTTTCTATGACAAATGGATAAAACCGTTAAAAGCTCCTCCATAGAGAGAGTTGAGCAACTTCGGACCATCAAAGTTGCTCTGTGTAAACTTTTTATTGTTGTTCTATGTAAAATTTTATGAATACAAGCTTCCAAGATTATTTTGATTCCAAAACACCAACTTTCTATGACAAATGGATAAAACTGTTAAAAGCTCCTCCATAGAGAGAGTTGATCAACTTCGGACAATCAAAGTTGCTCTGTGTACACTTTTTATTGTTGTTCTATGTAAAATTTTATGAATACAAGCTTAAAAGATTATTTCGATTCCAAAACACCAACTTTCTATGAAAAATGGACAAAACCGTTGAAAGCTCCTCCATAGAGAGAGTTGAGCAACTTCGGACCATCAAAGATGCTCGGTGTACACTTTTTATTGTTCTTCTATGTCAAATTTTACGAGTATAAGCTTCGTAGATTATTTCGATGGCAAAACGCCAACTTTCTATGAAAAATGGACAAAACTGTTGAAAGCTTCTCTATAAAGAGAGTTGAGCAACTTCGGACCATCAAAGTTGCTCTGTGTACACTTTTTATTGTTTTTCTATGTAAAATTTTATGAATACAAGCTTACAAGATTATTTCGATTCGAAAACATCAACTTTCTACGACAAATGGATAAAACCGTTAAAAGCTCCTCCATAGAGAGAGTTGAGCAGCTTCGGACCATCAATGTTGCTCTGTGTACACTTTTTATTGTTGTTCTATGTAAAATTTTATGAATACAAGCTTCCAAGATTATTTCGATTCCAAAACATCAACTTTCTATGACAAATGGATAAAACCGTTAAAAGCTCCTCCATAGAGAGAGTTGAGCAACTTCGGACCATCAAAGATGCTCGGTGTAAACTTTTTATTGTTCTTCTATGTGAAATGTTATGAGTATAAGTTTCGTAGATTATTTCGATGCCAAAACACCAACTTTCTATGAAAAATGGAAAAAAGCCGTTGAAAGCACCTCCATAGAGAGAGCTGAGCAACTTCGGACCATCAAAGTTGCTCTGTGTACACTTTTTATTTTTGTTCTATGGAAAATTTTATGAATACAAGCTTACAAGATTATTTCGATTCGAAAACATCAACTTTCTATGAAAAATAGATAAAACCGTTAAAAGCTCCTCCATAGAGAGAGTTGATCAACTTCGGATCATCAAAGTTGCTCTGTGTACACTTTTTATTGTTGTTCTATGTAAAATTTTATGAATACAAGCTTACAAGATTATTTCGATTCCAAAACACCAACTTTCTATAAAATGGACAAAACCGTTGAAAGCTCCTCCATAGAGAGAGTTGAGCAACTTCGGACCATCAAAGTTGCTCTGTGTACACTTTTTATTGTTGTTCTACGTAAAATTTTATGAATACAAGCTTACAAGATTATTTCGATTCCAACACACCAACTTTCTATGAAAAATGGACAAAACCGTTAAAAGCTCCTCCATAGAGAGAGTTGAGCAACTTCGGACCATCAAAGTTGCTCTGTGTACACGTTTTATTGTTGTTCTATGTAAAATTTTATGAATACAAGCTTACAAGATTATTTCGATTCCAAAACACCAACTTTCTATGAAAATGGACAAAACCGTTGAAAGCTCCTCCATAGAGAGAGTTGATCAACTTCGGATCATCAAAGTTCCTCTGTGTACACTTTTTATTGTTGTTCTATGTAAAATTTTATGAATACAAGCTTACAAGATTATTTCAATTCCAAAACACCAACTTTCTATGAAAAATGGACAAAACCGTTGAAAGCTCCTCCATAGAGAGAGTTGATCAACTTCGGATCATCAAAGTTCCTCTGTGTACACTTTTTATTGTTGTTCTACGTAAAATTTTATGAATACAAGCTTACAAGATTATTTCGATTCCAACACACCAACTTTCTATGAAAAATGGACAAAACCGTTGAAAGCTCCTCCATAGAGAAAGTTGAGCAACTTCGGACCATCAAAGTTGCCCTGTGTACACTTTTTATTGTTATTCTATGTAAAATTTTATGAATACAAGCTTCGAAGCTTATTTTGATTCCAAAACACCAACTTTCTATGACAAATGGATAAAACCGTTAAAAGCTCCTCCGTAGAGAGAGTTGAGCAACTTCGGACCATCAAAGTTGCTCTTTGTACACTTTTTATTTTTGTTCTATGGAAAATTTTATGAATACAAGCTTACAAGATTATTCCGATTCGAAAACATCAACTTTCTATGAAAAATGGACAAAACCGTTGAAAGCTCCTTCATAGAGAGAGTTGATCAACTTCGGATCATCAAAGTCACTCTGTGTACACTTTTTATTGTTGTTCTATGTAAAATTTTATGAATACAAGCTTACAAGATTATTTCGATTCCAAAACACCAACTTTCTATGGAAAATGGACAAAACCGTTGAAAGCTCCTCCATAGAGAGAGTTGAGCAACTTCGGATTATCAAAGTTGCTCTGTGTACATTTTTTATTGTTGTCCTATGTAAAATTTTATGAATACAAGCTTCCAAGATTATTTCGATTGCAAAACACCAACTTTATATGACAAATGGATAAAACAGTTAAAAGCTCCTACATAGAGAGAGTTGAGCAACTTCGAACCATCAAAGATGCTCGGTGTACACTTTTTCTTGTTCTTCTATGTCAAATTTTACGAGTATAAGCTTCGTAGATTATTTCGATGCCAAAACACCAACTTTCTATGAAAAATGGACAAAACCGTTGAAAGCTCCTCCATAGAGAGAGTTGAGCAACTTCGGACCATCAAAGTTGCTCTGTGTACACTTTTTATTGTTGTTCTACGTAAAATTTTATGAATACAAGCTTACAAGATTATTTCGATTCCAACACACCAACTTTCTATGAAAAATGGACAAAACCGTTAAAAGCTCCTCCATAGAGAGAGTTGAGCAACTTCGGACCATCAAAGTTGCTCTGTGTACACGTTTTATTGTTGTTCTATGTAAAATTTTATGAATACAAGCTTACAAGATTATTTCGATTCCAAAACACCAACTTTCTATGAAAATGGACAAAACCGTTGAAAGCTCCTCCATAGAGAGAGTTGATCAACTTCGGATCATCAAAGTTCCTCTGTGTACACTTTTTATTGTTGTTCTATGTAAAATTTTATGAATACAAGCTTACAAGATTATTTCAATTCCAAAACACCAACTTTCTACGAAAAATGGACAAAACCGTTGAAAGCTCCTCCATAGAGAAAGTTGAGCAACTTCGGACCATCAAAGTTGCCCTGTGTACACTTTTTATTGTTATTCTATGTAAAATTTTATGAATACAAGCTTCGAAGCTTATTTTGATTCCAAAACACCAACTTTCTATGACAAATGGATAAAACCGTTAAAAGCTCCTCCGTAGAGAGAGTTGAGCAACTTCGGACCATCAAAGTTGCTCTGTGTACACTTTTTATTGTTGTTCTATGTAAAATTTTATGAATACAAGCTTACAAGATTATTCCGATTCGAAAACATCAACTTTCTATGACAAATGGACAAAACCGTTAAAAGCTCCTTCATAGAGAGAGTTGAGGAGCTTCGGACCATCAATGTTGCTCTGTGTACACTTTTTATTGTTGTTCTATGTAAAATTTTATGAATACAAGCTTTCAAGATTATTTCGATTCCAAAACACCAACTTTCTATGGAAAATGGACAAAACCGTTGAAAGCTCCTCCATAGAGAGAGTTGAGCAACTTCGGATTATCAAAGTTGCTCTGTGTACATTTTTTATTGTTGTCCTATGTAAAATTTTATGAATACAAGCTTCCAAGATTATTTCGATTGCAAAACACCAACTTTATATGACAAATGGATAAAACAGTTAAAAGCTCCTACATAGAGAGAGTTGAGCAACTTCGAACCATCAAAGATGCTCGGTGTACACTTTTTCTTGTTCTTCTATGTCAAATTTTACGAGTATAAGATTCGTAGATTATTTCGATGCCAAAACACCAACTTTCTATGAAAAATGGACAAAACCGTTGAAAGCTCCTCCATAGAGAGAGTTGAGCAACTTCGGACCATCAAAGTTGCTCTTTGTACACTTTTTATTTTTGTTCTATGGAAAATTTTATGAATACAAACTTACAATATTATTCCGATTCGAAAACATCAACTTTCTATGACAAATGGATAAAACCGTTAAAAGCTCCTCCATAGAGAGAGTTGATCAACTTCGGATCATCAAAGTTGCTCTGTGTACACTTTTTATTGTTGTTCTATGTAAAATTTTATGAATACATGCTTACAAGATTATTTCGATTCCAAAACACCAACTTTCTATGAAAAATGGACAAAACCGTTGAAAGCTCCACCATAGAGAGAGTTGAGCAACTTCGGACCATCAAAGTTGCTCTGTGTACACTTTTTATTTTTGATCTATGGAAAATTTTATGAATACAAGCTTACAAGATTATTTCGATTCGAAAACATCAACTTTCTACGACAAATGGATAAAACCGTTAAAAGCTCCTCCATAGAGAGAGTTGAGCAACTTCGGACAATCAAAGTTGCTCTGTGTACACTTTTTATTTTTGTTCTATAGAAAATTTTATGAATACAAGCTTACAAGATTATTTCGATTCGAAAACATCAACTTTCTACGACAAATGGATAAAACCGTTAAAAGCTCCTCCATAGAGAGAGTTGATCAACTTCGGATCATCAAAGTTGCTCTGTGTACACTTTTTATTGTTGTTCTATGTAAAATTTTATGAATACAAGCTTACAAGATTATTTCGATTCCAAAACACCAACTTTCTATGAAAAATGGACAAAACCGTTGAAAGCTCCACCATAGAGAGAGTTGAGCAACTTCGGACCATCAAAGTTGCTCTGTGTACACTTTTTATTTTTGTTCGATGGAAAATTTTATGAATACAAGCTTACAAGATTATTTCGATTCGAAAACATCAACTTTCTACGACAAATGGATAAAACCGTTAAAAGCTCATCCATAGAGAGAGTTGAGCAACTTCGGACAATCAAAGTTGCTCTGTGTACACTTTTTATTTTTGTTCTATGGAAAATTTTATGAATACAAGCTTACAAGATTATTTCGATTCGAAAACATCAACTTTCTACGACAAATGGATAAAACCGTTAAAAGCTCCTGCATATAGAGAGTTGATCAACTTCGGACAATCAAAGTTGCTCTGTGTACACTTTTTATTGTTGTTCTATGTAAAATTTTATGAATACAAGCTTACAAGATTATTTCAATTCCAAAACACCAACTTTCTACGAAAAATGGACAAAACCGTTGAAAGCTCCTCCATAGAGAGAGTTGAGCAACTTCGGACCATCAAAGTTGCTCTGTGTACACTTTTTATTGTTGTTCTATGGAAAATTTTATGAATACAAGCTTACAAGATTATTTCGATTCGAAAACATCAACTTTCTATGACAAATAGATAAAACCGTTAAAAGCTCCTCCATAGAGAGAGTTGATCAACTTCGGATCATCAAAGTTGCTCTGTGTACACTTTTTATTGTTGTTCTATGTAAAATTTTATGAATACAAGTTTACAAGATTATTTCGATTCCAAAACACCAACTTTCTATAAAATGGACAAAACCGTTGAAAGCTCATCCATAGAGAGAGTTGAGCAACTTCGGACCATCAAAGTTGCTCTGTGTACACTTTTTATTGTTGTTCTACGTAAAATTTTATGAATACAAGCTTACAAGATTATTTCGATTCCAACACACCAACTTTCTATGAAAAATGGACAAAACCGTTAAAAGCTCCTCCATAGAGAGAGTTGATCAACTTCGGATCATCAAAGTTCCTCTGTGTACACTTTTTATTGTTGTTCTATGTAAAATTTTATGAATACAAGCTTACAAGATTATTTCAATTCCAAAACACCAACTTTCTACGAAAAATGGACAAAACCGTTGAAAGCTCCTCCATAGAGAAAGTTGAGCAACTTCGGACCATCAAAGTTGCCCTGTGTACACTTTTTATTGTTATTCTATGTAAAATTTTATGAATACAAGCTTCGAAGCTTATTTTGATTCCAAAACACCAACTTTCTATGACAAATGGATAAAACCGTTAAAAGCTCCTCAGTAGAGAGAGTTGAGCAACTTCGTACCATCAAAGATGCTCGGTGTACACTTTTTATTGTTCTTCTATGTCAAATTTTATGAGTATAAGCTTCGTAGATTATTTCGATGCCAAAACACCAACTTTCTATGAAAAATGGACAAAACCGTTGAAAGCTCCTCCATAGAGAGAGTTGAGCAACTTCGGACCATCAAAGTTGCTCTGTGTACACTTTTTATTGTTGTTCTATGTAAAATTTTATGAATACAAGCTTACAAGATTATTTCGATTCCAAAACACCAACTTTCTATGGAAAATGGACAAAACCGTTGAAAGCTCCTCCATAGAGAGAGTTGAGCAACTTCGGATTATCAAAGTTGCTCTGTGTATATTTTTTATTGTTGTCCTATGTAAAATTTTATGAATACAAGCTTCCAAGATTATTTCGATTGCAAAACACCAACTTTATATGACAAATGGATAAAACAGTTAAAAGCTCCCACATAGAGAGAGTTGAGCAACTTCGGACCATCAAAGATGCTCGGTGTACACTTTTTCTTGTTCTTCTATGTCAAATTTTACGAGTATAAGCTTCGTAGATTATTTCGATGCCAAAACACCAACTTTCTATGAAAAATGGACAAAACCGTTGAAAGCTCCTCCATAGAGAGAGTTGAGCAACTTCGGACCATCAAAGTTGCTCTTTGTACACTTTTTATTTTTGTTCTATGGAAAATTTTATGAATACAAGCTTACAAGATTATTCCGATTCGAAAACATCAACTTTCTATGACAAATGGATAAAACCGTTAAAAGCTCCTCCATAGAGAGAGTTGATCAACTTCGGATCATCAAAGTTGCTCTGTGTACACTTTTTATTGCTGTTCTATGTAAAATTTTTTGAATACATGCTTACAAGATTATTTCGATTCCAAAACACCAACTTTCTATGAAAAATGGACAAAACCGTTGAAAGCTCCATCATAGAGAGAGTTGAGCAACTTCGGACCATCAAAGTTGCTCTGTGTACACTTTTTATTTTTGATCTATGGAAAATTTTATGAATACAAGCTTACAAGATTATTTCGATTCGAAAACATCAACTTTCTACGACAAATGGATAAAACCGTTAAAAGCTCCTCCATAGAGAGAGTTGAGCAACTTCGGACAATCAAAGTTGCTCTGTGTACATTTTTTATTTTTGTTCTATAGAAAATTTTATGAATACAAGCTTACAAGATTATTTCGATTCGAAAACATCAACTTTCTACGACAAATGGATAAAACCGTTAAAAGCTCCTCCATAGAGAGAGTTGATCAACTTCGGATCATCAAAGTTGCTCTGTGTACACTTTTTATTGTTGTTCTATGTAAAATTTTATGAATACAAGCTTACAAGATTATTTCGATTCCAAAACACCAACTTTCTATGAAAAATGGACAAAACCGTTGAAAGCTCCACCATAGAGAGAGTTGAGCAACTTCGGACCATCAAAGTTGCTCTTTGTACACTTTTTATTTTTGTTCTATGGAAAATTTTATGAATACAAGCTTACAAGATTATTTCGATTCCAACACACCAACTTTCTATGAAAAATGGACAAAACCGTTAAAAGCTCCTCCATAGAGAGAGTTGAGCAACTTCGGACCATCAAAGTTGCTCTGTGTACACGTTTTATTGTTGTTCTATGTAAAATTTTATGAATACAAGCTTCGAAGATTATTTCGATTCCAAAACACCAACTTTCTATGACAAATGGATAAAACCGTTAAAAGCTCCTCCATAGAGAGAGTTGATCAACTTCGGACTATCAAAGTTGCTCAGTGTACACTTTTTATTGTTGTTCTATGTAAAATTTTATGAATACAAGCTTACAAGATTATTTCGATTCCAAAACACCAACTTTCTATGAAAATGGACAAAACCGTTGAAAGCTTCTCCATAGAGAGAGTTGATCAACTTCGGATCATCAAAGTTCCTCTGTGTACACTTTTTATTGTTGTTCTATGTAAAATTTTATGAATACAAGCTTACAAGATTATTTCAATTCCAAAACACCAACTTTCTACGAAAAATGGACAAAACCGTTGAAAGCTCCTCCATAGAGAAAGTTGAGCAACTTCGGACCATCAAAGTTGCCCTGTGTACACTTTTTATTGTTATTCTATGTAAAATTTTATGAATACAAGCTTCGAAGCTTATTTTGATTCCAAAACACCAACTTTCTATGACAAATGGATAAAACCGTTAAAAGCTCCTCAGTAGAGAGAGTTGAGCAACTTCGTACCATCAAAGATGCTCGGTGTACACTTTTTATTGTTCTTCTATGTCAAATTTTATGAGTATAAGCTTCGTAGATTATTTCGATGCCAAAACACCAACTTTCTATGAAAAATGGACAAAACCGTTGAAAGCTCCTCCATAGAGAGAGTTGAGCAACTTCGGACCATCAAAGTTGCTCTGTGTACACTTTTTATTGTTGTTCTATGTAAAATTTTATGAATACAAGCTTACAAGATTATTTCGATTCCAAAACACCAACTTTCTATGGAAAATGGACAAAACCGTTGAAAGCTCCTCCATAGAGAGAGTTGAGCAACTTCGGATTATCAAAGTTGCTCTGTGTACATTTTTTATTGTTGTCCTATGTAAAATTTTATGAATACAAGCTTCCAAGATTATTTCGATTGCAAAACACCAACTTTATATGACAAATGGATAAAACAGTTAAAAGCTCCCACATAGAGAGAGTTGAGCAACTTCGGACCATCAAAGATGCTCGGTGTACACTTTTTCTTGTTCTTCTATGTCAAATTTTACGAGTATAAGCTTCGTAGATTATTTCGATGCCAAAACACCAACTTTCTATGAAAAATGGACAAAACCGTTGAAAGCTCCTCCATAGAGAGAGTTGAGCAACTTCGGACCATCAAAGTTGCTCTTTGTACACTTTTTATTTTTGTTCTATGGAAAATTTTATGAATACAAGCTTACAAGATTATTCCGATTCGAAAACATCAACTTTCTATGACAAATGGATAAAACCGTTAAAAGATCCTCCATAGAGAGAGTTGATCAACTTCGGATCATCAAAGTTGCTCTGTGTACACTTTTTATTGCTGTTCTATGTAAAATTTTATGAATACATGCTTACAAGATTATTTCGATTCCAAAACACCAACTTTCTATGAAAAATGGACAAAACCGTTGAAAGCTCCATCATAGAGAGAGTTGAGCAACTTCGGACCATCAAAGTTGCTCTGTGTACACTTTTTATTTTTGATCTATGGAAAATTTTATGAATACAAGCTTACAAGATTATTTCGATTCGAAAACATCAACTTTCTACGACAAATGGATAAAACCGTTAAAAGCTCCTCCATAGAGAGAGTTGAGCAACTTCGGACAATCAAAGTTGCTCTGTGTACATTTTTTATTTTTGTTCTATAGAAAATTTTATGAATACAAGCTTACAAGATTATTTCGATTCGAAAACATCAACTTTCTACGACAAATGGATAAAACCGTTAAAAGCTCCTCCATAGAGAGAGTTGATCAACTTCGGATCATCAAAGTTGCTCTGTGTACACTTTTTATTGTTGTTCTATGTAAAATTTTATGAATACAAGCTTACAAGATTATTTCGATTCCAAAACACCAACTTTCTATGAAAAATGGACAAAACCGTTGAAAGCTCCACCATAGAGAGAGTTGAGCAACTTCGGACCATCAAAGTTGCTCTTTGTACACTTTTTATTTTTGTTCTATGGAAAATTTTATGAATACAAGCTTACAAGATTATTTCGATTCGAAAACATCAACTTTCTACGACAAATGGATAAAACCGTTAAAAGCTCCTCCATAGAGAGAGTTGAGCAACTTCGGACAATCAAAGTTGCTCTGTGTACACTTTTTATTTTTGTTCTATGGAAAATTTTATGAATACAAGCTTACAAGATTATTTCGATTCGAAAACATTAACTTTCTACGACAAATGGATAAAACCGTTAAAAGCTCCTCCATATAGAGAGTTGATCAACTTCGGATCATCAAAGTTGCTCTGTGTACACTTTTTATTGTTGTTCTATGTAAAATTTTATGAATACAAGCTTACAAGATTATTTCGATTCCAAAACACCAACTTTCTATGAAAAGTGGACAAAACCGTTGAAAGCTCCTCCATAGAGAGAGTTGAGCAACTTCGGACCATCAAAGTTGCTCTGTGTATACTTTTTATTGTTGTTCTATGTAAAATTTTATGAATACAAGCTTCGAAGATTATTTCGATTCCAACACACCAACTTTCTATGAAAAATGAACAAAACCGTTAAAAGCTCCTCCATAGAGAGAGTTGAGCAACTTCGGACCATCAAAGTTGCTCTTTGTACACTTTTTATTTTTGTTCTATGGAAAATTTTATGAATACAAGCTTACAAGATTATTCCGATTCGAAAACATCAACTTTCTATGACAAATGGATAAAACCGTTAAAAGCTCCTCCATAGAGAGAGTTGAGCAACTTCGTACCATCAAAGTTGCTCTCTGTACACTTTTTATTGTTCTTCTATGTCAAATTTTACGAGTATAAGCTTCGTAGATTATTTCGATGCCAAAACACCAACTTTCTATGAAAAATGGACAAAACCGTTGAAAGCTCCTCCATAGAGAGAGTTGATCAACTTCGGATCATCAAAGTTGCTCTGTGTACACTTTTTATTGTTGTTCTATGTAAAATTTTATGAATACAAGCTTACAAGATTATTTCGATTCCAAAACACCAACTTTCTATGAAAAGTGGACAAAACCGTTGAAAGCTCCTCCATAGAGAGAGTTGAGCAACTTCGGACCATCAAAGTTGCTCTGTGTACACTTTTTATTGTTGTTCTATGTAAAATATTATGAATACAAGCTTACAAGATAATTTCGATTCCAACACACCAACTTTCTATGAAAAATTGACAAAACCGTTGAAAGCTCCTCCATAGAGAGAGTTGAGCAACTTCGGACCATCAAAGTTGCTCTTTGTACACTTTTTATTTTTGTTCTATGGAAAATTTTATGAATACAAGCTTACAAGATTATTCCGATTCGAAAACATCAACTTTCTATGACAAATGGATAAAACCGTTAAAAGCTCCTCCATAGAGAGAGTTGATCAACTTCGGATCATCAAAGTTGCTCTGTGTACACTTTTTATTGTTGTTCTATGTAAAATTTTATGAATACAAGCTTACAAGATTATTTCGATTCCAAAACACCAACTTTCTATGAAAAATGGACAAAACCGTTGAAAGCTCCACCATAGAGAGAGTTGAGCAACAACGGACCATCAAAGTTGCTCTGTGTACACTTTTTATTGTTCTTCTATGTCAAATTTTACGAGTATAAGCTTCGTAGATTATTTCGATGCCAAAACACCAAATTTCTATGAAAAATGGACAAAACCGTTGAAAGTTCCTCCATAGAGAGAATTGAGCAACTTCGGACCATCAAAGTTGCTCTGTGTATACTTTTTATTGTTGTTCTATGTAAAATTTTATGAATACAAGCTTCGAAGATTATTTCGATTCCAAAACACCAACTTTCTATGAAAAATGGACAAAACCGTTGGAAGCTCCTCCATAAAGAGAGTTGAGCAACTTCGGACCATCAAAGTTTCTCTGTGTATACTTTTTATTGTCGTTCTATGTAAAATTTTATGAATACAAGCTTCGAAGATTATTTCGATTCCAACACACCAACTTTCTATGAAAAATGAACAAAACCGTTAAAAGCTCTTCCATAGAGAGAGTTGAGCAACTTCGGACCATCAAAGTTGCGCTTTGTACACTTTTTATTTTTGTTCTATGGAATATTTTATGAATACAAGCTTACAAGATTATTCCGATTCGAAAACATCAACTTTCTATGACAAATGGATAAAACCGTTAAAAGCTCCTCCATAGAGAGAGTTGATCAACTTCGGATCATCAAAGTTGCTCTGTGTACACTTTTTATTGTTGTTCTATGTAAAATTTTATGAATACAAGCTTACAAGATTATTTTGATTCCAAAACACCAACTTTCTATGAAAAATGGACAAAACCGTTGAAAGCTCCTCCATAGAGAGAGTTGAGCAACTTCGGACCATCAAAGTTGCTCTTTGTACACTTTTTATTTTTGTTCTATGGAAATTTTTATGAATACAAGCTTACAAGATTATTCCGATTCGAAAACATCAACTTTCTATGACAAATGGATAAAACCGTTAAAAGCTCCTCCATAGAGAGAGTTGAGCAACTTCGGACCATCAAAGTTGCTCTGTGTACACTTTTTATTGTTCTTCTATGTCAAATTTTACGAGTATAAGCTTCATAGATTATTTCGATGCCAAAACACCAACTTTCTATGAAAAATGGACAAAACCGTTGAAAGCTCCTCCATAGAGAGAGTTGATCAACTTCGGATCATCAAAGTTGCTCTGTGTACACTTTTTATTGTTGTTCTATGTAAAATTTTATGAATACAAGCTTACAAGATTATTTCGATTCCAAAACACCAACTTTCTATGAAAAGTGGACAAAACCGTTGAAAGCTCCTCCATAGAGAGAGTTGAGCAACTTCGGACCATCAAAGTTGCTCTGTGTATACTTTTTATTGTTGTTCTATGTAAAATTTTATGAATACAAGCTTCGAAGATTATTTCGATTCCAACACAAAAACTTTCTATGAAAAATGAACAAAACCGTTAAAAGCTCCTCCATAGAGAGAGTTGAGCAACTTCGGACCATCAAAGTTGCTCTTTGTACACTTTTTATTTTTGTTCTATGGAAAATTTTATGAATACAAGCTTACAAGATTATTCCGATTCGAAAACATCAACTTTCTATGACAAATGGATAAAACCGTTAAAAGCTCCTCCATAGAGAGAGTTGAGCAACTTCGTACCATCAAAGTTGCTCTGTGTACACTTTTTATTGTTCTTCTATGTCAAATTTTACGAGTATAAGCTTCGTAGATTATTTCGATGCTAAAACACCAACTTTCTATGAAAAATGGACAAAACCGTTGAAAGCTCCTCCATAGAGAGAGTTGATCAACTTCGGATCATCAAAGTTGCTCTGTGTACACTTTTTATTGTAGTTCTATGTAAAATTTTATGAATACAAGCTTACAAGATTATTTCGATTCCAAAACACCAACTTTCTATGAAAAGTGGACAAAACCGTTGAAAGCTCCTCCATAGAGAGAGTTGAGCAACTTCGGACCATCAAAGTTGCTCTGTGTACACTTTTTATTGTTGTTCTATGTAAAATATTATGAATACAAGCTTACAAGATAATTTCGATTCCAACACACCAACTTTCTATGAAAAATGGACAAAACCGTTGAAAGCTCCTCCATAGAGAGAGTTGAGCAACTTCGGACCATCAAAGTTGCTCTTTGTACACTTTTTATTTTTGTTCTATGGAAAATTTTATGAATACAAGCTTACAAGATTATTCCGATTCGAAAACATCAACTTTCTATGACAAATGGATAAAACCGTTAAAAGCTCCTCCATAGAGAGAGTTGATCAACTTCGGATCATCAAAGTTGCTCTGTGTACACTTTTTATTGTTGTTCTATGTAAAATTTTATGAATACAAGCTTACAAGATTATTTCGATTCCAAAACACCAACTTTCTATGAAAAATGGACAAAACCGTTGAAAGCTCCACCATAGAGAGAGTTGAGCAACTTCGGACCATCAAAGTTGCTCTGTGTATACTTTTTATTGTTGTTCTATGTAAAATTTTATGAATACAAGCTTCGAAGATTATTTCGATTCCAACACACCAACTTTCTATGAAAAATGAACAAAACCGTTAGAAGCTCCTCCATATAGAGAGTTGAGCAACTTCGGACCATCAAAGTTGCTCTTTGTACACTTTTTATTTTTGTTCTATGGAAAATTTTATGAATACAAGCTTACAAGATTATTCCGATTCGAAAACATCAACTTTCTATGACAAATGGATAAAACCGTTAAAAGCTCCTCCATAGAGAGAGTTGAGCAACTTCGGACCATCAAAGTTGCTCTGTGTACACTTTTTATTGTTCTTCTATGTCAAATTTTACGAGTATAAGCTTCGTAGACTATTTCGATGCCAAAACACCAACTTTCTATGAAAAATGGACAAAACCGTTGAAAGCTCCTCCATAGAGAGAGTTGATCAACTTCGGATCATCAAAGTTGCTCTGTGTACACTTTTTATTGTTGTTCTATGTAAAATTTTATGAATACAAGCTTACAAGATTATTTCGATTCCAAAACACCAACTTTCTATGAAAAATGGACAAAATCGTTGAAAGCTCCTCCATAGAGAGAGTTGAGCAACTTCGGACCATCAAAGTTGCTCTGTGTACACTTTTTACTGTTGTTCTATGTAAAATATTATGAATACAAGCTTACAAGATAATTTCAATTCCAACACACCAACTTTCTATGAAAAATGGACAAAACCGTTGAAAGCTCCTCCATAGAGAGAGTTGAGCAACTTCGGACCATCAAAGTTGCTCTGTGTATACTTTTTATTGTTGTTCTATGTAAAATTTTATGAATACAAGCTTCGAAGATTATTTCGATTCCAACACACCAACTTTCAATGAAAAATGAACAAAACCGTTAAAAGCTCCTCCATAGAGAGAGTTGAGCAACTTCGGACCATCAAAGTTGCTCTTTGTACACTTTTTATTTTTGTTCTATGGAAAATTTTATGAATACAAGCTTACAAGATTATTCCGATTCGAAAACATCAACTTTCTATGACAAATGGATAAAACCGTTAAAAGCTCCTCCATAGAGAGAGTTGATCAACTTCGGATCATCAAAGTTGCTCTGTGTACACTTTTTATTGTTGTTCTATGTAAAATTTTATGAATACAAGCTTACAAGATTATTTCGATTCCAAAACACCAACTTTCTATGAAAAATGGACAAAACCGTTGAAAGCTCCACCATAGAGAGAGTTGATCAACTTCGGACCATCAAAGTTGCTCTGTGTACACTTTTTATTGTTGTTCTATGTAAAATTTTATGAATACAAGCTTACAAGATTATTTCGATTCCAAAACACCAACTTTCTATGAAAAATGGACAAAACCGTTGAAAGCTCCACCATAGAGATAGTTGAGCAACTTCGGACCATCAAAGTTGCTCTGTGTACACTTTTTATTTTTGTTCTATGGAAAATTTTATGAATACAAGCTTACAAGATTATTTCGGTTCGAAAACATCAACTTTCTACGACAAATGGATAAAACCGTTAAAAGCTCCTCCATAGAGAGAGTTGAGCAACTTCGGACCATCAAAGTTGCTCTGTGTACACTTTTTATTTTTGTTCTATGGAAAATTTTATGAATACAAGCTTACAAGATTATTTTGATTCGAAAACATCAACTTTCTACGACAAATGGATAAAACCGTTAAAAGCTCCTCCATAGAGAGAGTTGATCAACTTCGGATCATCAAAGTTGCTCTGTGTACATTTTTTATTGTTGTTCTATGTAAAATTTTATGAATACAAGCTTACAAGATTATTTCGATTCCAAAACACCAACTTTCTATGAAAAATGGACAAAACCGTTGAAAGCTCCACCATAGAGAGAGTTGAGCAACTTCGGACCATCAAAGTTGCTCTGTGTACACTTTTTATTTTTGTTCTATGGAAAATTTTATGAATACAAGCTTACAAGATTATTTCGATTCGAAAACATCAACTTTCTACGACAAATGGATAAAACCGTTAAAAGCTCCTCCATAGAGAGAGTTGAGCAACTTCGGACCATCAAAGTTGCTCTGTGTACACTTTTTATTTTTGTTCTATGGAAAATTTTACGAATACAAGCTTACAAGATTATTTCGATTCGAAAAAATCAACTTTCTACGACAAATGGATAAAACCGTTAAAAGCTCCTCCATAGAGAGAGTTGATCAACTTCGAACCATCAAAGTTGCTCTGTGTACACTTTTTATTTTTGTTCTATGGAAAATTTTATGAATACAAGCTTACAAGATTATTTTGATTCGAAAACATCAACTTTCTACGACAAATGGATAAAACCGTTAAAAGCTCCTCCATAGAGAGAGTTGATCAACTTCGGATCATCAAAGTTGCTCTGTGTACATTTTTTATTGTTGTTCTATGTAAAATATTATGAATACAAGCTTACAAGATAATTTCGATTCCAACACACCAACTTTCTATGAAAAATGGACAAAACCGTTGAAAGCTCCTCCATAGAGAGAGTTGAGCAACTTCGGACCATCAAAGTTGCTCTGTGTATACTTTTTATTGTTGTTCTATGTAAAATTTTATGAATACAAGCTTCCAAGATTATTTCGATTCCAAAACACTAACTTTCTACGACTAATGGATAAAACCGTTCAAAGCTCCTCCATAGAGAGAGTTGAGCAACTTCTGACCGTCAAAGATGCTCGGTGTACACTTTTTATTGTTCTTCTACGTCAAATTTTACGAGTATAAGCTTCATAGAATATTTCGATGACAAAACACCAACTATCTGTGAGACAAATGGACGAAAACCTTTTAAAGCTCCTCCATAGAGAGAGTTGAGCAACTTCGGACCATCAAAGTTGCTCTGTGTACATTTTTTCTTGTTGTTCTATGTAAAATTTTATGAATACAAGCTTCCAATATTATTTCAATTCCAAAACACCAACTTTCTGTGACAAATGGATAAAACCGTTAAAATCTCCTCCATAGAGAGAGTTGAGCAACTTCGGACCATCAATGTTGCTCTGTGTACACTTTTTATTGTTGTTCTATGTAAAATTTTATGAATACAAGCTTCGAAGATTATTTCGATTCCAAAACACCAACTTTCTATGACAAATGGATAAAACCATTAAAAGCTCCTCCATAGAGAGAGTTGAGCAACTTCGGACCATCAAAGATGCTCGGTGTACACTTATTATTGTTCTTCTATGTCAAATTTTATGAGTATAAGCTTCGTAGATTATTTCGATGCCAAAACACCAACTTTCTATGAAAAATGGACAAAACCGTTGAAAGCTCCTCCATAGAGAGAGTTGAGCAACTTCGGACCATCAAAGTTGCTCTGTGTATACTTTTTATTGTTGTTCTATGTAAAATTTTATGAATACAAGCTTACAAGATTATTTCGATTCGAAAACATCAATTTTCTCTGACAAATGGATAAAACCGTTAAAAGCTCCTCCATAGAGAGAGTTGACCAACTTCGGACCATCAAAGTTGCTCTGTGTACACTTTTTATTCTTGTTCTATGTAAAATTTTATGAATACAAGCTTACAAGATTATTTCGATTCCAAAACACCAACTTTCTATGAAAAATGGACAAAAACCGTTGAAAGCTCCTCCATAGAGATTTGAGCAACTTCGGACCGTCAAAGTTCCTCTGTGTACACTTTTTATTTTTGTTCTATGGAAAATTTTATGAATACAAGCTTACAAGATTATTTCGATTCGAAAACATCAACTTTCTATGACAAATGGATAAAACCGTTAAAAGCTCCTCCATAGAGAGAGTTGATCATCTTCGGATCATCAAAGTTGCTCTGTGTACACTTTTTATTGTTGTTCTATGTAAAATTTTATGAATACAAGCTTACAAGATTATTCCGATTCCAAAACACCAACTTTCTATGAAAAATGGACAAAACCGTTGAAAGCTCCTCCATAGAGAGAGTTGAGCAACTTCGTACCATCAAAGTTGCTCTGTGTACACTTTTTATTGTTGTTCCATTTAAAATATTATGAATACAAGCTTACAAGATAATTTCGATTCTAACACACCAACTTTCTATGAAAAATGGACAAAACCGTTGAAAGCTCCTCCATAGAGAGAGTTGAGCAACTTCGGACCATCAAAGTTGCTCTGTGTATACTTTTTATTGTTGTTCTATGTAAAATTTTATGATTACAAGCTTCGAAGATTATTTCGATTCCAACACACCAACTTTCTATGAAAAATGAACAAAACCGTTAAAAGCTCCTCCATAGAGAGAGTTGAGCAACTTCGGACCATCAAAGTTGCTCTTTGTACACTTTTTATTTTTGTTCTATGGAAAATTTTATGAATACAGGCTTCCAAGATTATTTCCATTCCAAAACACTAACTTTCTATGACAAATGGATAAAACCGTTAAAAGCTCCTCCATAGAGAGAGTTGAGCAACTTCGGACCATCAAAGATGCTCGGTGTACACTTTTTATTGTTCTTCTATGTCAAATTTTACGAATTTAAGCTTCGTAGATTGTTTCGATGCCAAAACACCAACTTTCTATGAAAAATGGATAAAACCGTTGAAAGCTCCACCATAGAGAGAGTTGAGCAACTTCGGACCATCAAAGTTGCTCTGTGTAGACTTTTTATTGTTGTTCTATGTAAAATTTTATGAATACAAGCTTACAAGATTATTTCTATTCGAAAACATCAACTTTCTATGACAAATGGATAAAACTGTTAAAAGCTCCTCCATAGAGAGAGTTGATCAACTTCCGATCATCAAAGTTTCTCTGTGTACACTTTTTATTGTTGTTCTATGTAAAATTTTATGAATACAAGCTTACAAGATTATTTCGATTCCAAAACACCAACTTTCTATGAAAAATGGACAAAACCGTTGAAAGCTCCTCCATAGAGAGAGTTGAGCAACTTCGGACCATCAAAGTTGCTCTGTGTACACTTTTTATTTTTGTTCTATGGAAAATTTTATGAATACAAGCTTACAAGATTATTTCGATTCGAAAACATCAACTTTCTACGACAAATGGATAAAACCGTTAAAAGCTCCTCCATAGAGAGAGTTGATCAACTTCGGATAATCAAAGTTGCTCTGTGTACACTTTTTATTGTTGTTCTATCTAAAATTTTATGAATATAAGCTTAAAAGATTATTTCGATTCCAAAACACCAACTTTCTATGAAAAATGGACAAAACTGTTGAAAGCTCCTCCATAGAGAGAGTTGAGCAACTTCGGACCATCAAAGTTGCTCTGTGTACACTTTTTATTTTTGTTCTATGGAAAATTTTATGAATACAAGCTTACAAGATTATTTCGATTCGAAAACATCAACTTTCTATGACAAATGGATAAAACCGTTAAAAGCTCCTCCATAGAGAGAGTTGATCATCTTCGGATCATCAAAGTTGCTCTGTGTACACTTTTTATTGTTGTTCTATGTAAAATTTTATGAATACAAGCTTACAAGATTATTTCGATTCCAAAACACCAACTTTCTATGAAAAATGGACAAAACCGTTGAAAGCTCCTCCATAGAGAGAGTTGAGCAACTTCAGACCATAAAAGTTGCTCTATGTATACTTTTGATTGTTGTTCTATTTAAAATTTTATGAATACAAGCTTACAAGATTATTTCGATTCCAACACACCAACTTTCTATGAAAAATGGACAAAACCGTTGAAAGCTCCTCCATAGAGAGAGTTGAGCAACTTCGGACCATCAAAGTTGCTCTGTGTACACTTTTTATTGTTTTTCTATGTAAAATTTTATGAATACAAGCTTCGAAGATTATTTCGATTCCAACACACCAACATTCTATGAAAAATGGACAAAACCGTTAAAAGCTCCTCCATAGAGAGAGTTGAGCAACTTTGGACCATCAAAGTTGCTCTGTGTACACTTTTTATTCTTGTTATATTGAAAAATTTATGAATACAAGCTTCCAAGATTATTTTTATTCCAAAACACCAACTTTCTATGACAAATGTAGAAAACCATTAAAAGCTCCTACATAGAGAGAGTTGAGCAACTTCGGCTCATCAAAGATGCTCGGTGTACACTTTTTATTGTTCTTCTATGTCAAATTTTACGAGTTTAAGCTTCGTAGAATATTTCGATGACAAAACACCAACTATCTGTGAGACAAATGGACCAAAACCGTTTAGAGCTCCTCCATAGAGAGAGTTAAGCAACTTCAGACTATCAAAGTTGCTCTGTGTACACTTTTTATTGTTGTTCTATGTAAAATTTTATGAATACAAGCTTCGAAGATTATTTCGATTCCAACACACCAACTTTCTCTGAAAAATGGACAAAACCGATAAAAGCTCCTCCATAGAGAGAGTTGAGCAACTTCGGACAATCAAAGTTGCACTGTGTACACTTTTTATTGTTGTTCTATGTAAAATTTTATGAATACAAGCTTCCAAGATTATTTCCATTCCAAAACACTAACTTTCTATGACAAATGGATAAAACCGTTAAAAGCTCCTCCATAGAGAGAGTTGAGCAACTTCGGACCATCAAAGATGCTCGGTGTACACTTTTTATTGTTCTTCTATGTCAAATTTTACGAATTTAAGCTTCGTAGATTATTTCGATGCCAAAACACCAACTTTCTATGAAAAATGGACAAAACCGTTGAAAGCTCCACCATAGAGAGAGTTGAGCAACTTCGGACCATCAAAGTTGCTCTGTGTAGACTTTTATTGTTGTTCTATGTAAAACTTTATGAATACAAGCTTACAAGATTATTTCGATTCGAAAACATCAACTTTCTATGACAAATGGATAAAACGGTTAATAGCTCCTCCATAGAGAGAGTTGATCAACTTCCGATCATCAAAGTTTCTCTGTGTACACTTTTTATTGTTGTTCTATGTAAAATTTTATGAATACAAGCTTACAAGATTATTTCGATTCCAAAACACCAACTTTCTATGAAAAATGGACAAAACCGTTGAAAGCTCCTCCATAGAGATTTGAGCAACTTCGGACCATCAAAGTTCCTCTGTGTACACTTTTTATTTTTGTTCTATGGAAAATTTTATGAATACAAGCTTACAAGATTATTTCGATTCGAAAACATCAACTTTCTATGACAAATGGATAAAACCGTTAAAAGCTCCTCCATAGAGAGAGTTGATCATCTTCGGATCATCAAAGTTGCTCTGTGTACACTTTTTATTGTTGTTCTATGTAAAATTTTATGAATACAAGCTTACAAGATTATTCCGATTCCAAAACACCAACTTTCTATGAAAAATGGACAAAACCGTTGAAAGCTCCTCCATAGAGAGAGTTGAGCAACTTCGGACCATCAAAGTTGCTCTGTGTACACTTTTTATTGTTGTTCTATGTAAAATATTATGAATACAAGCTTACATGATAATTTCGATTCCAACACACCAACTTTCTATGAAAAATGGACAAAACCGTTGAAAGCTCCTCCATAGAGAGAGTTGAGCAACTTCGGACCATCAAAGTTGCTCTGTGTATACTTTTTATTGTTGTTCTATGTAAAATTTTATGAATACAAGCTTCGAAGATTATTTCGATTCCAACACACCAACTTTCTATGAAAAATGAACAAAACCGTTAAAAGCTCCTCCATAGAGAGAGTTGAGCAACTTCGGACCATCAAAGTTGCTCTTTGTACACTTTTTATTTTTGTTCTATAGAAAATTTTATGAATACAAGCTTACAAGATTATTCCGATTCGAAAACATCAACTTTCTATGACAAATGGATAAAATCGTTAAAAGCTCCTCCATAGAGAGAGTTGATCAACTTCGGATCATCAAAGTTGCTCTGTGTACACTTTTTATTGTTGTTCTATGTAAAATTTTATGAATACAAGCTTACAAGATTATTTCGATTCCAAAACACCAACTTTCTATGAAAAATGGACAAAACCGTTGAAAGCTCCACCATAGAGAGAGTTGAGCAATTTCGGACCATCAAAGTTGCTCTGTGCACACTTTTTATTGTTGTTCTATGTAAAATTTTATGAATACAAGCTTACAAGATTATTTCGATTCCAAAACACCTACTTTCTATGAAAAATGGACAAAACCGTTGAAAGCTCCACCATAGAGAGAGTTGATCAACTTCGGACCATCAAAGTTACTCTGTGTACACTTTTTATTTTTGTTCTATGGAAAATTTTATGAATACAAGCTTACAAGATTATTTCGATTCGAAAACATCAACTTTCTACGACAAATGGATAAAACCGTTAAAAGCTCCTCCATAGAGAGAGTTGAGCAACTTCGGACCATCAAAGTTGCTCTGTGTACACTTTTTAGTTTTGTTCTATGGAAAATTTTATGAATACCAGCTTAAAAGATTATTTTGATTCGAAAACATCAACTTTCTACGACAAATGGATAAAACCGTTAAAAGCTCCTCCATAGAGAGAGTTGATCAACTTCGGATCATCAAAGTTGCTCTGTGTACATTTTTTATTGTTGTTCTATGTAAAATTTTATGAATACAAGCTTACAAGATTATTTCGATTCCAAAACACCAACTTTCTATGAAAAATGGACAAAACCGTTGAAAGCTCCACCATAGAGAGAGTTGAGCAACTTCGGACCATCAAAGTTGCTCTGTGTACACTTTTTATTTTTGTTCTATGGAAAATTTTATGAATACAAGCTTACAAGATTATTTCGATTCGAAAACATCAACTTTCTACGACAAATGGATAAAACCGTTAAAAGCTCCTCCATAGAGAGAGTTGAGCAACTTCGGACCATCAAAGTTGCTCTGTGTACACTTTTTATTTTTGTTCTATGGAAAATTTTATGAATACAAGCTTACAAGATTATTTCGATTCGAAAACATCAACTTTCTACGACAAATGGATAAAACCGTTAAAAGCTCCTCCATAGAGAGAGTTGATCAACTTCGGATCATCAAAGTTGCTCTGTGTACACTTTTTATTGTTGTTCTATGTAAAATTTTATGAATACAAGCTTACAAGATTATTTCGATTCCAAAACACCAACTTTCTATGAAAAATGGACAAAACCGTTGAAAGCTCCTCCATAGAGAGAGTTGAGCAACTTCGGACCATCAAAGTTGCTCTGTGTACACTTTTTATTGTTGTTCTATGTAAAATATTATGAATACAAGCTTACAAGATAATTTCGATTCCAACACACCAACTTTCTATGAAAAATGGACAAAACCGTTGAAAGCTCCTCCATAGAGAGAGTTGAGCAACTTCGGACCATCAAAGTTGCTCTGTGTATACTTTTTACTGTTGTTCTATGTAAAATTTTATGAATACAAGCTTCCAAGATTATTTCGATTCCAAAACACTAACTTTCTATGACTAATGGATAAAATCGTTCAAAGCTCCTCCATAGAGAGAGTTGAGCAACTTCAGACCATCAAAGTTGCTCTGTGTACATTTTTTATTGTTCTTCTACGTCAAATTTTACGAGTATAAGCTTCGTAGAATATTTCGATGACAAAACACCAACTATCTGTGAGACAAATGGACCAAAACCTTTTAAAGATCCTCCATAGAAAGAGTTGAGCAACTTCGGACCATCAAAGTTGCTCTGTGTACATTTTTTCTTGTTGTTCTATGTAAAATTTTATGAATACAAGCTTCCAAGATTATTTCAATTCCAAAACACCAACTTTCTGTTACAAATGGATAAAACCGTTAAAAGCTCCTCCATAGAGAGAGTTGAGCAACTTCGGACCATCAATGTTGCTCTGTGTACACTTTTTATTGCTGTTCTATGTAAAATTTTATGAATACAAGCTTCCAAGATTATTTCCATTCCAAAACACTAAATTTCTATGACAAATGGATAAAACCGTTAAAAGCTCCTCCATAGAGAGAGTTGAGCAACTTCGGACCATCAAAGATGCTCGGTGTACACTTTTTATTGTTCTTCTATGTCAAATTTTACGAATTTAAGCTTCGTAGATTGTTTCGATGCCAAAACAACAACTTTCTATGAAAAATGGATAAAACCGGTAAAAGCTCTACCATAGAGAGAGTTGAGCAACTTCGGACCATCAAAGTTGCTCTGTGTAGACTTTTTATTGTTGTTCTATGTAAAATTTTATGAATACAAGCTTACAAGATTATTTCTATTCGAAAACATCAACTTTCTATGACAAATGGATAAAACTGTTAAAAACTCCTCCATAGAGAGAGTTGATCAACTTCCGATCATCAAACTTTCTCTGTGTACACTTTTTATTGTTGTTCTATGTAAAATTTTATGAATACAAGCTTACAAGATTATTTCGATTCCAAAACACCAACTTTCTATGAAAAATGGACAAAACCGTTGAAAGCTCCTCCATAGAGAGAGTTGAGCAACTTCGGACCATCAAAGTTGCTCTGTGTATACTTTTTATTGTTATTCTATGTAAAATTTTATGAATACAAGCTTCCAAGATTATTTCGATTCCAAAACACTAACTTTCTATGACTAATGGATAAAACCGTTCAAAGCTCCTCCATAGAGAGAGTTGAGCAACTTCGGACCATCAAAGTTGCTCTGTGTACATTTTTTATTGTTCTTCTACGTCAAATTTTACGAGTATAAGCTTCGTAGAATATTTCGATGACAAAACACCAACTATCTGTGAGACAAATGGACCAAAACCTTTTAAAGCTCCACCATAGAGAGAGTTGAGCAACTTCGGACCATCAAAGTTGCTCTGTGTAGACTTTTTCTTGTTGTTCTATGTAAAATTTTATGAATACAACCTTCCAAGATTATTTCTATTCGAAAACATCAACTTTCTATGACAAATGGATAAAACTGTTAAAAGCTCCTCCATAGAGAGAGTTGATCAACTTCCGATCATCAAAGTTTCTCTGTGTACACTTTTTATTGTTGTTCTATGTAAAATTTTATGAATACAAGCTTACAAGATTATTTCGATTCCAAAACACCAACTTTCTATGAAAAATGGACAAAACCGTTGAAAGCTCCTCCATAGAGAGAGTTGAGCAACTTCGGACCATCAAAGTTGCTCTGTGTACACTTTTTATTTTTGTTCTATGGAAAATTTTATGAATACAAGCTTACAAGATTATTTCGATTCGAAAACATCAACTTTCTACGACAAATGGATAAAACCGTTAAAAGCTCCTCCATAGAGAGAGTTGATCAACTTCGGATCATCAAAGTTGCTCTGTGTACACTTTTTATTGTTGTTCTATGGAAAATTTTATGAATACAAGCTTACAAGATTATTTCGATTCGAAAACATCAACTTTCTACGACAAATGGATAAAACCGTTAAAAGCTCCTCCATAGAGAGAGTTGATCAACTTCGGATCATCAAAGTTGCTCTGTGTACACTTTTTATTGTTGTTCTATGTAAAATTTTATGAATACAAGCTTACAAGATTATTTCGATTCCAAAACACCAACTTTCTATGAAAAATGGACAAAACCGTTGAAAGCTCCTCCATAGAGAGAGTTGAGCAACTTCGGACCATCAAAGTTGCTCTGTGTACACTTTTTATTGTTTTTCTATGTAAAATTTTATGAATACAAGCTTCGAAGATTATTTCGATTCCAACACACCAACTTTCTATGAAAAATGGACAAAACCGTTAAAAGCTCCTCCATAGAGAGAGTTGAGCAACTTTGGACCATCAAAGTTGCTCTGTGTACACTTTTTATTCTTGTTATATTGAAAAATTTATGAATACAAGCTTCCAAGATTATTTCGATTCCAAAACACCAACTTTCTATGACAAATGTAGAAAACCATTAAAAGCTCCTACATAGAGAGAGTTGAGCAACTTCGGCTCATCAAAGATGCTCGGTGTACACTTTTTATTGTTCTTCTATGTCAAATTTTACGAGTTTAAGCTTCGTAGAATATTTCGATGACAAAACACCAACTATCTGTGAGACAAATGGACCAAAACCGTTTAGAGCTCCTCCATAGAGAGAGTTAAGCAACTTCAGACTATCAAAGTTGCTCTATGTACACTTTTTATTGTTGTTCTATGTAAAATTTTATGAATACAAGCTTCGAAGATTATTTCGATTCCAACACACCAACTTTCTCTGAAAAATGGACAAAACCGTTAAAAGCTCCTCCATAGAGAGAGTTGAGCAACTTCGGACCATCAAAGTTGCTCTGTGTACACTTTTTATTGTTGTTCTATGTAAAATTTTATGAATACAAGCTTCCAAGATTATTTCGATTCCAAAACACTAACTTTCTATGACATGGATAAAACCGTTAAAAGCACCTACATAGAGAGAGTTGAGCAACTTCGGCTCATCAAAGATGCACGGTGTACAATTTTTATTGGTCTTCTATGTCAAATTTTACGAGTATAAGCTTCGTAGAATATTTTGATGACAAAACACCAACTATCTGTGAGACAAATGGACTAAAACCGTTGAAAGCTCCACCATAGAGAGAGTTGAGCAGCTTCGGACCATCAAAGTTGCTCTGTGTACCCTTTTTATTGTTGTTCTATGTAAAATTTTATGAATACAAGCTTCGAAGATTATTTCGATTCCAACACACCAACTTTCTAAGAAAAATGGACAAACCGTTAAAAGCTCATCGATAGAGAGAGTTGAGCAACTTCGGACCATCAAAGTTGCTCTGTGTACACTTTTTATTCTTGTTCTATGGAAAATTTTATGAATACAAGCTTCCAAGATTATTTCGATTCCAAAACACCAATTTTCTATGACAAATGTAGAAAACCATTAAAAGCTCCTACATAGAGAGAGTTGAGCAACTTCGGCTCATCAAAGATGCTCGGTGTACACTTTTTATTGGTCTTCTATGTCAAATTTTACGAGTATAAGATTCGTAGAATATTTTGATGACAAAACACCAACTATCTGTGAGACAAATGGACCAAAACCGTTTAAAGCTCCTCCATAGAGAGAGTTGAGCAACTTCGGACCATCAAAGTTGCTCTGTGTACACTTTTTCTTGTTGTTCTATGTAAAATTTTATGAATACAAGCTTCCAAGATTATTTCAATTCCAAAACACCAACTTTCTGTGACAAATGGATAAAACCGTTAAAACCTACTCCATAGAGAGAGTTGAGCAACTTCGGACCATAAAAGTTGCTCTGTGTACACTTTTTATTGTTGTTCTATGTAAAATTTTATGAATACAAGCTTCCAAGATTATTTCGATTCCAAAACACTAACTTTCTATGACAAATGGATAAAACCGTTAAAAGCTCCTCCATAGAGAGAGTTGAGCAACTTCGGACCATCAAAGATGCTCGGTGTACACTTTTTATTGTTCTTCTATGTCAAATTTTACGAGTTTAAGCTTCGTAGAATATTTCGATGACAAAACACCAACTATCTGTGAGACAAATGGACCAAAACCGTTTAGAGCTCCTCCATAGAGAGAGTTAAGCAACTTCGGACCATCAAAGTTGCTCTGTGTACACTTTTTCTTGTTGTTCTATGTAAAATTTTATGAATACAAGCTTCCAAGATTATTTCAATTCCAAAACACCAAGTTTCTGTGACAAATGGATAAAACCGTTAAAAGCTCCTCCATAGAGAGAGTTGAGCAACTTCGGACCATCAAAGTTGCTCTGTGTACACTTTTTATTGTTGTTCTATGTAAAATTTTATGAATACAAGCTTCCAAGATTATTTCGATTCCAAAACACTAACTTTCTATGACAAATGGATAAAACCGTTAAAAGCACCTACATAGAGAGAGTTGAGCAACTTCGGGTCATCAAAGTTGCACGGTGTACACTTTTTATTGGTCTTCTATGTCAAATTTTACGAGTATAAGCTTCGTAGAATATTTCGATGACAAAACACCAACTATCTGTGAGACAAATGGACCAAAACCGTTTAAAGCTCCTCCATAGAGAGAGTTGAGCAACTTCGGACCATCAAAGTTGCTCTGTGTACACTTTTTCTTGTTGTTCTATGTAAAATTTTATGAATACAAGCTTACAAGATTATTTCGATTCGAAAACATCAACTTTCTATGACAAATGGAGAAAACCATTAAAAGCTCCTCCATAGAGAGAGTTGATCAACTTCGGATCATCAAAGTTGCCCTGTGTACACTTTTTATTGTTGTTCTTTGTAAAATTTTATGAATACAAGCTTACAAGATTACTTCGATTCCAAAACACCAACTTTCTATGAAAAATGGACAAAACCGTTGAAAGCTCCTACATAGAGAGAGTTGAGCAACTTCGGACCATAAAAGTTGCTCTGTGTACACTTTTTATTGTTGTTCTATGTAAAATTTTATGAATACAAGCTTACAAGATTATTTCGATTCCAACACAACAACTTTCTATGAAAAATGGACAAAACCGTTGAAAGCTCCTCCATAGAGAGAGTTGAGCAACTTCGGACCATCAAAGTTGCTATGTGTACACTTTTTATTGTTGTTCTATGTAAAATTTTATGAATACAAGCTTACAAGATTATTTCGATTCCAAAACACCAACTTTCTATGAAAAATGGACAAAACCGTTGAAAGCTCCTCCATAGAGAGAGTTGAGCAACTTCGGACCATCAAAGTTGCTATGTGTACACTTTTTATTTTTGTTCTATGGAAAATTTTATGAATACAAGCTTACAAGATTATTTCGATTCGAAAACATCAACATTCTATGACAAATGGATAAAACCGTTAAAAGCTCCTCCATAGAGAGAGTTGAGCAACTTCGGACCATCAAAGATTCTCGGTGTACACTTTTTATTGTTCTTCTATGTCAAATTTTACGAGTATAAGCTTCGTAGATTATTTCGATTCCAAAACACCAACTTTCTATGAAAAATGGACAAAACCGTTGAAAGCTCCTCCATAGAGAGAGTTGAGCAACTTCGGACCATAAAAGTTGCTCTGTGTACACTTTTTACTGTTGTTCTATGTAAAATTTTATGAATACAAGCTTACAAGATTATTTCGATTCCAACACACGAACTTTCTATGAAAAATGGACAAAACCGTTGAAAGCTCCTCCATAGAGAGAATTGAGCAACTTCGGACCATCAAAGTTGCTCTGTGTACACTTTTTATTGTTGTTCTATGTAAAATTTTATGAATACAAGCTTCGAAGATTATTTCGATTCCAACACACCAACTTTCTATGAAAAATGGACAAAACCGTTAAAAGCTCCTCCATAGAGAGAGTTGAGCAACTTCGGACCATCAAAGTTGCTCTGTGTACACTTTTTATTGTTGTTCTATGTAAAATTTTATGAATACAAGCTTCCAAGATTATTTCGATTCCAAAACACTAACTTTCTATGACAAATGGATAAAACCGTTAAAAGCACCTACATAGAGAGAGTTGAGCAACTTCGGCTCATCAAAGATGCACGGTGTACACTTTTTATTGGTCTTCTATGTCAAATTTTACGAGTATAAGCTTCGTAGAATATTTCGATGACAAAATACCAACTATCTGTGAGACAAATGGACCAAAACCGTTTAAAGCTCCTCCATAGAGAGAGTTGAGCAACTTCGGACCATCAAAGTTGCTCTGTGTACAATTTTTCTTGTTGTTCTATGTAAAATTTTATGAATACAAGCTTACAAGATTATTTCGATTCGAAAACATCAACTTTCTATGACAAATGGATAAAACCGTTAAAAGCTCCTCCATAGAGAGAGTTGATCAACTTCGGATCATCAAAGTTTCCCTGTGTACACTTTTTATTGTTGTTCTATGTAAAATTTTATGAATACAAGCTTACAAGATTATTTTGATTCCAAAACACCAACTTTCTATGAAAAATGGACAAAACCATTGAAAGCTCCTACATAGAGAGAGTTGAGCAACATCGGACCATAAAAGTTGCTCTGTCTACACTTTTTATTGTTGTTCTATGTAAAATTTTATGAATACAAGCTTACAAGATTATTTCGATTCCAACACACCAACTTTCTATGAAAAATGGACAAAACCGTTGAAAGCTCCTCCATAGAGAGAATTGAGCAACTTCGGACCATCAAAGTTGCTCTGTGTACACTTTTTATTGTTGTTCTATGTAAAATTTTATGAATACAAGCTTCGAAGATTATTTCGATTCCAACACACCAACTTTCTATGAAAAATAGACAAAACCGTTAAAAGCTCCTCCATAGAGAGAGTTGAGCAACTTCGGACCATCAAAGTTGCTCTGTGTACACTTTTTATTGTTGTTCTATGTAAAATTTTATGAATACAAGCTTCGAAGATTATTTCGATTCCAACACACCAACTTTCTATGAAAAATTGACAAAACCGTTAAAAGCTCCTCCATAGAGAGAGTTGAGCAACTTCGGACCATCAAAGTTGCTCTGTGTACACTTTTTATTCTTGTTCTATTGAAAATTTTATGAATACAAGTTTCCAAGATTATTTCGATTCCAAAACACCAACTTTCTATGACAAATGTAGAAAACCATTAAAAGCTCCTACATAGAGAGAGTTGAGCAACTTCGGACCATCAAAGATGCTCGGTGTACACTTTTTATTGTTCTTCTACGTCAAATTTTACGAGTTTAAGCTTCGTAGAATATTTCGATGACAAAACACCAACTATCTGTAAGACAAATGGACAAAAACCGTTTAGAGCTCCTCCATAGAGAGAGTTAAGCAACTTCGGACCATCAAAGTTGCTCTGTGTACACTTTTTATTGTTGTTCTATGTAAAATTTTATGAATACAAGCTTCGAAGATTATTTCGATTCCAACACACCAACTTTCTCTGAAAAATGGACAAAACCGTTAAAAGCTCCTCCATAGAGAGAGTTGAGCAACTTCGGACCATCAAAGTTCCTCTGTGTACACTTTTTATTGTTGTTCTATGTAAAATTTTATGAATACAAGCTTCCAAGATTATTTCGATTCCAAAACACTAACTTTCTATGACAAATGTATAAAACCGTTAAAAGCACCTACATAGAGAGAGTTGAGCAACTTCGGCTCATCAAAGATGCACGGTGTACACTTTTTATTGGTCTTCTATGTCAAATTTTACGAGTATAAGCTTCGTAGAATATTTCGATGACAAAATACCAACTATCTGTGAGACAAATGGACCAAAACCGTTTAAAGCTCCTCCATAGAGAGAGTTGAGCAACTTCGGACCATCAAAGTTGCTCTGTGTACAATTTTTCTTGTTGTTCTATGTAAAATTTTATGAATACAAGCTTACAAGATTATTTCGATTCGAAAACATCAACTTTCTATGACAAATGGATAAAACCGTTAAAAGCTCCTCCATAGAGAGAGTTGATCAACTTCGGATCATCAAAGTTTCCCTGTGTACACTTTTTATTATTGTTCTATGTAAAATTTTATGAATACAAGCTTACAAGATTATTTCGATTCCAAAACACCAACTTTCTATGAAAAATGGACAAAACCATTGAAAGCTCCTCCATAGAGAGAGTTGAGCAACTTCGGACCATAAAAGTTGCTCTGTCTACACTTTTTATTGTTGTTCTATGTAAAATTTTATGAATACAAGCTTACAAGATTATTTCGATTCCAACACACCAACTTTCTATGAAAAATGGACAAAACCGTTGAAAGCTCCTCCATAGAGAGAGTTGAGCAACTTTGGACCATCAAAGTTGCTCTGTGTACACTTTTTATTGTTGTTCTATTTAAAATTTTATGAATACAAGCTTACAAGATTATTTCGATTCCAAAACACCAACTTTCTATGAAAAATGGACAAAACCGTTGAAAGCTCCTCCATAGAGAGAGTTGAGCAACTTCGGACCATCAAAGTTGCTCTGTGTACACTTTTTATTTTTGTTCTATGGAAAATTTTATGAATACAAGCTTACAAGATTATTTCGATTCGAAAACATCAACTTTCTATGACAAATGGATAAAACCGTTAAAAGCTCCTCCATAGAGAGAGTTGATCAACTTCGGATCATCAAAGTTGCTCTGTGTACACTTTTTATTGTTGTTCTATGTAAAATTTTATGAATACAAGCTTACAAGATTATTTTGATTCCAAAACACCAACTTTCTATGAAAAATGGACAAAACCGTTGAAAGCTCTTCCATAGAGAGAGTTGAGCAACTTCGGACCATGAAAGTTACTCTGTGTACACTTTTTATTGTTGTTCTATGTAAAATTTTATGAATACAAGCTTACAAGATTATTTCGATTCCGACACACCAACTTTCTATGAAAAATGGACAAAACCGTTGAAAGCTCCTCCATAGAGAGAGTTGAGCAACTTCGGACCATCAAAGTTGCTCTGTGTACACTTTTTATTGTTGTTCTATGTAAAATTTTATGAATACAAGCTTCGAAGATTATTTCGATTCCAACACACCAACTTTCTATGAAAAATGGACAAAACCGTTAAAAGCTCCTCCATAGAGAGAGTTGAGCAACTTCGGACCATCAAAGTTGCTCTGTGTACACTTTTTATTCTTGTTCTATGTAAAATTTTATGAATACAAGCTTCCAAGATTATTTCGATTCCAAAACACCAACTTTTTATGACAAATGTAGAAAACCATTAAAAGTTCCTACATAGAGAGAGTTGAGCAACTTCGGCTCATCAAAGATGCTCGGTGTACACTTTTTATTGGTCTTCTATGTCAAATTTTAAGAGTATAAGCTTCGTAGAATATTTTGATGACAAAACACCAACTATCTGTGAGACAAATGGATCAAAACCGTTGAAAGCTCCTCCATAGAGAGAGTTGAGCAACTTCGGACCATCAAAGTTGCTCTGTGTACACTTTTTCTTGTTGTTCTATGTAAAATTTTATGAATACAAGCTTCCAAGATTATTTCGATTCCAAAACACTAACTTTCTATGACAAATGGATAAAACCGTTAAAGGCTCCTACATAGAGAGAGTTAAGCAACTTCGGCTCATCAAAGATGCACGGTGTACACTTTTTATTGGTCTTCTATGTCAAATTTTACGAGTATAAGCTTCGTAGAATATTTCGATGACAAAACACCAACTATCTGTGAGACAAATGGACCAAAACCGTTTAAAGCTCCTCCATAGAGAGAGTTGAGCAACTTCGGACCATCAAAGTTGCTCTGTGTACACTTTTTCTTGTTGTTCTATGTAAAATTTTATGAATACAAGCTTACAAGATTATTTCGATTCGAAAACATCAACTTTCTATGACAAATGGAGAAAACCGTTAAAAGCTCCTCCATAGAGAGAGTTGATCAACTTCGGATCATCAAAGTTGCCCTGTGTACACTTTTTATTGTTGTTCTTTGTAAAATTTTATGAATACAAGCTTACAAGATTACTTCGATTCCAAAACACCAACTTTCTATGAAAAATGGACAAAACCGTTGAAAGCTCCTACATAGAGAGAGTTGAGCAACTTCGGACCATAAAAGTTGCTCTGTGTACACTTTTTATTGTTGTTCTATGTAAAATTTTATGAATACAAGCTTACAAGATTATTTCGATTCCAACACAACAACTTTCTATGAAAAATGGACAAAACCGTTGAAAGCTCCTCCATAGAGAGAGTTGAGCAACTTCGGACCATCAAAGTTGCTATGTGTACACTTTTTATTGTTGTTCTATGTAAAATTTTATGAATACAAGCTTACAAGATTATTTCGATTCCAAAACACCAACTTTCTATGAAAAATGGACAAAACCGTTGAAAGCTCCTCCATAGAGAGAGTTGAGCAACTTCGGACCATCAAAGTTGCTATGTGTACACTTTTTATTTTTGTTCTATGGAAAATTTTATGAATACAAGCTTACAAGATTATTTCGATTCGAAAACATCAACTTTCTATGACAAATGGATAAAACCGTTAAAAGCTCCTCCATAGAGAGAGTTGAGCAACTTCGGACCATCAAAGATTCTCGGTGTACACTTTTTATTGTTCTTCTATGTCAAATTTTACGAGTATAAGCTTCGTAGATTATTTCGATTCCAAAACACCAACTTTCTATGAAAAATGGACAAAACCGTTGAAAGCTCCTCCATAGAGAGAGTTGAGCAACTTCGGACCATAAAAGTTGCTCTGTGTACACTTTTTACTGTTGTTCTATGTAAAATTTTATGAATACAAGCTTACAAGATTATTTCGATTCCAACACACGAACTTTCTATGAAAAATGGACAAAACCGTTGAAAGCTCCTCCATAGAGAGAATTGAGCAACTTCGGACCATCAAAGTTGCTCTGTGTACACTTTTTATTGTTGTTCTATGTAAAATTTTATGAATACAAGCTTCGAAGATTATTTCGATTCCAACACACCAACTTTTTATGAAAAATGGACAAAACCGTTAAAAGCTCCTCCATAGAGAGAGTTGAGCAACTTCGGACCATCAAAGTTGCTCTGTGTACACTTTTTATTGTTGTTCTATGTAAAATTTTATGAATACAAGCTTCGAAGATTATTTCGATTCCAACACACCAACTTTCTATGAAAAATGGACAAAACCGTTAAAAGCTCCTCCATAGAGAGAGTTGAGCAACTTCGGACCATCAAAGTTGCTCTGTGTACACTTTTTATTCTTGTTCTATTGAAAATTTTATGAATACAAGCTTCCAAGATTATTTCGATTCCAAAACACCAACTTTCTATGACAAATGTAGAAAACCATTAAAAGCTCCTACATAGAGAGAGTTGAGCAACTTCGGACCATCAAAGATGCTCGGTGTACACTTTTTATTGTTCTTCTATGTCAAATTTTACGAGTTTAAGCTTCGTAGAATATTTCGATGACAAAACACCAACTATCTGTGAGACAAATGGACCAAAACCGTTTAGAGCTCCTCCATAGAGAGAGTTAAGCAACTTCGGATCATCAAAGTTGCTCTGTGTTCACTTTTTATTGTTGTTCTATGTAAAATTTTATGAATACAAGCTTCGAAGATTATTTCGATTCCAACACACCAACTTTCTCTGAAAAATGGACAAAACCGTTAAATGCTCCTCCATAGAGAGAGTTGAGCAACTTCGGACCATCAAAGTTGCTCTGTGTACACTTTTTATTGTTGTTCTATGTAAAATTTTATGAATACAAGCTTCCAAGATTATTTCGATTCCAAAACACTAACTTTCTATGACAAATGGATAAAACCGTTAAAAGCACCTACATAGAGAGAGTTGAGCAACTTCGGCTCATCAAAGATGCACGGTGTACACTTTTTATTGGTCTTCTATGTCAAATTTTACGAGTATAAGCTTCGTAGAATATTTCGATGACAAAATACCAACTATCTGTGAGACAAATGGACCAAAACCGTTTAAAGCTCCTCCATAGAGAGAGTTGAGCAACTTCGGACCATCAAAGTTGCTCTGTGTACAATTTTTCTTGTTGTTCTATGTAAAATTTTATGAATACAAGCTTACAAGATTATTTCGATTCGAAAACATCAACTTTCTATGACAAATGGATAAAACCGTTAAAAGCTCCTCCATAGAGAGAGTTGATCAACTTCGGATCATCAAAGTTTCCCTGTGTACACTTTTTATTGTTGTTCTATGTAAAATTTTATGAATACAAGCTTACAAGATTATTTTGATTCCAAAACACCAACTTTCTATGAAAAATGGACAAAACCATTGAAAGCTCCTACATAGAGAGAGTTGAGCAACATCGGACCATAAAAGTTGCTCTGTCTACACTTTTTATTGTTGTTCTATGTAAAATTTTATGAATACAAGCTTACAAGATTATTTCGATTCCAACACACCAACTTTCTATGAAAAATGGACAAAACCGTTGAAAGCTCCTCCATAGAGAGAATTGAGCAACTTCGGACCATCAAAGTTGCTCTGTGTACACTTTTTATTGTTGTTCTATGTAAAATTTTATGAATACAAGCTTCGAAGATTATTTCGATTCCAACACACCAACTTTCTATGAAAAATAGACAAAACCGTTAAAAGCTCCTCCATAGAGAGAGTTGAGCAACTTCGGACCATCAAAGTTGCTCTGTGTACACTTTTTATTGTTGTTCTATGTAAAATTTTATGAATACAAGCTTCGAAGATTATTTCGATTCCAACACACCAACTTTCTATGAAAAATTGACAAAACCGTTAAAAGCTCCTCCATAGAGAGAGTTGAGCAACTTCGGACCATCAAAGTTGCTCTGTGTACACTTTTTATTCTTGTTCTATTGAAAATTTTATGAATACAAGTTTCCAAGATTATTTCGATTCCAAAACACCAACTTTCTATGACAAATGTAGAAAACCATTAAAAGCTCCTACATAGAGAGAGTTGAGCAACTTCGGACCATCAAAGATGCTCGGTGTACACTTTTTATTGTTCTTCTACGTCAAATTTTACGAGTTTAAGCTTCGTAGAATATTTCGATGACAAAACACCAACTATCTGTAAGACAAATGGACAAAAACCGTTTAGAGCTCCTCCATAGAGAGAGTTAAGCAACTTCGGACCATCAAAGTTGCTCTGTGTACACTTTTTATTGTTGTTCTATGTAAAATTTTATGAATACAAGCTTCAAAGATTATTTCGATTCCAACACACCAACTTTCTATGAAAAATGGACAAAACCGTTAAAAGCTCCTCCATAGAGAGAGTTGAGCAACTTCGGACCATCAAAGTTGCTCTGTGTACACTTTTTATTCTTGTTCTATTGAAAATTTTATGAATACAAGCTTCCAAGATTATTTCGATTCCAAAACACCAACTTTCTATGACAAATGTAGAAAACCATTAAAAGCTCCTACATAGAGAGAGTTGAGCAACTTCGGACCATCAAAGATGCTCGGTGTACACTTTTTATTGTTCTTCTATGTCAAATTTTACGAGTTTAAGCTTCGTAGAATATTTCGATGACAAAACACCAACTATCTGTGAGACAAATGGACCAAAACCGTTTAGAGCTCCTCCATAGAGAGAGTTAAGCAACTTCGGATCATCAAAGTTGCTCTGTGTTCACTTTTTATTGTTGTTCTATGTAAAATTTTATGAATACAAGCTTCGAAGATTATTTCGATTCCAACACACCAACTTTCTCTGAAAAATGGACAAAACCGTTAAATGCTCCTCCATAGAGAGAGTTGAGCAACTTCGGACCATCAAAGTTGCTCTGTGTACACTTTTTATTGTTGTTCTATGTAAAATTTTATGAATACAAGCTTACAAGATTATTTCGATTCCAACACACCAACTTTCTATGAAAAATGGACAAAACCATTGAAAGCTCCTCCATAGAGAGAGTTGAGCAACTTCGGACCATAAAAGTTGCTCTGTCTACACTTTTTATTGTTGTTCTATGTAAAATTTTATGAATACAAGCTTACAAGATTATTTCGATTCCAACACACCAACTTTCTATGAAAAATGGACAAAACCGTTGAAAGCTCCTCCATAGAGAGAGTTGAGCAACTTTGGACCATCAAAGTTGCTCTGTGTACACTTTTTATTGTTGTTCTATTTAAAATTTTATGAATACAAGCTTACAAGATTATTTCGATTCCAAAACACCAACTTTCTATGAAAAATGGACAAAACCGTTGAAAGCTCCTCCATAGAGAGAGTTGAGCAACTTCGGACCATCAAAGTTGCTCTGTGTACACTTTTTATTTTTGTTCTATGGAAAATTTTATGAATACAAGCTTACAAGATTATTTCGATTCGAAAACATCAACTTTCTATGACAAATGGATAAAACCGTTAAAAGCTCCTCCATAGAGAGAGTTGATCAACTTCGGATCATCAAAGTTGCTCTGTGTACACTTTTTATTGTTGTTCTATGTAAAATTTTATGAATACAAGCTTACAAGATTATTTTGATTCCAAAACACCAACTTTCTATGAAAAATGGACAAAACCGTTGAAAGCTCGTCCATAGAGAGAGTTGAGCAACTTCGGACCATGAAAGTTACTCTGTGTACACTTTTTATTGTTGTTCTATGTAAAATTTTATGAATACAAGCTTACAAGATTATTTCGATTCCGACACACCAACTTTCTATGAAAAATGGACAAAACCGTTGAAAGCTCCTCCATAGAGAGAGTTGAGCAACTTCGGACCATCAAAGTTGCTCTGTGTACACTTTTTATTGTTGTTCTATGTAAAATTTTATGAATACAAGCTTCGAAGATTATTTCGATTCCAACACACCAACTTTCTATGAAAAATGGACAAAACCGTTAAAAGCTCCTCCATAGAGAGAGTTGAGCAACTTCGGACCATCAAAGTTGCTCTGTGTACACTTTTTATTCTTGTTCTATGTAAAATTTTATGAATACAAGCTTCCAAGATTATTTCGATTCCAAAACACCAACTTTTTATGACAAATGTAGAAAACCATTAAAAGTTCCTACATAGAGAGAGTTGAGCAACTTCGGCTCATCAAAGATGCTCGGTGTACACTTTTTATTGGTCTTCTATGTCAAATTTTACGAGTATAAGCTTCGTAGAATATTTCGATGACAAAACACCAACTATCTGTGAGACAAATGGATCAAAACCGTTGAAAGCTCCTCCATAGAGAGAGTTGAGCAACTTCGGACCATCAAAGTTGCTCTGTGTACACTTTTTCTTGTTGTTCTATGTAAAATTTTATGAATACAAGCTTCCAAGATTATTTCGATTCCAAAACACTAACTTTCTATGACAAATGGATAAAACCGTTAAAGGCTCCTACATAGAGAGAGTTAAGCAACTTCGGCTCATCAAAGATGCACGGTGTACACTTTTTATTGGTCTTCTATGTCAAATTTTACGAGTATAAGCTTCGTAGAATATTTCGATGACAAAACACCAACTATCTGTGAGACAAATGGACCAAAACCGTTTAAAGCTCCTCCATAGAGAGAGTTGAGCAACTTCGGACCATCAAAGTTGCTCTGTGTACACTTTTTCTTGTTGTTCTATGTAAAATTTTATGAATACAAGCTTACAAGATTATTTCGATTCGAAAACATCAACTTTCTATGACAAATGGATAAAACCGTTAAAAGCTCCTCCATAGAGAGAGTTGATCAACTTCGGATCATCAAAGTTGCTCTGTGTACACTTTTTATTGTTGTTCTATGTAAAATTTTATGAATACAAGCTTACAAGATTATTTCGATTCCAAAACACCAACTTTCTATGAAAAATGGACAAAACCGTTGAAAGCTCCTCCATAGAGAGAGTTGAGCAACTTCGGACCATCAAAGTTGCTCTGTGTACACTTTTTATTTTTGTTCAATGGAAAATTTTATGAATACAAGCTTACAAGATTATTTCGATTCGAAAACATCAACTTTCTATGACAAATGGATAAAACCGTTAAAAGCTCCTCCATAGAAAGAGTTGATCAACTTCGGATCATCAAAGTTGCTCTGTGTACACTTTTTATTGTTGTTCTATGTAAAATTTTATGAATACAAGCTTACAAGATTATTTCGATTCCAAAACACCAACTTTCTATGAAAAATGGACAAAACCGTTAAAAGCTCCTCCATAGAGAGAGTTGAGCAACTTCCTACCATCAAAGTTGCTCTGTGTACACTTTTTATAGTTGTTCTATATAAAATTTTATGAATACAAGCTTCGAAGATTATTTCGATTCCAACACACCAACTTTCTATGAAAAATGGACAAAACCGTTAAAAGCTCCTCCATAGAGAGAGTTGAGCAACTTCGGACCATCAAAGTTGCTCTGTGTACACTTTTTATTCTTGTTCTATGTAAAATTTTATGAATACAAGCTTCCAAGATTATTTCGATTCCAAAACACCAACTTTCTATGACAAATGTAGAAAACCATTAAAAGCTCCTACATAGAGAGAGTTGAGCAACTTCGGCTCATCAGAGATGCTCGGTGTACACTTTTTATTAGTCTTCTATGTCAAATTTTATAAGTATAAGCTTCGTAGAATATTATATGACAAAACACCAACTATCTGTGAGACAAATGGACCAAAACCGTTTAAAGCTCCTCCATAGAGAGAGTTGAGCAACTTCGGACCATCAAAGTTGCTCTGTGTACACTTTTTCTTGTTGTTCTATGTAAAATTTTATGAATACAAGCTTCCAAGATTATTTCGATTCCAAAACACCAACTTTCTGTGACAAATGGACAAAACCGTTAAAAGCTCCTCCATAGAGAGAGTTGAGCAACTTCGGACCATCAAAGTTGCTCTGTGTACACTTTTTATTGTTGTTCTATGTAAAATTTTATGAATACAAGCTTCCAAGATTATTTCCATTCCAAAACACTAACTTTCTATGACAAATGGATAAAACCGTTAAAAGCTCCTCCATAGAGAGAGTTGAGCAACTTCGGACCATCAAAGATGCTCGGTGTACACTTTTTATTGTTCTTCTATGTCAAATTTTACGAGTATAAGCTTCGTAGATTATTTCGATGACAAAACACCAACTTTCTCTGAAAAATGGACAAAACCGTTGAAAGCTCCTCCATAGAGAGAGTTGAGCAACTTCGGACCATCAAAGTTGCTCTGTGTACGCTTTTTATTTTTGTTCTATGTAAAAATTTATGAATACAAGCGTACAAGATTATTTCGATTCCAAAACACCAACTTTCTATGACGAATGGACAAAACCGTTAAAAGCTCCTCCACAGAGAGAGTTGAGCAACTTCGGACCATCAAAGATGCATGGTGTACACTTTTTATTGGTCTTCTATGTCAAATTTTACGAGTATAAGCTTCATAGAATATTTCGATGACAAAACACCAACTATCTGTGAGACAAATGGACCAAAACCGTTTAAAGCTCCTCCATAGAGAGAGTTGAGCAACTTCGGACCATCAAAGTTGCTCTGTGTACACTTTTTCTTGTTGTTCTATGTAAAATTTTATGAATACAAGCTTACAAGATTATTTCGATTCGAAAACATCAACTTTCTATGACAAATGGATAAAACCGTTAAAAGCTCCTCCATAGAGAAAGTTGATCAACTTCGGATCATCAAAGTTGCTCTGTGTACACTTTTTATTGTTGTTCTATGTAAAATTTTATGAATACAAGCTTACAAGATTATTTCGATTCCAAAACACCAACTTTCTATGAAAAATGGACAAAACCGTTGAAAGCTCCTCCATAGAGAGAGTTGAGCAACTTCGGACCATCAAAGTTGCTCTGTGTACACTTTTTATTTTTGTTCTATGAAAATTTTATGAATACAAGCTTACAAGATTATTTCGATTCGAAAACATCAACTTTCTATGACAAATGGATAAAACCGTTAAAAGCTCCTCCATAGAGAGAGTTGATCAACTTCGGTTCATCAAAGTTGCTCTGTGTACACTTTTTATTGTTGTTCTATGTAAAATTTTATGAATACAAGCTTAGAAGATTATTTCGATTCCAAAACACCAACTTTGTACGAAAAATGGACAAAACCGTTAAAAGCTCCTCCATAGAGAGAGTTGAGCAACTTTGGATCATCAAAGTTGCTCTGTGTACACTTTTTATTGTTGTTCTATGTAAAATTTTATGAATACTAGCTTACAAGATTATTTCGATTCCAAAACACCAACTTTCTATGAAAAATGGACAAAATCGTTGAAAGCTCCTCCATAGAGAGAGTTGAGCAACTTCGGGCCATAAAAGTTGCTCTGTGTACACTTTTTATTGTTTTTCTATGTAAAATTTTATGAATACAAGCTTACAAGATTATTTCGATTCCAACACAACAACTTTCTATGAAAAATGGACAAAACCGTTGAAAGCTCCTCCATAGAGAGAGTTGAGCAACTTCCTACCATCAAAGTTGCTCTGTGTACACTTTTTATTGTTGTTTTATGTAAAATTTTATGAATACAAGCTTCGAAGATTATTTCTATTCCAACACACCAACTTTCTATGAAAAATGGACAAAACCGTTAAAAGCTCCTCCATAGAGAGAGTTGACCAACTTCGGACCATCAAAGTTGCTCTGTGTACACTTTTTATTCTTGTTCTATGTAAAATTTTATGAATACAAGCTTCCAAGATTATTTCGATTCCAAAACACCAACTTTCTATGACAAATGTAGAAAACCATTAAAAGCTCCTACATAGAGAGAGTTGAGCAACTTCGGCTCATCAAAGATGCTCGGTGTACACTTTTTATTAGTCTTCTATGTCAAATTTTACGAGTATATGCTTCGTAGAATATTATATGACAAAACACCAACTATCTGTGAGACAAATGGACCAAAACCGTTTAAAGCTCCTCCATAGAGAGAGTTGAGCAACTTCGGACCATCAAAGTTGCTCTGTGTACACTTTTTCTTGTTGTTCTATGTAAAATTTTATGAATACAAGCTTCCAAGATTATTTCGATTCCGAAACACCAACTTTCTGTGACAAATGGATAAAACCGTTAAAAGCTCCTCCATAGAGAGAGTTGAGCAACTTCGGACCATCAAAGTTGCTCTGTGTACACTTTTTATTGTTGTTCTATGTAAAATTTTATGAATACAAGCTTCCAAGATTATTTCCATTCCAAAACACTAACTTTCTATGACAAATGGATAAAACCGTTAAAAGCTCCTCCATAGAGAGAGTTGAGCAACTTCGGACCATCAAAGATGCTCGGTGTACACTTTTTATTGTTCTTCTATGTCAAATTTTACGAGTATAAGCTTCGTAGATTATTTCGATGCCAAAACACCAACTTTCTCTGAAAAATGGACAAAACCGTTGAAAGCTCCTCCATAGAGAGAGTTGAGCAACTTCGGACCATCAAAGTTGCTCTGTGTACGCTTTTTATTTTTGTTCTATGTAAAAATTTATGAATACAAGCGTAAAAGATTATTTCGATTCCAAAACACCAACTTTCTATGACGAATGGACAAAACCATTAAAAGCTCCTCCACAGAGAGAGTTGACCAACTTCGGACCATCAAAGATGCTCGGTGTACACTTTTTCTTGTTGTTCTATGTAAAATTTTATGAATACAAGCTTCCAAGATTATTTCGATTCCAAAACACCGACTTTCTGTGACAAATGGACAAAACCGTTGAAAGCTCCTCCATAAAGAAAGTTGAGCAACTTCGGACCATCAAAGTTGCTCTGTGTACACTTTTTATTGTTGTTCTATATAAAATTTTATGAATACAAGCTTCCTTGATTATTTCGATTCCAAAACACTAACTTTCTATGACAAATGGATAAAACCGTTAAAAGCTCCTCCATGGAGAGAGTTGAGCAACTTCGGCTCATCAAAGATGCACGGTGTACACTTTTTATTGGTCTTCTATGTCAAATTTTACGAGTATAAGCTTCGTAGAATATTTCGATGACAAAACACCAACTATCTGTGAGACAAATAGACCAAAACCGTTTAAAGCTCCTCCATATAGAGAGTTGAGCAACTTCGGAACATCAAAGTTGCTCTGTGTACACTTTTTATTGTTATTCTATGTAAAATTTTATGAATACAAGCTTCCAAGATTATTTCGATTCCGAAACACCAACTTTCTATGACAAATGGATAAAACCGTTAAAAGCTCCTACATAGAGAGAGTTGAGCAACTTCGGACCATCAAAGATCCTCGGTGTATACTTTTTATTGTTCTTCTATGTCAAATTTTACGAGTATAAGCTTCGTAGAATATTTCGATGACAAAACACCAACTATCTGTGAGACAAATGGACCAAAACCGTTTAAACCTCCTCCATAGAGAGGGTTGAGCAACTTCGGACCATCAAAGTTGCTCTGTGTACACTTTTTATTGTTGTTCTATGTAAAATTTTATGAATACAAGCTTACAAGATTATTTCGATTCCAAACACCAACTTTCAATGAAAAATGGACAAAACCGTTGAAAGCTCCTCCATAGAGAGAGTTGAGCAATTTTGGACCATCAAAGTTGCTCTGTGTACATTTTTTATTGTTGTTCTATGTAAAATTTTATGAATACAGGCTTCCAAGATTATTTCGATTCCAAAAGACCAACTTTCTATGACAAATGGATAAAACCGTTAAAAGCTCCTACATAGAGAGAGTTGAGCAACTTCAGACCATCAAAGATGCTCGGTGTACACTTTTAATTGTTCTTCTATGTCAAATTTTACGAGTATAAGCTTCGTAGATTATTTCGATGCCAAAACACCAACTTTCTATGAAAAATGGACAAAACCATTGAAACTCCTCCATAGAGAGAGTTGAGCAACATCGGAGCATCAAGGTTGCTCTGTGTACACTTTTTATTGTTGTTCTATGTAAAATTCTATGAATACAAGCTTCCAAGATTATTTCGATTCTAAAAGACCAACTTTCTATGACAAATGGATAAAACCGTTAAAAGCTCCCAAATTGAGAGAGTTGACCAACTTCGGACCATCAAAGATGCTCGGTGTACACTTTTAATTGTTCTTCTATGTCAAATTTTATAAGTATAAGCTTCGTAGATATTTCGATGCCAAAACACCAACTTTCTATGAAAAATGGACAAAACCGTTGAAAGCTCCTCCATAGAGATAGTTGAGCAACTTCGGACCATCAAAGTTGCTCTGTGTACACTTTTTATTGTTGTTCTATGTAAAATTTTATGAATACAAGCTTACAAGATTATTTCGATTCCAAAACACCAACTTTCAATGAAAAATTGACAAAACCGTTGAAAGCTCCTTTATAGAGAGAGTTGAGCAACTTCGGACCATCAAAATTGCTCTGTGTACACTTTTTATTGTTGTTCTATGTAAAATTTTATGAATACAAGCTTCCAAGATTTAGTCCATTCCAAAACACTAACTTTCTATGACAAATGGATAAAACCGTTAAAAGCTCCTCCATAGAGAGAGTTGAGCAACTTCGGACCATCAAAGATGCTCGGTGTACACTTTTTATTGTTCTTCTATGTCAAATTTTATGAGTATAAGCTTCGTAGATTATTTCGATGCCAAAACACCAACTTTCTATGAAAAATGGACAAAACCGTTGAAAGCTCCACCATAGAGAGAGTTGAGCAACTTCGGACCATCAAAGTTGCTCTGTGTATACTTTTTATTGTTGTTCTATGTAAAATTTTATGAATACAAGCTTACAAGATTATTTCGATTCGAAAACATCAACTTTCTATGACAAATGGACAAAACCGTTGAAAGCTCCTTCATAGAGAGAGTTGAGCAACTTCGGACCATCAAAGTTGCTCTGTATTCAATTTTTATTGTTGTTCTATATAAAACTTTATGAATACAAGCTTCCAAGATTATTTCGATTCCAAAACACCAACTTTCTAAGAGAAATGGATAAAACCGTTAAAAGCTCCTCCATAGAGAGAGTTGAGCAACTTCGGACCATCAAAGATGCTCGGTGTACACTTTTTATTGTTCTTCTATGTCAAATTTTACGAGTATAAGCTTCGTAGATTATTTCGATGCCAAAACACCAACTTTCTACGACAAATGGACAAAACCGTTAAAAGCTCCTCCATAGAGAGAGTTGAGCAACTTCGGACCATCAAAGATGCTCGGTGTACACTTTTTATTGTTCTACTATGTCAAATTTTACGAGTATAAGGTTCGTAGATTATTTCGATGCCAAAACACCAACTTTCTACGACAAATGGAAAAAACCGTTAAAAGCTCCTCCATAGAGAGAGTTGAGCAACTTCGGACCATCAAAAATGCTCGGTGTACCCTTTTTATTGTTCTTATATGTCAAATTTTACGAGTATAAGCTTCGTAGATTATTTCGATGCCAAAACACCAACTTTCTATGAAAAATGGGCAAAACCGTTGAAAGCTCCTCCATAGAGAGAGTTGAGCAACTTCGGACCATCAAAGTTGCTCTGTGTACACTTTTTATTGTTGTTCTATATAAAATTTTATGAATACAAGCTTCCAAGATTATTTCGATTCCAAAACACCAACTTTCTAAGAGAAATGGATAAAACCGTTAAAAGCTCCTACATAGAGAGAGTTGAGCTACTTCGGACCATCAAAGATCCTCGGTGTATACTTTTTATTGTTCTTCTATGTCAAATTTTACGAGTATAAGCTTCGTAGAATATTTTGATGACAAAACACCAACTATCTTTGAGACAAATGGACCAAAACCGTTAAAAGCTCCTCCATAGAGAGAGTTGAGCAACTTCGGACCATCAAAAATGCTCGGTGTACCCTTTTTATTGTTCTTATATGTCAAATTTTACGAGTATAAGCTTCGTAGAATATTTCGATGCCAAAACACCAACTTTCTATGAAAAATGGGCAAAACCGTTGAAAGCTCCTCCATAGAGAGAGTTGAGCAACTTCGGACCATCAAAGTTGCTCTGTGTACACTTTTTATTGTTGTTCTATGTAAAATTTTATGAATACAAGCTTCCAAGATTATTTCGATTCCAAAAAACCAACTTTCTATGACAAATGGATAAAACCGTTTAAAGCTCCTACATAGAAAGAGTTGAGCAACTTCGGACCATCAAAGATGCTCGGTGTACACTTTTAATTGTTCTTCTATGTCAAATTTTACTAGTATAAGCTTCGTAGATTATTTTGATGTAAAACACCAACTTTCTATGAAAAATGGACAAAACCATTGAAACTCCTCCATAGAGAGAGTTGAGCAACTTCGGACCATCAAGGTTGCTCGGTGTACACTTTTTACTGTTGTTCTATGTAAAATTTTATGAATACAAGCTTCCAAGATTATTTCGATTCTAAAAGACCAACTTTCTATGACAAATGGATAAAACCGTTAAAAGCTCCCAAATTGAGAGAGTTGACCAACTTCGGACCATCAAAGATGCTCGGTGTACACTTTTAATTGTTCTTCTATGTCAAATTTTACGAGTATAAGCTTCGTAGATTATTTCGATGCCAAAACACCAACTTTCTATGAAAAATGGACAAAACCGTTGAAAGCTCTTCCATAGAGAGAGTTGAGCAACTTCGGACCATCAAAGTTGCTCTGTGTACACTTTTTATTGTTGTTCTATGTAAAATTTTATGAATACAAGCTTACAAGATTATTTCGATTCCAAAACACCAACTTTCAATGAAAAATTGACAAAACCGTTGAAAGCTCCTTTATAGAGAGAGTTGAGCAACTTCGGACCATCAAAATTGCTCTGTGTACACTTTTTATTGTTGTTCTATGTAAAATTTTATGAATACAAGCTTCCAAGATTATTTCCATTCCAAAACACTAACTTTCTATGACAAATGGATAAAACCGTTAAAAGCTCCTCCATAGAGAGAGTTGAGCAACTTCGGACCATCAAAGATGCTCGGTGTACACTTTTTATTGTTCTTCTATGTCAAATTTTATGAGTATAAGCTTCGTAGATTATTTCGATGCCAAAACACCAACTTTCTATGAAAAATGGACAAAACCGTTGAAAGCTCCTCCATAGAGAGAGTTGAGCAACTTCGGACCATCAAAGTTGCTCTGTGTACACTTTTTATTGTTGTTCTATGTAAAATTTTATGAATACAAGCTTACAAGATTATTTCGATTCGAAAACATCAACTTTCTATGACAAATGGACAAAACCGTTGAAAGCTCCTTCATAGAGAGAGTTGAGCAACTTCGGACCATCAAAGTTGCTCTGTATACACTTTTTATTGTTGTTCTATATAAAACTTTATGTATACAAGCTTCCAAGATTATTTCGATTCCAAAACACCAACTTTCTAAGAGAAATGGATAAAACCGTTAAAAGCTCTTCCATAGAGAGAGTTGAGCAACTTCGGACCATCAAAGATGCTCGGTGTACACTTTTTATTGTTCTTCTATGTCAAATTTTACGAGTATAAGCTTCTTAGATTATTTCCATACCCAAACACCAACTTTCTATGAAAAATGGACAAAACCGTTGAAAGCTCCTCCATAGAGAGAGTTGAGCAACTTCGGACCATCAAAGTTGCTTTGTGTAAACTTTTTATTGTTGTTCTATGTAAAATTTTATGAATACAAGCTTACAAGAATATTTCGATTCCAAAACACCAACTTTCTATGACAAATGGATAAAACCGTTAAAAGCTCCCCCATAGAGAGAGTTGAGCAACTTCGGACCATCAAAGTTGCTCTGTGTACACTTTTTATTGTTGTTCTATGTAAAATTTTATGAATACAGGCTTACAAGAATATTTCGATTCCAAAACACCGACTTTCTATGAAAAATGGACAAAACCGTTAAAAGCTCCTCCATAGAGAGAGTTGAGCAACTTCGGACCATCAAAGTTGCTCGGTGTACACTTTTTCTTGTTCTACTATGTCAAATTTTACGAGTATAAGCTTCGTAGATTATTTCGATGCCAAAACACCAACTTTCTACGACAAATGGACAAAACCGTTAAAAGCTCCTCCATAGAGAGAGTTGAGCAACTTCGGACCATCAAAGTTGCTCGGTGTACACTTTTTATTGTTCTACTATGTCAAATTTTACGAGTATAAGCTTCGTAGATTATTTCGATGCCAAAACACCAACTTTCTACGACAAATGGAAAAAACCGTTAAAAGCTCCTCCATAGAGAGAGTTGAGCAACTTCGGACCATCAAAAATGCTCGGTGTACCCTTTTTATTGTTCTTATATGTCAAATTTCATGAGTATAAGCTTCCTAGATTATTTCGATCCCAAAACAGCAGCTTTCTATGAGATATGGACAAAACCGTTGAAAACTCCTCCATAGAGAGAGTTGAGCAACTTCGGACAATCAAAGTTGCTCTGTGTAAACTTTTTATTATTGTTCTATGTAAAACTTTATGAATACAAGCTTACAAGATTATTTCGATTCCAAAACACCAACTTTCTATGACAAATGGATAAAACCGTTAAAAGCTCCTACATTGAGAGAGTTGACCAACTTCGGACCATCAAAGATGCTCGGTGTACACTTTCAATTGTTCTTCTATGTCAAATTTTACGAGTATAAGCTTCTTAGATTATTTCCATGCCAAAACACCAACTTTCTATGACAAATGGACAAAACCGTTGAAAGCTCCTCCATAGAGAGAGTTGAGCAACTTCGGACCATCAAAGTCACTCTGTGTACACTTTTTATTGTTGTTCTATGTAAAAATTTATGAATACAAGCTTACAAGATTATTTCGATTCCAAAACATCAACTTTCTATGGCAAATGGATAAAACCGTTAAAAGCTCCTCCATAGAGAGAGTTGACCAAGTTCGGACCATCAAAGTTTCTCTGTGTACACTTTTTATTGTTGTTCTATGTAAAATTTTATGAATACAAGCTTACAAGATTATTTCGATTCCAAAACACCAACTTTCTATGAAAAATGGACAAAACCGTTGAAAGTTCCTCCATAGAGAGAGTTGAGCAACTTCGGAACATCAAAGTTGCTCTGTGTACACTTTTTATTGTTATTCTATGTAAAATTTTATGAATACAAGCTTCCAAGATTATTTCGATTCCGAAACACCAACTTTCTATGACAAATGGATAAAACCGTTAAAAGCTCCTACATAGAGAGAGTTGAGCTACTTCGGACCATCAAAGATCCTCGGTGTATACTTTTTATTGTTCTTCTATGTCAAATTTTACGAGTATAAGCTTCGTAGAATATTTTGATGACAAAACACCAACTATCTGTGAGACAAATGGACCAAAACCGTTTAAAGATCCTCCATAGAGAGAGTTGAGCAACTTCGGACCATCAAAGTTGCTCTGTGTACACTTTTTATTGTTGTTCTATGTAAAATTTTATGAATACAAGCTTACAAGATTATTTCGATTCCAAAACACCAACTTTCAATGAAAAAAGGACAAAACCGTTGAAAGTTCCCCCATAGAGAGAGTTGAGCAACTTCGGACCATCAAAGTTGCTCTGTGTACATTTTTTATTGTTGTTCTATGTAAAATTTTATGAATACAAGCTTCCAAGATTATTTCGATTCCAAAAGACCAACTTTCTATGACAAATGGATAAAACCGTTAAAAGCTCCTACATAGAGAGAGTTGAGCAACTTCAGACCATCAAAGATGCTCGGTGTATACTTTTTATTGTTCTTCTATGTCAAATTTTACGAGTATAAGCTTCGTAGAATATTTCGATGACAAAACACCAACTATCTGTGAGACAAATGGACCAAAACCGTTTAAAGCTCCTCCATAGAGAGAGTTGACCAACTTCGGACCATCAAAGTTGCTCTGTGTACACTTTTTATTGTTGTTCTATGTAAAATTTTATGAATACAAGCTTACAAGATTATTTCGATTCCAAAACACCAACATTCAATGAAAAATGGACAAAACCGTTGAAAGCTTCTCCATAGAGAGAGTTGAGCAACTTCGGACCATTAAAGTTGCTATGTGTACACTTTTTATTGTTGTTCTATGTAAAATTTTATGAACACAAGCTTCCAAGATTATTTCGATTCCAAAAAACCAACTTTCTATGACAAATGGATAAAACCGTTAAAAGCTCCTACATAGAGAGAGTTGACCAAGTTCGGACCATCAAAGTTTCTCTGTGTACACTTTTTATTGTTGTTCTATGTAAAATTTTATGAATACAAGCTTACAAGATTATTTCGATTCCAAAACACCAACTTTCTATGAAAAATGGACAAAACCGTTGAAAGTTCCTCCATAGAGAGAGTTGAGCAACTTCGGAACATCAAAGTTGCTCTGTGTACACTTTTTATTGTAATTCTATGTAAAATTTTATGAATACAAGCTTCCAAGATTATTTCGATTCCGAAACACCAACTTTCTATGACAAATGGATAAAACCGTTAAAAGCTCCTACATAGAGAGAGTTGAGCTACTTCGGACCATCAAAGATCCTCGGTGTATACTTTTTATTGTTCTTCTATGTCAAATTTTACGAGTATAAGCTTCGTAGAATATTTTGATGACAAAACACCAACTATCTGTGAGACAAATGGACCAAAACCGTTTAAAGATCCTCCATAGAGAGAGTTGAGCAACTTCGGACCATCAAAGTTGCTCTGTGTACACTTTTTATTGTTGTTCTATGTAAAATTTTATGAATACAAGCATACAAGATTATTTCGATTCCAAAACACCAACTTTCAATGAAAAAAGGACAAAACCGTTGAAAGTTCCCCCATAGAGAGAGTTGAGCAACTTCGGACCATCAAAGTTGCTCTGTGTACATTTTTTATTGTTGTTCTATGTAAAATTTTATGAATACAAGCTTCCAAGATTATTTCGATTCCAAAAGACCAACTTTCTATGACAAATGGATAAAACCGTTAAAAGCTCCTACATAGAGAGAGTTGAGCAACTTCAGACCATCAAAGATGCTCGGTGTATACTTTTTATTGTTCTTCTATGTCAAATTTTACGAGTATAAGCTTCGTAGAATATTTCGATGACAAAACACCAACTATCTGTGAGACAAATGGACCAAAACCGTTTAAAGCTCCTCCATAGAGAGAGTTGAGCAACTTCGGAACATCAAAGTTGCTCTGTGTACACTTTTTATTGTTGTTCTATGTAAAATTTTATGAATACAAGCTTACAAGATTATTTCGATTCCAAAACACCAACTTTCAATGAAAAATGGACAAAACCGTTGAAAGCTTCTCCATAGAGAGAGTTGAGCAACTTCGGACCATTAAAGTTGCTATGTGTACACTTTTTATTGTTGTTCTATGTAAAATTTTATGAACACAAGCTTCCAAGATTATTTCGATTCCAAAAAACCAACTTTCTATGACAAATGGATAAAACCGTTAAAAGCTCCTACATAGAAAGAGTTGAGCAACCTCGGACCATCAAAGATGCTCGGTGTACACTTTTAATTGTTCTTCTATGTCAAATTTTACGAGTATAAGCTTCGTAGATTATTTCGATGCCAAAACACCAACTTTCTATGAAAAATGGACAAAACCATTGAAACTCCTCCATAGCGAGAGTTGAGCAACTTCGGACCATCAAAGTTGCTCTGTGTACACTTTTTATTGTTGTTCTATGTAAAATTTTATAAATACAAGCTTACAAGATTATTTCGATTCCAAAACATCGACTTTCTATGAAAAATGGACAAAACTGTTGAAAGCTCCTCCATAGAGAGAGTTGAGCAACTTCAGACCATCAAGGTTGCTCTTTGCACACTTTTTGTTGTTGTTCTATGTATAATTTTATGAATACAAGCTTCGTAGATTATTTCGATGCCAAAACACCAACTTTCTATGAAAAATGGACAAAACCATTGAAACTCCTCCATAGCGAGAGTTGAGCAACTTCGGACCATCAAAGTTGCTCTGTGTACACTTTTTATTGTTGTTTTATGTAAAATTTTATAAATACAAGCTTACAAGATTATTTCGATTCCAAAACATCGACTTTCTATGAAAAATGGACAAAACTGTTGAAAGCTCCTCCATAGAGAGAGTTGAGCAACTTCAGACCATCAAGGTTGCTCTTTGCACACTTTTTGTTGTTGTTCTATGTATAATTTTATGAATACAAGCTTACAAGATTATTTCGATTCCAAAACACCAACTTTCAATCAAAAATGGACAAAACCGTTGAAAGCTTCTCCATAGAGAGAGTTGAGCAACTTCGGACCATTAAAGTTGCTATGTGTACACTTTTTATTGTTGTTCTATGTAAAATTTTATGAACACAAGCTTCCAAGATTATTTCGATTCCAAAAAACCAACTTTCTATGACAAATGGATAAAACCGTTAAAAGCTCCTACATAGAAAGAGTTGAGCAACCTCGGACCATCAAAGATGCTCGGTGTACACTTTTAATTGTTCTTCTATGTCAAATTTTACGAGTATAAGCTTCGTAGATTATTTCGATGCCAAAACACCAACTTTCTATGAAAAATGGACAAAACCATTGAAACTCCTCCATAGAGAGAGTTGAGCAACTTCGGACCATCAAAGTTGCTCTGTGTACACTTTTTATTGTTGTTCTATCTAACATTCTATGAATACAAGCTTCCAAGATTATTTCGATTTCAAAAATCCAACTTTCTATGACAAATGGATAAAACCGTTAAAAGCTCCTACATTGAGAGAGTTGACCAACTTCGGACCATCAAAGATGCTCGGTGTACACTTTTAATTGTTCTTCTATGTCAAATTTTACGAGTATAAGCTTCGTAGATTATTTCGATGCCAAAACACCAACTTTCTATGAAAAATGGACAAAACCATTGAAACTCCTCCATAGCGAGAGTTGAGCAACTTCGGACCATCAAAGTTGCTCTGTGTACACTTTTTATTGTTGTTCTATGTAACATTCTATGAATACAAGCTTCCAAGATTATTTCGATTCCAAAAAACCAACTTTCTATGACAAATGGATAAAACCGTTAAAAGCTCCAACATTGAGAGAGTTGACCAACTTCGGACCATCAAAGATGCTCGGTGTACACTTTTAATTGTTCTTCTATGTCAAATTTTACGAGTATAAGCTTCTTAGATTATTTCCATGCCAAAACACCAACTTTCTATGAAAAATGGACAAAACCGTTGAAAGCTCCTCTATAGAGAGAGTGAGCAACTTCGGACCATCAAAGTTGCTTTGTGTAAACCTTTTATTGTTGTTCTATGTAAAATTTTATGAATACAAGCGTACAAGATTATTTCGATTCCAAAACATCAACTTTCTATGACAAATGGATAAAACCGTTAAAAGCCATAGAGAGAGTTGACCAACTTCGGACCATCAAAGTTGCTCTGTGTACACTTCTTATTGTTGTTCTATGTAAAATTTTATGAATACAAGCTTACAAGATTATTTCGATTCCAAAACACCAACTTTCTATGAAAAATGGACAAAACCGTTAAAAGCACCTCCATAGAGAGAGTTGAGCAACTTCGGACCATCAAAGTTGCTCTGCGTACACTTTTTATTGTTGTTCTATGTAAAATTTTATTAATACAAGCTTACAAGAATATTTTGATTTCAAAACACCAACTTTCTATGACAAATGGATAAAACCGTTAAAAGCTCCCCCATAGAGAGAGTTGAGCAACTTCGGACCATCAAAGTTGCTCTGTGTACACTTTTTATTGTTGTTCTATGTAAAATTTTATAAATACAAGCTTACAAGATTATTTCGATTCCAAAACATCGACTTTCTATGAAAAATGGACAAAACTGTTGAAAGCTCCTCCATAGAGAGAGTTGAGCAACTTCAGACCATCAAGGTTGCTCTTTGCACACTTTTTGTTGTTGTTCTATGTATAATTTTATGAATACAAGCTTACAAGATTATTTCGATTCCAAAACACCAACTTTCTATGAAAAATGCACAAAGCCGTTGAAAGTTCCTCCATAGAGAGAGTTGAGCAACTTCGGACCATCAAAGTTGCTCTGTGCACACTTTTTATTGTTGTTCTATGTTAAATTTTATGAATACAAGCTTCCAAGATTATTTCGATTCCGAAACACCAACTTTCTATGACAAATGGATAAAATCGTTAAAAGCTCCTACATAGAGAGAGTTGAGCAACTTCGGACCATCAAACATCCTCGGTGTATACTTTTTATTGTTCTTCTATGTCAAATTTTACGAGTATAAGCTTCTTAGATTATTTCCATGCCAAAACACCAACTTTCTATGAAAAATGGACAAAACCGTTGAAAGCTCCTCTATAGAGAGAGTTGAGCAACTTCGGACCATCAAAGTTGCTCTGTGCACACTTTTTATTGTTGTTCTATGTAAAATTTTATGAATACAAGCTTCCAAGATTATTTCGATTCCGAAACACCAACTTTCTATGACAAATGGATAAAACCGTTAAAAGCTCCTACATTGAGAGAGTTGACCAACTTCGGACCATCAAAGATGCTCGGTGTACACTTTTAATTGTTCTTCTATGTCAAATTTTACGAGTACAAGCTTCTTAGATTATTTCCATGCCAAAACACCAACTTTCTATGAAAAATGGACAAAACCGTTGAAAGCTCCTCTATAGAGAGAGTTGAGCAACTTCGGACCATCAAAGTTGCTTTGTGTAAACCTTTTATTGTTGTTCTATGTAAAATTTTATGAATACAAGCGTACAAGATTATTTCGATTCCAAAACATCAACTTTCTATGACAAATGGATAAAACCGTTAAAAGCCATAGAGAGAGTTGACCAACTTCGGACCATCAAAGTTGCTCTGTGTACACTTCTTATTGTTGTTCTATGTAAAATTTTATGAATACAAGCTTACAAGATTATTTCGATTCCAAAACACCAACTTTCTATGAAAAATGGACAAAACCGTTAAAAGCACCTCCATAGAGAGAGTTAAGCAACTTCGGACCATCAAAGTTGCTCTGTGTACACTTTTTATTGTTGTTCTATGTAAAATTTTATTAATACAAGCTTACAAGAATATTTCGATTTCAAAACACCAACTTTCTATGACAAATGGATAAAACCGTTAAAAGCTCCCCCATAAAGAGAGTTGAGCAACTTCGGACCATCAAAGTTGCTCTGTGTACACTTTTTATTGTTGTTCTATGTAAAATTTTATAAATACAAGCTTACAAGATTATTTCGATTCCAAAACATCGACTTTCTATGAAAAATGGACAAAACTGTTGAAAGCTCCTCCATAGAGAGAGTTGAGCAACTTTAGACCATCAAGGTTGCTCTTTGCACACTTTTTGTTGTTGTTCTATGTATAATTTTATGAATACAAGCTTACAAGATTATTTCGATTCCAAAACACCAACTTTCAATGAAAAATGGACAAAACCGTTGAAAGCTTCTCCATAGAGAGAGTTGAGCAACTTCGGACCATTAAAGTTGCTATGTGTACACTTTTTATTGTTGTTCTATGTAAAATTTTATGAACACAAGCTTCCAAGATTATTTCGATTCCAAAAAACCAACTTTCTATGACAAATGGATAAAACCGTTAAAAGCTCCTACATAGAAAGAGTTGAGCAACCTCGGACCATCAAAGATGCTCGGTGTACACTTTTAATTGTTCTTCTATGTCAAATTTTACGAGTATAAGCTTCGTAGATTATTTCGATGCCAAAACACCAACTTTCTATGAAAAATGGACAAAACCATTGAAACTCCTCCATAGAGAGAGTTGAGCAACTTCGGACCATCAAAGTTGCTCTGTGTACACTTTTTATTGTTGTTCTATCTAACATTCTATGAATACAAGCTTCCAAGATTATTTCGATTTCAAAAATCCAACTTTCTATGACAAATGGATAAAACCGTTAAAAGCTCCTTCATTGAGAGAGTTGACCAACTTCGGACCATCAAAGATGCTCGGTGTACACTTTTAATTGTTCTTCTATGTCAAATTTTACGAGTATAACTTCGTAGATTATTTCGATGCCAAAACACCAACTTTCTATGAAAAATGGACAAAACCATTGAAACTCCTCCATAGCGAGAGTTGAGCAACTTCGGACCATCAAAGTTGCTCTGTGTACACTTTTTATTGTTGTTCTATGTAACATTCTATGAATACAAGCTTCCAAGATTATTTCGATTCCAAAAAACCAACTTTCTATGACAAATGGATAAAACCGTTAAAAGCTCCTACATTGAGAGAGTTGACCAACTTCGGACCATCAAAGATGCTCGGTGTACACTTTTAATTGTTCTTCTATGTCAAATTTTACGAGTATAAGCTTCTTAGATTATTTCCATGCCAAAACACCAACTTTCTATGAAAAATGGACAAAACCGTTGAAAGCTCCTCTATAGAGAGAGTTGAGCAACTTCGGACCATCAAAGTTGCTTTGTGTAAACCTTTTATTGTTGTTCTATGTAAAATTTTATGAATACAAGCGTACAAGATTATTTCGATTCCAAAACATCAACTTTCTATGACAAATGGATAAAACCGTTAAAAGCCATAGAGAGAGTTGACCAACTTCGGACCATCAAAGTTGCTCTGTGTACACTTCTTATTGTTGTTCTATGTAAAATTTTATGAATACAAGCTTACAAGATTATTTCGATTCCAAAACACCAACTTTCTATGAAAAATGGACAAAACCGTTAAAAGCACCTCCATAGAGAGAGTTGAGCAACTTCGGACCATCAAAGTTGCTCTGTGTACACTTTTTATTGTTGTTCTATGTAAAATTTTATTAATACAAGCTTACAAGAATATTTCGATTTCAAAACACCAACTTTCTATGACAAATGGATAAAACCGTTAAAAGCTCCCCCATAGAGAGAGTTGAGCAACTTCGGACCATCAAAGTTGCTCTGTGTACACTTTTTATTGTTGTTCTATGTAAAATTTTATAAATACAAGCTTACAAGATTATTTCGATTCCAAAACATCGACTTTCTATGAAAAATGGACAAAACTGTTGAAAGCTCCTCCATAGAGAGAGTTGAGCAACTTCAGACCATCAAGGTTGCTCTTTGCACACTTTTTGTTGTTGTTCTATGTATAATTTTATGAATACAAGCTTACAAGATTATTTTGATTCCAAAACACCAACTTTCTATGAAAAATGGACAAAGCCGTTGAAAGTTCCTCCATAGAGAGAGTTGAGCAACTTCGGACCATCAAAGTTGCTCTGTGCACACTTTTTATTGTTGTTCTATGTAAAATTTTATGAATACAAGCTTCCAAGATTATTTCGATTCCGAAACACCAACTTTCTATGACAAATGGATAAAATCGTTAAAAGCTCCTACATAGAGAGAGTTGAGCAACTTCGGACCATCAAACATCCTCGGTGTATACTTTTTATTGTTCTTCTATGTCAAATTTTACGAGTATAAGCTTCGTAGATTATAACGATGCCAAAACACCAACTTTCTATGAAAAATGGACAAAACCATTGAAACTCCTCCATAGAGAGAGTTGAGCAACTTCGGACCATCAAAGTTGCTCTGTGTACACTTTTTATTGTTGTTCTATGTAACATTCTATGAATACAAGCTTCCAAGATTATTTCGATTCCAAAAAACCAACTTTCTATGACAAATGGATAAAACCGTTAAAAGCTCCTACATTGAGAGAGTTGACCAACTTCGGACCATCAAAGATGCTCGGTGTACACTTTTAATTGTTCTTCTATGTCAATTTTTACGAGTATAAGCTTCGTAGATTATTTCGATGCCAAAACACCAACTTTCTATGAAAAATGGACAAAACCATTGAAACTCCTCCATAGAGAGAGTTGAGCAACTTCGGACCATCAAAGTTGCTCTGTGTACACTTTTTATTGTTGTTCTATGTAACATTCTATGAATACAAGCTTCCAAGATTATTTCGATTCCAAAAAACCAACTTTCTATGACAAATGGATAAAACCGTTAAAAGCTCCTACATTGAGAGAGTTGACCAACTTCGGACCATCAAAGATGCTCGGTGTACACTTTTAATTGTTCTTCTATGTCAAATTTTACGAGTATATGCTTCGTAGATTATTTCGATGCCAAAACACCAACTTTCTATGAAAAATGGACAAAACCATTGAAACTCCTCCATAGAGAGAGTTGAGCAACTTCGGACCATCAAAGTTGCTCTGTGTACACTTTTTATTGTTGTACTATGTAACATTCTATGAATACAAGCTTCCAAGATTATTTCGATTCCAAAAAACCAACTTTCTATGAGAAATGGATAAAACCGTTAAAAGCTCCTAAATTGAGAGAGTTGACCAACTTCGGACCATCAAAGATGCTCGGTGTACACTTTTAATTGTTCTTCTATGTCAAATTTTACGAGTATAAGCTTCTTAGATTATTTCCATACCCAAACACCAACTTTCTATGAAAAATGGACAAAACCGTTGAAAGCTCCTCCATAGAGAGAGTTGAGCAACTTCGGACTATCAAAGTTGCTTTGTGTAAACTTTTTATTGTTGTTCTATGTAAAATTTTATGAATACAAGCTTACAAGAATATTTCGATTCCAAAACACCAACTTTCTATGACAAATGGATAAAACCGTTAAAAGCTCCCCCATAGAGAGAGTTGAGCAACTTCGGACCATCAAAGTTGCTCTGTGTACACTTTTTATTGTTGTTCTATGTAAAATTTTATGAATACAGGCTTACAAGATTATTTCGATTCCAAAACACCGACTTTCTATGAAAAATGGACAAAACTGTTGAAAGCTCCTCCATAGAGAGAGTTGAGCAACTTCAGACCATCAAAGTTGCTCTTTGCACACTTTTTATTGTTGTTCTATGTATAATTTTATGAATACAAGCTTACAAGATTATTTCGATTCCAAAACACCAACTTTCTATGAAAAATGGACAAAGCCGTTGAAAGTTCCTCCATAGAGAGAGTTGAGCAACTTCGGACCATCAAAGTTGCTCTGTGCACACTTTTTATTGTTGTTCTATGTAAAATTTTATGAACACAAGCTTCCAAGATTATTTCGATTCCAAAAAACCGACTTTCTATGACAAATGGATAAAACCGTTAAAAGCTCCTACATTGAGAGAGTTGACCAACTTCAGACAATCAAAGATGCTCGGTGTACACTTTTAATTGTTCTTCTATGTCAAATTTTACGAGTATAAGCTTCGTAGATTATTTCGATGCCAAAACATCAACTTTCTATGAAAAATGGACAAAACCGTTGAAAGCTCCTCCATAGAGAGAGTTGAGCAACTTCGGACCATTAAAGTTGCTCTGTGTACACTTTTTATTGTTGTTCTATGTAAAATTTTATGAACACAAGCTTCCAAGATTATTTCGATTCCAAAAAACCGACTTTCTATGACAAATGGATAAAACCGTTAAAAGCTCCTACATTGAGAGAGTTGACCAACTTCGGACCATCAAAGATGTTCGGTGTACACTTTTAATTGTTCTTCTATGTCAAATTTTACGAGTATAAGCTTCTTAGATTATTTCCATGCCAAAACACCAACTTTCTATGAAAAATGGACAAAACCGTTGAAAGCTCCTCTATAGAGAGAGTTGAGCAACTTCGGACCATCAAAGTTGCTTTGTGTAAACTTTTTATTGTTGTTCTATGTAAAATTTTATGAATACAAGCGTACAAGATTATTTCGATTCCAAAACATCAACTTTCTATGACAAATGGATAAAACCGTTAAAAGCCATAGAGAGAGTTGACCAACTTCGGACCATCAAAGTTGCTCTGTGTACACTTCTTATTGTTTTTCTATGTAAAATTTTATGAACACAAGCTTCCAAGATTATTTCGATTCCAAAAAACCGACTTTCTATGACAAATGGATAAAACCGTTAAAAGCTCCTACATTGAGAGAGTTGACCAACTTCAGACAATCAAAGATGCTCGGTGTACACTTTTAATTGTTCTTCTATGTCAAATTTTACGAGTATAAGCTTCGTAGATTATTTCGATGCCAAAACATCAACTTTCTATGAAAAATGGACAAAACCGTTGAAAGCTCCTCCATAGAGAGAGTTGAGCAACTTCGGACCATTAAAGTTGCTCTGTGTACACTTTTTATTGTTGTTCTATGTAAAATTTTATGAACACAAGCTTCCAAGATTATTTCGATTCCAAAAAACCGACTTTCTATGACAAATGGATAAAACCGTTAAAAGCTCCTACATTGAGAGAGTTGACCAACTTCGGACCATCAAAGATGTTCGGTGTACACTTTTAATTGTTCTTCTATGTCAAATTTTACGAGTATAAGCTTCTTAGATTATTTCCATGCCAAAACACCAACTTTCTATGAAAAATGGACAAAACCGTTGAAAGCTCCTCTATAGAGAGAGTTGAGCAACTTCGGACCATCAAAGTTGCTTTGTGTAAACTTTTTATTGTTGTTCTATGTAAAATTTTATGAATACAAGCGTACAAGATTATTTCGATTCCAAAACATCAACTTTCTATGACAAATGGATAAAACCGTTAAAAGCCATAGAGAGAGTTGACCAACTTCGGACCATCAAAGTTGCTCTGTGTACACTTCTTATTGTTTTTCTATGTAAAATTTTATGAATACAAGCTTACAAGATTATTTCGATTCCAAAACATCAACTTTCTATAAAAAATGGACAAAACCGTTAAAAGCACCTCCATAGAGAGAGTTGAGCAACTTCGGACCATCAAAGTTACTCTGTGTACACTTTTTATTGTTGTTCTATGTAAAATTTTATTAATACAAGCTTACAAGAATATTTCGATTCCAAAACACCAACTTTCTATGACAAATGGATAAAACCGTTAAAAGCTCCTCCATAGAGAGAGTTGAGCAGCTTCGGACCATCAAAGTTGCTCTGTGTACACTTTTTATTGTTGTTCTATGTAAAATTTTATGAATACAAGCTTACAAGATTATTTCGATTTCAAAACACCAACTTTCAATGAAAAATGGACAAAACCGTTGAAAGCTCCTCTATAGAGAGAGTTGAGCAACTTCGGACCATCAAAGTTGCTCTGTGTACATTTTTTATTGTTGTTCTATGTAAAATTTTATGAATACAAGCTTCCAAGATTATTTCGATTCCAAAAGACCAACTTTCTATGACAAATGGATAAAACCGTTAAAAGCTCCTACATAGAGAGAGTTGAGCAACTTCAGACCATCAAAGATGCTCGGTGTACACTCTTAATTGTTCTTCTATGTCAAATTTTACGAGTATATGCTTCGTAGATTATTTCGATGCCAAAACACCAACTTTCTATGAAAAATGGACAAAACCATTGAAACTCCTCCATAGAGAGAGTTGAGCAACTTCGGACCATCAAAGTTGCTCTGTGTACACTTTTTATTGTTGTACTATGTAACATTCTATGAATACAAGCTTCCAAGATTATTTCGATTCCAAAAAACCAACTTTCTATGAGAAATGGATAAAACCGTTAAAAGCTCCTAAATTGAGAGAGTTGACCAACTTCGGACCATCAAAGATGCTCGGTGTACACTTTTAATTGTTCTTCTATGTCAAATTTTACGAGTATAAGCTTCTTAGATTATTTCCATACCAAAACACCAACTTTCTATGAAAAATGGACAAAACCTTTGAAAGCTCCTCCATAGAGAGAGTTGAACAACTTCGGACCATCAAAGTTGCTTTGTGTAAACTTTTTATTGTTGTTCTATGTAAAATTTTATGAATACAAGCTTACAAGAATATTTCGATTCCAAAACACCAACTTTCTATGACAAATGGATAAAACCGTTAAAAGCTCCCCCATAGAGAGAGTTGAGCAACTTCGGACCATCAAAGTTGCTCTGTGTACACTTTTTATTGTTGTTCTATGTAAAATTTTATGAATACAAGCTTACAAGATTATTTCGATTCCAAAACACCGACTTTCTATGAAAAATGGACAAAACTGTTGAAAGCTCCTCCATAGAAAGAGTTGAGCAACTTCAGACCATCAAAGTTGCTCTTTGCACACTTTTTATTGTTGTTCTATGTATAATTTTATGAATACAAGCTTACAAGATTATTTCGATTCCAAAACACCAACTTTCTATGAAAAATGGACAAAGCCGTTGAAAGTTCCTCCATAGAGAGAGTTGAGCAACTTCGGACCATCAAAGTTGCTCTGTGCACACTTTTTATTGTTGTTCTATGTAAAATTTTATGAACACAAGCTTCCAAGATTATTTCGATTCCAAAAAACCGACTTTCTATGACAAATGGATAAAACCGTTAAAAGCTCCTACATTGAGAGAGTTGACCAACTTCAGACAATCAAAGATGCTCGGTGTACACTTTTAATTGTTCTTCTATGTCAAATTTTACGAGTATAAGCTTCGTAGATTATTTCGATGCCAAAACATCAACTTTCTACGAAAAATGGACAAAACCGTTGAAAGCTCCTCCATAGAGAGAGTTGAGCAACTTCGGACCATTAAAGTTGCTCTGTGTACAATTTTTATTGTTGTTCTATGTAAAATTTTATGAACACAAGCTTCCAAGATTATTTCGATTCCAAAAAACCAACTTTCTATGACAAATGGATAAAACCGTTAAAAGCTCCTACATTGAGAGAGTTGACCAACTTCGGACCATCAAAGATGCTCGGTGTACACTTTTAATTGTTCTTCTATGTCAATTTTTACGAGTATAAGCTTCGTAGATTATTTCGATGCCAAAACACCAACTTTCTATGAAAAATGGACAAAACCATTGAAACTCCTCCATAGAGAGAGTTGAGCAACTTCGGACCATCAAAGTTGCTCTGTGTACACTTTTTATTGTTGTTCTATGTAACATTCTATGAATACAAGCTTCCAAGATTATTTCGATTCCAAAAAACCAACTTTCTATGACAAATGGATAAAACCGTTAAAAGCTCCTACATTGAGAGAGTTGACCAACTTCGGACCATCAAAGATGCTCGGTGTACACTTTTAATTGTTCTTCTATGTCAAATTTTACGAGTATATGCTTCGTAGATTATTTCGATGCCAAAACACCAACTTTCTATGAAAAATGGACAAAACCATTGAAACTCCTCCATAGAGAGAGTTGAGCAACTTCGGACCATCAAAGTTGCTCTGTGTACACTTTTTATTGTTGTACTATGTAACATTCTATGAATACAAGCTTCCAAGATTATTTCGATTCCAAAAAACCAACTTTCTATGAGAAATGGATAAAACCGTTAAAAGCTCCTAAATTGAGAGAGTTGACCAACTTCGGACCATCAAAGATGCTCGGTGTACACTTTTAATTGTTCTTCTATGTCAAATTTTACGAGTATAAGCTTCTTAGATTATTTCCATACCCAAACACCAACTTTCTATGAAAAATGGACAAAACCGTTGAAAGCTCCTCCATAGAGAGAGTTGAGCAACTTCGGACTATCAAAGTTGCTTTGTGTAAACTTTTTATTGTTGTTCTATGTAAAATTTTATGAATACAAGCTTACAAGAATATTTCGATTCCAAAACACCAACTTTCTATGACAAATGGATAAAACCGTTAAAAGCTCCCCCATAGAGAGAGTTGAGCAACTTCGGACCATCAAAGTTGCTCTGTGTACACTTTTTATTGTTGTTCTATGTAAAATTTTATGAATACAGGCTTACAAGATTATTTCGATTCCAAAACACCGACTTTCTATGAAAAATGGACAAAACTGTTGAAAGCTCCTCCATAGAGAGAGTTGAGCAACTTCAGACCATCAAAGTTGCTCTTTGCACACTTTTTATTGTTGTTCTATGTATAATTTTATGAATACAAGCTTACAAGATTATTTCGATTCCAAAACACCAACTTTCTATGAAAAATGGACAAAGCCGTTGAAAGTTCCTCCATAGAGAGAGTTGAGCAACTTCGGACCATCAAAGTTGCTCTGTGTACACTTCTTATTATTTTTCTATGTAAAATTTTATGAACACAAGCTTCCAAGATTATTTCGATTCCAAAAAACCGACTTTCTATGACAAATGGATAAAACCGTTAAAAGCTCCTACATTGAGAGAGTTGACCAACTTCAGACAATCAAAGATGCTCGGTGTACACTTTTAATTGTTCTTCTATGTCAAATTTTACGAGTATAAGCTTCGTAGATTATTTCGATGCCAAAACATCAACTTTCTATGAAAAATGGACAAAACCGTTGAAAGCTCCTCCATAGAGAGAGTTGAGCAACTTCGGACCATTAAAGTTGCTCTGTGTACACTTTTTATTGTTGTTCTATGTAAAATTTTATGAACACAAGCTTCCAAGATTATTTCGATTCCAAAAAACCGACTTTCTATGACAAATGGATAAAACCGTTAAAAGCTCCTACATTGAGAGAGTTGACCAACTTCGGACCATCAAAGATGTTCGGTGTACACTTTTAATTGTTCTTCTATGTCAAATTTTACGAGTATAAGCTTCTTAGATTATTTCCATGCCAAAACACCAACTTTCTATGAAAAATGGACAAAACCGTTGAAAGCTCCTCTATAGAGAGAGTTGAGCAACTTCGGACCATCAAAGTTGCTTTGTGTAAACTTTTTATTGTTGTTCTATGTAAAATTTTATGAATACAAGCGTACAAGATTATTTCGATTCCAAAACATCAACTTTCTATGACAAATGGATAAAACCGTTAAAAGCCATAGAGAGAGTTGACCAACTTCGGACCATCAAAGTTGCTCTGTGTACACTTCTTATTATTTTTCTATGTAAAATTTTATGAACACAAGCTTCCAAGATTATTTCGATTCCAAAAAACCGACTTTCTATGACAAATGGATAAAACCGTTAAAAGCTCCTACATTGAGAGAGTTGACCAACTTCAGACAATCAAAGATGCTCGGTGTACACTTTTAATTGTTCTTCTATGTCAAATTTTACGAGTATAAGCTTCGTAGATTATTTCGATGCCAAAACATCAACTTTCTATGAAAAATGGACAAAACCGTTGAAAGCTCCTCCATAGAGAGAGTTGAGCAACTTCGGACCATTAAAGTTGCTCTGTGTACACTTTTTATTGTTGTTCTATGTAAAATTTTATGAACACAAGCTTCCAAGATTATTTCGATTCCAAAAAACCGACTTTCTATGACAAATGGATAAAACCGTTAAAAGCTCCTACATTGAGAGAGTTGACCAACTTCGGACCATCAAAGATGTTCGGTGTACACTTTTAATTGTTCTTCTATGTCAAATTTTACGAGTATAAGCTTCTTAGATTATTTCCATGCCAAAACACCAACTTTCTATGAAAAATGGACAAAACCGTTGAAAGCTCCTCTATAGAGAGAGTTGAGCAACTTCGGACCATCAAAGTTGCTTTGTGTAAACTTTTTATTGTTGTTCTATGTAAAATTTTATGAATACAAGCGTACAAGATTATTTCGATTCCAAAACATCAACTTTCTATGACAAATGGATAAAACCGTTAAAAGCCATAGAGAGAGTTGACCAACTTCGGACCATCAAAGTTGCTCTGTGTACACTTCTTATTGTTTTTCTATGTAAAATTTTATGAATACAAGCTTACAAGATTATTTCGATTCCAAAACATCAACTTTCTATAAAAAATGGACAAAACCGTTAAAAGCACCTCCATAGAGAGAGTTGAGCAACTTCGGACCATCAAAGTTACTCTGTGTACACTTTTTATTGTTGTTCTATGTAAAATTTTATTAATACAAGCTTACAAGAATATTTCGATTCCAAAACACCAACTTTCTATGACAAATGGATAAAACCGTTAAAAGCTCCTCCATAGAGAGAGTTGAGCAGCTTCGGACCATCAAAGTTGCTCTGTGTACACTTTTTATTGTTGTTCTATGTAAAATTTTATGAATACAAGCTTACAAGATTATTTCGATTTCAAAACACCAACTTTCAATGAAAAATGGACAAAACCGTTGAAAGCTCCTCTATAGAGAGAGTTGAGCAACTTCGGACCATCAAAGTTGCTCTGTGTACATTTTTTATTGTTGTTCTATGTAAAATTTTATGAATACAAGCTTCCAAGATTATTTCGATTCCAAAAGACCAACTTTCTATGACAAATGGATAAAACCGTTAAAAGCTCCTACATAGAGAGAGTTGAGCAACTTCAGACCATCAAAGATGCTCGGTGTACACTCTTAATTGTTCTTCTATGTCAAATTTTACGAGTATATGCTTCGTAGATTATTTCGATGCCAAAACACCAACTTTCTATGAAAAATGGACAAAACCATTGAAACTCCTCCATAGAGAGAGTTGAGCAACTTCGGACCATCAAAGTTGCTCTGTGTACACTTTTTATTGTTGTACTATGTAACATTCTATGAATACAAGCTTCCAAGATTATTTCGATTCCAAAAAACCAACTTTCTATGAGAAATGGATAAAACCGTTAAAAGCTCCTAAATTGAGAGAGTTGACCAACTTCGGACCATCAAAGATGCTCGGTGTACACTTTTAATTGTTCTTCTATGTCAAATTTTACGAGTATAAGCTTCTTAGATTATTTCCATACCAAAACACCAACTTTCTATGAAAAATGGACAAAACCTTTGAAAGCTCCTCCATAGAGAGAGTTGAACAACTTCGGACCATCAAAGTTGCTTTGTGTAAACTTTTTATTGTTGTTCTATGTAAAATTTTATGAATACAAGCTTACAAGAATATTTCGATTCCAAAACACCAACTTTCTATGACAAATGGATAAAACCGTTAAAAGCTCCCCCATAGAGAGAGTTGAGCAACTTCGGACCATCAAAGTTGCTCTGTGTACACTTTTTATTGTTGTTCTATGTAAAATTTTATGAATACAAGCTTACAAGATTATTTCGATTCCAAAACACCGACTTTCTATGAAAAATGGACAAAACTGTTGAAAGCTCCTCCATAGAAAGAGTTGAGCAACTTCAGACCATCAAAGTTGCTCTTTGCACACTTTTTATTGTTGTTCTATGTATAATTTTATGAATACAAGCTTACAAGATTATTTCGATTCCAAAACACCAACTTTCTATGAAAAATGGACAAAGCCGTTGAAAGTTCCTCCATAGAGAGAGTTGAGCAACTTCGGACCATCAAAGTTGCTCTGTGCACACTTTTTATTGTTGTTCTATGTAAAATTTTATGAACACAAGCTTCCAAGATTATTTCGATTCCAAAAAACCGACTTTCTATGACAAATGGATAAAACCGTTAAAAGCTCCTACATTGAGAGAGTTGACCAACTTCAGACAATCAAAGATGCTCGGTGTACACTTTTAATTGTTCTTCTATGTCAAATTTTACGAGTATAAGCTTCGTAGATTATTTCGATGCCAAAACATCAACTTTCTACGAAAAATGGACAAAACCGTTGAAAGCTCCTCCATAGAGAGAGTTGAGCAACTTCGGACCATTAAAGTTGCTCTGTGTACAATTTTTATTGTTGTTCTATGTAAAATTTTATGAACACAAGCTTCCAAGATTATTTCGATTCCAAAAAACCAACTTTCTATGACAAATGGATAAAACCGTTAAAAGCTCCTACATTGAGAGAGTTGACCAACTTCGGACCATCAAAGATGCTCGGTGTACACTTTTAATTGTTCTTCTATGTCAATTTTTACGAGTATAAGCTTCGTAGATTATTTCGATGCCAAAACACCAACTTTCTATGAAAAATGGACAAAACCATTGAAACTCCTCCATAGAGAGAGTTGAGCAACTTCGGACCATCAAAGTTGCTCTGTGTACACTTTTTATTGTTGTTCTATGTAACATTCTATGAATACAAGCTTCCAAGATTATTTCGATTCCAAAAAACCAACTTTCTATGACAAATGGATAAAACCGTTAAAAGCTCCTACATTGAGAGAGTTGACCAACTTCGGACCATCAAAGATGCTCGGTGTACACTTTTAATTGTTCTTCTATGTCAATTTTTACGAGTATAAGCTTCGTAGATTATTTCGATGCCAAAACACCAACTTTCTATGAAAAATGGACAAAACCATTGAAACTCCTCCATAGAGAGAGTTGAGCAACTTCGGACCATCAAAGTTGCTCTGTGTACACTTTTTATTGTTGTTCTATGTAACATTCTATGAATACAAGCTTCCAAGATTATTTCGATTCCAAAAAACCAACTTTCTATGACAAATGGATAAAACCGTTAAAAGCTCCTACATTGAGAGAGTTGACCAACTTCGGACCATCAAAGATGCTCGGTGTACACTTTTAATTGTTCTTCTATGTCAAATTTTACGAGTATAAGCTTCGTAGATTATTTCGATGCCAAAACATCAACTTTCTACGAAAAATGGACAAAACCGTTGAAAGCTCCTCCATAGAGAGAGTTGAGCAACTTCGGACCATTAAAGTTGCTCTGTGTACAATTTTTATTGTTGTTCTATGTAAAATTTTATGAACACAAGCTTCCAAGATTATTTCGATTCCAAAAAACCGACTTTCTATGACAAACGGATAAAACCGTTAAAAGCTCCTACATTGAGAGAGTTGATCAACTTCGGACCATCAAAGATGCTCGGTGTACACTTTTAATTGTTCTTCTATGTCAAATTTTACGAGTATAAGCTTCTTAGATTATTTCCATGCCAAAACACCAACTTTCTATGAAAAATGGACAAAACCGTTGAAAGCTCCTCTATAGAGAGAGTTGAGCAACTTCGGACCATCAAAGTTGCTTTGTGTAAACTTTTTATTGTTGTTCTATGTAAAATTTTATGAATACAAGCGTACAAGATTATTTCGATTCCAAAACATCAACTTTCTATGACAAATGGATAAAACCGTTAAAAGCCATAGAGAGAGTTGACCAACTTCGGACCATCAAAGTTGCTCTGTGTACACTTCTTATTGTTTTTCTATGTAAAATTTTATGAATACAAGCTTACAAGATTATTTCGATTCCAAAACATCAACTTTCTATAAAAAATGGACAAAACCGTTAAAAGCACCTCCATAGAGAGAGTTGAGCAACTTCGGACCATCAAAGTTACTCTGTGTACACTTTTTATTGTTGTTCTATGTAAAATTTTATTAATACAAGCTTACAAGAATATTTCGATTCCAAAACACCAACTTTCTATGACAAATGGATAAAACCGTTAAAAGCTCCTCCATAGAGAGAGTTGAGCAGCTTCGGACCATCAAAGTTGCTCTGTGTACACTTTTTATTGTTGTTCTATGTAAAATTTTATGAATACAAGCTTACAAGATTATTTCGATTTCAAAACACCAACTTTCAATGAAAAATGGACAAAACCGTTGAAAGCTCCTCCATAGAGAGAGTTGAGCAACTTCGGACCATCAAAGTTGCTCTGTGTACATTTTTTATTGTTGTTCTATGTAAAATTTTATGAATACAAGCTTCCAAGATTATTTCGATTCCAAAAGACCAACTTTCTATGACAAATGGATAAAACCGTTAAAAGCTCCTACATAGAGAGAGTTGAGCAACTTCAGACCATCAAAGATGCTCGGTGTACACTCTTAATTGTTCTTCTATGTCAAATTTTACGAGTATATGCTTCGTAGATTATTTCGATGCCAAAACACCAACTTTCTATGAAAAATGGACAAAACCATTGAAACTCCTCCATAGAGAGAGTTGAGCAACTTCGGACCATCAAAGTTGCTCTGTGTACACTTTTTATTGTTGTACTATGTAACATTCTATGAATACAAGCTTCCAAGATTATTTCGATTCCAAAAGACCAACTTTCTATGACAAATGGATAAAACCGTTAAAAGCTCCTACATAGAGAGAGTTGAGCAACTTCAGACCATCAAAGATGCTCGGTGTACACTCTTAATTGTTCTTCTATGTCAAATTTTACGAGTATATGCTTCGTAGATTATTTCGATGCCAAAACACCAACTTTCAATGAAAAATGGACAAAACCGTTGAAAGCTCCTCCATAGAGAGAGTTGAGCAACTTCGGACCATCAAAGTTGCTCTGTGTACATTTTTTATTGTTGTTCTATGTAAAATTTTATGAATACAAGCTTCCAAGATTATTTCGATTCCAAAAGACCAACTTTCTATGACAAATGGATAAAGCCGTTGAAAGTTCCTCCATAGAGAGAGTTGAGCAACTTCGGACCATCAAAGTTGCTCTGTGCACACTTTTTATTGTTGTTCTATGTAAAATTTTATGAATACAAGCTTCCAAGATTATTTCGATTCCGAAACACCAACTTTCTATGAAAAATGGATAAAATCGTTAAAAGCTCCTACATAGAGAGAGTTGAGCAACTTCAGACCATCAAAGATCCTCGGTGTATACTTTTTATTGTTCTTCTATGTCAAATTTTACGAGTATAAGCTTCGTAGATTATTACGATGCCAAAACACCAACTTTCTATGAAAAATGAACAAAACCATTGAAATCTCCTCCATAGAAAGAGTTGAGCAACTTCGGACTATCAAAGTTGCTCTGTGTACACTTTTTATTGTTGTTCTATGTAAAATTTTATGAATACAAGCTTACAAGATTATTTCGATTCCAAAACACCAACTTTCTATGAAAAATGGACAAAACCGTTGAAAGTTCCTCCATAGAGAGAGTTGAGCAACTTCGGACCATCAAAGTTGCTCTGTGCACACTTTATATTGTTGTTCTATGTAAAATTTTATGAACACAAGCTTCCAAGATTATTTCGATTCCAAAAAACCGACTTTCTATGACAAATGGATAAAACCGTTAAAAGCTCCTACATTGAGAGAGTTGACCAACTTCGGACCATCAAAGATGCTCGGTGTACACTTTTAATTGTTCTTCTATGTCAAATTTTACGAGTATAAGCTTCTTAGATTATTTCCATGCCAAAACACCAACTTTCTATGAAAAATGGACAAAACCGTTGAAAGCTCCTCCATAGAGAGAGTTGAGCAACTTCGGACCATCAAAGTTGCTTTGTGTAAACTTTTTATTGTTGTTCTATGTAAAATTTTATGAATACAAGCGTACAAGATTATTTCGATTCCAAAACATCAACTTTCTATGACAAATGGATAAAACCGTTAAATGCCATAGAGAGAGTTGACCAACTTTGGACCATCAAAGTTGCTCTGTGTACACTTCTTATTGTTTTTCTATGTAAAATTTTATGAATACAAGCTTACAGGATTATTTCGATTCCAAAACATCAACTTTCTATAAAAAATGGACAAAACCGTTAAAAGCACCTCCATAGAGAGAGTTGAGCAACTTCGGACCATCAAAGTTACTCTGTGTACACTTTTTATTGTTGTTCTATGTAAAATTTTATTAATACAAGCTTACAAGAATATTTCGATTCCAAAACACTAACTTTCTATGACAAATAGATAAAACCGTTAAAAGCTCCCCCATAGAGAGAGTTGAGCAACTTCGGACCATCAAAGTTGCTCTGTGTACACTTTTTATTGTTGTTCTATGTAAAATTTTATGAATACAAGGTTACAAGATTATTTTGATTCCAAAACACCGACTTTCTATGAAAAATGGACAAAAATGTTGAAAGCTCCTCCATAGAGAGAGTTGAGCAACTTCAGACCATCAAAGTTGCTCTTTGCACACTTTTTATTGTTGTTCTATGTATAATTTTATGAATACAAGCTTACAAGATTATTTCGATTCCAAAACACCAACTTTCTATGAAAAATGGACAAAGCCGTTGAAAGTTCCTCCATAGAGAGAGTTGAGCAACTTCGGACCATCAAAGTTGCTCTGTGCACACTTTTTATTGTTGTTCTATGTAAAATTTTATGAATACAAGCTTCCAAGATTATTTCGATTCCGAAACACCAACTTTCTATGAAAAATGGATAAAATCGTTAAAAGCTCCTACATAGAGAGAGTTGAGCAACTTCAGACCATCAAAGATCCTCGGTGTATACTTTTTATTGTTCTTCTATGTCAAATTTTACGAGTATAAGCTTCGTAGATTATTACGATGCCAAAACACCAACTTTCTATGAAAAATGAACAAAACCATTGAAATCTCCTCCATAGAAAGAGTTGAGCAACTTCGGACTATCAAAGTTGCTCTGTGTGCACTTTTTATTGTTGTTCTATGTAAAATTTTATGAATACAAGCTTACAAGATTATTTCGATTCCAAAACACCAACTTTCTATGAAAAATGGACAAAACCGTTGAAAGTTCCTCCATAGAGAGAGTTGAGCAACTTCGGACCATCAAAGTTGCTCTGTGCACACTTTATATTGTTGTTCTATGTAAAATTTTATGAATACAAGCTTACAAGATTATTTCGATTCCAAAACATCAACTTTCTATGACAAATGGATAAAACCGTTAAAAGCTCCTCCATAGAGAGAGTTGACCAACTTCGGACCATCAAAGTTGCTCTGTGTACAATTTTTATTGTTGTTCTATGTAAAATTTTATGAATACAAGCTTCCAAGATTATTTCGATTCCCAAACATCAACTTTCTATGACAAATGGATAAAACCGTTAAAAGCTCCTACATAGAGAGAGTTGAGCAACTTCGGACCATCAAAGATGCTTGGTGTATACTTTTAATTGTTCTTCTATGTCAAATTTTACGAGTATAAGCTTCGTAGATTATTTCGATGCAAAACACCAACTTTCTATGAAAAATGGACAAAACCGTTGAAAGCTCCTCCATAGAGAGAGTTGAGCAACTTCGGACCATCAAAGTTGCTCTGTGTACAATTTTTATTGTTGTTCTATGTAAAATTTTATTAATACAAGCTTACAAGAATATTTCGATTCCAAAACACCAACTTTCTATGACAAATGGATAAAACCGTTAAAAGCTTCCCCATAGAGAGAGTTGAGCAACTTCGGACCATCAAAAATGCTCGGTGTACCCTTTTTATTGTTCTTATATGTCAAATTTCATGAGTATAAGCTTCCTAGATTATTTCTATCCCAAAACAGCAACTTTCTATGAGAAATGGACAAAAGCGTTGAAAGCTCCTCCATAGAGAGAGTTGATCAACTTCGGACCATCAAAGATCCTCGGTGTATACTTTTTATTGTTCTTCTATGTCAAATTTTACGAGTATAAGCTTCGTAGATTATTATGATGCCAAAACACCAACTTTCTATGAAAAACGAACAAAACTATTGAAATCTCCTCCATAGAGAGAGTTGAGCAACTTCGGACTATCAAAGTTGCTCTGTGTACACTTTTTATTGTTGTTCTATGTAAAATTTTATGAATACAAGCTTACAAGATTATTTCGATTCCAAAACACCAACTTTCTATGAAAAATGGACCAAACCGTTGAAAGTTCCTCCATAGAGAGAGTTGAGCAACTTCGGACCATCAAAGTTGCTCTCTACACACTTTATATTGTTGTTCTATGTAAAATTTTATGAATACAAGCTTACAAGATTATTTGGATTCCAAAACATCAACTTTCTATGACAAATGGATAAAACCGTTAAAAGCTCCTCCATAGAGAGAGTTGACCAACTTCGGACCATCAAAGTTGCTCTGTGTACACTTTTTATTGTTGTTCTATGTAACATTCTATGAATACAAGCTTCCAAGATTATTTCGATTCCAAAAAACCAACTTTCTATGACAAATGGATAAAACCGTTAAAAGCTCCTACATTGAGAGAGTTGACCAACTTCGGACCATCAAAGATGCTCGGTGTACACTTTTAATTGTTCTTCTATGTTAAATTTTACGAGTATAAGCTTCTTAGATTATTTCCATGCCAAAACACCAACTTTCTATGAAAAATGGACAAAACCGTTGAAAGCTCCTCCATAGAGAGAGTTGAGCAACTTCGGACCATCAAAGTTGCTTTGTGTAAACTTTTTATTGTTGTTCTATGTAAAATTTTATGAATACAAGCGTACAAGATTATTTCGATTCCAAAACATCAACTTTCTATGACAAATGGATAAAACCGTTAAAAGCCATAGAGAGAGTTGACCAACTTCGGACCATCAAAGTTGCTCTGTGTACACTTCTTATTGTTGTTCTATGTAAAATTTTATGAATACAAGCTTACAAGATTATTTCGATTCCAAAACACCAACTTTCTATGAAAAATGGACAAAACCGTTAAAAGCACCTCCATAGAGAGAGTTGAGCAACTTCGGACCATCAAAGTTGCTCTGTGTATATTTTTTATTGTTGTTCTATGTAAAATTTTATTAATACAAGCTTACTAGAATATTTCGATTCCAAAACACCAACTTTCTATGACAAATGGATAAAACCGTTAACTGCTCCCCCATAGAGAGAGTTGAGCAACTTCGGACCATAAAAGTTGCTCTGTGCACACTTTATATTGTTGTTCTATGTAAAATTTTATGAATACAAGCTTACAAGATTATTTCGATTCCAAAACATCAACTTTCTATGACAAATGGATAAAACCGTTAAAAGCTCCTCCATAGAGAGAGTTGACCAACTTCGGACCATCAAAGTTGCTCTGTGTACACTTTTTATTGTTGTTCTATGTAAAATTTTATGAATACAAGCTTCCAAGATTATTTCGATTCCAAAACATCAACTTTCTATGACAAATGGATAAAACCGTTAAAAGCTCCTACATAGAGAGAGTTGAGCAACTTCGGACCATCAAAGATGCTTGGTGTACACTTTTAATTGTTCTTCTATGTCAAATTTTACGAGTATAAGCTTCGTAGATTATTTCGATGCAAAACACCAACTTTCTATGAAAAATGGACAAAACCGTTGAAAGCTCCTCCATAGAGAGAGTTGAGCAACTTCGGACCATCAAAGTTGCTCTGTGTACACTTTTTATTGTTGTTCTATGTAAAATTTTATGAATACAAGCTTCCAAGATTATTTTGATTCCAAAACACCAACTTTCTATGACAAATGGATAAAACCGTTAACTGCTCCCCCATAGAGAGAGTTGAGCAACTTCGGACCATAAAAGTTGCTCTGTGCACACTTTATATTGTTGTTCTATGTAAAATTTTATGAATACAAGCTTACAAGATTATTTCGATTCCAAAACATCAACTTTCTATGACAAATGGATAAAACCGTTAAAAGCTCCTCCATAGAGAGAGTTGACCAACTTCGGACCATCAAAGTTGCTCTGTGTACACTTTTTATTGTTGTTCTATGTAAAATTTTATGAATACAAGCTTCCAAGATTATTTCGATTCCAAAACATCAACTTTCTATGACAAATGGATAAAACCGTTAAAAGCTCCTACATAGAGAGAGTTGAGCAACTTCGGACCATCAAAGATGCTTGGTGTACACTTTTAATTGTTCTTCTATGTCAAATTTTACGAGTATAAGCTTCGTAGATTATTTCGATGCAAAACACCAACTTTCTATGAAAAATGGACAAAACCGTTGAAAGCTCCTCCATAGAGAGAGTTGAGCAACTTCGGACCATCAAAGTTGCTCTGTGTACACTTTTTATTGTTTTTCTATGTAAAATTTTATTAATACAAGCTTACAAGAATATTTCGATTCCAAAACACCAACTTTCTATGACAAATGGATAAAACCGTTAAAAGCTCCCCCATAGAGAGAGTTGAGCAACTTCGGACCATGAAAAATGCTCGGTGTACCCTTTTTATTGTTCTTATATGTCAAATTTCATGAGTATAAGCTTCCTAGATTATTTCTATCCCAAAACAGCAACTTTCTATGAGAGATGGACAAAAGCGTTGAAAGCTCCTCCATAGAGAGAGTTGATCAACTTCGGACCGTCAAAGATCTTCGGTGTATACTTTTTATTGTTCTTCTATGTCAAATTTTACGAGTATAAGCTTCGTAGATTATTATGATGCCAAAACACCAACTTTCTATGAAAAATGAACAAAACCATTGAAATCTCCTCCATAGAGAGAGTTGAGCAACTTCGGACTATCAAAGTTGCTCTGTGTACACTTTTTATTGTTGTTCTATGTAAAATTTTATGAATACAAGCTTACAAGATTATTTCGATTCCAAAACACCAACTTTCTATGAAAAATGGACAAAACCGTTGAAAGTTCCTCCATAGAGAGAGTTGAGCAACTTCGGATAATTAAAGTTGCTCTGTGCACACTTTATATTGTTGTTCTATGTAAAATTTTATGAATACAAGCTTACAAGATTATTTCGATTCCAAAACATCAACTTTCTATGAAAAATGGATAAAACCGTTAAAAGCTCCTCCATAGAGAGAGTTGACCAACTTCGGACCATCAAAGTTGCTCTGTGTACACTTTTTATTGTTGTTCTATGTAACATTCTATGAATACAAGCTTCCAAGATTATTTCGATTCCAAAAAACCAACTTTCTATGACAAATGGATAAAACCGTTAAAAGCTCCTACATTGAGAGAGTTGACCAACTTCGGACCATCAAAGATGCTCGGTGTACACTTTTAATTGTTCTTCTATGTTAAATTTTAGGAGTATAAGCTTCTTAGATTATTTCCATGCCAAAACACCAACTTTCTATGAAAAATGGACAAAACCGTTGAAAGCTCCTCCATAGAGAGAGTTGAGCAACTTCGGACCATCAAAGTTGCTTTGTGTAAACTTTTTATTGTTGTTCTATGTAAAATTTTACGAATACAAGCGTACAAGATTATTTCGATTCCAAAACATCAACTTTCTATGACAAATGGATAAAACCGTTAAAAGCCATAGAGAGAGTTGACCAACTTCGGACCATCAAAGTTGCTCTGTTTACACTTCTTATTGTTGTTCTATGTAAAATTTTATGAATACAAGCTTACAAGATTATTTCGATTCAAAAACACCAACTTTCTATGAAAAATGGACAAAACCGTTAAAAGCACCTCCATAGAGAGAGTTGAGCAACTTCGGACCATCAAAGTTGCTCTGTGTACATTTTTTATTGTTGTTCTATGTAAAATTTTATTAATACAAGCTTACTAGAATATTTCGATTCCAAAACACCAACTTTCTATGACAAATGGATAAAACCGTTAACTGCTCCCCCATAGAGAGAGTTGAGCAACTTCGGACCATAAAAGTTGCTCTGTGCACACTTTATATTGTTGTTCTATGTAAAATTTTATGAATACAAGCTTACAAGATTATTTCGATTCCAAAACATCAACTTTCTATGACAAATGGATAAAACCGTTAAAAGCTCCTCCATAGAGAGAGTTGACCAACTTCGGACCATCAAAGTTGCTCTGTGTACACTTTTTATTGTTGTTCTATGTAAAATTTTATGAATACAAGCTTCCAAGATTATTTCGATTCCAAAACATCAACTTTCTATGACAAATGGATAAAACCGTTAAAAGCTCCTACATAGAGAGAGTTGAGCAACTTCGGACCATCAAAGATGCTTGGTGTACACTTTTAATTGTTCTTCTATGTCAAATTTTACGAGTATAAGCTTCGTAGATTATTTCGATGCAAAACACCAACTTTCTATGAAAAATGGACAAAACCGTTGAAAGCTCCTCCATAGAGAGAGTTGAGCAACTTCGGACCATCAAAGTTGCTCTGTGTACACTTTTTATTGTTGTTCTATGTAAAATTTTATGAATACAAGCTTCCAAGATTATTTTGATTCCAAAACACCAACTTTCTATGACAAATGGATAAAACCGTTAACTGCTCCCCCATAGAGAGAGTTGAGCAACTTCGGACCATAAAAGTTGCTCTGTGCACACTTTATATTGTTGTTCTATGTAAAATTTTATGAATACAAGCTTACAAGATTATTTCGATTCCAAAACATCAACTTTCTATGACAAATGGATAAAACCGTTAAAAGCTCCTCCATAGAGAGAGTTGACCAACTTCGGACCATCAAAGTTGCTCTGTGTACACTTTTTATTGTTGTTCTATGTAAAATTTTATGAATACAAGCTTCCAAGATTATTTCGATTCCAAAACATCAACTTTCTATGACAAATGGATAAAACCGTTAAAAGCTCCTACATAGAGAGAGTTGAGCAACTTCGGACCATCAAAGATGCTTGGTGTACACTTTTAATTGTTCTTCTATGTCAAATTTTACGAGTATAAGCTTCGTAGATTATTTCGATGCAAAACACCAACTTTCTATGAAAAATGGACAAAACCGTTGAAAGCTCCTCCATAGAGAGAGTTGAGCAACTTCGGACCATCAAAGTTGCTCTGTGTACACTTTTTATTGTTGTTCTATGTAAAATTTTATTAATACAAGCTTACAAGAATATTTCGATTCCAAAACACCAACTTTCTATGACAAATGGATAAAACCGTTAAAAGCTCCCCCATAGAGAGAGTTGAGCAACTTCGGACCATGAAAAATGCTCGGTGTACCCTTTTTATTGTTCTTATATGTCAAATTTCATGAGTATAAGCTTCCTAGATTATTTCTATCCCAAAACAGCAACTTTCTATGAGAGATGGACAAAAGCGTTGAAAGCTCCTCCATAGAGAGAGTTGATCAACTTCGGACCGTCAAAGATCCTCGGTGTATACTTTTTATTGTTCTTCTATGTCAAATTTTACGAGTATAAGCTTCGTAGATTATTATGATGCCAAAACACCAACTTTCTATGAAAAATGAACAAAACCATTGAAATCTCCTCCATAGAGAGAGTTGAGCAACTTCGGACTATCAAAGTTGCTCTGTGTACACTTTTTATTGTTGTTCTATGTAAAATTTTATGAATACAAGCTTACAAGATTATTTCGATTCCAAAACACCAACTTTCTATGAAAAATGGACAAAACCGTTGAAAGTTCCTCCATAGAGAGAGTTGAGCAACTTCGGATAATTAAAGTTGCTCTGTGCACACTTTATATTGTTGTTCTATGTAAAATTTTATGAATACAAGCTTACAAGATTATTTCGATTCCAAAACATCAACTTTCTATGAAAAATGGATAAAACCGTTAAAAGCTCCTCCATAGAGAGAGTTGACCAACTTCGGACAATCAAAGTTGCTCTGTGTACACTTTTTATTGTTGTTCTATGTAACATTCTATGAATACAAGCTTCCAAGATTATTTCGATTCCAAAAAACCAACTTTCTATGACAAATGGATAAAACCGTTAAAAGCTCCTACATTGAGAGAGTTGACCAACTTCGGACCATCAAAGATGCTCGGTGTACACTTTTAATTGTTCTTCTATGTTAAATTTTAGGAGTATAAGCTTCTTAGATTATTTCCATGCCAAAACACCAACTTTCTATGAAAAATGGACAAAACCGTTGAAAGCTCCTCCATAGAGAGAGTTGAGCAACTTCGGACCATCAAAGTTGCTTTGTGTAAACTTTTTATTGTTGTTCTATGTAAAATTTTACGAATACAAGCGTACAAGATTATTTCGATTCCAAAACATCAACTTTCTATGACAAATGGATAAAACCGTTAAAAGCCATAGAGAGAGTTGACCAACTTCGGACCATCAAAGTTGCTCTGTTTACACTTCTTATTGTTGTTCTATGTAAAATTTTATGAATACAAGCTTACAAGATTATTTCGATTCAAAAACACCAACTTTCTATGAAAAATGGACAAAACCGTTAAAAGCACCTCCATAGAGAGAGCTGAGCAACTTCGGACCATCAAAGTTGCTCTGTGTACACTTTTTATTGTTGTTCTATGTAAAATTTTATTAATACAATCTTACAAGAATATTTCGATTCCAAAACACCAACTTTCTATGACAAATGGATAAAACCGTTAAAAGCTCCCCCATAGAGAGAGTTGAGCAACTTCGGACCATCAAAGTTGCTCTGTGTACACTTTTTATTGTTGTTCTATGTAAAATTTTATGAATACAAGCTTACAAGATTATTTCGATTCCAAAACACCGACTTTCTATGAAAAATGGACAAAACTGTTGAAAGCTCCTCCATAGAGAGAGTTGAGCAACTTCAGACCATCAAAGTTGCTCTTTGCACACTTTTTATTGTTGTTCTATGTATAATTTTATGAATACAAGCTTACAAGATTATTTCGATTCCAAAACACCAACTTTCTATGAAAAATGGACAAAGCCGTTGAAAGTTCCTCCATAGAGAGAGTTGAGCAACTTCGGACCATTAAAGTTGCTCTGTGCACACTTTTTATTGTTGTTCTATGTAAAATTTTATGAATACAAGCTTCCAAGATTATTTCGATTCCGAAACACCAACTTTCTATGACAAATGGATAAAATCGTTAAAAGCGCCTACATAGAGAGAGTTGAGCAACTTCGGACCATCAAAGATCCTCGGTGTATACTTTTTATTGTTCTTCTATGTCAAATTTTACGAGTATAAGCTTCGTAGATTATTACGATGCCAAAACACCAACTTTCTATTAAAAATGGACAAAACCATTGAAACTCCTCCATAGAGAGAGTTGAGCAACTTCGGACCATCAAAGTTGCTCTGTGTACACTTTTTATTGTTGTTCTATGTAACATTCTATGAATACAAGCTCCCAAGATTATTTCGATTCCAAAAAACCAACTTTCTATGACAAATGGATAAAACCGTTAAAAGCTCATACATTGAGAGAGTTGACCAACTTCGGACCATCAAAGATGCTCGGTGTACACTTTTAATTGTTCTTCTATGTCAAATTTTACGAGTATAAGCTTCTTAGATTATTTCCATGCCAAAACACCAACTTTCTATGAAAAATGGTCAAAACCGTTGAAAGCTCCTCCATAGAGAGAGTTGAGCAACTTCGGACCATCAAAGTTGCTTTGTGTAAACTTTTTATTGTTGTTCTATGTAAAATTTTATGAATACAAGTGTACAAGATTATTTCGATTCCAAAACATCAACTTTCTATGACAAATGGACAAAACCGTTAAAAGCCATAGAGAGAGTTGACCAACTTCGGACCATCAAAGTTGCTCTGTGTACACTTCTTATTGTTGTTCTATGTAAAATTTTATGAATACAAGCTTACAAGATTATTTCGATTCCAAAACACCAACTTTCTATGAAAAATGGACAAAACCGTTAAAAGCACCTCCATAGAGAGAGTTGAGCAACTTCGGACCATCAAAGTTGCTCTGTGTACACTTTTTATTGTTGTTCTATGTAAAATTTTATTAATACAAGCTTACTAGAATATTTCGATTCCAAAACACCAACTTTCTATGACAAATGGATAAAACCGTTAAAAGCTCCCCCATAGAGAGAGTTGAGCAACTTCGGACCATCAAAGTTGCTCTGTGTACACTTTTTATTGTGGTTCTATGTAAAATTTTATGAATACAAGCTTACAAGATTATTTCGATTCCAAAACACGGACTTTCTATGAAAAATAGACAAAACTTTTGAAAGCTCCTCCATAGAGAGAGTTGAGCAACTTCAGACCATCGAAGTTGCTCTTTCCACACTTTTTATTGTTGTTCTATGTATAATTTTATGAATACAGGCTTACAAGATTATTTCGATTCCAAAACACCAACTTTCTATGAAAAATGGACAAAGCCGTTGAAAGTTCCTCCATAGAGAGAGTTGAGCAACTTCGGACCATCAAAGTTGCTCTGTGCACACTTTTTATTGTTGTTCTATGTAAAATTTTATGAATACAAGCTTCCAAGATTATTTCGATTCCGAAACACCAACTTTCTATGACAAATGGATAAAATCGTTAAAAACTCCTACATAGAGAGAGTTGAGCAACTTCGGACCATCAAAGATCCTCGGTGTATACTTTTTATTGTTCTTCTATGTCAAATTTTACGAGTATAAGCTTCGTAGATTATTACGATGCCAAAACACCAACTTTCTATGAAAAATGAACAAAACCATTGAAAGCTCCTCCATAGAGAGAGTTGAGCAACTTCGGACTATCAAAGTTGCTCTGTGTACACTTTTTATTGTTGTTCTATGTAAAATTTTATGAATACAAGCTTCCAAGATTATTTTGATTCCAAAACATCAACTTTCTATGACAAATGGATAAAACCGTTAAAAGCTCCTCCATAGAGAGAGTTGACCAAGTTCGGACCATCAAAGTTGCCCTGTGTACACTTTTTATTGTTGTTCTATGTAAAATTTTATTAATACAAGCTTACAAGAATATTTCGATTCCAAAACACCAACTTTCTATGACAAATGGATAAAACCGTTAAAAGCTCCCCCATAGAGAGAGTTGAGCAACTTCGGACCATCAAAGTTGCTCTGTGTACACTTTTTATTGTTGTTCTATGTAAAATTTTATGAATACAAGCTTAGAAGATTATTTCGATTCCAAAACACCAACTTTCTATGAAAAATAGACAAAACCGTTGAAAGCTCCTCCATAGAGAGAGTTGAGCAACTTCGAACCATCAAAGTTGCTCTGTGTACACTTTTTATTGTTGTTCTATGGAAAATTTTATGAATACAAGCTTCCAAGATTATTTCGATTCCAAAACCCCAACTTTCTAAGAGAAATGGATAAAACCGTTAAAAGCTCCTCCATAGAGAGAGTTGAGCAACTTCGGACTATCAAAAATGCTCGGTGTACCCTTTTTATTGTTCTTATATGTCAAATTTCATGAGTATAAGCTTCCTAGATTATTTCTATCCCAAAACAGCAACTTTCTATGAGAAATGGACAAAAGCGTTGAAAGCTCCTCCATAGAGAGAGTTGATCAACTTCGGATCATCAAAGTTGCTCTGTTTAAATCTTTTATTGTTGTTCTATGTAAAATTTTATGAATACAAGCTTACAAGATTATTTCGATTCCAAAACACCAACTTTCTATGAAAAATGAACAAAACCGTTGAAAGCTCCTCCATAGAGAGAGTTGACCAACTTTGGACCATCAAAGTTGCTCTGTGTACACTTTTTATTGTTGTTCTATGTAAAATTTTATGAATACAAGCTTCCAAGATTATTTCGATTCCAAAAAAACAACTTTCTATGACAAATGGATAAAACCGTTAAAAGCTCCTACATTGAGAGAGTTGACCAACTTCAGATCATCAAAGATGCTCGGTGTACACTTTTAATTGTTCTTCTATGTCAAATTTTACGAGTATAAGCGTCTTAGATTATTTCCATGCCAAAACACCAACTCTCTATGAAAAATGGACAAAACCGTTAAAAGCTCCCCCATAGAGAGAGTTGAGCAACTTCGGACCATCAAAGTTGCTCTGTGTACACTTTTTATTGTTGTTCTATGTAAAATTTTATGAATACAAGCTTACAAGATTATTTCGATTCCAAAACACCGACTTTCTATGAAAAATGGACAAAACTGTTGAAAGCTCCTCCATAGAGAGAGTTGAGCAACTTCGGACCATCAAAGTTGCTCTGTGAACACTTTATATTGTTGTTCTATGTAAAATTTTATGAATACAAGCTTATAAGATTATTTCGATTCCAAAACATCAACTTTCTATGACAAATGGATAAAACCGTTAAAAGCTCCTCCAAAGAGAGAGTTGACCAACTTCGGACCATCAAAGTTGCTCTGTGTACACTTTTTATTGTTGTTCTATGTAAAATTTTATGAATACAAGCTTCCAAGATTATTTCGATTCCAAAACATCAACTTTCTATGAAAAATGGATAAAACCGTTAAAAGCTCCTACATAGAGAGAGTTGAGCAACTTCGGACCATCAAAGATGCTCGGTGTACACTTTTAATTGTTCTTCTATGTCAAATTTTACGAGTATAAGCTTCGTAGATTATTTCGATGCAAAACACCAACTTTCTATGAAAAATGGACAAAACCGTTGAAAGCTCCTCCATAGAGAGAGTTGAGCAACTTCGGACCATCAAAGTTGCTCTGTGTACACTTTTTATTGTTGTTCTATGTAACATTCTATGAATACAAGCTTCCAAGATTATTTCGATTCCAAAAAACCAACTTTCTATGACAAATGGATAAAACCGTTAAAAGCTCATACATTGAGAGAGTTGACCAACTTCGGACCATCAAAGATGCTCGGTGTACACTTTTAATTGTTCTTCTATGTCAAATTTTACGAGTATAAGCTTCTTAGATTATTTCCATGCCAAAACACCAACTTTCTATGAAAAATGGTCAAAACCGTTGAAAGCTCCTCCATAGAGAGAGTTGAGCAACTTCGGACCATCAAAGTTGCTTTGTGTAAACTTTTTATTGTTGTTCTATGTAAAATTTTATGAATACAAGCGTACAAGATTATTTCGATTCCAAAACATCAACTTTCTATGACAAATGGACAAAACCGTTAAAAGCCATAGAGAGAGTTGACCAACTTCGGACCATCAAAGTTGCTCTGTGTACACTTCTTATTGTTGTTCTATGTAAAATTTTATGAATACAAGCTTACAAGATTATTTCGATTCCAAAACACCAACTTTCTATGAAAAATGGACAAAACCGTTAAAAGCACCTCCATAGAGAGAGTTGAGCAACTTCGGACCATCAAAGTTGCTCTGTGTACACTTTTTATTGTTGTTCTATGTAAAATTTTATTAATACAAGCTTACTAGAATATTTCGATTCCAAAACACCAACTTTCTATGAAAAATGGATAAAACCGTTAAAAGCTCCCCCATAGAGAGAGTTGAGCAACTTCGGACCATCAAAGTTGCTCTGTGTACACTTTCTATTGTGGTTCTATGTAAAATTTTATGAATACAAGCTTACAAGATTATTTCGATTCCAAAACACGGACTTTCTATGAAAAATGGACAAAACTTTTGAAAGCTCCTCCATATAGAGAGTTGAGCAACTTCAGACCATCAAAGTTGCTCTTTCCACACTTTTTATTGTTGTTCTATGTATAATTTTATGAATACAGGCTTACAAGATTATTTCGATTCCAAAACACCAACTTTCTATGAAAAATGGACAAAGCCGTTGAAAGTTCCTCCATAGAGAGAGTTGAGCAACTTCGGACCATCAAAGTTGCTCTGTGCACACTTTTTATTGTTGTTCTATGTAAAATTTTATGAATACAAGCTTCCAAGATTATTTCGATTCCGAAACACCAACTTTCTATGACAAATGGATAAAATCGTTAAAAACTCCTACATAGAGAGAGTTGAGCAACTTCGGACCATCAAAGATCCTCGGTGTATACTTTTTATTGTTCTTCTATGTCAAATTTTACGAGTATAAGCTTCGTAGATTATTACGATGCCAAAACACCAACTTTCTATGAAAAATGAACAAAACCATTGAAAGCTCCTCCATAGAGAGAGTTGAGCAACTTCGGACTATCAAAGTTGCTCTGTGTACACTTTTTATTGTTGTTCTATGTAAAATTTTATGAATACAAGCTTCCAAGATTATTTCGATTCCAAAACATCAACTTTCTATGACAAATGGATAAAACCGTTAAAAGCTCCTCCATAGAGAGAGTTGACCAACTTCAGACCATCAAAGTTGCTCTGTGTACACTTTTTATTGTTGTTCTATGTAAAATTTTATGAATACAAGCTTCCAAGATTATTTCGATTCCAAAACATCAATTTTCTATGACAAATGGATAAAACCGTTAAAAGCTCCTACATAGAGAGAGTTGAGCAACTTCGGACCATCAAAGATGCTTGGTGTACACTTTTAATTGTTCTTCTATGTCAAATTTTACGAGTATAAGCTTCGTAGATTATTTCGATGCAAAACACCAACTTTCTATGAAAAATGGACAAAACCGTTGAAAGCTCCTCCATAGAGAGAGTTGAGCAACTTCGGACCATCAAAGTTGCTCTGTGTACAATTTTTATTGTTGTTCTATGTAAAATTTTATTAATACAAGCTTACAAGAATATTTCGATTCCAAAACACCAACTTTTTATGACAAATGGATAAAACCGTTAAAAGCTCCCCCATAGAGAGAGTTGAGCAACTTCGGACCATCAAAGTTGCTCTGTGTACACTTTTTATTGTTGTTCTATGTAAAATTTTATGAATACAAGCTTAGAAGATTATTTCGATTCCAAAACACCAACTTTCTATGAAAAATGGACAAAACCGTTGAAAGCTCCTCCATAGAGAGAGTTGAGCAACTTCGAACCATCAAAGTTGCTCTGTGTACACTTTTTATTGTTCTTCTATGGAAAATTTTATGAATACAAGCTTCCAAGATTATTTCGATTCCAAAACACCAACTTTCTAAGAGAAATGGATAAAACCGTTAAAAGCTCCTCCATAGAGAGAGTTGAGCAACTTCGGACCATCAAAAATGCTCGGTGTACCCTTTTTATTGTTCTTATATGTCAAATTTCATGAGTATAAGCTTCCTAGATTATTTCTATCCCAAAACAGCAACTTTCTATGAGAAATGGACAAAAGCGTTGAAAGCTCCTCCATAGAGAGAGTTGATCAACTTCGGACCATCAAAGTTGCTCTGTGTAAACCTTTTATTGTTGTTCTAAGTAAAATTTTATGAATACAAGCTTCTAAGATTATTTCGATTCCAAAACACCAACTTTCTATTACAAATGGATAAAACCGTTAAAAGCTCCTACATAGAGAGAGTTGAGCAACTTCGGACCATCAAAGTTGCTCTGTGTACACTTTTTATTGTTCTTCTATGTCAAATTTACGAGTACAAGCTTAGTAGATTATTTCGATGCCAAAACACCAACTTTCTATGAAAAATGAACAAAACCATTGAAAGCTCCTCCATAGAGAGAGTTGAGCAACTTCGGACCATCAAAGTTGCTCTGTGTACACTTTTTATTGTTGTTCTATGTAAAATTTTATGAATACAAGCTTACAAGATTATTTCGATTCCAAAACACCAACTTTCTATGAAAAATGGACAAAACCGTTGAAAGCTCCTCCATAGAGAGAGTTGAGCAACTTCGAACCATCAAAGTTGCCCTGTGTACACTTTTTATTTTTTGTTCTATGTAAAATTTTATGAATACAAGCTTCCAAGATTATTTCGATTCCAAAACACCAACTTTCTAAGAGAAATGGATAAAACCGTTAAAAGCTCCTCCATAGAGAGAGTTGAGCAACTTCGGACCATCAAAGTTGCTTTGTGTAAACTTTTTATTGTTGTTCTATGTAAAATTTTATGAATACAAGCGTACAAGATTATTTCGATTCCAAAACATCAACTTTCTATGACAAATGGACAAAACCGTTAAAAGCCATAGAGAGAGTTGACCAACTTCGGACCATCAAAGTTGCTCTGTGTACACTTCTTATTGTTGTTCTATGTAAAATTTTATGAATACAAGCTTACAAGATTATTTCGATTCCAAAACACCAACTTTCTATGAAAAATGGACAAAACCGTTAAAAGCACCTCCATAGAGAGAGTTGAGCAACTTCGGACCATCAAAGTTGCTCTGTGTACACTTTTTATTGTTGTTCTATGTAAAATTTTATTAATACAAGCTTACTAGAATATTTCGATTCCAAAACACCAACTTTCTATGACAAATGGATAAAACCGTTAAAAGCTCCCCCATAGAGAGAGTTGAGCATCTTCGGACCATCAAAGTTGCTCTGTGTACACTTTTTATTGTGGTTCTATGTAAAATTTTATGAATACAAGCTTACAAGATTATTTCGATTCCAAAACACGGAATTTCTATGAAAAATGGACAAAACTTTTGAAAGCTCCTCCATAGAGAGAGTTGAGCAACTTCAGACCATCAAAGTTGCTCTTTCCACACTTTTTATTGTTGTTCTATGTATAATTTTATGAATACAGGCTTACAAGATTATTTCGATTCCAAAACACCAACTTTCTATGAAAAATGGACAAAGCCGTTGAAAGTTCCTCCATAGAGAGAGTTGAGCAACTTCGGACCATCAAAGTTGCTCTGTGCACACTTTTTATTGTTGTTCTATGTAAAATTTTATGAATACAAGCTTCCAAGATTATTTCGATTCCGAAACACCAACTTTCTATGATAAATGGATAAAATCGTTACAAGCTCCTACATAGAGAGAGTTGAGCAACATCGGACCACCAATGATGATCGGTGTACACTTTTTATTGTTCTTCTATGTCAAATTTTACGAGTATAAGCTTCCTAGATTATTTCGATGCCAAAACACCATATTTCTACGACAAATTGACAAAACCGTTAAAAGCTTCTCCATAGAGAGAGTTGAGCAACTTCGGACCATCAAGGATGCTCGGTGTACACTTTTTATTGTTCTTCTATGTCAAATTTTACGAGTATAAGCTTCGTAGATTATTTCGATGCCAAAACACCAACTTTCTATGAAAAATGGACAAAACCGTTGAAAGCTCCAACATAGAGAGAGTTGAACATGTTCGGACCATCAAAGTTGCTCGGCGTACACTTTTTACTATAGTTCTATGTCAAATTTTGCGAGTATAAGCTTCCTAGATTATTTCGTTGGCAAAACATCAACTTTCTATGACAAATGGACAAAACCGTTAAAAGCTCCTCCATAGAGAGAGTTGAGCAACTTCGTACCATCAAAGATGCTCGGTGTACACTTTTTATTGTTCTTCTATGTAAAATTTTACGAGTATAAGCTTTGTAGATTATTTCGATGCCAAAACACCAACTTTCTATGAAAAATGGACAAAACCGTTGAAAGCACCTACATAGAGAGAGTTGAGCAAGTTCGGACCATCAAAGTTCCTCGGCGTACACTTTTTACTATAGTTCTATGTCAAATTTTGCGAGTATAAGCTTCCTAGATTATTTCGATGGCAAAACATCAACTTTCTATGACAAATGGACAAAAGCGTTAAAAGTTCCTTCATAGAGAGAGTTGAGCATCTTCGGACCATCAAAGTTTCTCGTTGTATACTTTTTATTGTTCTTCTATGTGAAATTTTACGAGTATAAGCTTTCTAGATTATTTCGATGACAAAACACCAATTTTCTTTGAGACAAATGGACAAAACCGTTAAAAGCTCCTCCATAGACAGGGTTGAGCAACTTCGGACCATCAAAGTTACTCTGTGTACACTTTTATTTGTTCTTCTATGTCAGATTTTACGAGTATAGGCTTGCTAGATTAGTTCCATGCAAAAACAACAACTTTCTATGAAAAATGGACAAAACTGTTGAAAGATCCTCCATAGAGATAGTTGAGCAACTTCTGACCATCAAAGTTGCTCTGTGTACACTTTTTATTGTCGTTCTATGTAAAATTTTATGAATACAAGCTTCCAAGATTATTTCGATTCCAAAACACCAACTTTCTATGACAAATGGATAAAACCGTTAAAAGCTCCTACATAGAGAGAGTTGAGCAACTTCGGACCATCAAAGATGCTCGGTGTACACTTTTTATTGTTCTTCAATGTCAAATTTTACGAGTACAAGCTTCGTAGATTATTTTGATGCCAAAACACCAACTTTCTATGAAAAATGGACAAAACCGTTGAAAGCTCCTCCATAGAGAGAGTTGAGAAACTTCGGACCGTCAAAGTTGCTCTGTGTACACTTTTTATTGTTGTTCTATGTAAAATTTTATGAATACAAGCTTACAAGATTATTTCAATTCCAAAACATCAACTTTCTATGACAAATGGATAAAACCGTTAAAAGCTCCTCCATAGAGAGAGTTGAGCAACTTCGGACCATCAAAGTTGCTCTGTGTACACTTTTTATTATTGTTCTATGTAAAATTTTATGAATACAAGCTTACAAGATTATTTCGATTCCAAAACATCAACTTTCTATGACAAATGGATACAACCGTTAAAAGCTCCTCCATAGAGAGAGTTGACCAACTTCGGATCATCAAAGTTGCTCTGTGTACACTTTTTATTGTTGTTCTATGTAAAATTTTATGAATACAAGCTTACAAGATTATTTCGATTCCAAAACACCAACTTTCTATGAAAAATGGACGAAACCGTTGAAAGCTCCTCCATAGAGAGAGTTGACCAACTTCGGACCATCAAAGTTGCTCTGTGTACACTTTTTATTGTTGTTCTATGTAAAATTTTATGAATACAAGCTTCCAAGATTATTTCGATTCCAAAACACCAACTTTCTATGACAAATGGATAAAACCGTTAAAAGTTCCTACATAAAGAGAGTTGAGCAAGTTCGGACAACCAAAGTTGCTCGGAGTATACTTTTTACTATGCTTCTATATCAGATTTTACGAGTATAGGCTTGCTAGATTATTTCCATGCCAAAACACCAACTTTCTATGACAAATGGACAAAATTGTTAAACGATCCTCCATAGAGATACTTGAGCAACTTCGACCTTCAATGTTGCTCCGAATACACTTTTTATTGTTCTTCTATGTTAAATTTTACGAGTATAAGCTTCCTAGATTATTTCGATGGCAAAACACCCACTTTCTATGAAAAATGGACAAAACCGTTGAAAGCTCCTCCATAGAGAGAGTTGAGAAACTTCCGACCATCAAAGTTGCTCTGTGTACACTTTTTATTGTTGTTCTATGTAAAATTTTATGAATACAAGCTTACAAGATTATTTCGATTCCAAAACACCAACTTTCTTTGACAAAAGGATAATACCGTTGAAAGCTCCTACATAGAGAGAGTTGAAGAAGTTCGGACCATCAAAGTTGCTCGGCGTACACTTTTTACTATTCCTCTATGTCAAATTTTGCGAGTATAAGCTTCCTAGATTATTTAGATGGCAAAACATCAACTTTCTATGACAAATGGACAAAAGCGTTAAAACCTCCTTCATAGAGAGTGTTGATCATCTTCGGAGCATCAAGGTTTCTCGGTGTACACTTTTTATTGTTCTCTATGTGAAATTTTACGAGTATAATCTTCCTAGATTATTTCGATGCCAAAACACCAACTTTCTGTGAGACAAATGGACCAAACCGTTAAAAGCTCCTCCATCGAGAGAGTTGAGCAACTTCGGACCATCAAAGTTGCTCGATGTACACTTTTTATTGTTGTTCTATTTAAAATTTTATAAATACAGCTTCCAAGATTATTTCGATTCCAAAACACCAACTTTCTATGACAAATGGATAAAACCGTTAAAAGCTCCTACATAGAGAGAGTTGAGAAACTTCGGACCATCAAAGATCCTCAGTGTACACTTTTTATTGTTCTTCTATGTCAAATTTTACGAGTATAAGCTTCGTAGATTATTTCGATGCCAAAACACCAACTTTCAATGAAAAATGGACAAAACCGTTGAAAGCTCCTACATGGAGAGAGTTGAACAAGTTCGGACCTTCAAAGTTGCTCGGCGTACACTTTTTACTATTCCTCTATGTCAAATTTTACGAGTATAAGCTTCGTAGATTATTTCGATGCCAAAACACCAACTTTCTATGAAAAATGGACAAAACCGTTGAAAGCTCCTCCATAGAGAGAGTTGAGCAACTTCGGACCATCAAAGTTGCTCTCTGTACACTTTTTATTGTTGTTCTATGTAAAATTTTATAAATACAGCTTCAAAGATTATTTCGATTCCAAAACACCAACTTTCTATGACAAATGGATAAAACCGTTAAAAGCTCCAACATAGAGAGAGTTGAGCAACTTATGACCATCAAAGATCCTCGGTGTACAGTTTTTATTCTTCCTGTATGTCAAATTTTACGAGTATAAGCTTCGTAGATTATTTCGATGCCAAAACACCAACTTTCTATGAAAAATGGACAAAACCGTTGAAAGCTCCTACATGGAGAGAGTTGAACAAGTTTGGACCATCAAATATGCTCGGCGTACACTTTTTACTATTGTTCTATGTTAAATTTTGCGAGTATAAGCTTCCTAGATTATTTCGATGGCAAAACATCAACTTTCTATGACAAATGGACAAAAGCGTTAAAAGCTCCTTCATAGAGAGAGTTGAGCATCTTCGGACCATCAAAGTTTCTCGGTGTACAACTTTTGTTGTTCTTCTATGTGATATTTTACGAGTATAAGCTTCCTAGATTATTTCGATGACAAAACACCAATTTTCTGTGAGACAAATGGACAAAACCGTTAAAAGCTCCTCCATAGACAGGGTTGAGCAACTTCGGACCATCAAAGTTACTCTGTGTACACTTTTATTTGTTCTTCTATGTAAAATTTTACGAGTATAAGCTTCGTAGATTATTTCGATGCCAAAACACCAACTTTCTATGAAAAATGGACAAAACCGTTGAAAGCTCCTCCATAGAGAGAGTTGAGCAACTTCGGACCATCAAAGTTACTCTCTGTACACTTTTTATTGTTGTTCTATTTAAAATTTTATAAATACAGCTTCCAAGATTATTTCGATTCCAAAACACCAACTTTCTATGACAAATGGATAAAACCGTTAAAAGCTTCTACATAGAGAGAGTTGAGCAACTTTGGACCATCAAAGTTGCTCGATGTACACTTTTTATTGTTCTTTTATATGAAATTTTACGAGTATAAGCTTCCTCGATTATTTCGATGACAAAACACTAACTTTCTATAACAAATAAATGGACACAACCGTTAAAAGCTCCTCCATAGAGAGAGTTGAGCAACTTCGGACAACCAAAGTTGCTCAGAGTATAGTTTTTACTATGCTTCTATTTCGGATTCTACGAGTATAGGCTTGCTAGATTATTTCCATGCCAAAACACCAACTTTCTATGACAAATGGATAAAACCGTTAAAAGCTCCTACATAGAGAGAGTTGAGCAACTTCGGACCATCAAAGATGCTCGGTGTACACTTTTTATTGTTCTTCAATGTCAAATTTTACGAGTACAAGCTTCGTAGATTATTTTGATGCCAAAACACCAACTTTCTATGAAAAATGGACAAAACCGTTGAAAGCTCCTCCATAGAGAGAGTTGAGCAACTTCGGACCGTCAAAGATGCTCGGTGTACACTTTTTATTGTTGTTCTATGTAAAATTTTATGAGTATAAGCTTACAAGATTATTTCGATCCCAAAACACCAACTTTCTATGAGAAATAGACAAAACCGTTAAAAGCTCCTCCATAGAGAGAGTTGAGCAACTTCGGACGATCAAAGTTGCTCTGTGTACACTTTTTATTGTTGTTCAATGTCAAATTTTGCGAGTATAAGCTTCGTAGATTATTTCGATGCCAAAACATCAACTTTCTATGAAAAATGGACAAAACCGTTCAAAGCTCCTACATAGAGAGAGTTGAACAAGTTCGAACCATCAAAGTTGCTCGTCGTACACTTTTTACTATTCTTCTATGTCAAATTTTACGATTATAAGCTTCCTAGATTATTTCGATGGCAAAACATCAAGTTTGAATGACAAATGGACAAAAGCGTTAAAATCTTCTTCATCGAGAGAGTTAATCATCTTCGGACCATCAAAGTTTCTCGGTGTACACGTTTTATTATTCTCTATGTGAAATTTTACGAGTATAAGCTTCGTAGATTATTTCGATGCCAAAACACCAACTTTCTATGGAAAATGGACAAAACCATTGAAAGCTCTTACGTAGAGAGAGTTGAAGAAGTTTGGACCATCAAAGTTGCTCGGCGTACACTTTTTACTATTCTTCTATGTCAAATTTTGCGAGTATAAGCTTCCTAGATTATTTCGATGGCAAAACATCAAGTTTCTATGACAAATGGACAAAAGCGTTAAAAGCTCCTTCATAGAGAGAGTTGAGCATCTTCGGACCATCAAAGTTTCTCGGTGTACACTTTTTATTATTCTTCTATGTGAAATTTTACGAGTATAAGCTTCCTAGATTATTTCGATGACAAAACACCAATTTTCTATGAGACAAATGGAAAAAACCGTTAAAAGCTCCTCCATAGAGAGAGTTGAGCAACTTCGCACCATCAAAATTGCTCTTTGTAGACTTTTTATCGTTATTCTATGTAAAATTTTATGAATACAAGCTTCCATGATTATTTCGATTCCAAAACACCAACTTTCTCTGACAAATGGACAAAACCGTTAAAAGCTCCTCCATAGATAGTGTTGAGCAACTTCGGACCATCAAAGTTGCTCTGTGTACACTTTTTATTGTTCTTCTATGTCAAATTTTACGAGTATAAGCTTCGTAGATTATTTCGATGCCAAAACACCAACTTTCTATGAAAAATGGACAAAACCGTTGAAAGCTCCTCTATAGCGAGAGTTGAGCAACTTCGGACCATCAAAGTTGCTCTGTGTACACTTTTTATTGTTGTTCTATGTAAAATTTTATGAATATAAGCTTCGTAGATTATTTTGATGCCAAAACATCAACATTCTATGACAAATGGACAAAAGCGTTAAAAGCTCCTTCATAGACAGAGTTGAGCATCTTCGGACCATCAAAGTTTCTCGGTGTACACTTTTTATTGTTCTTCTATGTAAAATTTTACGAGTATAAGCTTCGTAGATTATTTCGATGCCAAAACAACAGCTTTCTATGAAAAATGGACAAAACCGTTCAAAGCTCCTACATAGAGAGAGTTGAACAAGTTCGGACCATCAAAGTTGCTCGTCGTACACTTTTTACTATTCTTCTATGTCAAATTTTACGATTATAAGCTTCCAAGATTATTTCGATGGCAAAACATCAAGTTTCAATGACAAATGGACAAAAGCGTTAAAATCTTCTTCATAGAGAAAGTTGATCATCTTCGGACCATCAAAGTTTCTCGGTGCACACGTTTTATTGTTCTCTATGTGAAATTTTACGAGTATAAGCTTCGTAGATTTTTTCGATGCCAAAACACCAACTTTCTATGAAAAATGGGCAAAATCGTTGAAAGCTCCTGCATAGAGAGAGTTGAACAAGTTCGGACCATCAAAGTTGCTCGGCGTACACTTTTTACTATTCTTCTATGTCAAATTTTGCGAGTATAAGCTTCCTCGATTATTTCGATGGCAAAACATCAACTTTCTATGACAAATGGACAAAAGCGTTAAAACCTCCTTCATAGAGAGAGTTGATCATCTTCGGACCATCAAAGTTTCTCGGTGTACACTTTTTATTGTTCTCTATATGAAATTTTACGAGTATAATCTTCCTAGATTATTTCGATGACAAAGCACCAACTTTCTGTGAGACAAATGGACCAAACCGTTAAAAGCTCCTCCATCGAGAGAGTTCAGCAACTTCGGATGATCAAAGTTGCTCTATATACACTTTTTATTGTTCTTCTTTGTCAAATTTTATGAATACAAGCTTCCAAGATTATTTCGATTCCAAAACACCAACTTTCTATGACAAATGGACAAAACCGTTAAAAGCTCCTCCATAGAGAGAGTTGAGCAACTTCGGACCATCAAAGTTGCTCGATGTACACTTTTTATTGTTCTTCTTTGTCAAATTTTATGAATACAAGCTTCCAAGATTATTTCGATTCCAAAACACCAACTTTCTATGACAAATGGACAAAACCGTTAAAAGCTCCTCCATAGAGAGAATTGAGCAACTTCGGACCATCAAAGTTGCTCTGTGTACACTCTTTATTGTTGTTCTATGTCAAATTTAACAAGTATAAGCTTCGTAGATTATTTCAATGCCAAAACACCAACTTTCTATGAAAAATGGACAAAACCGTTGAAAGCTCCTCCATAGAGAGAGTTGAGCAACTTCGGACCATCAAAGTTGCTCTGTGTACGCTTTTTATTGTTGTTCTATGTAGAATTTTATGAATACAAGCTTACAAGATTATTTCGATTCCAAAACACCAACTTTCTATGACAAATGGATAAAACCGTTAAAAGCTCCTCCATAGAGAGAGTTGAGCAACTTTGGACCATCAAAGTTGCTCTGTATACACTTTTTATTGTTGTTCTATGTCAAATTTTACAAATATAAGCTTCGTAGATTATTTCGATGCCAAAACACCAACTTTCTATGAAAAATGGGCAAATCGTTGAAAGCTCCTACATAGAGAGAGTTGAACAAGTTCGGACCATCAAAGTTGGTCGGCGTACACTTTTTACTATTCTTCTATGTCAAATTTTGCGAGTATAAGCTTCCTCGATTATTTCGATGGAAAAACATCAACTTTCTATGACAAATGGACAAAAGCGTTAAAACCTCCTTTATAGAGAGAGTTGATCATCTTCGGACCATCAAAGTTTCTCGGTGTACACTTTTTATTGTTCTCTATGTGAAATTTTACGAGTATAATCTTCCTAGATTATTTCGATGACAAAACACCAACTTTCTGTGAGACAAATGGACCAAACCGTTAAAAGCTCCACCATCGAGAGAGTTCAGCAACTTCGGATGATCAAAGTTGCTCTATATACACTTTTTATTGTTCTTCTTTGTCAAATTTTATGAATACAAGCTTCCAAGATTATTTCGATTCCAAAACACCAACTTTCTATGACAAATGGACAAAACCGTTAAAAGCTCCTCCATAGAGAGAGTTGAGCAACTTCGGACCATCAAAGTTGCTCGATGTACACTTTTTATTTTTCTTTTATATGAAATTTTTCGTGTATAAGCTTCCTCGATTATTTCGATGACAAAACACTAACTTTCTATAACAAACAAATGGACACAACCGTTAAAAGCTCCTCCATAGAGAGAGTTGAGCAAGTTCGGACAACCAAAGTTGCTCAGAGTATACTTTTTACTATGCTTCTATTTCAGATTCTACGAGTATAGGCTTGCTAGATTATTTCCATGCCAAAACACCAACTTTCTATGACAAATGGACAAAATTGTTAAAAGATCCTCCATAGAGATATTTGAGCAAATTCGACCATCAAAGTTGCTCCGAATACACTTTTTATTGTTCTTTTATGTCAAATTTTACGAGTATAAGCTTCCTAGATTATTTCGATGCCAAAACACCAACTTTCTACGACAAATGGACAAAACCGTTAAAAGCTCCTCCATAGAGAGAGTTGAGCAACTTTGGACCATCAAAGATGCTCGGTGTACACTTTTGATTGTTCTTATATGTCAAATTTCATGAGTATAAGCTTCCTAGATTATTTCGATCCCAAAACACCAACTTTCTATGAGAAATAAACAAAACCGTTAAAAGCTACTCCAAAGAGAGAGTTGAGCAACTTCGGACCATCAAAGTTGCTCTGTGTACACTTTTTATTGTTGTTCTATGTCAAATTTTGCGAGTATAAGCTTCGTAGATTATTTCGATGCCAAAACATCAACTTTCTATGACAAATGGACAAAAGCGTTAAAAGCTCCTTCATAGAGAGAGTTGAGCATCTTCGGACCATCAAAGTTTCTCGGTGTACACTTTTTATTGTTCTTCTATGTAAAATTTTACGAGTATAAGCTTCGTAGATTATTTCGATGCCAAAACAACAACTTTCTATGAAAAATGGACAAAACCGTTCAAAGCTCCTACATAGAGAGAGTTGAACAAGTTCGGACCATCGATGTTGCTCGTCGTACACTTTTTACTATTCTTCTATGTCAAATTTTACGATTATAAGCTTCCTAGATTATTTCGATGGCAAAACATCAAGTTCAATGACAAATGGACAAAATCGTTAAAATCTTCTTCATAGAGAAAGTTGATCATCTTCGGACCACCAAAGTTTCTCGGTGCACACGTTTTATTGTTCTCTATGTGAAATTTTACGAGTATAAGCTTCGTAGATTATTTCGATGCCAAAACACCAACTTTCTATGAAAAATGGACAAAACTATTGAATGCTCCTACATAGAGAGAGTTGAAGAAGTTTGGACCATCAAAGTTGCTCGGCGTACACTTTTTACTATTCTTCTATGTCAAATTTTGCGAGTATAAGCTTCCTAGATTATTTTGATGCCAAAACATCAAGTTTCTATGACTAATGGACAAAAGCGTTAAAAGCTCCTTCATAGAGAGAGTTGAGCATCTTCGGACCATCAAAGTTTCTCGGTGTACACTTTTTGTTGTTCTTCTATGTGAAATTTTGCGAGTATAAGCTTCCTAGATTATTTCGATGACAAAACACCAATTTTCTGTGAGACAAATGGACAAAACCGTTAAAAGCTCCTCCATAGAGAGAGTTGAGCAACTTCGCACCATCAAAGTTGCTCTTTGTACACTTTTTATCGTTATTCTATGTAAAATTTTATGAATACAGGCTTCCAAGATTATTTCGATTCCAAAACACCAACTTTCTCTGACAAATGGACATAACCGTTAAAAGCTCCCCCATAGATAGTGTTGAGCAACTTCGGACCATCAAAGTTGCTCTGTGTACACTTTTTATTGTTCTTCTATGTCAAATTTTACGAGTATAAGCTTCGTAGATTATTTCGATGCCAAAACACCAACTTTCTATGAAAAATGGACAAAACTGTTGAAAGCTCCTCCATAGAGAGAGTTGAGCAACTTCGGACCATCAAAGTTACTCTGTGTACGCTTTTTATTGTTGTTCTTTGTAGAATTTTATGAATACAAGCTTACAAGATTATTTCGATTCCAAAACACCAACTTTCTATGACAAATTGATAAAACCGTTAAAAAGCTCCTCCATAGAGAGAGTTGAGCAACTTTGGACCATCAAAGTTGCTCTGTGTACACTTTTTATTGTTGTTCTATGTCAAATTTTACAAATATAAGCTTCGTAGATTATTTCGATGCCAAAACACCAACTTTCTATGAAAAATGGGCAAGTCGTTGAAAGCTCCTACATAGAGAGAGCTGAACAAGTTCGGACCATCAAAGTTGCTCGGCGTACACTTTTTACAATTCTTCTATGTCAAATTTTGCGAGTATAAGCTTCCTCGATTATTTCGATGGAAAAACATCAACTTTCTATGACAAATGGACAAAAGCGTTAAAACCTCCTTTATAGAGAGAGTTGATCATCTTCGGACCATCAAAGTTTCTCGGTGTACACTTTTTATTGTTCTCTATGTGAAATTTTACGAGTATAATCTTCCTAGATTATTTCGATGACAAAACACCAACTTTCTGTGAGACAAATGGACCAAACCGTTAAAACTCCTCCATCGAGAGAGTTCAGCAACTTCGGATGATCAAAGTTGCTCTATATACACTTTTTATTGTTCTTCTTTGTCAAATTTTATGAATACAAGCTTCCAAGATTATTTCGATTCCAAAACACCAACTTTCTATGACAAATGGACAAAACCGTTAAAAGCTCCTCCATAGAGAGAGTTGAGCAAGTTCGGATAACCAAAGTTGCTCAGAGTATACTTTTTACTATGCTTCTATTTCAGATTCTACGAGTATAGGCTTGCTAGATTATTTCCATGCCAAAACACCAACTTTCTATGACAAATGGACAAAATTGTTAAAAGATCCTCCATAGAGATATTTGAGCAAATTCGACCATCAAAGTTGCTCCGAATACACTTTTTATTGTTCTTTTATGTCAAATTTTACGAGTATAAGCTTCCTAGATTATTTCGATGCCAAAACACCAACTTTCTACGACAAATGGACAAAACCGTTAAAAGCTCCTCCATAGAGAGAGTTGAGCAACTTTGGACCATCAAAGATGCTCGGTGTACACTTTTGATTGTTCTTATATGTCAAATTTCATGAGTATAAGCTTCCTAGATTATTTCGATCCCAAAACACCAACTTTCTATGAGAAATAAACAAAACCGTTAAAAGCTACTCCAAAGAGAGAGTTGAGCAACTTCGGACCATCAAAGTTACTCTGTGTACACTTTTTATTGTTGTTCTATGTCAAATTTTGCGAGTATAAGCTTCGTAGATTATTTCGATGCCAAAACATCAACTTTCTATGACAAATGGACAAAAGCGTTAAAAGCTCCTTCATAGAGAGAGTTGAGCATCTTCGGACCATCAAAGTTTCTCGGTGTACACTCTTTATTGTTCTTCTATGTAAAATTTTACGAGTATAAGCTTCGTAGATTATTTCGATGCCAAAACAACAACTTTCTATGAAAAATGGACAAAACCGTTCAAAGCTCCTACATAGAGAGAGTTGAACATGTTCGGACCATCAATGTTGCTCGTCGTACACTTTTTACTATTCTTCTATGTCAAATTTTACGATTATAAGCTTCCTAGATTATTTCGATGGCAAAACATCAAGTTCAATGACAAATGGACAAAAGCGTTAAAATCTTCTTCATAGAGAAAGTTGATCATCTTCGGACCATCAAAGTTTCTCGGTGCACACGTTTTATTGTTCTCTATGTCAAATTTTACAAATATAAGCTTCGTAGATTATTTCGATGACAAAACACCAACTTTCTATGAAAAATGGGCAAATCGTTGAAAGCTCCTACATAGAGAGAGCTGAACAAGTTCGGACCATCAAAGTTGCTCGGCGTACACTTTTTACAATTCTTCTATGTCAAATTTTGCGAGTATAAGCTTCCTCGATTATTTCGATGGAAAAACATCAACTTTCTATGACAAATGGACAAAAGCGTTAAAACCTCCTTCATAGAGAGAGTTGATCATCTTCGGACCATCAATGTTTCTCGGAGTACACTTTTTATTGTTCTCTATGTGAAATTTTACGAGTATAATCTTCCTAGATTATTTCGATGACAAAACACCAACTTTCTGTGAGACAAATGGACCAAACCGTTAAAAGCTCCTCCATCGAGAGAGTTCAGCAACTTCGGATGATCAAAGTTGCTCTATATACACTTTTTATTGTTCTTCTTTGTCAAATTTTATGAATACAAGCTTCCAAGATTATTTCGATTCCAAAACACCAACTTTCTATGACAAATGGACAAAACCGTTAAAAGCTCCTCCATAGAGAGAGTTGAGCAACTTCGGACCATCAAAGTTGCTCGATGTACACTTTTTATTGTTCTTTTATATGAAATTTTACGTGTATAAGCTTCCTCGATTATTTCGATAACAAAACACTAACTTTCTATAACAAACAAATGGACACAACCGTTAAAAGCTCCTCCATAGAGAGAGTTGAGTAAGTTCGGACAACCAAAGTTGCTCAGAGTATACTTTTTACTATGTTTCTATTTCAGATTCTACGAGTATAGGCTTGCTAGATTATTTCCATGCCAAAACACCAACTTTCTATGACAAATGGACAAAATTGTTAAAAGATCCTCCATAGAGATATTTGAGCAACTTCGACCATCAAAGTTGCTCCGAATACACTTTTTATTGTTCTTTTATGTCAAATTTTACGAGTATAAGCTTCCTAGATTATTTCGATGCCAAAACACCAACTTTCTACGACAAATGGACAAAACCGTTAAATGCTACTCCAAAGAGAGAGTTGAGCAACTTCGGACCATCAAAGTTGCTCTGTGTACACTTTTTATTGTTGTTCTATGTCAAATTTTGCGAGTATAAGCTTCGTAGATTATTTCGATGCCAAAACATCAACTTTCTATGACAAATGGACAAAAGCGTTAAAAGGTCCTTCATAGAGAGAGTTGAGCATCTTCGGACCATCAATGTTTCTCGGTGTACACTTTTTATTGTTCTTCTATGTAAAATTTTACGAGTATAAGCTTCGTAGATTATTTCGATGCCAAAACAACAACTTTCTATGAAAAATGGACAAAACCGTTCAAAGCTCCTACATAGAGAGAGTTGAACAAGTTCGGACCATCAAAGTTGCTCGTCGTACACTTTTTACTATTCTTCTATGTCAAATTTTACGATTATAAGCTTCCTAGATTATTTCGATGGCAAAACATCAAGTTTCAATGACAAATGGACAAAAGCGTTAAAATCTTCTTCATAGAGAAAGTTGATCATTTTCGGACCATCAAAGTTTCTCGGTGCACACGTTTTATTGTTCTCTATGTGAAATTTTATGAGAATAAGCTTCGTAGATTATTTCGATGCCAAAACACCAACTTTCTATGAAAAATGGGCAAAATCGTTGAAAGCTCCTACATAGAGAGAGTTGAACAAGTTCGGACCATCAAAGTTGCTCGGCGTACACTTTTTACTATTCTTCTATGTCAAATTTTGCGAGTATAAGCTTCCTCGATTATTTCGATGGCAAAACATCAACTTTCTATGACAAATTGACAAAAGCGTTAAAACCTCCTTCATAGAGAGAGTTGATCATCTTCGGACCATCAAAGTTTCTCGGTGTACACTTTTTATTGTTCTCTATGTGAAATTTTACGAGTATAATCTTCCTAGATTATTTCGATGACAAAACACCAACTTTCTGTGTGACAAATGGACCAAACCGTTAAAAGCTCCTCCATCGAGAGAGTTCAGCAACTTCGGATGATCAAAGTTGCTCTATATACACTTTTTATTGTTCTTCTTTGTCAAATTTTATGAATACAAGCTTCCAAGATTATTTCGATGGCAAAACATCAAGTTTCAATGACAAATGGACAAAAGCGTTAAAATCTTCTTCATAGAGAAAGTTGATCATTTTCGGACCATCAAAGTTGCTCGGTGCACACGTTTTATTGTTCTCTATGTGAAATTTTACGAGTATAAGCTTCGTAGATTATTTCGATGCCAAAACACCAACTTTCTATGAAAAATGGACAAAACTATTGAAAGCTCCTACATAGAGAGAGTTGAAGAAGTTTGGACCATCAAAGTTGCTCGGCGTACACTTTTTACTATTCTTCTATGTCAAATTTTGCGAGTATAAGCTTCCTAGATTATTTTGATGCCAAAACATCAAGTTTCTATGACTAATGGACAAAAGCGTTAAAAGCTCCTTCATACAGAGAGTTGAGCATCTTCGGACCATCAAAGTTTCTCGGTGTACACTTTTTGTTGTTCTTCTATGTGAAATTTTGCGAGTATAAGCTTCCTAGATTATTTTGATGACAAAACACCAATTTTCTGTGAGACAAATGGATAAAACCGTTAAAAGCTCCTCCATAGAGAGAGTTGAGCAACTTCGCACCATCAAAGTTGCTCTTTGTACACTTTTTATCGTTATTCTATGTAAAATTTTATGAATACAGGCTTCCAAGATTATTTCGATTCCAAAACACCAACTTTCTCTGACAAATGGACATAACCGTTAAAAGCTCCCCCATAGATAGTGTTGAGCAACTTCGGACCATCAAAGTTGCTCTGTGTAGACTTTTTATTGTTCTTCTATGTCAAATTTTACGAGTATAAGCTTCGTAGATTATTTCGATGCCAAAACACCAACTTTCTATGAAAAATGGACAAAACTGTTGAAAGCTCCTCCATAGAGAGAGTTGAGCAACTTCGGACCATCAAAGTTGCTCTGTGTACGCTTTTTATTGTTGTTCTTTGTAGAATTTTATGAATACAAGCCTACAAGATTATTTCGATTCCAAAACACCAACTTTCTATGACAAATTGATAAAACCGTTAAAAAGCTCCTCCATAGAGAGAGTTGAGCAACTTTGGACCATCAAAGTTGCTCTGTGTACACTTTTTATTGTTGTTCTATGTCAAATTTTACAAATATAAGCTTCGTAGATTATTTCGATGCCAAAACACCAACTTTCTACGAAAAATGGGCAAATCGTTGAAAGCTCCTACATAGAGAGAGCTGAACAAGTTCGGACCATCAAAGTTGCTCGGCGTACACTTTTTACAATTCTTCTATGTCAAATTTTGCGAGTATAAGCTTCCTCGATTATTTCGATGGAAAAACATCAACTTTCTATGACAAATGGACAAAAGCGTTAAAACCTCCTTCATAGAGAGAGTTGATCATCTTCATACCATCAAAGTTTCTCGGAGTACACTTTTTATTGTTCTCTATGTGAAATTTTACGAGTATAATCTTCCTAGATTATTTCGATGACAAAACACCAACTTTCTGTGAGACAAATGGACCAAACCGTTAAAAGCTCCTCCATCGAGAGAGTTCAGCAACTTCGGATGATCAAAGTTGCTCTATATACACTTTTTATTGTTCTTCTTTGTCAAATTTTATGAATACAAGCTTCCAAGATTATTTCGATTCCAAAACACCAACTTTCTATGACAAATGGACAAAACCGTTAAAAGCTCCTCCATAGAGAGAGTTGAGCAACTTCGGACCATCAAAGTTGCTCGATGTACACTTTTTATTGTTCTTTTATATGAAATTTTACGTGTATAAGCTTCCTCGATTATTTCGATGACAAAACACTAACTTTCTATAACAAACAAATGGACACAACCGTTAAAAGCTCCTCCATAGAAAGAGTTGAGCAAGTTCGGACAACCAAAGTTGCTCAGAGTATACTTTTTACTATGCTTCTATTTCAGATTCTACGAGTATAGGCTTGCTAGATTATTTCCATGCCAAAACACCAACTTTCTATGACAAATGGACAAAATTGTTAAAAGATCCTCCATAGAGATATTTGAGCAACTTCGACCATCAAAGTTGCTCCGAATACACTTTTTATTGTTCTTTTATGTCAAATTTTACGAGTATAAGCTTCCTAGATTATTTCGATGCCAAAACACCAACTTTCTACGACAAATGGACAAAACCGTTAAAAGCTCCTCCATAGAGAGAGTTGAGCAACTTTGGACCATCAAAGATGCTCGGTGTACACTTTTTATTTTTCTTATATGTCAAATTTCATGAGTATAAGCTTCCTAGATTATTTCGATCCCAAAACACCAACTTTCTATGAGAAATAAACAAAACCGTTAAAAGCTACTCCAAAGAGAGAGTTGAGCAACTTCGGACCATCAAAGTTGCTCTGTGTACACTTTTTATTGTTGTTCTATGTCAAATTTTGCGAGTATAAGCTTCGTAGATTATTTCGATGCCAAAACATCAACTTTCTATGACAAATGGACAAAAGCGTTAAAAGCTCCTTCATAGAGAGAGTTGAGCATCTTCGGACCATCAAAGTTTCTCGGTGTACACTTTTTATTGTTCTTCTATGTAAAATTTTACGAGTATAAGCTTCGTAGATTATTTCGATGCCAAAACAACAACTTTCTATGAAAAATGGACAAAACCGTTCAAAGCTCCTACATAGAGAGAGTTGAACAAGTTCGGACCATCAAAGTTGCTCGTCGTACACTTTTTACTATTCTTCTATGTCAAATTTTACGATTATAAGCTTCCTAGATTATTTCGATGGCAAAACATCAAGTTTCAATGACAAATGGACAAAAGCGTTAAAATCTTCTTCATAGAGAAAGTTGATCATCTTCGGACCATCAAAGTTTCTCGGTGCACACGTTTTATTGTTCTCTATGTGAAATTTTACGAGTATAAGCTTCGTAGATTATTTCGATGCCAAAACACCAACTTTCTATGAAAAATGGACAAAACCATTGAAAGCACCTACATAGAGAGAGTTGAAGAAGTTTTGACTATCAAAGTTGCTCGGCGTACACCTTTTACTATTCTTCTATGTCAAATTTTGCGAGTATAAGCTTCCTAGATTATTTTGATGCCAAAACATCAAGTTTCTATGACTAATGGACAAAAGCGTTAAAAGCTCCTTCATAGAGAGAGTTGAGCATCTTCGGACCATCAAAGTTTCTCGGTGTACACTTTTTGTTGTTCTTCTATGTGAAATTTTACGAGTATAAGCTTCCTAGATTATTTCGATGACAAAACACCAATTTTCTGTGAGACAAATGGACAAAACCGTTAAAAGCTCCTCCATAGAGAGAGTTGAGCAACTTCGCACCATCAAAGTTGCTCTTTGTACACTTTTTATCGTTATTCTATGTAAAATTTTATGAATACAAGCTTCCAAGATTATTTCGATTCCAAAACAACAACTTTCTCTGACAAATGGACAAAACCGTTAAAAGCTCCTCCATAGATAGTGTTGAGAAACTTCGGACCATCAAAGTTGCTCTGTGTACACTTTTTATTGTTCTTCTATGTCAAATTTTACGAGTATAAGCTTCGTAGATTATTTCGATTCCAAAACACCAAATTTCTATGACAAATGGATAAAACCGTTAAAAGCTCCTCCATAGAGAGAGTTGAGCAACTTTGGACCATCAAAGTTGCTCAGTATACACTTTTTATTGTTGTTCTATGTCAAATTTAACAAGTATAAGCTTCGTAGATTATTTCGATGCCAAAACACCAACTTTCTATGAAAAATGGACAAAACCGTTGAAAGCTCCTACATAGAGAGAGTTGAACAAGTTCGGACCATCAAAGTTGCTCGGCGTACACTTTTTACTATTCTTCTATGTCAAATTTTGCGAGTATAAGCTTCCTAGATTATTTCGATGGCAAAACATCAAGTTTCTATGACAATTGGACAAAAGCGTTAAAACCTCCTTCATAGAGAGAGTTGATCATCTTCGGACCATCAAAGTTTCTCGGTGTACACTTTTTATTGTTCTCTATGTGAAATTTTACGAGTATAATCTTCCTAGATTATTTCAATGACAAAACACCAACTTTCTGTGAGACAAATGGACCAAACCGTTAAAAGCTCCTCCATCGAGAGAGTTCAGCAACTTCGGACGATCAAAGTTGCTCTATATACACTTTTTATTGTTCTTCTTTGTCAAATTTTATGAATACAAGCTTTCAAGATTATTTCGATGCCAAAACACCAACTTTCAATAACAAATGGACAAAACCGTTAAAAGCTCCTCCATAGAGAGAGTTGAGCAACTTCGGACCATCAAAGTTGCTCGATGTACACTTTTTATTGTTCTTTTATATGAAATTTTACGAGTATAAGCTTCCTCGATTATTTCGATGACAAAACACTAACTTTCTATAACAAATGGACACAACCGTTAAAAGCTCCTCCATAGAGAGAGTTGAGCAAGTTCAGACAACCAAAGTTGCTTGGAGTATACTTTTTAGTATGCTTCCATTTCAGATTTTACGAGTATAGGCTTGCTAGATTATTTCCATGCCAAAACACCAACTTTCTATGAAAAATGGACAAAACCATTGAAAGCTCCTACATAGAGAGAGTTGAAGAAGTTTTGACCATCAAAGTTGCTCGGCGTACACTTTTTACTATTCTTCTATGTCAAATTTTGCGAGTATAAGCTTCCTAGATTATTTTGATGCCAAAACATCAAGTTTCTATGACTAATGGACAAAAGCGTTAAAAGCTCCTTCATAGAGAGAGTTGAGCATCTTCGGACCATCAAAGTTTCTCGGTGTACACTTTTTGTTGTTCTTCTATGTGAAATTTTATGAGTATAAGCTTCCTAGATTATTTCGATGACAAAACACCAATTTTCTGTGAGACAAATGGACAAAACCGTTAAAAGCTCCTCCATAGAGAGAGTTGAGCAACTTCGCACCATCAAAGTTGCTCTTTGTACAATTTTTATCGTTATTCTATGTAAAATTTTATGAATACAAGCTTCCAAGATTATTTCGATTCCAAAACACCAACTTTCTCTGACAAATGGACAAAACCGTTAAAAGCTCCCCCATAGATAGTGTTGAGCAACTTCGGACCATCAAAGTTACTCTGTGTACACTTTTTATTGTTCTTCTATGTCAAATTTTACGCGTATAAGCTTCGTAGATTATTTCGATGCCAAAACACCAACTTTCTATGAAAAATGGACAAAACCGTTGAAAGCTCCTCCATAGAGAGAGTTGAGCAATTTCGGACCATCAAAGTTGCTCTGTGTACACTTTTTATTGTTGTTCTATGTAAAATTTTATGAATACAAGCTTACAAGATTATTTCGATTCCAAAACACCAACTTTCTATGACAAATGGATAAAACCGTTAAAAGCTCCTCCATAGAGAGAGTTGAGCAACTTTGGACTATCAAAGTTGCTCTGTGTACACTTTTTATTGTTGTTCTATGTCAAATTTAACAAGTATAAGCTTCGTAGATTATTTCGATGCCAAAACACCAACTTTCTATGAAAAATGGACAAAACCGTTGAAAGCTCCTAAATAGAGAGAGTTGAACAAGTTCGGACCATCAAAGTTGCTCGGCGTACACTTTTTACTATTCTTCTATGTCAAATTTTGCGAGTATAAGCTTCCTAGATTATTTCGATGGCAAAACATCAACTTTCTATGACAAATGGACAAAAGCGTTAAAACCTCCTTCATAGAGAGTGTTGATCATCTTCGGACCATCAAAGTTTCTCGGTGTACACTTTTTATTGTTCTCTATATGAAATTTTACGAGTATAATCTTCCTAGATTATTTCGATGACAAAACACCAACTTTCTGTGAGACAAATGGACCAAACCGTTAAAAGCTCCTTCATCGAGATAGTTCGGCAACCTCGGACGATCAAAGTTGCTCTATATACACTTTTTATTGTTCTTCTTTGTCAAATTTTATGAATACATGCTTTCAAGATTATTTCGATTCCAAAACACCAACTTTCTATGACAAATGGACAAAAGCGTTAAAAGCTCCTCCATAGAGAGAGTTGAGCAACTTCGGACCATCAAAGCTGCTCGATGTACACTTTTTATTGTTCTTTTATATGAAATTTTACGAGTATAAGCTTCCTCGATTATTTCGATGACAAAACACTAACTTTCTATAACAAATGGACACAACCGTTAAAAGCTCCTCCATAGAGAGAGTTGAGCAAGTTCAGACAACCAAAGTTGCTTGGAGTATACTTTTTAGTATGCTTCCATTTCAGATTTTACGAGTATAGGCTTGCTAGTTTATTTCCATGCCAAAACACCAACTTTCTATGAAAAATGGACAAAACCAATGAAAGCTCCTACATAGAGAGAGTTGAAGAAGTTTTGACCATCAAAGTTGCTCGGCGTACACTTTTTGCTATTCTTCTATGTCAAATTTAGCGAGTATAAGCTTCCTAGATTATTTTGATGCCAAAACATCAAGTTTCTATGACTAATGGACAAAAGCGTTAAAAGCTCCTTCATAGAGAGAGTTGAGCATCTTCGGACCATCAAAGTTTCTCGGTGTACACTTTTTGTTGTTCTTCTATGTGAAATTTTACGAGTATAAGCTTCCTAGATTATTTCGATGACAAAACACCAATTTTCTGTGAGACAAATGGACAAAACCGTTAAAAGCTCCTCCACAGAGAGAGTTGAGCAACTTCGCACCATCAAAGTTGCTCTTTGTACACTTTTTATCGTTATTCTATGTAAAATTTTATGAATACAAGCTTCCAAGATTATTTCGATTCCAAAACACCAACTTTCTCTGACAAATGGACAAAACCGTTAAAAGCTCCCCCATATATAGTGTTGAGCAACTTCGGACCATCAAAGTTGTTCTGTGTACACTTTTTATTGTTCTTCTACGTCAAATTTTACGAGTATAAGTTTCGTAGATTATTTCGATGCCAAAACACCAACTTTCTATGAAAAATGGACAAAACCGTTGAAAGCTCCTCCATAGAGAGAGTTGAGCAACTTCGGACCATCAAAGTTGCTCTGTGTACACTTTTTATTGTTGTTCTATGTAAAAGTTTATGAATACAAGCTTACAAGATTATCTCGATTCCAAAACACCAACTTTCTATGACAAATGGATAAAACCGTTAAAAGCTCCTCCATAGAGAGAGTTGAGCAACTTTGGACCATCAAAGTTGCTCTGTGTACACTTTTTATTGTTGTTCTATGTCAAATTTAACAAGTATAAGCTTCGTAGATTATTTCGATGCCAAAACACCAACTTTCTATGAAAAATGGACAAAACCGTTGAAAGCTCCTACATAGAGAGAGTTGAACAAGTTCGGACCATCAAAGTTGCTCGGCGTACACTTTTTACTATTCTTCTATGTCAAATTTTGCGAGTATAAGCTTCCTAGATTATTTCGATGGCAAAACATCAACTTTCTATGACAAATGGACAAAAGCGTTAAAACCTCCTTCATAGAGAGAGTTGATCATCTTCGGACCATCAAAGTTTCTCGGTGTACACTTTTTATTGTTCTCTATGTGAAATTTTACGAGTATAATCTTCCTAGATTATTTCGATGACAAAACACCAACTTTCTGTGAGACAAATGGACCAAACCGTTAAAAGTTCCTCCATCGAGAGAGTTCAGCAACTTCGGACGATAAAAGTTGCTCTATATACACTTTTTATTGTTCTTCTTTATCAAATTTTATGAATACAAGCTTTCAAGATTATTTCGATTCCAAAACACCAACTTTCTATGACAAATGGACAAAACCGTTAAAAGCTCCTCCATAGAGAGAGTTGAGCAACTTCGGACAATCAAAGTTGCTCGATGTACACTTTTTATTGTTCTTTTATATGAAATTTTACGAGTATAAGCTTCCTCGATTATTTCGATGACAAAACACTAACTTTCTATAACAAATGGACACAACTGTTAAAAGCTCCTCCATAGAGAGAGTTGAGCAAGTTCGGACAACCAAAGTTGCTTGGAGTATACTTTTTACTATGCTTCTATTTCAGATTTTATGAGTATAGGCTTGCTAGATTATTTCCATGCCAAAACACCAACTTTCTATGACAAATGGACAAAATTGTTAAAAGATCCTCCATAGAGATAGTTGAGCAACTTCGACCATGAAAGTTGCTCCGAATACACTTTTTATTGTTCTTTTATGTCAAATTTTACGAGTATAAGCTTCCTAGATTATTTCGATCCGAAAACACCAACTTTCTATGAGAAATAGAAAAAACCGTTAAAAGACCCTCCAAAGAGAGAGTTGAGCGACTTCGGACCATCAAAGTTGCTCTGTGTACACTTTTTATTGTTGTTCTATGTCAAATTTTACGAGTATAAGCTTCGTAGATTATTTCGATGCCAAAACATCTACTTTCTATGACAAATGGACAAAAGCGTTAAAAGCTCCTTCATAGAGAGAGTTGAGCATCTTCGAACCATCAAAGTTTCTCGGTGTACACTTTTTATTGTTCTTCTATGTAAAATTTTACGAGTATAAGCTTCGTAGATTATTTCGATGCCAAAACAACAACTTTCTATGAAAAATGGACAAAACCGTTCAAAGCTCCTACATAGAGAGAGTTGAACAAGTTCGGACCATCAAAGTTGCTTGTCGTACACTTTTTACTATTCTTCTATGTCAAATTTTACGATTATAAGCTTCCTAGATTATTTCGATGGCAAAACATCAAGTTTCAATGACAAAAGGACAAAAGCGTTAAAATCTTCTTCATAGAGAGAGTTGATCATCTTCGGACCATCAAAGTTTCTCGGTGTACACGTTTTATTGTTGTTCTATGTCAAATTTTACGAGTATAAGCTTCGTAGATTATTTCGATGCCAAAACAACAACTTTCTATGAAAAATGGACAAAACCATTGAAAGCTCCTACATAGAGAGAGTTGAAGAAGTTTGGACCATCAAAGTTGCTCGGCGTACACTTTTTACTATTCTTCTATGTCAAATTTTGCGAGTATAAGCTTCCTAGATTATTTCGATGGCAAAACATCAAGTTTCTATGACTAATGGACAAAAGCGTTAAAAGCTCCTTCATAGAGAGAGTTGAGCATCTTCGGACCATCAAAGTTTCTCGGTGTACACTTTTTGTTGTACTTCTATGTGAAATTTTTCGAGTATAAGCTTACTAGATTATTTCGATGACAAAACACCACTTTTCTGTGAGACAAATGGACAAAACCGTTAAAAGCTCCTCCATAGAGAGAGTTGAGCAACTTCGCACCATCAAAGTTGCTCTTTGTACACTTTTTATCGTTATTCTATGTCAAATTTTACGAGTATAAGCTTCGCAGATTATTTCGATGCCAAAACACCAACTTTCTATGAAAAATGGACAAAACCGTTGAAAGCTCCTCCATAGAGAGAGTTGAGCAACTTGGGACCATCAAAGTTGCTCTGTGTACACTTTTTATTGTTGTTCTATGTAAAATTTTATGAATACGAGCTTACAAGATTATTTCGATTCCAAAACACCAACTTTCTATGACAAATGGATAAAACCGTTAAAAGCTCCTCCATAGAGAGAGTTGAGCAACTTTGGACCATCAAAGTTGCTCTGTGTACACTTTTTATTGTTGTTCTATGTCAAATTTAACAAGTATAAGCTTCGTAGATTATTTCGATGCCAAAACACCAACTTTCTATGAAAAATGGACAAAACCGTTGAAAGCTCCTACATAGAGAGAGTTGAACAAGTTCGGACCATCAAAGTTGCTCGGCGTACACTTTTTACTATTCTTCTATGTCAAATTTTGCGAGTATAAGCTTCCTAGATTATTTCGATGGCAAAACATCAACTTTCTATGACAATTGGACAAAAGCGTTAAAACCTCCTTCATAGAGAGAGTTGATCATCTTCGGACCATCAAAGTTTCTCGGTGTACACTTTTTATTGTTCTCTATGTGAAATTTTACGAGTATAATCATCCTAGATTATTTCAATGACAAAACACCAACTTTCTGTGAGACAAATGGACCAAACCGTTAAAAGCTCCTCCATCGAGAGAGTTCAGCAACTTTGGACAATCAAAGTTGCTCTATATACACTTTTTATTGTTCTTCTTTGTCAAATTTTATGAATACAAGCTTTCAAGATTATTTCGATTCCAAAACACCAACTTTCTATGACAAATTGACAAAACCGTTAAAAGCTCCTTCATAGAGAGAGTTGAGCAACTTCGGACCATCAAAGTTGCTCGATGTACACTTTTTATTGTTCTTTTATATGAAATTTTACAAGTATAAGCTTCCTCGATTATTTCGATGACAAAACACTAACTTTCTATAACAAATGGACACAACCGTTAAAAGCTCCTCCATAGAGAGAGTTGAGCAAGTTCAGACAACCAAAGTTGCTTGGAGTATACTTTTTAGTATGCTTCCATTTCAGATTTTACGAGTATAGGCTTGCTAGATTATATCCATGCCAAAACACCAACTTTCTATGACAAATGGACAAAATTGTTAAAAGATCCTCCATAGAGATAGTTGAGCAACTTCGACCATCAAAGTTGCTCCGAATACACTTTTTATTGTTCTTTTATGTCAAATTTTACGAGTATAAGCTTCCTAGATTATTTCGATCCCAAAACACCAACTTTCTATGAGAAATAAACAAAACCGTTAAAAGACCCTCCAAAGAGAGAGTTGAGCAACTTCGGACCATCAAAGTTGCTCTGTGTACACTTTTTATTGTTGTTCTATGTCAAATTTTACGAGTATAAGCTTCGTAGATTATTTCGATGCCAAAACATCTACTTTCTATGACTAATAGACAAAAGCGTTAAAAGCTCCTTCATAGAGAGAGTTGAGCATCTTCGGACCATCAAAGTTTCTCGGTTTACACTTTTTATTGTTCTTCTATGTAAAATTTTACGAGTATAAGCTTCGTAGATTATTTCGATGCCAAAACAACAACTTTCTATGAAAAATGGACAAAACCGTTCAAAGCTCCCACATAGAGAGAGTTGAACAAGTTCGGACCATCAAAGTTGCTTGTCGTACACTTTTTACTATTCTTCTATGTCAAATTTTACGATTATAAGCTTCCTAGATTATTTCGATGGCAAAACGTCAAGTTTCAATGACAAATGGACAAAAGCGTTAAAATATTCTTCATAGAGAGAGTTGATCATCTTCGGACCATCAAAGTTTCTCGGTGTACACGTTTTATTGTTCTCTATGTGAAATTTTACGAGTATAAGCTTCGTAGATTATTTCGATGCCAAAACACGAACTTTCTATGAAAAATGGACAAAACCATTGAAAGCTCCTACATAGAGAGAGTTGAAGAAGTTTTGACCATCAAAGTTGCTCGGCGTACACTTTTTACTATTCTTCTATGTCAAATTTTGCGAGTATAAGCTTCCTACATTATTTTGATGCCAAAACATCAAGTTTCTATGACTAATGGACAAAAGCGTTAAAAGCTCCTTCATAGAGAGAGTTGAGCATATTCGGACCATCAAAGTTTCTCGGTGTACACTTTTTGTTGTACTTCTATGTGAAATTTTACGAGTATAAGCTTCCTAGATTATTTCGATGACAAAACACCAATTTTCTGTGAGACAAATGGACAAAACCGTTAAAAGCTCCTCCATAGAGAGAGTTGAGCAACTTCGCACCATCAAAGTTGCTCTTTGTACAATTTTTATCGTTATTCTATGTAAAATTTTACGAATACAAGCTTCCAAGATTATTTCGATTCCAAAACACCAACTTTCTCTGACAAATGGACAAAACTGTTAAAAGCTCTCCCATAGATAGTGTTGAGCAACTTCGGACCATCAAAGTTGCTCTGTGTACACTTTTTATTGTTCTTCTATGTCAAATTTTACGCGTATAAGCTTCGTAGATTATTTCGATGCCAAAACACCAACTTTCTATGAAAAATGGACAAAACCGTTGAAAGCTCCTCCATAGAGAGAGTTGAGCAACTTCGGACCATCAAAGTTGCTCTGTGTACACTTTTTATTGTTGTTCTATGTAAAATTTTATGAATACAAGCTTACAAGATTATTTCGATTCCAAAACACCAACTTTTTATGACAAATGGATAAAACCGTTAAAAGCTCCTCCATATAGAGAGTTGAGCAACTTTGGACCATCAAAGTTGCTCTGTGTACACTTTTTATTGTTGTTCTATGTCAAATTTAACAAGTATAGGCTTCGTAGATTATTTCGATGCCAAAACACCAACTTTCTATGAAAAATGGACAAAACCGTTGAAAGCTCCTACATAGAGAGAGTTGAACAAGTTCGGACCATCAAAGTTGCTCGGCGTACACTTTTTACTATTCTTCTATGTCAAATTTTGCGAGTATAAGCTTCCTAGATTATTTCGATGGCAAAACATCAACTTTCTATGACAAATGGACAAAAGCGTTAAAACCTCCTTCATAGAGAGAGTTGATCATCTTCGGACCATCAAAGTTTCTCGGTGTACACTTTTTATTGTTCTCTATGTGAAATTTTACGAGTATAATCTTCCTAGATTATTTCGATGACAAAACACCAACTTTCTGTGAGACAAATGGACCAAACCGTTAAAAGCTCCTCCATCGAGAGAGTTCAGCAACTTCGGACGATAAAAGTTGCTCTATATACACTTTTTATTGTTCTTCTTTGTCAAATTTTATGAATACAAGCTTTCAAGATTATTTCGATTCCAAAACACCAACTTTCTATGACAAATGGACAAAACCGTTAAAAGCTCCTCCATGGAGAGAGTTGAGCAACTTCGGACCATCAAAGTTGCTCGATGTACACTTTTTATTGTTCTTTTATATGAAATTTTACGAGTATAAGCTTTCCCGATTATTTCGATGACAAAACACTAACTTTCTATAACAAATGGACACAACTGTTAAAAGCTCCTCCATAGAGAGAGTTGAGCAAGTTCGGACAACCAAAGTTGCTTGGAGTATACTTTTTACTATGCTTCTATTTCAGATTTTACGAGTATAGGCTTGCTAGATTATTTCCATGCCAAAACACCAACTTTCTATGACAAATGGACAAAATTGTTAAAAGATCCTCCATAGAGATAGTTGAGCAACTTCGACCATCAAAGTTGCTCCGAATACACTTTTTATTGTTCTTTTATGTCAAATTTTACGAGTATAAGCTTCCTAGATTATTTCGATCCCAAAACACCAACTTTCTATGAGAAATAGACAAAACCGTTAAAAGACCCTCCAAAGAGAGAGTTGAGCAACTTCGGACCATCAAAGTTGCTCTGTGTACACTTTTTATTGTTGTTCTATGTCAAATTTTACGAGTATAAGCTTCGTAGATTATTTCGATGCCAAAACATCTACTTTCTATGACAAATGGACAAAAGCGTTAAAAGCTCCTTCATAGAGAGAGTTGAGCATCTTCGGAACATCAAAGTTTCTCGGTGTACACTTTTTATTGTTCTTCTATGTAAAATTTTACGAGTATAAGCTTCGTAGATTATTTCGATGCCAAAACAACAACTTTCTATGAAAAATGGACAAAACCGTTCAAAGCTCCCACATAGAGAGAGTTGAACAAGTTCGGACCATCAAAGTTGCTTGTCGTACACTTTTTACTATTCTTCTATGTCAAATTTTACGATTATAAGCTTCCTAGATTATTTCGATGGCAAAACATCAAGTTTCAATGACAAATGGACAAAAGCGTTAAAATCTTCTTCATAGAGAGAGTTGATCATCTTCGGACCATCAAAGTTTCTCGGTGTACACTTTTTGTTGTACTTCTATGTGAAATTTTACGAGTATAAGCTTCCTAGATTATTTCGATGACAAAACACCAATTTTCTGTGAGACAAATGGACAAAACCGTTAATAGCTCCTCCATAGAGAGAGTTGAGCAATTTCGCACCATCAAAGTTGCTCTTTGTACACTTTTTGTCGTTATTCTATGTAAAATTTTATGAATAAAAGCTTCCAAGATTATTTCGATTCCAAAACACCAACTTTCTCTGACAAATGGACCAAACCGTTAAAAGCTCCTCCATCGAGAGTGTTCAGCAACTTCGGACCATCAAAGTTGCTCTGTGTGCACTTTTTATTGTTCTTCTTTGTCAAATTTTATGAATACAAGCTTTCAAGATTATTTCGATGCCAAAACACCAACTTTCTATGACAAATGGACAAAACCGTTAAAAGCTCCTCCATAGAGAGAGTTGAGCAACTTCGGACCATCAAAGTTGCCCGATGTACACTTTTTATTGTTCTTTTATATGAAATTTTACGAGTATAAGCTTTCTCGATTATTTCGATGACAAAACACTAACTTTCTATAACAAATGGACACAACTGTTAAAAGCTCCTCCATAGAGAGAGTTGAGCAAGTTCGGACAACCAAAGTTGCTTGGAGTATACTTTTTACTATGCTTCTATTTCAGATTTTACGAGTATAGGCTTGCTAGATTATTTCCATGCCAAAACACCAACTTTCTATGACAAATGGACAAAATTGTTAAAAGATCCTCCATAGAGATAGTTGAGCAACTTCGACCATCAAAGTTGCTCCGAATACACTTTTTATTGTTCTTTTATGTCAAATTTTACGAGTATAAGCTTCCTAGATTATTTCGATCCCAAAACACCAACTTTCTATGAGAAATAGACAAAACCGTTAAAAGACCCTCCAAAGAGAGAGTTGAGCAACTTCGGACCATCAAAGTTGCTCTGTGTACACTTTTTATTGTTGTTCTATGTCAAATTTTACGAGTATAAGCTTCGTAGATTATTTCGATGCCAAAACATCTACTTTCTATGACAAATGGACAAAAGCGTTAAAAGCTCCTTCATAGAGAGAGTTGAGCATCTTCGGAACATCAAAGTTTCTCGGTGTACACTTTTTATTGTTCTTCTATGTAAAATTTTACGAGTATAAGCTTCGTAGATTATTTCGATGCCAAAACAACAACTTTCTATGAAAAATGGACAAAACCGTTCAAAGCTCCCACATAGAGAGAGTTGAACAAGTTCGGACCATCAAAGTTGCTTGTCGTACACTTTTTACTATTCTTCTATGTCAAATTTTACGATTATAAGCTTCCTAGATTATTTCGATGGCAAAACATCAAGTTTCAATGACAAATGGACAAAAGCGTTAAAATCTTCTTCATAGAGAGAGTTGATCATCTTCGGACCATCAAAGTTTCTCGGTGTACACGTTTTATTGTTCTCTATGTGAAATTTTACGAGTATAAGCTTCGTAGATTATTTCGATTCCAAAACACCAACTTTCTATGAAAAATGGACAAAACCATTGAAAGCTCCCACATTGAGAGAGTTGAAGAAGTTTGGACCATCAAAGTTGCTCGGCGTACACTTTTTACTATTCTTCTATGTCAAATTTTGCGAGTATAAGCTTCCTAGATTATTTCGATGGCAAAACATCAAGTTTCTATGACTAATGGACAAAAGCGTTAAAAGCTCCTTCATAGAGAGAGTTGAGCATCTTCGGACCATCAAAGTTTCTCGGTGTACACTTTTTGTTGTACTTCTATGTAAAATTTTACGAGTATAAGCTTCCTAGATTATTTCGATGACAAAACACCAATTTTCTGTGAGATAAATGGACAAAACCGTTAATAGCTCCTCCATAGAGAGAGTTGAGCAACTTCGCACCATCAAAGTTGCTCTTTGTACACTTTTTGTCGTTATTCTATGTAAAATTTTATGAATAAAAGCTTCCAAGATTATTTCGATTCCAAAACACCAACTTTCTCTGACAAATGGACAAAACCGTTAAAAGCTCCTCCATAGATAGTGTTGATCAACTTCGGACCATCAAAGTTGCTCTGTGTACACTTTTTATTGTTCTTCTATGTCAAATTTTAAGAGTATAAGCTTCGTAGATTATTTCGATGCCAAAACACCAACTTTCTATGAAAAATGGACAAAACCGTTGAAAGCTCCTCCATAGAGAGAGTTGAGCAACTTCGGACCATCAAAGTTGCTCTGTGTACACTTTTTATTGTTGTTCTATGTAAAATTTTATGAATACAAGCTTACAAGATTATTTCGATTCCAAAACACCAACTTTCTATGACAAATGGATAAAACCGTTAAAAGCTCCTCCAGAGAGAGAGTTGAGCAACTTTGGACCATCAAAGTTGCTCTGTGTACACTTTTTATTGTTGTTCTATGTCAAATTTAACAAGTATAAGCTTCGTAGATTATTTCGATGCCAAAACACCAACTTTCTATGAAAAATGGACAAAACCGTTGAAAGCTCCTACATAGAGAGAGTTGAACAAGTTCGGACCATCAAAGTTGCTCGGCGTACACTTTTTACTATTCTTCTATGTCAAATTTTGCGAGTATAAGCTTCCTAGATTATTTCGATGGCAAAACATCAACTTTCTATGACAAATGGACAAAAGCGTTAAAACCTCCTTCATAGAGAGAGTTGATCATCTTCGGACCATCAAAGTTTCTCGGTGTACACTTTTTATTGTTCTCTATGTGAAATTTTACGAGTATAATCTTCCTAGATTATTTCGATGACAAAACACCAACTTTCTGTGAGACAAATGGACCAAACCGTTAAAAGCTCCTCCATCGAGAGAGTTCAGCAACTTCGGACGATAAAAGTTGCTCTATATACACTTTTTATTGTTCTTCTTTGTCAAATTTTATGAATACAAGCTTTCAAGATTATTTCGATTCCAAAACACCAACTTTCTATGACAAATGGACAAAACCGTTAAAAGCTCCTCCATAGAGAGAGTTGAGCAACTTCGGACCATCAAAGTTGCTCGATGTACACTTTTTATTGTTCTTTTATATGAAATTTTACGAGTATAAGCTTGCTCGATTATTTCGATGACAAAACACTAACTTTCTATAACAAATGGACACAACTGTTAAAAGCTCCTCCATAGAGAGAGTTGAGCAAGTTCGGACAACCAAAGTTGCTTGGAGTATACTTTTTACTATGCTTCTATTTCAGATTTTACGAGTATAGGCTTGCTAGATTATTTCCATGCCAAAACACCAACTTTCTATGACAAATGGACAAAATTGTTAAAAGATCCTCCATAGAGATAGTTGAGCAACTTCGACCATCAAAGTTGCTCCGAATACACTTTTTATTGTTCTTTTATGTCAAATTTTACGAGTATAAGCTTCCTAGATTATTTCGATCCCAAAACACAAACTTTCTATGAGAAATAGACAAAACCGTTAAAAGACCCTCCAAAGAGAGAGTTGAGCAACTTCGGACCATCAAAGTTGCTCTGTGTACACTTTTTATTGTTGTTCTATGTCAAATTTTATGAGTATAAGCTTCGTAGATTATTTCGATGCCAAAACATCTACTTTCTATGACAAATGGACAAAAGCGTTAAAAGCTCCTTCATAGAGAGAGTTGAGCATCTTCGGACCATCAAAGTTTCTCGGTGTACACTTTTTATTGTTCTTCTATGTAAAATTTTACGAGTATAAGCTTCGTAGTTTATTTCGATGCCAAAACAACAACTTTCTATGAAAAATGGACAAAACCGTTCAAAGCTCCCACATAGAGAGAGTTGAACAAGTTCGGACCATCAAAGTTGCTTGTCGTACACTTTTTACTATTCTTCTATGTCAAATTTTACGATTATAAGCTTCCTAGATTATTTCGATGGCAAAACATCAAGTTTCAATGACAAATAGACAAAAGCGTTAAAATCTTCTTCATAGAGAGAGTTGATCATCTTCGGACCATCAAAGTTTCTCGGTGTACACGTTTTATTGTTCTCTATGTGAAATTTTACGAGTATAAGCTTCGTAGATTATTTCGATGCCAAAACACCAACTTTCTATGAAAAATGGTCAAAACCATTGAAAGCTCCTACATAGAGAGAGTTGAAGAAGTTTGGACCATCAAAGTTGCTCGGCGTACACTTTTTATTATTCTTCTATGTCAAATTTTGCGAGTATAAGCTTCCTAGATTATTTCGATGGCAAAACATCAAGTTTCTATGACTAATGGACAAAAGCGTTAAAAGCTCCTGCATAGAGAGAGTTGAGCATCTTCGGACCATCAAAGTTTCTCGGTGTACACTTTTTGTTGTACTTCTATGTGAAATTTTACGAGTATAAGCTTCCTAGATTATTTCGATGACAAAACACCTATTTTCTGTGAGACAAATGGACAAAACCGTTAAAAGCTCCTCCATAGAGAGAGTTGAGCAACTTCGCACCATCAAAGTTGCTCTTTGTACACTTTTTATCGTTATTCTATGTAAAATTTTATGAATAAAAGCTTCCAAGATTATTTCGATTCCAAAACACCAACTTTCTCTGACAAATGGACAAAACCGTTAAAAGCTCCTCCATAGATAGTGTTGAGCAACTTCGGACCATCAAAGTTGCTCTGTGTACACTTTTTATTGTTCTTCTATGTCAAATTTTACGAGTATAAGCTTCGTAGATTATTTCGATGCCAAAACACCAACTTTCTATGAAAAATGGACAAAACCGTTGAAAGCTCCTCCATAGAGAGAGTTGAGCAACTTCGGACCATCAAAGTTGCTCTGTGTACACTTTTTATTGTTGTTCTATGTAAAATTTTATGAATACAAGCTTACAAGATTATTTCGATTCCAAAACACCAACTTTCTATGACAAATGGATAAAACCGTTAAAAGCTCCTCCATAGAGAGAGTTGAGCAACTTTGGACCATCAAAGTTGCTCTGTGTACACTTTTTATTGTTGTTCTATGTCAAATTTAACAAGTATAAGCTTCGTAGATTATTTCGATGCCAAAACACCAACTTTCTAAGAAAAATGGACAAAACCGTTGAAAGCTCCTACATAGAGAGAGTTGAACAAGTTCGGACCATCAAAGTTGCTCGGCGTACACTTTTAACTATTCTTCTATGTCAAATTTTGCGAGTATAAGCTTCCTAGATTATTTCGATGGCAAAACATCAACTTTCTATGACAAATGGACAAAAGCGTTAAAACCTCCTTCATAGAGAGAGTTGATCATCTTCGGACCATCAAAGTTTCTCGGTGTACACTTTTTATTGTTCTCTATGTGAAATTTTACGAGTATAATCTTCCTAGATTATTTCGATGACAAAACACCAACTTTCTGTGAGACAAATGGACCAAACCGTTAAAAGCTCCTCCATCGAGAGAGTTCAGCAACTTCGGACGATAAAAGTTGCTCTATATACACTTTTTATTGTTCTTCTTTGTCAAATTTTATGAATACAAGCTTTCAAGATTATTTCGATTCCAAAACACCAACTTTCTATGACAAATGGACAAAACCGTTAAAAGCTCCTCCATAGAGAGAGTTGAGCAACTTTGGACAATCAAAGTTGCTCGATGTACACTTTTTATTGTTCTTTTATATGAAATTTTACGAGTATAAGCTTCCTCGATTATTTCGATGACAAAACACTAACTTTCTATAACAAATGGACACAACCGTTGAAAGCCCCTCCATAGTGAGAGTTGAGCAAGTTCGGACAACCAAAGTTGCTTGGAGTATACTTTTTACTATGCTTCTATTTCAGATTTTACGAGTATAGGCTTGCTAGATTATTTCCATGCCAAAACACCAACTTTCTATGACAAATGGACAAAATTGTTAAAAGATCCTCCATAGAGATAGTTGAGCAACTTCGACCATGAAAGTTGCTCCGAATACACTTTTTATTGTTCTTTTATGTCAAATTTTACGAGTATAAGCTTCCTAGATTATTTCGATCCGAAAACACCAACTTTCTATGAGAAATAGACAAAACCGTTAAAAGACCCTCCAAAGAGAGAGTTGAGCAACTTCGGACCATCAAAGTTGCTCTGTGTACACTTTTTATTGTTGTTCTATGTCAAATTTTTCGAGTATAAGCTTCGTAGATTATTTCGATGCCAAAACATCTACTTTCTATGACAAATGGACAAAAGCGTTAAAAGCTCCTTCATAGAGAGAGTTGAGCATCTTCGGACCATCAAAGTTTCTCGGTGTACACGTTTTATTGTTGTTCTATGTCAAATTTTACGAGTATAAGCTTCGTAGATTATTTCGATGCCAAAACACCAACTTTCTATGAAAAATGGACAAAACCATTGAAAGCTCCTACATAGAGAGAGTTGAAGAAGTTTGGACCATCAAAGTTGCTCGGCGTACACTTTTTACTATTCTTCTATGTCAAATTTTGCGAGTATAAGCTTCCTAGATTATTTCGATGGCAAAACATCAAGTTTCTATGACTAATGGACAAAAGCGTTAAAAGCTCCTTCATAGAGAGAGTTGAGCATCTTCGGACCATCAAAGTTTCTCGGTGTACACTTTTTGTTGTACTTCTATGTGAAATTTTTCGAGTATAAGCTTCCTAGATTATTTCGATGACAAAACACCAATTTTCTGTGAGACAAATGGACAAAACCGTTAAAAGCTCCTCCATAGAGAGAGTTGAGCAACTTCGCACCATCAAAGTTGCTCTTTGTACACTTTTTATCGTTATTCTATGTAAAATTTTATGAATAAAAGCTTCCAAGATTATTTCGATTCCAAAACACCAACTTTCTCTGACAAATGGACAAAACCGTTAAAAGCTCCTCCATAGATAGTGTTGAGCAACTTCGGACCATCAAAGTTGCTCTGTGTACACTTTTTATTGTTCTTCAATGTCAAATTTTACGAGTATAAGCTTCGTAGATTATTTCGATGCCAAAACACCAACTTTCTATGAAAATTGGACAAAACCGTTGAAAGCTCCTCCATAGAGAGAGTTGAGCAACTTGGGACCATCAAAGTTGCTCAGTGTACACTTTTTATTGTTGTTCTATGTAAAATTTTATGAATACAAGCTTACAAGATTATTTCGATTCCATAACACCAACTTTCTATGACAAATGGATAAAACCGTTAAAAGCTCCTCCATAGAGAGAGTTGAGCAACTTTGGACCATCAAAGTTGCTCTGTGTACACTTTTTATTGTTGTTCTATGTCAAATTTAACAAGTATAAGCTTCGTAGATTATTTCGATGCCAAAACACCAACTTTCTAAGAAAAATGGACAAAACCGTTGAAAGCTCCTACATAGAGAGAGTTGAACAAGTTCGGACCATCAAAGTTGCTCGGCGTACACTTTTAACTATTCTTCTATGTCAAATTTTGCGAGTATAAGCTTCCTAGATTATTTCGATGGCAAAACATCAACTTTCTATGACAAATGGACAAAAGCGTTAAAACCTCCTTCATAGAGAGAGTTGATCATCTTCGGACCATCAAAGTTTCTCGGTGTACACTTTTTATTGTTCTCTATGTGAAATTTTACGAGTATAATCTTCCTAGATTATTTCGATGACAAAACACCAACTTTCTGTGAGACAAATGGACCAAACCGTTAAAAGCTCCTCCATCGAGAGAGTTCAGCAACTTCGGACGATAAAAGTTGCTCTATATACACTTTTTATTGTTCTTCTTTGTCAAATTTTATGAATACAAGCTTTCAAGATTATTTCGATTCCAAAACACCAACTTTCTATGACAAATGGACAAAACCGTTAAAAGCTCCTCCATAGAGAGAGTTGAGCAACTTTGGACAATCAAAGTTGCTCGATGTACACTTTTTATTGTTCTTTTATATGAAATTTTACGAGTATAAGCTTCCTCGATTATTTCGATGACAAAACACTAACTTTCTATAACAAATGGACACAACCGTTAAAAGCTCCTCCATAGTGAGAGTTGAGCAAGTTCGGACAACCAAAGTTGCTTGGAGTATACTTTTTACTATGCTTCTATTTCAGATTTTACGAGTATAGGCTTGCTAGATTATTTCCATGCCAAAACACCAACTTTCTATGACAAATGGACAAAATTGTTAAAAGATCCTCCATAGAGATAGTTGAGCAACTTCGACCATGAAAGTTGCTCCGAATACACTTTTTATTGTTCTTTTATGTCAAATTTTACGAGTATAAGCTTCCTAGATTATTTCGATCCGAAAACACCAACTTTCTATGAGAAATAGACAAAACCGTTAAAAGACCCTCCAAAGAGAGAGTTGAGCAACTTCGGACCATCAAAGTTGCTCTGTGTACACTTTTTATTGTTGTTCTATGTCAAATTTTTCGAGTATAAGCTTCGTAGATTATTTCGATGCCAAAACATCTACTTTCTATGACAAATGGACAAAAGCGTTAAAAGCTCCTTCATAGAGAGAGTTGAGCATCTTCGGACCATCAAAGTTTCTCGGTGTACACGTTTTATTGTTGTTCTATGTCAAATTTTACGAGTATAAGCTTCGTAGATTATTTCGATGCCAAAACACCAACTTTCTATGAAAAATGGACAAAACCATTGAAAGCTCCTACATAGAGAGAGTTGAAGAAGTTTGGACCATCAAAGTTGCTCGGCGTACACTTTTTACTATTCTTCTATGTCAAATTTTGCGAGTATAAGCTTCCTAGATTATTTCGATGGCAAAACATCAAGTTTCTATGACTAATGGACAAAAGCGTTAAAAGCTCCTTCATAGAGAGAGTTGAGCATCTTCGGACCATCAAAGTTTCTCGGTGTACACTTTTTGTTGTACTTCTATGTGAAATTTTTCGAGTATAAGCTTCCTAGATTATTTCGATGACAAAACACCAATTTTCTGTGAGACAAATGGACAAAACCGTTAAAAGCTCCTCCATAGAGAGAGTTGAGCAACTTCGCACCATCAAAGTTGCTCTTTGTACACTTTTTATCGTTATTCTATGTAAAATTTTATGAATAAAAGCTTCCAAGATTATTTCGATTCCAAAACACCAACTTTCTCTAACAAATGGACAAAACCGTTAAAAGCTCCTCCATAGATAGTGTTGAGCAACTTCGGACCATCAAAGTTGCTCTGTGTACACTTTTTATTGTTCTTCAATGTCAAATTTTACGAGTATAAGCTTCGTAGATTATTTCGATGCCAAAACACCAACTTTCTATGAAAATTGGACAAAACCGTTGAAAGCTCCTCCATAGAGAGAGTTGAGCAACTTGGGACCATCAAAGTTGCTCAGTGTACACTTTTTATTGTTGTTCTATGTAAAATTTTATGAATACAAGCTTACAAGATTATTTCGATTCCATAACACCAACTTTCTATGACAAATGGATAAAACCGTTAAAAGCTCCTCCATAGAGAGAGTTGAGCAACTTTGGACCATCAAAGTTTCTCTGTGTACACTTTTTATTGTTGTTCTATGTCAAATTTAACAAGTATAAGCTTCGTAGATTATTTCGATGCCAAAACACCAACTTTCTATGAAAAATGGACAAAACCGTTGAAAGCTCCTACATAGAGAGAGTTGAACAAGTTCGGACCATCAAAGTTGCTCGGCGTACACTTTTTACTATTCTTCTACGTCAAATTTTACGAGTATAAGCTTCCTAGATTATTTCGATGGCAAAACATCAATTTTCTATGACAAATGGACAAAAGCGTTAAAACCTCCTTCATAGAGAGAGTTTATCATCTTCGGACCATCAAAGTTTCTCGGTGTACACTTTTTATTGTTCTCTATGTGAAATTTTACGAGTATAATCTTCCTAGATTATTTCAATGACAAAACACCAACTTTCTGTGAGACAAATGGACCAAACCGTTAAAAGCTCCTCCATCGAGAGAGTTCAGCAACTTTGGACGATCAAAGTTGCTCTATATACACTTTTTATTGTTCTTCTTTGTCAAATTTTATGAATACAAGCTTTCAAGATTATTTCGATTCCAAAACACCAACTTTCTATGAACAAATGGACAAAACCGTTAAAAGCTCCTCCATAGAGAGAGTTGAGCAACTTCGGACCATCGAAGTTGCTCGATGTACACTTTTTATTGTTCTTTTATATGAAATTTTACGAGTATAAGCTTCCTCGATTATTTCGATGACAAAACACTAACTTTCTATAACAAATGGACACAACCGTTAAAAGCTCCTCCATAGAGAGAGTTGAGCAAGTTCAGACAACCAAAGTTGCTTGGAGTATACTTTTTAGTATGCTTCCATTTCAGATTTTACGAGTATAGGCTTGCTAGATTATTTCCATGCCAAAACACCAACTTTCTATGACAAATGGACAAAATTGTTAAAAGATCCTCCATAGAGATAGTTGAGCAACTTCGACCATCAAAGTTGCTCCGAGTACACATTTTATTGTTCTTTTATGTCAAATTTTACGAGTATAAGCTTCCAAGATTATTTCGATGCCAAAACACAAACTTTCTACGACAAATGGACAAAACCGTTAAAAGCTCCTCCATAGAGAGAGTTGAGCAACTTTGGACCATCAAAGATGCTCGGTGTACACTTTTTATTGTTCTTATATGTCAAATTTCATGAGTATAAGCTTCCTAGATTATTTCTATCCCAAAACACCAACTTTCTATGAGAAATAGACAAAACCGTTAAAAGACCCTCCAAAGAGAGAGTTGAGCAACTTCGGACCATCAAAGTTGCTCTGTGTACACTTTTTATTGTTGTTCTATGTCAAATTTTACGAGTATAAGCTTCGTAGATTATTTCGATGCCAAAACATCTACTTTCTATGACAAATGGACAAAAGCGTTAAAACCTCCTTCATAGAGAGAGTTGAGCATCTTCGGACAATCAAAGTTTCTCGGTGTACACTTTTTATTGTTCTTATATGTAAAATTTTATGAGTATAAGCTTCGTAGATTATTTCAATGCCAAAACAACAACTTTCTATGAAAAATGGACAAAACCGTTCAAAGCTCCTACATAGAGAGAGTTGAACAAGTTCGGACCATCAAAGTTGCCCGTCGTACACTTTTTACTATTCTTCTATGTCAAATTTTACGATTATAAGCTTCCTAGATTATTTCGATGGCAAAACATCAAGTTTCAATGACAAATGGACAAAAGCGTTAAAATCTTCTTCATAGAGAGAGTTGATCATCTTCGGATCATCAAAGTTTCTCGGTGTACACGTTTCATTGTTCTCTATGTGAAATTTTACGAGTATAAGCTTCGTAGATTATTTCGATGCCAAAACACCAACTTTCTATGAAAAATGGACAAAACCGTTGAAAGCTCCTACATAGAGAGAGTTGAAGAAGTTCGGACTATCAAAGTTGCTCGGCGTACACTTTTTACTATTCTTCTATGTCAAATTTTGCGAGTATAAGCTTCCTAGATTATTTCAATGGCAAAACATCAAGTTTCTATGACAAATGGACAAAAGCGTTAAAAGCTCCTTCATAAAGAGAGTTGAGCATCTTCGGACCATCAAAGTTTCTCGGTGTACACTTTTTATCGTTCTTCTATGTGAAATTTTACGAGTATAAGCTTCCTAGATTATTTCGATGACAAAACACCAATTTTCTGTGAGACAAATGGACAAAACCGTTAAAAGCTCCTCCATAGAGAGAGTTGAGCAACTTCGCACTATCAAAGTTGCTCTTTGTACACTTTTTATCGTTATTCTATGTAAAATTTTATGAATACAAGCTTCCAAGATTATTTCAATTCCAAAATACCAACTTTCTCTAACAAATGGACAAAACCGTTAAAAGCTCCTCCATAGATAGTGTTGAGCAACTTCGGACCATCGAAGTTGCTCTGTGTACACTTTTTATTGTTCTTCAATGTTAAATTTTACGAGTATAAGCTTCGTAGATTATTTCGATGCCAAAACACCAACTTTCTATGAAAAATGGACAAAACCGTTGAAAGCTCCTCCATAGAGAGAGTTGAGCAACTTCGGACCATCAAAGATGCTCGAGTAAATAAAGTACCTCATGTTATCTACTATGCCATTAGAACACTCAATTATGCCCAATTAAGCTCCTTTCTGTTATTTTTGCTTTAGAAAAATTTCGTGCATATTTTATTGGCACTAAAGTAATTGTGTTTTCTGACCATGCAGCTCTTAGGTACCTTCTTCAAAAGAAGGATGCAAAGCCTCGCTTGATTAGATGGATTCTATTACTTCAAGAGTTCGATCTGGAGATTAAGGACAAAAAAGGATCCGAGAATGTAGTGGCCGATCACCTCAGCCGTTTGGTGAACAATTCAGTGACCGAAGAAGACTCTTTGCCTCTAAATGAGAATTTTCCTGATGAGCAATTATTATCTTTATCTATTTCTACACCATGGTATGCTGACATTGTCAATTACCTTGTTACAGGTTGATCTTCCAAGAAATGTGCCAAGAACTTACAAGGATAAGCTTGTGACAACAGCAGAGTATTACATATGGGATGATCCATACCTTTTCAAATGGTGTTCTGACCAAATCATCAGACGGTGTGTGCCAGAATCAGAATTTCAATCCATACTCACGTTTTGTCACTCATATGCTTGTGGAGGACATTCTGGTCCAAAGAAGACAGCTTTGAAGGTATTGCAATGTGGATTTCATTGGCCGAGTTTGTTCAAAGATGCATATACTTTCTGCTCTACTTGTGATAGGTGTCAGCGGTTAGGTAATCTTTCATCTAGGAATCAGATGCCTTTATCACCTATTCTAATAGTTGAAATTTTTGATGTTTGGGGTATTGATTTCATGGGACCTTTTCCTTCATCTAAAGGTTATTTATATATCTTACTTGCTGTGGATTATGTTTCAAAATGGGTGGAAGCAGTTCCATCCAAGACTAATGATTCTCAAGTTGTTCTCAGATTCCTTAAAGAAAATATATTTGCAAGATTTGGAACACCCAGGGCGATCATTAGTGATGGAGGGTCCCATTTCAATAATAAACTTTTTGCAGCACTATTGCAAAAGTACGGAGTCAAACATAAAGTGTCCACGCCATATCATCCACAGACAAGCGGACAAGCTGAAATCTGTAATAGGGAAATTAAGCAGATATTGGAGAAGACTGTGAGCTCCTCACGCAAAGATTGGTCTGATCGTCTCATGGATGCTCTATGGGCTTATCGTACAGCCTACAAAACTCCGATTGGAATGTCACCATATAGGTTGGTTTTTGGAAAACCCTCCCACTTACCAGTCGAATTAGAGCACAAAGCATATTGGGCTATCAAACAGTACAATTTTGAGATGAAGGCTGCTGGAGAGCAACCAAAGTTGCAGTTGAGTGAGTTGGAAGAACTCCGAAATGAAGCTTATGAGAGCTCTAAAATATACAAGGAGAAGACCAAGGCCTATCATGATAAGACCATTTTGAGAAAACATTTTGAACCTGGGCAGAAAGTCTTATTATATAACTCAAGCCTCCGACTATTCCCAGGTAAGCTCCGTTCACGATGGTATGGTCCATTCCTTATTACTCATGTTTTTTCACATGGTGCAGTGAATCTTCAACACCCACAGACGGGAAATGTTTTTAAAGTGAATGGTCATCGTCTCAAGCACTATTTAGAGCCAGCAACAGAACATTTTGATGAGAATTTAAGGCTCTCTGATCCTGTTCCACTCACTTGATGCGCTATTTCGTCTGGCTGACGACGCTAAATTTAGCGCTTATGGGAGGCAACCCATATTTCTTTCTCATTATCTTTGTGTGTTCAATCAAGCATTTAGTTCAGTTGCACATTTTCTTAGCATATTCACTTTTACTTTCACCTTGAGGTGGTCACTGTACACTTTTGTGTGCGTGGGGCTTGATTGCGCCCATATGTCTACGGTGTGAGCTTTCTCCACCAGCTTAATGTGGTTTGGATCTTCAAATGTTTACTTATAGGGCAGATGGGAGGGAGAGCATCTCATGACGGTATTGTCATTAGTATAAGACCTGAAGGTTTACATTTTGATCCTGTGGACAAAAGCTGTGGTCTCCTGATAGGCCGAAGGAAAACACTCGATGGCGTTAGCACAGAAGTCACTGGAATGAGCCTCTGTTACCTTACTTGTGCATGTGCATTGGTTGAAAAAAAAAGTATATCTATTTATATTTATATATTTGGGATTGCTTCCGCAATATATATTTTGATCGGGTAAGATAGTATGATATATTATGCTACTAATTGCATGTCTAGGGAAATTCTGTCTAAGGAGTTTGGTATTTAAGTGGACCACTGTGTCCCTCCAATCTTTCCTGGGAATTCCCCTGGTGTAATTAGTGATATAATTGTTTATATCTTCTTCACCAATGATCTACAAAAAAAAAAAAAAAAAAAACCGAAACCCTAATTGTTTTCTTCTAACACTCTGTTTATTCCTGATTTTCAACTCTCCCTTTTCAGATCATCTTTCTCTTCCTCCGTCACAGTATGTCGCGCAGCCCCCGTGATGCCGTTGCGACGGTAGAATTATTCGCCAGAGCTACAATCCTGCCAGAACGTCGAATCGATTCCAAAATCCTAAACGATTCTGCCAACCGATGGGCCATGAGCTACCTCCGTGACCATTCTCTGTTGTTCTTGGTCGATCCTGATCCAAAAGACGAATTGCCGGTGTATCCTCACATCGTTCACTCCTTTTACCATACTCTTCTCAAGTTACCCCACTCTTCTAGCACTCCACCAGTGTATCAGGTTGACATCCCTGGTCTTCGGCTTCAATTCACGTCAGCGGATTTTTGCAAGTGTTTAGGTTATCCACCTACCGCTGACGTCGCTGTAGGTTTTCAAGCGCCGATCTCTATTTCCCATCAAGAGATGATTGATGATTTGTGTCAAGGGCGACACGATCCGAATAATGCTGCTTCTACACGCCGCTCTTATTTGCCGTCCACGATATAGATGCTTGATGATGCCATCCGAAGTAACCTTTGCCCCATTGGACACAGTCAACAACGCCAGGGTAACATACTTTCCATCCTGTATTACATGTATCGTGGAGCCTGGTTTGATATTGGCCAGATTTACCTTGAGAGCATTCTTAAGGCGAAGACTCTTGTAGAGAAACAAAAAACGAAGGTCGGGAGATTATTTTTCCCGAGACTCATCACGCGGTTGCTTTTCAGTATGGGCATTCTCCACCTCCCAATCAGATAACTTCCAATTATTCGGTGACTGTTTTGGAGAACTGTACATGGCGTCAGAGTACTAGCCACATGCTTTCCAGTGCTCGTAGACAACGAACACCGCGACGTCTAGTTTCTTTACCACTGGAAGCGTCTGACTCTTCTGCTGCTGTACTACCTCCGACTGACCACATTCATGACATCTTATCCCTCCTGCATAGGTTGGAGGTTGGACAACAGCGGCTGGAACACATGCTGAATGTCCTCATGGACATGGTGCGGCGCTAACCATCTTCTCCTTCCACCGTTGTCCGAGCATCTTCCACCTCAGGTTGTATTTTTCTATCTTCTGTTTCTTTTCATTGCATTGCTTTTCCATACTTCGTCATTTTCACATTACGGACAATGTTTGGTTTAGGTTGGGGGTGGTGGCATATTTATGCAGTTTGATGATTTGGTACTGGTACAATTAGTTTGAGTCATTTTTTTATCTGGATTAGTCGAAAGCAACTTTTAACACATTTGTTTTCCACCAATACTAAGCCTTGTGGTAAGATGGATGATAATGCATATGACTAAGACTATTTTCTAGTTCAAGCACAAATGAGTGGAGAGAAATGAGTAAACAACTTATGAACTTGCATTGATCTCTTGAAATGGATAATTGCTGTCAGTGAACACCATTACATGGTTTGTGGAATGATTGGATGGATGTTGAGGATGATATTGATCAATGTTTGAGAACAATGTTGTAATTTTGCTGGGCCTTTGTTTGAGATGTTCTATATTATGAATTCGAGATTATGAATTCGAGACATAAAAAAAGAAAAAAAAGAAACAATGATGAAAAAGAAAAAAGAAAGAAAGAAAGAAGACAGAAAAAAAAAGAGAAAAAATTGTTATGTGTATTCATCATTCGTTAGTAGATAAGTTTTTCTGTGATAAGGCTCTATTAGTTTATCAATTGGAAAATGTTGATCAATAGAATTCCAAAGCAGGTTTGTGGTAAGACTGATGGAAGTTCTTGACAGCTAATATACCTATCATTTGATCAATGTTTGTTTATTTGTTTGTCCTTAAATTGACTTTTCTTCTGAGTGCATATCTATTTTCCAACTCCATGAGAGAAATTCATAGCCCACAAATCCTTCTATACCCTGTGAGAATATGGAGTTGAGGCTTTTACTCGGATAAATTGTTTGAGGTTATATGCATTATGGATTGTGGTATGAAGGTTTTGGCTTAGCACACACACAAGTGTTGGAAGTTGTGACTATACTAATCTGGATAAGAATTGTGATCTCTTACCTTTTGTTCTAGTTTGTTACTTTCACTCATTTCTCATAACATTTTTACGCTTGAATTACTAGGGACTAGCAATAAGCTGGTTGGGGGTTGTGATAAGTGCCAGAATATACATTCTTAAAGTGCTAAAATACTACCAAAGCAATGCCAAGAAATTGTGCTTAAAAGCTGAATTTTCAAGATTATTGTACTTAAGAAATTCTTGGATGTTTTGCAGGTTAAGAGGCAGTAAGAGCTGTCGGAATGAGATTTGATCTTCAGAAAATTTTTAGAGGACACTTCAAGCTTTTCAGGAAGTATTGGTTCACAAAAATCTGAGTTCATTTGGGCCTCTAAAGGTTGCCTCAAAGTCAAGTTTGGAAGTTATATCCGAAGCATAATTTCTGTTTGCAGACCATACCTTTAGAAGCCCATAACTTGAGCGTCTGATATCCGAATTGAGTTATTAAAAAGCCCATAATTATCTACACATTTGTATCTACAATATGGATGAAGGGTTTGAGTTCATAATAGGATTCGTTTAGGCCCAAAAGGCAGTTACAAGATTAGTGTGTAATTGGAAGTTGATGTCATTGATGATACCATTTCCATTGAAAGAGTGGACAATCCACCACACCAATTTGATGAACAATCCACCACCAAAAGATGGCACTAACTCCTCCACTATGTGCTCATTTTCTCTATAAATAGAGAGGAGTAGGAGCTAGGAGGGGGAGCTTGGAGACAAGAAGGAAAGAGGAGTTATGTGAGTTCTAGTATTGTGTTTCTTTGAGTAGCTAACTTTGAAACATGTATTAGAATTAATTGTTGTAGAACATGGTCAATTGCCTTGTTGAATATGTTCTTTCTTGCAACATATAATTCAGTTGAAAATGAATTATGAAAAATCAATTCTTGAATACCTAAGTACAAATACCATGTATTAGGATTCTTGTGACATTCATATTCTCTTTGCTCTTATTGGATTCTTGATTGTTGATTGATGCAGATGCCATGCTAGATTTTGATTAAGAATACACGTAATGAGGTAGACGCCATACACTTTACATGCAATTAAGAGAGAATCATACAACTTGAGTTTGGCCATGACCTTGTTGTGAATGTTGTCATCATATGCTTGTTTAAATTTTTAGTCTATTATTTCTTATAAATTCTTTGAATGTTTTGTGCTGGATAGTGAGTCTTAGCTATTGTTTTCATTAATATTAATTCTCATTCTTGTTCTCAACGACAATTTCTTTGTCTTAATTTTTATCTATTACAAGATTTAACGCCCCCCCTTTTCCCCCTTTTATAATTGTATCAATTATATTCAAGTGTTAGATTATATATCTATTAGCATCAATCCTTGTGGGATCGACTCTTAGTTGTTCACTATATATTAATTGTACATTTGTAAGTATATTTTAAATTGTTACTAACGAAATAACACTCCTCCATAGACAGAGTTGAGCAACTTCGGACCATCAAAGTTTCTCAGTGTACACTTTTTATTGTTATTCTATGTCAAATTTTACGAGTATAAGCTTCGTAGATTATTTCGAAGCCAAAACACCAACTTTCTATGAAAAATGGACAAAAACCATTGAAAGCTCCTCCATAGAGAGAGTTGAGCAACTTCGGACCATCAAAGTTGCTCTGTGTACACTTTTTATTGTTGTTCTATGTAAACTTTTATGAATACAAACTTGCAAGATTATTTCGATTCCAAAACACCAACTTTATATGACAAATAGATAAAACCGTTAAAAGCTCCTCCATAGAGAGAGTTGAGGAACTTCGGACCATCAAAGATGCTCGGTGTACCCTTTTTATTGTTCTTATATGTCAAATTTCATGAGTATAAGCTTCCTAGATTATTTCGATCCCAAAACACCAACTTTCTATGAGAAATGGACAAAACCGTTAAAAGCTCCTCCATAGAGAGAGTTGAGCAACTTCGGACCATCAAAGTTGCTCTGTGTACACCTTTTATTGTTGTTCTATGTCAAATTTTATGAGTATAAGCTTCGTAGATTATTTCGATGCCAAAACACCAACTTTCTATGACAAATGGACAAAACCGTTGAAAGCTCTACATAGAGAGAGTTGAACAAGTTCGGACCATCAAAGTTACACGGCGTACACTTTTTACTATTCTTCAATGTCAAATTTTGCGAGTATAAGCTTCCTAGACTATTTCGATGGCAAAACATCAACTTTCTATGACAAATGGAGAAAAGCGTTAAAAGCTCCTTCATAGAGAGAGTTGAGCATCTTCGGACCATCAATGTTTCTCGGTGTACACTTTTTATTGTTCATCTATGTGAAATTTTACGAGTATAAGCTTCCTAGATTATTTCGATGACAAAACACCAATTTTCTGTGAGACAAATGGACAAAACCGTTTAAGCTCCTCCATAGACAGAGTTGAGCAACTTCGGACCATCAAAGTTGCTCTGTGTACACTTTTTATTGTTCTTCTATGTCAAATTTTACGAGTATAAGCTTCGTAGATTATTTCGATGCCAAAACACCAACTTTCTATGAAAAATGGACAAAACCATTGAAACCTCCTCCATAGAGAGAGTTGAGCAACTTCGGACCATCAAAGTTGCTCTGTGTACACTTTTTATTGTTGTTCTATGTAAAATTTTATGAATTCAAGCTTCCAAGATTATTTCGATTCTAAAACATCAACTTTCTATGACAAATGGATAAAACCGTTAAAAGCTCCTCCATAGAGAGAGTTGAGCAACTTCGGACCATCAAAGATGCTCGGTGTACACTTTTTATTGTTCTTCTATGTCAAATTTTATGAGTATAAGCTTTGTAGATTATTTCGATGCCAAAACACAAACTTTCTATCAAAAATGGACAAAACCGTTGAAAGCTCCTCCATAGAGAGAGTTGAGCAACTTTGCACCATCAAAGTTGGTCTATGTACACTTTTTATTGTTATTCTATGTAAAATTTTATAAATACAAGCTTCCAAGATTATTTCGATTCCAAAACACCAATTTTCTCTGACAAATGGACAAAGCGTTAAAAGCTCCTCCATAGACAGAGTTGAACAACTTCGGACCATCAAAGTTGCTCTGTGTACACTTTTTATTGTTATTCTATGTCAAATTTTACGAGTATAAGCTTCGTAGATTATTTCGATGCCAAAACATCAACTTTCTATGAAAAAATAGAAAAAACCATTGAAAGCTTCTCCATAGAGAGAGTTGAGCAACTTGGGACCATCAAAGTTGCTCTGTGTACACTTTTTATTGTTGTTCTATGTAAAATTTTATAAATACAAGCTTCCAAGATTATTTCGATTCCAAAACACCAACTTTCTATGACAAATGGATAAAACCGTTAAAAGCTCCTCCATAGAGAGAGTTGAGCAACTTCGGACCATCAAAGATGCTTGGTGTACACTTTTTATTGTTCTTCTATGTCAAATTTTACGAGTATAAACTTCGTAGATTACTTCGATGCCAAAACACCAACTTTCTATCAAAAATGGACAAAACCGTTGAAAGCTCCTCCATAGAGAGAGTTGAGCAACTTCTCACCATCAAAGTTGCTTTATGTACACTTTTTATTGTTATTCTATGTCAAATTTTATGAATACAAGCTTCCAAGATTATTTCGATTCCAAAACACCAACTTTCTCAGACAAATGGATAAAACCGTTAAAAGCTCCTCCATAGACAGAGTTGAGCAACTTTGGACCATCAAAGTTGCTCTGTGTACACTTTTTATTGTTGTTCTATGTCAAATTTTACGAGTATAAGCTTCGTAGATTATTTTGATGCCAAAACACCAACTTTAATATGAGAAATGGACAAAACCGTTGAAAGCTCCTCCATAGAGAGAGTTGAGCAACTTCGGCCCATCAAAGTTACTCCGTGTACACTTTTTATTGTTGTTCTATGTAAAATTTTATGAATACAAGCTTCCAAGATTATTTCGATTCCAAAACACCAACTTTCTCTGACAAATGGACAAAAGCGTTAAAAGCTCCTCCATAGACAGAGTTGAGCAACTTCGGACCATCAAAGTTGCTCTGTGTACACTTTTTATTGTTATTCTATGTCAAATTTTACGAGTATAACCTTCGTAGATTATTTCGATGCCAAAACACCAACTTTCTATGAAAAAATAGAAAAAACCATTGAAAGCTTCTCCATAGAGAGAGTTGAGCAACTTCGGACCATCAAAGTTGCTCTGTGTACACTTTTTATTGTTGTTCTATGTAAAATTTTATAAATACAAGCTTCCAAGATTATTTCGATTCCAAAACACCAACTTTCTATGACAAATGGATAAAACCGTTAAAAGCTCCTCCATAGAGAGAGTTGAGCAACTTCGGACCATCAAAGATGCTTGGTGTACACTTTTTATTGTTCTTCTATGTCAAATTTTACGAGTATAAGCTTCGTTGATTACTTCGATGCCAAAACACCAACTTTCTATCAAAAATGGACAAAACCGTTGAAAGCTCCTCCATAGAGAGAGTTGAGCAACTTCTCACCATCAAAGTTGCTCTATGTACACTTTTTATTGTTATTCTATGTCAAAATTTTATGAATACAAGCTTCCAAGATTATTTCGATTCCAAAACACCAACTTTCTCTGACAAATGGACAAAACCGTTAAAAGCTCCTCCATAGACAGAGTTGAGCAACTTTGGACCATCAAAGTTGCTATGTGTACACTTTTTATTGTTGTTCTATGTCAAATTTTACGAGTATAAGCTTCGTAGATTATTTTGATGCCAAAACACCAACTTTAATATGAGAAATGGACAAAACCGTTGAAAGCTCCTCCATAGAGAGAGTTGAGCAACTTCGGCCCATCAAAGTTACTCCGTGTACACTTTTTATTGTTGTTCTATGTAAAATTTTATGAATACAAGCTTCCTAGATTATTTCAATGACAAAACACCAATTTTCTGTGAGACAAATGGACAAAACCGTTAAGAGCTCCTTCATAGACAGAGTTGAGCAACTTCGGACCATCAAAGTTGCTCTGTGTACACTTTTTATAGTTCTTCTATGTCAAATTTTACGAGTATAAGCTTCGTACATTATTTCGATGCCAAAACACCAATTTACTATGAAAAATGGACAAAACCTTTGAAAGCTCCTCCATAGAGAGAGTAGACCAACTTCGGACCATCAAAGTTGCTCTATGTAAACTTTTTATTGTTGTTCTATGTAAAATTTTATGAATACAGGCTTCCAAGATTATTTCGATTCCAAAACACAAATTTCTATGACAAATGGATAAAACTGTTGAAAGCTCCTCCATAGACAGAGTTGAGCAACTTCGCAACATCAAAGTTGCTCTATGTACACTTTTTATCGTTATTCTATGTAAAATTTTATGAATACAAGCTTCCAAGATTATTTCAATTCCAAAACAACAACTTTCTCTGACAAATGGATAAAACCGTTAAACGCTCCTCCATAGACAGAGTTGAGCATCTTCGGACCATCAAAGTTGCTCTGTGTACACTTTTTATTGTTCTTCTATGTCAAATTTTACGAGTATAAGCTTCGTAGATTATTTCGTTGCCAAAACACCAACTTTCTATGAGAAATGGAAAAAACCATTGAAAGCTCCTCCATAGAGAGAGTTGAGCAACTTCGGCCCATCAAAGTTACTCTGTGTACACTTTTTATTGTTGTTCTATGTAAACTTTTATGAATACAAACTTCCAAGATTATTTCGATTCCAAAACAACAACTTTATATGACAAATAGATAAAACCGTTAAAAGCTCCTCCATAGAGAGAGTTGAGGAACTTCGGACCATCAAAGATGCTCGGTGTACCCTTTTTATTGTTTTTATATGTCAAATTTCATGAGTATAAGCTTCCTAGATTATTTCGATCCCAAAACACCAACTTTCTATGAGAAATGGACAAAACCGTTAAAAGCTCCTCCATAGAGAGAGTTGAGCAACTTCGGACCATCAAAGTTGCTCTGTGTACACCTTTTATTGTTGTTCTATGTCAAATTTTATGAGTATAAGCTTCATAGATTATTTCGATGCCAAAACACCAACTTTCTATGACAAATGGACAAAACCGTTGAAAGCTCTACATAGAGAGAGTTGAACAAGTTCGGACCATCAAATTTACACGGCGTACACTTTTTACTATTCTTCAATGTCAAATTTTGCGAGTATAAGCTTCCTAGACTATTTCGATGGCAAAACATCAACTTTCTATGACAAATGGAGAAAAGCGTTAAAAGCTCCTTCATAGAGAGAGTTGAGCATCTTCAGACCATCAATGTTTCTCGGTGTACACTTTTTATTGTTCATCTATGTGAAATTTTACGAGTATAAGCTTCCTAGATTATTTCGATGACAAAACACCAATTTTCTGTGAGACAAATGGACAAAACCGTTTAAGCTCCTCCATAGACAGAGTTGAGCAACTTCGGACCATCAAAGTTGCTCTGTGTACACTTTTTATTGTTCTTCTATGTCAAATTTTACGAGTATAAGCTTCGTAGATTATTTCGATGCCAAAACACCAACTTTCTTTGAAAAATGGACAAAACCATTGAAACCTCCTCCATAGAGAGAGTTGAGCAACTTAGGACCATCAAAGTTGCTCTGTGTACACTTTTTATTGTTGTTCTATGTAAAATTTTATGAATTCAAGCTTCCAAGATTATTTCGATTCTAAAACATCAACTTTCTATGACAAATGGATAAAACCGTTAAAAGCTCCTCCATAGAGAGAGTTGAGCAACTTCGGACCATCAAAGATGCTCGGTGTACACTTTTTATTGTTCTTCTATGTCAAATTTTATGAGTATAAGCTTTGTAGATTATTTCGATGCCAAAACACAAACTTTCTATCAAAAATGGACAAAACCGTTGAAAGCTCCTCCATAGAGAGAGTTGAGCAACTTTGCACCATCAAAGTTGGTATATGTACACTTTTTATTGTTATTCTATGTAAAATTTTATGAATACAAGCTTCCAAGATTATTTCGATTCCAATACACCAATTTTCTCTGACAAATGGACAAAAGCGTTAAAAGCTCCTCCATAGACAGAGTTGAGCAACTTCGGACCATCAAAGTTGCTCTGTGTACACTTTTTATTGTTATTCTATGTCAAATTTTACGAGTATAAGCTTCGTAGATTATTTCGATGCCAAAACATCAACTTTCTATGAAAAAATAGAAAAAACCATTGAAAGCTTCTCCATAGAGAGAGTTGAGCAACTTGGGACCATCAAAGTTGCTCTGTGTACACTTTTTATTGTTGTTCTATGTAAAATTTTATAAATACAAGCTTCCAAGATTATTTCAATTCCAAAACACCAACTTTCTATGACAAATGGATAAAACCGTTAAAAGCTCCTCCATAGAGAGAGTTGAGCAACTTCGGACCATCAAAGATGCTCTGTGTACACTTTTTATTGTTCTTCTATGTCAAATTTTACGAGTATAAGCTTCGTAGATTACTTCGATGCCAAAACACCAACTTTCTATGACAAATGGATAAAACCGTTAAAAGCTCCTCTATAGAGAGAGTTGAGCAACTTCGGACCATCAAAGATTCTCGGTGTACACTTTTTATTGTTCTTCTAAGTCAAATTTTATAAGTGTAAGCTTCGTAGATTATTTCGATGCCAAAAACACGAAGTTTCTATCAAAAATGGAAAAAACCGTTGAAATCTCCTCCATAGAAAGAGTTGAGCAACTTCGCACCATCAAAGTTGCTCTATGTACACTTTTTATTGTTATTCTATATAAAATTTTATGAATACAAGCTTCCAAGATTTTTTCGATTCCAAAACACCAACTTTCTCTGACAAATGGACAAAACCGTTAAGAGCTCCTTCATAGACAGAGTTGAGCAACTTCGGACCATCAAAGTTGCTCTGTGTAGACTTTTTATTGTTCTTCTATGTCAAATTTTATGAGTATAAGCTTCGCAGATTATTTCGATGCCAAAACACCAATTTTCTATGAAAAATGGACAAAACCGTTGAAAGCTCCTCCATAGAGAGAGTTGACTAACTTCGGACCATCAAAGTTGCTCTGTGTAACTTTTTATTGTTGTTCTATGTAAACTTTTATGAATACAAACTTCCAAGATTATTTCGATTCCAAAACACCAACTTTATATGACAAATAGATAAAACCGTTAAAAGCTCCTCCATAGACAGAGTTGAGCATCTTCGGACCATCAAAGTTGCTCTGTGTACACTTTTTATTGTTCTTCTATGTCAAATTTTACGAGTATAAGCTTCGTAGATTATTTCGTTGCCAAAACACCAACTTTCTATGAGAAATGGAAAAAACCGTTAAAGCTCCTCCATAGAGAGAGTTGAGCAACTTCGGCCCATCAAAGTTACTCTGTGTACACTTTTTATTGTTGTTCTATGTAAACTTTTATGAATACAAACTTCCAAGATTATTTCGATTCCAAAACACCAACTTTATATGACAAATAGATAAAACCGTTAAAAGCTCCTCCATAGAAAGAGTTGAGGAACTTCGGACCATCAAAGATGCTCGGTGTACCCTTTTTATTGTTCTTATATGTCAAATTTCATGAGTATAAGCTTCCTAGATTATTTCGATCCCAAAACACCAACTTTCTATGAGAAATGGACAAAACCGTTAAAAGCTCCTCCATAGAGAGAGTTGAGCAACTTCGGACCATCAAAGTTGCTCTGTGTACACTTTTTATTGTTGTTCTATGTCAAATTTTATGAGTATAAGCTTCGTAGATTATTTCGATGCCAAAACACCAACTTTCTTTGAAAAATGGACAAAACCGTTGAAAGCTCCTACATAGAGAGAGTTGAAAAAGTTCGAACCATCAAAGTTACACGGCGTACACTTTTTACTATTCTTCAATGTCAAATTTTGCGAGTATAAGCTTCCTAGACTATTTCGATGTCAAAACATCAACTTTCTATGACAAATGGACAAAAGCATTAAAAGCTCCTCCATAGAGAGAGTTGACCAACCTCGGACCATCAAAGTTGCTCTGTGTAAACTTTTTATTGTTGTTCTATGTAAAATTTTATGAATACAGGCTTCCAAGATTATTTCGATTCCAAAACACAAATTTCTATGACAAATGGATAAAACTGTTGAAAGCTCCTCCATAGACAGAGTTGAGCAACTTCGCACCATCAAAGTTGCTCTATGTACACTTTTTATCGTTATTCTATGTAAAATTTTATGAATACAAGCTTCCAAGATTATTTCGATTCCAAAACACCAACTTTCTCTGACAAATGGATAAAACCGTTAAACGCTCCTCCATAGACAGAGTTGAGCATCTTTGGACCATCAAAGTTGCTCTGTGTACACTTTTTATTGTTCTTCTATGTCAAATTTTACGAGTATAAGCTTCGTAGATTATTTCGAAGCCAAAACACCAATTTTCTATGAAAAATGGACAAAACCGTTGAAAGCTCCTCCATAGAGAGAGTTGATCAACTTCGGACCATCAAAGTTGCTCTGTGTACACTTTTTATTGTTATTCGATGTAAAATTTTATGAATACAAGCTTCCAAGATTATTTCGATTCCAAAACTCCAACTTTCTCTAACAAATGGCAAAACTGTTAAAAGCTCCTCTATAGACAGAGTTGAGCAACTTCGGACCATCAAAGTTGCTCTGTGTACACTTTTTATTGTTGTTCTATGTCAAATTTTATGAGTATAAGCTTCGTAGATTATTTCAATGCTAAAACACCAACTTTTTATGAAAAATGGACAAAACCGTTGAAAGCTCCTACATAGAGAGAGTTGAACTAGTTCGGACCATCAAAGTTGCTCGGCGTACACTTTTTACTATTCTTCTATGTCAAATTTTGCGAGTATAAGCTTCCTAGATTATTTCGATGGCAAAACATCAACTTTCTATGACAAATGGACAAAAGCGTTAAAACCTCCTTCATAGAGAGAGTTGATCATCTTCGGATCATCAAAGTTCCTCGGTGTACACTTTTTATTGTTCTTCTATGTCAAGTTTTACGAGTATAAGCTTCGTAGATTATTTCGATGCCAAAACACCAATTTTCTATGAAAAATGGACAAAACCGTTGAAAGCTCCTCCATAGAGAGAGTTGACCAACTTCGGACCATCAAAGTTGCTCTGTGTAAACTTTTTATTGTTGTTCTATGTAAAATTTTATGAATACAGGCTTCCAAGATTATTTCAATTCCAAAACACAAATTTCTTTGACAAATGGATAAAACTGTTGAAAGCTCCTCCATAGACAGAGTTGAGCAACTTCGGACCATCAAAGTTGCTCTGTGTACACTTTTTATTGTTGTTCTATGTCAAATTTTATGAGTATAAGCTTCGTAGATTATTTCGATGCCAAAACACCAATTTTCTATGAAAAATGGACAAAACCGTTGAAAGCTCCTCCATAGAGAGAGTTGACCAACTTCGGAACATCAAAGTTGCTCTGTGTAAACTTTTTATTGTTGTTCTATGTAAAATTTTATGAATACAGGCTTCCAAGATTATTTCGATTCCAAAACACAAATTTCTATGACAAATGGATAAAACCGTTGAAAGCTCCTCCATAGACAGAGTTGAGCAACTTCGCACCATCAAAGTTGCTCTATGTACACTTTTTTATCGTTATTCTATGTAAAATTTTATGAATACAAGCTTCCAAGATTATTTCGATTCCAAAACACCAACTTTCTCTGACAAATGGATAAAACCGTTAAACGCTCCTCCATAGACAGAGTTGAGCATCTTCGGACCATCAAAGTTGCTCTGTGTACACTTTTTATTTTTCTTCTATGTCAAATTTTGCGAGTATAAGCTTCGTAGATTATTTCGATGCCAAAACACCAACTTTCTATGAGAAATGGAAAAAATCGTTGAAAGCTCCTCCATAGAGAGAGTTGAGCAACTTCGGCCCATCAAAGTTACTCTGTGTACACTTTTTATTGTTGTCCTATGTAAAATTTTATGAATACAAGCTTCCAAGATTATTTCAATTCCAAAACACCAACTTTCTATGACAAATGGATAAAACCGTCAAAAGCTCCTCTATAGAGAGAGTTGAGCAACTTCGGACCATCAAAGATGCTCGGTGTACACTTTTTATTGTTCTTCTAAGTCAAATTTTATGAGTATAAGCTTCGTAGATTATTTCTATGCCAAAAACACCAAGTTTCTATCAAAAATGGAAAAAACCGTTGAAATCTCCTCCATAGACAGAGTTGAGCAACTTCGCACCATCAAAGTTGCTCTATGTACACTTTTTATGATTATTCTATGTAAAATTTTATGAATACAAGCTTCCAAGATTTTTTCGATTCCAAAACACCAACTTTCTTTGACAAATGGACAAAACCGTTAAGAGCTCCTCCATAGACAGAGTTGAGCAACTTCGGACCATGAAAGTTGTTCTGTGTACACTTTTTATTGTTCTTCTATGTCAAATTTTATGAGTATAAGCTTCGTAGATTATTTCGATGCCAAAACACCAATTTTCTATGAAAAATGGACAAAACCGTTGAAAGCTCCTCCATAGAGAGAGTTGACCAACTTCGGACCATCAAAGTTTCCCTGTGTAAACTTTTTATTGTTGTTCTATGTAAAATTTTTTGAATACAGGCTTCCAAGATTATTTCGATTCCAAAACACAAATTTCTATGACAAATGGATAAAACCGTTGAAAGCTCCTCCATAGACAGAGTTGAGCAACTTCGCACCATCAAAGTTGCTCTATGTACACTTTTTATCGTTATTCTATGTAAAATTTTATGAATATAAGCTTCCAAGATTATTTCGATTCCAAAACACCAACTTTCTCTGACAAATGGATAAAACCGTTAAACGCTCCTCCATAGACAGAGTTGAGCATCTTCGGACCATCAAAGTTGCTCTGTGTACACTTTTTATTGTTCTTCTATGTCAAATTTTACGAGTATAAGCTTCGTAGATTATTTCGTTGCCAAAACACCACTTTCTATGAGAAATGGAAAAAACCGTTGAAAGCTCCTCCATAGAGAGAGTTGGGCAACTTCGGCCCATCAAAGTTACTCTGTGTACACTTTTTATTGTTGTTCTATATAAAATTTTATGAATACAAGCTTCCAAGATTATTTCGATTCCAAAACACCAACTTTCTATGACAAATGGATAAAACCGTTAAAAGCTCCTCTATAGAGAGAGTTGAGCAACTTTGGACAATCAAAGATGCTCGGTGTACACTTTTTATTGTTCTTCTAAGTCAAATTTTATGAGTATAAGCTTCGTAGATTATTTCGATGCCAAAAACACCAAGTTTCTATCAAAAATGGAAAAAACCGTTGAAATCTCCTCCATAGAGAGAGTTGAGCAACTTCGCACCATCAAAGTTGCTCTATGTACACTTTTTATTGTTATTCTATGTAAAATTTTATGAATACAAGCTTCCAAGATTTTTTCGATTCCAAAACACCAACTTTCTCTGACAAATGGACAAAACCGTTAAGAGCTCCTTCATAGACAGAGTTGAGCAACTTCGGACCATCAAAGTTGCTCTGTGTACACTTTTTATTGTTCTTCTATGTCAAATTTTACGAGTATAAGCTTCGTAGATTATTTCGATGCCAAAACACCAATTTTCTATGAAATTTGGACAAAACCGTTGAAAGCTCCTCCATAGAGAGATTTGACCAACTTCGGACCATCAAAGTTGCCCTGTGTAAACTTTTTATTGTTGTTCTATGTAAAATTTTATGAATACAGGCTTCCAAGATTATTTCGATTCCAAAACACAAATTTCTATGACAAATGGATAAAACCGTTGAAAGCTCCTCCATAGACAGAGTTGAGCAACTTCGCACCATCAAAGTTTCTCTATGTACACTTTTTATCGTTATTCTATGTAAAATTTTATGAATACAAGCTTCCAAGATTATTTCGATTCCAAAACACCAACTTTCTCTGACAAATGGATAAAACCGTTAAACGCTCCTCCATAGACAGAGTCGAACATCTTCGGACCATCAAAGTTGCTCTGTGTACACTTTTTATTGTTCTTCTATGTCAAATTTTACGAGTATAAGCTTCGTAGATTATTGAAAATGCCAAAACACCAACTTTCTATGAGAAATGGAAAAAACCGTTGAAAGCTCCTCCATAGAGAGAGTTGAGCAACTTCGGCCCATCAAATTTACTCTGTGTACACTTTTTATTGTTGTTATATGTAAAATTTTATGAATACAAGCTTCCAAGATTATTTCAATTCCAAAACACCAACTTTCTATGACAAATGGATAAAACCGTCAAAAGCTCTTCTATAGAGAGAGTTGAGCAACTTCGGACCATCAAAGATGCTCGGTGTACACTTTTTATTGTTCTTCTAGGTCAAATTTTATGAGTATAAGCTTCGTAGATTATTTCGATACCAAAAACACCAAGTTTCCATCAAAAATGGAAAAAACCGTTGAAATCTCCTCCGTAGAGAGAGTTGAGCAACTTCGCACCATCAAAGTTGCTCTATGTACACTTTTTATTGTTATTCTATGTAAAATTTTATGAATACAAGCTTCCAAGATTTTTTCGTTCCAAAACATCAACTTTCTCTGACAAATGGACAAAACTGTTAAGAGCTCCTTCATAGACAGAGTTGAGCAACTTCGGACCATCAAAGTTGCTCTGTGTACACTTTTTATTTTTCTTCTATGTCAAATTTTACGAGTATAAGCTTCGTAGATTATTTCGATGCCAAAACACCAATTTTCTATGAAAAATGGACAAAACCGTTGAAAGCTCCTCCATAGAGAGAGTTGACCAACTTCGGACCATCAAAGTTGCCCTGTGTAAACTTTTTATTGTTGTTCTATGTAAAATTTTATGAATACAGGCTTCCAAGATTATTTCGATTCCAAAACACAAATTTCTATGACAAATAGATAAAACCGTTGAAAGCTCCTCCATAGACAAAGTTGAGCAACTTCGCACCATCAAAGTTGCTCTATGTACACTTTTTATCGTTATTCTATGTAAAATTTTATGAATACAAGCTTCCAAGATTATTTCGATTCCAAAACACTAATTTTCTCTAACAAATGGATAAAACCGTTAAACGCTCCTCCATAGACAGAGTTGAGCATCTTCTGACCATCAAAGTTGCTCTGTGTACGCTTTTCATTGTTCTTCTATGTCAAATTTTACGAGTATAAGCTTCGTAGATTATTTCGATGCCAAAACACCAACTTTCTATGAGAAGTGGAAAAAACCGTTGAAAGCTCCTCCATAGAGAGAGTTGAGCAACTTCGGCCCATCAAATTTACTCTGTGTACACTTTTTATTGTTGTTCTTTGTAAAATTTTATGAATACAAGCTTCCAAGATTATTTCAATTCCAAAACACCAACTTTCTATGACAAATGGATAAAACCGTCAAAAGCTCCTCTATAGAGAGAGTTGAGCAACTTCGGACCATCAAAGATGCTCGGTGTACACTTTTTATTGTTCTTCTAAGTCATATTTTATGAGTATAAGCTTCGTAGATTATTTCGATGCCAAAAACACCAAGTTTCTATCAAAAATGGAAAAAACCGTTGAAATCTCCTCCGTAGAGAGAGTTGAGCAACTTCGCACCATCAAAGTTGCTCTATGTACACTTTTTATTGGTATTCTATGTAAAATTTTATGAATACAAGCTTCCAAGATTTTTTCGATTCCAAAATACCAACTTTCTCTGACAAATGGATAAAACCGTTAAACGCTCCTCCATAGACAGAGTTGAGCATCTTCGGACCATCAAAGTTGCTCTGTGTACACTTTTTATTGTTCTTCTATGTCAAATTTTACGAGTATAAGCTTCGTAGATTATTTCGATGCCAAAACATCAACTTTCTCTGACAAATGGAAAAAACCGTCAAAGTTGCTCTATGTACACTTTTTATTGTTATTCTATGTAAAATTTTATGAATACAAGCTTCCAAGATTTTTTCGATTCTAAAACACCAACTTTCTCTGACAAATGGACAGAACCGTTAAGAGCTCCTTCATAGACAGAGTTGAGCAACTTCGGACCATCAAAGTTGCTCTGTGTACACTTTTTATTGTTCTTCTATGTCAAATTTTACGAGTATAAGCTTCGTAGATTATTTCGATGCCAAAACAACAGTTTTCTATGAAAAATGGACAAAACCGTTGAAAGCTCCTCCATAGAGAGAGTTGACCAACCTCGGACCATCAAAGTTGCTCTGTGTAAACTTTTTATTGTTGTTCTATGTAAAATTTTATGAATACAGGCTTCCAAGATTATTTCGATTCCAAAACACAAATTTCTATGACAAATGGATAAAACCGTTGAAAGCTCCTCCATAGACAGAGTTGAGCAACTTCGCAACATCAAAGTTGCTCTATGTACACTTTTTATCGTTATTCTATGTAAAATTTTATGAATACAAGCTTCCAAGATTATTTCGATTCCAAAACACCAACTTTCTCTGACAAATGGATAAAACCGTTAAACGCTCCTCCATAGACAGAGTTGAGCATCTTCGGACCATCAAAGTTGCTCTGTGTACACTTTTTATTGTTCTTCTATGTCAAATTTTACGAGTATAAGCTTCGTAGATTATTTCGATGCCAAAACACCAACTTTCTATGAGAAATGGAAAAAACCGTTGAAAGCTCCTCCATAGAGAGAGTTGAGCAACTTCGGACCATCAAAGTTACTCTGTGTACACTTTTTATTGTTGTTCTATGTAAAATTTTATGAATACAAGCTTCCAAGATTATTTCGATTCCAAAACACCAACTTTCTATGATAAATGGATAAAACCGTTAAAAGCTCCTCTATAGAGAGAGTTGAGCAACTTCGGACCATCAAAAATGCTCGGTATACACTTTTTATTGTTCTTCTAAGTCAAATTTTATGAGTATAATCTTCGTAGATTATTCCGATGCCAAAAACACCAAGTTTCTATCAAAAATGGAAAAAACCGTTGAAATCTCCTCCATAGAGAGAGTTGAGCAACTTTGCACCATCAAAGTTGCTCTATGTACACTTTTTATTGTTATTCTATGGAAAATTTTATGAATACAAGCTTCCAAGATTTTTTCGATTCCAAAACACCAACTTTCTCTGACAAATGGACAAAACCGTTAAGAGCTCCTTCATAGACAGAGTTGAGCAACTTCGGACCATCAAAGTTGCTATGTGTACACTTTTTATTGTTCTTCTATGTCAAATTTTTCGAGTATCAGCTTCGTAGATTATTTCCATGCCAAAACACAAATTTCTATGACAAATGGATAAAACCGTTGAAAGCTCCTCCATAGACAGAGTTGAGCAACTTCGCACCATCAAAGTTGCTCTATGTACACTTTTTATCGTTATTCTATGTAAAATTTTATGAATACAAGCTTCCTAGATTATTTCGATGGCAAAACATCAACTTTCTATGACAAATGGATAAAACCGTTGAAAGCTCCTCCATAGACAGAGTTGAGCAACTTCGCACCATCAAAGTTGCTCTATGTACACTTTTTATCGTTATTCTGTGTAAAATTTTATGAATACAAGCTTCCAAGATTATTTCGATTCCAAAACACCAACTTTCTAAGACAAATGGATAAAACCGTCAAAAGCTCCTCTATAGAGAGAGTTGAGCAACTTCGGACCATCAAAGATGCTCGGTGTACACTTTTTATTGTTCTTCTAAGTCAAATTTTATGAGTATAAGCTTCGTAGATTATTTCGATGCCAAAAACACCAAGTTTCTATTAAAAATGGACAAAACCGTTGAAATCTCCTCCATAGAGAGAGTTGAGCAACTTCGCACTATCAAAGTTGCTCTATGTACACTTTTTATTGTTATTCTATGTAAAATTTTATGAATACAAGCTTCCAAGATTTTTTCAATTCCAAAACACCAACTTTCTATGACAAATGGACAAAACCGTTAAGAGCTCCTTCATAGACCGAGTTGTGCAACTTCGGACCATCAAAGTTGCTCTGTGTACACTTTTTATTGTTCTTCTATGTCCAATTTTACAAGTATAAGCTTCGTAGATTATTTCGATGCCAAAACACCAACTTTCTATGAAAAATGGACAAAACCGTTGAAAGCTCCTCCATAGAGAGAGTTGATCAACTTCGGACCATCAAAGTTGCTCTGTGTACACTTTTTATTGTTGTTCAATGTAAAATTTTACGAATACAAGCTTCCAAGATTATTTCGATTTCAAAACTCCAACTTTCTCTGACAAATGGCAAAACCGTTAAAAGCTCCTCTATAGACAGAGTTGAGCAACTTCGGACCATCAAAGTTGCTCTGTGTACACTTTTTATTGTTGTTCTATGTCAAATTTTACGAGTATAAGCTTCGTACATTATTTCAATGCCAAAACACCAACTTTTTATGAAAAATGGACAAAACCGTTGAAAGCTCCTACATAGAGAGAGTTGAACTAGTTCGGACCATCAAAGTTGCTCGGCGTACACTTTTTACTATTCTTCTATGTCAAATTTTGCGAGTATAAGCTTCCTAGATTATTTCGATGGCAAAACATCAACTTTCTATGACAAATGGAAAAAAGCGTTAAAACCTCCTTCATAGAGAGAGTTGATCATCTTCGGATCATCAATGTTTCTCGGTGTACACTTTTTATTGTTCTTCTATGTGAAATTTTACGAGTATAAGCCTCGTAGATTATTTCGATGCCAAAAACACCAAGTTTCTATCAAAAATGGAAAAAACCGTTGAAATCTCCTCCATAGAGAGAGTTGAGCAACTTCGCACCATCAAAGTTGCTCTATGTACACTTTTTATTGTTATTCTATGTAAAATTTTATGAATACAAGCTTCCAAGATTTTTTCAATTCCAAAACACCAACTTTCTATGACAAATGGACAAAACCGTTAAGAGCTCCTTCATAGACCGAGTTGTGCAACTTCGGACCATCAAAGTTTCTCTGTGTACACTTTTTATTGTTCTTCTATGTCCAATTTTACAAGTATAAGCTTCGTAGATTATTTCGATGCCAAAACACCAACTTTCTATGAAAAATGGACAAAACCGTTGAAAGCTCCTCCATAGAGAGAGTTGACCAACTTCGGACCATCAAAGTTGCTCTGTTTACACTTTTTATTGTTGTTCTATGTAAAATTTTATGAATACAGGCTTCCAAGATCATTTCGATTCCAAAACAAAAATTTCTATGACAATTGGATAAAACCGTTAAAAGCTCCTCCATAGACAGAGTTGAGCAACTTCGCACCATCAAAGTTGCTCTATGTACACTTTTTATCGTTATTCTATGTCAAATTTTATGAATACAAGCTTCCAAGATTATTTTGATTCCAAAACACCAACTTTCTCTGACAAATGGCAAAACCGTTAAAAGCTCCTCTATAGACAGAGTTGAGCAACTTCGGACCATCAAAGTTGCTCTGTGTACGCTTTTTATTGTTGTTCTATGTCAAATTCTACGAGTATAAGCTTCGTAGATTATTTCGATGCCAAAACACGAACTTTCTATGAAAAATAGACAAAACCGTTTAAAGCTCCTCCATAGAGAGAGTTGACCAACTTCGGACCATCAAAGTTGCTCTGTGTAAACTTTTTATTGTTGTTCTATGCAAAATTTTATGAATACAGGCTTCCAAGATTATTTCGATTCCAAAACACAAATTTCTATGACAAATGGATAAAACCGTTGAAAGCTCCTCCATAGACAGAGTTGAGCAACTTCGCACCATCAAAGTTGCTCTATGTACACTTTTTATCGTTATTCTGTGTAAAATTTTATGAATACAAGCTTCCAAGATTATTTCGATTCCAAAACACCAACTTTCTCTGACAAATGGATAAAACCGTTAAATGCTCCTCCATAGACAGAGTTGAGCATCTTCAGACCATCAAAGTCGCTCTGTGTACACTTTTTATTGTTCTTCTATGTCAAATTTTACGAGTATAAGCTTCGTAGATTATTTCGATGCCAAAACACCAACTTTCTATGAGAAATGGAAAAAACCGTTGAAAGCTCCTCCATAGAGAGAGTTGAGCAACTTCGGCCCATCAAAGTTACTCTGTGTACACTTTTTATTGTTGTTCTATGTAAAATTTTATGAATACAAGCTTCCAAGATTATTTCGATTCTAAAACACCAACTTTCTATGACAAATGGATAAAACCGTTAAAAGCTCCTCTATAGAGAGAGTTGAGCAACTTCGGACCATCAAAGATGCTCGGTGTACACTTTTTATTGTTCTTCTAAGTCAAATTTTATGAGTATAAGCTTCGTAGATTATTTCGATGCCAAAAACACCAAGTTTCTATCAAAAATGGAAAAAACCGTTGAAATCTCCTCATAGAGAGAGTTGAGCAACTTCGCACCATCAAAGTTGCTCTATGTACACTTTTTATTGTTATTCTATCTAAAATTTTATGAATACAAGCTTCCAAGATTTTTTCGATTCTAAAACACCAACTTTCTCTGACAAATGGACAGAACCGTTAAGAGCTCCTTCATAGACAGAGTTGAGTAACTTCGGACCATCAAAGTTGCTCTGTGTACACTTTTTATTGTTCTTCTATGTCAAATTTTACGAGTATAAGCTTCGTAGATTATTTCGATGCCAAAACAACAATTTTCTATGAAAAATGGACAAAACCGTTGAAAGCTTCTCCATAGAGAGAGTTGACCAACCTCGGACCATCAAAGTTGCTCTGTGTAAACTTTTTATTGTTGTTCTATGTAAAATTTTATGAATACAGGCTTCCAAGATTATTTCGATTCCAAAACACAAATTTCTATGACAAATGGATAAAACCGTTGAAAGCTCCTCCATAGACAGAGTTGAGCAACTTCGCACCATCAAAGTTGCTCTATGTACACTTTTTATCGTTATTCTATGTAAAATTTTATGCATACAATCTTCCAAGATTATTTCGATTCCAAAACAACAACTTTCTCTGACAAATGGATAAAACCGTTAAACGCTCCTCCATAGACAGAGTTGAGCATCTTCGGACCATCAAAGTTGCTCTGTGTACACTTTTTATTGTTCTTCTATGTCAAATTTTACGATTATAAGCTTCGTAGATTATTTCGATGCCAAAACACCAACTTTCTATGAGAAATGGAAAAAACCGTTGAAAGCTCCTCCATAGAGAGAGTTGAGCAACTTCGGCCCATCAAAGTTACTCTGTGTACACTTTTTATTGTTGTTCTATGTAAAATTTTATGAATACAAGCTTCCAAGATTATTTCGATTCCAAAACACCAACTTTCTATGACATATGGATAAAACCGTTAAAAGCTCCTCTATAGAGAGAGTTGAGGAACTTCGGACCATCAAAGATGCTCGGTGTACACTTTTTATTGTTCTTCTAAGTCAAATTTTATGAGTATAAGCTTCGTAGATTATTCCGATGCCAAAAACACCAAGTTTCTATCAAAAATGGAAAAAACCGTTGAAATCTCCTGCATAGAGAGAGTTGAGCAACTTCGCACCATCAAAGTTGCTCTATGTACACTTTTTATTGTTATTCTATGTAAAATTTTATGAATACAAGCTTCCAAGATTTTTTCGATTCCAAAACACCAACTTTCTCTGACAAATGGACAAAACCGTTAAGAGCTCCTTCATAGACAGAGTTGAGCAACTTCGGACCATCAAAGTTGCTCTGTGTACACTTTTTATTGTTCTTCTATGTCAAATTTTACGAGTATAAGCTTCGTAGATTATTTCGATGCCAAAACACAAATTTTCTATGAAAAATGGACAAAATCGTTGAAAGCTCCTCCATAGAGAGAGTTGACCAACTTCGGACCATCAAAGTTGCTCTGTGTAAACTTTTTATTGTTGTTCTATATAAAATTTTATGAATACAGGCTTCCAAGATTATTTCGATTCCAAAACACAAATTTCTATGACAAATGGATAAAACCGTTAAAAGCTCCTCCATAGACAGAGTTGAGCAACTTCGCATCATCAAAGTTGCTGTATGTACACTTTTTATCGTTATTCTATGTAAAATTTTATGAATAAAACCTTCCAAGATTATTTCGATTCCAAAACACCAACTTTCTCTGACAAATGGATAAAACCGTTAAACGCTCCTCCATAGACAGAGTTGACCATCTTCGGACCATCAAAGTTGCTCTGTGTACACTTTTTATTGTTCTTCTATGTCAAATTTTACGAGTATAAGCTTCGTGGATTATTTCGATGCGAAAACACCAACTTTCTATGAAAAATGGACAAAACCGTTGAAAGCCCCTCCATAGAGAGAGTTGATCAACTTCGGACCATCAAAGTTGCTCTGTGTACACTTTTTATTGTTGTTCAATGTAAAATTTTATGAATACAAGCTTCCAAGATTATTTCGATTTCAAAACTCCAACTTTCTCTGACAAATGGCAAAACCGTTAAAAGCTCCTCTATAGACAGAGTTGAGCAACTTCGGACCATCAAAGTTGCTCTGTGTACACTTTTTATTGTTGTTCTATGTCAAATTTTACGAGTATAAGCTTCGTACATTATTTCGATGCCAAAACACGAACTTTCTATGAAAAATGGACAAAACCGTTGAAAGCTCCTCCATAGAGAGAGTAGAACAACTTCGGACCATCAAAGTTGCTCTGTGTACACTTTTTATTGTTGTTCTATGTCAAATTTTACGAGTATAAGCTTCGTAGATTATTTCAATGCCAAAACACCAACTTTTTATGAAAAATGGACAAAACCGTTGAAAGCTCCTACATAGAGAGAGTTGAACTAGTTCGGACCATCAAAGTTGCTCGGCGTACACTTTTTACTATTCCTCTATGTCAAATTTTGCGAGTATAAGCTTCCTAGATTATTTCGATGGCAAAACATCAACTTTCTATGACAAATGGAAAAAAGCGTTAAAACCTCCTTCATAGAGAGAGTTGATCATCTTCGGATCATCAATGTTTCTCGGTGTACACTTTTTATTGTTCTTCTATGTGAAATTTTACGAGTATAAGCCTCGTAGATTATTTCGATGCCAAAAACACCAAGTTTCTATCAAAAATGGAAAAAACCGTTGAAATCTCCTCCATAGAGAGAGTTGAGCAACTTCGCACCATCAAAGTTGCTCTATGTACACTTTTTATTGTTATTCTATGTAAAATTTTATGAATACAAGCTTCCAAGATTTTTTCGATTCCAAAACACCAACTTTCTCTGACAAATGGACAAACCGTTAAGATCTCCTTCATAGACAGAGTTGAGCAACTTCGGACCATCAAAGTTGCTCTGTGTACACTTTTTATTGTTGTTCTATGTCAAATTTTACGAGTATAAGCTTCGTAGATTATTTCAATGGCAAAACACCAACTTTTTATGAAAAATGGACAAAACCGTTGAAAGCTCCTACATAGAGAGAGTTGAACTAGTTCGGACCATCAAAGTTGCTCGGCGTACACTTTTTACTATTCTTCTATGTCAAATTTTGCGAGTATAAGCTTCCTAGATTATTTCGATGGCAAAACATCAACTTTCTATGACAAATGGACAAAAGCGTTAAAACCTCCTTCATAGAGAGAGTTGATCATCTTCGGATCATCAAAGTTTCTCGGTGTACAATTTTTATTGTTCTCTATGTGAAATTTTACGAGTATAATCTTCCTAGATTATTTCGATGACAAAACACCAACTTTCTGTGAGACAAATGGACCAAACTGTTGAAAGCTCCTCCATCGAGAGAGTTCAGCAACTTCAGACCGTCAAAGTTGCTCTATATACACTTTTTATTGTTCTTCTTTGTCAAATTTTATGAATACAAGCTTCCAAGATTATTACGATTCCAAAACACCAACTTTCTATGACAGATGGACAAAACCGTTAAAAGCTCCTCCATAGAGAGAGTGGAGCAACTTCGGACCATCAAAGTTGCTCGATGTACACTTTTTATTGTTCTTTTATATGAAATCATACGAGTAGAAGCTTCCTCGATTATTTTGATGACAAAACACTAACTTTCTATAACAAATGGACACAACCGTTAAAAGCTCCCCTTAGAGAGAGTTGAGAAAGTTCGGACAACCAAAGTTGCTCGGAGTATACTTTTTACTATGCTTCTATATCAGATTTTACGAGTATAGGCTTGCTAGATTATTTCAATGCCAAAACACCAACTTTCTATGATAGATGGACAAAATTGTTAAAAGATCCTCCATAGAGATAGTTGAGCAACTTCGATTATCAAAGTTGCTCCGAATACCCTTTTTATTGTTCTTCTATGTCAAATTTTACGAGTATAAGCTTCCTAGATTATTTCGATGCCCAAACACCAACTTTCTACGACAAATGGACAAAACCGTTAAAAGCTCCTCCATAGAGAGAGTTGAGCAACTTCGGACCATCAAAGTTGCTCTATGTACACTTTTTATTGTTCTTCTATGTAAAATTTTATAAATACAAGCTTCCAAGATTATTTCAATTCCAAAACACCAACTTTCTCAGACAAATGGACAAAACCGTTAAAAGCTCCTCCATAGACAGAGTTGAGCAACTTCGGACCATCAAAGTTGATCTGTGTACACTTTTTATTGTTCTTCTATGTCAAAGTTTACGAGTATAAGCTTCGTAGATTATTTCGATACCAAAACAACAACTTTCTATGAGAAATGGACAAAACCGTTGAAAGCTCCTCCATAGAGAGAGTTGAGCAACTTCGGCCCATCAAAGTTACTCTGTGTACACTTTTTATTGTTGTTCTATGTAAAATTTTATGAATACAAGCTTCCAAGATTATTTCGATTCCAAAACACCAACTTTCTATGACAAATGGATAAAACCGTTAAAAGCTCCTCCATAGAGAGAGTTGAGCAACTTCGGACCATCAAAGATGCTCGGTGTACACTTTTTATTGTTCTTCTAAGTAAAATTTTATGAGTATAAGCTTCGTAGATTATTTCGATGCCAAAAACACCAACTTTCTATGAAAAATGGACAAAACCGTTGAAAGCTCCTCCATAGAGAGAGTTGACCAACTTCGGACCATCAAAGTTGCTCTGTGTACACGTTTTATTGTTGTTCTATGTAAAATTTTATGAATACAGGCTTCCAAGATCATTTCGATTCCAAAACACAAATTTCTATGACAATTGGATAAAACCGATAAAAGCTCCTCCATAGACAGAGTTGAGCAACTTCGCACCATCAAAGTTGCTCTATGTACACTTTTTATTGTTATTCTATGTAAAATTTTATGAATACAAGCTTCCAAGATTATTTTGATTCCAAAACGCCAACTTTCTCTGACAAATGGCAAAACCGTTAAAAGCTCCTCTATAGACAGAGTTGAGCAACTTCGGACCATCAAAGTTGCTCTGTGTACACTTTTTATTGTTGTTCTATCTCAAATTTTACGAGTATAAGCTTCGTAGATTATTTCGATGCCAAAACACGAACTTTCTATGAAAAATGGACAAAACCGTTGAAAGCTCCTCCATAGAGAGAGTAGAGCAACTTCGGACCATCAAAGTTGCTCTGTGTACACTTTTTATTGTTGTTCTATGTCAAATTTTACGAGTATAAGCTTCGTAGATTATTTCAATGGCAAAACATCAACTTTCTATGACAAATGGACAAAAGCGTTAAAACCTCCTTCATAGAGAGAGTTGATCATCTTCGGATCATCAAAGTTTCTCGGTGTACACTTTTTATTGTTCTCTATGTGAAATTTTACGAGTATAATCTTCCTAGATTATTTCGATGACAAAACACCAACTTTCTGTGAGACAAATGGACCAAACCGTTAAAAGCTCCTCCATCGAGAGAGTTCAGCAACTTCGGACCATCAAAGTTGCTCTATATACACTTTTTATTGTTCTTCTTTGTCAAATTTTATGAATACAAGCTTCCAAGATTATTTCGATTCCAAAACACCAACTTTCTATGACAAATGGACAAAACCGGTAAAATCTCCTCCATAGAGAGAGTGGAGCAACTTCGGACCATCAAAGTTGCTCGATGTACACTTTTTATTGTTCTTTTATATGAAATTTTACGAGTAGAAGCTTCCTCGATTATTTCGATTACAAAACACTAACTTTCTATAACAAATCGACACAACCGTTAAAAGCACCTCCACAGAGAGAGTTGATCAAGTTCGGACAACCAAAGTTGCTCGGAGTATACTTTTTACTATGCTTCTATATCAGATTTTACGAGTATAGGCTTGATAGATTATTTCCATGCCAAAACACCAACTTTCTATGATAAATGGACAAAATTGTTAAAACATCCTCCATAGAAATAGTTGAGCAACTTCGACCATCAAAGTTGCTCCGAATACCCTTTTTATTGTTCTTCTATGTCAAATTTTACGAGTATAACCTTCCTAGATTTTTTCGATGCCCAAACACATACTTTCTACGACAAATGCTCAAAACCGTTAAAAGCGCCTCAAAGGAGAGAGTTGAGCAACTTCGGACCATCAAAGTTGCTCTATGTACACTTTTTATTGTTCTTCTATGTAAAATTTTATAAATACAAGCTTCAAAGATTATTTCAATTCCAAAACACCAACTTTCTATGACAAATGGATAAAACCATTCAAAGCTCCTACATAGAGAGAGTTGAGCAACTTCGGACCATCAAAGATGCTCGGTGTACACTTTTTATTGTTCTTATATGTCAAATTTCATGAGTATAAGCTTCCTAGATTATTTCGATCCCAAAACACCAACTTTCTATGAGAAATGGACAAAACCGTTAAAAGCTCCTCCATAGAGAGAGTTGAGCAACTTCGGACCATCAAAGTTGCTCTGTGTATACTTTTCATTGTTGTTCTATGTCAAATTTTATGAGTATAAGCTTCGTAGATTATTTCGATGCCAAAACACCAACTTTCTATGAAAAATGGACAAAACCGTTAAAAGCTCCTACATAGAGAGAGTTGAACAACTTCGGACCATCAAAGTTGCTCTATGTACACTTTTTATTGTTCTTCTATGTAAAATTTTATAAATACAAGCTTCCAAGATTATTTCAATTCCAAAACACCAACTTTCTATGACAAATGGATAAAACCGTTAAAAGCTCCTCCATAGAGAGAGTTGAGCAACTTCGGACCATAAAAGATGCTCGGTGTACACTTTTTATTGTTCTTATATGTCAAATTTCACGAGTATAAGCTTCCTAGATTATTTCGATCCCAAAACACCAACTTTCTATGAGAAATGGACAAAACCGTTAAAAGCTCCTCCATAGAGAGAGTTGAGCAACTTCGGACCATCAAAGTTGCTCTGTGTATACTTTTCATTTTTGTTCTATGTCAAATTTTATGAGTATAAGCTTCGTAGATTATTTCGATGCCAAAACACCAACTTTCTATGAAAAATGGACAAAACCGTTAAAAGCTCCTACATAGAGAGAGTTGAACAACTTCGGACCATCAAAGTTGCTCTATGTACACTTTTTATTGTTCTTCTATGTAAAATTTTATAAATACAAGCTTCCAAGATTATTTCAATTCCAAAACACCAACTTTCTATGACAAATGGATAAAACCGTTAAAAGCTCCTCCATAGAGAGAGTTGAGCCACTTCGGACCATCAAAGATGCTTGGTGTACACTTTTTATTGTTCTTATATGTCAAATTTCTTGAGTATAAGCTTTCTAGATTATTTCGATCCCAAAACAACAATTTTCTATGAGAAATAGACAAAATCGTTAAAAGCTCCTCCATAGAGAGAGTTGAGCAACTTCGGACCATCAAAGTTGCTCTGTGTACACTTTTCATTGTTGTTCTAGGTCAAATTTTGTGAGTATAAGCTTCGTCGATTATTTTGATGCTAAAACACCAACTTTCTATGAAAAATGGACAAAACCGTTCAAAGCTCCTACATAGAGAGAGTTGAGCAACTTCGCACCATCAAAGTTCCTCGTCGTACACTTTTTACTATTCTTCTATTTCAAATTTTACGATTATAAGCTTCTTAAATTATTTCGATTGCAAAATATCAAGTTTCAATGACAAATGGACAAAAGCGTTAAAATCTCCTTCATAGTGAGATTTGATCATCTTCGGACCATCAAAGTTTCTCGGTGTACCCGTTTTATTGTTCTCTATGTGAAATTTTACTAGTATAAGCTTCGTAGATTATTTCGATGACAAAACACCAACTTTCTATGAAAAATGGACAAAACCGTTGAAAGCTCCTACATGGAGAGAGTTGAACAAGTTCGGACCATCAAAGTTGGTCGGCGTACACTTTTTACTATTCTTCTATGTCAAATTTTGCGAGTATAAGCTTTCTAGATTATTTCGATGGCAAAACATCAACTTTCTATGACAAATGGACAAAAGCGTTAAAACCTCCTTCATAGAGTGAGTTGATGATCTTCGGATCATCAAAGTTTCTCGGTGTACACTTTTTATTGTTCTCTATGTGAAATTTTACGAGTATAATCTTCTTAGATTATTTCGATGACAAAACACCAACTTTATGTGAGACAAATGGACCAAACCGTTAAAAGCTCCTCCATCAAGACAGTTTAGCAACTTCGGACCATCAAACTTGCTCTATGTACACTTTTTATTGTTCTTCTTTGTCAAATTTTATGAATACAAGCTTCCAAGATTATGTCGATTCCAAAACACCAACTTTCTATGACAAATGGACAAAACTGTTAAAAGCTCCTCCATAGAGAGAGTTGAGCAACTTTGGACCATCAAATTTGCTCTGTGTACACTTTTCATTATTGTTCTATGTCAAATTTTGACGAGTATAAGCTTTGTAGATTATTTTGATGCCAAAACACCAACTTTCTATGAAAAATGGACAAACCGTTGAAAGCTCCTACATAGAGAGAGTTCTATAAGTTCGGACCATCAAAGTTGCTCGACGTACACTTTTTTCTATTCTTCTACGTCAAATTTTACGATTATAAGTTTCCTAGATTATTTCGATGGCAAAACATCAAGTTTCAATGACAAATGGACAAAAACGTTAAGATCTCCTTCATAGTGAGAGTTGATCATCTTCGGACCATCAAAGTTTCTCGGTGTACACGTTTTATTGTTCTCTATGTCAAATTTTACGAGTATAAGCTTCGTAGATTATTTCGATGCCAAAACACCAACTTTCTATGAAAAATGGACAAAACCGTTGAAAGCGCCTATTTGGAGAGAGTTGAACAAGTTCGGACCATCAAAGTTGCTCGGCGTACACTTTTTACTATTCTTTTATGTCAAATTTTGTGAGTATAAGCTTCCTAGATATTTCAATGGCAAAAAATCAACTTTGTATGACAAATGGACAAAAGCGTTAAAACCTCCTTCATAGAGAGAGTTGATCATCTTCGGACCATCAAAGTTTCTCGGTGTTAACTTTTTATTGTTCTATATGTGAAATTTTACGAGTATAAGCTTCCTAGATTATTTCGATGACAAAACACCAATTTTCTGTTAGACAAATGGACCAAACCGTTAAAAGCTCCTCCATCGAGAGAGTTCAGCAACTTCGGACCATCAAAGTTGCTCTATGTACACTTTTTATTGTTCTTCTTTGTCAAATTTTATGAATACAAGATTCCTAGATTATATCGATTCCAAAAGACCAACTTTCTATAACAAATGGACAAAACCGTTAAAAGCTCCTCCATAGAGAGAGTTGAGCAACTTCGGACCGTCAAAGTTGCTCTATGTAGACTTTTTATTGTTCTTCTATGTAAAATTTTATAAATACAAGCTTCCAAGATTATTTCAATTCCAAAACACCAACTTTCTATGACAAATGGATAAAACCGTTAAAAGCTCCTCGATAGAGAGAGTTCAGCCACTTCGGACCATCAAAGATGATCGGTGTACACTTTTTATTGTTCTTATATGTCAAATTTTATGAGTATAAGCTTCCTAGATTATTTCGATCCCAAAACGCCAACTTTCTATGAGAAATGGACAAAACCGTTAAAAGCTCCTCCATAGAGAGAGTTGAGCAACTTCGGACCATAAACGTTGCTCTGTGTACACTTTTCATTGTTGTTCTATGTCAAATTTTACGAGTATAAGCTTCGTAGATTATTTCGATGCCAAAACACCAACTTTCTATGAAAAATGGACAAAACCGTTGAAAGCTCGTACATAGAGAGAGTTGAACAAGTTCGGACCATCAAAGTTGCTCGACGTAGACTTTTTACTATTCTTCTATGTCAAATTTTACAAGTATAAGCTTCCCAGATTATTTTGATGGCAAAACATCAACTTTCTATGACAAATGGACAAAAGCGTTAAAAGCTCCTTCATAGAGAGAGTTGAGCATCTTCGGACCATCAAAGTTTCTCGGTGTACACTTTTTATTGTTTTTCTATGTGAAATTTTACGAGTATAAGCTTCGTAGATTATTTTGATGCCAAAACACCAACTTTCTATGAAAAATGGACAAAACCGTTCCAAGCTCCTAAATAGAGAGAGTAGAGAGTTGAGCATCTTCGGACTATCAAAGTTGCTCGGTGTACACGTTTTATTGTTCTCTATGTCAAATTTTACGAGTATAAGCTTCGTAGATTATTTCGATGCCAAAACACCAACTTTCTATGAAAAATGGACAAAACCGTTGAAAGCTCCTACATGGAGAGAGTTGAACAAGTTCGGACCATCAAAGTTGCTCGGCGTACACTTTTTACTATTCTTCTATGTCAAATTTTGCGATTATAAGCTTCCTAGATTATTTCGATGGCAAAACATCAACTTTGTATGACTAATGGACAAAAGCGTTAAAACCTCCTTCATAGAAAGAGTTGATCATCTTCGGACCATCAAAGTTTCTCGGTGTTAACTTTTTATTGTTCTCTATGTGAAATTTTGTCACGCCCCGTTTCCGGAGACGCGACTGGGTGCTCTCTCCGCACCCTTCCTAGGTCACTAGTGTGAACATCCGGGATCAACCGGAAATCCGGCGGCACCTCCCCGTATATCGGAGAGCGCCCACCTGCATCAGAAACGCAGCAACAACAACATCACACTAGCAACCTAGCAAACATAGGCCTCGGGCCTCAACCACATGCAATCTTGACCCTAGGCCTCAGGCCATCCACTACCAGCATGCACAAACTGATGGCATCACATATAAATCAACACACAGATTTATAAAACATCAAATATAACCATCAATCAACATCTACAACCACATACAAGCACCACAGTGCCAAATGGTTATATTCTCTCAACATAGATATACTACGTACACCCATATGCATAGAGTATATCTCTAGCATTCTATTCTATCCAGGGCCATCCATGTCATGACCTGCTCACCGATCCGCAGCACCAGTACCCGTACCAGTGTCTCCTGTGGAAGGAAGAAAGTAAAGGAGTGAGCTAGAAGCTCAGTAGGGTATGAAGTAAACATCAATATAAGCTGAACCAAAAGGAAGCAATGCATCAATATGTAACTACCACATGAACGTATACTCAACAAGTTCACATCAACATTTACCCGGATAACCCTTTCGGAGCACAACAACCACAATATCATTGCAACTCAATGAAATATTGCACGGGAGCAAGCTCACCACAACCAACCACTCCTAGGATCATCCGGTTGCGTGAACCTATCACGCCCGCACCCCACAAGGCAAGTCACTCTTGACCTTACCCCTAGTGCGTTATCCTACTTGGAATTCACATGACTCAGTGGTAACTCTCATCACCTCGTCATCCCCCCAAGTAGCTTTCAAGAAACCTAAAGGTTCCCGAGTCCATACCCGGTCCCCCATGCAACTCTAATGCACTATGTCATGACATGCTGAATAGTTATATATATGAACAACCTACATATATATATACATAACTACCATGATGCATGAACGGAAATCACATCGTGTCCATAGGAGATGGAACACACACACTCGGGTCATGCAACATCAAGAATCAACAAGAATCACAATTTGGGTTCGTTTCCCCTTAGGAGCAATTAAGGCGGAAACACAAAAGAAACGACCAATGAGGAATCGAAAAGCTCTTTACATATCGAAAATGAACGATAGAAAGAATGGTTGGAAATCCCCTACCTCGTGTCGAGCAAATTACCACAATTTCCCAATTTCGTTCCTAGGGTTTCGGTTTGCCCAAACCTACAATGTGGCATAACCGAACCCATTCACACATCAATAAACAACCAACAACTCATATAAACATCAATTAAAATCAATAAATTCGAAATCACTTACTTCTCTCTCTAGAAATTCCTTCCAAAAATCCTCTAACTCACTCCAAGCTCCACTCAACTCCAAAACACAAACCAATCTACATAAACATCCAAAATCAACCTATAAACAACATATCTAAAGCATAGCACCCAACTCTTCAAGAATCTAGCAAATCTAGAAAAACCTAGAATTTCCAAAAACTAAGAAAAACTTACCAAAACTCCAAAACCAAGCTTGAATCTTCCTCCTTAAGCTTCAAGGATCATCAATCAACAATCTCCAAGTCAATCTCTTGCCAAAATCTCCTTCTCTCTCTTCTTCTCTCTCACTTTCTCTCTCTAGCCGGGCTCTCCAAGAAGAAATATGCAGAAATGTCTAAAAACTGAGCTTAAAAACTGATTTCCCGATAACCGTCCGGACGCCCCAAGTGACCGTCCGGACGCTTCACTGTTCTCTCAACACTCTGCCCACTTCGTAGGCTTAACCGTCCGGACGCCTCGTTAGACCGTCCGGACGGTCTACTGTTCACAGCACCAAAATTTTCTCTAAAACATGAATCTGCCCCAATTCCTTCACAAACCGTCCGGACGGCTGTTTTAACCGTCCGGACGGTTCCTGTTTTCCAGAAACCCAGTTTTTCTCACTTTTATTTTTCGGCTCGGTTCAAGCTTCGATTTGATATATTACGGGCTCGAAACGGACATGTATACTAAAAGTTATGCCCCATTTACCGAACCAAGCTCCAAAACTATTTTTCTATGATTCCGTACCTCACGGATCATCCGTATTTCGACTCAAAACTAATATTTTGGGTCGGGGTTTCACATCCTTCCCCCCTTAATAAAATTTCGTCCCGAAATTTAACTACACACACGTACCTGAATCTCCGAACAACTCCGGGTACCTTTCCTTCATTCGAGACTCCAACTCCCAAGTTGCTTCTTCAACTCCGTGGTACATCCACATCACTTTTACCAATGGTATCACACTCGACCTCGTGACCTTGTTCTGTCGGTCTAGAATCTTCACCGGGTGAAGAGTGTAGCTCCCATCTTCCTCAACTTCCAACGTAGTCCAATCTATCACATGCGACGGATTCGGCTCATATTTCCGAAGCATAGATACATGGAATACATTGTGAACTTTCTCAAGCTTCGGTGGAAGTGCCAAACGGTACGCCACCGGTCCAACTGTCTCCAAAATCTCAAATGGCCCCACAAACCTCGGTGCCAACTTCCCATGTTTGCTATATCTCTGAATTCCCCGTCTCGGACTAACCTTCAAGAAAACCTTATCGCCTACAGCGAACTCCAAAGGTCTCCTCCTCCGGTCAGCATAAGACTTCTGTCGGTTCTGTGCTGTGATCAACCGCTTCCGTATCTCATCAACTCTCTCTCGTGCTTCTTTGACCATCTCCGGTCCGGACACAACTTTCTCACCAACCTCTTCCCAACACAAAGGCGACCTACAAGGCCTCCCGTAGAGCGCCTCATAAGGTGCCATCCCGATACTACTTTGGAAAGAGTTGTTATACACAAACTCCGCCAAATGTAAGTACCGATCCCAACTTCCTCCAAAATCAACTACACATGCCCGTAGCATATCCTCCAGAACCTGTATGGTTCTCTCACTCTGCCCATCACTCTGAGGATGATAAGCTGTAGAGAAATCCAACTTCGTTCCCAATGCCTCCTGTAAACTACTCCAGAATCTACCTGTGAACCTCGGGTCTCGGTCCGACACAATAGATAATGGAATTCCGTGAAGTCTCACAATCTCCTTGACATACATCGTACTCAAGGTCTCCAATGAATCCGTCTTGTTCATGGGTAGGAAGTGTGCAGACTTAGTCAATCTGTCCACTATCACCCAAACCGCATCATGCCTCCTCTGAGTCATTGGCAATGCCGTCACAAAGTCCATTGTGATCTTCTCCCACTTCCATTCCGCTACTGGTAATGGTTGCAACAATCCAGCTGGTCTCTGATGTTCTGCCTTCACTTGTTGACAAGTAAGACACTTCGTCACAAATCTAGCAACATCGGCCTTCATACCCTTCCACCAGAAACTCTGCCTCAAGTCTCGGTACATCTTCGTACCCCCGGGATGCATAGCAAACCAAGAATGATGTGCTTCCTTTAGAATCTCCTGTCTCAACTCATCATCTTCGGGAACCACTAACCTTCCCGCATATCGTACTCCACCATCATTCCCTCGAACCCATCCAAGACTCTCATCAATCACATCAAATGCATGATCTCCATTTTGTGCATCTATAACCTTCTGAACCATCATAGGTCTCGAAGTCATAGAACACAAATGCATCTTTTCCTCTTGACTCTTCAACTCCAATCCAAACTCATTGATTGTCTCCACAATTTCCCACTCATGCATGAATAAGCTAGCAACCTTCTGCTTCCTACTCAATGCATCCGCAACCACATTTGCTTTACCAGGATGGTATTGCAAATTAAAATCAAAATCCTCTAAGTACTCCATCCACCGCCTTTGCCGTAAGTTCAACTCCTTTTGGGTGAATAGGTACTTAAGGCTTTTGTGATCCGAGAACACCTCAAACGTCTCTCCGTAGAGATAGTACCTCCATTGCTTACGAGCAAATACTACTGCCGCCAACTCCAGATCATGCACTGGATAGTTCCTCTCATGTGTCTTCAGCAACCTCGAACCATACTCTATCACTCGGCCCTGCTGCATCAACACACAACCCAACCCAACTCCAGATGCATCGCAATACACCTGATAGCCAACATTCCTCTCCGGAACTACTAACACTGGAGGTGTTGTCAACCTTTTCTTCAACTCTTCAAATGCGGCCTCACACTCGTCTGTCCACACAAACGGCGTACCCTTCTTCGTGAGCTGCGTCATCGGCGAAGCAACTCTTGAGAAGTCCTCAATAAACCTCCGGTAGTATCCTGCCAATCCTAGGAAACTCCGGATCTCAGTCACATTCTTCGGCCTCTCCCAATTCAAAACTGACTCAACTTTGGAGTAGTCAACCGCTATGCCTTCTTGAGTGATCACATGGCCTAGGAACTTCACTTCCGTGGCCCAAAATTCACACTTACTCAATTTAGCATACAGTTGATTCTCCCTCAATGTCTGTAACACTACCCTCAAGTGTTCTTCATGCTCTTCCTCCGTAGGAGAATAAATCAGTATATCATCAATAAACACAACTACAAACTTGTCCAAAAACGGTCGAAGAACCCTTTGCATTAGGTCCATGAATACCGCCGGGGCATTTGTCAACCCAAACGGCATCACAAGAAACTCATAATGCCCATAACGAGTTCTAAACGCTGTTTTCTGGATATCCTCATCCTTAATCCTCAACTGATGATATCCCGACCTCAAGTCAATCTTAGAGAAATGCCTAGCACCTCTCAATTGGTCAAACAAATCATTGATCCTAGGCAATGGATACTTATTTCTCACTGTAACCTTATTCAACTGCCTATAATCAATACACATCCTCAAACTTCCGTCTTTCTTCTTGACGAACAACACCGGTGCTCCCCACGGGGACACACTCGGTCTAATGAATCCCAAGTCTAGCAACTCCTCTAATTGAGAACTCAACTCCTTCAACTCTGCTGGAGCCATCCAATACGGCGGAATCGAAATCGGTTTGACATTCGGATGTAACTCAATAGCAAAGTCTATCTCCCTCTTCGGAGGTAATCCCGGCAACTCTTCCGGAAATACATCCATAAACTCTTCCACTACCCGAATCATAGTAGCTACATCTCCCTTAGGAGCCGAACTCACCAAACTCGCAACTCTACAATCTTGGTACGAAGGATTATCCATGAAATGTGGGCATGGAATCCCCTTCGATCCCCTCAACTGAATTACTCCTCCCTCGGGTGCTCTAAGAGTAATCTTCCTCTCCCAAAAGTCAAGCAACCCTTGGTGCTTCGTCAACCAATCAACTCCAAGAATCACATCAAAATCCTGGAAATCTAATACATACAAGTCGGCTTTCAGAGATATTTCTCCAAACCGACACTCACATCCGAACACTACTCCCTCCAACATGGTAAGGACACCGTAAACATTCTCCTAATCGGCGAAATCTCCACCGCTAGTGCGTTCGCTAACGAACTAGTAATAAACGACGAAGTAGCTCCAAATCACACAAAACTCTTGCCCAACTATTCGAAATCAAGAATGTACCTAGGCCACTCCACTCAGATAATAGAAAACAAACTTCACCCGCCGCTCATCGGGTATCTCTAACGTATCCATCCTCATGCTCAACTAATTGAACCACTCCTCCGCCCCCATACCCGTTCCATCTCCAGAAAATGTTGGAGGAGTAGTCCTGCTCAATTGGTCCACCTCATACATCCCTCTCCCAGCTCTAGGTACTACTGCTACCTCAGTTGTAGCCTCTGGTACAACTCCCTCAACACGAGTGCCAGTAACACCCATTGCCTGAGCCACTGCCTGAGCTATGGTCTGCGCCTGTGTCTGCACCATACTCATCATAAAACTAGTAAGACTCTCCATCGTCACTGGTTGCCCCCTATAGTAACAGGAGCAACCTGCACCTCAGATGGTGCCTGCTGATCATCACTCTCCATCGGTAGTCCCTCTTGAACTATCTCTTCCTCTCTCAACTCCGGATCCACATTCGGAACCGAATCCTCAGTGCTAGGAGTGCCTCTTGTGACACGTTCCACCCCAACACTACGGCCTCTACCTCGGCCCCTACCAACTCCCCGTCGGCCTCTGCCACGAGGTACTACAGTCCCACTCTCGGACCTGGTAGTTCTACGGGTATTCATCTGCATGGCAAACAGACAATACCATTTAACCCACTACTCAAACGAGGATTTAAGGGGAAAAGAAAACATACCGGATCAGTAGCAGTCGTGACATGGCCTGGATATACTACTCTACAACTAGGACCCAACACCCCAGATCCTATAAAGAGCCGTAAACCTCGCTCTGATACCAAATTGTCACGCCCCGTTTCCGGAGACGCGACTGGGTGCTCTCTCCGCACCCTTCCTAGGTCACTAGTGTGAACATCCGGGATCAATCGGAAATCCGGCGGCACCTCCCCGTATATCGGAGAGCGCCCACCTGCATCAGAAACGCAGCAACAACAACATCACACTAGCAACCTAGCAAACATAGGCCTCGGGCCTCAACCACATGCAATCTTGACCCTAGGCCTCAGGCCATCCACTACCAGCATGCACAAACTGATGGCATCACATATAAATCAACACACAGATTTATAAAACATCAAATATAACCATCAATCAACATCTACAACCACATACAAGCACCACAGTGCCAAATGGTTATATTCTCTCAACATAGATATACTACGTACACCCATATGCATAGAGTATATCTCTAGCATTCTATTCTATCCAGGGCCATCCATGTCATGACCTGCTCACCGATCCGCAGCACCAGTACCCGTACCAGTGTCTCCTGTGGAAGGAAGAAAGTAAAGGAGTGAGCTAGAAGCTCAGTAGGGTATGAAGTAAACATCAATATAAGCTGAACCAAAAGGAAGCAATGCATCAATATGTAACTACCACATGAACGTATACTCAACAAGTTCACATCAACATTTACCCGGATAACCCTTTCGGAGCACAACAACCACAATATCATTGCAACTCAATGAAATATTGCACGGGAGCAAGCTCACCACAACCAACCACTCCTAGGATCATCCGGTTGCGTGAACCTATCACGCCCGCACCCCACAAGGCAAGTCACTCTTGACCTTACCCCTAGTGCGTTATCCTACTTGGAATTCACATGACTCAGTGGTAACTCTCATCACCTCGTCATCCCCCCAAGTAGCTTTCAAGAAACCTAAAGGTTCCCGAGTCCATACCCGGTCCCCCATGCAACTCTAATGCACTATGTCATGACATGCTGAATAGTTATATATATGAACAACCTACATATATATATACATAACTACCATGATGCATGAACGGAAATCACATCGTGTCCATAGGAGATGGAACACACACACTCGGGTCATGCAACATCAAGAATCAACAAGAATCACAATTTGGGTTCGTTTCCCCTTAGGAGCAATTAAGGCGGAAACACAAAAGAAACGACCAATGAGGAATCGAAAAGCTCTTTACATATCGAAAATGAACGATAGAAAGAATGGTTGGAAATCCCCTACCTCGTGTCGAGCAAATTACCACAATTTCCCAATTTCGTTCCTAGGGTTTCGGTTTGCCCAAACCTACAATGTGGCATAACCGAACCCATTCACACATCAATAAACAACCAACAACTCATATAAACATCAATTAAAATCAATAAATTCGAAATCACTTACTTCTCTCTCTAGAAATTCCTTCCAAAAATCCTCTAACTCACTCCAAGCTCCACTCAACTCCAAAACACAAACCAATCTACATAAACATCCAAAATCAACCTATAAACAACATATCTAAAGCATAGCACCCAACTCTTCAAGAATCTAGCAAATCTAGAAAAACCTAGAATTTCCAAAAACTAAGAAAAACTTACCAAAACTCCAAAACCAAGCTTGAATCTTCCTCCTTAAGCTTCAAGGATCATCAATCAACAATCTCCAAGTCAATCTCTTGCCAAAATCTCCTTCTCTCTCTTCTTCTCTCTCACTTTCTCTCTCTAGCCGGGCTCTCCAAGAAGAAATATGCAGAAATGTCTAAAAACTGAGCTTAAAAACTGATTTCCCGATAACCGTCCGGACGCCCCAAGTGACCGTCCGGACGCTTCACTGTTCTCTCAACACTCTGCCCACTTCGTAGGCTTAACCGTCCGGACGCCTCGTTAGACCGTCCGGACGGTCTACTGTTCACAGCACCAAAATTTTCTCTAAAACATGAATCTGCCCCAATTCCTTCACAAACCGTCCGGACGGCTGTTTTAACCGTCCGGACGGTTCCTGTTTTCCAGAAACCCAGTTTTTCTCACTTTTATTTTTCGGCTCGGTTCAAGCTTCGATTTGATATATTACGGGCTCGAAACGGACATGTATACTAAAAGTTATGCCCCATTTACCGAACCAAGCTCCAAAACTATTTTTCTATGATTCCGTACCTCACGGATCATCCGTATTTCGACTCAAAACTAATATTTTGGGTCGGGGTTTCACAAATTTTACGAGTATAAGCTTCCTAGATTATTTCGATGACAAAACACCAATTTTCTGTTAGACAAATGGACCAAACCGTTAAAAGCTCCTCCATCGAGAGAGTTCAGCAACTTCGGACCATCAAAGTTGCTCTATGTACACTTTTTATTGTTCTTCTTTGTCAAATTTTATGAATACAAGCCTCCAAGATTATGTCGATTCCAAAAGACCAACTTTCTATGACAAATGGACAAAACCGTTAAAAGCTCCTCCATAGAGAGAGTTGAGAAACTTCGGACCATCAAAGTTGCTCTATGTGCACTTTTTATTGTTCTTCTATGTAAAATTTTATAAATACAAGCTTCCAAGATTATTTCAATTCCAAAACACCAACTTTCTATGACAAATGGATAAAATCGTTAAAAGCTCCTCCATAGAGAGAGTTGAGCAACTTCGGACCATCAAAGATGCTCGGTGTACACTTTTTATTGTTCTTATATGTCAAATTTTATGAGTATAAGCTTCCTAGATTATTTCGATCCCAAAACAACAACTTTCTATGAGAAATGGATAAAACCGTTAAAAGCTCCTCCATAGAGAGAGTTGAGCAACTTCGGACCATCAAAGTTGCTCTGTGTACACTTTTCATTGTTGTTCTATGTCAAATTTTATGAGTATAAGCTTCGTAGATTATTTCGATGCCAAAACACCAACTTTCTATGAAAAATGGACAAAACCGTTGAAAGCTCCTACATAGAGAGAGTTGAACAAGTTCGGACCATCAAAGTTGCTCGACGTACACTTTTTACTATTCTTCTATGTCAAATTTCATGAGTATAAGCTTCCTAGATTATTTCGATCCTAAAACACCAACTTTCTATGACAAATGGACAAAACCGTTAAAAGCTCCTCCATAGAGAGAGTTGAGCAACTTCGGACCATCAAAGTTGCTCTATGTACACTTTTTATTGTTCTTCTATGTAAAATTTTATAAATACAAGCTTCCAAGATTATTTCAATTCCAAAACACCGAGTTTCTATGACAAATGGATAAAACCGTTAAAAGCTCCTCCATAGAGAGAATTGAGCAACTTCGGACCATCAAAGTTGCTCTGTGTACACTTTTCATTGTTGTTCTATGTCAAATTTTATGAGTATAAGCTTCGTAGATTATTTCGATGCCAAAACACCAACTTTCTATGAAAAATAGACAAAACCGTTGAAAGCTCCTACATAGAGAGAGTTGAACAAGTTCGGACCATCAAAGTTGCTCTATGTACACCTTTTATTGTTATTCTATGTCATATTTTACGAGTATAAGCTTCCCAGATTATTTCGATGGCAAAACATCAACTTTCTATGACAAATGGACAAAAGCGTTAAAACCTCCTTCATAGAGAGAGTTAAGCATCTTCGGACCATCAAAGTTTTTCGGTGTACATTTTTTATTGTTCTTCTATGTGAAATTTTACGAGTATAAGCTTTGTAGATTATTTTGATGCCAAAACACCAACTTTCTATGAAAAATGGACAAAACCGTTCAAAGCTCATACATAGAGAGAGTTGAACAAGTTCGGACAATCAAAGTTCCTCGTCGTACACTTTTTACTATTCTTCTATTTCAAATTTTACGATTATAAGCTTCCTAGATTATTTCGATGGTAAAACATCAAGTTTCAATGACAAATGGACAAAAGCGTTAAAATCTCCTTCATAGTGAGAGTTGATCATCTTCGGACCATCAAAGTTTCTCGGTGTACACGTTTTATTGTTCTCTATGTGAAATTTATGAGTATAAGCTTCTTAGATTATTTCGATGCCAAAACACCAACTTTCAATGAAAAATGGACAAAACCGTTGAAAGCTCCTACATGGAGAGAGTTGAACAAGTTCGGACTATCAAAGTTGCTCGGCGTACACTTTTTACTATTCTTCTATGTCAAATTTTGCGAGTATAAGCTTCTTAGATTATTTCGATGACAAAACACCAATTTTCTATTAGACAAATGGACCAAACCTTTAAAAGCTCCTCCATCGAGAGAGTTCAGCAACTTCGGACCATCAAAGTTGCTCTATACACTTTTTATTGTAATTCTTTGTCAAATTTTATGAATACAAGCTTCCAAGATTATGTCGATTCCAAAACACCAACTTTCTATGACAAATGGACAAAACAGTTAAAAGCTCCTCCACAGAGAGAGTTGAGCAACTTCGGACCTTCAAAGTTGCTCTGTGTACACTTTTCATTGTTGTTCTATGTCAAATTTTACGAGTATAAGCTTCGTAGATTATTTCGATGCCAAAACACCAACTTTCTATGAAAAATGGACAAAACCGTTGAAAGCTCCTACATAGAGAGAGTTGAACAAGTTCGAACCATCAAGGTTGCTCTGTGTACACTTTTCATTGTTGTTCTATGTCAAATTTTACGAGTATAAGCTTCGTAGATTATTTCGATGACAAAACACCAACTTTCTATGAAAAATGGACAAAACCGTTTTAAGCTCCTACATAGAGAGAGTTGAACAAGTTCGGACCATCAAAGTTGCTCGACGTACACTTTTTACTATTCTTCTATGTCAAATTTTACGAGTATAAGCTTCCCAGATTATTTCGATGGCAAAACATCAACTTTCTATGACAAATGGACAAAAGCGTTAAAAGCTACTTCATAGAGAGAGTTGAACAAGTTCGGACCATCAAAGTTGCTCGACTTACACTTTTTACTATTCTTCTATGTCAAATTTTACGAGTATAAGCTTCCCAGATTATTTCGATGGCAAAACATCAACTTTCTATGACAAATGGACAAAAGCGTTAGATGCTCCTTTATAGAGAGAGTTGAGCATCTTCGGACCATCAAAGTTTCTCGGTGTACACTTTTTATTGTTCTTCTATGTGAAATTTTAAGAGTATAAGCTTCGTAGATTATTTTGATGCCAAAACACCAACTTTCTATGGAAAATGGACAAAACCGTTCAAAGCTCCTACATAGAGAGAGTTGAACAAGTTCGGACCATCAAAGTTGCTCATCGTACACTTTTTACTATTCTTCTATTTCAAATTTTACGATTATAAGCTTCCTAGATTATTTCGATGGCTAAACATCAACTTTCTATGACAAATGGACAAAAGCGTTAAAACCTCCCTTATAAAGAGAGTTTATCATCTTCGGACCATCAAAGTTTCTCGGTGTACACTTTTTATTGTTCTCTATGTGAAATTTTACGAGTATAAGCTTCCTAGATTATTTCGATGACGAAACACCAACTTTCTGGGAGACAAATGGACCAAACCGTTAAAAGCTCCTCCATCGAGAGAGTTCAGCAACTTCGAACCATCAAAGTTGCTCTATGTACACTTTTTATTGTTCTTCTATTTAAAAGTTTATTAATACAAGCTTCCTAGATTATTTTGATCCCAAAACACAAACTTTCTATGAGAAATGGACAAAACCGTTAAAAGCTCCTCCATAGAGAGAGTTGAGCAACTTCGGACCATCAAAGATGCTCTATGTACACCTTTTATTGTTCTTCTATGTAAAATTTTATCAATACAAGCTTCCAAGATTATGTCGATTCCAAAACACCAACTTTCTATGACAACTAGACAAAACCGTTAAAACCTCCTCCATAGAGAGAGTTGAGCAACCTCGGACCATCAAAGTTGCTCTATGTACACCTTTTATTGTTATTCTATGTCATATTTTACGAGTATAAGCTTCCCAGATTATTTCGATGGCAAAACATCAAGTTTCAATGACAAATGGACAAAAGCGTTAAAATCTTCTTCATAGTTAGAGTTGATCATCTTCGGACGATCAGAGTTTCTCGGTGTACACGTTTTATTGTTCTCTATGTGAAATTTTACGAGTATAAGCTTCGTAGATTATTTCGATGCCAAAATATCAACTTTCTATGAAAAATGGACAAAACCGTTGAAAGCTCCTACATAGAGAGAGTTGAACAAGTTCGGACCATTAAAGTTGCTCGGCGTACACTTTTTACTATTCTTCTATTTCAAATTTTGCGAGTATAAGCTTCCTAGATTATTTCGATGGCAAAACATCAACTTTCTATGACAAATGGACAAAAGCGTTAAAAGCTCCTTCATAGAGAGAGTTGAGCATCTTTGGACCGTCAAAGTTTCTCGGTGTACACTTTTTATTGTTCTTCTATGTGAAATTTCACGAGTATAAGCTTCGTAGATTATTTTGATGCCAAAACACAAACTTTCTATGAAAAATGGACAAAACCGTTCAAAGCTCCTACATTGAGAGAGTTGAACAAGTTCGGACCGTCAAAGTTGCTCGTCGTACACTTTTTACTATTCTTCTATTTCAAATTTTACGATTATAAGTTCCTGGATTATTTCGTTGGCAAAACATAAACTTTCTATGACAAATGGACAAAAGCGTTAAAACCTCCTTCATAAAGAGAGTTTATCATCTTCGGACCATCAAAGTTTCTCGGTGTACACTTTTTATTGTTCTCTATGTGAAATTTTACGAGTATAAGCTTCCTAGACTATTTCGATGACAAAACACCAACTTTCTGGGAGACAAATGGACCAAACCGTTAAAAGCTCCTCCATCGAGAGAGTTCAGCAATTTCGAACCATCAAAGTTGCTCTATGTACACTTTTTATTGTTCTTCTATGTAAAATTTTATAAATACAAGCTTCCTAGATTATTTTGATCCCAAAACACTAACTTTCTATGAGAAATGGACAAAACCGTTAAAAGCTCCTCCATAGAGAGAGTTGAGCAACTTCGGACCATCAAAGATGCTCTATGTACACCTTTTATTGTTCTTCTATGTAAAATTTTATCAATACAAGCTTCTAAGATTATGTCGATTCCAAAACACCAACTTTCTATGACAAATAGACAAAACCGTTAAAACCTCCTCCATAGAGAGAGTTGAGCAACCTCGGACCATCAAAGTTGCTCTATGTACACCTTTTATTGTTATACTATGTCATATTTTACGAGTATAAGCTTCCCAGATTATTTCGATGGCAAAACATCAAGTTTCTATGACAAATGGACAAAAGCGTTAAAATCTTCTTCATAGTTAGAGTTGATCATCTTCGGACCATCAGAGTTTCTCGGTGTACACGTTTTATTGTTCTCTATGTGAAATTTTACGAGTATAAGCTTCGTAGATTATTTCGATGCCAAAATATCAACTTTCTATGAAAAATGGACAAAACCGTTGAAAGCTCCTACATAGAGAGAGTTGAACAAGTTCGGACCATCAAAGTTGCTCGGCGTACACTTTTTACTATTCTTCTATTTCAAATTTTGCGAGTATAAGCTTCCTAGATTATTTCGATGGCAAAACATCAACTTTCTATGACAAATGGACAAAAGCGTTAAAAGCTCCTTCATAGAGAGAGTTGAGCATCTTTGGACCGTCAAAGTTTCTCGGTGTACACTTTTTATTGTTCTTCTATGTGAAATTTCACGAGTATAAGCTTCGTAGATTATTTTGATGCCAAAACACAAACTTTCTATGAAAAATGGACAAAACCGTTCAAAGCTCCTACATTGAGAGAGTTGAACAAGTTCGGACCATCAAAGTTGCTCGTCGTACACTTTTTACTATTCTTCTATTTCAAATTTTACGATTATAAGTTCCTGGATTATTTCGATGGCAAAACATAAACTTTCTATGACAAATGGACAAAAGCGTTAAAACCTCCTTCATAAAGAGAGTTTATCATCTTCGGACCATCAAAGTTTCTCGGTGTACACTTTTTATTGTTCTCTATGTGAAATTTTACGAGTATAAGCTTCCTAGACTATTTCGATGACAAAACACCAACTTTCTGGGAGACAAATGGACCAAACCGTTAAAAGCTCCTCCATCGAGAGAGTTCAGCAATTTTGAACCATCAAAGTTGCTCTATGTACACTTTTTATTGTTCTTCTATGTAAAATTTTATAAATACAAGCTTCCTAGATTATTTTGATCCCAAAACACTAACTTTCTATGAGAAATGGACAAAACCGTTAAAAGCTCCTCCATAGAGAGAGTTGAGCAACTTCGGACCATCAAAGATGCTCTATGTACACCTTTTATTGTTCTTCTATGTAAAATTTTATCAATACAAGCTTCTAAGATTATGTCGATTCCAAAACACCAACTTTCTATGACAAATAGACAAAACCGTTAAAAGCTCCTCCATAGAGAGAGTTGAGCAACCTCGGACCATCAAAGTTGCTCTATGTACACCTTTTATTGTTATTCTATGTCATATTTTACGAGTATAAGCTTCCCAGATTATTTCGATGGCAAAACATCAAGTTTCAATGACAAATGGACAAAAGCGTTAAAATCTTCTTCATAGTTAGAGTTGATCATCTTCGGACCATCAGAGTTTCTCGGTGTACACGTTTTATTGTTCTCTATGTGAAATTTTACGAGTATAAGCTTCGTAGATTATTTCGATGCCAAAATATCAACTTTCTATGAAAAATGGACAAAACCGTTGAAAGCTCCTACATAGAGAGAGTTGAACAAGTTCGGACCATCAAAGTTGCTCGGCGTACACTTTTTACTATTCTTCTATTTCAAATTTTGCGAGTATAAGCTTCCTAGATTATTTCGATGGCAAAACATCAACTTTCTATGACAAATGGACAAAAGCGTTAAAAGCTCCTTCATAGAGAGAGTTGAGCATCTTCGGACCGTCAAAGTTTCTCGCTGTACACTTTTTATTGTTCTTCTATGTGAAATTTCACGAGTATAAGCTTCGTAGATTATTTTGATGCCAAAACACAAACTTTCTATGAAAAATGGACAAAACCGTTCAAAGATCCTACATTGAGAGAGTTGAACAAGTTCGGACCATCAAAGTTGCTCGTCGTACACTTTTTACTATTCTTCTATTTCAAATTTTACGATTATAAGTTCCTGGATTATTTCGATGGCAAAACATAAACTTTCTATGACAAATGGACAAAAGCGTTAAAACCTCCTTCATAAAGAGAGTTTATCATCTTCGGACCATCAAAGTTTCTCGGTGTACACTTTTTATTGTTCTCTATGTGAAATTTTACGAGTATAAGCTTCCTAGACTATTTCGATGACAAAACACCAACTTTCTGGGAGACAAATGGACCAAACCGTTAAAAGCTTCTCCATCGAGAGAGTTCAGCAATTTCGAACCATCAAAGTTGCTCTATGTACACTTTTTATTGTTCTTCTATGTAAAATTTTATAAATACAAGCTTCCTAGATTATTTTGATCCCAAAACACTAACTTTCTATGAGAAATGGACAAAACCGTTAAAAGCTCCTCCATAGAGAGAGTTGAGCAACTTCGGACCATCAAAGATGCTCTATGTACACCTTTTATTGTTCTTCTATGTAAAATTTTATCAATACAATCTTCCAAGATTATGTCGATTCCAAAACACCAACTTTCTATGATAAATGGACAAAACCGTTAAAACCTCCTCCATAGAGAGAGTTGAGCAACTTCGGACCATCAAAGTTGCTCTATGTACACCTTTTATTGTTCTTCTATGTAAAATTTTATAAATACAAGCTTCCAAGATTATTTCAATTCCAAAACACCAACTTTCTATGACAAATGGATAAAACCGTTAAAAGCTCCTCCATAGAGAGAGTTGAGCAACTTCGGACCATCAAAGATGCTCGGTGTACACTTTTTATTGTTCTTATATGTCAAATTTCATGAGTATAAGCTTCCTAGATTATTTTGATCCCAAAACAACAACTTTCTATGAGAAATGGACAAAACCGTTAAAAGCTCCTCCATAGAGAGAGTTGAGCAACTTCGGACCATCAAAGTTGCTCTGTGTACACTTTTCATTGTTGTTCTATGTCAAATTTTACGAGTATAAGCTTCGTAGATTATTTCGATGCCAAAACACCAACTTTCTATGAAAAATGGACAAAACCGTTGAAAGCTGCTACATAGAGAGAGTTGAACAAGTTCGGACCATCAAAGTTGCTCAAAGTACACTTTTTACTATTCTTCTATGTCAAATTTTACGAGTATAACTTTCCCAGATTATTTCGATGGCAAAACATCAACTTTCTATGACAAATAAACAAAAGCGTTAAAAGCTCCTTTATAGAGGGAGTTGAGCATCTTCGGGCCATCAAAGTTTCTCGGTATACACTTTTTATTGTTCTTCTATGTGAAATTTTACGAGTATAAGCTTCGTAGATTATTTTGATGCCAAAACACCAACTTTCTATGAAAAATGGACAAAACCGTTCAAAGCTCCTACATAGAGAGTGTGAAACCCCGACCCAAAATTTTTAGTTTTGAGTTGTAAAACGGATAATCCGAGAAGTACGGAATCATGGAAAAATAGTTTTGGAGCTTGGTTCGGTAAATGGGGCATAACTTTTAGTATACATGTCCGTTTCAGGCCCGTAATATATCAAATTGAAGCTTGAACCGAGCCGGAAAATAAAAATTAAGAAAACTGGGTTTCTGAAAAACAGAGACCGTCCGGACACCCAAAACAGCCGTCCGGACGGTTTGTGCAGGAACTGAGGTAGAGAAGTTTTTAGAGGAAGTTTTGGTGCTGTGAACAGTAGACCATCCGGACACTTTAACGAGCCGTCCGGACGGTTAAGCCTGCAAAGTGGGCAGAGAGTGGAGGAAGAGGCAAGCGTCCGGACGGTCACTTGAGGCGTCCGGACGGTTATCGGGAAATCAGTTTTAAGCTTAGTTTTAGGCATTTCTGGGCATTTCCAAGCTTGGGAGCCTGGCTAGAGAGAGAAAGTGAGAGAGAAGAAGAGAGAGAAGGAGATTTTGGCAAGAGATTGACTTGGAGATTCTGGATTGATGATCCTTGAAGCTAAGTAAGGAAGATTCAAGGTTGATTCAAGTGATTTGGTAAGTTTTTCATAGTTTTTGTAAATTTTAGGTTTTTCTAGATTTGCTAGATTCTTGAAGAGTTGAGTGCTATGCTTTAGATATATTGTTTATAGGTTGATTTTGGATGTTTATGTAGATTGGTTTGTGATTTGGAGTAGAGTTGAGCTTGGGTTGAGTTTGGAGGATTTTGGAGAAATTTCTAGAGAGAGAAGGTGAGTAATTTCGAATTTATGGATTTAATTGATGTTTATATGAGTTGTTGGTTGTTTATTGATGTGTGAATGGGTTCGGTTTCGCCACATTGTTAGGTTTGGGAAATCGGAACCCTAGGAACGTAATTGTGGAATTTGTGGCAAATTGCTTGGCACGAGGTAGGGGATTTCCAACCATACTTTCTATCGTTCGTTTTCGATATGTAAAGAGCTTTTCGATTCCTCATTGGTCGTTCCATTTGTGTATCCGCCTTAATTGCTCCTAAGGGGAAACGAACCCTAATTGTGATTCTTGTTGATTCTTGATGTTGCATGACCCGAGTGTGTGTGTTCCATCTCCTATGGACACGATGTGATTTCCGTTCATGTGGTTGAGTCCCGAGGCCTATGTTTGCTAGGTTGCTAGTGCGATGTTGTTGTTGCTGCAATTCTGATGCAGGTGGGCGCTCTCCGATATACGGGGAGGTGCCGCCGGATTTCCGGTTGATCCCGGATGTTCACACTAGTGACTTAGGATGGGTGCAGAGAGACCACCCAGTCGCGTCTCCGAAAACGGGGCGTGACAGAGAGAGTTGAACAAGTTCGGACCATCAAAGTTGCTCGTCGTACACTTTTTACTATTCTTCTATTTCAAATTTTACGATTATAAGCTTCCTAGATTATTTCGATGGCAAAACATCAAGTTTCAATGACAAATGGACAAAAGCGTTAAAATCTCCTTCATAGTGAGAGTTGATCATCTTCGGACCATCAAAGTTTCTCGGTGTACACGTTTTATTGTTCTCTATGTGAAATTTTACGAGTGTAAGCTTCGTAGATTATTTCGATGCCAAAACACCAACTTTCTATGAAAAATGGACAAAACCGTTCAAAGCTCCTACATGGAGAGAGTTGAAGAAGTTCGGACCATCAAAGTTGCTCGGCGTACACTTTTTACTATTCTTCTATGTCAAATTTTGCGAGTATAAGCTTTGTAGATTATTTCGATGGCAAAACATCAACTTTCTATGACAAATGGACAAAAGCGTTAAAACCTCCTTCATAAAGAGAGTTTATCATCTTCGGACCATCAAAGTTTCTCGGTGTACACTTTTTATTGTTCTCTATGTGAAATTTTACGAGTATAAGCTTCCTAGATTATTTCGATGACAAAACACCAACTTTCTGTGAGACAAATGGACCAAACCGTTAAAAGCTCCTCCATCGAGAGAGTTCAGCAACTTCGGACCATCAAAGTTGCTCTATGTACACTTTTTATTGTTCTTCTTTGTCAAATTTTATAAATACAAGCTTCCAAGATTATGTCGATTCCAAAACACCAACTTTCTATGACAAATGGACAAAAACGTTAAAAGCTCCTCCATAGAGAGAGTTGAGAAACTTCGGACCATCAAAGTTGCTCTATGTACACTTTTTATTGTTCTTCTATGTAAAATTTTATAAATACAAGCTTCCAAGATTATTTCAATTCCAAAACACCAACTTTCTATGACAAATGGATAAAACCGTTAAAAGCTCCTCCATAGAGAGAGTTGAGCAACTTCGGACCATCAAAGATGCTCGGTGACACTTTTTATTGTTCTTATATGTCAAATTTCATGAGTATAAGCTTCCTAGATTATTTCGATCCCAAAACACCAACTTTCTATGAGAAATGGACAAAACCGTTAAAAGCTCATCCATAGAGAGAGTTGAGCAACTTCGGACCATCAAAGTTGCTCTGTGTACACTTTTCATTGTTGTTCTATGTCATATTTTACGAGTATAAGCTTCGTAGATTATTTCGATGCCAAAACACCAACTTTCTATGAAAAATGGACAACACCGTTTAAAGCTCCTACATAGAGAGAGTTGAACAAGTTCGGACCATCAAAGTTGCTCGACGTAAACTTTTTACTATTCTTCTATGTCAAATTTTGCGAGTATAAGTTTCCTTGATTATTTCGATGGCAAAACATCAAGTTTCAATGACAAATGGACAAAAGCGTTAAAATCTCCTTCATAGTGGGAGTTTCGGACCATCAAAGTTTCTCGGTGTACACGTTTTATTGTTCTCTATGTGAAATTTTACGAGTATAAGCTTCGTAGATTATTTCGATGCCAAAACACCAACTTTCTATGAAAAATGGACAAAACCGATGAAAGCTCCTACATGGAGAGAGTTGAACAAGTTCGGACCATCAAAGTTGCTCGGCGTACACTTTTTACTATTCTTCTATGTCAAATTTTGCGTGTATAAGCTTCCTAGATTATTTCGATGGCAAAACATCAACTTTCTATGACAAATGGACAAAAGCGTTAAAACCTCCTTCATAGAGAGAGTTGATTATCTTCGGACCATCAAAGTTTCTCGGTGTATACTTTTTATTGTTCTCTATGTGAAATTTTACGAGCATAAGCTTCGTAGATTATTTTGATGCCAAAACACCAACTTTCTATGAAAAATGGACGAAACCGTTCAAAGCTCCTACATAGAGAGAGTTGAACAAGTTCGGGCCATCAAAAATGCTCGTCGTACACTTTTTACTATTCTTCTGTTTCAAATTTTACGATTATAAGTTTCCTTGATTATTTCGATGGCAAAACATCAAGTTTCAATGACAAATGGACAAAAGCGTTAAAATCTCCTTCATAGTGGGAGTTGATCATCTTCGGACCATCAAAGTTTCTCGGTGTACACTTTTTATTGTTCTCTATGTGAAATTTTGCGAGTATAAGCTTCGTAGATTATTTCGATGCCAAAACACCAACTTTCTATGAAAAATGGACAAAACCGTTGAAAGATCCTACATGGAGAGAGTTGAACAAGTTCGGACCATCAAAGTTGCTCGGCGTACACTTTTTACTATTCTTCTATGTCAAATTTTGCGTGTATAAGCTTCCTAGATTATTTCGATGGCAAAACATCAACTTTCTATGACAAATGGACAAAAGCGTTAAAACCTCCTTCATAGAGAGAGTTGATCATCTTCGGACCATCAAAGTTTCTCGGTGTACACTTTTTATTGTTCTCTATGTGAAATTTTACGAGCATAAGCTTCCTAGATGATTTCGATGACAAAACACCAACTTTCTGTGAGACAAATGGACCAAACCGTTAAAAGCTCCTCCATCGAGAGAGTTCAGCAACTTCGGACCATCAAAGTTGCTCTATGTACACTTTTTATTGTTCTTCTTTGTCAAATTTTATGAATACAAGCTTCCAAGATTATGTCGATTACAAAACAACAACTTTCTATGACAAATGGATAAAACTGTTAAAAGCTCCTCCATAGAGAGAGTTGGGCAACTTCGGACCATCAAAGTTGCTCTATGTACACTTTTTATTATTCTTCTATGTAAAATTTTATAAATACAAGCTTCCAAGATTATTTAAATTCCGAAACACCAACTTTTTATGACAAATTGACAAAAGCATTAAAAGCTCCTTCATAGAGAGAGTTGAGCATCTTCGGACCATCAAAGTTTCTCGGTGTACACTTTTTATTGTTCTTCTATGTGAAATTTTACGAGTATAAGCTTCGTAGATTATTTTGATGCCAAAACACCAACTTTCTATGAAAAATGGACAAAACCAATCTAAGCTCCTACATAGAGAGAGTTGAACAAGTTCGGACCATCAAAGTTGCTCGTCGTACACTTTTTACTATTCTTCTATTTCAAATTTTACGATTATAAGCTTCCTAGATTATTTCGATGGAAAAACATCAAGTTTCAATGACAAATGGACAAAAGCGTTAAAATCTCCTTCATAGTGAGAGTTGATCATCTTCGGACCATCAAAGTTTCTCGGTGTACACGTTTTATTGTTCTCTATGTGAAATTTTACGAGTATAAGCTTCGTAGATTATTTCGATGCCAAAACACCAACTTTCTATGAAAAATGGACAAAACCGTTGAAAGCTCCTACATGGAGAGAGTTGAACAAGTTCGGACCATCAAAGTTGCTCGGCGTACACTTTTTACTATTCTTCTATGTCAAATTTTGCGAGTATAAGCTTCCTAGATTATTTCGATGGCAAAACATCAACTTTCTATGACAAATGGATAAAAGCGTTAGAAGCTCCTTCATAGAGAGAGTTGAGCATCTTCGGACCATCAAAGTTTCTCGGTGTACACTTTTATTGTTCTTCTATTTGAAATTTTACGAGTATAAGCTTCGTAGATTATTTCGATGCCAAAACACCAACTTTCTGTGAGACAAATGGACCAAACCGTTGAAAGCTCCTACATGGAGAGAGTTGAACAAGTTCAAACCATCAAAGTTGCTCGTCGTACACTTTTTACTATTCTTCTATGTCAAATTTTGCGAGTATAAGCTTTCTAGATTATTTCGATGGCAAAACATCAACTTTCTATGACAAATGGACAAAAGCGTTAAAACGTCCTTCATAAAGAGAGTTTATCATCTTCGGACCATCAACGTTTCTCGGTGTTCACTTTTTATTGTTCTCTATGTGAAATTTTACGAGAATAAGCTTCCTAGATTATTTCGACGACAAAACACCAACTTTCTGTGAGACAAATTGACCAAACCGTTGAAAGCTCCTACATGGAGAGAGTTGAACAAGTTCGGACCATAAAAGTTGCTCGACGTACACTTTTTACTATTCTTCTATGTCAAATTTTGCGGGTATAAGCTTCCCAGATTATTTCGATGGCAAAACATCAACTTTCTATGACAAATGGACAAAAGCGTTAAAAGCTCCTTCATAGAGAGAGTTGAGCATCTTCAGACCATCAAAGTTTCTCGTTGTACACTTTTTATTGTTCTTCTATGTGAAATTGTACGAGTATAAGCTTCGTAGATTATTTTGATCCCAAAACACCAACTTTCTATGAAAAATGGACGAAACCGTTCAAAGCTCCTACATAGAGAGAGTTGAAGAAGTTCGGGCCATCAAAGTTCCTCGGCGTACACTTTTTACTATTCTTCTATTTCAAATTTTACGATTATAAGTTTCCAAGATTATTTCGATGGCAAAACATCAAGTTTCAATGACAAATGGACAAAAGTGTTAAAATCTCCCTCATAGTGAGAGTTGATCATCTTCGGACCATCAAAGTTTCTCGGTGTACACGTTTTATTGTTCTCTATGTGAAATTTTACGAGTATAAGCTTCCTAGATTTTTTCGATGACAAAACACCAACTTTCTGTGAGACAAATGGACCAAACCGTTAAAAGCTCCTCCATCGAGAGAGTTCAGCAACTTCGGACCATCAAAGTTGCTCTATGTACACTTCTTATTGTTCTTCTTTGTCAAATTTTATGAATACAAGCTTCCAAGATTATGTCGATTCCAAAACAACAACTTTCAATGACAAATGGACAAAACCGTTAAAAGCTCCTCCATAGAGAGAGTTGAGCAACTTCGGACCATCAAAGTTGCTCTATGTACACTTTTTATTGTTCTTCTATGTAAAATTTTATAAATACAAGCTTCCAAGATTATTTCAATTCCAAAACACCAACTTTCTATGACAAATGGATAAAACCGTTAAAAGCTCCTCCATAGAGAGAGTTGAGCAACTTCGGACCATCAAAGATGCTCGGTGTACACTTTATATTGTTCTTATATGTCGAATTTCATGAGTATAAGCTTCCTAGATTATTTCGATCCCAAAACACCAACTTTCTATGAGAAGTGGACAAAACCGTTAAAAGCTCCTCCATAGAGAGAGTTGAGCAACTTCGGACCATCAAAGTTGCCCTGTGTACACTTTTCATTGTTGTTCTATGTCAAATTTTACGAGTATAAGCTTCGTAGATTATTTCGATGCCAAAACACCAACTTTCTATGAAAAATGGACAAAATCGTTGAAAGCTCCTACATAGAGAGAGTTGAACAAGTTCGGACTATCAAAGTTGCTCGACGTACACTTTTTACTATTCTTCTATGTCAAATTTTGCGGGTATAAGCTTCCCAGATTATTTCGTTGGCAAAACATCAACTTTCTATGACAAATGGACAAAAGCGTTAAAAGCCCCTTCATAGAGAGAGTTGAGCATCTTCGGACCATCAAAGTTTCTCGGTGTACACTTTTTATTGTTCTTCTATGTGAAATTTTACGAGTATAAGCTTCGTAGATTATTTTGATGCCAAAACACCAACTTTCTATGAAAAATGGACGAAACCGTTCAAAGCTCCTACATAGAGAGAGTTGAACATGTTCGGACCATCAAAGTTGCTCGTCGTACACTTTTTACTATTCTTCTATTTCAAATTTTACGATTATAAGCTTCCTATATTATTTCGATGGCAAAACATCAAGTTTCAATGACAAATTGACAAAAGCGTTAAAATCTCCTTCATAGTGAGAGTTGATCATCTTCGGACCATCAAAGTTTCTCGCTGTACACGTTTTATTGTTCTCTATGTGAAATTTTACGAGTATAAGCTTCGTAGATTATTTCGATGCCAAAACACCAACTTTCTATGAAAAATGGACAAAGCCGTTGAAAGCTCCTACATGGAGAGAGTTGAACATCTTCGGACCATCAAAGTTGCTCGACGTACACTTTTTACTATTCTTCTATGTCAAATTTTGCGAGTTAGATTATTTCGATGGCAAAACATCAACTTTCTATGACAAATGGACAAAAGCGTTAAAAGCTCCTTCATAGAGAGAGTTGAGCATCTTCGGACCATCAATGTTTCTCGGTGTACACTTTTTATTGTTCTTCTATGTGAAATTTTACGAGTATAAGCTTCGTAGATTATTTTGATGCCAAAACACCGACTTTCTTTGAAAAATGGACGAAACCGTTCAAAGCTCCTACATAGAGAGAGTTGAACAAGTTCGGACCATTAAAGTTGCTCGTCGTACACTTTTTACTATTCTTCTTTTTCAAATTTTACGATTATAAGCTTCCTAGATTATTTCGATGGCAAAACATCAAGTTTCAATGACAAATGGACAAAAGCGTTAAAATCTCCTTCATAGTGAGAGTCGATCATCTTTGGATCATCAAAGTTTCTCGGTGTACACGTTTTATTGTTCTCTATGTGAAATTTTACGAGTATAAGCTTCGTAGATTATTTCGATGCCAAAACACCAACTTTCTATAAAAATGGACAAAACCGTTGAAAGCTCCTACATGGAGAGAGTTGAACAAGTTCGGACCATCAAAGTTGCTCGGCGTATACTTTTTACTATTCTTCTATGTCAAATTTTGAGATTATAAGCTTCCTAGATTATTTCGATGGCAAAACATCAACTTTCTATGACAAATGGACAAAAGCGTTAAAACCTCCTTCATAGAGAGAGTTGATCATCTTCGGACCATCAAAGTTTCTCTGTGTACACTTTTTATTGTTCTCTATGTGAAATTTTACGAGCATAAGCTTCCTAGATTATTTCGATGACAAAACACCAACTTTCAGTGAGACAAATGGACCAAACCGTTAAAAGCTCCTCCATCGAGAGAGTTCAGCAACTTCGGACCATCAAAGTTGCTCTATGTACACTTTTTATTGTTCTTCTTTGTCAAATTTTATGAATACAAGCTTCCAAGATTATGTCGATCCCAAAACACCAACTTTCTATGACAAATGGACAAAACAGTTAAAAGCTCCTCCATAGAGAGAGTTGAGCAACTTCGGACCATCAAAGTTGCTCTATGTACACTTTTTATTATTCTTCCATGTAAAATTTTATAAATACGAGCTTCCAAGATTATTTAAATTCCAAAACACCAACTTTTTATGACAAATGGACAAAAGCATTAAAAGCTCCTTCATAGAGAGAGTTGAGCATCTTCGGACCATCAAAGTTTCTCGGTGTACACTTTTTATTGTTCTTCTATGTGAAATTTTACGAGTATAAGCTTCGTAGATTATTTCGATGCCAAAACACCAACTTTCTATGAAAAATGGACAAAACCGTTGAAAGATCCTACATGGAGAGAGTTGAACAAGTTCGGACCATCAAAGTTGCTCGGCGTACACTTTTTACTATTCTTCTATGTCAAATTTTGCGTGTATAAGCTTCCTAGATTATTTCGATGGCAAAACAACAACTTTCTATGACAAATGGACAAAAGCGTTAAAACCTCCTTCATAGAGAGAGTTGATCATTTTCGGACCATCAAAGTTTCTCGGTGTACACTTTTTATTGTTCTCTATGTGAAATTTTACGAGCATAAGCTTCCTAGATGATTTCGATGACAAAACACCAACTTTCTGTGAGACAAATGGACCAAACCGTTAAAAGCTCCTCCATCGAGAGAGTTCAGCAACTTCGGACCATCAAAGTTGCTCTATGTACACTTTTTATTGTTCTTCTTTGTCAAATTTTATGAATACAAGCTTCCAAGATTATGTCGATTACAAAACACCAACTTTCTATGACAAATGGATAAAACTGTTAAAAGCTCCTCCATAGAGAGAGTTGGGCAACTTCGGACCATCAAAGTTGCTCTATGTACACTTTATATTATTCTTCTATGTAAAATTTTATAAATACAAGCTTCCAAGATTATTTAAATTCCGAAACACCAACTTTTTATGACAAATGGACAAAAGCATTAAAAGCTCCTTCATAGAGAGAGTTGAGCATCTTCGGACCATCAAAGTTTCTCGGTGTACACTTTTTATTGTTCTTCTATGTGAAATTTTACGAGTATAAGCTCGTAGATTATTTTGATGCCAAAACACCAACTTTCTATGAAAAATGGACAAAACCAATCTAAGCTCCTACATAGAGAGAGTTGAACAAGTTCGGACCATCAAAGTTGCTCGTCGTACACTTTTTACTATTCTTCTATTTCAAATTTTACGATTATAAGCTTCCTAGATTATTTCGATGGAAAAACATCAAGTTTCAATGACAAATGGACAAAAGCGTTAAAATCTCCTTCATAGTGAGAGTTGATCATCTTCGGACCATCAAAATTTCTCGGTGTACACGTTTTATTGTTCTCTATGTGAAATTTTACGAGTATAAGCTTCGTAGATTATTTCGATGCCAAAACACCAACTTTCTATGAAAAATGGACAAAACCGTTGAAAGCTCCTACATGGAGAGAGTTGAACAAGTTCGGACCATCAAAGTTGCTCGGCGTACACTTTTTACTATTCTTCTATGTCAAATTTTGCGAGTATAAGCTTCCTAGATTATTTCGATGGCAAAACATCAACTTTCTATGACAAATGGACAAAAGCGTTAGAAGCTCCTTCATAGAGAGAGTTGAGCATCTTCGGACCATCAAAGTTTCTCGGTGTACACTTTTATTGTTCTTCTATTTAAAATTTTACGAGTATAAGCTTCGTAGATTATTTGGATGCCAAAACACCAACTTTCTGTGAGACAAATGGACCAAACCGTTGAAAGCTCCTACATGGAGAGAGTTGAACAAGTTCAAACCATCAAAGTTGCTCGTCGTACACTTTTTACTATTCTTCTATGTCAAATTTTGCGAGTATAAGCTTTCTAGATTATTTCGATGGCAAAACATCAACTTTCTATGACAAATGGACAAAAGCGTTAAAACGTCCTTCATAAAGAGAGTTTATCATCTTCGGACCATCAACGTTTCTCGGTGTTCACTTTTTATTGTTCTCTATGTGAAATTTTACGAGAATAAGCTTCCTAGATTATTTCGACGACAAAACACCAACTTTCTGTGAGACAAATTGACCAAACCGTTGAAAGCTCCTACATGGAGAGAGTTGAACAAGTTCGGACCATCAAAGTTGCTCGACGTACACTTTTTACTATTCTTCTATGTCAAATTTTGCGGGTATAAGCTTCCCAGATTATTTCGATGGCAAAACATCAACTTTCTATGACAAATGGACAAAAGCGTTAAAAGCTCCTTCATAGAGAGAGTTGAGCATCTTCGGACCATCAAAGTTTCTCGTTGTACACTTTTTATTGTTCTTCTATGTGAAATTGTACGAGTATAAGCTTCGTAGATTATTTTGATCCCAAAACACCAACTTTCTATGAAAAATGGACGAAACCGTTCAAAGCTCCTACATAGAGAGAGTTGAAGAAGTTCGGGCCATCAAAGTTCCTCGGCGTACACTTTTTACTATTCTTCTATTTCAAATTTTACGATTATAAGTTTCCTAGATTATTTCGATGGCAAAACATCGAATTTCTATGACAAATGGATAAAAGCGTTAAAATCTCCTTCATAGTGAGAGTCGATCATCTTCGGACCATCAAAGTTTCTCGGTGTACACGTTTTATTGTTCTCTATGTGAAATTTTACGAGTATATTCTTCGTAGATTATTTCGATGACAAAACACCAACTTTCTATGAAAAATGGACAAAGCCGTTAAAAGTTCCTACATGGAGAGAGTTGAACAAGTTCGGACCATCAAAGTTGCTCAGCGTACACTTTTTACAATTCTTCTATGTCAAATTTTACGAGTATAAGCTTCCTAGATTATTTCGATGGCAAAACATCAACTTTCTATGACAAATAGACAAAAGCGTTAAAACCTCCTTCATAGAGAGAGTTGATCATCTTCGGACCATCAAAGTTGCTCTATGTACACTTTTTATTGTTCTTCTTTGTCAATTTTATGAATACAAGCTTCCAAGATTATGTCGATTCCAAAACACCAACTTTCTATGACAGATGGACAAAACCGTTAAAAGCTCCTCCATTGAGAGAGTTCAGCAACTTCGGACCATCAAAGTTGCTCTATGTACACTTTTTATTGTTCTTCTATGTAAAATTTTATAAATACAAGCTTCCAAGATTATTTCAATTCCAAAACACCAACTTTTTATGACAAATGGACAAAAGCGTTAAAAGCTCCTTCATAGAGAGAGTTGAGCATCTTCGAACCATCAAAGATGCTCGGTGTACACTTTTTATTGTTCTTCTATGTGAAATTGTACGAGTATAAGCTTCGTAGATTATTTTGATCCCAAAACACCAACTTTCTATGAAAAATGGACGAAACCGTTCAAAGCTCCTACATAGAGAGAGTTGAAGAAGTTCGAGCCATCAAAGTTCCTCGGCGTACACTTTTTACTATTCTTCTATTTCAAATTTTACGATTATAAGTTTCCTAGATTATTTCGATGGCAAAACATCGAATTTCTATGACAAATGGATAAAATCGTTAAAATCTCCTTCATAGTGAGAGTTGATCAACTTCGGACCATCAAAGTTTCTCGGTGTACACGTTTTATTGTTCTCTATGTGAAATTTTACGAGTATAAGCTTCGTAGATTATTTCGATGCCAAAACACCAACTTTCTATGAAAAACGGACAAACCGTTGAAAGCTCCTACATGGAGAGAGTTGAACATGTTCGGACCATCAAAGTTGCTCGGCGTACAATTTTTACTATTCTTCTATGTCAAATTTTGCGAGTATAAGCTTCCTAGATTATTTCGATGGCAAAACATCAACTTTATATGACAAATGGACAAAAGCGTTAAAACCTCCTTCATAGAGAGAGTTGATCATCTTCGGACCATCAAAGTTTCTCGGTATACACTTTTTATTGTTCTCTATGTGAAATTTTACGGGCATAAGCTTCCAGGATTATTTCGATGACAAAACACCAACTTTCTGTGAGACAAATGGACCAAACCGTTAAAAGCTCCTCCGTTGAGAGAGTTCAGCAACTTCAGGCCATCAAAGTCGCTCTATGTACACTTTTTATTGTTCTTCTTTGTCAAATTTTATGAATACAAGCTTCTAAGATTATGTCGATTCCAAAACACCAACTTTCTATGACAAATGGACAAAACCGTTAAAAGCTCCTCCATAGAGAGAGTTGAGCAACTTCGGACTATCAAAGTTGCTCTATGTACACTTTTTATTGTTCTTCTATGTAAAATTTTATAAATACAAGCTTCCAAGATTATTTCAATTCCAAAACACCAACTTTCTATGACAAATGGATAAAACCGTTAAACGCTCCTCCATAGAGAGAGTTGAGCAACTTCGGACCATCAAAGTTGCTCTATGTACACTTTTTATTGTTCTTCTATTTAAAATTTTATAAATACAAGCTTCCAAGATTATTTCAATTCCAAAACACCAACTTTCTATGACAAATGGATAAAACCGTTAAAAGCTCCTCCATAGAGAGAGTTGAGCAACTTCGGACCATCAAAGATGCTCGGTGTACACTTTTTATTGTTCTTATATGTCAAATTTCAGGAGTATAAGCTTCCTAGATTATTTCGATCCCAAAACACCAACTTTCTATGAGAAATGGACAAAACCGTTAAAAGCTCCTCCATAGATAGAGTTGAGCAACTTCGGACCATAAAAGTTGCTCTGTGTACACTTTTCATTGTTGTTCTATGTCAAATTTTACGAGTATAAGCTTCGTAGATTATTTCGATGCCAAAACACCAACTTTCTGTGAAAAATGGACAAAACCGTTGAAAGCTTCTACATAGAGAGAGTTGAACAAGTTCGGACCATCAAAAATGCTCGTCGTACACTTTTTACTATTCTTCTATTTCAAATTTTACGATTATAAGCTTCCGAGATTATTTCAATGGCAAAACATCAAGTTTCAATGACAAATGTACAAAAGCGTTAAAATCTCCTTCATAGTGAGAGTTGATCATCTTCGGACCATCAAAGTTTCTCGGTGTACACGTTTTATTGTTCTTTATTTGAACTTTTACGAGTATAAGCTTCGTAGATTATTTCGCTGCCAAAACACCAACTTTCTATGAAAAATGGACAAAACCGTTGAAAGCTCCTACATAGAGAGAGTTGAACAAGTTCGGACTATCAAAGTTGCTCGACGTACACTTTTTACTATTCTTTTATGTCAAATTTTACGAGTATAAGCTTCCTAGATTATTTCGATGCTAAAACACCAACTTTCTATGACAAATGGACCAAACCGTTGAAAGCTCCTTCATAGAGAGAGTTGATCATCTTCGGACCATCAAAGTTTCTCGGTGTACACATTTTATTGTTCTCTATGTGAAATTTTACGAGCATAAGCTTCCTAGATTATTTCGATGACAAAACACCAACTTTCTGTGAGACAAATGGACCAAACCGTTAAAATCTCCTCCATCGAGAGAGTTCAGCAACTTCGGACCATCAAAGTTGCTCTATGTACACTTTTTATTGTTCTTCTTTGTCAAATTTTATGAATACAAGCTTCCAAGATTATTTCAATTCCAAAACACCAACTTTCTATGACAAATGGATTAAACCGTTAAAAGCTCCTCCATAGAGAGAGTTGAGCAACTTCGGACCATCAAAGATGCTCGGTGTACACTTTTTACTGTTCTTATATGTCAAATTTCATGAGTATAAGCTTCCTAGATTATTTTGATCCCAAAACACCAACTTTCTATGTGAAATGGACAAAACCGTTAAAAGCTCCTCCATAGAGAGAGTTGGGCAACTTCGGACCATCAAAGTTTTTCTGTGTACACTTTTGATTGTTGTTCTATGTCAAATTTTACGAGTATAAGCTTCGTACATTATTTCGATGCCAAAACACCAACTTTCTACGAAAAATGGACAAGACATAGAGAGAGTTGAACAAGTTCGGACCATCAAAGTTGCTCGAAGTACACTTTTTACTATTCTTCTATGTGAAATTTTACGAGTATAAGCTTCCCAGATTATTTCGATGGCAAAAGATCAACTTTCTATGACAAATGGACAAAAGCGTTAAAAGCTCCTTCATAGAGAGAGTTGAGCATCTTCGGACCATAAAAGTTTCTCGGTGTACACTTTTGATTGTTCTTCTATGTGAAATTTTACGAGTATAAGCCTCGTCGATTATTTTGATGCCAAAACACCAACTTTCTCTGAAAAATAGACAAAACCATTCAAAGCTCCTACATAGAGAGAGTTGAACAAGTTCGGACCATCAAAAATGCTCGTCGTACACTTTTTACTATTCTTCTATTTCAAATTTTACGATTATAAGCTTCCGAGATTATTTCGATGGCAAAACATCAAGTTTCAATGACAAATGGACAAAAGCGTTAAAATCTCCTTCATAGTGAGCGTTGATCATCTTCGGACCATCAAAGTTTCTCGGTGTACACGTTTTATTGTTCTCTATGTGAAATTTTACGAGTATAAGCTTCGTAGATTATTTCGATGCCAAAACACCAACTTTCTATGAAAAATGGACAAAACCGTTGAAATCTCCTGCATGGAGAGAGTTGAACAAGTTCGGACCATCAAAGTTGCTCGGCGTACACTTTTTACTATTCTTCTGGGTCAAATTTTGCGAGTATAAGCTTCCTAGATTATTTCGATGGCAAAACATCAACTTTCTATGACAAATGGACAAAAGCGTTAAAACCTCCTTCATAGAGAGAGTTGATCATCTTCGGACCATCAAAGTTTCTCGATGTACACTTTTTATTGTTCTCTATGTGAAATTTTACGAGCATAAGCTTCCTATATTATTTCGATGACAAAACACCAACTTTCTGTGAGACAAATGGACCAAACCGTTAAAAGCTCCTCCATCGAGAGAGTTCAGCAACTTCGGACCATCAAAGTTACTCTATGTACACTTTTTATTGTTCTTCTTTGTCAAATTTTATGAATACAAGCTTCCAAGATTATGTCGATTCCAAAACACCAACTTTCTATGACAAATGGACAAAACTGTTAAAAGCTTCTCCATAGAGAGAGTTGAGCAACTTTGGACCATCAAAGTTGCTCTATGTACACTTTTTTATTGTTCTTCTATGTAAAATTTTATAAATACAAGCTTCCAAGATTATTTCAATTCCAAAACACCAACTTTTTATGATAAATGGATAAAACCGTTAAAAGCTCCTCCATAGAGAGAGTTGAGCAACTTCGAACCATCAAAGATGCTCGGTGTACACTTTTTATTGTTCTTATATGTAAAATTTCAGGAGCATAAGCTTCCTAGATTATTTCGATCCCAAAATACCAACTTTCTATGAGAAATGGACAAAACCGTTGAAAGCTCCTCCATAGAGAGAGTTGAGCAACTTCGGACCATAAAAGTTGCTCTGTGTACACTTTTCATTGTTGTTCTATGTCAAATTTTACGAGTATAAGCTTCGTAGATTATTTCGACGCCAAAACACCAACTTTCTGTGAAAAATGGACAAAACCGTTGAAAGCACCTACATAGAGAGAGTTGAACAAGTTCGGACCATCAAAGTTTCTCGGTGTACACCTTTTATTGTTCTCTATGTGAAATTTTACGAGCATAAGCTTCCTAGATTATTTCGATGACAAAACACCAACTTTCTGTGAGACAAATGGACCAAACCGTTGAAAGCTCCTTCATAGAGAGAGTTGATCATCTTCGGACCATCAAAGTTTCTCGGTGTACACTTTTTATTGTTCTCTATGTGAAATTTTACGAGCATAAGCTTCCTAGATTATTTCGATGACAAAACACCAACTTTCTGTGAGACAAATGGACCAAACCGTTAAAAGCTCCTCCATCGAGAGAGTTCAGCAACTTCGGACCATCAAAGTTCCTCTATGTACACTTTTTATTGTTCTCCTTTGTCAAATTTTATGAATACAAGCTTCCAAGATTATGTCGATTCCAAAACACCAACTTTCTATGACAAATGGACAAAAACATTAAAACCACCTTCATAGAGAGAGTTGATCATCTTCGGACCATCAAAGTTTCTCAGTGTACACTTTTTATTGTTCTCTATGTGAAATTTTACGAGTATAGGCTTCCTAGATTATTTCGATGACAAAACACCAACTTTCTGTGAGACAAATGGACCAAACCGTTAAAAGCTCCTCCATCGAGAGAGTTTAGCAACTTTGGACCATCAAAGTTTCTCTATGTACACTTTTTATTGTTCTTCTATGTAAAATTTTATGAATACAAGCTTCCAGGATTATTTCGATTCCAAAACACCAACTTTCTCTGACAAATGAACAAAACCGTTAAAAGCTCTACCATAGACAGAGTTGAGCAACTTCGGACCATCAAAGTTTCTCTATGTACACTTTTTATTGTTCTTCTATGTAAAATTTTATGAATACAAGCTTCCAGGATTATTTCGATTCCAAAACACCAACTTTCTCTGACAAATGAACAAAACCGTTGAAAGCTCCTGCATAGAGAGAGTTGAACAAGTTCGGACCATCAAAGTTGCTCGGCGTACACTTTTTACTATTCTTCTATGTCAAATTTTGCGAGTATAAGCTTCCTAGATTATTTCACTGGCAAAACATCAACTTTCTATGTCAAATGGACAAAAGCGTTAAAAACTCCTTCATAGAGAGAGTTGATCATCTTCGGACCATCAAAGTTTCTCGGTATACACTTTTTGTTGTTCTCTATGTGAAATTCTACGAGTATAATCTTCGTAGATTATTTTGATGCCAAAACACCAACTTTCTACGAAAAATGGACAAAACCAATCTAAGCTCCTACATAGAGAGAGTTGAACAAGTTCGGACCATCAAAGTTGCTCGTCGTACACTTTTTAGTATTCTTCTATTTCAAATTTTACGATTATAAGCTTCCTAGATTATTTCGATGGAAAAACATCAAGTTTCAATGACAAATGGACAAAAGCGTTAAAATCTCCTTCATAGTGAGAGTTGATCATCTTCGGACCATCAAAGTTTCTCGGTGTACACGTTTTATTGTTCTGTATGTGAAATTTTACGAGTATAAGCTTCGTAGATTATTTCGATACCAAAACACCAACTTTCTATGAAAAATGGACAAAACCGTTGAAAGCTCCTACATGGAGAGAGTTGAACAAGTTCGGACCATCAAAGTTGCTCGGCGTACACTTTTTACTATTCTTCTATGTCAAATTTTGCGAGTATAAGCTTCCTAGATTATTTCGATGGCAAAACATCAACTTTCTATGACAAATGGACAAAAGCGTTAGAAGCTCCTTCATAGAGAGAGTTGAGCATCTTCGGACCATCAAAGTTTCTCGGTGTACACTTTTATTGTTCTTCTATTTGAAATTTTACGAGTATAAGCTTCGTAGATTATTTCGATGCCAAAACACCAACTTTCTGTGAGACAAATGGACCAAACCGTTGAAAGCTCCTACATGGAGAGAGTTGAACAAGTTCAAACCATCAAAGTTGCTCGTCGTACACTTTTTACTATTCTTCTATGTCAAAATTTGCGAGTATAAGCTTTCTAGATTATTTCGATGGCAAAACATCAACTTTCTATGACAAATGGACAAAAGAGTTAAAACGTCCTTCATAAAGAGAGTTTATCATCTTCGGACCATCAACGTTTCTCGGTGTTCACTTTTTATTGTTCTCTATGTGAAATTTTACGAGAATAAGCTTCCTAGATTATTTCGACGACAAAACACCAACTTTCTGTGAGACAAATTGACCAAACCGTTGAAAGCTCCTACATGGAGAGAGTTGAACAAGTTCGGACCATCAAAGTTGCTCGACGTACACTTTTTACTATTCTTCTATGTCAAATTTTGCGGGTATAAGCTTCCCAGATTATTTCGATGGCAAAACATCAACTTTCTATGACAAATGGACAAAAGCGTTAAAAGCTCCTTCATAGAGAGAGTTGAGCATCTTCGGACCATCAAAGTTTCTCGTTGTACACTTTTTATTGTTCTTCTATGTGAAATTGTACGAGTATAAGCTTCGTAGATTATTTTGATCCCAAAACACCAACTTTCTATGAAAAATGGACGAAACCGTTCAAAGCTCCTACATAGAGAGAGTTGAAGAAGTTCGGGCCATCAAAGTTCCTCGGCGTACACTTTTTACTATTCTTCTATTTCAAATTTTACGATTATAAGTTTCCTAGATTATTTCGATGGCAAAACATCGAATTTCTATGACAAATGGATAAAAGCGTTAAAATCTCCTTCATAGTGAGAGTCGATCATCTTCGGACCATCAAAGTTTCTCGGTGTACACGTTTTATTGTTCTCTATGTGAAATTTTACGAGTATATTCTTCGTAGATTATTTCGATGACAAAACACCAACTTTCTATGAAAAATGGACAAAGCCGTTAAAAGTTCCTACATGGAGAGAGTTGAACAAGTTCGGACCATCAAAGTTGCTCAGCGTACACTTTTTACAATTCTTCTTTGTCAAATTTTACGAGTATAAGCTTCCTAGATTATTTCGATGGCAAAACATCAACTTTCTATGACAAATAGACAAAAGCGTTAAAACCTCCTTCATAGAGAGAGTTGATCATCTTCGGACCATCAAAGTTGCTCTATGTACACTTTTTATTGTTCTTCTTTGTCAATTTTATGAATACAAGCTTCCAAGATTATGTCGATTCCAAAACACCAACTTTCTATGACAGATGGACAAAACCGTTAAAAGCTCCTCCATCGAGAGAGTTCAGCAACTTCGGACCATCAAAGTTGCTCTATGTACACTTTTTATTGTTCTTCTATGTAAAATTTTATAAATACAAGCTTCCAAGATTATTTCAATTCCAAAACACCAACTTTTTATGACAAATGGACAAAAGCGTTAAAAGCTCCTTCATAGAGAGAGTTGAGCATCTTCGAACCATCAAAGATGCTCGGTGTACACTTTTTATTGTTCTTCTATGTGAAATTTTACGAGTATAAGCTTCGTAGATTATTTCGATCCCAAAACACCAACTTTTTATGAGAAATGGATAAAACCGTTCAAAGCTCCTACATAGAGAGAGTTGAACAAGTTTGGACCATCAAAGTTGCTCGTCGTACACTTTTTACTATTCTTCTATTTCAAATTTTACGATTATAAGCTTCCTAGATTATTTCGATGGCAAAACATCAAGTTTCAATGACAAATGGACAAAATCGTTAAAATCTCCTTCATAGTGAGAGTTGATCATCTTCGGACCATCAAAGTTTCTCGGTGTACACGTTTTATTGTTCTCTATGTGAAATTTTACGAGTATAAGCTTCGTAGATTATTTCGATGCCAAAACACCAACTTTCTATGAAAAACGGACAAAACCGTTGAAAGCTCCTACATGGAGAGAGTTGAACATGTTCGGACCATCAAAGTTGCTCGGCGTACAATTTTTACTATTCTTCTATGTCAAATTTTGCGAGTATAAGCTTCCTAGATTATTTCGATGGCAAAACATCAACTTTATATGACAAATGGACAAAAGCGTTAAAACCTCCTTCATAGAGAGAGTTGATCATCTTCGGACCATCAAAGTTTCTCGGTATACACTTTTTATTGTTCTCTATGTGAAATTTTACGGGCATAAGATTCCTAGATTATTTCGATGACAAAACACCAACTTTCTGTGAGACAAATGGACCAAACCGTTAAAAGCTCCTCCGTCGAGAGAGTTCAGCAACTTCGGACCATCAAAGTTGCTCTATGTACACTTTTTATTGTTCTTCTTGGTCAAATTTTATGAATACAAGCTTCCAAGATTATTTCAATTCCAAAACACCAACTTTCTATGACAAATGGATTAAACCGTTAAAAGCTCCTCCATAGAGAGAGTTGAGCAACTTCGGACCATCAAAGATGCTCGGTGTACACTTTTTACTGTTCTTATATGTCAAATTTCATGAGTATAAGCTTCCTAGATTATTTTGATCCCAAAACACCAACTTTCTATGTGAAATGGACAAAACCGTTAAAAGCTCCTCCATAGAGAGAGTTGAGCAACTTCGGACCATCAAAGTTTTTCTGTGTACACTTTTGATTGTTGTTCTATGTCAAATTTTACGAGTATAAGCTTCGTAGATTATTTCGATGCCAAAACACCAACTTTCTATGAAAAATGGACAAGACATAGAGAGAGTTGAACAAGTTCGGACCATCAAAGTTGCTCGAAGTACACTTTTTACTATTCTTCTATGTGAAATTTTACGAGTATAAGCTTCCCAGATTATTTCGATGGCAAAAGATCAACTTTCTATGACAAATGGACAAAAGCGTTAAAAGCTTCTTCATAGAGAGAGTTGAGCATCTTCGGACCATAAAAGTTTCTCGGTGTACACTTTTGATTGTTCTTCTATGTGAAACTTTACGAGTATAAGCCTCGTCGATTATTTTGATGCCAAAACACCAACTTTCTCTGAAAAATAGACAAAACCATTCAAAGCTCCTACATAGAGAGAGTTGAACAAGTTCGGACCATCAAAAATGCTCGTCGTACACTTTTTACTATTCTTCTATTTCAAATTTTACGATTATAAGCTTCCGAGATTATTTCGATGGCAAAACATCAAGTTTCAATGACAAATGGACAAAAGCGTTAAAATCTCCTTCATAGTGAGCGTTGATCATCTTCGGACCATCAAAGTTTCTCGGTGTACACGTTTTATTGTTCTCTATGTGAAATTTTACGAGTATAAGCTTCGTAGATTATTTCGATGCCAAAACACCAACTTTCTATGAAAAATGGACAAAACCGTTGAAATCTCCTGCATGGAGAGAGTTGAACAAGTTCGGACCATCAAAGTTGCTCGGCGTACACTTTTTACTATTCTTCTGGGTCAAATTTTGCGAGTATAAGCTTCCTAGATTATTTCGATGGCAAAACATCAACTTTCTATGACAAATGGACAAAAGCGTTAAAACCTCCTTCATAGAGAGAGTTGATCATCTTCGGACCATCAAAGTTTCTCGATGTACACTTTTTATTGTTCTCTATGTGAAATTTTACGAGCATAAGCTTCCTATATTATTTCGATGACAAAACACCAACTTTCTGTGAGACAAATGGACCAAACCGTTAAAAGCTCCTCCATCGAGAGAGTTCAGCAACTTCGGACCATCAAAGTTACTCTATGTACACTTTTTATTGTTCTTCTTTGTCAAATTTTATGAATACAAGCTTCCAAGATTATGTCGATTCCAAAACACCAACTTTCTATGACAAATGGACAAAACTGTTAAAAGCTTCTCCATAGAGAGAGTTGAGCAACTTTGGACCATCAAAGTTGCTCTATGTACACTTTTTTATTGTTCTTCTATGTAAAATTTTATAAATACAAGCTTCCAAGATTATTTCAATTCCAAAACACCAACTTTTTATGATAAATGGATAAAACCGTTAAAAGCTCCTCCATAGAGAGAGTTGAGCAACTTCGAACCATCAAAGTTGCTCGGTGTACACTTTTTATTGTTCTTATATGTAAAATTTCAGGAGTATAAGCTTCCTAGATTATTTCGATCCCAAAATACCAACTTTCTATGAGAAATGGACAAAACCGTTGAAAGCTCCTCCATAGAGAGAGTTGAGCAACTTCGGACCATAAAAGTTGCTCTGTGTACACTTTTCATTGTTGTTCTATGTCAAATTTTACGAGTATAAGCTTCGTAGATTATTTCGACGCCAAAACACCAACTTTCTGTGAAAAATGGACAAAACCGTTGAAAGCACCTAGATAGAGAGAGTTGAACAAGTTCGGACCATCAAAGTTTCTCGGTGTACACCTTTTATTGTTCTCTATGTGAAATTTTACGAGCATAAGCTTCCTAGATTATTTCGATGACAAAACACCAACTTTCTGTGAGACAAATGGACCAAACCGTTGAAAGCTCCTTCATAGAGAGAGTTGATCATCTTCGGACCATCAAAGTTTCTCGGTGTACACTTTTTATTGTTCTCTATGTGAAATTTTACGAGCATAAGCTTCCTAGATTATTTCGATGACAAAATACCAACTTTCTGTGAGACAAATGGACCAAACCGTTAAAAGCTCCTCCATCGAGAGAGTTCAGCAACTTCGGACCATCAAAGTTCCTCTATGTACACTTTTTATTGTTCTCCTTTGTCAAATTTTATGAATACAAGCTTCCAGGATTATTTCGATTCCAAAACACCAACTTTCTATGACAAATGGACAAAAACGTTAAAACCACCTTCATAGAGAGAGTTGATCATCTTCGGACCATCAAAGTTTCTCAGTGTACACTTTTTATTGTTCTCTATGTGAAATTTTACGAGTATAGGCTTCCTAGATTATTTCGATGACAAAACACCAACTTTCTGTGAGACAAATGGACCAAACCGTTAAAAGCTCCTCCATCGAGAGAGTTTAGCAACTTTGGACCATCAAAGTTTCTCTATGTACACTTTTTATTGTTCTTCTATGTAAAATTTTATGAATACAAGCTTCCAGGATTATTTCGATTCCAAAACACCAACTTTCTCTGACAAATGAACAAAACCGTTAAAAGCTCTACCATAGACAGAGTTGAGCAACTTCGGACCATCAAAGTTGCTCTGTGTACACCATTTATTGTTCTTCTATGTCAAATTTTACGAGTATAAGCATCGTAGATTATTTCGATGCGAAAACACCAACATTCTATGAAAAATGGACAAAACCGTTGAAAGCTCCTGCATAGAGAGAGTTGAACAAGTTCGGACCATCAAAGTTGCTCGCCGTACACTTTTTACTATTCTTCTATGTTAAATTTTGCGAGTATAAGCTTCCTAGATTATTTCACTGGCAAAACATCAACTTTCTATGTCAAATGGACAAAAGCGTTAAAACCTCCTTCATAGAGAGAGTTGATCATCTTCGGACCATCAAAGTTTCTCGGTATACACTTTTTGTTGTTCTCTATGTGAAATTTTACGAGTATAATCTTGCTAGATTATTTCGATGACAAAACACCAACTTTCTGTGAGACAAATGGACGAAATCGTTAAAAGCTCCTCCATCGAGAGAGTTCAGCAAATTGGGACCATCAAAGTTGCTCTATATACACTTTTTATTGTTCTTCTTTGTCAAATTTTATGAATACAAGCTTCCAAGATTATTTCGATTCCAAAACACCAACTTTCTATGAAAAATAGACAAAACCGTTGAAAGCTCCTCCAGAGAGAGAGTTGAGCAACTTCGGACCATCAAAGTTGCTCGATGTACACTTTTTATTGTTCTTTTATATGAAATTTTACGAGTATAAGCTTCCCCGATTATTTTGATGACAAAACACTAACTTTCTATAACAAATGGACACAACCGTTAAAAGCTCCTTCATAGAGAGAGTTGAGCAACTTCGACCATCAAAGTTGCTCTGAATACACTTTTTATTGTTCTTCTATGTCAAATTTTATGAGTATAAGCTTCCTAGATTATTTCGATGCCAAAACACCAACTTTCTACGACAAATAGACAAAACCGTTAAAAGCTCCTCCCTAGAGAGAGTTGAGCAACTTCGGACCATCAAAGTTGCTCTGTGTACACTTTTTATTGTTGTTCTATGTCAAATTTTACGAGTATAAGCTTCGTAGATTATTTCGATGCCAAAAAACCAACTTTCTATGAAAAATGGACAAAACCGTTGAAAGCTCCTACATAGAGAGAGTTGAACAAGTTCGGACTATCAAAGTTGCTCGACGTACACTTTTTACTATTCTTTTATGTCAAATTTTACGAGTATAAGCTTCCTAGATTATTTCGATGACAAAACATCAACTTTCTATGACAAATGGACAAAAGCGTTAAAAACTCCTTCATAGAGAGAGTTGAGCATCTTCGGACCATCAAAGTTTCTCGTGTACACTTTTTATTGTTCTTCTATGTGAAATTTTACGAGTATAAGCTTCGTAGATTATTTTGATGCCAAAACACCAACTTTCTATGAAAAATGGACAAAACCGTTGAAAGCTCCTCCATAGAGAGAGTTGAGCAACTTCGGACCATCAAAGATGCTCTTTGTACACTTTTTATTGTTGTTCTATGTAAAATTTTATGAATAGAAGCTTCCAAGAATATTTCGATTCCAAAACACCAACCTTCTTTGACAAATAGACAAAACCGTTAAAAGCTCCTCCATAGAGAGAGTTGATCAACTTCGCAGCATCAAAGTTGATCTATGTACACTTTTTATTGTTATTCTATGTAAAATTTTAGGAATACAAGCTTCCAAGAATATTTTGATTCCAAAACACCAACTTTCTCTGACAAATGGACAAAACCGTTAAAAGCTCCTCCATAGAAAGAGTTGAGCAACTTCGGACCATCAGAGTTGCTCTGTGTATATTTTTTATTGTTCTTCTATGTCAAATTTTACGAGTATAAGCTCGTAGATTATTTCGATGCCAAAACACCAACTTTCTATGAAAAATGGACAAAACCGTTGAAAGCTCCTCCATAGAGAGAGTTCAGCAACTTCGGACCATCAAAGTTGCTCGGTGTACACTTTTTATTGTTCTTCATTGTCAAATTTTATGAATACAAGCTTCCAAGATTATGTCGATTCCAAAACACCAACTTTCTATGACAAATGGACAAAACCGTTAAAAGCTCCTCCATAGAGAGAGTTGAGCAACTTCGGACCATCAAAGTTGCTCTATGTACACTTTTTATTGTTCTTCTATGTAAAATTTTATAAATACAAGCTTCCAAGATTATTTCAATTCCAAAACACCAACTTTCTATGACAAATGGATAAAACCGTTAAAAGCTCCACCATAGAGAGAGTTGAGCAACTTCTGACCATCAAAGATGCTCGGTGTACACTTTTTATTGTTCTTATTTGTCAAATTTCATGAGTATAAGCTTCCTTGATTATTTCGATCTCAAAACACCAACTTTCTATGAGAAATGGACAAAACCGTTAAAAGCTCCTCCACAGAGAGAGTTGAGCAACTTCGGACCATCAAAAATGCTCGTCGTACACTTTTTACTATTCTTCTATTTCAAATTTTATGATTATAAGCTTCCGAGATTATTTCGATGGCAAAACATCAAGTTTCAATGACAAATGGAGAAAAGCGTTAAAATCTCCTTCATAGTGAGAGTTGATCATCTTCGGACCATCAAAGTTTCTCGGTGTACACGTTTTATTGTTCTCTATGTGAAATTTTACGAGTATAAGCTTCGTAGATTATTTCGATGCGAAAACACCAAATTCCTATGAAAAATGGACAAAACTGTTGAAAGCTCCTACATGGAGAGAGTTGAACAAGTTCGAACCATCAAAGTTGCTCGGCGTACACTTTTTACTATTCTGCAATGTCAAATTTTGCGAGTATAAGCTTCCTAGATTATTTCGATTGCAAAACATCAACTTTCGATGACAAATGGACAAAAGCGTTAAAACCTCCTTCATAGAGAGAGTTGATCATCTTCGGACCATCAAAGTTTCTCGGTGTACACTTTTTATTGTTCTCTATGTGAAATTTTACGAGCATAAGCTTCCTAGATTATTTCGATGACAAAACACCAACTTTCTGTGAGACAAATGGACCAAACCGTTAAAAGCTCCTCCATCGAGAGAGTTCAGCAACTTCGGACCATCAAAGTTGCTCTATGTACACTTTTTATTGTTCTTCTTTGTCAAATTTTATGAATACAAGCTTCCAAGATTATGTCGAATCCAAAACACCAACTTTCTATGACAAATGGACAAAACCATTAAGAGCTCCTCCATAGAGAGAGTTGAGCAACTTCGGACCATCAAAGTTGCTCTATGTACACTTTTTATTGTTCTTCTATGTAAAATTTTATAAATACAAGCTTCCAAGATTATTTTAATTCCAAAACACCAACTTTCTATGACAAATGGATAAAACAGTTAAAAGCTCCTCCATAGAGAGAGTGGAGCAACTTCGAACCGTCAAAGATGCCCGGTGTACACTTTTTATTGTTCTTATATGTCAAATTTCATGAGTATAAGCTTCCTAGATTATTTCGATCCCAAAACACCAACTTTCTATGAGGAATGGACAAAACCGTTAAAAGCTCCTCCATAGAGAGAGTTGAGCAACTTCGGACCATCAAAGTTGTTCTATGTACATTTTTCATTGTTGTTCTATGTCAAATTTTACGAGTATAAGCTTCGTAGATTATTTCGATGCCAAAACACCAACTTTCTATGAAAAATGGACAAAACCGTTGAAAGCTCCTACATAGAGAGAGTTGAACAAGTTCGGACTATCAAAGTTGCTCGACGTACACTTTTTACTATTCTTCTATGTCAAATTTTACGAGTATAAGCTTCCCAGATTATTTCGATGGCAAAACATCAACTTTCTATGACAAATGGACAAAAGCGTTAAAAGCTCCTTCATAGAGAGAGTTGAGCATCTTCGGAACATAAAAGTTTCTCGGTGTACATTTTTGATTGTTCTTCTATGTGAAATTTTACGAGTATAAGCCTCGTAGATTATTTTGATGCCAAAACACCAACTTTCTCTGAAAAATGGACAAAACCATTCAAAGCTCCTACATAGAGAGAGTTGAACAAGTTCGGACCATCAAAAATGCTCGTCGTACACATTTTACTATTCTTCTATTTCAAGTTTTACGATTATAAGCTTCCGAGATTATTTCGATGGCAAAACATCAAGTTTCAATGAAAAATGGACAAAAGCGTTAAAATCTCCTTCATAGTCAGCGTTGATCATCTTCGGACCATCAAAGTTTCTCGGTGTATACGTTTTATTGTTCTCTATGTGAAATTTTACGAGTATAAGCTTCGTAGATTATTTCGATGCCAAAACACCAACTTTCTATGAAAAATGGACAAAACCGTTGAAAGCTCCTACATGGAGAGAGTTGAACAAGTTCGGACCATCAAAGTTGCTCGGCGTACACTTTTTACTATTCTTCTGTGTCAAATTTTGCGAGTATAAGCTTCCTAGATTATTTTGATGGCAAAACATCAACTTTCTATGACAAATGGACAAAAGCGTTAAAACCTCATTCATAGAGAGAGTTGATCATCTTCGGACCATCAAAGTTTCTCGATGTACACTTTTTATTGTTCTCTATGTGAAATTTTACGAGCATAAGCTTCCTAGATTATTTCGATGACAAAACACCAACTTTCTGTGAGACAAATGGACCAAACCGTTAAAAGCTCCTCCATCGAGAGACTTCAGCAACTTCGGACCATCAAAATTACTCTATGTACACCTTTTATTGTTCTTCTTTGTCAAATTTTATGAATACAAGCTTCCAAGATTATGTCGATTCCAAAACACCAACTTTCTATTACAAATGGACAAAACCATTAAAAGTTTCTCCATAGAGAGAGTTGAGCAACTTCGGACCATCAAAGTTGCTCTATGTACACTTTTTATTGTTCTTCTATGTAAAATTTTATAAATACAAGCTTCCAAGATTATTTCAATTCCAAAACACCAACTTTTTATGATAAATTGATAAAACCGTTAAAAGCTCCTCCATAGAGAGAGTTGAGCAACTTCGGACCATTAAAGATGCTCGGTGTACACTTTTTATTGTTCTTATATGTAAAATTTCAGGAGTATAAGCTTCCTAGATTATTTCGATCCCAAAACACCAACTTTCTATGAGAAATGGACAAAACCGTTAAAAGCTCCTCCATAGAGAGAGTTGAGCAACTTCGGACCATAAAAGTTGCTCTGTGTACACTTTTCATTGTTGTTCTATGTCAAATTTTACGAGTATAAGCTTCGTAGATTATTTCGACGCCAAAACAATAACTTTCTGTGAAAAATGGACAAAACCGTTGAAAGCTCCTACATAGAGAGAGTTGAACAAGTTCGGACCATCAAAGTTGCTCGACGTACACTTTTTACTATTCTTCTATGTCAAATTTTAAGAGTATAAGCTTCCCAGATTATTTCGATGGCAAAACATCAACTTTCTATGACAAATGGACAAAAGCGTTAAAAGCTCCTTCATAGAGAGAGTTGAGCATCTTCGGACCATCAAAGTTTCTCGGTGTACAATTTTTATTGTTGTTCTATGTGAAATTTTACGAGTATAAGCTTCGTAGATTATTTTGATGCCAAAACACCAACTTTCTATGAAAAATGGACAAAACCGTTCAAAGCTCCTACATAGAGAGAGTTGAACAAGTTCGAACCATCAAAGTTGCTCGGCGTACACTTTTTACTATTCTTCTATGTCAAATTTTGCGAGTATAAGCTTCCTAGATTATTTCGATGGCAAAACATCAACTTTCTATGACAAATGGACAAAAACGCTAAAACCACCTTCATAGAGAGAGTTGATCATCTTCGGACCATCAAAGTTTCTCGGTGTACACTTTTTATTGTTCTCTATGTGAAATTTTACGAGTATAAGCTTCCTAGATTATTTCGATGACAAAACACCAACTTTCTGGGAGACAAATGGACCAAACTGTTAAAAGCTCCTCCATCGAGAGACTTGAGCAACTTCGGACCATGAAAGTTGCTCTATATACACTTTTTTTTGTTCTTCTATGTAAAATTTTACGAATACAAGCTTCCAAGATTATTTCGATTCTAAAACACCAACTTTCTCTGACAAATGAACAAAACCGTTAAAACTCCTCCATAGACAGAGTTGAGCAACTTTGGACCATCAGAGTTGCTCTGTGTACTCTTTTTATTGTTCTTCTACGCCAAATTTTACGAGTATAAGCTTCGTAGATTATTTCGATGCCAAAACACCAACTTTCTATGAAAAATGGACAAAACCATTGAAAGTTACTGCATAGAAATAGTTGAACAAGTTCGGACCATCAAAGTTGCTCGGCGTACACTTTTTACTATTCTTCTATGTCAAATTTTGCGAGTATAAGCTTCCTAGATTATTTTGATGGCAAAACATCAACTTTCTATGACAAATGGACAAAAGCGTTAAAACCTCCTTCATAGAGAGAGTTGATCATCTTCGGACCATCAAAGTTTCTTGGTGTGCACTTTTTATTGTTCTCTATGTGAAATTTTACGAGTATAATCTTCCTAGATTATTTCGTTGACAAAACACCAACTTTCTGTGAGACAAATGGACGAAACCGTTAAAAGCTCCTCCATCAAGAGAGTTCAGTAACTTCGGACCATCAAAGTTGCTCTATATACACTTTTTATTGTTCTTCTTTATCAAATTTTATGAATACAAGCTTCAAGATTATTTCGATTCCAAAACACCAACTTTCTATGACAAATGGACAAAACCGTTGAAAGCTCCTCCATAGAGAGAGTTGAGCAACTTCGGACCATCAAAGTTGCTCGATGTACACTTTTTATTGTTCTTTTATATGAAATTTTACGAGTATAAGCTTCCTCGATTATTTCGATGACAAAACACTAACTTTCTATAACAAATGGACACAACCGTTAAAAGCTCCTCCATAGAGAGAGTTGAGCAAGTTCGGACAACCAAAGTTGCTCGGAGTATACTTTTCACTATGCTTCTATATCAGATTTTACACGTATAGGCTTGCTAGATTATTTCCATGGCAAAACACCAACTTTGTATGATAAATGGAGAAAATTGTTAAAAGATCCACCATAGAGATAGTTGAGCAACTTCGACCATCAAAGTTGCTCCGAATACACTTTTTATTGTTCTTCTATGTCAAATTTTACGAGTATAAGCTTCCTAGATTATTTCGATGCCAAATTACCAACTTTCTACGACAAATGAAAAAAACCATAAAAAGCTCCTCCAAAGAGAGAGTTGAGCAACTTCGGACCATCAAAGTTTCTCTATGTACACTTTTATTGTTCTTCTATGTAAAATTTTATAAATACAAGCTTCCAAGATTATTTCAATTGCAAAACCACTAACTTTCTATGACAAATGGATAAAACCGTTAAAAGCTCCTCCATAGAGAGAGTTGAGCAACTTCGGACCATCAAAGATCGTTGGTGGACACTTTTTATTATTCTTATATGTCAAATTTCATGAGTATAAGCTTCCTAGATTATTTCGATCCCAAAACACCGACTTTCTATGAGAAATAGACAAAACCGTTAAAAGCTCCTCCATAGAGAGAGTTGAGCAACTTCGGACCATCAAAGTTGCTCTGTGTACACTTTTTATTGTTGTTCTATGTCAAATTTTACGAGTATAAGCTTCGTAGATTATTTCGATGCCAAAACACCAACTTTCTATGAAAAATGGACAAAACCGTTGAAAGCTCCTACATAGAGAGAGTTGAACAAGTTCGTACTATCAAAGTTGCTCGACGTACACTTTTTACTATTCTTTTATGTCAAATTTTACGAGTATAAGCTTCCTAGATTATTTTGATTGCAAAACATCAACTTTCTATGACAAATGGACAAAAGCGTTAAAAGTTCCTTCATAGAGAGAGTTGAGCATCTTCGGACCATCAAAGTTTCTTCGTGTACACTTTTTATTGTTCTTCTATGTGAAATTTTACAAGTATAAGCTTCGTAGATTATTTTGATGCCAAAACACCAACTTTCTATGAAAAATGGACAAAACCGTTGAAAGCTCCTCCATAGAGAGAGTTGAGCAACTTCGGACCATCAAAGTTGCTCTTTGTACACTTTTTATTGTTGTTCTATGTAAAATTTTATGAATACAAGCTTCCAAGAATATTTCGATTCCAAAACACCAACTTTCTCTGACAAAAGGACAAAACCGTTAAAAGCTCCTCCATACACAGAGTTGAGCAACTTCGGACCATCAGAGTTGCTCTGTGTATATTTTTTATTGTTCTTCTATGTCAAATTTTACGAGTATAAGCTCGTAGACTATCTCGATGCCAAAACACCAACTTTCTATGAAAAATGGACAAAACCGTTGAAAGCTAGTCTATAGAGAGAGTTCAGCAACTTCGGACCATCAAAGTTGCTCGGTGTACACTTTTTATTGTTCTTCATTGTCAAATTTTATGAATACAAGCTTCCGAGATTATGTCGATTCCAAAACACCAACTTTCTATGACAAATGGACAAAACCGTTAAATGCTCCTCCATAGAGAGAGTTGAGCAACTTCGGACCATCAAAGTTGCTCAATGTACACTTTTTATTGTTCTTCTATGTAAAATTTTATAAATACAAGCTTCCAAGATTATTTCAATTCCAAAACACCAACTTTCTATGACAAATGGATAAAACCGTTAAAAGCTCCACCATAGAGAGAGTTGAGCAACTTCGGACCATCAAAGATGCTCGGTGTGCACTTTTTATTGTTCTTATATGTCAAATTTCATGAGTATAAGCTTCCTAGATTATTTCGATACCAAAACACCGACTTTCTATGAGAAATGGACAAAACCGTTAAAAGCTCCTCCATAGAGAGAGTTGAGCAACTTCGGACCATAAAAGTTGCTCTGTGTAACTTTTCATTGTTGTTCTATGTCAAATTTTACGAGTATAAGCTTCGTAGATTATTTCGATGCCAAAACACCAACTTTCTGTGAAAAATGGACAAAACCGTTGAACGCTCCTACATAGAGAGAGTTGAACAAGTTCGGACCATCAAAGTTGCTCGACGTACACTTTTTACTATTCTTCTATGTCAAATTTTACGAGTATAAGCTTCCCAGATTATTTCGATTGCAAAACATCAACTTTCTATGACAAATGGACAAAAGTGTTAAATGCTTCTTCATAGAGAGAGTTGAGCATCTTCGGACCATCAAAGTTTCCCGGTGTACACTTTTTATTGTTCTTCTATGTGAAATTTTACGAGTATAAGCTTCGTAGATTATTTTGATGCCAAAACACCAACTTTCTATGAAAAATGGACAAAACCGTTTAAAGCTCCTACATAGAGAGAGTTGAACAAGTTCGGACCATCAAAGTTGCTCAGCGTACACTTTTTACTATTCTTCTATGTCAAATTTTGCGAGTATAAGCTTCCTAGATTATTTCGATGGCAAAACATCAACTTTCTATGACAAATAGACAAAAACGTTAAAACCACATTCATAGAGAGAGTTTATCATCTTTGGACCATCAAAGTTTCTCGGTGTACACTTTTTACTGTTCTCTATGTGAAATTTTACGAGTATAAGCTTCCTAGATTATTTCGATGACAAAACACCAACTTTCTGTGAGACAAATGGACCAAACCGTTAAAAGCTCCTCCATAGAGAGAGTTCAGCAACTTCGGACCATCAAAGTTCCTCTATGTATACTTTTTGTTGTTCTTCTATGTAAAATTTTATGAATACAAGCTTGGAAGATTATTTCGATTCCAAAACACCAACTTTCTCTGACAAATGAACAAAACCGTTAAAAGCTCCTCCACAGACAGAGTTGAGCAACTTCGGACCATCAGAGTTGCTCTGTGTACACTTTTTATTGTTCTTCTACGTCAAATTTTATGAGTATAAGGTTCGTAGATTATTTCGATGCCAAAACACCAACTTTCTATGCAAAATGGATAAAACCGTTAAAAGCTCCTCCATAGAGAGAGTTGAGCAACTTCGGACTATCACAGATGCTCGGTGTACACTTTTTATTGTTCTTATATGTCAAATTTCATGAGTATAAGTTTCCTAGATTATTTCGATCCCAAAACACCAACTTTCTACGAGAAATGGACAAAACCGTTAAAAGCACCTCCATAGAGAGAGTTGAGCAACCTCGAACCATCGAAATTGATCTGTGTATATTTTTATTGTTGTTCTATGTCAAATTTTATGAGTATATTCTTCGTAGATTATTTCGATGGCAAAACATCAACTTTCTATGACAAATGGACAAAAGCGTTAAAAGCTTCTTCATAGAGAGAGTTGAGCATCTTCGGACCATCAAAGTTTCTCGGTGTACACTTTTTATTGTTCTTCTATGTGAAATTTTACGAGTATAAGCTTCGTAGATTATTTTGCTGCCAAAACAGCAACTTTCTATGAAAAATGGACAAAACTGTTCAAAGCTCCTACATAGAGAGAGTTGAACAAGTTCGGACCATCAAAGTTGCTCGTCGTACACTTTTTACTATTCTTCTATTTCAAATTTTACGATTATAAGCTTCCAAGATTATTTCGATGGCAAAACATCAAGTTTCAATGACAAATGGACAAAAGCGTTAAAATCTCCTTCATAGTGAGAGTTGATCATCTTCAGACCATTAAAGTTTCTCGGTGTACACGTTTTATTGTTCTCTATGTGAAATTTTACGAGTATAAGCTTCGTAGATTATTTCGATGCCAAAACACCAATTTTCTATGAAAAATGGACAAAACCGTTGAAAGCTCCTACATGGAGAGAGTTGAACAAGTTCGGATCATCAAAGTTTCACGGCGTACACTTTTTACTATTCTTCTATGTCAAATTTTGGGAGTATAAGCTTGCTAGATTATTTTAATGGCAAAACATCAACTTTCTATGGCAAATGGACAAAATCGTTAAAAGCTCCTCCATAGAGAGAGTTTAGCAAATTCGGACCATCAAAGTTGCTCTATGTACACTTTTTATTGTTCTTCTATGTCAAGTTTTATGAATACAAGCTTCCAAGATTATTTCGATTCCAAAACACCAACTCTCTATGACAAATGGACAAAACCGTTGAAAGCTCCTCCATAGAGAGAGTGGAGCAACTTCGGACCATCAAAGTTGCTCGATGTACACTTTTTATTGTTCTTTTATATGAAATTTTATGAGTATAAGCTTCCTCGATTATTTCGATGACAAAACACCAACTTTCTATAACAAATGGACACAACCGTTAAAAGCTCCTCCATAGAGAGAGTTGAGTAAGTTCGGACAACCAAAGTTGCTCGGATTATACCTATTACTATTCGTCTATATTAGATTTTACGAGTATAGGCTTGCGAGATTATTTCCATGCGAAAACACCAACTTTCTATGGCAAATTGACAAAATTGTTAAAAGATCCTCCATAGAGATAGTTGGGCAACTTCGACCATCAAAGTTCTTCAGAATACACTTTCTATTGTTCTTCTATGTCAAATTTTACGAGTATAAGCTTCCTAGATTATTTCGATACAAAAACAACAACTTTCTACGAAAATTGGACGAAACCGTTAAAAGCTCCTCCGTAGAGAGAGTTGAGCAACTTCGGACCATCGAAGTTGCTCTATGAACACTTTTTATTGTTCTTCTATGTCAAATTTTATGAATACAAGCTTCCAAGATTATTTCGATTCCAAAACACCAACTTTCTATGAGAAATGGACAAAACCGTTAAAAGCTCCTCCATAGAGAGAGTTGAGCAACTTCGGACCATCAAAGTTGCTCTGTTTACACTTTTTATTGTTCTTCTATGTCAAATTTTACGAGGATAAGCTACGTAGATTATTTCGATGCCAAAACACAAAATTTCTATGACAAATGGACAAAACCGTTAAAAGCTCCTTCATAGAGAGAGTTGAACAATTTCGGACCATCAAAGTTGCTCGGCGTACACTTTTTACTATTATTCTATGTCAAATTTTACAAGTATAAGCTTGCTAGATTATTTTAATGGCAAAACATCAACTTTCTATGGCAAATGGACAAAACCGTTAAAAGCTCCTCCATAGAGAGAGTTGAGGAAATTCGGACCATCAAAGTTGCTCTATGTACACTTTTTATTGTTCTTCTATGTCAAGTTTTATGAATACAAGCTTCCAAGATTATTTCGATTCCGAAACACCAACTTTCTATGACAAATGGACAAAACCGTTGAAAGCTCCTCCATAGAGAGAGTGGAGCAACTTCGGACCATCAAAGTTGCTCGATGTACACTTTTTATTGTTCTTTTATATGAAATTTTATGAGTATAAGCTTCCTTGATTATTTCGATGACAAAACACGAACTTTTTATAACAAATGGACACAACCGTTAAAAGCTCCTCCATAGAGAGAGTTGAGTAAGTTCGGACAACCAAAGTTGCTCGGATTATAACAATTACTATTCGTCTATATTAGATTTTACGAGTATAGGCTTGCGAGATTATTTCCATGCGAAAACACCAACTTTCTATGATAAATGGACAAAATTTATTAAAAGATCCCCCATAGAGATAGTTGGGCAACTTCGACCATCAAAGTTCTTCAGAATACACTTTTTATTGTTCTTCTATGTCAAATTTTACGAGTACAAGCTTCCTAGATTATTTCGATACCAAAACAACAACTTTCTACGAAAAATGGACAAAACCGTTAAAAGCTCCTCCGTAGAGAGAGTTGAGCAATTTTGGACCGTCAAAGTTGCTCTATGAACACTTTTTATTGTTCTTCTATGTCAAATATTATGAATACAAGCTTCCAAGATTATTTTGATGACAAAACACTAACTTTCTATAACAAATGGACACAACCGTTAAAAGCTCCTCCATAGAGAGAGTTGAACAATTTCGGACCATCAAAGTTGCTCGGCGCGCACTTTTTACTATTCTTCTATGTCAAATTTTACGATTATAAGCTTCCTAGATTATTTCGATGGCAAAACATCAACCTTCTATGAAAAATGGACAAAAGCGTTAAAAGCTCCTTCATAGAGAGAGTTGATCATCTTCATACCATCAAAGTTTCTCGGTGTACACTTTTTATTGTTCTCTATGTGAAATTTTACGAGTATAAGCTTCCTAGATTATTTCGATGACAAAACACCAACTTTCTATGAAAAATGGACAAAAGCGTTCAAAGCTCCTACATAGAGAGAGTTGAACAAGTTCGGACCATCAAAGTTGCTCGTCGTACACTTTTTAATATTCTTCTATGTCAAATTTTACGATTATAAGCTTCCTAGATTATTTCGATGGCAAAACATCAACTTTCTATGACAAATGGACAAAAGCGTTAAAATCTCCTTCATAGAGAGAGTTGATCATCTTCGGACCATCAAAGTTTCTCGGTGTACACTTTTTATTGTTCTCTATGTGAAATTTTACGAGTATAAGCTTCCTAGATTATTTCGATGACAAAACACCAACTTTCTGTGAGACAAATGGACCAAACCGTTAAAAGCTCCTCCATAGAGAGAGTTGAGCAACTTCGGACCATTAAAGTTGCTCTATGTACACTTTTTATTGTTCTTCTATTTCAAGTTTTATGAATACAATCTTTCAATATTATTTCGATTCCAAAACACCAACTTTCTATGACAAATTGACAAAACCATTAAAAGCTCCTCCATAGAGAGAGTAGAGCAACTTCGGACCATTAAAGTTGCTCTATTAACACTTTTTATTGTTCTTCTATGTCAAATTTTATGAATACAAGATTCCAAAATTATTTCCATTCCAAAACACCAACTTTCTATGAGAAATGGACAAAACCTTTAAAAGCTCCTCCATAGAGAGAGTTGGGCAACTTCGGGCCATCAAAGTTGCTCTATGTACACTTTTTATTATTCTTTTATATGAAATTTTACGAGTATAAGCTTCCTCGATTATTTTGATGACAGAACAATAACTTTCTATAACAAATGGACACAACCGTTAAAAGCTCATCCATAAAGAGAGTTGAGCAAGTTCGGACAACCAAAGTTGCTTGGATTATACTTATTACTATCCGTCTATATTAGATTTTACGAGTATAGGCTTGTGTGATTATTTTCATGCGAAAACAACAACTTTCTATGGCAAATGGACAAAATTGTTAAAAGATCCTCCATAGATATAGTTGAGCAACTTCGACCATCAAAGTTGCTCCGAATACACTTTTTATTGTTCTTCTATGTCAAATTTTACGAGTATAAGCTTTCTAGATTATTTCGATGCCAAAACACCAACTTTCTTCGACAAATGGACAAAACCGTTAAAAGCTCGTCCATAGAGAGAGTTGAGCAACTTCGGACCATCAAAGTTGCTCTATGTACAATTTTTATTGTTCTTCTATGTCAAATTTTATGAATACAAGCTTCCAAGATTATTTCGATTCCAAAACACCAACTTTCTACGAGAAATGGACAAAACCACTAAAAGCTCCTCCATAGAGAGAGTTGAGCAACTTCGGACCATCAAAGTTGCTCTGTTTACACTTTTTATTGTTCTTCTACGTCAAATTTTAAGAGGATAAGCTTCGTAGATTATTTCGATGCCAAAACACCAACTTTCTATGAAAAATGAAAAAAACTGTTCAAAGCACCTACATAAAGAGAGTTGAACAAGTTCGGACCATCAAAGTTGCTCGGCGCACACTTTTTACTATTCTTCTATGTCAAATTTTACGATTATAAACTTCCTTGATTATTTCGATTGCAAAACATCAACTTTTTATGAAAAATGGACAAAAGCATTAAAAGCTCCTTTATAGAGAGAGTTGATCATCTTCGGACCATCAAAGTTTCTCGGTATACACTTTTTATTGTTCTCTATGTGAAATTTTACGAGTATAAGCTTCCTAGATTATTTCAATGACAAAACACCAACTTTCTGTGAGACAAATGGACCAAATCGTTAAAAGCTCCTCTGTAGAGAGACTTGAGCAACTTCGGACCATCAAAGTTGCTCTATGTACACTTTTTATTGTTCTTCTATGTCAAGTTTTATGAATAAAAGCTTCCAAGATTATTTCGATTCCAAAACACCAACTTTCTATGACAAATGGACAAAACCATTAAAAGCTCCTCCATAGAAAGAGTGGAGCAACTTCGGACCATCAAAGTTGCTCGATGTACACTTTTTATTGTTCTTTTATATGAAATTTTACGAGTATAAGCTTGCTCGATTATTTCGATGACAAAACACTAACTTTCTATAACAAATAGACAAAATCGTTAAAAGCTCCTCCATAGAGAGAGTTGAGCAAGTTCGGACAACCAAAGTTGCTTGGAGTATAGTTTTTACTATTCTTCTATATCAGATTTTACGAGTATAGGCTTGCTAGATTATTTCCACGCCAAAACACCAACTTTCTATGACAAATGGACAAAATTGTTAAAATATCCTCCATAGAGATAGTTGAGCAACTTCTACCATCAAAGTTGCTCCGAATACACTTTTTATTGTTCTTCTATGTCAAATTTTATGAGTATAAGCTTCCTAGATTATTTCGATGCGAAAACACCAACTTTCTACGACAAATGGACAAAACCGTTAAAAGCTCCTCCATAGAGAGAGTTGAGCAACTTCGGACAACCAAAGCTGCTCTATGTACACTTTTTATTCTTCTTATATGTCAAATTTCATGAGTATAAGCTTCCTAGATTATTTCGATCCCAAAACACCAACTTTCTATGAGAAATGGACAAAACCGTAAAAAGCTCCTCCATAGAGAGAGTGGAGCAACTTCGGACCATCAAAGTTGCTCTGTGTACACTTTTTATTGTTCTTCTATGTCAAATTTTACGAGTATAAGCTTCATAGATTATTTCGATGCCAAAACGCCAACTTTCTATGAAAAATGACAAAACCGTTGAAAGCTCCTACATAGAGAGAGTTGAACAAGTTCGGACCATCAAAGCTGCTCGGCGTACACTTTTTACTATTCTTCTATGTCAAATTTTACGAGTATAAGCTTCCTAGATTATTTCGATGCCAAAACACCAACTTTCTACGACAAATGGACAAAACCGTTAAAAGCTCCTCCATAGAGAGAGTTGAGCAACTTCGGACCACCAAAGCTGCTCTATGTACACTTTTTATTCTTCTTATATGTCAAATTTCATGAGTATAAGCTTCCTAGATTATTTCATCCCAAAACACCAACTTTCTATGAGTAATGGACAAAACCGTTAAAAGCTCCTCCATAGAGAGTTGAGCAACTTCGGACCATCAAAGTTGCTCTGTGTATACTTTTTATTGTTCTTCTATGTCAAATTTTACGAGTATAAGCTTCATAGATTATTTTGATGCCGAAACACCAACTTTCTGTGAAAAATGACAAAACCGTTGAAAGCTCCTACATAGAGAGAGTTGAACAAGTTCGGACCATCAAAGTTGCTCGGCGTACACTTTTTACTATTCTTCAATGTCAAATTTTACGAGTATAAGCTTCCTTGATTATTTCGATGGCAAAACATTCACTTTCTATGACAAATGGACAAAAGCGTTAAAAGCTCCTTCAAAGAGAGAGTTGAGCATCTTTGGACCATCAAAGTTTCTCGGTGTACACCTTTTATTGTTCTTCTATGTGAAATTTTACGAGTATAAGCTTCCTAGATTATTTCGATGACAAAACACCAATTTTCTGAGAGACAAATGGACAAAACCGTTAAAAGCTCTTCCATAGAGAGACTTGAGAAACTCGGACCATCAAAGTTGCTCTATGTACACTTTTTATTGTTCTTCTATGTAAAATTTTATGAATACAAGCTTCAAGATTATTTCGATTCCAAAACACCAACTTTCTATGACAAATGGACAAAACCGTTCAAAGCTCTTACATAGAGAGAGTTGAACAATTTCGGACAATCAAAGTTGATCGGCGCACACTTTTTACTATTCTTCTATGTCAAATTTTACGATTATAAGCTTCCTACATTATTTCGATGGCAAAACATCAACTTTCTATGAAAAATGGACAAAAGCGTTAAAAGCTCCTTCATAGAGAGAGTTGAGCATCTTTGGACCGTCGAATTTTCTCGGTGTACAACTTTTATTGTTCTTCTATGTGAAATTTTACGAGTATAAGCTTCCTAGATTATTTCGATGACAAAACACCAACTTTTTGAGAGACAAATGGACAAAACCGTTAAAAGCACTTCCATAGAGAGAGTTGAGCAACTTCGGACCATCAAAGTTGCTCTGTTTACACTTTTTATTGTTCTTCTATGTCAAATTTTATGAGGATAAGCTACGTAGATTATTTCGATGACAAAACACCAACATTCTATGACAAATGGACAAAAGCGTTAAAAGCTCCTTCATAGAGAGAGTTGAGCATCTTCGGACCATCAATGTTTCTCGGTGTACACTTTTTATTGTTCTTCTATGTGAAATTTTACGAGTATAAGCTTCCTAGATTATTTCGATGACAAAACACCAATTTTCTGTGAGACAAATGGACAAAACCGTTAAAAGCTCCTCCATAGAGAGAGTTGAGCAACTTCGCAGCATCAAAGTTGCTCTATGTACACTTTTTATTGTTATTCTATGTAAAATTTTATGAATACAAGCTTCCAAGATTATTTCGATTCCAAAACACCAACTTTCTCTGACAAATGGACAAAACCGTTAAAAGCTCCTCCATGGACAGAGTTGACCAACTTCGGACCATCAGAGTTGCTCTGTGTACACTTTTTATTGTTCTTCTATGTCAAATTCAACGAGTATAAGCTTCGTAGATTATTTCGATGGCAAAACATCAACTTTCTATGAAAAATGGACAAAAGCGTTAAAAGCTCCTTCATAGAGAGAGTTGATCATCTTCGGATCGTCAAAGTTTCTCGGTGTACACTTTTTATTGTTCTCTATGTGAAATTTTACGAGTATAAGCTTCCTAGATTATTTCGATGACAAAACACCAACTTTCTGTGAGACAAATGGACCAAACCTTTAAAAGCTCCTTCATAGAGAGAGTTGAGCAACTTCGGACCATCAAAGTTGCTCTATGTACACTTTTTATTGTTCTTCTATGTCAAGTTTTATGAATACAAGCTTCCAAGATTATTTCGATTCCAAAACACCAACTTTCTATGACAAATGGACAAAACCATTAAAAGCTTTTCCATAGAGAGAGTGGAGCAACTTCGGACCATCAAAGTTGCTCGATGTACACTTTCTATTGTTCTTTTATATGAAATTTTACGAGTACAAGCTTCCTTGATTATTTCGATGACAAAACACTAACTTTCTGTGAGACAAATGGACCAAACCGTTAAAAGCTCCTCCATAGAGAGAGTTGAGCAACTTCGGACCATTAAAGTTGCTCTATGTACACTTTTTATTGTTCTTCTATTTCAAGTTTTATGAATACAACCTTCCAATATTATTTCGATTCCAAAACACCAACTTTCTATGACAAATTGACAAAACCATTAAAAGCTCCTCCATAGAGAGAGTGGAGCAACTTCGGACCATTAAAGTTGCTCTATTAACACCTTTTATTGTTCTTCTATGTCAAATTTTATGAATACAAGCTTCCAAGATTATTTCCATTCCAAAACACCAACTTTCTATGAGAAATGGACAAAACATTTAAAAGCTCCTCCATAGAGAGAGTTGGGCAACTTCGGGTCATCAAAGTTGCTCTATGTACACTTTTTATTATTCTTTTATATGAAATTTTACGAGTATAAGCTTCCTCGATTATTTTGATGACAGAACAATAACTTTCTATAACAAATGGACACAACCGTTAAAAGCTCATCCATAAAGAGAGTTGAGCAAGTTCGGACAACCAAAGTTGCTTGGATTATACTTATTACTATTCGTCTATATTAGATTTTACGAGTATAGGCTTGTGTGATTATTTTCATGCGAAAACAACAACTTTCTATGGCAAATGGACAAAATTGTTAAAAGATCCACCATAGATATAGTTGAGCAACTTCGACCATCAAAGTTGCTCCGAATACACTTTTTATTGTTCTTCTATGTCAAATTTTACGAGTATAAGCTTCCTAGATTATTTCGATGCCAAAACACCAACTTTCTACGACAAATGGACAAAACCGTTAAAAGCTCGTCCATAGAGAGAGTTGAGCAACTTCGGACCATCAAAGTTGCTCTATGTACAATTTTTATTGTTCTTCTATGTCAAATTTTATGAATACAAGCTTCCAAGATTATTTCGATTCCAAAACACCAACTTTCTATGAGAAATGGTCAAAACCACTAAAAGCTCCTCCATAGAGAGAGTTGAGCAACTTCGGACCATCAAAGTTGCACTGTTTACACTTTTTGTTGTTCTTCTACGTCAAATTTTAAGAGGATAATCTTCGTAGATTATTTCGATGCCAAAACACCAACTTTCTATGAAAAATGAAAAAAACTGTTCAAAGCACCTACATAAAGAGAGTTGAACAAGTTCGGACCATCAAAGTTGCTCGGCGCACACTTTTTACTATTATTCTATGTCAAATTTTACGATTATAAACTTCCTTGATTATTTCGATTGCAAAACATCAACTTTTTATGAAAAATGGACAAAAGCATTAAAAGCTCCTTTATATAGAGAGTTGATCATCTTCGGACCATCAAAGTTTTTCGGTATACACTTTTTATTGTTCCCTATGTGAAATTTTACGAGTATAAGCTTCCTAGATTATTTCAATGACAAAACACCAACTTTCTGTGAGACAAATGGACCAAATCGTTAAAAGCTCCTCTGTAGAGAGACTTGAGCAACTTCGGACCATCAAAGTTGCTCTATGTACACTTTTTATTGTTCTTCTATGTCAAGTTTTATGAATACAAGCTTCCAAGATTATTTCGATTCCAAAACACCAACTTTCTATGACAAATGGACAAAACCATTAAAAGCTCCTCCATAGAAAGAGTGGAGCAACTTCGGACCATCAAAGTTGCTCGATGTACACTTTTTATTGTTCTTTTATATGAAATTTTACGAGTATAAGCTTGCTCGATTATTTCGATGACAAAACACTAACTTTCTATAACAAATAGACAAAATCGTTAAAAGTTCCTCCATAGAGAGAGTTGAGCAAGTTCGGACAACCAAAGTTGCTTGGAGTATAGTTTTTACTATTCTTCTATATCAGATTTTACGAGTATAGGCTTGCTAGATTATTTCCACGCCAAAACACCAACTTTCTATGACAAATGGACAAAATTGTTAAAATATCCTCCATAGAGATAGTTGAGCAACTTCTACCATCAAAGTTGCTCCGAATACACTTTTTATTGTTCTTCTATGTCAAATTTTATGAGTATAAGCTTCCTAGATTATTTCGATGCGAAAACACCAACTTTCTACGACAAATGGACAAAACCGTTAAAAGCTCCTCCATAGAGAGAGTTGAGCAACTTCGGACAACCAAAGCTGCTCTATGTACACTTTTTATTCTTCTTATATGTCAAATTTCATGAGTATAAGCTTCCTAGATTATTTCGATCCCAAAACACCAACTTTCTATGAGAAATGGACAAAACCGTAAAAAGCTCCTCCATAGAGAGAGTCGAGCAACTTCGGACCATCAAAGTTGCTCTGTGTACACTTTTTATTGTTCTTCTATGTCAAATTTTACGAGTATAAGCTTCATAGATTATTTCGATGCCAAAACGCCAATTTTCTATGAAAAATGACAAAACCGTTGAAAGCTCCTACATAGAGAGAGTTGAACAAGTTCGGACCATCAAAGTTGCTCGGCGTACACTTTTTACTATTCTTCTATGTCAAATTTTACGAGTATAAGCTTCCTAGATTATTTCGATGCCAAAACACCAACTTTCTACGACAAATGGACAAAACCGTTAAAAGCTCCTCCATAGAGAGAGTTGAGCAACTTCGGACCACCAAAGCTGCTCTATGTACACTTTTTATTCTTCTTATATGTCAAATTTCATGAGCATAAGCTTCCTAGATTATTTCATCCCAAAACACCAACTTTCTATGAGAAATGGACAAAACCGTTAAATGCTCCTCCATAGAGAGTTGAGCAACTTCGGACCATCAAAGTTGCTCTGTGTATACTTTTTATTGTTCTTCTATGTCAAATTTTACAAGTATAAGCTTCATAGATTATTTCGATGCCAAAACACCAACTTTCTGTGAAAAATGACAAAACCGTTGAAAGCTCCTACATAGAGAGAGTTGAACAAGCTCGGACCATCAAAGTTGCTCGGCGTACACTTTTTACTATTCTTCAATGTCAAATTTTACGAGTATGAGCTTCCTTGATTATTTCGATGGCAAAACATTCACTTTCTATGACAAATGGACAAAAGCGTTAAAAGCTCCTTCATAGAGAGAGTTGAGCATCTTTGGACCATCAAAGTTTCTCGGTGTACACCTTTTATTGTTCTTCTATGTGAAATTTTACGAGTATAAGCTTCCTAGATTATTTCGATGACAAAACACCAATTTTCTGAGAGACAAATGGACAAAACCGTTAAAAGCTCTTCCATAGAGAGACTTGAGAAACTCGGACCATCAAAGTTGCTCTATGTACACTTTTTATTGTTCTTCTTTGTAAAATTTTATGAATACAAGCTTCAAGATTATTTCGATTCCAAAACACCAACTTTCTATGACAAATGGACAAAACCGTTCAAAGCTCTTACATAGAGAGAGTTGAACAATTTCGGACAATCAAAGTTGATCGGCGCACACTTTTTACTATTCTTCTATGTCAAATTTTACGATTATAAGCTTCCTACATTATTTCGATGGCAAAACATCAACTTTCTATGAAAAATGGACAAAAGCGTTAAAAGCTCCTTCATAGAGAGAGTTGAGCATCTTTGGACCGTCAATGTTTCTCGGTGTACACTTTTTATTGTTCTTCTATGTGAAATTTTACGAGTATAAGCTTCCTTGATTATTTCGATGACAAAACACCAATTTTCTGTGAGACAAATGGACAAAACCGTTAAAAGCTCCTCCATAGAGAGAGTTGAGCAACTTCGCAGCATCAAAGTTGCTCTATGTACACTTTTTATTGTTATTCTATGTAAAATTTTATGAATACAGGCTTCCAAGATTATTTCGATTCCAAAACACCAACTTTCTCTGACAAATGGACAAAACCGTTAAAATCTCCCCCATGGACAGAGTTGAGCAACTTTGGACCATCAGAGTTGCTCTGTGTACACTTTTTATTGTTCTTCTATGTCAAATTCAACGAGTATAAGCTTCGTAGATTATTTCGATGGCAAAACATCAACTTTCTATGAAAAATGGACAAAAGCGTTAAAAGCTCCTTCATAGAGAGAGTTGATCATCTTCGGACCGTCAAAGTTTCTCGGTGTACACTTTTTATTGTTCTCTATGTGAAATTTTACGAGTATAAGCTTCCTAGATTATTTCGATGACAAAACACCAACTTTCTGTGAGACAAATGGACCAAACCTTTAAAAGCTCCTTCATAGAGAGAGTTGAGCAACTTCGGACCATCAAAGTTGCTCTATGTACACTTTTTATTGTTCTTCTATGTCAAGTTTTATGAATACAAGCTTCCAAGATTATTTCGATTCCAAAACACCAACTTTCTATGACAAATGGACAAAACCATTAAAAGCTTTTTCATAGAGAGAGTGGAGCAACTTCGGACCATCAAAGTTGCTCGATGTACACTTTCTATTGTTCTTTTATATGAAATTTTACGAGTATAAGCTTCCTTGATTATTTCGATGACAAAACACTAACTTTCTATAACAAATGGACACAACCGTTAAAAGCTCCACCATAGAGAGAGTTGGGCAAGTTCGGACAACCAAAGCTGCTCGGATTATACTTATTACTATTCGTCTATATTAGATTTTACGACTATAGGCTTGCGAGATTATTTCCATGCGAAAACACCAACTTTCTATGGCAAATGGACAAAATTGTTAAAAGATCCTCGACAGAGATAGTTGAGCAACTTCGACCGTCAAAGTTGTTCAGAATACACTTTTTATTGTTCTTTTATGTCAAATTTTACGAGTATAAGCTTCCTAGATTATTTCGATGCCAAAACAACAACTTTCTACGAAAAATGGACAAAACCGTTAAAATCTCCTCCTTAGAGAGAGTTGAGCAACTTCGGAACGTCAAAGTTGCTCTATGAACACTATTTATTGTTCTTCTATGTCAAATTTTATGAATACAAACTTCCAAGATTATTTCGATTCCAAAACACCAACTTTCTATGAGAAATGGACAAAACCGTTAAAAGCTCCTCCATAGAGAGAGTTGAGCAACTTCGGACCATCAAAGTTGCTCTGTTTACACTTTTTATTGTTCTTCTATGTCAAATTTTACGAGGATAAGCTACGTAGATTATTTCGATGCCAAAACACCAACTTTCTATGACAAATGGACAAAACCGTTCAAAGCTCCTACATAGAGAGAGTTGAACAATCTCAGACCATCAAAGTTGCTCGGCGCACACTTTTTACTATTCTTCTATGTTTAATTTTACGATTTTAAGCTTCCTAGATTTTTTTTATGGCAAAACATCAACTTTCTTTGAAAAATGGACAAAAGCGTTAAAAGCTCCTTCATAGAGAGAGTTGATCATCTTCGGACCATCAAAGTATCTCGGTGTACACTTTTGATTGTTCTCTATAAAAAATTTACGAGTATAAGCTTCCTAGATTATTTAGATGACAAAACACCAACTTTCTGTGAGACAAATGGACCAAACCGTTAAAAGCTCCTCCATAGAGAGAGTTGAGCAACTTTGGACCATCAAAGTTGCTCTCTATGTACACTTTTTATTGTTCTTTTATATGAAGTTTTATGAATACAAGCTTATAAGATTATTTCGATTCCAAAACACCAATTTTCTATGACAAATGGACAAAACCATTAAAAGCTCCTCCATAGAGAGAGTTGAGCAACTTCGGACCATCAAAGTTGCTCGGTGTAGACTTTTTATTGTTCTGATATGTCAAATTTTATGAGTATAAGCTTCCTAGATTATTTCGATGCCAAAACACCAACTTTCTACGACAAATGGACAAAACCGTTAAACGCTCCTCCATAGAGAGAGTTGAGCAACTTCGCACCACCAAAGACGCTTGGTGTACACTTTTTATCGTTCTTATAAGTCAAATTTCATGAGTATAAGCTTCGTAGATTATTCCGATGCCAAAACACCAACTTTCTATGACAAATGGACAAAACCGTTCAAAGCTCCTACATAGAGAGAGTTGAACAATCTCGGACCATCAAACTTTCTCTATGTACAATTTTTATTATTCTTCTATGTCAAATTTTACGATTATAAGCTTCCTAGATTATTTCGATGGCAAAACATCAACTTTCTATGAAAAATGGACAAAAGCGTTAAAAGCTCCTTCATAGAGAGAGTTGATCATCTTCGGACCATCAAAGTTTCTCGGTGTACACTTTTTATTGTTTTTCTATGTGAAATTTTACGAGTATAAGCTTTCTAGATAATTTCGATGACAAAACACCAACTTTCTGTGAGACAAATGGACCAAACCGTTAAAAGCTCCTCCATAGAGAGAGTTGAGCAACTTCAGACCATCAAAGTTGCTCTGTTTACACTTTTTATTGTTCTTCTATGTCAAATTTTATGAGGATAAGCTACATAGATTATTTCGATGACAAAACACCAACATTCTATGACAAATGGACAAAAGCGTTAAAAGCTCCTTCATAGAGAGAGTTGAGCATCTTCGGACCATCAAAGTTTCTCGGTGTACACTTTTTATTGTTCTTCTGTGTGAAATTTTACGAGTATAAGCTTCCTAGATTATTTCGATGACAAAACACAAATTTTCTGTGAGACAAATGGACAAAACCGTTAAAAGCTCCTCCATAGAGAGAGTTGAGCAACTTCGCAGCATCAAAGTTGCTCTATGTACACTTTTTATTGTTATTCTATGTAAAATTTTATGAATACAAGCTTCCAAGATTATTTCGATTCCAAAACACCAACTTTCTCTGACAAATGGACAAAACCGTTAAAAGCTCCTCCATGGACAGAGTTGAGCAACTTCGGACCATCAGAGTTGCTTTGTATACACTTTTTATTGTTCTTCTATGTCAAATTCAACGAGTATAAGCTTCCTAGATTATTTCGATGGCAAAACATCAACTTTCTATGAAAAATGGACAAAAGCGTTAAAATCTCCTTCATAGAGAGAGTTGATCATCTTCGGACCGTCAAAGTTTCTCGGTGTACACATTTTATTGTTCTCTATGTGAAATTTTACGAGTATAAGCTTCCTAGATTATTTCGATTACAAAACACCAACTTTCTGTGAGACAAATGGACCAAACCATTAAAAGCTCCTTCATAGAGAGAGTTGAGCAACTTCGGACCATCAAAGTTGCTCTATGTACACTTTTTATTGTTCTTCTATGTCAAGTTTTATGAATACAAGCTTCCAAGATTATTTCGATTCCAAAACACCAACTTTCTATGACAAATGGACAAAACCATTAAAAGCTTTTCCATAGAGAGAGTGGAGCAACTTCGGACAATCAAAGTTGCTCGATGTACACTTTGTATTGTTCTTTTATATGAAATTTTACGAGTATAAGCTTCCTTGATTATTTCGATGACAAAACACTAACTTTCTATAACAAATGGACACAACCGTTAAAAGCTCTTCCATAGAGAGAGTTGAGCAAGTTCGGACAACCAAAGCTGCTCGGATTATACTTATTACTATTCGTCTATATTAGATTTTACGACTATAGGCTTGCGAGATTATTTCCATGCGAAAACACCAACTTTCTATGGCAAATGGACAAAATTGTTAAAAGATCCTCCACAGAGATAGTTGAGCAACTTCGACCATCAAAGTTGTTCAGAATACACTTTTTATTGTTCTTTTTTGTCAAATTTTACGAGTATAAGCTTCCTAGATTATTTCGATGCCAAAACCACAACTTTCTATGAAAAATGGACAAAACAGTTAAAATCTCCTCCGTAGAGAGAGTTGAGCAACTTCGGACCGTCAAAGTTGCTCTATGAACACTTTTTATTGTTCTTCTATGTCAAATTTTATGAATACAAACTTCCAAGATTATTTCGATTCCAAAACACCAACTTTCTATGACAAATGGACAAAACCGTTAAAAGCTCCTCCATAGAGAGAGTTGAGCAACTTCGGACCATCAAAGTTGCTCTGTTTACACTTTTTATTGTTCTTCTATGTCAAATTTTACGAGGATAAGCTACGTAGATTATTTCGATGCCAAAACACCAACTTTCTATGACAAATGGACAAAACCGTTCAAAGCTCCTACATAGAGAGAGTTGAACAATCTCAGACCATCAAAGTTGCTCGGCGCACACTTTTTACTATTCTTCTATGTTTAATTTTACGATTTTAAGCTTCCTAGATTTTTTTTATGGCAAAACATCAACTTTCTTTGAAAAATGGACAAAAGCGTTAAAAGCTCCTTCATAGAGAGAGTTGATCATCTTCGGACCATCAAAGTATCTCGGTGTACACTTTTTATTGTTCTCTATAAAAAAATTTACGAGTATAAGCTTCCTAGATTATTTAGATGACAAAACACCAACTTTCTGTGAGACAAATGGACCAAACCGTTAAAAGCTCCTCCATAGAGAGAGTTGAGCAACTTGGGACCATCAAACTTTCTCTATGTACAATTTTTATTGTTCTTCTATGTCATGTTTTATGAATACAAGCTTCCAAGATTATTTCGATTCCAAAACACCAACTTTCTACGACAAATGGACAAAACCGTTCAAAGCTCCTACATAGAGAGAGTTGAACATTTTTGGACCATCAAAGTTGCTCGACGCACACTTCTTACTATTCCTCTATGTCAAATTTTACGATTATAAGCTTCCTAGATTATTTCGATGGCAAAACATCAACTTTCTATGAAAAATGGACAAAAGCGTTAAAAGCTCCTTCATAGAGAGAGTTGATCATCTTCGGACCATCAAAGTTTCTCGGTGTACACTTTTTATTGTTCTCTACGTGAAATTTTACGAGTATAAGCTTCCTCGATTATTTCGATGACAAAACACCAACTTTCTGTGAGACAAATGGACCAAACCGTTAAAAGCTCCTCCATAGAGAAAGTTGACCAACTTCGGACTATCAAAGTTGCTCTATGTACACTTTTTATTGTTCTTCTATGTCAAGTTTTATGAATACAAGTTTCCAAGATTATTTCGATTCCAAAACACCAACTTTCTATGACAAATGGACAAAACCATTAAAAGCTCCCCCTTAGAGAGAGTTGAGCAACTTCGGACCATCAAAGTTGCTCTATGAACACATTCTATTGTTCTTCTATGTCAAATTTTATGAATACAAGCTTCCAAGATTATTTCGATTCCAAAACACCAACTTTCTATGAGAAATGGACAAAACCGTTAAAAGGTCCTTCATAGAGCGAGTTGAGCAACTTCGAACAATCCAAGTTGATCTGTTTACACTTTTTATTGTTCTTCTATGTCAAATTTTACGAGGATAAGCTACGTAGATTATTTCGATGACAAAACAACAACTTTCTATGACAAATGGACAAAACCGTTCAAAGCTCCTACATAGAGAGAGTTGAACAATTTCGGACCATCAAAGTTGCTCGGCGCACACTTTTTACTATTCTTCTATGTCAAATTTTACGATTATAAGCTTCCTAGATTATTTCGATGGCAAAACATTAACTTTCTATGAAAAATGGACAAAAGCGCTAAAAGCTCCTTCATAGAGAGAGTTGATCATCTTCGAACCATCAAAGTTTCTCGTTGTGCACTTTTTATTGTTTTTCTATGTGAAATTTTACGAGTATAAGCTTCCTAGATAATTTCAATGATAAAACACCAACTTTCTGTGAGACAAATGGACCAAACCGTTAAAAGCTCCTCCATAGAGAGAGTGGAGCAACTTCGGACCATCAAAGTTGCTCGATGTACACTTTTTATTGTTCTTTTATATGAAATTTTACGAGTATAAGCTTCCTCGATTATTTCGATGACAAAACACTAACTTTCTATATAACAAATGGACACAACCGTTAAAAGCTCCTCCATAGAGAGAGTTGAACAAGTTCGGACAACCAAAGTTGCTCGGATTATACTTATTACTATTCGTCTATATCAGATTGTACGAGTATAGGCTTGCGAGATTATTTCCATGCGAAAACACCAACTTTCTATGGCAAATGGACAAAATTGTTAAAAGATCCTCCATAGAGATAGTTGAGCAACTACGACCATCAAAGTTGCTCCGAATACACTTTTTATTGTTCTTCTATGTCATGTTTTAAGAATACAAGCTTCCAAGATTATTTCGATTCCAAAACACCAACTTTCTATGACAAATGGACAAAACCATTAAAAGCTACTCCTTAGAGAGAGTTGAGCAACTTCGGACAATCAAAGTTGCTTTATAAACACTTTTTATTGTTCTTCTATGTCAAATTTTATGAATACAAGCTTTGAAGATTATTTCGATTCCAAAACACCAGCTTTCTATGAGAAATGGACAAAACCGTTAAAAGCTCCTTCATAGAGAGAGTTGAGCAACTTCGGACCATCAAAGTTGCTCTGTTTACACTTTTTATTGTTCTTTCTATGTCAAATTTTACGAGGATAAGCTACGTAGATTATTTCGATGACAAAACACCAACTTTCTATGACAAATGGACAAAACCGTTCAAAGCTCCTACATAGAGAGAGTTGAACAATTTCGGACCATCAAAGTTGGTCGGCGCACACTTTTTACTATTCTTCTATGTCAAATTTTACGATTATAAGCTTCCTAGATTATTTCGATGGCAAAACATCAACTTTCTATGAAAAATGGACAAAAGCGTTAAAAGCTCCTTCATAGAGAGAGTTGATCATCTTCGGACCATCAAAGTTTCTCGGTGTACACTTTTTATTGTTTTTCTATGTGAAATTTTACGATTATAAGCTTTCTAGATAATTTCGATGACAAAACACCAACTTTCTGTGAGACAAATGGACCAAACCGTTAAAAGCTCCTCCATAGAGAGAGTTGAGCAACTTCGGACCATTAAAGTTGCTCTATGTACACTTTTTATTGTTCTTCTATGTCAAGTTTTATGAATACAACCTTCTAATATTATTTCGATTCCAAAACACCAACTTTCTATGACAAATGGACAAAACCATTAAAAGCTCCTCCATAGAGAGAGTGGAGCAACTTCGGACCATCAAACTTACTCTATGAACACTTTTTATTGTTCTTCTATGTCAAATTTTATTAATAGAAGCTTCCAAGATTATTTTGATTCCAAAACACCAACTTTCTATGAGAAATGGACAAAACCGTTAAAAGCTCCTCCATAGAGAGAGTTGAGCAACTTCGGACCATCAAAGTTGCTCTGTTTACACTTTTTATTGTTCTTTCTATGTCAAATTTTATGAGGATAAGCTACGTAGATTATTTCGATGACAAAACACCAACTTTTTATGACAAATGGACAAAACCGTTCAAAACCCCTACATAGAGAGAGTTAAACAATTTCGGACCATCGAAGTTGCTCGGCGCACACTTTTTACAATTCTTCTATGTTTAATTTTACGATTATAAGCTTCCTAGATTATTTCAATGGCAAAACAACAATTTTCTATGAAAAATGGACAAAAGCGTTAAAAGCTCCTTCATAGAGAGAGTTGATCATCTTCGGACCATCAAAGTTTCCCGGTGTACACTTTTTATTGTTCTCTATGTGAAATTTTAAGAGTGCAAGCTTCCTAGATTACTAGATTATTTCGATGACAAAACACCAACTTTCTGTGAGACAAATGGACCAAACCGTTAAAAGCTCCTCCATAGAGAGAGTTGAGCAACTTCGGACCATTAAAGTTGCTCTATGTACACTTTTTATTGTTCTTCTATTTCAAGTTTTATGAATACAACCTTCCAATATTATTTCGATTCCAAAACACCAACTTTCTATGACAAATTGACAAAACCATTAAAAGCTCCTCCATAGAGAGAGTGGAGCAACTTCGGACCATCAAAGTTGCTCGATGTACACTTTTTATTGTTCTTTTATATGAAATTTTACGAGTATAAGCTTCCTTGATTATTTCGATGACAAAACACTAACTTTCTATGACAAATGGACCCAACCGTTAAAAACTTCTCCATAGAGAGAGTTGAGCAAGTTCGGACAACCAAAGTTGCTCGGATTATACTTATTACTATTCGTCTATATCAGATTGTACGAGTATAGGCTTGTGAGATTATTTTCATGCGAAAACACCAACTTTCTATGGGAAATGGACAAAATTGTTAAAAGATCCTCCATAGAGATAGTTGAGCAACTACGACCATCAAAGTTGCTCCGAATACACTTTTTATTGTTCTTCTATGTCATGTTTTATGAATACAAGCTTCCAAGATTATTTCGATTCCAAAACACCAACTTTCTATGACAAATGGACAAAACCATTAAAAGCTCCTCCTTAGAGAGAGTTGAGCAACTTCGGACCATCAAAGTTGCTCTATGAACACTTTTTATTGTTCTTCTATGTCAAATTTTATGAATACAAGCTTCCAAGATTATTTTGATTCCAAAACACCAACTTTCTATGAGAAATGGACAAAACCGTTAAAAGCTCCTTCATAGAGAGAGTTGAGCAACTTCGGACAATCAAAGTTGCTCTGTTTACACTTTTTATTGTTTTTCTATGTCAAATTTTACGAGGATAAGCTACGTAGATTATTTTGATGACAAAACACCAACTTTCTATGACAAATGGACAAAACCGTTCAAAGCTCCTACATAGAGAGAGTTGAACAATTTCGGACCATCAAAGTTGGTCGGCGCACACTTTTTACTATTCTTCTATGTCAAATTTTACGATTATAAGCTTCCTAGATTATTTCGATCGCAAAACATCAACTTTCTATGAAAAATGGACAAAAGCGTTAAAAGCTCCTTCATAGAGAGAGTTGATCATCTTCGGACCATCAAAGTTTCTCGGTGTACACTTTTTATTGTTCTCTATGTGAAATTTTACGAGTATAAGCTTCGTAGATAATTTCAATGACAAAACACCAACTTTCTGTGAGACAAATTGACCAAACCGTTAAAAGCTCCTCCATAGAGAGAGTTGAGCAACATCGGACCATCAAAGTTGCTCGATGTATACTTTTTATTGTTCTTTTATATGAAATTTTACGAGTATAAGCTTCCTCGATTATTTCGATGACAAAACACTAACTTTCTATAACAAATGGACACAACCGTTAAAAGCTCCTCCATAGAGAGAGTTGAGCAAGTTCAGACAACCAAAGTTGCTCGGATTATACTTATTACTATTCGTCTATATCAGATTGTACGAGTATAGGCTTGCGAGATTATTTCCATGCGAAAACACCAACTTTCTATGGCAAATGGACAAAATTGTTAAAAGATCCTCCATAGAGATAGTTGAGCAACTACGACCATCAAAGTTGCTTTGAATACACTTTTTATTGTTCTTCTATGTCATGTTTTTTGAATACAAGCTTTCAACATTATTTCGATTCCAAAACACCAACTTTCTATGACAAATGGTCAAAACCATTAAAAGCTCCTCCTTAGAGAGAGTTGAGAAACTTCAGACAATCAAAGTTGCTCTATAAACACTTTTCACTATTCTTCTATGTCAAATTTTATGATTATAAACTTCCTAGATTATTTCGATTGCAAAACATCAACTTTCTATGACAAATGGACAAAAGCGTTATAAGCTCTTTCATAGAGAGAGTTGATCATCTTCGGATCATCAAAGTTTCTCGGTGTACACTTTTTATTGTTCTTCTATGTCAAATTTTAAGAGGATAAGCTTCGTAGATTATTTCGATGCCAAAACACCAACTTTCTATGAAAAATGGACAAAACCGTTAAAAGCTCCTCCATAGAGAGAGTTGAGCAACTTTGGACCATCAAAGTTGCTCCGTTTACACTTTTTATTTTTCTTCTATGTCAAATTTTAAGAGGATAAGCTTCGTAGATTATTTCGATGCCAAAACACCAACTTTCTATGAAAAATGGACAAAACCGTTGAACGCTCCTATATAGAGAGAGTTGAACAAGTTGGGACCATCAAAGTTGCTCGGCGTTCACTTTTTACTATTCTTCTATGTCAAATTCTACGAGTATAGGCTTCCTAGATTATTTCCTTGGCCAACATCAACTTTCTATGACAAATGGGCAAAAGCGTTAAGAGCTCCTACACAGAAAGAGTTGAGCATCTTCGGACCATCAAAGTTTCGCGGTGTACATTTTTTATTGTTCTTCTATGTGAAATTTTACGAGTATAAGCTTCCTAGATTATTTCGATGACAAAACACCAATTTTCTGTGAGACAAATCGACAAAACCGTTAAAAGCTCCTCCATAGAGAGAGTTGAGCAACTTCGGACCATCAGAGTGGATTTATGTACACTTTTTATTGTTCTTCTATGTCAAATTTTATGAATACAAGCTTCCAAGATTATTTCGATTCAAAAATACCAACTTTCTATGACAAATGGACAAAACCGTTAAAAGCTCCTTCATAGAGAGAGTTGATCATCTTCGGACCATCAAAGTTTCTCGGTGTACACTTTTTATTGTTCTCTATAAGAAATTTTATGAGTATAAGCTTCCTAGATTATTTAGATGACAAAACACCAACTTTCTGTGAGACAAATGGACCAAACCGTTAAAAGCTCCTCGATAGAGAGAGTTGAGCAACTTGGGACCATCAAACTTTCTCTATGTACAATTTTTATTGTTCTTCTATGTCAAATTTTAAGAGGATAAGCTTCGTAGATTATTTCGATGCCAAAACACCAACTTTCTATGAAAAATGGACAAAACCGTTGAAAGCTCCTACATGGAGAGAGTTGAACAAGTTCAGACCATCAAAGTTGCTCGGCGCACAGTTTTTACTTTCTTCTATGTCAAGTTTTATGAATACAAGCTTCCAAGATTATTTCGATTCCAAAACACCAACTTTCTATGACAAATGGACAAAACCATTAAAAGCTCCTCCATAGAGAGAGTGGAGCAACTTCGGACCATCAAAGTTGCTCGATGTACACTTTTTATTGTTTTTTTATATGAAATTTTAGGAGTATAAGCTTCCTAGATTATTTCGATGACAAAACACCAACTTTCTGTGAGACAAATGGACCAAACTGTTAAAAGCTCCTCCATAGAGAGAGTGGAGCAACTTCGGACCATCAAAGTTGCTCGATGTACACTTTTTATTGTTTTTTTATATGAATTTTACGAGTATAATCTTCCTCGATTATTTCGATGACAAAACACTAACTTTCTATAACAAATGGACAAAACCGTTAAAAGCACCTCCATAGAGAGAGTTGAGCAAGTTCGGACAACAAAAGTTGCTCGGATTATACTTATTACTATTCGTCTATATCAGATTTTACGAGTATAGGCTTGCGAGATTATTTCCATGCCAAAATACCAATTTTCTATGGCGAATGGACAAAATTTTTAAAAGATCCTCCATAGAGATAGTTGAGCAACTTCGACCATCGAAGTTGCTCCGAATACACTTTTTATTGTTCTTCTATGTCAAATTTTACGAGTATAAGCTTCCTAGATTATTTCGATGCCAAAACACCAACTTTCTACGACAAATGGACAAAACCGTTAAAAGCTCCTCCATAGAGAGAGTTGAGCAACTTCGGACCATTAAAGATGCTCAGTGTACACTTTTTATTGTTCTCATATGTCAAATTTCATGAGTATATGCTTCCTAGAATATTTCGATGCCAAAACACCAACTTTCTATGAGAAATGGACAAAACCGTTAAAAGTTCCTCCATAGAGAGAATTGAGCAATTTAGGACCATCAAAGCTGCTCCGTGAACACTTTTTATTGTTGTTCTATGTCAATTTTTTCGAGTATAAGCTTCGTAGATTATTTCGATGCCAAAACTCCAACTTTCTATGAAAAAAGGACAAAACCGTTTAAAGCTCCTACATAGAGAGAGTTGAACAAGTTCGGACCATCAAAGTTGCTCGGCGTACACTTTTTACTATTCTTTTATGTCAAATTTTATGAGTATAAGCTTCCTAGATTATTTCGTTGGCAAAACATCAACTTTCTATGACAAATGGACAAAAGCGTTAAAATCTCCTTCATAGAGAGAGTTGAGCATCTTCGGACCATCAAAGTTTCTCGGTGTACAGTTTTTATTGTTTTTCTATGTGAAATTTTATGAGTATAAGCTTCCTAGATTATTTAGATGACAAAACACGAATTTTCTGTGAGACAAATGGACAAAACCGTTAAAAGCTCCTTCATAGAGGGAGTTGAGCAACTTCGGACCATCAAAGTGGCTCTATGTACACTTTTTATTGTTCTTCTATGTCAAATTTTATGAATACAAGCTTGCAAGATTATTTCGTTTCCAAAACAACAATATTCTATGACAAATGGACAAAACCTTTAAAAGCTCCTCCATAGAGAAAGTTGAGCAACTTCGGACCATCAAAGATGCTCGGTGTACACTTTTTATTGTTCTTATATTTCAAATTTTATGAGTATAAGCTTCCTACATTATTTCGATCCCAAAACACCAACTTTCTATGAGAAATGGACAAAACTGTTAAAAGCTCCTCCGTAGAGAGAGTTGAGCAACTTCGGACCATCAAAGTTGCTCTGTGTACACTTTTTATTGTTGTTCTATGCCAAATTATACGAGTATAAGCTTCGTAGATTATTTCGATGACAAAACACGAATAATCTGTCAGACAAATGGACAAAACCGTTAAAAGCTCCTCCATAGAGGGAGTTGAGCAAATTCGGACCATCAAAGTTGCTCTATGTACACTTTTTATTGTTCTTCTATGTAAAATTTTATGAATACAAGCTTCCAAGATTATTTCGATTCCAAAACACCAACTTTCTATGTCAAATGGAAACAATCGTTAAAAGCTCCTCTATAGAGAGAGTTGAGCAACTTCGGACCATCAAAGTTGCTCTGTTTACACTTTTTATTGTTCTTCTATGTCAAATTTTACGAGTATAAGCTTCGTAGATTATTTCGATGCCAAAACACTACCTTTCTATGAAAATTAGAAAAAACCGTTCAAAGCTCCTACATAGAGAGAGTTGAACAAGTTTGGACCATCGAAGTTGCTCGTCGTAGACTTTTTACTATTCTTCTATGTCAAATTTTACGATTATAAGCTTCCTAGATTATTTCGATGGCAAAACATCAAGTTTCTATGACAAATGAACAAAAGCGTTAAAAGCTCCTTCACAGAGAGAGTTGATCATCTTTGGACCATCAAAGTTTCTCGGTGTACACTTTTTATTGTTCCCTATGTGAAATTTTACGAGTATAAGCTTCGTAGATTATTTTGATGACAAAACACCAACTTTCTATGAGACAAATGGACCAAACCATTAAAAGCTCCTCCATAGAGAGAGTTGAGCAACTTCGTACCATCAACGTTGCTCTACGTACCATTTTTATTGTTCTTCTATGTCAAGTTTTATGAATACAAGCTTCCAAGATTATTTCGATTCCAAAACACCAACTTTCTATGACAAATGGACAAAACCAGTAAAAACTCCTCCATAGAGAGAGTGGAGCAACTTCGGACCATCAAAGTTGCTCGATGTACACTTTTTTTTGTTCTTTTATATGAAATTTTACAAGTATAAGCTTCCTCGATTATTTCGATGACAAAACACTAACTTTCCATAACAAATGGACAAAACAGTTAAAAGCACCTCCATAGAGAGAGTTGAGCAAGTTCGGACAACCAAAGTTGCTCGGAGTATACTTTTTACTATTCTGCTATATCAGATTTTACGAGTATATGCTTGCTAGATTATTTGCATGCCAAAAGGCCAACATTCTATGAAAAATGGACAAAATTGTTAAAAGATCCTCCATAGAGATAGTTGAGCAACTTCGACCATCAAAGTTTCTCCGAATACACTTTTTATTGTTCTTCTATGTCAAATTTTACGAGTATAAGCTTCCTAGATTATTTCGATGCCAAAACACAACCTTTCTACGACAAATGGACAAAATCGTTAAAAGCTCCTCCATAGAGAGAGTTAAGCAACTTCGGACCATCAAAGTTGCTCTATGTACACTTTTTATTGTTCTTCTATGTAAAATTTTATGAATACAAGCTTCCAAGATTATTTCGATTCCAAAACACCAACTTTCTATGACAAATGGATAAAACCATTAAAAGCTCCTCCATAGTGAGAGTTGAGCAACTTCGGACCATCAAAGATGCTTGGTGTACACTTTTTATTGTTCTTATATGTCAAATTTCCAGAGTATAAGCTTCCTAGATTATTTCGATGCCAAAAAACCAACTTTCTATGAGAAATGGACAAAACCGTTAAAAGCTCCTCCATAGAGAGAATTGAGCAACTTCGGACCATCAAAGCTGCTCTGTGTACACTTTTTATTGTTGTTCTATGTCAAATTTTATGAGTATATGCTTCGTATATTATTTCAATGCCAAAACACCAACTTTCTATGAAAAATGGACAAAATCGTTGAACACTCCTACATAAATAGAGTTGAACAAGTTCGGACCATCAAAGTTGATTGGCATACACTTTTTATTATTCTTCTATGTCAAATTTTACGAGTATATGCTTCCTAGACTATTTCAATGGAAAAACATCAACTTTCTATGACAAAGGGACAAAAGCTTTAAAAGCTTCTTCATAGAGAGGGTTGAACATCTTCGGACCATCAAAGTTTCTCGGTGTACACTTTTTATTGTTCTTCTATGTCAAATTTTACGAGTATAAGCTTCCTAGATTATTTCGATAACAAAACACGAATTTTCTGTGAGACAAATGGACAAAACCGTTAAAAGCTCCTCCATAGAGAGAGTTGAGCAACTTCGGACCATCAAAGTTGCTCTATGTACACTTTTTACTGTTCTTCTATGCCAAATTTTATGAATACAAGCTTCCAAGATTATTTCGATTCCAAAACACCAACTTTCTATGATAAATGGACAAAACCGTTAAAAACTCCTCCATAGAGGGAGTTGAGCAACTTCGGACCATCAAAGTTGCTCTGTTTACACTTTTTATTATTCTTCTATGTCAAATTTTATGAGTATAAGCTTCGTAGATTATTTCGATGCCAAAACACCAACTTTCTATGACAAATGGACAAAACCGTTAAAAGCTCCTCCATAGAGAGAGTTGAGCAACTTCGGACCCTCAAAATTGCTCGGCGCACACTTTTTATTGTTCTTTTATATGATATTTTACGAGTATAAGCTTCCTCGATTATTTCGATGACAAAACACTAACTTTCTATAACAAATGGACAAAACCGTTAAAAGCTCCTCCATAGAGAGAGTTGAGCAAGTTCGGACAACCAAAGTTGCACGAAGCATACTTTTTACTATTCTTCTATATCAAATTTTACGAGTATAGGCTTACTAGATTATTTCCAATGCAAAACACCAACTTTCTATGACAAATTGAAAAAACCGTTGAAAGCTCCTACATAGAGAGAGTTGAACAAGTTCGGACCATCAAAGTTGCTCGGCGTACACTTTTTACTATTCTTCTATGTCAAATTTTACGAGTATAAGCTTCCTAGATTATTTCGATTGCAAAACATCAACTTTCTATGGCAAATGGAAAAAAGCGTTAAAAGCTCCTTCATAGAGAGAGTTGAGCATCTTCGGACCATCGAAGTTTCTCGGTGTACACTTTTTATTGTTCTTCTATGTGAAATTTTACGAGTATAAGCTTCCTAGATTATTTCGATGACAAAATACCAATTTTCTGTGAGTCAAATGGACAAAACTGTTAAAAACTCCTCCATAGAGAGGGTTGAGCAACTTCGGACCATCAAACTTGCTCTATGTACACTTTTTATTGTTCTTCTATGTCAAATTTTATGAATACAAGTTTACAAGATTATTTCGATTCCAAAACACCAACTTTCTATGACAAATGGGCAAAAGCGTTAAAAGCTCCTCCATAGAGAGAGTTGAGCAACTTCTGACCATCAAAGTTGCTCGCTGTACACTTTTTATTGTTCTTTTATATGATATTTTACGAGTATAAGCTTCCTCGATTATTTCGATGCCAAAACACCAACTTTCTATGACAATTGGACAAAACCATTTAAAACTCCTCCGTAAAGAGAGTTGAGCAACTTCGGACCATCAAAGTTGCTCGGGATAGAATTTTTATTGTTCTTCTATGTCAAATTTTATGAGTATAGGCTTCCAATATTATTTCGATTCCAAAACACCAACTTTCTATGATAAATGGACAAAACCGTTAAAAGCTCGTCCATATAGAGAGTTGAGCAACTTCGGACAATCAAAGTTGCTCGGTGTACACTTTTTATTGTTCTTCTATGTCAAATTTTCTGAGTATAAGCTTCCTATATTATTTCGTTGCCAAAACACCAACTTTCTATGATAAATGGACAAAACCGTTAAAAGCTCGTCCATATAGAGAGTTGAGCAACTTCGGACAATCAAAGTTGCTCGTTGTACACTTTTTATTGTTCTTCTATGTCAAATTTTCTGAGTATAAGCTTCCTAGATTATTTCGTCGCCAAAACATCATCTTTCTATGACAAATGGACAAAACCGTTAAAAGCTCCTCCATAGAGAGAGTTGAGCAACTTCAGAGCATCAAAGTTGCTCTGGGTATACTTTTTGTTGTTCTTGTATGTCATATTTTATGAATACAAGCTTCCCGGATTATTTCAATACCCAAAACACCAACTTTCTACGTCAAACAGACAAAACAGTTAGAAGCTCCTCCATAAAGAGAGTTGAGCAACTTCAGAGCATCAAAGTTGCACTGTGCACACTTTTTATTGTTCCTCTATGTCAAATTTTATGAATACAAGCTTCCAAGATTAGTTCGATTCCAAAACACCAACTTTCTATGACAAATAGACAAAACCGTTAAAAGCTCCTCCATTGAGAGATTGCAGCAATTTCGACCATCAAAGTTGCTCCGAATACACTTTTTATTATTCTTCTATGTCAAATTTTACGAGTATAAGCTTCCTAAATTATTTCGATGCCAAAACACCAACTTTCTATGACAAATGGACAAAGCCATTAAAACCTCGTCCATATAGAGAGTTGAGCAACTTCGGACAATCAAAGTTGCTCGGTGTACACTTTTTATTGTTCTTCTATGTCAAATTTTCTGAGTATAAGCTTCCTAGATTATTTCGTTGCCAAAACACCAACTTTCTATGACAAATGGACAGTACCGTTAAAAGCTCCTCCACAGAGAGTTTAGCAACTTCAGAGCATCAAAGTTGCTCTGTGTACACTTTTTATTGTTCTTCTATGTCATATTTTATGAATACAAGCTTCCAAGATTATTTACATTCCAAAACACCAACTTTCTACGAAAAATGGTTAAAACCGTTAAAAGCTCCTCCATAGAGAGTTGACCAACTTCGGACCATCAAAGATGCTCGGCGTACACTTTTTATTGTTCTTCTATGTCAAATTTTACGAGTATAAACTTCCTAGATTATTTCGATGCTAAAACATCAAATTTCTATGACAAACGGAGAAAACCGTTAAAAGCTCCTCCGTAGAGAGAGTTGAGCAACTTTGGACCATCCAAGTTGCTCGGTGCACACTTTTCATTGTTCCTCTAATTGAAATTTTACGAGTATAAGTTTCCTAGATTATTTCGATGACAAAACACCAACTTTCAATGATAACTCGACAAAACCGTTAAAAGCTCCTCCATAGAGAGAGTTGAGCAAGTTCGAACACCCAAATTTGCTTGGCGAACACTTTTTACAATTCTTCTATGTCAAATTTTACGAGTATAAGCTTCCTAGATTATTTCGATGGCAAAATATCAACTTTCTATGACAAATGGACAAAACCGTTAAAAGCTCATCCATAGAGAGAGTTGAGCAACTTCAGAGCATCAAAGTTGCTCTGTGTACACTTTTTATTGTTCTTCTGTGTCATATTTTATGAATACAAGCTTCCCAGATTATTTCAATACCCAAAACACCAACTTTCTACGTCAAATGCACAAAACAGTTAGAAGCTCCTCCATAAACAGAGTTGAGCAACTTCAGAGCATCAAAGTTGCTCGGTGCACAATTTTCATTTTCCTCTAATTGAAATTTTACGAGTTTAAGTTTCCTAGATTATTTCGATGACAAACCACCAACTTTCAATGATAACTGGACAAAACCGTTAAAAGCTCCTCCATAGAGAGAGTTGAGCAAGTTCGAACACCCAAATTTGCTCGTCGAACACTTTTTACAATTTTTCTATGTCAAATTTTACGACTATAAGCTTCCTAGATTATTTCGATGGCAAAACATCAACTTTCTATGACAAATGGACAAAAGCGTTAAAAGCTCCTTCATACAGAGAGTGGAGCATGTTCGGACCATCAAAGTTTCTCGGTGTACACTTTTTATTGTTCTTCTATGTCAAATTTTATGAGTATAAGCTTCCTAGATTTTTTCGATACCAAAACACCAACTTTCTATAACAAATGGACAAAACTGTTAAAAGCTACTCCATAGAGTGAGTTGAGCATGTTTGGACCATAAAAGTTATTTGACGTTCACTTTTTACGATTCTTCTATGTCAAATTATACGAGTATAGGCTTCCTAGATTATTTCGATGACAAAACACCAACTTTCTATGACAAGTGGACAAAACAGCTAAAAGCTCCTCCATAGAGAGGGTTGAGCAACTTCGGACCATCAATGTCGCTCAGAATACACTTTTTATTGTTCTTCTATGTCAAATTTTATGAATACAAGCTTCCAAGATTATTTCGATTCCAAAACACCAAATTTCTATGACAAATGGACAAAAGCGTTAAAAGCTCCACCATAGAGAGAGTTAAGCAACTTCGGACCATCAAAGTTGCTCGATGTACACTTTTTATTGTTCTTCTATGTCAAATTTTACGAGTATAAGCTTCGTAGATTATATCGATGCCAAAACACCAACTTTCTATGAAAAATGGACAAAACCGTTGAAAGCTCCTACATAGAGAGAGTTGAACAAGTTCGGACCATCAAAGTTGCTCTGCGTACACTTTTTACTATTATTCTATGTCAAATTTTGCGAGTATAAGCTTCCTAGATTATTTCGATTACAAAACACCAACTTTCTATGAGACAAATGGACAAAACCGTTAAAAGCTCTTCCATAGAGAGAGTTGAGCAACTTCGGACCATCAAACTTGTTCTACGTACACTTTTTATTGTTCTTCTATGTCAAATTTTATGAATACAAGCTTACAAGATTATTTCGATTCCAAAACACCAACTTTCTATGACAAATGGACAAAACCGTTAAAAACTCCTCCATAGAGAGAGTTGAGCAACTTCGGACCATCAAACTTGCTCTATGTACACTTTTTATTGTTCTTCTATGTCAAATTTTCTGAGTATAAGCTTCCTAGATTATTTCGTCGCCAAAACATCATCTTTCTATGACAAATGGACAAAACCGTTAAAAGCTCCTCCATAGAGAGAGTTGAGCAACTTCAGAGCATCAAAGTTGCTCTGGGTATACTTTTTGTTGTTCTTGTATGTCATATTTTATGAATACAAGCTTCCCGGATTATTTCAATACCCAAAACACCAACTTTCTACGTCAAACGGACAAAACAGTTAGAAGCTCCTCCATAAAGAGAGTTGAGCAACTTCAGAGCATCAAAGTTGCAGTGTGCACACTTTTTATTGTTCCTCTATGTCAAATTTTATGAATACAAGCTTCCAAGATTAGTTCGATTCCAAAACACCAACTTTCTATGACAAATGGACAAAACCGTTAAAAGCTCCTCCATTGAGAGAGTGCAGCAATTTCGACCATCAAAGTTGCTCCGAATACACTTTTTATTATTCTTCTATGTCAAATTTTACGAGTATAAGCTTCCTAAATTATTTCGATGCCAAAACACCAACTTTCTATGACAAATGGACAAAACCATTAAAACCTCGTCCATATAGAGAGTTGAGCAACTTCGGACAATCAAAGTTGCTCGGTGTACACTTTTTATTGTTCTTCTATGTCAAATTTTCTGAGTATAAGCTTCCTAGATTATTTCGTTGCCAAAACACCAACTTTCTATGACAAATGGACAGTACCGTTAAAAGCTCCTCCACAGAGAGTTTAGCAACTTCAGAGCATCAAAGTTGCTCTGTGTACACTTTTTGTTGTTCTTGTATGTCATATTTTATGAATACAAGCTTCCCAGATTATTTCAATACCCAAAACACCAACTTTCTACGTAAAATGGACAAAACCGTTAAAAGCTCCTCCATAAAGAGAGTTGAGCAACTTCAGAGCATCCAAGTTGCTCTGTGTACACTTTTTATTGTTCTTCTATGTCATATTTTATGAATACAAGCTTCCAAGATTATTTACATTCCAAAACACCAACTTTCTACGAAAAATGGTTAAAACCGTTAAAAGCTCCTCCATAGAGAGTTGACCAACTTCGGATCATCAAAGATGCTCGGCGTACACTTTTTATTGTTCTTCTATGTCAAATTTTACGAGTATAAACTTCCTAGATTATTTCGATGCTAAAACATCAAATTTCTATGACAAACGGAGAAAACCGTTAAAAGCTCCTCCGTAGAGAGAGTTGAGCAACTTTGGACCATCCAAGTTGCTCGGTGCACACTTTTCATTGTTCCTCTAATTGAAATTTTACGAGTATAAGTTTCCTAGATTATTTCGATGACAAAACACCAACTTTCAATGATAACTGGACAAAACCGTTAAAAGCTCCTCCATAGAGAGAGTTGAGCAAGTTCGAACACCCAAATTTGCTTGGCGAACACTTTTTACAATTCTTCTATGTCAAATTTTACGAGTATAAGCTTCCTAGATTATTTCGATGGCAAAATATCAACTTTCTATGACAAATGGACAAAACCGTTAAAAGCTCATCCATAGAGAGAGTTGAGCAACTTCAGAGCATCAAAGTTGCTCTGTGTACACTTTTTATTGTTCTTCTGTGTCATATTTTATGAATACAAGCTTCCCAGATTATTTCAATACCCAAAACACCAACTTTCTATGTCAAATGCACAAAACAGTTAGAAGCTCCTCCATAAACAGAGTTGAGCAACTTCAGAGCATCAAAGTTGCTCGGTGCACAATTTTCATTTTCCTCTAATTGAAATTTTACGAGTTTAAGTTTCCTAGATTATTTCGATGACAAACCACCAACTTTCAATGATAACTGGACAAAACCGTTAAAAGCTCCTCCATAGAGAGAGTTGAGCAAGTTCGAACACCCAAATTTGCTCGTCGAACACTTTTTACAATTTTTCTATGTCAAATTTTACGACTATAAGCTTCCTAGATTATTTCGATGGCAAAACATCAACTTTCTATGACAAATGGACAAAAGTGTTAAAAGCTCCTTCATACAGAGAGTGGAGCATGTTCGGACCATCAAAGTTTCTCGGTGTACACTTTTTATTGTTCTTCTATGTCAAATTTTATGAGTATAAGCTTCCTAGATTTTTTCGATACCAAAACACCAACTTTCTATAACAAATGGACAAAACTGTTAAAAGCTACTCCATAGAGTGAGTTGAGCATGTTTGGACCATAAAAGTTGTTTGACGTTCACTTTTTACGATTCTTCTATGTCAAATTATACGAGTATAGGCTTCCTAGATTATTTCGATGACAAAACACCAACTTTCTATGACAAGTGGACAAAACAGCTAAAAGCTCCTCCATAGAGAGGGTTGAGCAACTTCGGACCATCAATGTCGCTCAGGATACACTTTTTATTGTTCTTCTATGTCAAATTTTATGAATACAAGCTTCCAAGATTATTTCGATTCCAAAACACCAAATTTCTATGACAAATGGACAAAAGCGTTAAAAGCTCCACCATAGAGAGAGTTAAGCAACTTCGGACCATCAAAGTTGCTCGATGTACACTTTTTATTGTTCTTCTATGTCAAATTTTACGAGTATAAGCTTCGTAGATTATATCGATGTCAAAACACCAACTTTCTATGAAAAATGGACAAAACCGTTGAAAGCTCCTACATAGAGAGAGTTGAACAAGTTCGGACCATCAAAGTTGCTCTGCGTACACTTTTTACTATTATTCTATGTCAAATTTTGCGAGTATAAGCTTCCTAGATTATTTCGATTACAAAACACCAACTTTCTATGAGACAAATGGACAAAACCGTTAAAAGCTCTTCCATAGAGAGAGTTGAGCAACTTCGGACCATCAAACTTGTTCTACGTACACTTTTTATTGTTCTTCTATGTCAAATTTTATGAATACAAGCTTACAAGATTATTTCGATTCCAAAACACCAACTTTCTATGACAAATGGACAAAACCGTTAAAAACTCCTCCATAGAGAGAGTTGAGCAACTTCGGACCATCAAACTTGCTCTATGTACACTTTTTATTGTTCTTCTATGTCAAATTTTCTGAGTATAAGCTTCCTAGATTATTTCGTCGCCAAAACATCATCTTTCTATGACAAATGGACAAAACCGTTAAAAGCTCCTCCATAGAGAGAGTTGAGCAACTTCAGAGCATCAAAGTTGCTCTGGGTATACTTTTTGTTGTTCTTGTATGTCATATTTTATGAATACAAGCTTCCCGGATTATTTCAATACCCAAAACACCAACTTTCTACGTCAAACGGACAAAACAGTTAGAAGCTCCTCCATAAAGAGAGTTGAGCAACTTCAGAGCATCAAAGTTGCAGTGTGCACACTTTTTATTGTTCCTCTATGTCAAATTTTATGAATACAAGCTTCCAAGATTAGTTCGATTCCAAAACACCAACTTTCTATGACAAATGGACAAAACCGTTAAAAGCTCCTCCATTGAGAGAGTGCAGCAATTTCGACCATCAAAGTTGCTCCGAATACACTTTTTATTATTCTTCTATGTCAAATTTTACGAGTATAAGCTTCCTAAATTATTTCGATGCCAAAACACCAACTTTCTATGACAAATGGACAAAACCATTAAAACCTCGTCCATATAGAGAGTTGAGCAACTTCGGACAATCAAAGTTGCTCGGTGTACACTTTTTATTGTTCTTCTATGTCAAATTTTCTGAGTATAAGCTTCCTAGATTATTTCGTTGCCAAAACACCAACTTTCTATGACAAATGGACAGTACCGTTAAAAGCTCCTCCACAGAGAGTTTAGCAACTTCAGAGCATCAAAGTTGCTCTGTGTACACTTTTTGTTGTTCTTGTATGTCATATTTTATGAATACAAGCTTCCCAGATTATTTCAATACCCAAAACACCAACTTTCTACGTAAAATGGACAAAACCGTTAAAAGCTCCTCCATAAAGAGAGTTGAGCAACTTCAGAGCATCAAAGTTGCTCTGTGTACACTTTTTATTGTTCTTCTATGTCATATTTTATGAATACAAGCTTCCAAGATTATTTACATTCCAAAACACCAACTTTCTACGAAAAATGGTTAAAACCGTTAAAAGCTCCTCCATAGAGAGTTGACCAACTTCGGATCATCAAAGATGCTCGGCGTACACTTTTTATTGTTCTTCTATGTCAAATTTTACGAGTATAAACTTCCTAGATTATTTCGATGCTAAAACATCAAATTTCTATGACAAACGGAGAAAACCGTTAAAAGCTCCTCCGTAGAGAGAGTTGAGCAACTTTGGACCATCCAAGTTGCTCGGTGCACACTTTTCATTGTTCCTCTAATTGAAATTTTACGAGTATAAGTTTCCTAGATTATTTCGATGACAAAACACCAACTTTCAATGATAACTGGACAAAACCGTTAAAAGCTCCTCCATAGAGAGAGTTGAGCAAGTTCGAACACCCAAATTTGCTTGGCGAACACTTTTTACAATTCTTCTATGTCAAATTTTACGAGTATAAGCTTCCTAGATTATTTCGATGGCAAAATATCAACTTTCTATGACAAATGGACAAAACCGTTAAAAGCTCATCCATAGAGAGAGTTGAGCAACTTCAGAGCATCAAAGTTGCTCTGTGTACACTTTTTATTGTTCTTCTGTGTCATATTTTATGAATACAAGCTTCCCAGATTATTTCAATACCCAAAACACCAACTTTCTATGTCAAATGCACAAAACAGTTAGAAGCTCCTCCATAAACAGAGTTGAGCAACTTCAGAGCATCAAAGTTGCTCGGTGCACAATTTTCATTTTCCTCTAATTGAAATTTTACGAGTTTAAGTTTCCTAGATTATTTCGATGACAAACCACCAACTTTCAATGATAACTGGACAAAACCGTTAAAAGCTCCTCCATAGAGAGAGTTGAGCAAGTTCGAACACCCAAATTTGCTCGTCGAACACTTTTTACAATTTTTCTATGTCAAATTTTACGACTATAAGCTTCCTAGATTATTTCGATGGCAAAACATCAACTTTCTATGACAAATGGACAAAAGTGTTAAAAGCTCCTTCATACAGAGAGTGGAGCATGTTCGGACCATCAAAGTTTCTCGGTGTACACTTTTTATTGTTCTTCTATGTCAAATTTTATGAGTATAAGCTTCCTAGATTTTTTCGATACCAAAACACCAACTTTCTATAACAAATGGACAAAACTGTTAAAAGCTACTCCATAGAGTGAGTTGAGCATGTTTGGACCATAAAAGTTGTTTGACGTTCACTTTTTACGATTCTTCTATGTCAAATTATACGAGTATAGGCTTCCTAGATTATTTCGATGACAAAACACCAACTTTCTATGACAAGTGGACAAAACAGCTAAAAGCTCCTCCATAGAGAGGGTTGAGCAACTTCGGACCATCAATGTCGCTCAGGATACACTTTTTATTGTTCTTCTATGTCAAATTTTATGAATACAAGCTTCCAAGATTATTTCGATTCCAAAACACCAAATTTCTATGACAAATGGACAAAAGCGTTAAAAGCTCCACCATAGAGAGAGTTAAGCAACTTCGGACCATCAAAGTTGCTCGATGTACACTTTTTATTGTTCTTCTATGTCAAATTTTACGAGTATAAGCTTCGTAGATTATATCGATGTCAAAACACCAACTTTCTATGAAAAATGGACAAAACCGTTGAAAGCTCCTACATAGAGAGAGTTGAACAAGTTCGGACCATCAAAGTTGCTCTGCGTACACTTTTTACTATTATTCTATGTCAAATTTTGCGAGTATAAGCTTCCTAGATTATTTCGATTACAAAACACCAACTTTCTATGAGACAAATGGACAAAACCGTTAAAAGCTCTTCCATAGAGAGAGTTGAGCAACTTCGGACCATCAAACTTGTTCTACGTACACTTTTTATTGTTCTTCTATGTCAAATTTTATGAATACAAGCTTACAAGATTATTTCGATTCCAAAACACCAACTTTCTATGACAAATGGACAAAACCGTTAAAAACTCCTCCATAGAGAGAGTTGAGCAACTTCGGACCATCAAACTTGCTCTATGTACACTTTTTATTGTTCTTCTATGTCAAATTTTATGAATACAAGCTTACAAGATTATTTCGATTCCAAAACACCAACTTTCTATGACAAATGGACAAAAGCGTTAAAAGCTCCCCCATAAAGAGAGTTGAGCAACTTCAGAGCATCAAAGTTGCCCTGTGTACACTTTTTATTGTTTTTCGATGTCATATTTTATGAATACAAGCTTCCAAGATTATTTCGATTCCAAAACATCAAATTTCTATGACAAATGGACAAAACCGTTAAAAGCTCCTCCATAGAGAGAGTTGAGCAAGTTCGGGCCATCAAAGTTGCTAGGCGTACACTTTTTACTATTCTTCTATGTCAAATTTTACGAGTATAGGCTTCGTAGATTATTTCGATGACAAAACACCAACTTTCTATGAGACAAATGGACAAAACCGTTAAAAGCTCATCCATAGAGAGAGTTGAGCAACTTCGGACCCTCAAACTTGTTCTACGTACACTTTTTATTGTTCTTCTATGTCAAATTTTATGAATACAAGCTTCCTAGATTATTTCGATTCCAAAACATCAACTTTCTATGACAAATGGACAAAAGCGTTAAAAGCTCCTACATAGAGAGAGTTGAGCATCTTCGGACCATCAAAGTTTCTCGGTGTACACTTTTTATTGTTCTTCTATGTCAAATTTTATGAATACAAGCTTCCAAGATTATTTCGATTCCAAACCACCAACTTTCTATGGTAAATGGAAAAAACCGTTAAAAGCTCCGCCATAGAGAGAGTTGAGCAAGTTCGAACAACCAAATTTGCTCGTCGAACACTTTTTACAATTGTTCTATGTCAAATTTTACGACTATAAGCTTCCTAGATTATTTCGATGGCAAAACATCAACTTTCTATGACAAATGGACAAAAGCCTTAAAAGATCCTTCATACAGAGAGTGGAGCATGTTCGGACCATCAAAGTTTCTCGGTGTACACTTTTTATTGTTCTTCTATGTCAAATTTTATGAGTATAAGCTTCCTAGATTTTTTCGATACCAAAACACCAACTTTCTATAACAAATGGACAAAACTGTTAAAAGCTACTCCATAGAGTGAGTTGAGCATGTTTGGACCATAAAAGTTGTTCGACGTTCACTTTTTACGATTCTTCTATGTCAAATTATACGAGTATAGGCTTCCTGGATTATTTCGATGACAAAACACCAACTTTCTATGACAAATGGACAAAACAGCCAAAAGCTCCTCCATAGAGAGGGTTGAGCAACTTCGGACCATCAATGTCGCTCGAGATACACTTTTTATTGGTCTTCTATGTCAAATTTTATGAATACAAGCTTCCAAGATTATTTCGATTCCAAAACACCAAATTTCTATGACAAATGGACAAAAGCGTTAAAAGCTCCACCATAGAGAGAGTTAAGCAACTTCGGACCATCAAAGTTGCTCGATGTACACTTTTTATTGTTCTTCTATGTCAAATTTTACGAGTATAAGCTTCGTAGATTATATCGATGCCAAAACACCAACTTTCTATGAAAAATGGACAAAACCGTTGAAAGCTCCTACATAGAGAGAGTTGAACAAGTTTGGACCATCAAAGTTGCTCTGCGTACACTTTTTACTATTATTCTATGTCAAATTTTGCGAGTATAAGCTTCCTAGATTATTTCGATTACAAAACACCAACTTTCTATGAGACAAATGGACAAAACCGTTAAAAGCTCTTCCATAGAGAGAGTTGAGCAACTTCGGACCATCAAACTTGTTCTACGTACACTTTTTATTGTTCTTCTATGTCAAATTTTATGAATACAAGCTTACAAGATTATTTCGATTCCAAAACACCAACATTCTATGACAAATGGACAAAACCGTTAAAAACTCCTCCATAGAGAGAGTTGAGCAACTTCGGACCATCAAACTTGCTCTATGTACACTTTTTATTGTTCTTCTATGTCAAATTTTATCAATACAAGCTTACAATATTATTTCGATTCCAAAACACCAACTTTCTATGACAAATGGACAAAAGCGTTAAAAGCTCCCCCATAAAGAGAGTTGAGCAACTTCAGAGCATCAAAGTTGCTCTGTATACACTTTTTATTGTTTTTCGATGTCATATTTTATGAATACAAGCTTCCAAGATTATTTCGATTCCAAAACATCAAATTTCTATGACAAATGGACAAAACCATTAAAAGCTCCTCCATAGAGAGAGTTGAGCAAGTTCGGGCCATCAAAGCTGCTAGGCGTACACTTTTTACTATTCTTCTATGTCAAATTTTACCAGTATAGGCTTCGTAGATTATTTCGATGACAAAACACCAACTTTCTATGAGACAAATGGACAAAACCGTTAAAAGCTCCTCCATAGAGAGAGTTGAGCAACTTCGGACCATCAAACTTGTTCTATGTACAATTTTTATTGTTCTTCTATGTCAAATTTTATGAATACAAGCTTCCTAGATTATTTCGATTACAAAACATCAACTTTCTATGACAAATGGACAAAAGCGTTAAAAGCTCCTACATAGAGAGAGTTGAGCATCTTCGGACCATCAAAGTTTCTCGGTGTACACTTTTTATTGTTCTTCTATGTCAAATTTTATGAATACAAGCTTCCAAGATTATTTCGATTCCAAACCACCAACTTTCTATGGTAAATGGAAAAAACCTCTAAAAGCTCCTCCATAGAGAAAGTTGAGCAAGTTCGAACACCCAAATTTGCTCGTCGAACACTTTTTACAATTCTTCTATGTCAAATTTTACGACTATAAGCTTCCTAGATTATTTCGATGGCAAAACATCAACTTTCTATGACAAATGGACAAAAGCGCTAAAAGCTCCTTCATACAGAGATTGGAGCATGTTCGGACCATCAAAGTTTCTCGGTGTACACTTTTTATTGTTCCTCTATGTCAAATTTTATGAGTATAAGCTTCCTAGATTTTTTCGATACCAAAACACCAACTTTCTATAACAAATGGACAAAACTGTTAAAAGCTACTCCATAGAGTGAGTTGAGCATGTTTGGACCATAAAAGTTGTTCGACGTTCACTTTTTACGATTCTTCTATGTCAAATTATACGAGTATAGGCTTCCTAGATTATTTCGATGCCAAAACACCAACTTTCTATGAAAAATGGACAAAACCGTTGAAAGCTCCTACATAGAGAGAGTTGAACAAGTTTGGACCATCAAAGTTGCTCTGCGTACACTTTTTACTATTATTCTATGTCAAATTTTGCGAGTATAAGCTTCCTAGATTATTTCGATTACAAAACACCAACTTTCTATGAGACAAATGGACAAAACCGTTAAAAGCTCTTCCATAGAGAGAGTTGAGCAACTTCGGACCATCAAACTTGTTCTACGTACACTTTTTATTGTTCTTCTATGTCAAATTTTATGAATACAAGCTTACAAGATTATTTCGATTCCAAAACACCAACTTTCTATGACAAATGGACAAAACCGTTAAAAACTCCTCCATAGAGAGAGTTGAGCAACTTCGGACCATCAAACTTGCTCTATGTACACTTTTTATTGTTCTTCTATGTCAAATTTTATGAATACAAGCTTACAAGATTATTTCGATTCCAAAACACCAACTTTCTATGACAAATGGACAAAAGCGTTAAAAGCTCCCCCATAAAGAGAGTTGAGCAACTTCAGAGCATCAAAGTTGCCCTGTGTACACTTTTTATTGTTTTTCGATGTCATATTTTATGAATACAAGCTTCCAAGATTATTTCGATTCCAAAACATCAAATTTCTATGACAAATGGACAAAACCGTTAAAAGCTCCTCCATAGAGAGAGTTGAGCAAGTTCGGGCCATCAAAGTTGCTAGGCGTACACTTTTTACTATTCTTCTATGTCAAATTTTACGAGTATAGGCTTCGTAGATTATTTCGATGACAAAACACCAACTTTCTATGAGACAAATGGACAAAACCGTTAAAAGCTCATCCATAGAGAGAGTTGAGCAACTTCGGACCCTCAAACTTGTTCTACGTACACTTTTTATTGTTCTTCTATGTCAAATTTTATGAATACAAGCTTCCTAGATTATTTCGATTCCAAAACATCAACTTTCTATGACAAATGGACAAAAGCGTTAAAAGCTCCTACATAGAGAGAGTTGAGCATCTTCGGACCATCAAAGTTTCTCGGTGTACACTTTTTATTGTTCTTCTATGTCAAATTTTATGAATACAAGCTTCCAAGATTATTTCGATTCCAAACCACCAACTTTCTATGGTAAATGGAAAAAACCGTTAAAAGCTCCGCCATAGAGAGAGTTGAGCAAGTTCGAACAACCAAATTTGCTCGTCGAACACTTTTTACAATTGTTCTATGTCAAATTTTACGACTATAAGCTTCCTAGATTATTTCGATGGCAAAACATCAACTTTCTATGACAAATGGACAAAAGCCTTAAAAGATCCTTCATACAGAGAGTGGAGCATGTTCGGACCATCAAAGTTTCTCGGTGTACACTTTTTATTGTTCTTCTATGTCAAATTTTATGAGTATAAGCTTCCTAGATTTTTTCGATACCAAAACACCAACTTTCTATAACAAATGGACAAAACTGTTAAAAGCTACTCCATAGAGTGAGTTGAGCATGTTTGGACCATAAAAGTTGTTCGACGTTCACTTTTTACGATTCTTCTATGTCAAATTATACGAGTATAGGCTTCCTGGATTATTTCGATGACAAAACACCAACTTTCTATGACAAATGGACAAAACAGCCAAAAGCTCCTCCATAGAGAGGGTTGAGCAACTTCGGACCATCAATGTCGCTCGAGATACACTTTTTATTGGTCTTCTATGTCAAATTTTATGAATACAAGCTTCCAAGATTATTTCGATTCCAAAACACCAAATTTCTATGACAAATGGACAAAAGCGTTAAAAGCTCCACCATAGAGAGAGTTAAGCAACTTCGGACCATCAAAGTTGCTCGATGTACACTTTTTATTGTTCTTCTATGTCAAATTTTACGAGTATAAGCTTCGTAGATTATATCGATGCCAAAACACCAACTTTCTATGAAAAATGGACAAAACCGTTGAAAGCTCCTACATAGAGAGAGTTGAACAAGTTTGGACCATCAAAGTTGCTCTGCGTACACTTTTTACTATTATTCTATGTCAAATTTTGCGAGTATAAGCTTCCTAGATTATTTCGATTACAAAACACCAACTTTCTATGAGACAAATGGACAAAACCGTTAAAAGCTCTTCCATAGAGAGAGTTGAGCAACTTCGGACCATCAAACTTGTTCTACGTACACTTTTTATTGTTCTTCTATGTCAAATTTTATGAATACAAGCTTACAAGATTATTTCGATTCCAAAACACCAACATTCTATGACAAATGGACAAAACCGTTAAAAACTCCTCCATAGAGAGAGTTGAGCAACTTCGGACCATCAAACTTGCTCTATGTACACTTTTTATTGTTCTTCTATGTCAAATTTTATCAATACAAGCTTACAATATTATTTCGATTCCAAAACACCAACTTTCTATGACAAATGGACAAAAGCGTTAAAAGCTCCCCCATAAAGAGAGTTGAGCAACTTCAGAGCATCAAAGTTGCTCTGTATACACTTTTTATTGTTTTTCGATGTCATATTTTATGAATACAAGCTTCCAAGATTATTTCGATTCCAAAACATCAAATTTCTATGACAAATGGACAAAACCATTAAAAGCTCCTCCATAGAGAGAGTTGAGCAAGTTCGGGCCATCAAAGCTGCTAGGCGTACACTTTTTACTATTCTTCTATGTCAAATTTTACCAGTATAGGCTTCGTAGATTATTTCGATGACAAAACACCAACTTTCTATGAGACAAATGGACAAAACCGTTAAAAGCTCCTCCATAGAGAGAGTTGAGCAACTTCGGACCATCAAACTTGTTCTATGTACAATTTTTATTGTTCTTCTATGTCAAATTTTATGAATACAAGCTTCCTAGATTATTTCGATTACAAAACATCAACTTTCTATGACAAATGGACAAAAGCGTTAAAAGCTCCTACATAGAGAGAGTTGAGCATCTTCGGACCATCAAAGTTTCTCGGTGTACACTTTTTATTGTTCTTCTATGTCAAATTTTATGAATACAAGCTTCCAAGATTATTTCGATTCCAAACCACCAACTTTCTATGGTAAATGGAAAAAACCTCTAAAAGCTCCTCCATAGAGAAAGTTGAGCAAGTTCGAACACCCAAATTTGCTCGTCGAACACTTTTTACAATTCTTCTATGTCAAATTTTACGACTATAAGCTTCCTAGATTATTTCGATGGCAAAACATCAACTTTCTATGACAAATGGACAAAAGCGCTAAAAGCTCCTTCATACAGAGATTGGAGCATGTTCGGACCATCAAAGTTTCTCGGTGTACACTTTTTATTGTTCCTCTATGTCAAATTTTATGAGTATAAGCTTCCTAGATTTTTTCGATACCAAAACACCAACTTTCTATAACAAATGGACAAAACTGTTAAAAGCTACTCCATAGAGTGAGTTGAGCATGTTTGGACCATAAAAGTTGTTCGACGTTCACTTTTTACGATTCTTCTATGTCAAATTATACGAGTATAGGCTTCCTAGATTATTTCGATGACAAAACACCAACTTTCTATGACAAATGGACAAAAAAGCTAAAAGCTCCTCCATAGAGAGGGTTGAGCAACTTCGGACCATCAATGTCGCTCGAGATACACTTTTTATTGTTCTTCTATGTCAAATTTTATGAATACAAGCTTCCAAGATTATTTCGATTCCAAAACACCAAATTTCTATGACAAATGGACAAAAGCGTTAAAAGCTCCACCATAGAGAGAGTTAAGCAACTTCGGACCATCAAAGTTGCTCGATGTACACTTTTTATTGTTCTTCTATGTCAAATTTTACGAGTATAAGCTTCGTAGATTATATCGATGCCAAAACACCAACTTTCTATGAAAAATGGAAAAAACCGTTGAAAGCTCCTACATAGAGGAGTTGAACAAGTTCGGACCATCAAAGTTGCTCTGCGTACACTTTTTACTATTATTCTATGTCAAATTTTGCGAGTATAAGCTTCCTAGATTATTTTGATGACAAAACACCAACTTTCTATGAGACAAATGGACAAAACCGTTAAAAGCTCTTCCATAGAGAGAGTTGAGCAACTTCGGACCATCAAACTTGTTCTACGTACACTTTTTATTGTTCTTCTATGTCAAATTTTATGAATACAAGCTTACAAGATTATTTCGATTCCAAAACACCAACTTTCTATGACAAATGGACAAAACAGTTAAAAACTCCTCCATAGAGAGAGTTGAGCAACTTCGGACCATCAAACTTCCTCTATGTACACTTTTTATTGTTCTTCTATGTCAAATTTTATGAATACAAGCTTACGAGATTATTTCGATTCCAAAACACCAACTTTCTATGACAAATGGACAAAAGCGTTAAAAGCTCCCCCAAAAAGAGAGTTGAGCAACTTCAGAGCATCAAAGTTGCTCTGTGTACACTTTTTATTGTTTTTCTATATCATATTTTATGAATACAAGCTTCCAAGATTATTTCGATTCCAAGACATCAAATTTCTATGACAAATGGACAAAACCGTTAAAAGCTCCTCCATAGAGAGAGTTGAGCAAGTTCGGGCCATCAAAGTTGCTAGGCGTACACTTTTTACTATTCTTCTATGTCAAATTTTACGAGTATAGGCTTCGTAGACTATTTCGATGACAAAACATCAACTTTCTATGGTAAATGGACAAAACCGTTAAAAGCTCCTCCATCGAGGTAGTTGAGCAACTTTGGACCATCAAAGTTGCTCTGTTTACACTTTTTATTGTTCTTCTATGTCAAATTTTATGAGTATAAGCTTCGTAGATTATTTCGATGCCAAAACACCAACTTTCTATGAAAAATGGACAAAACCGTTGGAAGCTCCTACATAGAGAGAGTTGCACAAGTTCGGACCATCAAAGTTGCTCGGCGTACACTTTTCACTGTTCTTCTATGTCAAATTTTACGATTATAAGCTTCCTAGATTATTTCGATGGCAAAACATCAACTTTCTATAACGAACGGACAAAAGCGTTAAAAGCTCCTTCATAGAGAGAATTGATCATCTTCCGACCATCAAATTTTCTCCGTGTACACTTTTTATAGTTCTCTATGTGAAATTTTACGAGTATAAGCTTCCTAGATTATTTCGATGACAAAACACCAACTTTCTGTGAGGCAAATTGACCAAACCGTTAAAAGCTCCTCCATAGAAAGAGTTGAGAAACTTCGGACCATCAAAGTTGCTCTATGTACACTTTTTATGGTTCTTCTATGTCAAGTTTTATGAATACAAGCTTGCAAGATTATTTTGATTCCAAAACACCAACTTTCTAGACAAATGGACAAAACCGTTAAAAGCTCCTCCAAAGAGAGAGTGCAGCACTTTCGACCATCAAAGTTGCTCCGAATACACTTTTTATTGTTCTTCTATGTCAAATTTTACGAGTATAAGCTTCCTAGATTATTTCGATGCCAAAACACCAACTTTGTATGACAAATGGACAAAACCGTTAAAAGCTCCTCCATAGAGAGAGTTGAGCAACTTCGGACCATCAAAGATGCTCAGTGTACACTTTTTATTGTTCTTATATGTCAAATTTTATGAGTATAAGTTTCTAGATTATTTCGATGCCAAAACACCAACTTTCTATGACAAATGGACAAAACCGTTAAAAACTCCTCCGTAAAGAGAGTTTAACAACTTCGGACCATCAAAGTTACTCGGGATAGAATTTTTATTGTTCTTCTATGTCAAGTTTTATGTGTATAGGCTTCCAAGATTATTTCGTTTCCAAAACACTAACTTTCTATGACAAATGGACAAAACCGTTAAAAGCTCGTCCATATAGAGAGTTGAGCAACTTCGTACAATCAAAGTTGCTCGGTGTACACTTTTTATTGTTCTTCTATGTCAAATTTTCTGAGTATAAGCTTCCTAGATTATTTCGATGCCAAAACACCAACTTTCTATGACAAATGGACAAAACCGTTAAAAGTTCCTCCATAGAGAGAGTTGAGCAACTTCGGACCATCAAAGTTGCTCTATGTACACTTTTTATTGTTCTTCTATGTCAAAATTTTATGAATACAAGCTTCCAACATTATTTCGATTCCAAAACATCAACTTTCTATGAGACAAATGGACAAAATAGTTAAAAGCTCCTTCATAGAGAGGGTTGAGCACCTTCGGACCATCAAAGTTTTCTGGTGTACACTTTTTATTGTTCTTCTATGTGAAATTTGACGAGTATAAGCTTCCTAGATTATTTCGATGACAAAACACCAACTTTCTGTGAGACAAATTGACAAAACCATTAAAAGTTCCTCCATAGAGAGAGTTGAACAAGTTCGGACCATCAAAGTTGCTCGGCGTACACTTTTTACTATTATTCTATATCAAATTTTACAAGTATAAGCTTCCTAGATTATTTCGATGGCAAAACATCAACTTTCTATGACAAATGGACAAAAGCGTTAAAAGCACCTTCATTGAGAGAGTTGAGCATCTTCGGACCATCAAAGTTTCCCGGTGTACACTTTTTATTGTTCTTCTATGTGAATTTTTACGAGTATAAGCTTCCTAGATTATTTCGATGACAAAACACCAACTTTCTGTGAGACAAATTGACAAAACCATCTAAAGTTCCTCCATAGAGAGAGTTGAGCAACTTCGGACCATCAAAGTTGCTCTATGTACACTTTTTATTGTTCTTCTATGTCAAATTTTATGAATACAAGCTTCCAAGATTATTTCGATTCCAAAACATCAACTTTCTATGACAAATGGACAACACTGTTAAAAGCTCTTCCATAAAGAGAGTTGAGCAACTTTAGAGCATTAAAGTTGCTCTGTGTACACTTTTTATTACTCTTCAATGTCAAATTTTATGAATACAAGCTTCCAAGATTATTTCGATTCCAAAACATCAAATTTCTATGACAAATGGAGAAAACCGTTAAAAGCTCCTCCATAGAGAGAGTTGAGCACCTTCGGACCATCAAAGTTTTCTGGTGTACACTTTTTATTGTTCTTCTATGTGAAATTTTACGAGTATAAGCTTCCTAGATTATTTCGATGACAAAACAATAACTTTCTATAACAAATGGACAAAACCATTAAAAGCTCCTCCATTGAGAGAGTTGAGCAAGTTCGGACAACCAAAGTTGCACGGAGCATACTTTTTACTATTCTTCTATATCTGATTTTACGAGAATGGGCTTGCTAGATTATTTCCATGCCAAAACACCAACTTTCTATGACAAATTAAAAAAACCGTTGAAAGCTCCTACATAGAGGGAGTTGAACAAGTTCGGACCATCAAAGTTGCTCGGCGTACACTTTTTACTATTCTTCTATGTCAAATTTTACGAGTATAAGCTTCCTAGATTATTTTGATGGCAAAACATCAACTTTCTATGACAAATGGACAAAAGCGTTAAAAGCACCATCATAGAGAGAGTTGAGCACATTCGGACCATCAAAGTTTCTCAGTGTCACTTTTTATTGTTCTTCTATGTGAAATTTTACGAGTATAAGCTTCCTAGATTATTTCGATGACAAAACACCAACTTTCTGTGAGACAAATTGACAAAACCATTAAAAGTTCCTCCATAGAGAGAGTTGAGCAACTTCGGACCAACAAAGTTGCTCTATGTACACTTTTTATTGTTCTTCTATATCAAATTTTATGAATACAAGCTTCCAAGATTATTTCGATTCCAAAACATCAACTTTCTATGACAAATGGACAACACCGTTAAAAGCTCCTCCATAAAGAGAGTTGAGCAACTTTAGCGCATCAAAGTTGCTCTGTGTACACTTTTATTACTCTTCTATGTCAAATTTTATGAATACAAGCTTCCAAGATTATTTCGATTCCAAAACATCAAATTTCTATGACAAATGGACAAAACCGTTAAAAGCTCCTCCATAGAGAGAGTTGAGCAACTTAGGACCATCAAAGTTGCTCTGTGTACAGTTTTTATTGTTCTTCTATGTCAAATTTTACGAGTATAAGCTTCGTAGATTATTTCGATGCCAAATCACCAACTTTCTATGAAAAATGGACAAAACCGTTGAAAGCTCCTACATAGAGAGAGTTGAACAAGTTCGGACCATCAAAGTTGCTCGGCGTACACTTTTTACTATTATTCTATATCAAATTTTACAAGTATAAGCTTCCTAGATTATTTCGATGGCAAAACATCAACTTTCTATGACAAATGGACAAAAGCGTTAAAAGCACCTTCATTGAGAGAGTTGAGCATCTTCGGACCATCAAAGTTTCCCGGTGTACACTTTTTATTGTTCTTCTATGTGAAATTTTACGAGTATAAGCTTCCTAGATTATTTCGATGACAAAACACCAACTTTCTGTGAGACAAATTGACAAAACCATTAAAAGTTCCTCCATAGAGAGAGTTGAGCAACTTCGGACCATCAAAGTTGCTCTATGTACACTTTTTATTGTTCTTCTATGTCAAATTTTATGAATACAAGCTTCCAAGATTATTTCGATTCCAAAACATCAACTTTCTATGACAAATGGACAACACCGTTAAAAGCTCTTCCATAAAAAGAGTTGAGCAACTTTAGAGAATCAAAGTTGCTCTGTGTACACTTTTTATTACTCTTCAATGTCAAATTTTATGAATACAAGCTTCCAAGATTATTTCGATTCCAAAACATCAAATTTCTATGACAAATGGAGAAAACCGTTAAAAGCTCCTCCATAGAGAGAGTTGAGCAACTTCGGACCATCAAAGTTGCTCTGTGTACAGTTTTTATTGTTCTTCTATGTCAAATTTTACGAGTATAAGCTTCGTAGATTATTTCGATGCCAAAACACCAACTTTCTATGAAAAATGTAGAAAACAGTTGAAACCTCCTACATAGAGAGAGAAGAACAAGTTCGGACCATCAAAGTTGCTCGGCGTACACTTTTTACTATTATTCTATATCAAATTTTACAAGTATAAGCTTCCTAGATTATTTCGATGGCAAAACATCAACTTTCTATGACAAATGGACAAAAGCGTTAAAAGCACCTTCATAGAGAGAGTTGAGCATCTTCGGACCATCAAAGTTTCCCGGTGTACACTTTTTATTGTTCTTCAATGTAAAATTTTACGAGTATAAGCTTCCTAGATTATTTCGATGACAAAACACCAACTTTCTATGACAAATGGACAAAAGCGTTAAAAGCACCTTCATAGAGAGAGTTGAGCATCTTCAGACCATCAAAGTTTCCCGGTGTACACTTTTTATTGTTCTTCTATGTGAAATTTTACGAGTATAAGCTTCCTAGATTATTTCGATGACAAAACACCAACTTTCTGTGAGACAAATTGACAAAACCATTAAAAGTTCCTCCATAGAGAGAGTTGAGCAACTTCGGACCATCAAAGTTGTTCTATGTACACTTTTTATTGTTCTTCTATGTCAAATTTTATGAATACAAGCTTCCAAGATTATTTCGATTCCAAAACATCAACTTTCTATGACAAATGGACAACACCGTTAAAAGCTCTTCCATAAAGAGAGTTGTGTAACTTTAGAGCATCAAAGTTGCTCTGTGTACGCTTTTTATTACTCTTCTATGTCAAATTTTATGAATACAAGCTTCCAAGATTATTTTGATTCCAAAACATCAACTTTCTATGGTAAATGGACAAAACCGTTAAAAGCTCCTCCATAAAGGGAGTTGAGCAACTTTGGACCATCAAAGTTGCTCTGTTTACACTTTTTATTGTTCTTCTATGTCAAATTTTATGAGTATAAGCTTCGTAGATTATTTCGATGCCAAAACACCAACTTTCTATGAAAAATGGACAAAACCGTTGGAAGCTCCTTCATAGAGAGAGTTGCACAAGTTCGGACCATCAAAGTTGCTCGGCGTACACTTTTCACTATTCTTCTATGTCAAATTTTACGATTATAAGCTTTCTAGATTATTTCGATGGCAAAACATCAACTTTCTATAACGAACGGACAAAAGCGTTAAAAGCTCCTTCATAGAGAGAATTGATCATCTTCGGACCATCAAATTTTCTCCGTGTACACTTTTTATAGTTCTCTATGTGAAATTTTACGAGTATAAGCTTCCTAGATTATTTCGATGACAAAACACCAACTTTCTGTGAGGCAAATTGACCAAACCGTTAAAAGCTCCTCCATAGAAAGAGTTGAGAAACTTCGGACCATCAAAGTTGCTCTATGTACACTTTTTATGGTTCTTCTATGTCAAGTTTTATGAATACAAGCTTTCAAGATTATTTTGATTCCAAAACACCAACTTTCTATGACAAATGGACAAAACCGTTAAATGCTCCTCCAAAGAGAGAGTGCAACAATTTTGACCATCAAAGTTGCTCCGAATACACTTTTTATTGTTCTTCTATGTCAAATTTTACGAGTATAAGCTTCCTAGATTATTTCAATGCCAAAACACCAACTTTCTATGACAAATGGACAAAACCGTTAAAAGCTCCTCCATAGAGAGAGTTGAGCAACTTCTGACCATCAAAGATGCTCGGTGTACAATTTTTATTGTTCTTATATGTCAAATTTTATGAGTATAAGTTTCTAGATTATTTCGATGCCAAAACACCAACTTTCTATGACAATTGGACAAAACCGTTAAAAACTCCTCCGTAAAGAGAGTTGAACAACTTCGGACCATCAAAGTTACTCGGGATAGAATTTTTATTGTTCTTCTATGTCAAGTTTTATGTCTATAGGCTTCCAAGATTATTTCGATTCCAAAACACTAACTTTCTATGACAAATAGACAAAACCGTTAAAAGCTCGTCCATATAGAGAGTTGAGCAACTTCGGACAATCAAAGTTGCTCGGTGTACACATTTTATTGTTCTTCTATGTCAAATTTTCTGAGTATAAGCTTCCTAGATTATTTCGATGCCAAAACACCAACTTTCTATGACAAATGGACAAAACCGTTAAAAGCTCCTCCATAGAGAGAGTTGAGCAACTTCGGAGCATCAAAGTTGCTCTGTGTACACTTTTTGTTGTTCTTCTATGTCATATTTTATGAATACAAGCTTCCCAGATTATTTCAATACCCAAAACACCAACTTTCTACGTCAAATGGATAAAACCGTTAAAAGCTCCTCCATAAAGAGAGTTGAGCAACTTCAGAGCATCAAAGTTGCTCTGTGTACACTTTCTATTGTTCTTCTATGTCATATTTTATTAATACAAGCTTCCAAGATTATTTCGATTCCAAAACACCAACTTTCTACGACAAATGGTTAAAACCGTTAAAAGCTCCTCCATAGAGAGTTGACCAACTTCAGACCATCAAAGATGCTCGGTGTACACTTTTTATTGTTCTTATATGTTAAATTTTATGAGTATAGGCTTCCTAGATTATTTCGATTCCAAAACACCAACATTCTATGACAAATGGACAAAACTGTTAAAAGCTCCTCCGTAGAGAGAGTTGAGCAAGTTCGGACCATCAAAGTTGCTCGGTGTACACCTTTTATTGTTCTTCTATGTCAAATTTTCTGAGTATAAGCTTCCTAGATTATTTCGATGCCAAAACACCAACTTTCTATAACAAATAGACAAAACCGTTAAAAGCTCATCCATAGAGAGAGTTGAGCAACTTCAGAGCATCAAAGTTGTTGTGTGTACACTTTTTATTGTTCTTCTGTGTCATATTTTATGAATACAAGCTTCCCAGACTATTTCAATACCCAGATAACCAACTTTCTACGTCAAATGGACAAAACAGTTAGAAGCTCCTCCATAAAGAGAGTTGAGCAACTTCAAAGCATCAAAGTTGCTCTGTGCACACTTTTTATTGTTCCTCTATGTCATATTTTATGAGTACAAGCTTCCAAGATTATTTCGATTCCAAAACACCAACTTTCTATGACAAATGGACAAAAGCGTTAAAAGTTCTTTCATAGAGAGAGTTGAGCACCTTCGGACCATCAAAGTTTCTCAGTGTACACTTTTTATTGTTCTTCTATGTGAAATTTTACGAGTATAAGCTTCCTAGATTATTTCGATGACAAAACACGAACTTTCTGTGAGACAAATTGACAAAACCACTAAAAGTTCCTCCATAGAGAGAGTTGAGCAACTTCGGACCATCAAAGTTGCTCTATGTACACTTTTTATTGTTCTTCTATGTCAAATTTTATGAATACAAGCTTCCAAGATTATTTCGATTCCAAAACATCAACTTTCTACGAGACAAATGGACAAAACCGTTAAAAGCTCCTTCATAGAGAGAGTTGAGCACCTTCGGACCATCAAAGTTTTCTGGTGTACACTTTTTATTGTTCTTCTATGTGAAATTTTACGAGTATAAGCTTCCTAGATTATTTCGATGACAAAACAATAACTTTCTATAACAAATGGACAAAACCATTAAAAGCTCCTCCATAGAGAGAGTTGAGCAAGTTCGGACAACCAAAGTTGCACGGAGCATACTTTTTACTATTCTTCTATATCAGATTTTACGAGTATAGGCTTGCTAGATTATTTCCATGCCAAAACACCAACTTTCTATGACAAATTAAAAAAACTGTTGAAAGCTCCTACATAGAGGGAGTTGAACAAGTTCGGACCATCAAAGTTGCTCGGCGTACACTTTTTACTATTCTTCTATGTCAAATTTTACGAGTATAAGCTTCCTAGATTATTTTGATGGCAAAACATCAACTTTCTATGACAAATGGACAAAAGCTTTAAAGCACCATCATAGAGAGAGTTGAGCACATTCGGACCATCAAAGTTTCTCAGTGTACACTTTTTATTGTTCTTCTATGTGAAATTTTACGAGTATAAGCTTCCTAGATTATTTCGATGACAAAACACCAACTTTCTGTGAGACAAATTGACAAAACTATTAAAAGTTCCTCCATAGAGAGAGTTGAGCAACTTCGGACCAACAAAGTTGCTCTATGTACACTTTTTATTGTTCTTCTATATCAAATTTTATGAATACAAGCTTCCAAGACTATTTCGATTCCAAAACATCAAATTTCTATGACAAATGGACAAAACCGTTAAAAGCTCCTCCATAGAGAGAGTTGAGCAACTTCGGAGCATCAAAGTTGCTCTGTGTACAGTTTTTATTGTTCTTCTATGTCAAATTTTACGAGTATAAGCTTTGTAGATTATTTCGATGCCAAAACACCAACTTTCTATGAAAAATAGACAAAACCTTTGAAAGCTCCTACATAGAGAGAGTTGAACAAGTTCGGACCATCAAAGTTGCTCGGCGTACACTTTTTACTATTATTCTATATCAAATTTTACAAGTATAAGCTTCCTAGATTATTTCGATGGCAAAACATCAACTTTCTATGACAAATGGACAAAAGCGTTAAAAGCACCTTCATTGAGAGAGTTGAGCATCTTCGGACCATCAAATTTTCCCGGTGTACACTTTTTATTGTTCTTCTATGTGAAATTTTACGAGTATAAGCTTCCTAGATTATTTCGATGACAAAACACCAACTTTCTGTGAGACAAATTGACAAAACCATTAAAAGTTCCTCCATAGAGAGAGTTGAGCAACTTCGGACCATCAAAGTTGTTCTATGTACACTTTTTATTGTTCTTCTATGTCAAATTTTATGAATACAAGCTTCCAAGATTATTTCGATTCCAAAACATCAACTTTCTATGAGACAAATGGACAAAACCGTTAAAAGCTCCTTCATAGAGAGAGTTGAGCACCTTCGGACCATCAAAGTTTTCTGGTGTACACTTTTTATTGTTCTTCTATGTGAAATTTTATGAGTATAAGATTCCTAGATTATTTCGATGACAAAACAATAACTTTCTATAACAAATGGACAAAACCATTAAAAGCTCCTCCATAGAGAGAGTTGAGCAAGTTCGGACAACCAAAGTTGCACGGAGCATACTTTTTACTATTCTTCTATATCAGATTTTACGAGTATATGCTTGCTAGATTATTTCCATGCCAAAACACCAACTTTCTATGACAAATTAAAAAAACCGTTGAAAGCTCCTACATAGAGGGAGTTGAACAAGTTCGGACCATCAAAGTTGCTCGGCGTACACTTTTTACTATTCTTCTATGTCAAATTTTACGAGTATAAGCTTCCTAGATTATTTTGATGGCAAAACATCAACTTTCTATGACAAATGGACAAAATCTTTAAAGCACCATCATAGAGAGAGTTGAGCACATTCGGACCATCAAAGTTTCTCAGTGTACACTTTTTATTGTTCTTCTATGTGAAATTTTACGAGTATAAGCTTCCTAGATTATTTCGATGACAAAACACCAACTTTCTGTGAGACAAATTGACAAAACCATTAAAAGTTCCTCCATAGAGAGAGTTGAGCAACTTCGGACCAACAAAGTTGCTCTATGTACACTTTTTATTGTTCTTCTATATCAAATTTTATGAATACAAGCTTCCAAGATTATTTCGATTCCAAAACATCAAATTTCTATGACAAATGGACAAAACCGTTAAAAGCTCCTCCATAGAGTGAGTTGAGCAACTTCGGACCATCAAAGTTGCTCTGTGTACAGTTTTTATTGTTCTTCTATGTCAAATTTTACGAGTATAAGCTTCGTAGATTATTTCGATGCCAAAACACCAACTTTCTATGAAAAATGGACAAAACCGTTGAAAGCTCCTACATAGAGAGAGTTGAACAAGTTCGGACCATCAAAGTTGCTCGGCGTACACTTTTTACTATTATTCTATATCAAATTTTACAAGTATAAGCTTCCTAGATTATTTCGATGGCAAAACATCAACTTTCTATGACAAATGGACAAAAGCGTTAAAAGCACCTTCATTGAGAGAGTTGAGCATCTTCGGACCATCAAAGTTTCCCGGTGTACACTTTTTATTGTTCTTCTATGTGAAATTTTACGAGTATAAGCTTAATAGATTATTTCGATGACAAAACACCAACTTTCTGTGAGACAAATTGACAAAACCATTAAAAGTTCCTCCATAGAGAGAGTTGAGCAACTTTGGACCAACAAAGTTGCTCTATGTACACTTTTTATTGTTCTTCTATATCAAATTTTATGAATACAAGCTTCCAAGATTATTTCGATTCCAAAACATCAAATTTCTATGACAAATGGACAAAACCGTTAAAAGCTCCTCCATAGAGAGAGTTGAGCAACTTCGGACCATCAAAGTTGCTCTGTGTACAGTTTTTATTGTTCTTCTATGTCAAATTTTACGAGTATAAGCTTCGTAGATTATTTCGATGCCAAAACACCAACTTTCTATGAAAAATGGACAAAACCTTTGAAAGCTCCTACATAGAGAGAGTTGAACAAGTTCGGACCATCAAAGTTGCTCGGCGTACACTTTTTACTATTATTCTATATCAAATTTTACAAGTATAAGCTTCCTAGATTATTTCGATGGCAAAACATCAACTTTCTATGACAAATGGACAAAAGCATTAAAAGCACCTTCATTGAGAGAGTTGAGCATCTTCGGACCATCAAAGTTTCCCGGTGTACACTTTTTATTGTTCTTCTATGTGAAATTTTACGAGTATAAGCTTCCTAGATTATTTCGATTACAAAACACCAACTTTCTGTGAGACAAATTGACAAAACCATTAAAAGTTCCTCCATAGAGAGAGTTGAGCAACTTCGGACCATCAAAGTTGTTCTATGTACACTTTTTATTGTTCTTCTATGTCAAATTTTATGAATACAAGCTTCCAAGATTATTTCGATTCCAAAACATCAACTTTCTATGAGACAAATGGACAAAACCGTTAAAAGCTCCTTCATAGAGAGAGTTGAGCACCTTCGGACCATCAAAGTTTTCTGGTGTACACTTTTTATTGTTCTTCTATGTGAAATTTTACGAGTATAAGATTCCTAGATTATTTCGATGACAAAACAATAACTTTCTATAACAAATGGACAAAACCATTAAAAGCTCCTCCATAGAGAGAGTTGAGCAAGTTCGGACAACCAAAGTTGCACGGAGCATACTTTTTACTATTCTTCTATATCAGATTTTACGAGTATATGCTTGCTAGATTATTTCCATGCCAAAACACCAACTTTCTATGACAAATTAAAAAAACCGTTGAAAGCTCCTACATAGAGGGAGTTGAACAAGTTCGGACCATCAAAGTTGCTCGGCGTACACTTTTTACTATTCTTCTATGTCAAATTTTACGAGTATAAGCTTCCTAGATTATTTTGATGGCAAAACATCAACTCTCTATGACAAATGGACAAAATCTTTAAAGCACCATCATAGAGAGAGTTGAGCACATTCGGACCATCAAAGTTTCTCAGTGTACACTTTTTATTGTTCTTCTATGTGAAATTTTACGAGTATAAGCTTCCTAGATTATTTCGATGACAAAACACCAACTTTCTGTGAGACAAATTGACAAAACCATTAAAAGTTCCTCCATAGAGAGAGTTGAGCAACTTCGGACCAACAAAGTTGCTCTATGTACACTTTTTATTGTTCTTCTATATCAAATTTTATGAATACAAGCTTCCAAGATTATTTCGATTCCAAAACATCAAATTTCTATGACAAATGGACAAAACCGTTAAAAGCTCCTCCATAGAGTGAGTTGAGCAACTTCGGACCATCAAAGTTGCTCTGTGTACAGTTTTTATTGTTCTTCTATGTCAAATTTTACGAGTATAAGCTTCGTAGATTATTTCGATGCCAAAACACCAACTTTCTATGAAAAATGGACAAAACCGTTGAAAGCTCCTACATAGAGAGAGTTGAACAAGTTCGGACCATCAAAGTTGCTCGGCGTACACTTTTTACTATTATTCTATATCAAATTTTACAAGTATAAGCTTCCTAGATTATTTCGATGGCAAAACATCAACTTTCTATGACAAATGGACAAAAGCGTTAAAAGCACCTTCATTGAGAGAGTTGAGCATCTTCGGACCATCAAAGTTTCCCGGTGTACACTTTTTATTGTTCTTCTATGTAAAATTTTACGAGTATAAGCTTAATAGATTATTTCGATGACAAAACACCAACTTTCTGTGAGACAAATTGACAAAACCATTAAAAGTTCCTCCATAGAGAGAGTTGAGCAACTTTGGACCAACAAAGTTGCTCTATGTACACTTTTTATTGTTCTTCTATATCAAATTTTATGAATACAAGCTTCCAAGATTATTTCGATTCCAAAACATCAAATTTCTATGACAAATGGACAAAACCGTTAAAAGCTCCTCCATAGAGAGAGTTGAGCAACTTCGGACCATCAAAGTTGCTCTGTGTACAGTTTTTATTGTTCTTCTATGTCAAATTTTACGAGTATAAGCTTCGTAGATTATTTCGATGCCAAAACACCAACTTTCTATGAAAAATGGACAAAACCTTTGAAAGCTCCTACATAGAGAGAGTTGAACAAGTTCGGACCATCAAAGTTGCTCGGCGTACACTTTTTACTATTATTCTATATCAAATTTTACAAGTATAAGCTTCCTAGATTATTTCGATGGCAAAACATCAACTTTCTATGACAAATGGACAAAAGCATTAAAAGCACCTTCATTGAGAGAGTTGAGCATCTTCGGACCATCAAAGTTTCCCGGTGTACACTTTTTATTGTTCTTCTATGTGAAATTTTACGAGTATAAGCTTCCTAGATTATTTCGATTACAAAACACCAACTTTCTGTGAGACAAATTGACAAAACCATTAAAAGTTCCTCCATAGAGAGAGTTGAGCAACTTCGGACCATCAAAGTTGTTCTATGTACACTTTTTATTGTTCTTCTATGTCAAATTTTATGAATACAAGCTTCCAAGATTATTTCGATTCCAAAACATCAACTTTCTATGAGACAAATGGACAAAACCGTTAAAAGCTCCTTCATAGAGAGAGTTGAGCACCTTCGAACCATCAAAGTTTTCTGGTGTACACTTTTTATTGTTCTTCTATGTGAAATTTTACGAGTATAAGATTCCTAGATTATTTCGATGACAAAACAATAACTTTCTATAACAAATGGACAAAACCATTAAAAGCTCCTCCATAGAGAGAGTTGAGCAAGTTCGGACAACCAAAGTTGCACGGAGCATACTTTTTACTATTCTTCTATATCAGATTTTACGAGTATATGCTTGCTAGATTATTTCCATGCCAAAACACCAACTTTCTATGACAAATTAAAAAAACCGTTGAAAGCTCCTACATAGAGGGAGTTGAACAAGTTCGGACCATCAAAGTTGCTCGGCGTACACTTTTTACTATTCTTCTATGTCAAATTTTACGAGTATAAGCTTCCTAGATTATTTTGATGGCAAAACATCAACTTTCTATGACAAATGGACAAAAGCTTTAAAGCACCATCATAGAGAGAGTTGAGCACATTCGGACCATCAAAGTTTCTCAGTGTACACTTTTTATTGTTCTTCTATGTGAAATTTTACGAGTATAAGCTTCCTAGATTATTTCGATGACAAAACACCAACTTTCTGTGAGACAAATTGACAAAACCATTAAAAGTTCCTCCATAGAGAGAGTTGAGCAACTTCGGACCAACAAAGTTGCTCTATGTACACTTTTTATTGTTCTTCTATATCAAATTTTATGAATACAAGCTTCCAAGATTATTTCGATTCCAAAACATCAAATTTCTATGACAAATGGAGAAAACCGTTAAAAGCTCCTCCATAGAGAGAGTTGAGCAACTTCGGACGATCAAAGTTGCTCTGTGTACAGTTTTTATTGTTCTTCTATGTCAAATTTTACGAGTATAAGCTTCGTAGATTATTTCGATGCCAAAACACCAACTTTCTATGAAAAATGGACATAACCGTTGAAAGCTCCTACATAGAGAGAGTTGAACAAGTTCGGACCATCAAAGTTGCTCGGCGTACACTTTTTACTATTATTTTATATCAAATTTTACAAGTATAAGCTTCCTAGATTATTTCGATGGCAAAACATCAACTTTCTATGACAAATGGACAAAAGCTTTGAAAGCACCTTCATAGAGAGAGTTGAGCATCTTCGGACCATCAAAGTTTCCCGGTGTACACTTTTTATTGTTCTTCAATGTGAAATTTTACGAGCATAAGCTTCCTAGATTATTTCGATGACAAAACACCAACTTTCTATGACAAATGGACAAAAGCGTTAAAAGCACCTTCATAGAGAGAGTTGAGCATCTTCAGACCATCAAAGTTTCCCGGTGTACACTTTTTATTGTTCTTCTATGTGAAATTTTACGAGTATAAGCTTCCTAGATTATTTCGATGACAAAACACCAACTTTCTGTGAGACAAATTGACAAAACCATTAAAAGTTCCTCCATAGAGAGAGTTGAGCAACTTCGGACCATCAAAGTTGCTCTATGTACACTTTTTATTGTTTTTCTATGTCAACTTTTATGAATACAAGCTTCCAAGATTATTTCGATTCCAAAACATCAACTTTCTATGACAAATGGACAACACCGTTAAAAGCTCTTCCATAAAGAGAGTTGAGCAACTTTAGAGCATCAAAGTTGCTCTGTGTACGATTTTTATTACTCTTCTATGTCAGATTTTATGAATACAAGCTTCCAAGATTATTTCGATTCCAAAACATCAAATTTCTTTGAAAAATGGACAAAACCTTTAAAAGCTCCTCCATAGAGAGAGTTGAGCAACTTCGGACCATCAAAGTTGCTCTGTGTACAGTTTTTATTGTTCTTCTATGTGAAATTTTACGAGTATAAGCTTCGTAGATTATTTCGATGCCAAAACACCAACTTTCTATGAAAAATGGACAAAACCGTTGAAAGCTCCTACATAGAGAGAGTTGAACAAGTTCGGACCATCAAAGTTGCTCGGCGTACACTTTTTACTATTATTCTATATCAAATTTTACAAGTATAAGCTTCCTGGATTATTTCGATGGCAAAACAACAACTTTCTATGACAAATGGACAAAAGCGTTAAAAGCACCTTCATAGAGAGAGTTGAGCATCTTCGGAGCAACAAAGTTTCCCGGTGTACACTTTTTGTTGTTCTTCTATTTGAAATTTTACGAGTATAAGCTTCCTAGATTATTTCGATGACAAAACACCAACTTTCTGTGAGACAAATTGACAAAACCATTAAAAGTTCCTCCATAGAGAGAGTTGAGCAACTTCGGACCAACAAAGTTGCTCTATGTACACTTTTTATTGTTCTTCTATATCAAATTTTATGAATACAGGCTTCCAAGATTATTTCGATTCCAAAACATCAAATTTCTATGACAAATGGACAAAACCGTTAAAAGCTCCTCCATAGAGTGAGTTGAGCAACTTCGGACCATCAAAGTTGCTCTGTGTACAGTTTTTATTGTTCTTCTATGTCAAATTTTACGAGTATAAGCTTCGTAGATTATTTCGATGCCAAAACACCAACTTTCTATGAAAAATGGACAAAACCGTTGAAAGCTCCTACATAGAGAGAGTTGAACAAGTTCGGACCATCAAAGTTGCTCGGCGTACACTTTTTACTATTATTCTATATCAAATTTTACAAGTATAAGCTTCCTAGATTATTTCGATGGCAAAACATCAACTTTCTATGACAAATGGACAAAAGCGTTAAAAGCACCTTCATTGAGAGAGTTGAGCATCTTCGGACCATCAAAGTTTCCCGGTGTACACTTTTTATTGTTCTTCTATGTGAAATTTTACGAGTATAAGCTTCCTAGATTATTTCGATGAAAAAACACCAACTTTCTGTGAGACAAATTGACAAAACCATTAAAAGTTCCTCCATAGAGAGAGTTGAGCAACTTCGGACCATCAAAGTTGCTCTATGTACACTTTTTATTGTTCTTCTATGTCAAATTTTATGAATACAAGCTTCCAAGATTATTTCGATTCCAAAACATCAACTTTCTATGACAAATGGACAACACCGTTAAAAGCTCCTCCATAGAGTGAGTTGAGCAACTTCGGACCATCAAAGTTGCTCTGTGTACAGTTTTATTGTTCTTCTATGTCAAATTTTACGAGTATAAGCTTCGTAGATTATTTCGATGCCAAAACACCAACTTTCTATGAAAAATGGACAAAAGCGTTGAAAGCTCCTACATAGAGAGAGTTGAAGAAGTTCGGACCATCAAAGTTGCTCGGCGTACACTTTTTACTATTATTCTATATCAAATTTTACAAGTATAAGCTTCCTAGATTATTTCGATGGCAAAACATCAACTTTCTATGACAAATGGACAAAAGCGTTAAAAGCACCTTCATTGAGAGAGTTGAGCATCTTCGGACCATCAAAGTTTCCCGGTGTACACTTTTTATTGTTCTTCTATGTGAAATTTTACGAGTATAAGCTTCCTAGATTATTTCGATGAAAAAACACCAACTTTCTGTGAGACAAATTGACAAAACCATTAAAAGTTCCTCCATAGAGAGAGTTGAGCAACTTCGGACCATCAAAGTTGCTCTATGTACACTTTTTATTGTTCTTCTATGTCAAATTTTATGAATACAAGCTTCCAAGATTATTTCGATTCCAAAACATCAACTTTCTATGACAAATGGACAACACCGTTAAAAGCTCTTCCATAAAGAGAGTTGAGCAACTTTAGAGCATCAAAGTTGCTCTGTGTACACTTTTTATTACTCTTCTATGTCAAATTTTATGAATACAAGCTTCCAAGATTATTTCGATTCCAAAACATCAAATTTCTATGACAAATGGACAAAACCGTTAAAAGCTCCTCCATAGAGAGAGTTGAGCAACTTCGGACGATCAAAGTTGCTCTGTGTACAGTTTTTATTGTTCTTCTATGTCAAATTTTACGAGTATAAGCTTCGTAGATTATTCCGATGCCAAAACACCAACTTTCTATGAAAAATGGACAAAACCGTTGAAAGCTCCTAAATAGAGAGAGTTGAACAAGTTCGGACCATCAAAGTTGCTCGGCGTACACTTTTTACTCTTATTCTATATCAAATTTTACAAGTATAAGCTTCCTAGATTATTTCGATGGCAAAACATCAACTTTCTATGACAAATGGACAAAAGCTTTGAAAGCACCTTCATAGAGAGAGTTGAGCATCTTCGGACCATCAAAGTTTCCCGGTGTACACTTTTTATTGTTCTTCAATGTGAAATTTTACGAGTATAAGCTTCCTAGATTATTTCGATGACAAAACACCAACTTTCTATGACAAATGGACAAAAGCGTTAAAAGCACCTTCATAGAGAGAGTTGAGCATCTTCAGAGCATCAAAGTTTCCCGGTGTACACCTTTTATTGTTCTTCTATGTGAAATTTTACGAGTATAAGCTTCCTAGATTATTTCGATGACAAAACACCAACTTTCTGTGAGACAAATTGACAAAACCATTAAAAGTTCCTCCATAGAGAGATTTGAGCAACTTCGGACCATCAAAGTTGCTCTATGTACACTTTTTATTGTTCTTCTATGTCAAATTTTATGAATACAAGCTTCCAAGATTATTTCGATTCCAAAACATCAACTTTCTATGACAAATGGACAACACCGTTAAAAGCTCTTCCATAAAGAGAGTTGAGCAACTTTAGAGCATCAAAGTTGCTCTGTGTACGCTTTTTATTACTCTTCTATGTCAAATTTTATGAATACAAGCTTCCAAGATTATTTCGATTCCAAAACATCAAATTTCTATGAAAAATGGACAAAACCTTTAAAAGCTCCTCCATAGAGAGAGTTGAGCAACTTCGGACCATCAAAGTTGCTCTGTGTACAGTTTTTATTGTTCTTCTATGTGAAATTTTACGAGTATAAGCTTCGTAGATTATTTCGATGCCAAAACACCAACTTTCTATGAAAAATGGACAAAACCGTTGAAAGCTCCTACATAGAGAGAGTTGAACAAGTTCGGACCATCAAAGTTGCTCGGCGTACACTTTTTACTATTATTCTATATCAAATTTTACAAGTATAAGCTTCCTAGATTATTTCGATGGCAAAACATCAACTTTCTATGACAAATGGACAAAAGCGTTAAAAGCACCTTCATAGAGAGAGTTGAGCATCTTCGGAGCAACAAAGTTTCCCGGTGTACACTTTTTGTTGTTCTTCTATGTGAAATTTTACGAGTATAAGCTTCCTAGATTATTTCGATGACAAAACACCAACTTTCTGTGAGACAAATTGACAAAACCATTAAAAGATCCTCCATAGAGAGAGTTGAGCAACATCGGACCATCAAAGTTGCTCTATGTACACTTTTTATTGTTCTTCTATGTCAAATTTAATGAATACAAGCTTACAAGATTATTTCGATTCCAAAACATCAAATTTCTATGACAAATGGACAACACCGTTAAAAGCTCCTCCATAAAGAGAGTTGAGAAACTTTAGAGCATCAAAGTTGCTCGGTGTACACTTTTTATTACTCTTGTATGTCAAATTTTATGAATACAAGCTTCCAAGATTATTTCGATTCCAAAACATCAAATTTCCATGACAAATGGACAAAACCGTTAAAAGCTCCTCCATAGAGAGAGTTGAGCAACTTCGGACCATCAAAGTTGCTCTATGTACACTTTTTATTGTTCTTCTATGTCAAATTTTATGAATACAAGCTTCCAAGATTATTTCGATTCCAAAACATCAACTTTCTATGACAAATGGACAACACCGTTAAAAGCTCTTCCATAAAGAGAGTTGAGCAACTTTAGAGCATCAAAGTTGCTCTGTGTACGCTTTTTATTACTCTTCTATGTCAAATTTTATGAATACAAGCTTCCAAGATTATTTCGATTCCAAAACATCAAATTTCTATGAAAAATGGACAAAACCTTTAAAAGCTCCTCCATAGAGAAAGTTGAGCAACTTCGGACCATCAAAGTTGCTCTGTGTACAGTTTTTATTGTTCTTCTATGTGAAATTTTACGAGTATAAGCTTCGTAGATTATTTCGATGCCAAAACACCAACTTTCTATGAAAAATGGACAAAACCGTTGAAAGCTCCTACATAGAGAGAGTTGAACAAGTTCGGACCATCAAAGTTGCTCGGCGTACACTTTTTACTATTATTCTATATCAAATTTTACAAGTATAAGCTTCCTAGATTATTTCGATGGCAAAACATCAACTTTCTATGACAAATGGACAAAAGCGTTAAAAGCACCTTCATAGAGAGAGTTGAGCATCTTCGGACCATCAAAGTTTCCCGGTGTACACTTTTTATTGTTCTTCTATGTGAAATTTTACGAGTATAAGCTTCCTAGATTATTTCGATGACAAAACACCAACTTTCTGTGAGACAAATTGACAAAACCATTAAAAGATCCTCCATAGAGAGAGTTGAGCAACATCGGACCATCAAAGTTGCTCTATGTACACTTTTTATTGTTCTTCTATGTCAAATTTAATGAATACAAGCTTACAAGATTATTTCGATTCCAAAACATCAAATTTCTATGACAAATGGACAACACCGTTAAAAGCTCCTCCATAAAGAGAGTTGAGAAACTTTAGAGCATCAAAGTTGCTCTGTGTACACTTTTTATTACTCTTGTATGTCAAATTTTATGAATACAAGCTTCCAAGATTATTTCGATTCCAAAACATCAAATTTCCATGACAAATGGACAAAACCGTTAAAAGCTCCTCCATAGAGAGAGTTGAGCAACTTCGGACCATCAAAGTTGCTCTATGTACACTTTTTATTGTTCTTCTATGTCAAATTTTATGAATACAAGCTTCCAAGATTATTTCGATTCCAAAACATCAACTTTCTATGACAAATGGACAACACCGTTAAAAGCTCTTCCATAAAGAGAGTTGAGCAACTTTAGAGCATCAAAGTTGCTCTGTGTACGCTTTTTATTACTCTTCTATGTCAAATTTTATGAATACAAGCTTCCAAGATTATTTCGATTCCAAAACATCAAATTTCTATGAAAAATGGACAAAACCTTTAAAAGCTCCTCCATAGAGAAAGTTGAGCAACTTCGGACCATCAAAGTTGCTCTGTGTACAGTTTTTATTGTTCTTCTATGTGAAATTTTACGAGTATAAGCTTCGTAGATTATTTCGATGCCAAAACACCAACTTTCTATGAAAAATGGACAAAACCGTTGAAAGCTCCTACATAGAGAGAGTTGAACAAGTTCGGACCATCAAAGTTGCTCGGCGTACACTTTTTACTATTATTCTATATCAAATTTTACAAGTATAAGCTTCCTAGATTATTTCGATGGCAAAACATCAACTTTCTATGACAAATGGACAAAAGCGTTAAAAGCACCTTCATAGAGAGAGTTGAGCATCTTCGGAGCAACAAAGTTTCCCGGTGTACACTTTTTGTTGTTCTTCTATTTGAAATTTTACGAGTATAAGCTTCCTAGATTATTTCGATGACAAAACACCAACTTTCTGTGAGACAAATTGACAAAACCATTAAAAGATCCTCCATAGAGAGAGTTGAGCAACATCGGACCATCAAAGTTGCTCTATGTACACTTTTTATTGTTCTTCTATGTCAAATTTAATGAATACAAGCTTACAAGATTATTTCGATTCCAAAACATCAAATTTCTATGACAAATGGACAACACCGTTAAAAGCTCCTCCATAAAGAGAGTTGAGAAACTTTAGAGCATCAAAGTTGCTCTGTGTACACTTTTTATTACTCTTGTATGTCAAATTTTATGAATACAAGCTTCCAAGATTATTTCGATTCCAAAACATCAAATTTCCATGACAAATGGACAAAACCGTTAAAAGCTCCTCCATAGAGAGAGTTGAGCAACTTCGGACCATCAAAGTTGCTCTGTGTACAGTTTTTATTGTTCTTCTATGTCAAATTTTACGAGTATAAGCTTCGTAGATTATTTCGATTCCAAAACACACACTTTCTATGAAAAATGGACAAAACCGTTGAAAGCTCCTACATAGAGAGAGTTGAACAAGTTCGGACCATCAAAGTTGCTCGGCGTACACTTTTTACTATTATTCTATATCAAATTTTACAAGTATAAGCTTCCTAGATTATTTCGATGGCAAAACATCAACTTTCTATGACAAAAGGACAAAAGCGTTAAAAGCACCTTCATAGAGAGAGTTGAGCATCTTCGGAGCAACAAAGTTTCCCGGTGTACACTTTTTATTGTTCTTCTATTTGAAATTTTACGAGTATAAGCTTCCTAGATTATTTCGATGACAAAACACCAAATTTCTATGAGACAAATGGACAAAACCGTTAAAAACTCTTCCATAGAGAGAGTTGAGCAACTTCGTACCATCGAAGTTGCTCTATGTACACTTTTTATTGTTTTTCTATGTCAAATTTTATGAATACAAGCTTACAAGATTATTTCGATTCCAAAACACCAACTTTCTATGACAAATGGACAAAACCGTTAAAAGCTCCTCCATAGAGAGAGTTGAGCAACTTCTGACCATCAAAGTTGCTCGCTGTACACTTTTTATTGTTCTTTTATATGATATTTTACGAGTATAAGCTTCCTCGATTATTTCGATGACAAAACACTAACTTTCTATAACAAATGGACAAAACCGTTAAAAGCTCCTCCATAGAGAGAGTTGAGCAAGTTCGGACAACCAAAGTTGCACGGAGCATACTTTTTACTATTCTTCTATATCAGATTTTACGAGTATAGGCTTGCTAGATTATTTCCAAGCCAAAACACCAACTTTCTAAGACAAATTGAAAAAACCGTTGAAAGCTCCTACAAAGAGCGAGTTGAACAATTTCGGACCATCAAAGTTGCTCGGCGTACACTTTTTACTATTCTTCTATGTCAAATTTTACGAGTACAACCTTCCTAGATTATTTTGATGGCAAAACATCAACTTTCTATGAAAAATGGACAAAAGCGTTAAAAGCTCCCTCATAGAGAGAGTTGAGCACCTTCGGACCATCAAAGTTTCTCAGTGTACACTTTTTATTGTTCTTCTATGTGAAATTTTACGAGTATAAGCTTCGTAGATTATTTCGATGCCAAAACACCAACTTTCTATGAAAAATGGACAAAACCGTTGAAAGCTCCTACATAGAGAGAGTTGAACAAGTTCGGACCATCAAAGTTGCTCGGCGTACACTTTTTACTATTATTCTATATCAAATTTTACAAATATAAGCTTCCTAGATTATTTCGATGGCAAAACATCAACTTTCTATGACAAATGGACAAAAGCGTTAAAAGCACCTTCATAGAGAGAGTTGAGCATCTTCGGACCATCAAAGTTTCCCGGTGTACACTTTTTATTGTTCTTCTATGTGAAATTTTATGAGTATAAGCTTCCTAGATTATTTCGATGACAAAACACCAACTTTCTATGACAAATGGACAAAAGCGTTAAAAGCACCTTCATAGAGAGAGTTGAGCATCTTCAGAGCATCAAAGTTTCCCGGTGTACACTTTTTATTGTTCTTCTATGTGAAATTTTACGAGTATAAGCTTCCTAGATTATTTCGATGACAAAACACCAACTTTCTGTGAGACAAATTGACAAAACCATTAAAAGTTCCTCCATAGAGAGAGTTGAGCAACTTCGGACCATCAAAGTTGCTCTATGTACACTTTTTATTGTTCTTCTATGTCAAATTTTATGAATACAAGCTTCCAAGATTATTTCGATTCCAAAACATCAACTTTCTATGACAAATGGACAACACCGTTAAAAGCTCTTCCATAAAGAGAGTTGAGCAACTTTAGAGCATCAAAGTTGCTCTGTGTACGCTTTTTATTACTCTTCTATGTCAAATTTTATGAATACAAGCTTCCAAGATTATTTCGATTCCAAAACATCAAATTTCTATGAAAAATGGACAAAACCTTTAAAAGCTCCTCCATAGAGAGAGTTGAGCAACTTCGGACCATCAAAGTTGCTCTGTGTACAGTTTTTATTGTTCTTCTATGTGAAATTTTACGAGTATAAGCTTCATAGATTATTTCGATGCCAAAACACCAACTTTCTATGAAAAATGGACAAAACCGTTGAAAGCTCCTACATAGAGAGAGTTGAACAAGTTCGGACCATCAAAGTTGCTCGGCGTACACTTTTTATTATTATTCTATATCAAATTTTACAAGTATAAGCTTCCTGGATTATTTCGATGGCAAAACATCAACTTTCTATGACAAATGGACAAAAGCGTTAAAAGCACCTTCATAGAGAGAGTTGAGCATCTTCGGAGCAACAAAGTTTCCCGGTGTACACTTTTTGTTGTTCTTCTATTTGAAATTTTACGAGTATAAGCTTCCTAGATTATTTCGATGACAAAACACCAACTTTCTGTAAGACAAATTGACAAAACCATTAAAAGATCCTCCATAGAGAGAGTTGAGCAACATCGGACCATCAAATTTGCTCTATGTACACTTTTTATTGTTCTTCTATGTCAAATTTAATGAATACAAGCTTACAAGATTATTTCGATTCCAAAACATCAAATTTCTATGACAAATGGACAACACCGTTAAAAGCTCCTCCATAAAGAGAGTTGAGAAACTTTAGAGCATCAAAGTTGCTCTGTGTACACTTTTTATTACTCTTGTATGTCAAATTTTATGAATACAAGCTTCCAAGATTATTTCGATTCCAAAACATCAAATTTCCATGACAAATGGACAAAACCGTTAAAAGCTCCTCCATAGAGAGAGTTGAGCAACTTCGGACCATCAAAGTTGCTCTATGTACACTTTTTATTGTTCTTCTATGTCAAATTTTATGAATACAAGCTTCCAAGATTATTTCGATTCCAAAACATCAACTTTCTATGACAAATGGACAACACCGTTAAAAGCTCTTCCATAAAGAGAGTTGAGCAACTTTAGAGCATCAAAGTTGCTCTGTGTACGCTTTTTATTACTCTTCTATGTCAAATTTTATGAATACAAGCTTCCAAGATTATTTCGATTCCAAAACATCAAATTTCTATGAAAAATGGACAAAACCTTAAAAAGCTCCTCCATAGAGAGAGTTGAGCAACTTCGGACCATCAAAGTTGCTCTGTGTACAGTTTTTATTGTTCTTCTATGTGAAATTTTACGAGTATAAGCTTCGTAGATTATTTCGATGCCAAAACACCAACTTTCTATGAAAAATGGACAAAACCGTTGAAAGCTCCTACATAGAGAGAGTTGAACAAGTTCGGACCATCAAAGTTGCTCGGCGTACACTTTTTACTATTATTCTATATCAAATTTTGCAAGTATAAGCTTCCTAGATTATTTCGATGGCAAAACATCAACTTTCTATGACAAGTGGACAAAAGCGTTAAAAGCACCTTCATAGAGAGAGTTGAGCATCTTCGGAGCGACAAAGTTTCCCGGTGTACACTTTTTGTTGTTCTTCTATTTGAAATTTTACGAGTATAAGCTTCCTAGATTATTTCGATGACAAAACACCAACTTTCTGTGAGACAAATTGACAAAACCATTAAAAGATCCTCTATAGAGACAGTTGAGCAACATCGGACCATCAAAGTTGCTCTATGTACACTTTTTATTGTTCTTCTATGTCAAATTTAATGAATACAAGCTTACAAGATTATTTCGATTCCAAAACATCAAATTTCTATGACAAATGGACAACACCGTTAAAAGCTCCTCCATAAAGAGAGTTGAGAAACTTTAGAGCATCAAAGTTGCTCTGTGTACACTTTTTATTACTCTTGTATGTCAAATTTTATGAATACAAGCTTCCAAGATTATTTCGATTCCAAAACATCAAATTTCCATGACAAATGGACAAAACCGTTAAAAGCTCCTCCATAGAGAGAGTTGAGCAACTTCGGACCATCAAAGTTGCTCTGTGTACAGTTTTTATTGTTCTTCTATGTCAAATTTTACGAGTATAAGCTTCGTAGATTATTTCGATGCCAAAACACACACTTTCTATGAAAAATGGACAAAACCGTTGAAAGCTCCTACATAGAGAGAGTTGAGCAACTTCGGACCATCAAAGTTGCTCGGCGTACACTTTTTACTATTATTCTATATCAAATTTTACAAGTATAAGCTTCCTAGATTATTTCGATGGCAAAACATCAACTTTCTATGACAAAAGGACAAAAGCGTTAAAAGCACCTTCATAGAGAGAGTTGAGCATCTTCGGAGCAACAAAGTTTCCCGGTGTACACTTTTTATTGTTCTTCTATTTGAAATTTTACGAGTATAAGCTTCCTAGATTATTTCGATGACAAAACACCAAATTTCTATGAGACAAATGGACAAAACCGTTAAAAACTCTTCCATAGAGAGAGTTGAGCAACTTCGTACCATCGAAGTTGCTCTATGTACACTTTTTATTGTTTTTCTATGTCAAATTTTATGAATACAAGCTTACAAGATTATTTCGATTCCAAAACACCAACTTTCTATGACAAATGGACAAAACCGTTAAAAGCTCCTCCATAGAGAGAGTTGAGCAACTTCTGACCATCAAAGTTGCTCGCTGTACACTTTTTATTGTTCTTTTATATGATATTTTACGAGTATAAGCTTCCTCGATTATTTCGATGACAAAACACTAACTTTCTATAACAAATGGACAAAACCGTTAAAAGCTCCTCCATAGAGAGAGTTGAGCAAGTTCGGACAACCAAAGTTGCACGGAGCATACTTTTTACTATTCTTCTATATCAGATTTTACGAGTATAGGCTTGCTAGATTATTTCCAAGCCAAAACACCAACTTTCTAAGACAAATTGAAAAAACCGTTGAAAGCTCGTACATAGAGCGAGTTGAACAAGTTCGGACCATCAAAGTTGCTCGGCGTAAACTTTTTACTATTCTTCTATGTCAAATTTTACGAGTACAACCTTCCTAGATTATTTTGATGGCAAAACATCAACTTTCTATGAAAAATGGACAAAAGCGTTAAAAGCTCCTTCATAGAGAGAGTTGAGCACCTTCGGACCATCAAAGTTTCTCAGTGTACACTTTTTATTGTTCTTCTATGTGAAATTTTACGAGTATAAGCTTCGTAGATTATTTCGATGCCAAAACACCAACTTTCTATGAAAAATGGACAAAACCGTTGAAAGCTCCTACATAGAGAGAGTTGAACAAGTTCGGACCATCAAAGTTGCTCGGCGTAAACTTTTTACTATTCTTCTATGTCAAATTTTACGAGTACAACCTTCCTAGATTATTTTGATGGCAAAACATCAACTTTCTATGAAAAATGGACAAAAGCGTTAAAAGCTCCTTCATAGAGAGAGTTGAGCACCTTCGGACCATCAAAGTTTCTCAGTGTACACTTTTTATTGTTCTTCTATGTGAAATTTTACGAGTATAAGCTTCGTAGATTATTTCGATGACAAAACACTAACTTTCTATAACTAATGGACAAAACCGTTAAAAGCTCCTCCATAGAGAGAGTTGAGCAAGTTCGGACAACCAAAGTTGCACGGAGCATACTTTTTACTATTCTTCTATATCAGATTTTACGAGTATAGGCTTGCTAGATTATTTCCAAGCCAAAACACCAACTTTCTATGAAAAATGGACAAAACCGTTGAAAGCTCCTACATAGAGAGAGTTGAACAAGTTCGGACCATCAAAGTTGCTCTGCGTACACTTTTTACTATTCTTCTATGTCAAATTTTACGAGTATAAGCTTCCTAGATTATTTTGATGGCAAAACATCAACTTTCTATGACAAATGGACAAAAGCGTTAAAAGCTCCTACATAGAGAGAGTTGAGCATCTTCGGACCATCAAAGTTTCCTGTTGTACACTTTTTATTGTTCTTCTATGTGAAATTTTACGAGTATATGCTTCCTAGATTATTTCGATGACAAAACACCAACTTTCTACGTGACAAATGGACAAAACCGTTAAAAGCTCCTCCATTGAGAGAGTTGAGCAACTTCGGACCATCAAACTTGCTCGATGTACACTTTTTATTGTTCTTTTATATGATATTTTACGAGTATAAGCTTCCTCGATTATTTCGACGACAAAACACTAACTTTCTATAACAAATGGACAAAACCGTTAAAAGCTCCTCCATAGAGAGAGTTGAGCAAGTTCGGACAACCAAAGTTGCACGGAGCATACTTTTTACTATTCTTCTATATCAGATTTTACGAGTATAGGCTTGCTAGATTATTTCCATGCCAAAACACCAACTTCCTAAGACAAATTGAAAAAACCGTTGAAAGCTCATACATAGAGAGAGCTGAGCAACTTCGGACCATCTTAGTTGCTCTATGTACACTTTTTATTGTTCTTCTATGTCAAATTTTATGAATACAAGCTTCCCAGATTATTTCGATTCCAAAACACCAACTTTCTATGACAAATGGACAAAACCGTTAAAAGCTCCTCCATAGAGAGAGTTGAGCATCTTCGGACAATCAAAGTTTCCTGGTGTACACTCTTTATTGTTCTTGTATGTGAAATTTTACGAGTATAAGCTTCGTAGATTATTTCGGTGCCAAAACACCAACTTTCTATGAAAAATGGACAAAACCGTTGAAAGCACCTATATAGAGAGAGTTGGACGAGTTCGGACCGTCAAAGTTGCTCTGCATACACTTTTTACTAGTCTTCTATGTCAAATTTTACGAGTATAAGCTTCCTAGATTATTTCGATGGCAAAACATCAACTTTCTATGACAAATGGACAAAAGCGTTAAAAGCTCCTTCATAGAGAGAGTTGAGCATCTTCGGACCATCAAAGTTTCCTCGTGTACACTTTTTATTGTTCTTCTATGTGAAATTTTACGAGTATAAGCTTCCTAGATTATTTCGATGACAAAACACCAACTTTCTACGTGACAAATGGACAAAACCGTTAAAAGCTCCGCCATAGAGAGAGTTGAGCAAGTTCGGACAACCAAAGTTGCACGGAGCATACTTTTTACTATTCTTCTATATCAGATTTTATGAGTATATGCATGCTAGATTATTTCCATGCCAAAACAACAACTTTCTAAGACAAATGTAGAAAAAATGTTGAAAACTCCTATATAGAGAGAGTTGAACAAGTTCGGACCATCAAAGTTGCTCTGCGTACACTTTTTACTATTGTTCTATGTCAAATTTTACGAGTATAAGCTTCCTAGACTATTTCGATGGCAAAACATCAACTTTCTATGACAAATGGACAAAAGCATTAAAAGCACCTTCATAGAGAGAGTTGAGCATCTTCGGACCATCAAAATTTCCCGGTGTACACTTTTTATTGTTCTTCTATGTGAAATTTTATGAGTATAAGCTTCCTAGATTATTTCGATGACAAAACACCAACTTTCTATTAGACAAATGGACAAAACCGTTAAAAGCTCTTCCATAGAGAAAGTTGAGCAACTTCGTACCATCGAAGTTGCTCTATGTACACTTTTTATTGTTCTTCTATGTCAAATTTTATGAATACAAGCTTACAAGATTATTTCGATTCCAAAACACCAACTTTCTATGACAAAAGGACAAAACCGTTAAAAGCTCCTCCATAGAGAGAGTTGAGCAACTACGGACCATCAAAGGTTCTCGATGTACATTTTTTATTGTTCTTTTATATGATATTTTACGAGTATAAGATTCCTCGATTATTTCGATGACAAAACACTAACTTTCTATAACAAATGGACAACACCGTTAAAAGCTCCTCCATAGAGAGAGTTGAGCATGTTCGGACAACCAAAGTTGCACGGAGCATACTTTTTACTATTCTTCTATATCAGATTTTACGAGTGTAGGCTTGCTAGATTATTTCCATGCCAAAACACCAACTTTCTATTATAAATGGACAAAAACGTTGAAAGCTCCTACATAGAGAGAGTTGAACAAGTTCGGACCATCAAAGTTGCTCTGCGTACACTTTTTACTATTCTTCTATGTCAAATCTTACGAGTATAAGCTTCCTAGATTATTTTGATGGCAAAACATCAACTTTCTATGACAAATGGACAAAAGCGTTAAAAGCTCCTACATAGAGAGAGTTGAGCATCTTCGGACCATCAAAGTTTCCTGGTGTACACTTTTTATTGTTCTTCTATGTGAAATTTTACGAGTATATGCTTCCTAGATTATTTCGATGACAAAACACCAACTTTCTACGTGACAAATGGACAAAACCGTTAAAAGCTCCTCCATTGAGAGAGTTGAGCAACTTCGGACCATCAAACTTGCTCGATGTACACTTTTTATTGTTCTTTTATATGATATTTTACGAGTATAAGCTTCCTCGATTATTTCGATGACAAAACACTAACTTTCTATAACAAATGGACAAAACCGTTAAAAGCTCCTCCATAGAGAGAGTTGAGCAAGTTCGGACAACCAAAGTTGCACGGAGCATACTTTTTACTATTCTTCTATATCAGATTTTACGAGTATAGGCTTGCTAGATTATTTCCATGCCAAAACACCAACTTTCTAAGACAAATTGAAAAAACCGTTGAAAGCTCATACATAGAGAGAGCTGAGCAACTTCGGACCATCTTAGTTGCTCTATGTACACTTTTTATTGTTCTTCTATGTCAAATTTTATGAATACAAGCTTCCCAGATTATTTCGATTCCAAAACACCAACTTTCTATGACAAATGGACAAAACCGTTAAAAGCTCCTCCATAGAGAGAGTTGAGCATCTTCGGACAATCAAAGTTTCCTGGTGTACACTCTTTATTGTTCTTGTATGTGAAATTTTACGAGTATAAGCTTCGTAGATTATTTCGATGCCAAAACACCAACTTTCTATGAAAAATGGACAAAACCGTTGAAAGCACCTATATAGAGAGAGTTGGACGAGTTCGGACCGTCAAAGTTGCTCTGCATACACTTTTTACTAGTCTTCTATGTCAAATTTTACGAGTATAAGTTTCCTAGATTATTTCGATGGCAAAACATCAACTTTCTATGACAAATGGACAAAAGCGTTAAAAGCTCCTTCATAGAGAGAGTTGAGCATCTTCGGACCATCAAAGTTTCCTCGTGTACACTTTTTATTGTTCTTCTATGTGAAATTTTACGAGTATAAGCTTCCTAGATTATTTCGATGACAAAACACCAAGTTTCTACGTGACAAATGGACAAAACCGTTAAAAGCTCCTCCATAAAGAGAGTTGAGCAACTTCGGACCATCAAACTTGTTCTATGTACACTTTTTATTGTTCTTCTATGTCAAATTTTATGAATACAAGCTTACAAGATTATTTCGATTCCAAAACACCAACTTTCTATGACAAATGGACAAAACCGTTAAAAGCTCCTACATAGAGAGAGTGGAGCAACTTCGGACTTTCAAAGTTGCTCGATGTACACTTTTTATTGTTTTTTCATATGATATTTTACAAATATAAGCTTCCTCGATTATTTCGATGACAAAACACTAACTTTCTATAACAAATGGACAAAATTGTTAAATGCTCCTCCTTAGAGAGAGTTGAGCAAGTTCGGACAATTAAAGTTGCACGGAGCATACTTTTTACTATTATTCTATATCAGATTTTACGAGTATAGGCTTGCTATATTATTTCCATTCCAAAACACCAACTTTCTATGAGACAAATGGACAAAACCGTTAAAAGCTCCTCCATAGAGAGAGTTGAGCAACTTCGGACCATCTAAGTTGCTCTATGTACACTTTTTATTGTTCTTCTATGTCAAATTTTATGAATACAAGCTTCCCAGATTATTTCGATTCCAAAACACCAACTTTCTATGACAAATGGACAAAACCGTTAAAAGCTCCTCCATAGAGAGAGTGGAGCAACTTCGGACCATGAAAGTTACTCGATGTACATTTTTTACTGTTCTTTTATATGATATTTTACGAGTATAAGCTTCCTCGATTGTTTCGATGACAAAACACTAACTTTCTATAACAAATGGACAAAACCGTTAAAAGCTCCTCCATAGAGAGAGTTGAGCAAGTTCGGACAACCAAAGTTGCACAGAACATACTTTTTACTATTCTTCTATATCAGATTTTACGAGTATAGGCTTGCTAGATTATTTCCATGCCAAAACACCAACTTTCTATGACAAATGGACAAAAACATTGAAAGCTCCTACATAGAGAGAGTTGAACAAGTTCGGACCATCAAAGTTGCTCTGCGTACACTTTTTACTATTCTTCTATGTCAAATTTTACGAGTATAAGCTTCCTAGATTATTTCGATGGCAAAACATCAACTTTCTGTGACAAATGGACAAATGCGTTAAAACTCCTTCATAGAGAGAGTTGAGCAACTTCAGAGCATCAAAGTTACTCTGTGTAAACTTTTTATTGTTCTTCTATGTCATATTTTTTGAATACAAGTTTCCAAGATTATTTCGATTCCAAAACACCAAATTTCTATGACAAATGGACAAAACCGTTAAAAGCACCTCCATAAAGAGAGTTGAGCAACTTCAGAGCATCAAAGTTGCTCTATGTACACTTTTTATTGTTCTTCTATGTCAAATTTTATGAATACAAGCGTACAAGATTATTCCGATTCCCAAACACCAACTTTCTATAACAAATGGACAAAACCGTTAAAAGCTCCTCCATAAAGAGAGTTGAGCATCTTCGGACCATCAAAGTTTTTCGGGGTACAATTTTTATTGTTCTTCTATGTGAAATTTTAGGAGTATAAGCTTCCTAGATTATTTCGATGATAAAACACCAACTTTCTGTGAGACAAATGGACAAAACCGTTGAAAGCACTTCCATAGAGAGAGTCGAGCAACTTCAGACCATAAAAGTTGCTCTGTGTACACTTTTTATTGTTCTTCTATGTCAAATTTTACGAGTATAAGCTTCGTAGATTATGTCGATGCCAAAACACCAACTTTCTATAAAAATGGACAAAACCGTTGAAAGCTCCTACATAGAGAGAGTTGAACAAGTTCGGATCATCAAAGTTGCTCGGCGTACACTTTTTACTATTCTTCTATGTCAAATTTTACGAGTATAAGCTTCCTAGATTATTTCGTTGTCAAAACATCAACTTTCTATGACAAATGGACAAAAGCGTTAAAGGCTCCTTCATAGAGAGAGTTGATCATCTTCAAACTATCAAAGTTGCTCTATGTACACTTTTTATTGTCCTTCCATGACAAATTTTATGAATACAAGCTTCCAAGATTATTTCGATTCCAAAACACTAATTTCTATGACAAATGGACAAAACCATTAAAAGCTCCTCCATAGAGAGAGTTGAGCAACTTCGAACCATAAAAGTTGCTCAGTGTACACTTTTTATTTTTCTTATATGTCAAATTTTATGAGTATAAGCTTCCTAGATTATTTCCACTCCGAAACACCAACTTTCTATGACAAATGGACAAAACCGTTAATAGCTGCTACATAGAGAGAGTTGAGCAACTTCGGACCATCAAAGTTGCTCTATGTACACTTTATATTGTTCTTCTATGTCAAATTTTATGAATACAAGCTTCCAAGATTATTTTGATTCCAAAGCACCAACTTTCTATGGCAAATGGACAAAACCGTTAAAAGCACCTCCATAAAGAGAGTTGAGCAAGTTCAGAGCATCAAATTTGCTCTGTGTATACTTTTTAGTGTTCTTCTATGTCAAATTTTATGAATACAAGCTTCCAAGATTATTTCGATTCCAAAACACGAACTTTCTATGACAAATGGACAAAACCATTAAAAGCTCCTCCATAGAGAGAGTTGAGCAACTTCGGACCATCAAAGTTGCTCGGTGTACACTTTTTATTGTTCTTATATGTCAAATTTTATGAGTATAAGCTTCCTAGATTATTTCGATGCCAAAACACCAACTTTCTATGACAAATGGACAAAGCCGTTAAAAGCTCCTCCATAGAGAGAGTTGAGCAACTTCCCACAATCAAAGATGCTCGGTGTACACTTTTTATTGTTCTTATAAGTCAAATTTACGAGTATAAGCTTCGTAGATTATTTCGATGCCAAAACACCAACTTTCGATGAAAAATGGACAAAACCGGTGTTAGCTCCTACATAGAGAGAGTTGGACAAGTTCGGACCATCAAAGTTGCTCTGCATACACTTTTTACTATTCTTCTATGATAAATTTTACGAGTATAAGCTTCCTAGATTATTTCGATGGCAAAACATCAACTTTCAATGACAAATGGACAAAAGCGTTAAAAGCTCCTTCATATAGAGAGTGGAGCATGTTCGGACCATCAAAGTTTCTCAGTGTACACTTTTTATTGTTCTTCTATGTCAAATTTTATGAGTATAAGCTTCATAGATATTTTCGATACCAAAACACCAACTTTCTATAACAAATGGACAAAACTGTTAAAAGCTACTCCATAGAGAGAGTTGAGCATGTTTGGACCATAAAACTTGTTCGACGTGCACTTTTTACGATACTTCTATGTCAAATTTTACGAGTATAGGCTTCCTAGATTATTTCGATAACAAAACACCAACTTTCTACGACAAATGGACAAAACAGCTAAAAGCTCCTCTATAGAGAGGGTTGAGCAACTTCGGACCATCAAAGTCGCTCGGGATACACTTTTTATTGTTCTTCTATGTCAAATTTTATGAATACAAGCTTCCAAGATTGTTTCGATTCCAGAACACCAAATTTCTATGACAAATGGACAAAAGCGTTAAAAGCTCCACCATAGAGAGAGTTAAGCAACTTCGGACCATCAAAGTTGCTCGATGTACACTTTTTATTGTTCTTCTATGTCAAATTTTACGAGTATAAGCTTCGTAGATTATTTCGATGCAAAACACCAACTTTCTATGAAAAATGGACAAAACCGTTGAAAGCTCCTACATAGAGAGAGTTGAACAAGGTCGGACCATCAAAGTTGCACTGCGTACACTTTTCACTATTCTTCTATGTCAAATTTTACGAGTATAAGCTTCCTAGATTATTTCGATGACAAAACACCAACTTTCTATGAGACAAATGGACAAAACCGTTAAAAGCTCCTCCATAGAGAGAGTTGAGCAACTTCAGACCATCAAACTTGTTCTATGTACACTTTTTATTGTTCTTCTATGTCAAATTTTATGAATACAAGCTTACAAGATTATTTCGATTCCAAAACACCAACTTACTATGACAAACGGACAAAACCATTAAAAGCTCCTCCATAGAGAGAGTTGAGCAACTTCGGACCATAAAACTTGCTCTATGTACACTTTTTATTGTTCTTCTATGTCAAATTTTATGAATAAAAGCTTACAAGATTATTTCGATTCAAAAACACCAACTTTCTATGACAAATGGACAAAAGCGTTAAAAGCTCCTCCATAGAGAGAGTTGAGCAACTTCGGACCATCAAAGTTGCTCTGTATACAGTTTTTATTGTTCTTCTTTGTCAAATTTTACGAGTATAAGCTTCGTAGATTATTTCGATGCCAAAACACCAACTTTCTATGAAAAATGGACAAAACCATTGAAAGCTCCTACATAGAGAGAGTTGAACAAGTTCGGACCATCAAAGTTGCTCGGCGTACACTTTTTACTATTATTCTATGTCAAATTTTACAAGTATAAGCTTCCTAGATTATTTCGATGGCAAAACATCAACTTTCTATGACAAATGGACAAAAGCGTTAAAAGCTACTTCATAGAGAGAGTTGAGCATCTTCAGACCATCAAAGTTTCCCGGGTTACACTTTTTATTGTTCTTCTATGTCAAATTTTATGAGTATAAGCTTCCTAGATTATTTCGATGACAAAACACCAACTTTCTATGAGACAAATGGACAAAACCGTTAAAAGCTCTTCTATAGAGAGAGTTGAGCAACTTCGGACCATCGAAGTTTCTCTATGTACACTTTTTATTGTTCTTCTATGTCAAATTTTATGAATACAAGCTTACAAGATTATTTCGATTCCAAAACACCAACTTTCTATGACAAATGGATAAAACCGTTAAAAGCTCCTCCATAGAGAGAGTGGAGCAACTTCGGACCATCAAAGTTGGTCGATGTACATTTTTTATTGTTCTTTTATATGATATTTTACGATTATAAGCTTCCTCGATTATTTCGATGACAAAACACTAACTTTCTATAACAAATGGACAAAACCGTTAAAAGCTCCTCCTTAGAGAGTGTTGAGCAAGTTCGGACAACCAAAGTTGCACGGAGCATACTTTTTACTATTCTTCTATATCAGATTTTACGAGTATAGGCATGCTAGATTATTTCCATGCCAAAACAACAACTTTCTATGACAAATGGACAAAAACGTTGAAAACTTCTACATAAAGAGAGTTGAAAAAGTTCGGACAATCAAAGTTGCTCTGCGTACACTTTTTACTATTCTTCTATGTCAAATTTTACGAGTATAAGCTTCCTAGATTATTTCGATGGCAAAACATCAACTTTCTATGACAAATGGACAAAAGCTTTAAAAGCTCCTTCATAGAGAGAGTTGAGCATATTCGGACCATCAAAGTTTCTCGGTGTACACTTTTTATTGTTCTTCTATGTGAAATTTTACGAGTATAAGCTTGCTAGCTTATTTCGATGCAAAACACCAACTTTCTATGAGACAAATGGGCAAAACCATTAAAAGCTCCTCCATAGAGAGAGTTGAGCAACTTCGGACCATCAAAGTAGCTCTATGTACACTTTTATGGTTCTTCTATGTCAAATTTTATGAATACAAGCTTCCAAGATTTTTTCGATTCCAAAACACCAACTTTCTATGACAAATGGACAAAAGCGTTAAAAGCTCCTCCATAAAGAGAGTTGAGCAACTTCAGAGCATCAAAGTTGCTCTGTGTACACTTTTTATTGTTCTTCTATGTCATATTTTATGAATACAAGCTTCCAAGATTATTTCGATTCCAAAACACCAAATTTCGATGACAAATGGACAAAACCGTTAAAAGCTCCTCCTTAGAGAGAGTTGAGCGAGTTTGGACAACCAAAGTTGCTAGGCGTATAATTTTTACTATTCTTCTATATCAGATTTTACGAGTATAGGCATGCTAGATTATTTCGATGACAAAACAATAACTTTCTATGACAAATGGACAAAAACGTTGAAAACTCCTACATAAAGAGAGTTGAACAAGTTCGGACCATCAAAGTTGCTCTGCGTACACTTTTTACTATTCTTCTATGTCAAATTTTACGAGTATAAGCTTCCTAGATTATTTCGATGGCAAAACATCAACTTTCTATGACAAATGGACAAAAGCGTTAAAAGCTCCTTCATAGAGAGAGTTGAGCATATTCGGACCATCAAAGTTTCTCGGTGTACACTTTTTATTGTTCTTCTATGTGAAATTTTACGAGTATAAGCTTCCTAGATTATTTCGATTACAAAACACCAACTACCTATGAGATAAATGGACAAAACCGTTAAAAGCTCCTCCATAGAGAGAGTTGAGCAACTTCGGACCATCTAAGTTGCTCTATGTACACTTTTTATTGTTCTTCTATGCCAAATTTTGTGAATACAAGCTTCCGAGATTATTTCGATTCCAAAACACCAACTTTCTACGACAAATGGACAGAACCGTTAAAAGCTCCTCCATAGAGAGAGTTGAGCAACTTCGGACCATCAAAGTTGCTCGATGTACATTTTTTATTGTTCTTTTATATGATATTTTACGGGTATAGGCTTCCTCGATTATTTCGATGACAAAACACTAACTTTCTATAACAAATGGACAAAACCGTTAAAAGCTCCCCCATAGAGAGAGTTAAGCAAGTTCGGACAACCAGAGTTGCACGGAGCATACTTTTTACTATTCTTCAATATCAGATTTTACGAGTATAGGCTTGCTAGATTATTTCCATGCCAAAACACCAACTTTCTATTACAAATGGACAAAAACGTTGAAAGCTCCTACATAGAGAGAGTTGAACAAGTTCGGACCATCAAAGTTGCTCTGCGTACACTTTTTACTATTCCTCTATGTGAAATTTTACGAGTATAAGTTTCCTAGATTATTTCGATTGCAAAACATCAACTTTCTATGACAAATGGACAAAAGCGTTAAAAGCTCCTTCATAAAGAGAGTTGAGCATCTTCGAACCATCCAAGTTTCCCGGTTTACACTTTTTCTTGTTCTTCTATGTGAAATTTTATGAGTATAAGCTTCCTAGATTATTTCGATGACAAAACACCAACTTTCTATGACAAATGGACAAAACCATTAAAAGCTCCTCCATAGAGAGAGTGGAGCAACTTCGGACCATCAAAGTTGCTCGATGTACATTTTTTATTGTTCTTTTATATGATATTTTACGAGTATAAGCTTCCTCGATTATTTCGATGACAAAACACTAACTTTCTAAAACAAATGGACAAAACCGTTAAAAGCTCCTCCATAGAGAGAGTTGAACAAGTTCGGACAACCAAAGTTGCACGGAGCATACTTTTTACTATTCTTCTATATCAGATTTTACGAGTATATGCATGCTAGATTATTTCCATGCCAAAACAACAACTTTCTATGACAAATGGACAAAAACGTTGAAAACTCCTACATAAAGAGAGTTGAACAAGTTCGGACCATGAAAGTTTCTCTGCGTACACTTTTTACTATTCTTCTATGTCAAATTTTACGAGTATAAGCTTCCTAGATTATTTCGATGGCAAAACATCAACTTTCTATGAGAAATGGACAAAAGCGTTAAAAGCTCCTTCATAGAGAGAGTTGAGCATCTTCGGACCAACAAAGTTTCCCGGTGTACACTTTTTATTGTTCGTCTATGTGAAATTTTACGAGTATAAGCTTCCTAGCTTATTTCGATGCAAAACACCAACTTTCTATGAGACAAATGGGCAAAACTATTAAAAGCTCCTCCATAGAGAGAGTTGAGCAACTTCGGACCATCAAAGGTTCTCTATATACACTTTTATGGTTCTTCTATGTCAAATTTTATGAATACAAGCTTCCAAGATTTTTTCGATTCCAAAACACCAACTTTCTATGACAAATGGACAAAAGCGTTTAAAGCTCCTCCATAAAGAGAGTTGAGCAACTTCAGAGCATCAAAGTTGCTCTGTGTACACTTTTTATTGTTCTTCTATGTCATATTTTATGAATACAAGCTTCCAAGATTTTTTCGATTCCAAAACACCAACTTTCGATTACAAATGGACAAAACCGTTAAAAGCTCCTCCATAGAGAGAGTTGAGCGAGTTCGGACCATCAAGTTGCTAGGCGTACAATTTTTACTATTCTTCTATGTCAAATTTTACGAGTATAAGCTTCCTAGATTATTTCGATGACAAAACACCAACTACCTATGAGATAAATGGACAAAACCGTTAAAAGCTCCTCCATAGAGAGAGTTGAGCAACTTCGGACCATCTAAGTTGCTCTATGTACACTTTTTATCGTTCTTCTATGTCAAATTTTATGAATACAAGCTTCCAAGATTATTTCGATTCCAAAACACCAACTTTCTATGACAAATGGACAGAACCGTTAAAAGCTCCTCCATAGAGAGAGTTGAGCAACTTCAGACCATCAAAGTTGCTCGATGTACATTTTTTATTGTTCTTTTATATGATATTTTACGGGTATAGGCTTCCTCGATTATTTCGATGACAAAACACTAACTTTCTATAACAAATGGACAAAACCGTTAAAACTCCTCCATAGAGAGAGTTGAGCAAGTTCGGACAAACAAAGTTGCACGGAGCATACTTTTTACTATTCTTCTATATCAGATTTTACGAGTATAGGCATGCTAGATTATTTCCATGCCAAAACAACAACTTTCTATGACAAAAGGACAAAAACGTTGAAAACTCCTACATAAAGAGAGTTGAACAAGTTCGGACCATCAAAGTTGCTCTGCGTACACTTTTTACTATTCTTCTATGTCAAATTTTACGAGTATAAGCTTCCCAGATTATTTCGATGGCAAAACATCAACTTTCTATGACAAATGGACAAAAGCGTTAAAAGCTCCTTCATAGAGAGAAATGAGCATATTCGGACCATCAAAGTTTCTTGGTGTACACTTTTTATTGTTCTTCTATGTGAAATTTTACGAGTATAAGCTTCCTAGCTTATTTCGATGCAAAACACCAACTTTCTATGAGACAAATGGGCAAAACCATTAAAAGCTCCTCCGTAGAGAGAGTTGAGCAACTTCGGACCATCAAAGTTGCTCTATGTACACTTTTATGGTTCTTCTATGTCAAATTTTATGAAAACAAGCTTCCAAGATTTTTTCGATTCCAAAACACCAACTTTCTATGACATATGGACAAAGCGTTAAAAGCTCCTCTATAAAGAGAGTTGAGCAACTTTAGAGCATCAAAGTTGCTCTGTGTACACTTTTTATTGTTCTTCTATGTCATATTTTATGAATACAAGCTTCCAAGATTATTTCGATTCCAAAACACCAAATTTCGATAACAAATGGACAAAACCGTTAAAAGCTCCTCCATAGAGAGAGTTGAGCGAGTTCGGACCATCAAAGTTGCTAGGCGTATAATTTTTACTATTCTTCTATGTCACATTTTACGAGCATAAGCTTCCTAGATTATTTCGATGACAAAACACCAACTACCTATGAGATAAATGGACAAAACCGTTAAAAGCTCCTCCATAGAGAGAGTTGACCAACTTCGGACCATCTAAGTTGCTCTATGTACACTTTTTATTGTTCTTCTATGTCAAATTTTATGAATACAAGCTTCCAAGATTATTTCGATTCCAAAACACCAACTTTCTATGACAAATGGACAGAACCGTTAAAAGCTCCTCCATAGAGAGAGTTGAGCAACTTCGGACCATCAAAGTTGCTCGATGTACATTTTTTATTGTTCTTTTATATGATATTTTACGGGTATAGGCTTCCTCGATTATTTCGATGACAAAACACTAACTTTCTATAACAAATGGACAAAACCGTTAAAAGCTCCTCCATAGAGAGAGTTGAGAAAGTTCGGACAACCAAAGTTGCACGGAGCATACTTTTTACTATTCTTCTATATCAGATTTTACGAGTATAGGCATGCTAGATTATTTCCATGCCAAAACAACAACTTTCTATGACAAATGGAGAAAAACGTTGAAAACTCCTACATAAAGAGAGTTGAACAAGTTCGGACCATCAAAGTTGCTCTGCGTACACTTTTTACTATTCTTCTATTTCAAATTTTACGAGTATAAGCTTCCTAGATTATTTCGATGGCAAAACATCAACTTTCTATGAGAAATGGACAAAAGCGTTAAAAGCTCCTTCATAGAGAGAGTTGAGCATCTTCGGACCAACAAAGTTTCCCGGTGTACACTTTTTATTGTTCTTCTATGTGAAATTTTACGAGTATAAGCTTCCTAGATTATTTCGTTGGCAAAACACCAACTTTCTATAACAAATGGACAAAACCGTTAAAAGCTCCTCCATAGAGAGAGTTGAGGAAGTTCGGACAACCAAAGTTGCACGGAGCATACTTTTTACTATTCTTCTATATTAGATTTTACGAGTATAGGCATGCTAGATTATTTCCATGCCAAAACACCAACTTTCGATTACAAATGGACAAAACCGTTAAAAGCTCCTCCATAGAGAGAGTTGAGTGAGTTCGGACCATCAAAGTTGCTAGGCGTACAATTTTTACTATTCTTCTATGTCAAATTTTACGAGTATAAGCTTCCTAGATTATTTCGATGACAAAACACCAACTACCTATGAGATAAATGGACAAAACCGTTAAAAGCTCCTCCATAGAGAGAGTTGAGCAACTTCGGACCATCTAAGTTGCTCTATGTACACTTTTTATCGTTCTTCTATGTCAAATTTTATGAATACAAGCTTCCAAGATTATTTCGATTCCAAAACACCAACTTTCTATGACAAATGGACAGAACCGTTAAAAGCTCCTCCATAGAGAGAGTTGAGCAACTTCGGACCATCAAAGTTGCTCGATGTACATTTTTTATTGTTCTTTTATATGATATTTTACGGGTATAGGCTTCCTCGATTATTTCGATGACAAAACACTAACTTTCTATAACAAATGGACAAAACCGTTAAAAGCTCCTCCATAGAGAGAGTTGAGCAAGTTCGAACAACCAAAGTTGCACGGAGCATACTTTTTACTATTCTTCTATATCAGATTTTACGAGTATAGGCATGCTAGATTATTTCCATGCCAAAACAACAACTTTCTATGACAAAAGGACAAAAACGTTGAAAACTCCAACAAAAAGAGAGTTGAACAAGTTCGGACCATCAAAGCTGCTCTGCGTACACTTTTTACTATTCTTCTATGTCAAATTTTACGAGTATAAGCTTCCCAGATTATTTCGATGGCAAAACATCAACTTTCTATGACAAATGGACAAAAGCGTTAAAAGCTCCTTCATAGAGAGAAATGAGCATATTCGGACCATCAAAGTTTCTCGGTGTACACTTTTTATTGTTCTTCTATGTGAAATTTTACGAGTATAAGCTTCCTAGCTTATTTCGATGCAAAACACCAACTTTCTATGAGACAAATGGGCAAAACCATTAAAAGCTCCTCCATAGAGAGAGTTGAGCAACTTCGGACCATCAAAGTTGCTCTATGTACACTTTTATGGTTCTTCTATGTCAAATTTTATGAATACAAGCTTCCAAGATTTTTTCGATTCCAAAACACCAACTTTCTATGACAAATGGACAAAAGCGTTAAAAGCTCCTCCATAAAGAGAGTTGAGCAACTTCAGAGCATCAAAGTTGCTCTGTGTACACTTTTTATTGTTCTTCTATGTCATATTTTATGAATACAAGCTTCCAAGATTATTTCGATTCCAAAACACCAAATTTCGATGACAAATGGACAAAACCGTTAAAAGCTCCTCCATAGAGAGAGTTGAGCGAGTTCGGACCATCAAAGTTGCTAGGCGTATAATTTTTACTATTCTTCTATGTCACATTTTACGAGTATAAGCTTCCTAGATTATTTCGATGACAAAACACCAACTACCTATGAGATAAATGGACAAAACCGTTAAAAGCTCCTCCATAGAGAGAGTTGACCAACTTCGGACCATCTAAGTTGCTCTATGTACACTTTTTATTGTTCTTCTATGTCAAATTTTTTGAATACAAGCTTCCTAGATTATTTCGATTCCAAAACACCAACTTTCTATGACAAATTGACAGAACCGTTAAAAGCTCCTCCATAGAGAGAGTTGAGCAACTTCGGACCATCAAAGTTGCTCGATGTACATTTTTTATTGTTCTTTTATATGATATTTTACGGGTATAGGCTTCCTCGATTATTTCGATGACAAAACACTAACTTTCTATAACAAATGGACAAAACCGTTAAAAGCTCCTCCATAGAGAGAGTTGAGGAAGTTCGGACAACCAAAGTTGCACGGAGCATACTTTTTACTATTCTTCTATATCAGATTTTACGAGTATACGCATGCTAGATTATTTCCATGCCAAAACAACAACTTTCTATGACAAATGGACAAAAACGTTGAAAACTCCTACATAAAGAGAGTTGAACAAGTTCGGACCATCAAAGTTGCTCTGCGTACACTTTTTACTATTCTTCTATTTCAAATTTTACGAGTATAAGCTTCCTAGATTATTTCGATGGCAAAACATCAACTTTCTATGAGAAATGGACAAAAGCGTTAAAAGCTCCTTCATAGAGAGAGTTGAGCATCTTCGGACCAACAAAGTTTCCCGGTGTACACTTTTTATTGTTCTTCTATGTGAAATTTTACGAGTATAAGCTTCCTAGATTATTTCGATGACAAAACACCAACTTTCTATGACAAATGGACAAAACCGTTAAAAGCTCCTCCATAGAGAGAGTGGAGCAACTTCGGACCATCAAAGTTGCTCGATGTACATTTTTTATTGTTCTTTTATATGATATTTTACGAGTATAAGCTTCCTCGATTATTTCGATGACAAAACACTAACTTTCTATAACAAATGGACAAAACCGTTAAAAGCTCCTCCATAGAGAGAGTTGAGCAAGTTCGGACAACCAAAGTTGCACGGAGCATACTTTTTACTATTCTTCTATATCAGATTTTACGAGTATAGGCATGCTAGATTATTTCCATGCCAAAACAACAACTTTCTATGACAAATGGACAAAAACGTTGAAAACTTTTACATAAAGAGAGTTGAACAAGTTCGGACCATCAAAGTAGCTCTGCGTACACTTTTTACTATTCTTCTATGTCAAATTTTACGAGTATAAGCTTCCTAGATGATTTCGATGGCAAAACATCAACTTTCTATGAGAAATGGACAAAAGCGTTAAAAGCTCCTTCATAGAGAGAGTTGAGCATCTTCGGACCAACAAAGTTTCCCGGTGTACACTTTTTATTGTTCTTCTATGTGAAATTTTACGAGTATAAGCTTCCTAGCTTATTTCGATGCAAAACACCAACTTTCTATGAGACAAATGGGCAAAACTATTAAAAGCTCCTCCATAGAGAGAGTTGAGCAACTTCGGACCATCAAAGGTTCTCTATGTACACTTTTATGGTTCTTCTATTTCAAATTTTATGAATACAAGCTTCCAAGATTTTTTCGATTCCAAGACACCAACTTTCTATGATAAATGGACAAAAGCGTTAAAAGCTCCTCCATAAAGAGAGTTGAGCAACTTCAGAGCATCAAAGTTGCTCTGTGTACACTTTTTATTGTTCTTCTATGTCATATTTTATGAATACAAGCTTCCAAGATTATTTCGATTCCAAAACACCAAATTTCGATGACAAATGGACAAAACCGTTAAAAGCTCCTCCATAGAGAGAGTTGAGTGAGTTCGGACCATCAAAGTTGCTAGGCGTATAATTTTTACTATTCTTCTATGTCACATTTTACGAGTATAAGCTTCCTAGATTATTTCGATGACAAAACACCAACTACCTATGAGATAAATGGACAAAACCGTTAAAAGCTCCTCCATAGAGAGAGTTGACCAACTTCGGACCATCTAAGTTGCTCTATGTACACTTTTTATTGTTCTTCTATGTCAAATTTTATGAATACAAGCTTCCTAGATTATTTCGATTCCAAAACACCAACTTTCTATGACAAATGGACAGAACCGTTAAAAGCTCCTCCATAGAGAGAGTTGAGCAACTTCGGACCATCAAAGTTGCTCGATGTACATTTTTTATTGTTCTTTTATATGATATTTTACGGGTATAGGCTTCCTCGATTATTTCGATGACAAAACACTAACTTTCTATAACAAATGGACAAAACCGTTAAAAGCTCCTCCATAGAGAGAGTTGACGAAGTTCGGACAACCAAAGTTGCACGGAGCATACTTTTTACTATTCTTCTATATCAGATTTTACGAGTATAGGCATGCTAGATTATTTCCATGCCAAAACAACAACTTTCTATGACAAATGGACAAAAACGTTGAAAACTCCTACATAAAGAGAGTTGAACAAGTTCGGACCATCAAAGTTGCTCTGCGTACACTTTTTACTATTCTTCTATTTCAAATTTTACGAGTATAAGCTTCCTAGATTATTTCGATGGCAAAACATCAACTTTCTATGAGAAATGGACAAAAGCGTTAAAAGCTCCTTCATAGAGAGAGTTGAGCATCTTCGGACCAACAAAGTTTCCCGGTGTACACTTTTTATTGTTCTTCTATGTGAAATTTTACGAGTATAAGCTTCCTAGATTATTTCGATGACAAAACACCAACTTTCTATGACAAATGGACAAAACCGTTAAAAGCTCCTCCATAGAGAGAGTGGAGCAACTTCGGACCATCAAAGTTGCTCGATGTACATTTTTTATTGTTCTTTTATATGATATTTTACGAGTATAAGCTTCCTCGATTATTTCGATGACAAAACACTAACTTTCTATAACAAATGGACAAAACCGTTAAAAGCTCCTCCATAGAGAGAGTTGAGCAAGTTCGGACAACCAAAGTTGCACGGAGCATACTTTTTACTATTCTTCTATATCAGATTTTACGAGTATAGGCATGCTAGATTATTTCCATGCCAAAACAACAACTTTCTATGACAAATGGACAAAAACGTTGAAAACTTTTACATAAAGAGAGTTGAACAAGTTCGGACCATCAAAGTAGCTCTGCGTACACTTTTTACTATTCTTCTATGTCAAATTTTACGAGTATAAGCTTCCTAGATGATTTCGATGGCAAAACATCAACTTTCTATGAGAAATGGACAAAAGCGTTAAAAGCTCCTTCATAGAGAGAGTTGAGCATCTTCGGACCAACAAAGTTTCCCGGTGTACACTTTTTATTGTTCTTCTATGTGAAATTTTACGAGTATAAGCTTCCTAGCTTATTTCGATGCAAAACACCTACTTTCTATGAGACAAATGGGCAAAACTATTAAAAGCTCCTCCATAGAGAGAGTTGAGCAACTTCGGACCATCAAAGGTTCTCTATGTACACTTTTATGGTTGTTCTATTTCAAATTTTATGAATACAAGCTTCCAAGATTTTTTCGATTCCAAAACACCAACTTTCTATGATAAATGGACAAAAGCGTTAAAAGCTCCTCCATAAAGAGAGTTGAGCAACTTCAGAGCATCAAAGTTGCTCTGTGTACACTTTTTATTGTTCTTCTATGTCATATTTTATGAATACAAGCTTCCAAGATTTTTTTGATTCCAAAACACCAACTTTCTATGACAAATGGACAAAACCGTTAAAAGCTCCTCCATAGAGAGAGTTGAGCGAGTTCGAACCATCAAAGTTGCTAGGCGTACAATTTTTACTATTCTTCTATGTCAAATTTTACGAGTATAAGCTTCCTAGTTTATTTCGATGACAAAACACCAACTACCTATGAGATAAATGGACAAAACCGTTAAAAGCTCCTCCATAGAGAGAGTTGAGCAACTTCGGACCATCTAAGTTGCTCTATGTACACTTTTTATTGTTCTTCTATGTCAAATTTTATGAATACAAGCTTCCAAGATTATTTCGATTCCAAAACACCAACTTTCTATGACAAATGGACAGAACCGTTAAAAGCTCCTCCATAGAGAGAGTTGAGCAACTTCGGACCATCAAAGTTGCTCGATGTACATTTTTTATTGTTCTTTTATATGATATTTTACGGGTATAGGCTTCCTCGATTATTTCGATGACAAAACACTTGTCACGCCCCGTTTCCGGAGACGCGACTGGGTGCTCTCTCCGCACCCTTCCTAGGTCACTAGTGTGAACATCCGGGATCAACCGGAAATCCGGCGGCACCTCCCCGTATATCGGAGAGTGCCCACCTGCATCAGAAACGCAGCAACAATAACATCATACTAGCAACCTAGCAAACATAGGCCTCAGGCCTCAACCACATGCAATCCTGACCCTCGGCCTCAGGCCATCCACTACCAGCATGCACAAACTGATGGCATCACATATAAATCCACACACAGATTTTTATAGCATCAAATATAACCAGAATTCAACATCCACATCCACATAAAAGCACAACCGTGCTAAATGGTTATATTCTCTCAACATAGATATACTACATAAACCCACATGCATAGAGTATATCTCTAGCACTCTATCCTATCCAGGGCCATCCATGTCACGTCCCGCTCACCGATCCGCATCACCGGTACCTGTACCAGTATCTCCTGTGAAAGGAAGAAAGTAAAGGAGTGAGCTAGAAGCTCAGTAGGGTAAAGAAGTAAACATTGATATAGGCAGAACCGAAGGAAGTAATGCATCAATATGTACCTACCACATGAACGTATACTCAACAATTTCACATCAACATTTACCCGGATCGACCCTTTCGGAGCATAACAACCACAATACCATTGCAACTCAATGTAATATTGCTCGGGAGCAAGCTCACCACAACCAACCACTCCTAGGATCATCCGGTTGCGTGAACCTATCACGCCCGCACCCAACAAGGCAAGTCACTCTCGACCCTACCCTTAGTGCGTTACCCCACATGGAGTTCACGTGACTTGGTGATAACAACCTTCACCTTGCCATCCTCCCATGTGGCTTTCAAGTAACTTAAGGGTTCCCGAGTCCATACCCGAGTCCCCCATGCATCTCTAATGCATTATGACATGTCATGCCGAATAGATAAGTATATATGAACATCCTATATATTTTACATAACTACCATGATGCATGAACGGAAAATCACAACGTGACCGTAAATGACGGAACACAAAATCGGGTAATGCAACATTCAACATCAAACAATAATCCACACAAGGCTCGTTTCCCCTTAGAAGCAATTAAGGCGGAAACTCAAATAATGGCGACCAATGAAGAATCGAAACGCTATTTAGGCAACAATAACGAATTATAGAAACAAAGGTTGGAAATCCCTACCTCGTGCCGAGCAATTTACCACAAATTCCACAATTACGTTCCTAGGGTTCCGATTTCCCAAACCTAACAATATGGCGAAACCGAACCCATTCACACATCAATAAACAACCAACAACTCATATAAACATCAAATTAAATCAATAATTTCGAAATCACTTACTTCTCTCTCTAGAAATTTCTTCCAAAATCCTCCAAACTCACTCCAAGCTCAACTCAACTCCAAAACACAAACCAATCTACATAAACATCCAAAATCAACCTATAAACAACATATCTAAAGCATAGCACTCAACTCTTCAAGAATCTAGCAAATCTAGAAAAACCTAGAATTTACAAAAACTATGAAAAACTTACCAAATCTCCAAAATCAAGCTTGAATCTTCCTTCCCAAGCTTCAATGGTCACCAATCTTCAATCCCCAAGCCAAACTCTTGCTTAAACCACTTTCTCTCTCTTCTTCTTCTCTCTCTCTCTCTCTCTATCGGGCTTCTCCAAGAATTTTATGCAGAAAATGTCAAATTCTGGGCTTAATATCTGATTTTCCCGACAGCCGTCCGGACGCCCTAAGTGGCCTTCCGGATGGATTACTGTTCCCGTAACCCACTGCCCTTCCTCTAGGCAAATCCGTCCGGACGCCCAATTATCCGTCCGGACGGATTACTGTTCACAGAACTCACTGCCTTGATTCTAGGCAAATCCGTCCGGACGCTCAATTATCCGTCCGGACGGATTACTGTTCACAGAACCCAGTTTTTTCTCAAATTTATTTTCCGGCTCGGTCTAAGCTTCGATTTGATATATTACGGGCCCAAAACGGACATGTACACTAAAAGTTATGACCCATTTACCAAACCAAGTTCAAAACTATTTTTCCATAATGCCGTACTTCACAAATCATCCGTAACTCGACTCAAAACTAAATTTTTGGGTCGTGATTTCACAACACTAACTTTCTATAACAAATGGACAAAATCGTTAAAAGCTCCTCCATAGAGAGAGTTAAGCAAGTTCGGACAACCAAAGTTGCACGGAGCATACTTTTTACTATTCTTCAATATCAGATTTTACGAGTATGGGCTTGCTAGATTATTTCCATGCCAAAACACCAACTTTCTATTACAAATGGACAAAAACGTTGAAAACTCCTACATAGAGAGAGTTGAACAAGTTCGGACCATCAAAGTTGCTCTGCGTACACTTTTTACTATTCCTCTATGTTAAATTTTACGATTATAAGCTTCCTAGATTATTTCGATTGCAAAACATCAACTTTCTATGACAAATGGACAAAAGCGTTAAAAGCTCCTTCATAAAGAGAGTTGAGCATCTTCGGACCATCAAAGTTTCCCGGTTTACACTTTTATTGTTCTTCTATGTGAAATTTTACGAGTATAAGCTTCCTAGATTATTTCGATGACAAAACACCAACTTTCTATGGGACAAATGGACAAAACTGTTAAAAGCTCTTCCATAGAGAGAGTTGAGCAACTTCGGACCATCGAAGTTGCTCTATGTACACTTTTTATTGTTCTTCTACGTCAAATTTTATGAATACATGCTTACAAGATTATTTCGATTCCAAAACACAAACTTTCTATGACAAATGGACAAAACCGTTGAAAGCTCCTCCATAGAGAGAGTGGAGCAACTTCGGACCATCAAAGTTGCTCGATGTACATTTTTTACTGTTCTTTTGGACAAAACCGTTGAAAGCTCCTCCACAGAGAAAATGGAGCAACTTCGGACCATCAAAGTTGCTCGATGTACATTTTTTATTGTTCTTTTATATGATATTTTACGAGTATAAGCTTCCTCGATTATTTCGATGACAAAACACTAACTTTCTATACAACTGAACAAAACCGTTAAAAGCTCCTCCATAGAGAGAGTTGGGCAAGTTCGGACAACCAAAGTTGCACGGAGCATACTTTTTACTATTATTCTATATCAGATTTTACGAGTATAGGCTTCCTAGATTATTTCAATGCCAAAACACCGATTTTCTATGACAAATGGACAAAACCATTGAAGGCTCCTACGTAGAGAGAGTTGAACAAGTTCGGACCATCAAAGTTGCTCGTCGTACAATTTTTACTATTCTTCTATGTCAAATTTTATGAGTATAAGCTTCCTAGATTATTTTGATGGCAAAACATCAACTTTCTATGTCAAATGGACAAAAGCTTTAAAAGCTCATTCATAGAGAGAGTTGGGCACCTTCGGACCATCAAAGTTTCTCGGTGTACACTTTTTATTGTTCTTCTATGTCAAATTTTATGAATACAAGCTTCCAAGATTATTTCGATTCCAAAACACTAACTTTCTATGACAAATGGACAAAACCGTTAAAAACACCTCCATAAAGAGAGTTGGGCAACTTTAGAGCATCAGAGTTGCTCTGTGTACACTTTTTATTGTTCTTCTATGTCATATTTTATTAATACAAGCTTCCAAGATTATTTCGATTCCAAAATACCAAATTTCTATGACAAATGGACAAAACCGTTAAAAGCTCTTCTAAGGAGAGGGTTGAGCAACTTCAGAGCATCAGAGTTGCTCTGTATACACTTTTTATTGTTCTTCTATGTCATATTTTATGAATACAGGCTTCCAAGATTATTTTGATTCCAAAACACCAACTTTCTATAACAAATGGACAAAATCGTTAAAAGCTCCTCTATAGAGAGAGTTGAGTAACTTCGGACCATCAAAGTTGCTTGATGTACACTTTTTATTGTTCTTTTATATGATATTTTACGAGTATAAGCTTCCTCGATTATTTTGATGACAAATCACTAACTTTCTATAACAAATGGACAAAACCGTTAAAAGCTCCTCCATAGAGAGAGTTGAGCAAGTTCGGTCAACCAAAGTTGCACGGAGCATACTTTTTACTATTCTTCTATATCAGATTTTACGAGTATAGGCTTGCTAGATTATTTCCATGCCAAACACCAACTTTCTATGACAAATGGACAAAAACGTTGAAAGCTCCTACATAGAGAGAGTTGAACAAGTTCGGACCATCAAAGTTGCTCTGCGTACACTTTTTACTATTCCTCTATGTCAAATTTTACGAGTATATTCTTCCTAGATTATTTCAATGGCAAAACATCAACTTTCTATGACAAATGGACAAAAGCATTAAAAGCTCCTTCATAAAGAGAGTTGAGCATCTTCGGACCATCAAAGTTTCCTGGTGTACACTTTTTATTGTTCTTCTATGTGAAATTTTACGAGTATAAGCTTCCTAGCTTATTTCGATGACAAAACGCCAACTTTCTATGAGACAAATGGACAAAACCAATAAAAGCTCCTCCATAGAGAGAGTTGAGCAACTTCGGACCATCAAAGTTGCTCTATGTACACTTTTTATTGTTCTTCTATGTCAAATTTTATGAATACAAGCTTACAAGATTATTTCGATTCGCAAACACCAACTTTCTATGACAAATGGTAAAACTGTTAGAAGCTCCTCCATAGAGAGAGTTAAGCATTTTCGGACCATCAAAGTTGCTCGATGTACATTTTTTATTGTTCTTTTGGACAAAACCGTTGAAAGCTCCTCCACAGAGAGAGTGGAGCAAGTTCGGACTATCAAAGTTGCTCGATGTACATTTTTTATTGTTCTTTTATATGATATTTTACGAGTATAAGCTTCCTCGATTATTTCGATGACAAAACACTAACTTTCTATAACAAATGGACAACACCGTTAAAAGCTCCTCCATAGAGAGAGTTGAGCATGTTCGGACAACCAAAGTTGCACGGAGCATACTTTTTACTATTCTTCTATATCAGATTTTACGAGTATAGGCTTGCTAGATTATTTCCATGCCAAAACACCAACTTTCTATTACAAATGGACAAAAACGTTGAAAGCTCCTACATAGAGAGAGTTGAACAAGTTCGGACCATCAAAGTTGCTCTGCGTACACTTTTTACTATTCTTCTATGTCAAATTTTATGAGTATAAGCTTCCTAGATTATTTTGGTGGCAAAACATCAACTTTCTATGTCAAATGGACAAAAGCTTTAAAAGCTCATTCATGGAGAGAGTTGGGCACCTTCGGACCATCAAAGTTTCTCAATGTACACTTTTTATTGTTTTTCTATGTCAAATTTTATGAATACAAGCTTCCAAGATTATTTCGATTCCAAAACACCAACTTTCTATGACAAATGGACAAAACCGTTAAAAGCACCTCCATAAAGAGAGTTGAGCAACTTGAGAGAATCAGAGTTGGTCTGTGTACACTTTTTATTGTTCTTCTATGTCATATTTTATTAATACAAGCTTCCAAGATTATTTCGATTCCAAAACACCAAATTTATATGACAAATGGACAAAACCGTTAAAAGCTCCTCCATAGAGAGAGTTGAGCAACTTCGGACCACCAATGTTGCTCTGTGTAAAGTTTTTATTGTTCTTCTATGACAAATTTTACGAGTATAAGCTTCGTAGATTATTTCGATGAAAAAACACCAACTTTCTATGAAAAATGGACAAAACCGTTGAAAGCTCCGACATAGAGAGAGTTGAACTAGTTCGGACCATCAAAGTTGCTCGGCATATACTTTTTACTATTCTTCTATGTCAAATTTTATGAATACAAGCTTCCAAGATTATTTCGATTCCAAAACACCAAATTTCTATGACAAATGGACAAAGCCGTTAAAAGCTCCTCCATAGAGAGAGTTGAGCAACTTCGGACCATCAAAGTTGCTCTGTGTATAGTTTTTATTGTTCTTCTATGTCAAATTTTACGAGTATAAGCTTCCTTTATTATTTCGATGGCAAAACATCAACTTTCTATGACAAATGGACAAAAGTGTTAAAAGCTCATTCATAGAGAGAGTTGAGCATCTTCGGACCATCAAAGTTTCTCAGTATACACTTTTTATTGTTCTTCTATGTCAAATTTTACGAGTATAAGCTTCCTAGATTATTTTGATGGCAAAACATCAACTTTCTATGACAAATGGACAAAAGCGTTAAAAGCTCATTCATAGAGAGAGTTGATCACCTTCGGACCATCAAAGTTTCTCGGTGTACACTTTTTATTGTTCTTCTATGTCAAATTTTATGAATACAAGCTTCGAAGATTATTTCGATTCCAAAACACCAACTTTCTATGACAAATGGACAAAACTGTTAAAAGCACCTACATAAAGAGAGTTGAGCAACTTCAGAGCATCAAAGTTTCTCTGTGTACACTTTTTATTGTTCTTCTATGTCATATTTTTTGAATACAAGCTTCGAAGATTATTTTGATTCAAAAACATCAAATTTCTATGACAAATGGACAAAACCGTTGAAAGCTTTTCCATAGAGAGAGTTGAGCTACTTTGGAACATAAAAGTTGCTCTGTGTACTGTTTTTATTGTTCTTCTATGTCAAATTTTACGAGTATAAGCTTCGTAGATTATTTCGATGCCAAAACACGAACTTTCTGTGAAAAATGGACAAAACCGTTGAAAGCTCCTACATAGAGAGAGTTGAACAAGTTCTGACCATCAAAGTTGCTCGGCGTACACTTTTTACTATTCTTCTATGTCAACTTTTACGAGTATGAGCTTCCTATATTATTTCGATGGCAAAACATCAACTTTCTATGACAATTGGAAAAAAGCGTTAAAGCTTCTTCATAGAGAGAGTTGAGCATCTTCGGACCATCAAAGTTTCTCGGTGTACACTTTTTATTGTTCTTCTATGTGAATTTTTCGAGTATAAGCTTTCTAGATTACTTCGATAACAAAACACCAACTTTCTCTGAGACAAATGGACAAGACCGTTAAAAGCTCCTCCATAGAGAGAGTTGAGCAACTTCGGACCATCTAAGTTGCTCTATGTACACTTTTTATTGTTCTTATATGTCAAATTTTATGAATACAAGCTTCCAAGATTATTTCGATTCCAAAACACCAACTTTCTATAACAAATGGACAAAACCGTTAAAAGCTCCTCCATAGAGAGAGTTGGGCAACTTCGGACCCTCAAAGTTGTTTGATGTAGACTTTTTATTGTTCTTTTACATGATATTTTATGAGTATAATCTTCCTCGATTATTTCGATGACAAATGGACAAAACCGTTAAAAGCTCCTCTGTAGAGGGAGTTGAGCAAGTTCGGACAACCAAAGTTGCTCGGAGTATACTTTTTACTATTCTTCTATATCAGATTTTACGAGTATAGGCTTGCTAGATTATTTCCATGCCAAAACACCAAGTTTCTATGACAAAAGGATGAAAATGTTGAAAGCTTTTACATAGAGAGAGTTGAACAAGTTCGGACCATCAAAGTTGCTCTGCGTACACTTTTTACTATTCTTCTATGTCAAATTTTACGAGTATCGGCTTCCTAGATTATTTCGATGGCAAAACATCAACTTTCTATGACAAATAGGCAAATGCGTTAAAAGCTCCTTCATAGAGAGAGTTGAGCATCTTCGGACCATCAAAGTTTCTCGGTGTACACTTTTTATTGTTCTTCTATTTGAAATTTTACGAGTATAAGCTTTCTAGCTTATTTCGATGATGAAACACCAACCTTCTATGAGACAAATGGACAAAACCATTAAAAGCTCCTCCATAGAGAGAGTTGAGCAACTTCGGACAATCAAAGTTGTTGTACGTACACTTTTTATCGTTCTTCTATGTCAAATTTTTGAATACAAGCTTACAAAATTATTCCGATTCCCAAACACCAACTTTCTATAACAAATGGACAAAACCGTTAAAAGCTCCTCCATAGAGAGAGTTGAGCAACTTTCGACCATCAAAGTTGCTCGGTGTACACTTTTTATTGTTCTGATATGTCAAATTTTATGAGTATAAGCTTCCTAGATTATTTCGATGCCAAAATACCAACTTTCTATGACAAATGGACAAAACCATTAAAAGCTCCTCCATAGAGAGAGTTGAGCGAGTTCGGACCATCAAAGTTGCTAGGCGTACACTTTTTACTATTCTTCTATGTCAAATTTTACGAGTATAAGCTTCCTAGATTATTTCGATGACAAAACACCAACTTCCTATGAGATAAATGGTCAAAACCGTTAAAAGCTCCTCCATAGAGAGAGTTGAGCAACTTCGGACCATCAAAGTCACTCTATGTACAATTTTTATTGTTCTTCTATGTCAAATTTTATGAATACAAGCTTCCAAGATTATTTCGACTCCAAAACACCAACTTTCTATGACAAATGGACAAAAGTGTTAAAAGCTCCTACATAAAGAAAGTTGAGCAACTTCAGAGCATCAAAGTTGCCCTGTGTACACTTTTTATTGTTCTTCTATGTCATATTTTATGAATATAAGCTTGCAAGATTATTTCGATTCCAAAACACCAAATTTCTATGACAAATGGACAAAACCGTTAAAAGCTCCTCCATAGAGAGAGTTGACCAACTTCAGACCATCAAAGTTGCTATGTGTACAGTTTTTATTGTTCTTCTATGTCAAATTTTACGAGTATAAGCTTCGTAGATTATTTCGATGAAAAAACACCAACTTTCTATAAAAAATGGAAAAAACCGTTGAAAGCTCCTACATAGAGAGAGTTGAACAAGTTCGGACAATCAAAGTTGCTCGGCGTTTACTTTTTACTATTCTTATATGTCAAATTTTACGAATAAGAGCTTCCAAGATTATTTCGATTCCAAAACACCAAATTTCTATGACAAATTGCCTAAACCGTTAAAAGCTCCTCCATATAGGGAGTTGAGCAACTTTGGACCATCAAAGTTGCTCTGTGTACAGTTTTTATTGTTCTTCTATGTCAAATTTTACGAGTATAAGCTTCCTTTATTATTTCGATGACAAAACATCAACTTTCTATGACAAATGGACAAAAGCGTTATAAGATCATTCATAGAGAGAGTTGAGCATCTTCGGACCATCAAAGTTTCTCAGTATACACTTTTTATTGTTCTTCTATGTCAAATTTTACGAGTATAAGTTTCCTAGATTATTTGGATGGCAAAACATCAACTTTCTATGACAAATGGACAAAAGCGTTAAAAGCTTATTCATAGAGAGAGTTGAGCACCTTCGGACCATCAAATATTCTCGGTTTACACATTTTATTGTTCTTCTATGTCAAATTTTATGAATACAAGCTTCCAAGATTATTTCGATTCCAAAACACCAATTTTCTATGACAAATGGACAAAACTGTTAAAAGCACCTCCATAAAGAGAGTTGAGCAACTTCAGAGCATCAAAGTTGCTCTGTGTACACTTTTTATTGTTCTTCTATGTCATATTTTATGAATACAAGCTTCCAAGATTATTTCGATTCAAAAATATCAAATTTCTATGACAAATGGACAAAACCGTTGAAAGCTCTTCCATAGAGAGAGTTGAGCAACTTCGGAACATAAAAGTTGCTCTGTGTATAGTTTTTATTGTTCTTCTATGTAAAATTTTACGAGTATAAGCTTCATAGATAATTTCGATGCCAAAACACTAACTTTATATGAAAAATGGACAAAACCGTTGAAAGCTCCTACATAGAGAGAGTTAAACAAGTTCGTACCATCAAAGTTGCTCGGCGTACAATTTTTACTATTCTTCTATGTCAAATTTTACGAGTATAAGCTTCCTATATTATTTCGATGGCAAAACATCAACTGTCTAAAACAATTGGAAAAAAAGCGTTAAAGCTTCTTCATAGAGAGAGTTGAGCAACTTCGGACCATCAAAGTTTCTCGGTGTACACTTTTTATTGTTCTTCTATGTGAATTTTTACGAGTATAAGCTTTCTAGATTATTTCGATAACAAAACACCAACTTTCTCTGAGACAAATGGACAAGACCGTTAAAAGCTCCTCCATAGAGAGAGTTGAGCAACTTCGGACCATCTAAGTTGCTCTATGTACACTTTTTATTGTTCTTATATGTCAACTTTTATGAATACAAGCTTCCAAGATTATTTCGATTCCAAAACACCAACTTTCTATAACAAATGTTCAAAACCGTTAAAAGCTCCTCCATAGAGAGAGTTGAGTAACTTCAGACCATCAAAGTTGCTCGATGTGGACTTTTTATTGTTCTTTTATATGATATTTTATGAGTATAAGCTTCCTCGATTATTTCGATGACAAAACACTAACTTTCTATAACAAATGGACAAAACCGTTAAAAGCTCCTCCGTAGAGGGAGTTGAGCAAGTTCGGACAACCAAAGTTGCTCGGAGTATACTTTTTACTATTCTTCTATATCAGATTTTACGAGTATAGGCTTGCTAGATTATTTCCATGCCAAAACACCAACTTTCTATGACAAAAGGACAAAAACGTTGAAAGCTCCTACATAGAAAGAGTTGAACAAGTTCGGACCATCAAAGTTGCTCTACGTACAATTTTTACTATTCTTCTATGTCAAATTTTATGAGTATAAGCTTCCTAGATTATTTCGATGGCAAAACATCAACTTTCTATGACAAATAGGCAAAAGCGTTAAAAGCTCCTTCATAGAGAGAGTTGAGCATCTTCGGACCATCAAAGTTTCTCGGTGTACACCTTTTATTGTTCTTCTATGTGAAATTTTACGAGTATAGGCTTCCTAGCTTATTTCGATGACAAAACACCAACCTTCTATGAGACAAATGGACAAAAACCATTAAAAGCTCCTCCAAAGAGAGAGTTGAGCAACTTCGGACCATCAACGTTGCTGTACGTACACTTTTTATTGTTCTTCTATGTCAAATTTTATGAATACAAGCTTACAAGATTATTCCGATTCCCAAACACCAACTTTCTATAACAAATGGACAAAACCGTTAAAAGCTCCTCCATAGAGAGAGTTGAGCAACTTCGGACCATCAAAGTTGCTCGATGTACACTTTTTATTGTTCTTTTATATGATATTTTACGAGTATATGCTTCCTCGATTATTTTGATGACAAAACACCAACTTTCTATAACAAATAGACAAAACCGTTAAAAGCTCCTCCATAGAGAGAGTTGAGCAACTTCGGACAACCAAAGTTGCATGGAGCATACTTTTTACTATTCTTCTATATCAAATTTTATGAGTATAGGCTTGCTAGATTATTTCCATGCCAAAACACCAACTTTCTATGACAAATGAAAAAACCGTTGAAGGCTCCTAAATAGATGGAGTTGAACAAGTTCGGATCATCAAATTGCTCGGGGTACACTTTTTACTCTTCTTCTTTGTCAAATTTTACGAGTATAAGCTTCCTAGATTATTTTGATGGCAAAGCATCAACTTTCTATGACAAATGGACAAAAGCGTTAAAAGCTCATTCATAGAGAGAGTTGAGCACCTTCGGACCATCAAAGTTTCTCAGTGTACACTTTTTATTGTTCTTCTATGTCAAATTTTATGAATACAAGCTTCCAAGATTATTTCGATTCCAAAACACCAAATTTCTATGAAAAATGGACAAAACCGTTAAAAGCTCCTCCATAGAGAGAGTTGAGCAACTTCGGACCATCAAAGTTGCTCTGTGTACAGTTTTTATTGTTCTTCTATGTCAAATTTTACGAGTATAAGATTCGCAGATTATTTTGATGAAAAAACATCAACTTTCTATGAAAAATGGACAAAAGCGTTAAAAGCTTCTTCATAGAGAGAGTTGAGCATCTTCGGACCATCAAAGTTTCTCGGTGTACACTTTTTATTGTTCTTCTATGTCAAATTTTACGAGTATAAGCTTCCTAGATTATTTTGATGGCAAAACACCAACTTTCGATGACAAATGGACAAAACCATTAAAAGCTCCTCCATAGAGAGAGTTGAGCAACTTCGGACCATCAAAGTTGCTCGGTGTACACTTTTTATTGTTCTTATATGTCAAATTTTATGAGTATAAGCTTCCTAGATTGCTTCGATGCAAAAACACCAACTTTCTATGACAAATGGACAAAACCGTTTAAAGCTCCTCCATAGAGAGAGTTGAGCAACTTCCCACCATCAAAGATGCTTGGTGTACACTTTTTATTGTTCTCATAAGTCAAATTTTATGAGTATAAGCTTCCTAGATTATTTCGATACCAAAACACCAACTTTCTATGATAAATGAACAAAACCGTTAAAAGCTCCTCCATAGAGAGAATAGAGCAACTTCAGACCATCAAAGCTGCTCTGTGTACATTTTTTATTGTTGTTCTATGTCAAATTTTGGGAGTATAAGCTTCGTAGATTATTTCGATGCCAAAACACCAACTTTCTATGAAAAATGGACAAAACCGGTGAAAGCTCTTTCATAGAGAGAGTTGAACAAGTTCGGACCATCAAAGTTGCTCTGCATACACTTTTTACTATTCTTCTATGTCAAATTTTATGAGTATAAGCTTCCTAGATTATTTCGATGCAAAACATCAACTTTCTATGATAAATGGACAAAAGCGTTAAAAACTCTTTCATAGAGAGAGTTGAGCATCTTCGAACCATCAAAGTTTCCCGGTGTACACTTTTTATTCTTCTTCTATGTGAAATTTTACGAGTATAAGCTTCCGAGATTATTTCGATGTCAAAACACCAACTTTCTATGAGACAAATGGACAAAACCGTTAAAAGCTCCTCCATAGAGAGAGTTGAGCAACTTCGGACCATCAAAGTTGCTCTATGTACACTTTTTATTGTTCTTCTATATCAAATTTTATGAATACAAGCATACAAGATTATTTCGATTCCAAAACACCAACTTTCTATGACAAATGGACAAAATTGTTAAAAGCTCCTTCATAGAGAGAGTTGAGCAACTTCGAACCATCAAAGTTGCTAGGTGTACACTTTTTATTGTTCTTATATGTCAAATTTTATGAGTATAAGCTTCCAAGATTATTTCGATTCCAAAACACGAACTTTCTATGACAAATGGATAAAACCGTTAAAAGCTCCTCCATAGAGAGAGTTGAGCAACTTCGGACCGTCAAAGTTGCTCGATGTACACTTTTTATTGTTTTTATAAGTCAAATTTTATGAGTATAAGCTTCGTGGATTATTTCGATGCCAAAACACCAACTTTCTATGAAAAATGAACAAAACCGTTGAAAGCTCCTACATAGACAGAGTTGAACAAGTTCGGACCATCAAAGTCTCTCGGCGTACACTTTTTACTATTCTTCTATGTCAAATTTTAGGACTACAAGCTTTCTAGACTATTTCGTTGGCAAAACATCAACTTTCTATGACAAATGGACAAAAGCATTAAAGGCTCCCTCATAGAGAGAGTTGATCATCTTCGGACCATCAAAGTTGCTCTATGTACACTTTTTATTGTTCTTCTATGTCAAATTTTATGAATACAAGCTTCCAAGATTATTTCGATACAAAACACCAACTTTCTATGACAAATGGACAAAACCGTTAAAAGCTGCTCCATAGAGAGAGTTGAGCAACTTCGGACCATCAAAGTTGCTCTATGTACACTTTTTATTGTTCTTCTATGTCAAATTATATGAATACAAGCTTCCAAGATTATTTCGATTCCAAAACACCAACTTTCTATGACAAATGGACAAAACCGTTAAAAGCTCCTCCATAAAGAGAGTTGAGCAACTTCAGAGCATCAAAGTTGCTCTGTGTATACTTTTTATTGTTCTTCTATGTCATATTTTATGAATATAAGCTTCCAAGATTATTTCGATGACAAAACATCAACTTTCTATGACAATTGGACAAAAGCGTTAAAAGCTCCTTCATAGAGAGAGTTGAACATTTTCGGACCATCTAAGTTTCTCGGTGTACATTTTTTATTGTTCTTCTATGTGAAATTTTACGAGTATAAGCTTCCTAGATTATTTTGATGACAAAACACCAATTTTCTGTGAGACAAATGGACAAAAACGTTAAAAGCTCCTCCATAGAGAGAGTTGAGCAACTTTGGACCATCAAAGTTGCTCTATGTACACTTTTTATTGTTTTTATATGTCAAATTATATGAATACAAGCTTCCAAGATTATTTTGATTCCAAAACACCAACTTTCTATGAAAAATGGACAAAACCGTTAAAAGCTCCTCTATAAGGAGAGTTGAGCAACTTCTGAGTAACAAAGTTGCTTTGTGTACACTTTTTATTATTCTTCAATGTCATATTTTATGAATATAAGCTTCCAAGATTATTTCGATGACAAAACATCAACTTTCTTTGACAATTGGAAAAAAGCGTTAAAAGCTCGTTCATAGAGAGAGTTGAGCATCTTCGGACCATCAAAGTTTCTCTGTGTACACTTTTTATTGTTCTTCTATGTTAAATTTTACGAGTATAAGCTTTCTAGATTATTTCGATGACAAAACACCAACTTTCTATGAGACAAATGGACAAAACCGTTAAAAGCTCCTCTATAGAGAGAGTTGAGCAACTTCGGACCATCAAAGTTGCACGATGTACACTTTTTATTATTCTTTTATATGTTATTTTATGTGTATAAGCTTCCCCGATTATTTCGATGACAAAACAGTAACTTTCTATAACAAATGGACAAAACCTTTAAAAACTCCTCCATAGAGGGAGTTGAGCAAGTTCGAACAACCAAAGTTGCTCGGAGTTTACTTTTTTTTATTCTTCTATATCAGATTTTACGAGTATAGGCTTGCTAGATTATTTCCATTCCAAAACACGAACTTTCTATGACAAATGGACAAAAATGTTGAAAGCTCCCACACAGAAAGAGTTGAACAAGTTCGGACCATCAAAGTTGCTTGGCGTACACTTTTTACTATTCTTCTATGTCAAATTTTACGAGTATAAGCTTCCTAGATTATTTCGATCCCAAAATACCAACTTTCTATGAGAAATGAACAAAACCGTTAAAAGCTCCTCCATAGAGACAATTGAGCAACTTCGGACCATCAAACTTGCTCTGTGTACACTTTTTATTGTTCTTCTTTGTCAAATTTTACGAATATAAGCTTCGTAGATTATTTCGATGCCAAAACAACAACTTTCTATGAAAATGGACAAAACCGTTGAAAGCTCCTACATAGACAGAGTTGAACAAGTTTAGACCATCAAAGTTGCTCGGTCTACACTTTTTACTATTCTTCTATGTCAAATTTTACGAATACAAGCTTCCTAGATTATTTCGCTGGCAAAACATCAACTTTCTATGACAAATGGACAAAAGCGTTAAAGGCTCCTTCATAGAGAGAGTTCATCATCTTTGGACCATCAAAGTTGCTCTATGTACACTTTTTGTTGTTCTTCTATGTCAAATTTTATGAATACAAGCTTCCAAGATTATTTTGATTCCCAAACACCAACTTTCTATGAAAAATGGACAAAACCGTTAAAAACTCCTCCATAAAGAGAGTTGAGCAACTTCTGAGCAACAAAGTTGCTTTGTCTACACTTTTTATTATTCTTCTATGTCATATTTTATGAATATAAGCTTCCAAGATTATTTCGATGACGAAACATCAACTTTCTATGACAATTGGACAAAAGCGTTAAAAGCTCCTTCATAGAGAGAGTTGAGCATCTTCGGACCATCAAAGTTTCTCTGTGTACACTTTTTATTGTTCTTCTATGTTAAATTTTACGAGTATAAGCTTTCTAGATTATTTCGATGACAAAACACCAACTTTCTATGAGACAAATGGACAAAACCGTTAAAAGCTCCTCCATAGAGAGAGTTGAGCAACTTCGGACCATCAAAGTTGCACGATGTACACTTTTTATTATTCTTTTATACGTTATTTTATGAGTATAAGCTTCCTCGATTATTTCGATGACAAAACAGTAACTTTCTATAACAAATGGACAAAACCGTTAAAAACTCCTCCATAGAGGGAGTTGAGCAAGTTTGGACAACCAAAGTTGCTCGGAGTTTACTTTTTTTTATTCTTCTATATCAGATTTTACGAGTATAGGCTTGCTAGATTATTTCCATGCCAAAACACGAACTTTCTATGAAAAATGGACAAAAATGTTGAAAGCTCCCACACAGAGAGAGTTGAACAAGTTCGGACCATCAAAGTTGCTCGGCGTACACTTTTTACTATTCTTCTTTGTCAAATTTTACGAGTATAAGCTTCCTAGATTATTTCGATCCCAAATACCAACTTTCTATGAGAAATGAACAAAACCGTTAAAAGCTCCTCCATAGAGACAATTGAGCAACTTCGGACCATCAAACTTGCTCTGTGTTCACTTTTTATTGTTCTTCTTTGTCAAATTTTACGAATATAAGCTTCGTAGATTATTTCGATGCCAAAACAACAACTTTCTATGAAAATGGACAAAACCGATGAAAGCTCCTACATAGACAGAGTTGAAAAAGTTTAGACCATCAAAGTTGCTCGGCCTACACTTTTTACTATTCTTCTATGTCAAATTTTATGAATATAAGCTTCCTAGATTATTTCGCTGGCAAAACATCAACTTTCTATGACAAATGGACAAAAGCGTTAAAGGCTCCTTCATAGAGAGAGTTCATCATCTTCGGACCATCAAAGTTGCTCTATGTACACTTTTTGTTGTTCTTCTATGTCAAATTTTATGAATACAAGCTTCCAAGATTATTTTGATTCCAAAACACCAACTTTCTATGAAAAATGGACAAAACCGTTAAAAGCTCCTCCATAAAGAGAGTTGAGCAACTTCTGAGCAACAAAGTTGCTTTGTGTACACTTTTTATTATTCTTCTATGTCATATTTTATGAATATAAGCTTCCAAGATTATTTCGATGACAAAACATCAACTTTTTATGAAAATTGGACAAAAGCGTTAAAAGCTCCTTCATAGAGAGAGTTGAGCATCTTCGGACCATCAAAGTTTCTCTGTGTACACTTTTTATTGTTCTTCTATGTTAAATTTTACGAGTATAAGCGTTCTAGATTATTTCGATGACAAAACACCAACTTTCTATGAGACAAATGGACTAAACCGTTAAAAGCTCCTCCATAGAGATAGTTGAGCAACTTCGGACCATCAAAGTTGCACGATGTACACTTTTTATTATTCTTTTATACATTATTTTATGAGTATAAGCTTCCTCGATTATTTCGATGACAAAACAGTAACTTTCTATAACAAATGGACAAAACCGTTAAAAACTCCTCCATAGAGGGAGTTGAGCATATTCGGACAACCAAAGTTGCTCGGAGTTTACTTTTTTTTATTCTTCTATATCAGATTTTACGAGTATAGGCTTGCTAGATTATTTCCATGCCAAAACACGAACTTTCTATGACAAATGGACAAAAATGTTGAAAGCTCCCACACAGAGAGAGTTGAACAAGTTCGGACCATCAAAGTTGCTCGGCGTACACTTTTTACTATTCTTCTTTGTCAAATTTTACGAGTATAATCTTCCTAGATTATTTTGATCCCAAAATACAAACTTTCTATGAGAAATGAACAAAACCATTAAAAGCTCCTCCATAGAGACAATTGAGCAACTTCGGACCATCAAACTTGCTCTGTGTACACTTTTTATTGTTCTTCTTTGTCAAATTTTACGAATATAAGCTTCGTAGATTATTTCTATGCCAAAACAACAACTTTCTATGAAAATGGACAAAACCGTTGAAAGCTCCTACATAGACAGAGTTGAACAAGTTCAGACCATCAAAGTTGCTCGGCCTACACTTTTTACTATTCTTCTATGTCAAATTTTACGAATATAAGCTTCCTAGATTATTTCGCTGGCAAAACATCAACTTTCTATGACAAATGGACAAAAGCGTTAAAGGCTCCTTCATAGAGAGAGTTCATCATCTTCGGACCATCAAAGTTGCTCTATGTACACTTTTTGTTGTTCTTCTATGTCAAATTTTATGAATACAAGCTTCCAAGATTATTTCGATTCAAAACACCAACTTTCTATGACAAATGGACAAAACCGTTAAATGCTGCTCCATAGACAGAGTTGAGCAACTTCGGACCATCAAAGTTGCTCTATGTACACTTTTTATTGTTCTTCTATGTCAAATTATATGAATACAAGCTTCCAAGATTATTTCGATTCCAAAACACCAACTTTCTATGACAAATGGACAAAACCATTAAACGCTCCTCCATAAAGAGAGTTTAGCAACTTCAGAGCATCAAAGTTGCTCTGTGTACACTTTTTATTGTTCTTCTATGTCATATTTTATGAATATAAGCTTCCAAGATTATTTCGATGACAAAACATCAACTTTCTATGACAATTGGACAAAAGCGTTAAAAGCTCCTTCATAGAGAGAGTTGAGCATCTTCGGACCATCAAAGTTTCTCGGTGTACACTTTTTATTGTTCTTCTATGTGAAATTTTACGAGTATAAGCTACCGAGATTATTTCGATGTCAGAACACCAACTTTCTATGAGACAAATGGACAAAACCGTTAAAAGCTCCTCCATAGAGAGAGTTGAGCAACTTCGGACCATCAAAGTTGCTCTATGTACACTTTTTATTGTTCTTCTATATAAAATTTTATGAATACAAGCTTACAAGATTATTTCGATTCCAAAACACCAACTTTCTATGACAAATGGACAAAACCGTTAAAAGCTCCTCCATAGAGAGAGTTGAGCAACTTCGGACCATCAAAGTTGCTAGGTGTACACTTTTTATTGTTCTTATATGTCAAATTTTATGAGTATAAGCTTCCAAGATTATTTTGATTCCAAAACACGAACTTTCTATGACAAATGGATAAAACCGTTAAAAGCTCCTCCATAGAGAGAGTCGAGCAACTTCGGACCGTCAAAGTTGCTCGATGTACACTTTTTATTGTTTTTATAAGTCAAATTTTCTAAGGATAAGCTTCGTAGATTATTTCGATGCCAAAACACCAACTTTCTATGAGAAATGGACAAAACCATTGAAAGCTCCTACATAGACAGAGTTGAACAAGTTCGGACCATCGAAGTTGCTCGGCGTACACTTTTTACTATTCCTCTATGTCAAATTTTAGGACTATAAGCTTCCTAGATTATTTCGTTGGCAGGACATCAACTTTCTATGACGAATGGACAAAAGCATTAAAGGCTCCCTCATAGAGAGAGTTGATCATCTTCGGACCATCAAAGTTGCTCTATGTACACTTTTTGTTGTTCTTCTATGTCAAATTTTATGAATACAAGCTTCCAAGATTATTTCGATTCAAAGCAACAACTTTCTATGACAAATGGACAAAATCGTTAAAAGCTGCTCCATAGAGAGAGTTGAGCAACTTCAGAGCATCAAAGTTGCTCTGTGTACACTTTTTATTGTTCTTCTATGTCATATTTTATGAATATAAGCTTCCTAGATTATTTCGCTGGCAAATCATCAACTTTCTATGACAAATGGACAAAAGCGTTAAAGGCTCCTTCATAGAGAGAGTTCATCATCTTCGACCATCAAAGTTGCTCTATGTACACTTTTTGTTGTTCTTCTATGACAAATTTTATGAATACAAGCTTCCAAGATTATTTCGATTCAAAACACCAACTTTCTATGACAAATGGACAAAACCGTTAAAAGCTGCTCCATAGACAGAGTTGAGCAACTTCGGACCATCAAAGTTGCTCTATGTACACTTTTTATTGTTCTTCTATGTCAAATTATATGAATACAAGCTTCCAAGATTATTTCGATTCCAAAACACCAACTTTCTATGACAAATTGACAAAACCGTTAAAAGCTCCTCCATAAAGAGAGTTGAGCAACTTCAGAGCATCAAAGTTGCTCTGTGTACACTTTTTATTGTTCTTCTATGTCATATTTTATGAATATAAGCTTCCAAGATTATTTCGATGACAAAACATCAACTTTCTATGACAATTGGACAAAAGCGTTAAAAGCTCCTTCATAGAGAGAGTTGAACATCTTCGGACCATCAAAGTTTCTCGGTGTACACTTTTTATTGTTCTTCTATGTGAAATTTTACGAGTATAAGCTTCCTAGATTATTTTGATGACAAAACTCCAATTTTATGTGAGACAAATGGACAAAACCGTTAAAAGTTCCTCCATAGAGAGAGTTGAGCAACTTTGGACCATCAAAGTTGCTCTATGTACACTTTTTATTGTTCTTATATGTCAAATTATATGAATACAAGCTTCCAAGATTATTTTGATTCCAAAACACCAACTTTCTATGAAAAATGGACAAAACCGTTAAAAGATCCTCCATAAAGAGAGTTGAGCAACTTCTGAGCAACAAAGTTGCTTTGTTTACACTTTTTATTGTTCTTCTATGTCATATTTTATGAATATAAGCTTCCAAGATTATTTCGATGACAAAACATTAACTTTCTATGACAATTGAACAAAAGCATTAAAAGCTCCTTCATAGAGAGAGTTGAGCATCTTCGGACCATCAAAGTTTCTCTGTGTACACTTTTTATTGTTCTTCTATGTTAAATTTTACGAGTTTAAGCTTTCTAGATTATTTCGATGACAAAACACCAACTTTCTACGAGACAAATGGACAAAACCGTTAAAAGCTCCTCCATAGAGAGAGTTGAGCAACTTCGGACCATCAAAGTTGCTCGATGTACAATTTTTATTATTCTTTTATACGTTATTTTATGAGTATAAGCTTCCTCGATTATTTCGATGATAAAACAGTAACTCTCTATAACAAATGGACAAAACCGTTAAAAACTCCTCCATAGAGGGAGTTGAGCATGTTCGGACAACCAAAGTTGCTCGGAGTTTACTTTTTTTTATTCTTCTATATCAGATTTTACGAGTATAGGCTTGCTAGATTATTTCCATGCCAAAACACGAACTTTCTATGACAAATGGACAAAAATGTTGAAAGCTCCCACACAGAGAGAGTTGAACAAGTTCGGACCATCAAAGTTGCTCGGCGTACACTTTTTACTATTCTTCTTTGTCAAATTTTACGAGTATAATCTTCCTAGATTATTTTGATCCCAAAATACAAACTTTCTATGAGAAATGAATAAAACCATTAAAAGCTCCTCCATAGAGACAATTGAGCAACTTCGGACCATCAAACTTGCTCTGTGTACACTTTTTATTGTTCTTCTTTGTCAAATTTTACGAATATAAGCTTCGTAGATTATTTCTATGCCAAAACAACAACTTTCTATGAAAATGGACAAAACCGTTGAAAGCTCCTACATAGACAGAGTTGAACAAGTTCAGACCATCAAAGTTGCTCGGCCTACACTTTTTACTATTCTTCTATGTCAAATTTTACGAATATAAGCTTCCTAGATTATTTCGCTGGCAAAACATCAACTTTCTATGACAAATGGACAAAAGCGTTAAAGGCTCCTTCATAGAGAGAGTTCATCATCTTCGGACCATCAAAGTTGCTCTATGTACACTTTTTGTTGTTCTTCTATGTCAAATTTTATGAATACAAGCTTCCAAGATTATTTCGATTCAAAACACCAACTTTCTATGACAAATGGACAAAACCGTTAAATGCTGCTCCATAGACAGAGTTGAGCAACTTCGGACCATCAAAGTTGCTCTATGTACACTTTTTATTGTTCTTCTATGTCAAATTATATGAATACAAGCTTCCAAGATTATTTCGATTCCAAAACACCAACTTTCTATGACAAATGGACAAAACCATTAAACGCTCCTCCATAAAGAGAGTTTAGCAACTTCAGAGCATCAAAGTTGCTCTGTGTACACTTTTTATTGTTCTTCTATGTCATATTTTATGAATATAAGCTTCCAAGATTATTTCGATGACAAAACATCAACTTTCTATGACAATTGGACAAAAGCGTTAAAAGCTCCTTCATAGAGAGAGTTGAGCATCTTCGGACCATCAAAGTTTCTCGGTGTACACTTTTTATTGTTCTTCTATGTGAAATTTTACGAGTATAAGCTACCGAGATTATTTCGATGTCAGAACACCAACTTTCTATGAGACAAATGGACAAAACCGTTAAAAGCTCCTCCATAGAGAGAGTTGAGCAACTTCGGACCATCAAAGTTGCTCTATGTACACTTTTTATTGTTCTTCTATATAAAATTTTATGAATACAAGCTTACAAGATTATTTCGATTCCAAAACACCAACTTTCTATGACAAATGGACAAAACCGTTAAAAGCTCCTCCATAGAGAGAGTTGAGCAACTTCGGACCATCAAAGTTGCTAGGTGTACACTTTTTATTGTTCTTATATGTCAAATTTTATGAGTATAAGCTTCCAAGATTATTTTGATTCCAAAACACGAACTTTCTATGACAAATGGATAAAACCGTTAAAAGCTCCTCCATAGAGAGAGTCGAGCAACTTCGGACCGTCAAAGTTGCTCGATGTACACTTTTTATTGTTTTTATAAGTCAAATTTTCTAAGGATAAGCTTCGTAGATTATTTCGATGCCAAAACACCAACTTTCTATGAGAAATGGACAAAACCATTGAAAGCTCCTACATAGACAGAGTTGAACAAGTTCGGACCATCGAAGTTGCTCGGCGTACACTTTTTACTATTCCTCTATGTCAAATTTTAGGACTATAAGCTTCCTAGATTATTTCGTTGGCAGGACATCAACTTTCTATGAAGAATGGACAAAAGCATTAAAGGCTCCCTCATAGAGAGAGTTGATCATCTTCGGACCATCAAAGTTGCTCTATGTACACTTTTTGTTGTTCTTCTATGTCAAATTTTATGAATACAAGCTTCCAAGATTATTTCGATTCAAAGCAACAACTTTCTATGACAAATGGACAAAATCGTTAAAAGCTGCTCCATAGAGAGAGTTGAGCAACTTCAGAGCATCAAAGTTGCTCTGTGTACACTTTTTATTGTTCTTCTATGTCATATTTTATGAATATAAGCTTCCTAGATTATTTCGCTGGTAAATCATCAACTTTCTATGACAAATGGACAAAAGCGTTAAAGGCTCCTTCATAGAGAGAGTTCATCATCTTCGACCATCAAAGTTGCTCTATGTACACTTTTTGTTGTTCTTCTATGACAAATTTTATGAATACAAGCTTCCAAGATTATTTCGATTCAAAACACCAACTTTCTATGACAAATGGACAAAACCGTTAAAAGGTGCTCCATAGACAGAGTTGAGCAACTTCGGACCATCAAAGTTGCTCTATGTACACTTTTTATTGTTCTTCTATGTCAAATTATATGAATACAAGCTTCCAAGATTATTTCGATTCCAAAACACCAACTTTCTATGACAAATTGACAAAACCGTTAAAAGCTCCTCCATAAAGAGAGTTGAGCAACTTCAGAGCATCAAAGTTGCTCTGTGTACACTTTTTATTGTTCTTCTATGTCATATTTTATGAATATAAGCTTCCAAGATTATTTCGATGACAAAACATCAACTTTCTATGACAATTGGACAAAAGCGTTAAAAGCTCCTTCATAGAGAGAGTTGAACATTTTCGGACCATCAAAGTTTCTCGGTGTACACTTTTTATTGTTCTTCTATGTGAAATTTTACGAGTATAAGCTTCCTAGATTATTTTGATGACAAAACTCCAATTTTATGTGAGACAAATGGACAAAACCGTTAAAAGTTCCTCCATAGAGAGAGTTGAGCAACTTTGGACCATCAAAGTTGCTCTATGTACACTTTTTATTGTTCTTATATGTCAAATTATATGAATACAAGCTTCCAAGATTATTTTGATTCCAAAACACCAACTTTCTATGAAAAATGGACAAAACCGTTAAAAGATCCTCCATAAAGAGAGTTGAGCAACTTCTGAGCAACAAAGTTGCTTTGTTTACACTTTTTATTGTTCTTCTATGTCATATTTTATGAATATAAGCTTCCAAGATTATTTCGATGACAAAACATTAACTTTCTATGACAATTGAACAAAAGCATTAAAAGCTCCTTCAAAGAGAGAGTTGAGCATCTTCGGACCATCAAAGTTTCTCTGTGTACACTTTTTATTGTTCTTCTATGTTAAATTTTACGAGTTTAAGCTTTCTAGATTATTTCGATGACAAAACACCAACTTTCTACGAGACAAATGGACAAAACCGTTAAAAGCTCCTCCATAGAGAGAGTTGAGCAACTTCGGACCATCAAAGTTGCTCGATGTACAATTTTTATTATTCTTTTATACGTTATTTTATGAGTATAAGCTTCCTCGATTATTTCGATGATAAAACAGTAACTCTCTATAACAAATGGACAAAACCGTTAAAAACTCCTCCATAGAGGGAGTTGAGCATGTTCGGACAACCAAAGTTGCTCGGAGTTTACTTTTTTTTATTCTTCTATATCAGATTTTACGAGTATAGGCTTGCTAGATTATTTCCATGCCAAAACACGAACTTTCTATGACAAATGGACAAAAATGTTGAAAGCTCCCACACAGAGAGAGTTGAACAAGTTCGGACCATCAAAGTTGCTCGGCGTACACTTTTTACTATTCTTCTTTGTCAAATTTTACGAGTATAATCTTCCTAGATTATTTTGATCCCAAAATACAAACTTTCTATGAGAAATGAATAAAACCATTAAAAGCTCCTCCATAGAGACAATTGAGCAACTTCGGACCATCAAACTTGCTCTGTGTACACTTTTTATTGTTCTTCTTTGTCAAATTTTACGAATATAAGCTTCGTAGATTATTTCTATGCCAAAACAACAACTTTCTATGAAAATGGACAAAACCGTTGAAAGCTCCTACATAGACAGAGTTGAACAAGTTCAGACCATCAAAGTTGCTCGGCCTACACTTTTTACTATTCTTCTATGTCAAATTTTACGAATATAAGCTTCCTAGATTATTTCGCTGGCAAAACATCAACTTTCTATGACAAATGGACAAAAGCGTTAAAGGCTCCTTCATAGAGAGAGTTCATCATCTTCGGACCATCAAAGTTGCTCTATGTACACTTTTTGTTGTTCTTCTATGTCAAATTTTATGAATACAAGCTTCCAAGATTATTTCGATTCAAAACACCAACTTTCTATGACAAATGGACAAAACCGTTAAATGCTGCTCCATAGACAGAGTTGAGCAACTTCGGACCATCAAAGTTGCTCTATGTACACTTTTTATTGTTCTTCTATGTCAAATTATATGAATACAAGCTTCCAAGATTATTTCGATTCCAAAACACCAACTTTCTATGACAAATGGACAAAACCATTAAACGCTCCTCCATAAAGAGAGTTTAGCAACTTCAGAGCATCAAAGTTGCTCTGTGTACACTTTTTATTGTTCTTCTATGTCATATTTTATGAATATAAGCTTCCAAGATTATTTCGATGACAAAACATCAACTTTCTATGACAATTGGACAAAAGCGTTAAAAGCTCCTTCATAGAGAGAGTTGAGCATCTTCGGACCATCAAAGTTTCTCGGTGTACACTTTTTATTGTTCTTCTATGTGAAATTTTACGAGTATAAGCTACCGAGATTATTTCGATGTCAGAACACCAACTTTCTATGAGACAAATGGACAAAACCGTTAAAAGCTCCTCCATAGAGAGAGTTGAGCAACTTCGGACCATCAAAGTTGCTCTATGTACACTTTTTATTGTTCTTCTATATAAAATTTTATGAATACAAGCTTACAAGATTATTTCGATTCCAAAACACCAACTTTCTATGACAAATGGACAAAACCGTTAAAAGCTCCTCCATAGAGAGAGTTGAGCAACTTCGGACCATCAAAGTTGCTAGGTGTACACTTTTTATTGTTCTTATATGTCAAATTTTATGAGTATAAGCTTCCAAGATTATTTTGATTCCAAAACACGAACTTTCTATGACAAATGGATAAAACCGTTAAAAGCTCCTCCATAGAGAGAGTCGAGCAACTTCGGACCGTCAAAGTTGCTCGATGTACACTTTTTATTGTTTTTATAAGTCAAATTTTCTAAGGATAAGCTTCGTAGATTATTTCGATGCCAAAACACCAACTTTCTATGAGAAATGGACAAAACCATTGAAAGCTCCTACATAGACAGAGTTGAACAAGTTCGGACCATCGAAGTTGCTCGGCGTACACTTTTTACTATTCCTCTATGTCAAATTTTAGGACTATAAGCTTCCTAGATTATTTCGTTGGCAGGACATCAACTTTCTATGACGAATGGACAAAAGCATTAAAGGCTCCCTCATAGAGAGAGTTGATCATCTTCGGACCATCAAAGTTGCTCTATGTACACTTTTTGTTGTTCTTCTATGTCAAATTTTATGAATACAAGCTTCCAAGATTATTTCGATTCAAAGCAACAACTTTCTATGACAAATGGACAAAATCGTTAAAAGCTGCTCCATAGAGAGAGTTGAGCAACTTCAGAGCATCAAAGTTGCTCTGTGTACACTTTTTATTGTTCTTCTATGTCATATTTTATGAATATAAGCTTCCTAGATTATTTCGCTGGTAAATCATCAACTTTCTATGACAAATGGACAAAAGCGTTAAAGGCTCCTTCATAGAGAGAGTTCATCATCTTCGACCATCAAAGTTGCTCTATGTACACTTTTTGTTGTTCTTCTATGACAAATTTTATGAATACAAGCTTCCAAGATTATTTCGATTCAAAACACCAACTTTCTATGACAAATGGACAAAACCGTTAAAAGCTGCTCCATAGACAGAGTTGAGCAACTTCGGACCATCAAAGTTGCTCTATGTACACTTTTTATTGTTCTTCTATGTCAAATTATATGAATACAAGCTTCCAAGATTATTTCGATTCCAAAACACCAACTTTCTATGACAAATTGACAAAACCGTTAAAAGCTCCTCCATAAAGAGAGTTGAGCAACTTCAGAGCATCAAAGTTGCTCTGTGTACACTTTTTATTGTTCTTCTATGTCATATTTTATGAATATAAGCTTCCAAGATTATTTCGATGACAAAACATCAACTTTCTATGACAATTGGACAAAAGCGTTAAAAGCTCCTTCATAGAGAGAGTTGAACATCTTCGGACCATCAAAGTTTCTCGGTGTACACTTTTTATTGTTCTTCTATGTGAAATTTTACGAGTATAAGCTTCCTAGATTATTTTGATGACAAAACTCCAATTTTATGTGAGACAAATGGACAAAACCGTTAAAAGTTCCTCCATAGAGAGAGTTGAGCAACTTTGGACCATCAAAGTTGCTCTATGTACACTTTTTATTGTTCTTATATGTCAAATTATATGAATACAAGCTTCCAAGATTATTTTGATTCCAAAACACCAACTTTCTATGAAAAATGGACAAAACCGTTAAAAGATCCTCCATAAAGAGAGTTGAGCAACTTCTGAGCAACAAAGTTGCTTTGTTTACACTTTTTATTGTTCTTCTATGTCATATTTTATGAATATAAGCTTCCAAGATTATTTCGATGACAAAACATTAACTTTCTATGACAATTGAACAAAAGCATTAAAAGCTCCTTCATAGAGAGAGTTGAGCATCTTCGGACCATCAAAGTTTCTCTGTGTACACTTTTTATTGTTCTTCTATGTTAAATTTTACGAGTTTAAGCTTTCTAGATTATTTCGATGACAAAACACCAACTTTCTACGAGACAAATGGACAAAACCGTTAAAAGCTCCTCCATAGAGAGAGTTGAGCAACTTCGGACCATCAAAGTTGCTCGATGTACAATTTTTATTATTCTTTTATACGTTATTTTATGAGTATAAGCTTCCTCGATTATTTCGATGATAAAACAGTAACTCTCTATAACAAATGGACAAAACCGTTAAAAACTCCTCCATAGAGGGAGTTGAGCATGTTCGGACAACCAAAGTTGCTCGGAGTTTACTTTTTTTTATTCTTCTATATCAGATTTTACGAGTATAGGCTTGCTAGATTATTTCCATGCCAAAACACGAACTTTCTATGACAAATGGACAAAAATGTTGAAAGCTCCCACACAGAGAGAGTTGAACAAGTTCGGACCATCAAAGTTGCTCGGCGTACACTTTTTACTATTCTTCTTTGTCAAATTTTACGAGTATAATCTTCCTAGATTATTTTGATCCCAAAATACAAACTTTCTATGAGAAATGAATAAAACCATTAAAAGCTCCTCCATAGAGACAATTGAGCAACTTCGGACCATCAAACTTGCTCTGTGTACACTTTTTATTGTTCTTCTTTGTCAAATTTTACGAATATAAGCTTCGTAGATTATTTCTATGCCAAAACAACAACTTTCTATGAAAATGGACAAAACCGTTGAAAGCTCCTACATAGACAGAGTTGAACAAGTTCAGACCATCAAAGTTGCTCGGCCTACACTTTTTACTATTCTTCTATGTCAAATTTTACGAATATAAGCTTCCTAGATTATTTCGCTGGCAAAACATCAACTTTCTATGACAAATGGACAAAAGCGTTAAAGGCTCCTTCATAGAGAGAGTTCATCATCTTCGGACCATCAAAGTTGCTCTATGTACACTTTTTGTTGTTCTTCTATGTCAAATTTTATGAATACAAGCTTCCAAGATTATTTCGATTCAAAACACCAACTTTCTATGACAAATGGACAAAACCGTTAAATGCTGCTCCATAGACAGAGTTGAGCAACTTCGGACCATCAAAGTTGCTCTATGTACACTTTTTATTGTTCTTCTATGTCAAATTATATGAATACAAGCTTCCAAGATTATTTCGATTCCAAAACACCAACTTTCTATGACAAATGGACAAAACCGTTAAACGCTCCTCCATAAAGAGAGTTTAGCAACTTCAGAGCATCAAAGTTGCTCTGTGTACACTTTTTATTGTTCTTCTATGTCATATTTTATGAATATAAGCTTCCAAGATTATTTCGATGACAAAACATCAACTTTCTATGACAATTGGACAAAAGCGTTAAAAGCTCCTTCATAGAGAGAGTTGAGCATCTTCGGACCATCAAAGTTTCTCGGTGTACACTTTTTATTGTTCTTCTATGTGAAATTTTACGAGTATAAGCTACCGAGATTATTTCGATGTCAAAACACCAACTTTCTATGAGACAAATGGACAAAACCGTTAAAAGCTCCTCCATAGAGAGAGTTGAGCAACTTCGGACCATCAAAGTTGCTCTATGTACACTTTTTATTGTTCTTCTATATAAAATTTTATGAATACAAGCTTACAAGATTATTTCGATTCCAAAACACCAACTTTCTATGACAAATGGACAAAACCGTTAAAAGCTCCTCCATAGAGAGAGTTGAGCAACTTCGGACCATCAAAGTTGCTAGGTGTACATTTTTTATTGTTCTTATATGTCAAATTTTATGAGTATAAGCTTCCAAGATTATTTTGATTCCAAAACACGAACTTTCTATGACAAATGGATAAAACCGTTAAAAGCTCCTCCATAGAGAGAGTCGAGCAACTTCGGACCGTCAAAGTTGCTCGATGTACACTTTTTATTGTTTTTATAAGTCAAATTTTCTGAGGATAAGCTTCGTAGATTATTTCGATGCCAAAACACCAACTTTCTATGAGAAATGGACAAAACCATTGAAAGCTCCTACATTGACAGAGTTGAACAAGTTCGGACCATCGAAGTTGCTCGGCGTACACTTTTTACTATTCCTCTATGTCAAATTTTAGGACTATAAGCTTCCTAGATTATTTCGTTGGCAGAACATCAACTTTCTATGACGAATGGACAAAAGCATTAAAGGCTCCCTCATAGAGAGAGTTGATCATCTTCGGACCATCAAAGTTGCTCTATGTACACTTTTTGTTGTTCTTCTATGTCAAATTTTATGAATACAAGCTTCCAAGATTATTTCGATTCAAAAAAACAACTTTCTATGACAAATGGACAAAATCGTTAAAAGCTGCTCCATAGAGAGAGTTGAGCAACTTCAGAGCATCAAAGTTGCTCTGTGTACACTTTTTATTGTTCTTCTATGTCATATTTTATGAATATAAGCTTCCTAGATTATTTCGCTGGCAAATCATCAACTTTCTATGACAAATGGACAAAAGCGTTAAAGGCTCCTTCATAGAGAGAGTTCATCATCTTCGGACCATCAAAGTTGCTCTATGTACACTTTTTGTTGTTCTTCTATGTCAAATTTTATGAATACAAGTTTCCAAGATTGTTTCGATTCAAAACACCAACTTTCTATGACAAATGGACAAAACCGTTAAAAGGTGCTCCATAGACAGAGTTGAGCAACTTCGGACCATCAAAGTTGCTCTATGTACACTTTTTATTGTTCTTCTATGTCAAATTATATGAATACAAGCTTCCAAGATTATTTCGATTCCAAAACACCAACTTTCTATGACAAATTGACAAAACCGTTAAAAGCTCCTCCATAAAGAGAGTTGAGCAACTTCAGAGCATCAAAGTTGCTCTGTGTACACTTTTTATTGTTCTTCTATGTCATATTTTATGAATATAAGCTTCCAAGATTATTGCGATGACAAAACATCGACTTTCTATGACAATTGGACAAAAGCGTTAAAAGCTCCTTCATAGAGAGAGTTGAACATTTTCGGACCATCAAAGTTTCTCGGTGTACACTTTTTATTGTTCTTCTATGTGAAATTTTACGAGTATAAGCTTCCTAGATTATTTTGATGACAAAACTCCAATTTTATGTGAGACAAATGGACAAAACCGTTAAAAGTTCCTCCATAGAGAGAGTTGAGCAACTTTGGACCATCAAAGTTGCTCTATGTACACTTTTTATTGTTCTTATATGTCAAATTATATGAATACAAGCTTCCAAGATTATTTTGATTCCAAAACACCAACTTTCTATGAAAAATGGACAAAACCGTTAAAAGATCCTCCATAAAGAGAGTTGAGCAACTTCTGAGCAACAAAGTTGCTTTGTGTACACTTTTTATTGTTCTTCTATGTCATATTTTATGAATATAAGCTTCCAAGATTATTTCGATGACAAAACATTAACTTTCTATGACAATTGGACAAAAGCATTAAAAGCTCCTTCATAGAGAGAGTTGAGCATCTTCGGACCATCAAAGTTTCTCTGTGTACACTTTTTATTGTTCTTCTATGTTAAATTTTACGAGTTTAAGCTTTCTAGATTATTTTGATGACAAAACACCAACTTTCTACGAGACAAATGGACAAAACCGTTAAAACCTCCTCCATAGAGAGAGTTGAGCAACTTCGGACCATCAAAGTTGCTCGATGTACACTTTTTATTATTCTTTTATACGTTATTTTATGAGTATAAGCTTCCTCGATTATTTCGATGATAAAACAGTAACTCTCTATAACAAATGGACAAAACCGTTAAAAACTCCTCCATAGAGGGAGTTGAGCAACTTTGGACAACCAAAGTTGCTCGGAGTTTACTTTTTTTTATTCTTCTATATCAGATTTTACGAGTATAGACTTGCTGGATTATTTCCATGCCAAAACACGAACTTTCTATGACAAATGGACAAAAATGTTGAAAGCTCCCACACAGAGAGAGTTGAACAAGTTCGGACCATCAAAGTTGCTCGGCGTACACTTTTTACTATTCTTCTATGTCAAATTTTACGAATATAAGCTTCGTAGATTATTTCGATGCCAAATCAGCAACTTTCTATGAAAATGGACAAAACCATTGAAAGCTCCTACATAGACAGAGTTGAACAAGTTCAGACCATCAAAGTTGCTCGGCGTACACTTTTACTATTCTTCTATGTCAAATTTTACGAATATAAGCTTCCTAGATTATTTCGCTGGCAAAACAGCAACTTTCTATGACAAATGGACAAAAGCGTTAAAGGCTCCTTCATAGAGAGAGTTGATCATCTTCGGACCATCAAAGTTGCTCTATGTACACTTTTTGTTGTTCTTCTACGTCAAATTTTATGAATACAAGCTTCCAAGATTATTTCGATTCAAAACACCAACTTTCTATGACAAATGGACAAAACCGTTAAAAGATGCTCCATAGACAGAGTTGAGCAACTTCGGACCATCAAAGTTGCTCCATGTACACTTTTTATTAATCTTCTATGTCAAATTATATGAATACAAGCTTCCAAGATTATTTCGATTCCAAAACACCAACTTTCTATGACAAATGGACAAAACCGTTAAAAGCTCCTCCATAAAGAGAGTTGAGCAACTTCAGAGCATCAAAGTTGCTCTGTGTACACTTTTTATTGTTCTTCTATGTCATATTTTATGAATATAAGCTTCCAAGATTATTTCGATGACAAAACATCAACTTTCTATGACAATTGGACAAAAGCGTTAAAAGCTCATTCATAGAGAGAGTTGAGCATTTTCGGACCATCAAAGTTTCTCGGTGTACACTTTTTATTGTTCTTCTATGTGAAATTTTACGAGTATAAGCTACCTAGATTATTTTGATGACAAAACACCAATGTTCTGTGAGACAAATGGACAAAACCGTTAAAAGCTCCTCCATAGAGAGAGTTGAGCAACTTCGGACCATCAAAGTTGCTCTATCTACATTTTTTATTGTTCTTCTATATCAAATTATATGACTACAAGCTTCCAAGATTATTTCGATTCCAAAACACCAACTTTCTATGACAAATTGACAAAACCGTTAAAAGCTCCTCCATAAAGAGAGTTAAGCAACTTCAGAGCATCAAAGTTGCTCTGTGTACACTTTTTATTGTTCTTCTATGTCATATTTTATGAATATAAGCTTCCAAGATTATTGCGATGACAAAACATCAACTTTCTATGACAATTAGACAAAAGCGTTAAAAGCTCCTTCATAGAGAGAGTTGAGAATCTTCGGACCATCAAAGTTTCTCGTTGTACACTTTTTATTGTTCTTCTATGTGAATATTTATGAGTATAAGCTTCCTAGATTATTTTGATGACAAAACACCAATTTTCTGTGAGACAAATGGACAAAACCGTTAAAAGCTCCTTCATAGAGAGAGTTGAGCAACTTCGGACCATCAAAGTTGCTCTATGTACAGTTTTTATTGTTCTTCTATGTCAAATTTTATGAATACAAGCTTCCAAGATTATTTCGATTCCAAAACACCAACTTTCAATGAAAAATAGACAAAACCGTTAAAAGCTCTACCATAAAGAGAGTTGAGCAACTTCAGAGCAACAAAGTTGCTCTGTGTACACTTTTTATTGTTCTTCAATGTCATATTTTATGAATATAAGCTTCGAAGATTATTTCGATGACAAAACATCAACTTTCTATGACAATTGGACAAAAGCGTTAAAAGCTCCTTCATAGAGAGAGTTGAGCATCTTCGGACCATCAAAGTTTCTCGTTGTACACTTTTTATTGTTCTTCTATGTGAATATTTACGAGTATAAGCTTCCTAGATTATTTTGATGACAAAACACCAATTTTCTGTGAGACAAATGGACAAAACTGTTAAAAGCTCCTTCATAGAGAAAGTTGAGCAACTTCGGACTATCAAAGTTGCTCTATGTACACTTTTTATAGTTCTTCTATGTCAGATTATATAAATACAAGCTTCCAAGATTATTTCGATTCCAAAACACCAACTTTCAATGAAAAATAGACAAAACCGTTAAAAGTTCCACCATAAAGAGAGTTGAGCAACTTCAGAGCAACAAAGTTGCTCTGTGTACACTTTTTATTGTTCTTCAATGTCATATTTTATGAATATAAGCTTCGAAGATTATTTCGATGACAAAACATCAACTTTCTATGACAATTGGACAAAAGCGTTAAAAGCTCCTTCATAGAGAGAGTTGAGCTTCTTCGGACCATTAAAGTTTCTCGGTGTACACTTTTTATTGTTCTTCTATGTGAAATTTTACGAGTATAAGCTTTCTAGATTATTTCGATGACAAAAGACCAACTTTCTATGAGACAAATGGACAAAACCGTTAAAAGCTCCTCCATAGAGAGAGTTGAGCAACTTCGGACCATCAAAGTTGCTCGATGTACACTTTTTATTATTCTTTTATATGATATTTTATGAGTATAAACTTCGTAGATTATTTTGATGACAAAACACCAATTTTCTGTGAGACAAATGGACAAAACTGTTAAAAGCTCTTCCATAGAGAGAGTCGAAGAACTTCGGACCATCGAAGTTTCTCGATGTACACTTTTTATTGTTCTCATAAGTCAAATTTCATGAGTATAAGCTTCCTAGATTATTTCGATGCCAAAACACGAACTTTCAATAACAAGTGGACAAAACCGTTAAAAGCTCCTCCATAGAGAGAGTTGAGCAACTCGGACCATCAAAGTTGCTCTACGTACACTTTTTATTGGTCTTCTATGTCAAATTTTATGAATACAAGCTTCGAAGATTATTTCGATGACAAAACACCAACTTTCTATGACAATTGGACAAAAGCGTTAAAAGCTCCTTCATAGAGAGAGTTGGCCAACTTCAGACCATCAAAGTTTCTCGGTGTACACTTTTTATTGTTCTTCTATGTGAAATTTTACGAGTATAAGCTTCGTAGATTATTTCGATGCCAAAACACCAACTTTCTATGAAAAATGGACAAAACCGTTGAAAGCTACTACATAGAGAGAGTTGAACAAGTTCGGACCATCAAAGTTGCTCGGCGTACACTTTTTACTATTCTTCTATGTCAAATTTTAAGAGTTTAAACTTCCTATATTATTTCGATTGCAAAACATCAACTTTCTATGACAAATGGACAAAAACGTTAAAAGATCCTTTATAGAGAGATTTGAACATCTTCGGACCATCAAAGTTTCTCGGTGTACACTTTTTATTGTTCTTCTATGTGAAATTTTACAAGTATAAGCTTTCTAGATTATTTCGATGACAAAACACCAACTTTCTATGACAAATGGACAAAACCGTTAAAAGCTCCTCCATAGAGAGAGTTGAGCAACTTCGGACCATGAAAGTTGCTCGGTGTACACTTTTTATTGTTCTTATATGTCAAATTTTATGAGTATAAGCTTCCAAGATTATTTCGATTCCAAAACACCAACTTTCTATGACAAATGGACAAAACCGTTAAAAGCTCCTCCATAGAGAGAGTTGAGCAACTTCGGACCATCAAAGTTGCTCTATGTACATTTTTTATTGGTCTTCTATGTCAAATTTTATGAATACAAGCTTCCAAGATTATTTCGATGACAAAACATCAACTTTCTATGACAATTGGACAAAAGCGTTAAAAGCTCCTTCATAGAGAGAGTTGAGCATCTTCGGGCCATCAAAGTTTCTCGGTGTACACTTTTTATTGTTCTTCTATGTGAAATTTTACGAGTATAAGCTTCGTAGATTATTTCGATGCCAAAACACCAACTTTCTATGAAAAATGGACAAAACCGTTGAAAGCTACTACATAGAGAGAGTTGAATAAGTTCGGACCATCAAAGTTGCTCGGCGTACACTTTTTACTATTCTTCTATGTCAAATTTTATGAGTATAAGCTTCCTATATTATTTCGATGGCAAAACATCAACTTTCTATGACAAATGGACAAAAACGTTAAATGCTCCTTCATAGAGAGAGTTGAGCATCTTCGGACCATCAAAGTTTCTCGGTGTACACTTTTTATTGTTCTTCTATGTAAAATTTTACGAGTATAAGCTTCGTAGATTATTTCGATGCCAAAACACCAACTTTCTATGAAAAATGGACAAAACCGTTGAAAGCTACTACATAGAGAGAGTTGAACAAGTTCGGACCATCAAAGTTGCTCGGCGTACACTTTTTACTATTCTTCTATGTTAAATTTTAAGAGTTTAAACTTCCTATATTATTTCGCTTGCAAAACATCAACTTTCTATGACAAATGGACAAAAACGTTAAAAGATCCTTTATAGAGAGATTTGAACATCTTCGGACCATCAAAGTTTCTCGGTGTACACTTTTTATTGTTCTTCTATGTGAAATTTTACAAGTATAAGCTTTCTAGATTATTTCGATGACAAAACACCAACTTTCTATGACAAATGGACAAAACCGTTAAAAGCTCCTCCATAGAGAGAGTTGAGCAACTTCGGACCATGAAAGTTGCTCGGTGTACACTTTTTATTGTTCTTATATGTCAAATTTTATGAGTATAAGCTTCCAAGATTATTTCGATTCCAAAACACCAACTTTCTATGACAAATGGACAAAACCGTTAAAAGCTCCTCCATAGAGAGAGTTGAGCAACTTCGGACCATCAAAGTTGCTCTATGTACATTTTTTATTGGTCTTCTATGTCAAATTTTATGAATACAAGCTTCGAAGATTATTTCGATGACAAAACATCAACTTTCTATGACAATTGGACAAAAGCGTTAAAAGCTCCTTCATAGAGAGAGTTGAGCATCTTCGGGCCATCAAAGTTTCTCGGTGTACACTTTTTATTGTTCTTCTATGTGAAATTTTACGAGTATAAGCTTCGTAGATTATTTCGATGCCAAAACACCAACTTTCTATGAAAAATGGACAAAACCGTTGAAAGCTACTACATAGAGAGAGTTGAATAAGTTCGGACCATCAAAGTTGCTCGGCGTACACTTTTTACTATTCTTCTATGTCAAATTTTATGAGTATAAGCTTCCTAGATTATTTCGATGGCAAAACATCAACTTTCTATGACAAATGGACAAAACCGTTAAATGCTCCTTCATAGAGAGAGTTGAGCATCTTCGGACCATCAAAGTTTCTCGGTGTACACTTTTTACTGTTCTTCTATGTGAAATTTTACAAGTATAAGCATCCGAGATTATTTTGATGACAAAACACCAATTTTCTGTGAGACAAATGGACAAAACCGTTAAAAGCTCCTCTATAGAGAGACTTGAGCAACTTCGGACCATCAATGTTGCTCTATGTACACTTTTTATTGATCTTCTATGTCAAATTATATGAATACAAGTTTCCAAGATTATTTCGATTCCAAAACACCAACTTTCTATGACAAATGGACAAAACCGTTTAAAGCTCCTCCATAAAGAGAGTTGAGCAACTTCAGAGCATCAATGTTGTTCTGTGTACACTTTTTATTGTTCTTCTATGTCATATTTTATGAATATAAGCTTCGAAGATTATTTCGATGACAAAACATCAACTTTCTATGACAATTGGACAAAAGCGTTAAAAGCTCCTTCATAGAGAGAGTTGAGCATCTTCGGACCATCAAAGTTTCTCGGTGTACACTTTTTGTTGTTATTCTATGTCAAATTTTATGAATACAAGTTTCCAAGATTATTTTGATGACAAAACACCAATTTTCTGTGACACAAATGGACAAAACCGTTAAAAGCTCCTCCATAGAGAGAGTTGAGCAACTTCGGACCATCAAAGTTGCTCTATGTACACTTTTTATTGTTCTTCTATGTCAATTTATATGAATACAAGCTTCCAAGATTATTTCGATTCCAAAACACCAACTTTCTATGAAAAATGGACAAAACCGTTAAAAGCTCCTCCATAAAGAGAGTTGAGCAACTTCAGAGCATCAAAGTTGCTCTGTGTACACTTTTTATTGTTCTTCTATGTCATATTTTATGAATATAAGCTTCCAAGATTATTTCGATGACAAAACATCAACTTTCTATGACAATTGGACAAAAGCGTTAAAAGCTCCTTGATAGAGAGAGTTGAGCATCTTCGGACCGTCAAAGTTTCTTGGTGTACACTTTTTATTGTTCTTCTATGTGAAATTTTACGAGTATAAGATTCCTAGATTATTTTGATGACAAAACACCAATTTTCTGTGAGACAATTGGACAAAAGCGTTAAAAGCTCCTTCATAGAGAGAGTTGAGCAACTTCGGACCATCAAAGTTGCTCTATGTACAGTTTTTATTGTTCTTCTATGTCAAATTTTATGAATACAAGCTTCCTAGATTATTTCGATTCCAAAACACCAACTTTCTATGGCAAATGGACAAAACCGTTAAAAGCTCCTCCATAGAGAGAGTTGAGCAACTTCGGACCATCAAAGTTGCTCTATTTACACTTTTTGTTATTCTTCTATGTCAAATTTTATGAATACAAGCTTCCTCGATTATTTCGATGACAAAACACTAACTTTCTATAATAAATGGACAAAACCGTTAAAAGCTCCTCCATAGAGAGAGTTGAGCAAATTCGGACAAACAAAGTTGCTCTATTGACACTTTTTGTTATTCTTCTATGTCAAATTTTATGAATACAACCTTCCTAGATTATTTCGATTCCAAAACACCAACTTTCTATGACAAATGGACAAAAATGTTGAAAGCTCCTCCATAGAGAGAATTGAGCAACTTCGGACCATCAAAGTTGCTCTATGTACACTTTTTGTTATTCTTCTATGTCAAATTTTATGAATACAACCTTCCTAGATTATTTCGATTCCAAAACACCAACTTTCTATGACAAATGGACAAAAACGTTGAAAGCTCCTCCATAGAGAGAATTGAGCAACTTCGGACCATCAAAGTTGCTCTATGTACACTTTTAATTGTTCTTCTATGTCAAATTTTATGAATACAAGTTTCCTAGATTATTTCGATTCCAAAACACCAACATTCTATGACAAATGGACAAAACCGTTAAAAGCACCTCCATAGAAAGAGTTGAGCAACTTCGGACCATCAAAGTTGCACTATGTACACTTTTTATTGTTCTTCTATGTCAAATTTTATGAATACAAGCTTCCTAGATTATTTCGATTCCAAAACACCAACTTTCTATGACAAATGGACAAAATCGTTAAAAGCTCCTCTATAGAGAGAGTTGAGCAAGTTCGGACCATCGAAGTTGCTCTATGTACACTTTTTATTGTTCTTCTATGTCAAATTTTATGAATACAAGCATCCTAGATTATTTCGATTCCAAAACACCAACTTTCTATGACAAATGGACAAAACCGTTAAAAGCTCCTCCATAGAGAGAGTTGAGCAACTTCGGACCATTAAAGTTGCTCTATGTACACTTTTTATTGTTCTTCTATGTCAAATTTTATGAATACAAGCTTCCAAGATTATTTCGATTCCAAAACACCAACTTTCTATGACAGAAGGACAAAACCTTTAAAAGCTCCTCCATAGAGAGAGTTGAGCAACTTCGGACCATCAAAGTTGCTCGGTGTACACTTTTTATTGCTCTGATATGTCAAATTTTATGAGTATAAGCTTCCTAGATTATTTCGATGCCAAAACAACAACTTTCTATAACAAATGGACAAAACCGTTAAAAGCTGCTCCATAGATAGAGTTGAGCAACTTCGGACCATCAAAGTTGCTCTATGTACACTTTTTATTGTTCTTCTATGTCAAATTTTATGAATACAAGCTTCCTAGATTATTTCGATTCAAAAACACCAACTTTCTATGACAAATGGACAGAACCGTTAAAAGCTCCTCCATATAGAGAGTTGAGCAACTTCGGATCATCAAAGTTGCTCTATGTACACTTTTTATTGTTCTTCTATGTCAAATTTTATGAATGCAAGCTTCCTAGATTATTTCGATTCCAAAACACCAACATTCTAGGACAAATGGACAAAACCATTAAAAGCTCCTCCATAGAGAGAGTTGAGCAACTTCGTACCATCAAATACGTTGAGACTAGTATGTACATTGATTGATGACTAAGTCATGGATATGAGATATCAAATCAATACATAGGTACTTCTTAGAGAACGGGAAGTACTGGACAGACCCAACATGAGAATACTGCATGGATTGTTATATGAATGTCATAAGCTATTCTCATAGTGACAATGATATATGTTTTCCTTTAACCTGAAATCACTACGGTTCCCAACATGAGGAGTTATACACTTTGATACTGTCTAACGTCACTTGTAAAAGGGTTGACTATAAAGTCAGCGATTGGGTATATCACGAATCATGTGGAGGGATGTGAGTGACCTAGATGGTATTTGTCCCTTCTATATAACAGGAGTGATATCCGTGGGCCCCTTGTTTGAGTGAGACTTAGAAATGCATGGCCGTGCTCAAATGAATCAATATGTGATATTGATTTCGTTTGTTTTTAATAGTCTACTCGGAATCAAGAAACACATAGATTAACGTATACGAGGATGACACATTCCATGCCTCGATGTTAATCAAGATATTAAGGACAAAGGGACTACATATAAATTGGTCATAAATAAAGGTTATGTCGAATCATTGACATTCTCGTTATTTGGGTAACAATGATGTGTTGCTAGATACCTCTCATTGTTTGTGATGCTAGAATATGATTTTAGTTTCACTGCTAACATAACGAGAACCTATAGGGTCACACACATAGAATAAGTCAAAGATTATGTTATTTAAAAATAACATATTACGTTTGGGCTTAGGGCTTTATGTAAGGTCCATTACCGGTTTAATTAATAAGATTAATTGAACATGGTCAAGAGTCCAAAAACGTGGGCTTTTTCTTCAAGGAGATTTGGGCCTTTTCGGTTTTACTTGACTCACAAAATATTTAGGGTTAGTGTAACCCTAGGAAGATACACAACACTTGGTGTGCCGCACTTCTTGGTGAGTTGAGAGAGAAACGGATTGGAGCTTCTTCTCCTAGTTACTAGCATAACGTGAAGAGGCGATCTTTGGCTTGTTCGTGTGGATACCATAGAGGCGTGCTGTTCGGTTGGATAGCGCGGATTGATTCGGATCATTCAAGCCAAGCAATCGGTTGTTTTCTGCACTTCAAGAGGTAACTTCTCATCACCGATTTATGCCCTTTCACATGGATTCTCTGGAGGGTTTCAATAAAAATTAAAACTTCTGCTGTGTATGAGATATTGAAACCCAGCACTTCTATCTCATATTTTATGAATACAAGCTTCCAAGATTATTCCGATTCCAAAACACCAACTTTCTATGTCAAATGGACAAAACCGTTAAAAGCTCTTTCATAGAGAGAGTTGAGCAACTTCGGACCATCAAAGTTGCTCTGTGTACACTTTTTATTGTTCTTCTATGTCAAATTTTACGAGTATAAGCTTCGTAGATTATTTCGATACCAAAACACCAACTTTCTACGAAAAATAGACAAAACCGTTGAAAACTCCTACATAGAGAGAGTTGAACAAGTTGGGACCATCAAAGTTGCTCGGCGTACACTTTTTATTATTCTTCTATGTCAAATTTACGAATATAAGCTTCCTAGATTATTTCGTTGGCAAAACACCAACTTTCTATGACAAATGGACAAAACCGTTAAAAGCTCCTCCATAGAGAAAGTTGAGCAACTTCGGACCATCAAAGTTGCTCTGTGTACACTTTTTATTGTTCTTCTATGTCAAATTTTACGAGTATAAGCTTCGTAGATTATTTCGATACCAAAACACCAACTTTCTACGAAAAATAGACAAAACCGTTGAAAACTCCTACATATAGAGAGTTGAACAAGTTGGGACCATCAAAGTTGCTCGGCGTACACTTTTTATTATTCTTCTATGTCAAATTTACGAATATAAGCTTCCTAGATTATTTCGTTGGCAAAACACCAACTTTCTATGACAAATGGACAAAACCGTTAAAAGCTCCTCCATAGAGAGAGTTGAGCAACTTCGGACCATCAAAGTTGCTCTATGTACACTTTTTATTTTTCTTCTATGTCAAATTTTATGAATACAAGCTTCCAAGATTATTTCGATTCCTAAACACCAACTTTCTATGACAAATGGACAAAACCATTAAAAGCTCCTCCATAGAGAGAGTTGACAAACTTCGGACCATCAAAGTTGCTCGGTGTACACTTTTTATTGTTCTGATATGTCAAATTTTATGAGAATAAGCTTCCTAGATTATTTCGATGCCAAAACACCAACTCACTATGACAAATGGACAAAACCGTTAAAAGCTCCTCCATAGAGAGAGTTGAGAGTAACTTCCCACCATCAAAGATACCCAGTGTACACTTTTTATTGTTCTTATAAGTAAAATTTCATGAGTATAAGCTTCCTAGATTATTTCGATGCCAAAACACCAACTTTCTATTATAAATGAACAAAACCGTTAAAAGCTCCTCCATAGAGAGAGTTGAGTAACTTCCCACCATCAAAGATACCCGATGTACACTTTTTATTGTTCTTATAAGTCAAATTTCATGAGTATAAGCTTCCTAGATTATTTCGATGCCAAAACACCAACTTTCTGTGATAAATGAACAAAACCGTTAAAAGCGCCTCCATAGAAAAAGAATTGAGCAACTTTGGACCATCAAAGCTGCTTTGTGTACACTTTTTATTGTTGTTCTATGTCAAATTTTACGAGTATAAGCTTCGTAGATTATTTCGATTCCAAAACACCAACTTTCTATGAAAAATAAACAAAACCGTTGAAAGCTCCTACATAGAGAGAATTGAACAAGTTCGGACCACCAAAGTTGCTCGGCGTACACTTTTTACTATTCTTCTATTTCAAATTTTACGAGTATAAGCTTCCTAGATTATTTCGATAGCAAAACATCAACTCTCTATGACAAATTGACAAAAGCGTTAAAAGCTCCTTCATAGAGAGAGTTGAGCATCTTCGGACCATCAAAGTTTCTCGGTGCACACTTTTTATTGTTCTTCTATGTCAAATTTTACGAGTATAAGCTTCGTAGATTATTTCGATGCCAAAACACCAACTTTCTATGAAAATTGGACAAAACCGTTGAAAGCTCCTACATAGAGAGAGTTGAACAAGTTCGGACCATCAAAGTTGCTCGGCGTACACTTTTTACTATTCTTCTATGTCAAATTTTACGAGTATAAGCTTCCTAGATTATTTTGTTGGCAAAACATCAACTTTCTATGACAAATGGACAAAAGCGTTAAAGGCTCCTTCTTAGAGAGAGTTGATCATCTTCGGACCATCAAAGTTGCTCTATGTACACTTTTTATTGTTCTTCTATGTCAAATTTTATGAATACAAGCTTCCAAGATTATTTCGATTCCAAAACACCAACTTTCTATGACAAATGGACAAAACCAATAAAAGCTCCTCCATAGAGTGAGTTGAGCAACTTCGGAACATAAAGGTTGCTCGGTGTACACTTTTTATTGTTCTTATATTTCAAATTTTATGAGTATAAGTTTCCTAGATTATTTCGATGCCAAAACACCAGCTTTCTATGACAAATGGACAAAACCATTAAAAGCTCCTCCATAGAGAGAGTTGAGCAACTTTGGACCATCAAAGTTGCTCTATGTACACTTTTTATTGTTCTTCTATGTCAAATTTTATGAATACAAGCTTCCAAGATTATTTCGATTCCAAAACACCAACTTTCTATGACAAATGGACAAAACTGTTAAAAGCTCCTCCATGGAGAGAGTTGAGCAACTTCGGACCATCAAAGTTGCTCTATGTACACTTTTTATTATTCTTCAATACCAAATTTTTTGAATACAAGCTTCCAAGATTATTTCGATTCCAAAACACCAACTTTCTATGACAAATGGACAAAACCGTTAAAAGCTCCTCCATAGAGAGAGTTGAGAAACTTCGGACCATCAAAGTTGCTCGGTGTACACTTTTTATTGTTCTTATATGTCAAATTTTAAGACTATAAGCTTCCTAGATTATTTCGATGCCAAAACACTAACTTTCTATGACAAATGGACAAAACCGTTAAAAGCTCCTCCATAGAGAGAGTTGAGCAACTTCGGACCATCAAAGTCTCGGTGTACATTTTTTATTGTTCTTATATGTCAAATTTTTTGAGTATAAGCTTCCTAGATTATTTCGATGCCAAAACACCAACTTTCTATGACAAATGGAAAAAACCATTAAAAGCTCCTCCATAGAGAGAGTTGAACAACTTCGGACCATCAAAGTTGCTCTATGTACACTTTTATTGTTCTTCTATGTCAATTTTTATGAATACTAGCTTCCAAGATTATTTCGATTCCAAAACACGAACTTTCAAAGTTGCTCGGTGTACACTTTTTATTATTCTTCAATATCAAATTTTATGAATACAAGCTTCCAAGATTATTTCGATTCCAAAACACCAACTTTCTATGACAAATGGACAAAACCGTTAAAAGCTCCTCCATAGAGAGAGTTGAGCAACTTCGGACCATCAAAGTTGCTCGGTGTACACTTTTTATTGTTCTTATATGTCAAATTTTAAGACTATAAGCTTCCTAGATTATTTCGATGCCAAAACACCAACTTTCTATGACAAATGGACAAAACCGTTAAAAGCTCCTCCATAGAGAGAGTTGAGCAACTTCGGACCATCAAAGTTGCTCTATGTACACTTTTTATTATTCTTCAATACCAAATTTTTTGAATACAAGCTTCCAAGATTATTTCGATTCCAAAACACCAACTTTCTATGACAAATGGACAAAACCGTTAAAAGCTCCTCCATAGAGAGAGTTGAGCAACTTCGGACCATCAAAGTTGCTTGGTGTACACTTTTTATTGTTCTTATATGTCAAATTTTAAGACTATAAGCTTCCTAGATTATTTCGATGCCAAAACACCAACTTTCTATGACAAATGGACAAAACCGTTAAAAGCTCCTCCATAGAGAGAGTTGAGCAACTTCGGACCATCAAAGTCTTGGTGTACATTTTTTATTGTTCTTATATGTCAAATTTTATGAGTATAAGCTTCCTAGATTATTTCGATGCCAAAACACCAACTTTCTATGACAAATGGACAAAACCATTAAAAGCTCCTCCATAGAGAGAGTTGAACAACTTCGGACCATCAAAGTTGCTCTATGTACACTTTTTATTGTTCTTCTATGTCAAATTTTATGAATTCAAGCTTCCAAGATTATTTCGATTCCAAAACACGAACTTTCTATGACAAATGGACAAAACCATTAAAAGCTCCTCCATAGAGAGAGTTGAGCAACCTCGGACCATCAAGGTTGCTCGGTGTACACTTTTTATTGTTCTTATATGTCAAGGAAGCTTATACTCATGAAAATTGACTTATAAGAACAATAAAAAGTGTACAGCTTGGTGGTAGTGGCTTACGCCCCCTCACACGAGGTCATGGGTTCGACTCTCACGTTGCTCATCGATTCTCACGAGCGCGGGTTGGGCCACGGAGGCGGGGTTTGCCTGAAATAAAGCCGTGCGGTCCGCTTGCGGGCCAGAGCGGATAATACCTCCATGGTGTGTACCAGGCCCAGGTCTGTGCATCATCAGAATTATTAACCTTGTCATGAACTAACTTAACCTAACTCCAGCACATGAGCATCCTTCCCATGGATCCGTAGTCACACCATCAACAGCTAGCTAGGTCAACTTAATCATCGAAGATTCAATACCTGTATCACGGAACATAGTGAGCTAAAGCCCAGCAAGTAATACTTATGCATGAATGCACGTGAACATTATCTTTACAAAACAGTCAGCCATTTAAATTCCTTTCCAATACTTAGGCCCTTAACCTAGGTAAACTGCTAAAGAGCAACCGGTTGGGATTTTTATTTAATTAAGTGTACTACCAAAGAACACTTTCCAGTCAAAAACCGTTTCTATTTTCGTTTTCATTTCCAGTAAACCTCAACCTCAACCTTTCCATACACCCTCCCTGTAGCAGTTGTACCCGGTTCATAAAAACATCCTCTCATTAAATTGAAAATTTCCATTTTCATGTAATGCAATGCATCATGCTTATGAACAGTATTTAAAGCCTCAGTAATTCACACATAACCAATCACTTCCAATAAAATCAAAATCGTCATCATATCAGTCTCATATAAGTAAAGCCCATCACATAAAATATTATATCAACATCACATTCGCAAATCAAGTTCCATTTCATGACCATTCAACATTACACATGACCTGTATACATATCATCACCTAGTAGTTCACAATTCACGACCCTCAATTATCACAACCAATTCAATCTTAAAAAGCAAACATATTCAATACATATAATATTATAACAATAACGGTCTCATTAAAATCACCCAATCATACAACATAATACCCATATCATCACAATCAATTGAGTCTCAAATATCACACGTATTCTTTACAGATAATATTATAGTAATACTAATCTCATCAAAATAACTCAATCATTCCAACATATATATATATATGCATAAATACATGAATTATAAATTAACAATTCACCAAACATTTAATTCCGTGACACAGGTGAGTATTACTTACCGCGATGTGCTCCGTAGTCTCGATAATTTAATTACCAGGATGAATTCCTGAAACTCCTACAATACCCACAACTATTTATCAATCCCAAAATCTTTAATTCATTTATTATTCTTATCTTTTACCTAATTTATTTTATTAATATCATTAATTTAATATAATTAACTTATTACGATTAATTACTCAACATAATATTCAATAGGGACAGCTTGACCCGGTGGTCACTCTTAACGGGCCTAACAGACCCAAACACGTACATAACAATTTGTTAATTCTATTGTCCTTAATTAATTTATTAATATTATTGCTTTTTGTTCAACTTATTTACTAATACCATTATCTTAATATATTTCACTTACAATTAACTATTTTCATTAATTACATTAAATATTAATAAATGAAATTAAAATCCAACCGGGTCGTCCCGACCCGGTTGTCCATGTTCGCGGCTCAACAGACCCGGTTCCTAGGAGTTACGGGTCACCACCGATCAAGGGGCGGTGGACCTCACGGTGGTCTCGATTTGGTAGACAGTGGGACAACGAATCCATCCATGGTAATATGTACCTGAAAGGTGGCCGGAAGATAACGGATCGACGCCCTGAAGTTGGCGGCACCGCTCTCCTCTTCCCCTCCGTTGACGGCCGTAGTCAACTCATTTCCGTCCGAAAATAGTACGGTTAAACTCGCCTCCTCGAGCTCGTCATTCCGGTGTCATAATTGTCGTCGTTCGTCGCCGGAATGAGAGGCCCGATTTCCGTCCGCCGTCGCCACTGGAGGATAGGGTTTTCTCGGTTTTCGTCCAACCTTTTTCTTTTTATTTTATTTTTATATTTTATTGATTTACTGCTCATTTACATTTCTACCCTCCCTGGTCTCCTTTAATTACACGCAGAACCCTCCCCTATTTACAGTTTTGCCATTACATATAATTATTTTCCTATTCTATTTCTCGCTCCCAAAATTCTTGGTAATTTCGTTTCAACTCCTATTATTATAATTCTGGTCCTCATAAATTTTATTTCCTATATAAAATTGATGAAAAATATTCTGATCCTATTTAATACATAATATTGCACACACTAAAAATCATAATAAATATCACTTATGTCACTTTGTTCTATCGCTTAAGCTATTCCACGACTCGGGGTGTTACAAGTTTGGACCATCAAAGTTGCTCGTTGCATACTTTTTACTATTCTTCTATGTCAAATCTTACGATTATAAGCTTCCTAGATTATTTCGATGCCAAAACACCAACTTTCTATGAGAAATGAACAAAACCGTTAAAAGCTCCTCCATAGAGAGAATTGAGCAACTTCGGAACATCAAAGCTGCTCTGTGTACACTTTTTATTGTTGTTCTATGTCAAATTTTACGAGTATAAGCTTCGTATATTATTTCGATGCCGAAACCCCAACTTTCTATGAAAAATGGACAAAACCGTTGAAAGCTCCTACATAGAGAGAGTTGAACAAGTTTGGACCATCAAAGTTGCTCGTTGCATACTTTTTACTATTCTTCTATGTCAAATTTTACGAGTATAAGCTTCGTAGATTATTTCGATGCCAAAACACCAACTTTCTATGAAAAATGGACAAAACCGTTGAAAGCTCCTACAGAGAGAGAGTTGAACAAGTTCTGACCAACAAAGTTTCTCGGCGTACACTTTTTACTATTCTTCTATGTAAAATTTTACGAGTATAAGCTTCCTAGATTATTTCGATGGCAAAACATCAACTTTCTATGACAAATGGACAAAACCGTTAAAAGCTCCTCCATAGAGAGAGTTGAGCAACTTCGGACCATCAAAGTTGCTCTATGTACACTTTTTATTGTTCTGCTATGTCAAATTTTATGAATACATTCTTCCAAGATTATTTTGATTCCAAAACACCAACTTTCTATGACAAATGGACAAAACCGTTAAAAGCTCCTCCAGAGAGATGAGCAACTTCGGACCATCAAAGCTGCTCTGTGTACACTTTTTATTGTTGTTCTATGTCAAATTTTACGAATATAAGCTTCGTAGATGATTTCGATGACAAAACACCGACTTTCTATGAAAAATGGACAAAACCGTTGAAAGCTCCTACATAGAGAGAGTTGAATAAGTTCGGACCATCAAAGTTGCTCGGCGCATAATTTTTACTATTCTTCTATGTTAAATTTTACGATTATAAGCTTCCTAGATTATTTCGATGGCAAAACATCAACTTTCTATGACAAATGAACAAAAGCGTTAAAAGCTCCTTCATAGAGAGAGTTGATCATCTTCGGACCATCGAAGTTTCTCGGTGTACACTTTTTATTGTTCTCTATGTGAAATTTTACGAGTATAAGCTTCCTAGATTATTTCGTTGACAAAACAAGAACTTTCTGTGAGACAAATGGACCAAACCGTTAAAAGCTGCTCCATATAGAGAGTTCAACAACTTTGGACCATCAAAGTTGCTCTATGTACACTTTTTATTTTTCTTCTATATGAAGTTTTATGAATACAAGCTTCCAAGATAACTTCGATTCCAAAACATCAATTTTTTATGACAAATGGACAAAACCATTAAAAGCTCCTCCATAGAGAGAGTTGAGCAACCTCGGACCATCAAAGTTGCTCGGTGTACACTTTTTATTGTTCTGATATGTCAAATTTTATGAGTATAAGCTTCCTAGATTATTTTGATGCCAAAAGACCAACTTTCTATGACAAATGGACAAAACCGTTAAAAGCTCCTTCATAGAGAGAGTTGAGCAACTTCGCACCATCAAAGATGCTTGGTGTACACTTTTTATTGTTCTTATAAGTCAAATTTCATGAGTATAAGCTTCCTAGATGATCTCGATGCCAAAACACCAACTTTCTATGAGAAATGAACAAAACTGTTAAAAGCTCCACCACAGAGAAAATTCAGCAACTTCGGACCATCAAAGCTGCTCTGTGTACACTTTTTATTGTTGTTCTATGTCAAATTTTATGAATATAAGCTTCGTAGATTATTTCGATGACAAAACACCAACTTTCTATGACAAATGGACAAAACCGTTGAAAGCTCCTACATAGAGAGAGTTGAGCAACTTCGGACCATCAAAGTTGCTCTATGTACACCTTCTATTGTTCTTCTATGTCAAATTTTATGAATACAAGCTTCCAATATTATTTCGATTCCAAAACACCAACTTTCTATGACAAATGGAAAAACCCGTTAAAAGCTCCTCCATAGAGAGAGTTGAGCAACTTCGGACCATCAAAGTTGCTCTATGTACACTTTTTATTGTTCTTCTATGTCAAAATTTATGAATACAAGCTTCCAAGATTATTTCGATTCCAAAACAACAACCTTCTATGACAAATGAACAAAACCCTTAAAAGCTCCTCCATAGAGAGAGTTGAGCAACTTCGGACCATCAAAGTTGCTCTGTTTACACTTTTTATTGTTCTTATATGTCAAATTTTATGAGTATAAGCTTCCTAGATTATTTCGATGCCAAAACACCAACTTTCTATGACAAATGGACAAAACCGTTAAAAGCTCCTCCATAGAGAGAGTTGAGCAACTTCGCACCATCAAAGACGCTCGGTGTACACTTTTTATTGTTCTTCTATGTCCAATTTTACGAGGATAAGCTTCGTAGATTATTTCGATGCCAAAACACCGACTTTCTATGAAAAATGGACAAAACCGTTGAAAGCTCCTACATAGAGAGAGTTGAACAAGTTCGGACCATCAAAGTTGCTCGGCGTACACTTTTTACTATTCTTCTATGTCAAATTTTACGAGTATAAGCTTCCTAAATTATTTCGATGGCAAAACATCAACTTTCTATGACAAATGGACAAAACTGTTAAAAGCTCCTCCATAGAGAGAGTTGAGCAACTTCGGACCATCAAAGTTGCTCTATGTGCACTTTTTACTGTTCTGCTATGTCAAATTTTTTGAATACATGATTCCAAGATTATTTTGATTCCAAAACACCAACTTTCTATGACAAATGGACAAAACCATTAAAAGCTCCTCCATAGAGGGAGATGAGCAACTTCGGACCATCAAAGTTGCTCTCTTTACACTTTTTATTGTTCTCTATGTCAAATTTTACGAGGACAGGCTTCGTAGATTATTTTGATGCCAAAACACCGACTTTCTATGAAAAATGGACAAAACCGTTGAAAGCTCCTACATAGAGAGAGTTGAACAAGTTCGGACCATCAAAGTTGCTCGGCGCATACTTTTTACATTTCTTCTATGTCAAATTTTACGATTATAAGCTTCCTAGATTATTTCGATGGCAAAACATCAACTTTCTATGACAAATGGACAAAAGCGTTAAAAGCTCCTCCATAGAGAGAGATGAGCAACTTCGGACCATCAAAGTTGCTCTGTTTACACTTTTTATTGTTCTTCTATGTCAAAATTTATGATACAAGCTTCCAAGATTATTTCGATTCCAAAACAACAACTTTCTATGACAAATGAACAAAACTATTAAAAGCTCCTCCATAGAGAGAGTTGAGCAACTTCGGACCATCAAAGTTGCTCGGTGTACACTTTTTATTGTTCTTATATGTCAAATTTTATGAGTATAAGCTTCCTAGATTATTTCGATGCCAAAAGACCAACTTTCTATGACAAATGGACAAAACCGTTGAAAGCTCCTGCATAGAGAGAGTTGAGCAACTTCGCACCATCAAAGATGCTTGGTGTACACTTTTTATTGTTCTTATAAGTCAAATTTCATGATTATAAGCTTCCTAGATTATCTCGATGCCAAAACACCAACTTTCTATGACAAATGGACAAAATCGTTAAAAACTCCTCCTTAGAGAGAGTTGAGCAACTTTGCACCATCAAAGACGCTCGGTGTACACTTTTTATTGTTCTTATATGTCAAATTTTATGAGTATAAGCTTCCTAGATTATTTCGATGCCAAAACACCAACTTTCTATGACAAATGGACAAAACCGTTAAAAGCTCCTTCTTAGAGAGAGTTGAGCAACTTCGGACCATCAAAGTTGCTCTATGTACACTATTTATTGTTCTTCTATGTCAACTTTTATGAATACAAGCTTCCAAGATTATTTCGATTCCAAAACACTGTTGGTTGCTAAAATTAATTTTAGAACATGCGGAAGCGTCTTACGGATCGTTCTTAGCATAGGTACAAATCAAAAATTTAATCGGAAGCCAAACAATCCTAGATTGTTACACGCCTATCAAGTGTTATCCTAGATCCAATTAATTTTGTAATTAATCCTAGCATGCTTCTAGTATTAATTTCATACAAAATAATTCTTAGAACTAAAAATACAACCTCTTTACTATTGAGGTCCAACGTGCTATCCGTCTTGATCACGAACTCAACACTTGATCACGAACACACGATCGGATCTTGAACACACCCTTTGTTTGATCACACCTCTTGATCACGAACCACCAATTTAGAAAAAAAGAATCACCAAGAATAGCCTATGTTCTTTCCTAGGTATTCTCTTTAATCTCCTTGCGAAAAAGCAAAGAAAAAAACCCAATTGGTAGTGAACCAAAAGAATCTCACACGGCCACCTCTCTAGGAACACTCGGCTCCTTTTTATTGGAAAAAATAACTTGGTTGTTTTCTCATGAATGAATCACACGGCCAGCCCTTTTTATTTTATAAAACAAAACCTTTTCATTGTGTTAAAAAAGTCTCCTTTTAGGTTTTGTTTTCCTAATCCAAATGGAACTAGGAAAAAACAAAACGGTGGCCATCCTTATCCATTCATAGAAAAATTGTTGTGTTTATATATATATAACAAATCATTATTTGAGTTGACTTCTAATCCCAATTGGATTCAAAGCCAAAACAAATATGGAATACTTTTAACAAGCATAATCGGAGCCCAAATTATCCACAATGGGCCGGCCATATATTGCTATGCAATAACATGGTTTAAGCCTAGCTTGGCCCAATATTTCAAGAATTCAAGGCTCAAATTTGTTTTGTTCCTTGGTCCATTCTTGACTTTAATTTGTTTTTGATTATGTAAAATATTTATTTTACAATCTAAATCAAAACTCCGAGATTTGTTATTTTTACATAAATACACTTACAAGAATTTTGTATATCTTAACAAAAACAATTTTATCTTAGGGTTATCTTTGGAAAACCAAAACCCAATAAAATTGTATCTATTTGTTATACAAATTCCATTCTTGTAACTTTTCCAACAACCGTTGTGATATGGTAAATTTTGCCGATCTTCCTTAAATAGGACAAGAGAATATATAGAGCTACCAAGGGGACTCCGCAGGACATACATATTGTGGCTCCCGAAATATTATTCTTTACCGTCAAACTCTATGACTAGGAATAATATAACAATCCAATGTTCGTCTGACACTACCTGAACTTTGGATGCACTCCCCAATATGTACGATTCTTACATCGAGGCTTTTCCATAATTAGAAACCTATCCCTGACCTATGGGAAGTGTACATGCATATCCTCCATGCAACACCCGGTAAGATGGAGTGAATTTATTCGTACTATCGAACACTCCAAAATCCATATTTTATCTGAGCTCCAGATTCCTTTATATCTATCCTCTAAGCGTATTAAATTGACCCGTCGATCAATTTAATTCATAACGCTTGATTCGTTAGAATCACTATGCATAGATTTTTAGATAGATTAATTTCAACCTCTCAGATGGGTGCTTACACTTTCATAACTGAAAGTACATGAATGACTATTTTGTAGGTATGCGCTTATACCCTAGTGGCATATATCCAAATCATCAAAATTTTGACAATAGTGCGTGTCTCACTTATTGATGAATCAAAATGCACACGCTATAAGTATAAACGTATTGACCTACTCAAGCTTGAGATATATCGTACTCCCATAGCTATAGGATGAACAACTCTTTGATAGCACGTTTCTAGTTGTTCATTCCTATGTAAGTCCGTCAATGTATATGTCCACATACACACTAGTGCACCAATCCGAGAATCCTCTCAAACGGTCAAGAAAAACCATTTCCCTAATTGGAGATGTCCATGCACTACAACCTATATCAACAAAGTGCCTAACTTTGTTAATCTGGTTGTGACTAATGATTTAGAATGTAATAATGAATCTTGTGTCAATCTATACTCACACTATAAGTGTATCTGAGTATCCAAGATTCACATATCTAACATCCTTAGACCTTGTTAGAACATTCACATATAAATGAAATATTTAAAATAAAAAATTTAAAACACAAATGCAATCATAAAATGTTTATTCCTGAATTTCAGAATTGTCTTTACATGGTATGTTTTTTAGGACATCATCCCAACAAACACCAACTATCTATGACAAATGGACAAAACCATTAAAAGCTCCTCCATTGAGAGAGTTGAGCAACTTCGGACCATCAAAGTTGCTCGGTGTACACTTTCTATTGTTCTTATATGTCAAAGTTTATGTGTATAAGCTTCGTAGATTATTTCGATGCCAAAACACCGACTTTCTATGAAAAATGGACAAAACCGTTGAAAGCTCCTACATAGAGAGAGTTGAACAAGTTCGGACCATCAAAGTTTCTCGGCGCATACTTTTTACTATTCTTCTATATCAAATTTTACGATTACAAGCTTCCTAGATTATTTCGATGGCAAAACATCAACTTTCTATGACAAATGGAGAAAAGCGTTAAAAGCTCCTTCATAGAGAGAGTTGATCATCTTCGGACCATCGAAGTTTCTCGGTGTACACTTTTTATTGTTCTCTATGTGAAATTTTACGAGTATAAGCTTCCTAGATTATTTCGATGACAAAACAACAACTTTCTGTGAGACAAATGGACCAAACCGTTAAAAGCTCCTCCATAGAGAGAGTTGAGCAACTTTGGACCATCAAAGTTGCTCTATGTACACTTTTTATTGTTCTTCTATATGAATTTTTATGAATACAAGCTTCCAAGATTATTTCGATTCCAAAACATCAATTTTCTATGACAAATGGACAAAACCATTAAAAGCTCCTCCATAGAGAGAGTTGAGCAACTTCGGACTATCAAAGTTGCTCGGTGTACACTTTTTATTGTTCTGATATGTCAAATTTATGAGTATAAGCTTCCTAGATTTTTTCGATGCCAAAACACCAACTTTCTATGAGAAATGGACAAAACCGTTAAAAGCTCCTCCATAGCTCTGTTGAGCAACTTCGCACCATCAAAGATGCCTGTTGTACACTTTTTATTGTTCCTATAAGTCAAATTTCATGAGTATAAGCTTCCTAGATTATTTCGATGCCAAAACACCAACTTTCTATGACAAATGGACAAAACCGTTAAAAGCTCATAGAGAGAGTTGAGCAACTTCGCACCATCAAAGATGCTCGGTGTACACTTTTTATTGTTCTTATAAGTCAAATTTCATGAGTATAAGCTTCCTAGATTATTTCGATGCCAAAACACCAACTTTCTATGAGAAATGAACAAAACCATTAGAAGCTCCTCCATAGAGAGAATTGAGCAACTTCGGACCATCAAAGCTGCTCTGTGTACACTTTTTATTGTTGTTCTATGTCAAATTTTAAGAGTATAAGCTTCGTAGATTATTTCGATGCAGAAACCCCAACTTTCTATGAAAAAAGGATAAAACCGTTGAAAGCTCCTACATAGAGAGAGTTGAACAAATTCGGACCATCAAAGTTGCTCGTTGCATACTTTTAACTATTCTTCTATGTCAAATTTTACGAGTATAAGCTTCGTAGATTATTTCGATGCCAAAACACCAACTTTCTATGAAAAATGAAAAAAACCGTTAAAAGCTCCTAGATAGAGAGAGTTGAGCAACTTCGGACCATCAAAGCTGCTTTGTGTACACTTTTTATTGTTGTTCTATGTCAAATTTTACGAGTATAAGCTTCGTAGATTATTTCGATGCCGAAACCCCAACTTTCTATGAAAAATGGACAAAACCGTTTAAAGCTCGTACATAGAGAGAGTTGAACAAGTTCGGACCATCAAAGTTGCTCGTTGCATACTTTTAACTATTCTTCTATGTTAAATTTTACGAGTATAAGCTTCGTAGATTATTTCGATGCCAAAACACCAAATTTCTATGAAAAATGGACAAAACCTTTGAAAGCTCCTACATAGAGAGAGTTGAACAAGTTCGGACCATCAAAGTTGCTCTATGTACACTTTTTATTGTTGTGCTATGTCAAATTTTAAGAATACATGCTTCCAAGATTATTTTGATTCCAAAATACCAACTTTCTATGAAAAATGGACAAAACCGTTAAAAGCTCCTCCATAGAGAGAGATGAGCAACTTCGGACCATCAAAGTTGCTCTGTTTACACTTTTTATTGTTCTTCTATGTCAAATTTTACGAGGATAAGCTTCGTAGATTATTTCGATGCCAAAACACCGACTTTCTATGAAAAATGGACAAAACCGTTGAAAACTCCTACATAGAGAGAGTTGAACAAGTTTGGACCATCAAAGTTTCTCGGCGCATACTTTTTACTATTCTTCTATATCAAATTTTACGATTATAAGCTTCCTAGATTATTTCGATGGCAAAACATCAACTTTCTACGACAAATGAACAAAAGCGTTAAAAGCTCCTTCATAGAGAGAGTTGATCATCTTCGGACCATCGAAGTTTCTCGGTGTACACTTTTTATTGTTCTCTATGTGAAATTTTACGAGTATAAGCTTCCTAGATTATTTCGATGACAAAACAACAACTTTCTGTGAGGCAAATGGACCAAACCGTTAAAAGCTCCTCAATAGAGGGAGTTGAGCAACTTTGGACCATCAAAGTTGCTCTCTGTACACTTTTTATTGTTCTTCAATATGAAGTTCTATGAATACAAGCTTCCAAGATTATTTTGATTCCAAAACATCAATTTTCTATGACAAATGGACAAAACCATTAAAAGCTCCTCCATAGAGAGAGTTGAGCAACTTCGGACTATCAAAGTTGCTCGGTGTACACTTTTATTGTTCTGATATGTCAAATTTATGAGTATAAGCTTCCTAGATTTTTTCGATGCCAAAACACCAACTTTCTATGACAAATGGACAAAACCGTTAAAAGCTCCTGCATAGAGAGAGTTGAGCAACTTCGCACCATCAAAGACGCTCGGTGTACACTTTTTATTGTTCCTATAAGTCAAATTTCATGAGTATAAGCTTCCTAGATTATTTCGATGCCAAAACACCAACTTTCTATGACAAATGGACAAAACCGTTAAAAGCTCCTCCATAGAGAGAGTTGAGCAACTTCGCACCATCAAAGATGCTTGGTGTACACTTTTTATTGTTCTTATAAGTCAAATTTCATGAGTATAAGCTTCCTAGATTATTTCGATGCCAAAACACCAACTTTCTATGAGAAATGAACAAAACCATTAGAAGCTCCTCCATAGAGAGAATTGAGCAACTTCGGACCATCAAATCTGCTCTGTGTACACTTTCTATTGTTGTTCTATGTCAAATTTTAAGAGTATAAGCTTCGTAGATTATTTCGATGCCGAAACCCCAACTTTCTATGAAAAATGGATAAAACCGTTGAAAGCTCCTACATAGAGAGAGTTGAACAAGTTCGGACCATTAAAGTTGCTCGTTGCATACTTTTAATTATTCTTCTATGTCAAATTTTACGAGTATAAGCTTCGTAGATTATTTTGATGCCAAAACACAAACTTTCTATGAAAACTGGATAAAACCGTTAAAAGCTCCTACATAGAGAGAGTTGAGCAACTTCGGACCATCAAAGCTGCTTTGTGTACACTTTTTATTGTTCTGATATGTCAAATTTATGAGTATAAGCTTCCTAGATTTTTTCGATGCCAAAACACCAACTTTCTATGACAAATGGACCAAACCTATAAAAGCTCCTCCATAGAGAGAGTTGAGCAACTTTGGACCATCAAAGTTGCTCTATGTACACTTCTTATTGTTCTTATATGTCAACTTTTATGAGTATAAGCTTCCTAGATTATTTTGATGCCAAAACACCAACTTTCTATGAGAAATAGACCAAACCGTTGAAAGCTCCTACATAGAGAGAGTGGAACAAGTTCGGACCATCAAAGTTTCTCGGCGCATACTTTTTACTATTCTTCTATATCAAATTTTACGATTATAAGCTTCCTAGATTATTTCGATGGCAAAACACCGACTTTCTATGAAAAATGGACAAAACCGTTGAAAGCTCCTACATAGAGAGAGTTGAACAAGTTCGGACCATCAAAGTTTCTCGGCGCATACTTTTTACTATTCTTCTATATCAAATTTTACGATTATAAGCTTCCTAGATTATTTCGATGGCAAAACATCAACTTTCTATGACAAATGGACAAAGCGTTAAAAGCTCCTTCATAGAGAGAGTTGATCATCTTCGGACCATCGAAGTTTCTCGATGTACACTTTTATTGTTCTTTTTTGTCAAATTTTATGAGTATAAGCTTCCTAGATTATTTCGATGCCAAAACACCAACTTTCTATGACAAATGGACAAAACCGTTAAAAGCTCCTCCATAGAGAGAGTTGAGCAACTTCGGACCATCAAAGTTTCTCTATGTACACTTTTTATTGTTCTTTTATGTCAACTTTTATGAATACAAGTTTCCAAGATTATTTCGATTCCAAAACACCAACTTTCTATGACAAATGGACAAAACCATTAAAAGCTCCTCCGTAGAGAGAGTTGAGCAACTTCGGACCATCAAAGTTGCTCGGTGTACACTTTTTATTGTTCTTATATGCCAAATTTTATGAGAATAAGCTTCCTAGATTATTTCGATGCCAAAACACCAACTTTCTGTGACAAATGGACAAAACCGTTAAAAGCTCCTCCATAGAGAGAGTTGAGCAACTTCGCACCATCAAAGACGCTCGGTGTACACTTTTTATTGTTCTTATATGTCAAATTTCATGAATATAAGCTTCCTAGATTATTTCGATGCCAAAACATCAACTTTCTATGAGAAATGAACAAAACCGTTAAATGCTCTTCCATAGAGAGAATTGAGCAACTTCGGACCATCAAAGCTGCTCTGTGTACACTTTTTATTGTTGTTCTATGTCAAATTTTACAAGTATAAGCTTCGTAGATTATTTCGATGCCAAAACACCAACTTTCTATGAAAAATGGACAAAACCGGTGAAAGCTCCTACATAGAGAGAGTTGAACAAGTTCGGACCATCAAAGTTGCTCGGCGTACACTTTTTACTATTCTTCTATGTCAAATTTTTTGAGTATAAGCTTCCTAGATTATTTCGATTGCAAAACATCAACTTTCTATGACAAATGGACAAAAGCGTTAAAAGCTCTTTCATAGAGAGAGTTGAGCATCTTCCGGCCATAAAAGTTTCTCAGTGTACACTTTTTAATGTTCTTCTATGTGAAATTTTACGAGTATAAACTTCCTAGATTATTTCGATGACAAAACACCAAATTTCTGTGAGACAAACGGACAAAACCGTTAAAAGCTCCTCCATAGAGAGAGTTGAGAAACTTCGGACCATCAAAGTTGCTCTATATACACTTTTTATTGTTCTTCTATGTCAAATTTTATGAATACAAGCTTCCAATATTATTCTGATTCCAAAACACCAACTTTCTATGACAAATGGACAAAACCGTTAAAAGCTCCTCTATAGAGAGAGATGAACAACTTTGGACCATCAAAGTCGCTCTGTTTACACTTTTTATTGTTCTTCTATGTCAAATTTTACGAGGATAAGCTCCATAGATTATTTCGATGCCAAAACAGCAACTTTCTATGAAAAATGGACAAAACCGTTGAAAGCTCATACATAGAGAGAGTTGAACAAGTTCGGACCATCGAAGTTGCTCGGCGTATACTTTTTACTATTCTTCTATGTCAAATTTTACGATTATAAGCTTCCTAGATTATTTCGATGGCAAAACATCAACTTTGTATGACAAATGGACAAAAGCGTTAAAAGCTCCTTCATAGAGAGAGTTGATCATCTTCAGACCATCGAAGTTTCTCGGTGTACACTTTTTATTGTTCTCTATGTGAAATTTTACGAGTATAAGCTTCCTAGATTATTTCGATGACAAAACAACAATTTTCTGTGAGACAAATGGACCAAACCGTTAAAAGCTCCTCCATAGAGAGAGTTGAGCAACTTCGGGCCATCAAACTTGCTCTATGTACACTTTTTATTGTTCTTCTATGTCAAAATTTATGAATACAAGCTTCCAAGATTATTTCGATTGCAAAACATCAACTTTCTATGACAAATGGACAAAACCGTTAAAAGCTCCTCCATAGAGAGAGTTGAGCAACTTCGGACCATCAAAGTTGCTCTATGTACACTTTTTATTGTTCTTCTATGTCAAAATTTATGAATACAAGCTTCCAAGATTATTTCGATTCCAAAACACCAACTTTCTATGACAAATGGACAAAACCATTAAAAGCTCCTCCGTAGAGAGAGTTGAGCAACTTCGGACCATCAAAGTTGCTCGGTGTACACTTTTTATTGTTCTTATATGTCAAATTTTATGAGTATAAGCTTCCTAGATTATTTCGATGCCAAAACACCAACTTTCTATGACAAATGGACAAAACCGTTAAAAGCTCCTCCATAGAGAGAGTTGAGCAACTTCGCACCATCAAAGAGGCTCGGAGTACACTTTTTATTGTTCTTCTATGTCAAATTTTACGAATATAAGCTTCCTAGATTATTTCGATGCCAAAACACCAACTTTCTATGAGAAATGAACAAAACCGTTAAAAGCTCCTCCATAGAGAGAATTGAGCAACTTCGGACCATCAAAGTTTCTTTATGTACACTTTTTATTGTTCTTCTATGTCAAATTTTATGAATACAAGCTTCCAATATTATTTTGATTCCAAAACACCAATTTTCTATGACAAATGGACAAAACCGTTGAAAGCTCCTACATAGAGAGAGTTGAACAAGTTCGGACCATCAAAGTTGCTCGGCGTACACTTTTTACTATTCTTCTATGTCAAATTTTACGAGTATAAGCTTCCTAGATTATTTCGATCGCAAAACATCAACTTTCTATGATAAATGGACAAAACCGTTAAAAGCTCTTCCATAGAGAGAGTTGAGCAACTTCGGACCATCAAAGTTGCTCTATGTACACTTTTTATTGTTCTTCTATGTCAAAATTTATGAATACAAGATTCCAAGATTATTTTGATTCCAAAACAACAACTTTCAATGACAAATGACAAAACCATTAAAAGCTCCTCCATAGAGATAGTTGAGCAACTTCGGACTATTAAAGTTGCTCGGTGTACACTTTTTATTGTTCTTATATGTCAAATTTTATGATTATAAGCTTCCTAGATTATTTCGATGCCAAAACACCAACTTTCTATGACAAATGGACAAAACCGTTAAAAGCTCCTCCATAGAGAGAGTTGTGCAACTTTGGACCATCAAAGTTGCTCTATGTACACTTTTTATTGTTCTTCTATGTCAACTTTTATGAATACAAGCTTCCAAGATTATTTCGATTCCAAAACACCAACTTTCTATGAAAAATGGACAAAACCATTAAAAACTCCTCCATAGAGAGAGTTGAGCAACTTCGGACCATCAAAGCTGCTCTGTGTACACTTTTTATTGTTGTTCTATGTCAAATTTTACGAGTATAAGCTTCGTAGATTATTTCGATGCCAAAACACCAACATTCTATGACAAATGGACAAAACCGTTGAAAGCTCCTACATAGAGAGAGTTGAGCAACTTCGGACCATCAAAGTTGCTCGGTGTAAACTTTTACTATTCTTCTATGTCACGAGTATAAGCTTCCTAGATTATTTCGATTGCAAAACATCAACTTTCTATGACAAATGGACAAAAGCGTTAAAAGCTCCTTCATAGAGAGAGTTGAGCATCTTCCAGCCATCAAAGTTTCTCAGTGTACACTTTTTATTGTTCTTCTATGTGAAATTTTACGAGTATAAGCTTCCTAGATTATTTCGATGACAAAACACCAATTTTCTGTCGGACAAACGGACAAAACCGTTAAAAGCTTTTCCATAGAGAGAGTTGAGAAACTTCGGACCATCAAAGTTGCTCTATGTAGACTTTTTATTGTTCTGCTATGTCAAATTTTATGAATACATGCTTCCAAGATTATTTTGATTCCAAAACACTAACTTTCTATGACAAATGGACAAAACCGTTAAAATCTCCTCCTTAGAGAGGGATGAGCAACTTCGGACCATCAAAGTTGCTCTGTTTACACTTTTTATTGTTATTCTATGTCAAATTTTATGAGGATAAGCTTCGTAGATTATTTTGATGCCAAAACACCGACTTTCTATGAAAAATGGACAAAACCGTTGAAAACTCCTACATAGAGAGAGTTGAACAAGTTCGGAGCATCAAAGTTGCTTTGCGCATACTTTTTACTATTCTTCTATGTCAAATTTTACGATTATAAGCTTCCTAGATTATTTCGATGGCAAAACATCAACTTTCTATGACAAATGGACAAAAGCGTTAAAAGCTCCTTCATAGAGAGAGTTGATCATCTTCGGACCATCGAAGTTTCTCGGTGTACACTTTTTATTGTTCTCTATGTGAAATTTTACGAGTATAAGCTTCCTAGATTATTTCGATGACAAAACAACAACTTTCTGTGAGACAAATGGACCAAACCGTTAAAAGCTCCTCCATTGAGAGTTGAGCAACTTTGGACCATCAAAGTTGCTCTATGTACTCTTTTTATTGTTCTTCTATATGAAGTTTTATGAATACAAGCTTCCAAGATTATTTCGATTCCAAAACACCAATTTTCTATGAAAAATGGACAAAACCATTAAAAGCTCCTCCATAAAGAGAGTTGAGCAACTTCGGACCATCAAAGTTGCTCGTTGTACACTTTTTATTGTTCTGATATGTTAAATTTTATGAGTATAAGCTTCCTAGATTATTTCGATGCCAAAATACCAACTTTCAATGACAAATGGACAAAACCATTAAAAGCTCCTCCATAGAGAGAGTTGAGCAGCTTCGGACTATCAACGTTGCTCGGTGTACACTTTTTATTGTTCTGATATGTCAAATTTATGAGTATAAGCTTCCTAGATTTTTTCGATGCCAAAACACCAAGTTTCTATGACAAATGGACAAAACCGTTAAAAGCTCCTCCATAGAGAGAGTTGAGCAACTTCGCACCATCAAAGATGCTTGGTGTACACTTTTTATTGTTCCTATAAGTCAAATTTCATGAGTATAAGCTTCCTAGATTATTTTGATGCCAAAACACCAACTTTCTATGGCAAATGGACAAAACCGTTAAAAGCTCCTCCATAGAGAGAGTTGAGCAACTTCGCACCATCAAAGATGCTCGGTGTACACTTTTTATTGTTCTTATAAGTCAAATTTCATGAGTATAAGCTTCCTAGATTATTTCGATGCCAAAACACCAACTTTCTATTAGAAATGAGCAAAACCATTAGAAGCTCCTCCATAGAGAGAATTGAGCAACTTCGGACCATCAAAGCTGCTCTGTGTACACTTTTTATTGTTGTTCTATGTCAAATTTTACGAGTATAAGCTTCGTAGATTATTTCGATGCCGAAACCCCAACTTTCTATGAAAAATGGATAAAACCGTTGAAAGCTCCTACATAGAGAAAGTTGAACAAGTTCGGACCATCAAAGTTGCTCGTTGCATACTTTTAACTATTCTTCTATGTCAAATTTTACGAGTATAAGCTTCGTGGATTATTTCGATGCCAAAACACCAACTTTCTATGAAAAATGGAAAAAACCGTTAAAAGCTCCTACATAGAGAGAGTTGAGCAACTTCGGACCATCAAAGCTGCTCTGTGTACACTTTTTATTGTTGTTCTATGTCAAATTTTATGAGAATAAGCTTCATAGATTATTTCGATGTCGAAACCCCAACTTTCTATGAAAAATGGACAAAACCGTTGAAAGCTCCTACATAGAGAGAGTTTAACAAGTTCGGACCATCAAAGTTGCTCGTTGCATACTTATAACTATTCTTCTATGTCAAATTTTACGAGTATAAGCTTCATAGATTATTTCGATGCCAAAACACCAACTTTCTATGAAAAATGGACAAAACCTTTGAATGCAACTACATAGAGAGAGTTGAACAAGTTCGGACCATCAAAGTTGCTCGGCGTACACTTTTTACTATTCTTCTATGTCAAATTTTACGAGTATAACCTTCCTAGATTACTTCGATGGCAAAACTTCAATTTTCTATGACAAATGGACAAAACCGTTAAAAGCTCCTCCATAGAGAGAGTTGAGCAACTTCGGACCATCAAAGTTGCTCTATGTACACTTTTTATTGTTCTGCTATGTCAAATTTTATGAATACATGCTTCCAAGATTATTTTGATTCCAAAACACCAACTTTCTATGACAAATGGACAAAACCGTTAAAAGCTCCTCCATAGAGAGAGATGAGCAACTTCGGACCATCAAAGTTGCTATGTTTACACTTTTTATTGTTCTTCTATGTCAAATTTTACGAGGATAACCTTCGTAGATTATTTCGATGCCAAAACACCGACTTTCTATGAAAAATGGACAAAACCGTTGAAAGCTCCTACATAGAGAGAGTTGAACAAGTTCGGACCATCAAAGTTTCTCGGCGCATACTTTTTACTGTTCTTCTATATCAAATTTTACGATTATAAGCTTCCTAGATTATTTTGATGGCAAAAAAGAAACTTTCTATGACAAATGGACAAAGCGTTAAAAGCTCCTTCATAGAGAGAGTTGATCATCTTCGGACCATCGAAGTTTCTCGATGTACACTTTTTATTGTTCTCTATGTGAAATTTTACGAGTATAAGCTTCCTAGATTATTTCGATTGCAAAACATCAACTTTCTATGACAAATGGACAAAAGTGTTAAAAGCTCCTTCATACAGAGAGTTGAGCATCTTCCGGCCATCAAAGTTTCTCAGTGTACACTTTTTATTGTTCTTCTATGTGAAATTTTACGAGTATAAGCTTCCTAGATTATTTCGATGACAAAACACCAATTTTCTGTGGGACAAACGGACAAAACCGTTAAAAGCTTTTCCATAGAGCGAGTTGAGAAACTTCGGACCATCAAAGTTGCCCTATGTACACTTTTTATTGTTCTTCTATGTCAAATTTTATGAATACATGCTTCCGAGATTATTTTGATTCCAAATCACCAACTTTCTATGACAAATGTACAAAACCGTTAAAAGCTCCTCCATAGAGAGAGTTGAGCAACTTCGGACCATCAAAGCTGCTCTGTGTACACTTTTTATTGTTGTTCTATGTCAAATTTTACGAGTATAAGCTTCGTAAATTATTTCGATGCCGAAACCCCAACTTTCTATGAAAAATGGATAAAACCGTTGAAAGCTCCTACATTGAGAAAGTTGAACAAGTTCGGACCATCAAAGTTGCTCGTTGCATACTTTTAACTATTCTTCTATGTCAAATTTTACGAATATAAGCTTCGTAGATTATTTCGATGCCAAAATACCAACTTTCTATGAAAAATGGAAAAAACCGTTAAAAGCTCCTACATAGAGAGAGTTGAGCAACTTCGGACCATCAAAGCTGCTTTGTGTACACTTTTTATTGTTGTTCTATGTCAAATTTTATGAGAATAAGCTTCATAGATTATTTCGATGTCGAAACCCCAACTTTCTATGAAAAATGGACAAAACCGTTGAAAGCTCCTACATAGAGAGAGTTTAACAAGTTCGGACCATCAAAGTTGCTCGTTGCATACTTATAACTATTCTTCTATGTCAAATTTTACGAGTATAAGCTTCGTAGATTATTTCGATGCCAAAACACCAACTTTCTATGAAAAATGGACAAAACCTTTGAATGCAACTACATATAGAGAGTTGAACAAGTTCGGACCATCAAAGTTGCTCGGCGTACACTTTTTACTATTCTTCTATGTCAAATTTTACGAGTATAACCTTCCTAGATTATTTCGATGGCAAAACTTCAACCTTCTATGACAAATGGACAAAACCGTTAAAAGCTTCTCCATAGAGAGAGTTGAGTAACTTCGGACCATCAAAGTTGCTCTATGTACACTTTTTATTGTTCTGCTATGTCAAATTTTATGAATACATGCTTCCAAGATTATTTTGATTCCAAAACATCAACTTTCTATGACAAATGGACAAAAGTGTTAAAAGCTCCTTCATAGAGAGAGTTGAGCATCTTCCGGCCATCAAAGTTTCTCAGTGTACACTTTTTATTGTTCTTCTATGTGAAATTTTACGAGTATAAGCTTCCTAGATTATTTCGATGACAAAACACCAATTTTCTGTGGGACAAACGGACAAAACCGTTAAAAGCTTTTCCATAGAGCGAGTTGAGAAACTTCGGACCATTAAAGTTGCCCTATGTACACTTTTTATTGTTCTTCTATGTCAAATTTTAAGAATACATGCTTCCAAGATTATTTTGATTCCAAATCACCAACTTTCTATGACAAATGTACAAAACCGTTAAAAGCTCCTCCATAGAGAGAGTTGAGCAACTTCGGACCATCAAAGCTGCTCTGTGTACACTTTTTTATTGTTGTTGTATGTCAAATTTTACGAGTATAAGCTTCGTAGATTATTTCGATGCCAAAACACCAACATTCTATGAAAAATGGACAAAACCGTTGAAAGCTCCTACATAGAGAGAGTTGAACAAGTTCGGACCATCAAAGTTGCTCGGCGTACACTTTTTACTATTCTTCTATGTCAAATTTTACGAGTATAAGCTTCCTAGATTATTTCGATTGCAAAACATCAACTTTCTATGACAAATGGACAAAAGCGTTAAAAGCTCCCTCATAGAGAGAGTTGAGCATCTTCCGCCAATCAAAGTTTCTCAGTGTACACTTTTTATTGTTCTTCTATGTGAAATTTTACGAGTATAAGATTCCTAGATTATTTCGATGACAAAACACCAATTTTCTGCGGGACAAACGGACAACACCGTTAAAAGCTCCTCCATAGAGAGAGTTGAGAAACTTCGGACCATCAAAGTTGCTCTATGTAAACTTTTTATTGTTCTTCTATGTCAAATTTTATGAATACAAGCTTCAAAGATTATTTTGATTGCAAAACACCAACTTTCTATGACAAATGGACAAAACCATTAAAAGCTCCTCCGTAGAGAGAGTTGCTCGGTGTACACTTTTTATTGTTCTTATATGTCAAATTTTAAGAGTATAAGCTTCCTAGATTATTTCGATTGCAAAACATCAACTTTCTATGACAAATGGACAAAAGTGTTAAAAGGTCCTTCATAGAGAGAGTTGAGCATCTTACGGCCATCAAAGTTTCTCAATGTACACTTTTTATTGTTCTTCTATGTGAAATTTTACGAGTATAAGCTTCCTAGATTATTTCGATGACAAAACACCAATATTCTGTGGGGCAAACGAACAAAACCGTTAAAAGCTTTTCCATAGTGAGAGTTGAGAAACTTCGGACCATCAAAGTTGCCCTATGTACACTTTTTATTGTTCTGCTATGTCAAATTTTATGAATACATGCTTCCAAGATTATTTTGATTCCTAAATACCAACTTTCTATGAAAATGGACAAAACCATTAAAAGCTCCTCCATAGAGAGAGTTGAGCAACTTCGGACCATCAAAGTTGCTCTATGTACACTTTCTATTGTTCTTCTATGTCAAATTTTATGAATACAAGCTTCCAAGATTATTTCGATTCCAAAACATCAACTTTCTATGAAAAATGGAAAAAACCGTTAAAAGCACCTCCATAGAGAGAGTTGAGCAACTTCGGACCATCAAAGTTGCTCTATGTACACTTTCTATTGTTCTTCTATGTCAAATTTTATGAATACAAGCTTCCAAGATTATTTCGATTCCAAAACATGAACTTTCTATGACAAATGGAAAAAACCGTTAAAAGCTCCTCCATAGAGAGAGTTGAGCAACTTCGGACCATCAAAGTTGCTCTATGTACACTTTTTATTGTTCTTCTATGTCAAATTTTATGAATACATGCTTCCAAGATTATTTTGATTCCAAATCACCAACTTTCTATGACAAATGTACAAAACCGTTAAAAGCTCCTCCATAGAGAGAGTTGAGCAACTTCGGACCATCAAAGCTGCTCTGTGTACACTTTTTATTGTTGTTCTATGTCAAATTTTACGAGTATAAGCTTCGTAAATTATTTCGATGCCGAAACCCCAACTTTCTATGAAAAATGGATAAAACCGTTGAAAGCTCCTACTTTGAGAAAGTTGAACAAGTTCGGACCATCAAAGTTGCTCGTTGCATACTTTTAACTATTCTTCTATGTCAAATTTTACGAATATAAGCTTCGTAGATTATTTCGATGCCAAAATACCAACTTTCTATGAAAAATGGAAAAAACCGTTAAAAGCTCCTACATAGAGAGAGTTGAGCAACTTCGGACCATCAAAGCTGCTTTGTGTACACTTTTTATTGTTGTTCTATGTCAAATTTTATGAGAATAAGCTTCATAGATTATTTCGATGTCGAAACCCCAACTTTCTATGAAAAATGGACAAAACCATTGAAAGCTCCTACATAGAGAGAGTTTAACAAGTTCGGACCATCAAAGTTGCTCGTTGCATACTTATAACTATTCTTCTATGTCAAATTTTACGAGTATAAGCTTCATAGATTATTTCGATGCCAAAACACCAACTTTCTATGAAAAATGGACAAAACCTTTGAATGCAACTACATAGAGAGAGTTGAACAAGTTCGGACCATCAAAGTTGCTCGGCGTACACTTTTTACTATTCTTCTATGTCAAATTTTACGAGTATAACCTTCCTAGATTATTTCGATGGCAAAACTTCAACTTTCTATGACAAATGGACAAAACCGTTAAAAGCTTCTCCATAGAGAGAGTTGAGTAACTTCGGACCATCAAAGTTGCTCTATGTACACTTTTTATTGTTCTGCTATGTCAAATTTTATGAATACATGCTTCCAAGATTATTTTGATTCCTAAATACCAACTCTCTATGAAAATGGACAAAACCATTAAAAGCTCCTCCATAGAGAGAGTTGAGCAACTTCGGACCATCAAAGTTGCTCTATGTACACTTTCTATTGTTCTTCTATGTCAAATTTTATGAATACAAGCTTCCAAGATTATTTCGATTCCAAAACATCAACTTTCTATGACAAATGGAAAAAACCGTTAAAAGCTCCTCCATAGAGAGAGTTGAGCAACTTCGGACCATCAAAGTTGCTCTATGTACACTTTTTGTTGTTCTTCTATGTCAAAATTTATGAATACAAGCTTCCAAGATTATTTTGATTCCAAAACAACAACTTTCTATGACAAATGAACAAAACCATTAAAAGCTCCTCCATAGAGAGAGTTGAGCAACTTCGGACCATTAAAGTTGCTCGGTGTACACTTTTTATTGTTCTTATATGTCAAATTTTATGATTATAAGCTTCCTAGATTATTTCGATGCCAAAACAACAACTTTCTATGACAAATGGACAAAACCGTTAAAAGCTCCTCTATAGAGAGAGTTGAGCAACTTTGGACCATCAAAGGTGCTCTATGTACACTTTTTATTGTTTTTCTATATCAACTTTTATGGATACAAGCTTCCAAGATTATTTCGATTCCAAAACACCAACTTTCTATGACAAATGGACAAAACCATTAAAAGCTCCTCCATAGAGAGAGTTGAGCAACTTCGGACCATCAAAGCTGCTCTGTGTACACTTTTTATTGTTGTTGTATGTTAAATTTTACGAGTATAAGCTTCGTAGATTATTTCGATGCCAAAACACCAACATTCTATGAAAAATGGACAAAACCGTTGAAAGCTCCTACATAGAGAGAGTTGAACAAGTTCGGACCATCAAAGTTGCTCGGCGTACACTTTTTACTATTCTTCTATGTCAAATTTTACGAGTATAAGCTTCCTAGATTATTTCGATTGCAAAACATCAACTTTCTATGACAAATGGACAAAAGCGTTAAAAGCTCCCTCATAGAGAGAGTTGAGCATCTTCCGCCAATCAAAGTTTCTCAGTGTACACTTTTTATTGTTCTTCTATGTGAAATTTTACGAGTATAAGATTCCTAGATTATTTCGATGACAAAACACCAATTTTCTGTGGGACAAACGGACAACACCGTTAAAAGCTCCTCCATAGAGAGAGTTGAGAAACTTCGGACCATCAAAGTTGCTCTATGTAAACTTTTTATTGTTCTTCTATGTCAAATTTTATGAATACAAGCTTGCAAGATTATTTTGATTGCAAAACACCAACTTTCTATGACAAATGGACAAAACCATTAAAAGCTCCTCCGTAGAGAGAGTTGCTCGGTGTACACTTTTTATTGTTCTTATATGTCAAATTTTAAGAGTATAAGCTTCCTAGATTATTTCGATTGCAAAACATCAACTTTCTATGACAAATGGACAAAAGTGTTAAAAGCTCCTTCATAGAGAGAGTTGAGCATCTTACGGCCATCAAAGTTTCTCAATGTACACTTTTTATTGTTCTTCTATGTGAAATTTTACGAGTATAAGCTTCCTAGATTATTTCGATGACAAAACACCAATATTCTGTGGGGCAAACGAACAAAACCGTTAAAAACTTTTCCATAGTGAGAGTTGAGAAACTTCGGACCATCAAAGTTGCCCTATGTACACTTTTTATTGTTCTGCTATGTCAAATTTTATGAATACATGCTTCCAAGATTATTTTGATTCCAAAACACCAACTTTCTATGACAAATGTATAAAACCGTTAAAAGCTCCTCCATAGAGAGAGATGAGCAACTTCGGACCATCAAAGTTGCTCTGTTTACACTTTTTATTGTTCTTCTATGTCAAATTTTACGAGGATAACTTCGTAGATTATTTCGATGCGAAAACAACAACTTTCTATGAAAAATGGACAAAACCGTTGAAAGCTCCTACATAGAGAGAGTTGAACAAGTTTGGACCATCAAAGTTGCTCGTTGCATACTTTTTACTATTCTTCTATGTCAAATCTTACGATTATAAGCTTCCTAGATTATTTCGATGCCAAAACTCCAACTTTCTATGAGAAATGAACAAAACCGTTTAAAGCTCCTCCATAGAGAGAATTGAGCAACTTCGGACCATCAAAGCTGCTCTGTGTATACTTTTTATTGTTGTTCTATGTCAAATTTTACGAGAATAAGCTTCGTAGATTATTTCGATGCCGAAACCCCAACTTTCTACGAAAAATGGACAAAACCGTTGAAAGCTCCTACATAGAGAGAGTTGAACAAGTTCGGACCATCAAAGTTGCTCGTTGCATACTTTTTACTATTCTTCTTTGTCAAATTTTATAATTATATGCTTCGAAGATTATTTCGATGCCAAAACACCAACTTTCTATGAAAAATAGACAAAACCGTTGAAAGCTCCGACATAGAGAGAGTTGAACAAGTTCGGACCATCAAAGTTGCTCGGCGTACACTTTTTACAACTCTTCTATGTCAAATTTTAGGAGTATAAGCTTCCTAGATTATTTTTATGGCGAAACATCAACTTTCTATGACAAATGGACAAAACCGTTAAAAGCTCCTCCATAGAGATAGTTGAGCAACTTCGGACCATCAAAGCTGCTCTATGTACACTTTTTATTGTTCTCCTATGTCAAATTTTATGAATACATGCTTCCAAGATTATTTTGATTCCAAAACAACAACTTTCTATGACAAATGGACAAAACGGTTAAAAGCTCCTCCATAGAGAGAGATGAGTAACTTTGGACCATCAAAGGTGCTCTGTTTACACTTTTTATTGTTTTTCTATGTCAAATTTTACAAGAATAAGCTTCGTAGATTATTTCGATGCCAAAACACCGACTTTCTATGAAAAATGGACAAAACCGTTGAAAGCTCCTACATAGAGAGAGTTGAACAAGTTCGGAGCATCAAAGTTGCTCGGCCCATAGTTTTTACTATTCTTCTATGTCAAATTTTACGATTATAAGCTTCCTAGATTATTTCGATGGCAAAACATCAACTTTCTAAGACAAATGGACAAAAGCGTTAAAAGCTCCTTCATAGAGAGAGTTGATCATCTTCGGACCATCGAAGTTTCTCGGTGTACACTTTTTATTTTTCTCTATGTGAAATTTTACGAGTATAAGCTTCCTAGATTATTTCGATGACAAAACAACAACTTTCTATGAGACAAATGGACCAAACCGTTAAAAGCTCCTCCATAGAGAGTTGAGCAACTTTGGACCATCAAAGTTGCTCCATATAGACTTTTTATTGTTCTTCTATATGAAGTTTTATGAATACAAGCTTCCAAGATTATTTCGATTCCAAAACATCAATTTTCTATGACAAATGGACAAAACCATTAAAAGCTCCTCCATAGAGAGAGTTGAGCAACTTCGGACTATCAAAGTTGCTCGGTGTACACTTTTTATTGTTCTGATATGTCAAATTTTATGAGTATAAGCTTCCTAGATTATTTCGATGCCAAAATACCAACTTTCTATGACAAATGGACAAAACCGTTAAAAGCTCCTCTATAGAGAGAGTTGAGCAACTTCGCACCATCAAAGACGCTCGGTGTACACTTTTTATTGTTCTTATAAGTCAAATTTCATGAGTATAAGCTTCCTAGATTATTTCGATGCCAAAACACCAACTTTCTATGAGAAATGAACAAAACCGTTAAAAGCTCCTCCATAGAGAGAATTGAGCAACTTCGGACCATCAAAGCTGCTCTATGTACACTTTTTATTGTTCTTATATGTCAAATTTTATGAGTACAAGTTTCCTAGATTATTTCGATGCCAAAACACCAACTTTCTATGACAAATGGACAAAACCGTTAAAAGCTCCTCCATAGAGAGAGTTGAGCAACTTCGGACCATCAAAGTTGCTCGGTGTACACTTTTTATTGTTCTTATATGTCAAATTTTATGAGTACAATTTTCCTAGATTATTTCGATGCCAAAACACCAACTTTCTATGACAAATGGACAAAACCGTTAAAAGCTCCTCCATAGAGAGAGTTGAGCAACTTCGCACCATCAAAGACGCTCGGTGTACACTTTTCATTGTTCTTATAAGTCAAATTTCATGAGTATAAGCTTCCTAGATTATTTCGATGCCAAAACACCAACTTTCTATGAGAAATGAACAAAACCGTTAAAAGCTCCTCCATAGAGAGAATTGAGCAACTTCGGACCATCAAAGCTGCTCTGTGTACACTTTTTATTGTTGTTCTATGTCAAATTTTACGAGTATAAGCTTCGTAGATTATTTCGATGCCAAAACACCAACTTTCTATGAAACATGGACAAAACCTTTTAAAGCTCCTACATAGAGAGAGTTGAACAAGTTCGAACCATCAAAGTTGCCCGGCGTACACTTTTTACTTTTCTTCTATGTCAAATTTTACAAGTATAAGCTTCCTAGATTATTTCGATTGCAAAACATCAAATTTCTATGACAAATGGACAAAAACATTAAAAGCTCCTCCATAGAAAGAGTTGAGCATCTTCCGGCCATCAAAGTTTCTCAGTGTACACTTTTCATTGTTCTTCTATGTCAAATTTTGTGAATATAAGCTTCCTAGATTATTTCGATGCCAAAACACCAACTTTCTATGACAAATGAACAAAAGCGTTAAAAGCTCCTCCATAGAGAGAGTTGAGCAACTTCGGACCATCAAAGTTGCTCTATGTACACTTTTTATTGTTCTTCTATGTCAACTTTTATGAATACAAGCTTCCAAGATTATTTCGACTCCAAAACAACAACTTTCTATGACAAATGAACAAAACCATTAAAAGCTCCTCCATAGAGAGAGTTGAGCAAGTTCGGACCATCAAAGTTGCTCGGTGTACACTTTTTATTGTTCTTATATGTCAAATTTTATGAGTATAAGCTTCCTAGATTATTTCGATGCCAAAACACAAACTTTCTATGACAAATGGACAAAACCGTTAAAAGCTCCTTCATAGAGAGAGTTGAGCAACTTCGCACCACCAAAGACGCTCGGTGTACACTTTTTATTGTTCTTATAAGTCAAATTTCATGAGTATAAGCTTCCTAGATTATTTCGATGCCAAAACACCAACTTTCTATGAGAAATGAACAAAACCGTTAAAAGCTCCTCCATAGAGAGAGTTGAGGAACTTCGGACCATCAAAGTTGCTCTATGTACACTTTTCATTGTTCTTCTATGTCAAATTTTATGAATACAAGCTTCCATGATTATTTTGATTCCAAAACACCAACTTTCTATGACAAACGGACAAAACCGTTAAAAGCTCCTCCATAGAGAGAGATGAGCAACTTCGGACCATCAAAGTTGCTCTGTTTACACTTTTTATTGTTCTTCTATGTCAAATTTTACGAGGATAAGCTTCGTAGATTATTTCGATGCGAAAACACCAACTTTCTATGAAAAATGGACATAACCGTTGAAAGCTCCTACATAGAGAGAGTTGAACAAGTTTGGACCATCAAAGTTGCTCGTTGCATACTTTTTACTATTCTTCTATGTCAAATCTTACGATTATAAGCTTCCTAGATTATTTCGATGCCAAAACACCAACTTTCTATGAGAAATGAACAAAACCGTTAAAAGCTCCTCCATAGAGAGAATTGAGCAACTTCGGACCATCAAAGCTGCTCTGTGTATACTTTTTATTGTTGTTCTATGTCAAATTTTACGAGACTAAGCTTCGTAGATTATTTCGATGCCGAAACCCCAACTTTCTACGAAAAATGGACAAAACCGTTGAAAGCTCCTACATAGAGAGAGTTGAACAAGTTCGGACCATCAAAGTTGCTCGTTGCATACTTTTTACTATTCTTCTATGCCAAATTTTACGATTATAAGCTTCGAAGATTATTTCGATGCCAAAACACCAACTTTCTATGAAAAATAGACAAAACCGTTGAAAGCTCCGACATAGAGAGAGGATAACAAGTTCGGACCATCAAAGTTGCCCGGCGTACACTTTTTACAACTCTTCTATGTCAAATTTTACGAGTATAAGCTTCCTAGATTATTTTAATGGCAAAACATCAACTTTCTATGACAAATGGACAAAACCGTTAAAAGCTCCTCCATAGAGATAGTTGAGCAACTTCTGACCATCAAAGCTGCTCTATGTACACTTTTTATTGTTCTGCTACGTCAAATTTTATGAATACATGCTTCCAAGATTATTTTGATTCCAAAACAACAACTTTCTATGACAAATGGACAAAACGGTTAAAAGCTCCTCCATAGAGAGAGATGAATAACTTTGGACCATCAAAGGTGCTCCGTTTACACTTTTTATTGTTCTTCTATGTCAAATTTTACAAGGATAAGCTTCGTAGATTATTTCGATGCCAAAACACCGACTTTCTATGAAAAATGGACAAAACCGTTGAAAGCTCCTACATAGAGAGAGTTGAACAAGTTCGGAGCATCAAAGTTGCTCGGCGCATAGTTTTTACTATTCTTCTATGTCAAATTTTACGATTATAAGCTTCCTAGATTAATTCGATGGCAAAACATCAACTTTCTATGACAAATGGACAAAAGCGTTAAAAGCTCCTTCATAGAGAGAGTTGATCATCTTCGGACCATCGAAGTTTCTCGGTGTACACTTTTTATTGTTCTCTATGTGAAATTTTACGAGTATAAGCTTCCTAGATTATTTCGATGACAAAACAACAACTTTCTGTGAGACAAATGGACCAAACCGTTAAAAGCTCCTCCATAGAGAGTTGAGCAACTTTGGACCATCAAAGTTGCTCTATATACACTATTTATTGTTCTTCTATATGAAGTTTTATGAATACAAGCTTCCAAGATTATTTCGATTCCAAAACATCAATTTTCTATGACAAATGGACAAAACCATTAAAAGCTCCTCCCTAGAGAGAGTTGAGCAACTTCGGACCATCAAAGTTGCTCGGTGTACACTTTTTATTGTTCTGATATGTCAAATTTTATAAGTATAAGCTTCCTAGATTATTTCGATGCCAAAATACCAACTTTCTATGACAAATAGACAAAACCATTAAAAGCTCCTCCATAGAGAGAGTTGAGCAACTTCGCACCATCAAAGACGCTCGGTGTACACTTTTTATTGTTCTTATAAGTCAAATTTCATGAGTATAAGCTTCCTAGATTATTTCGATGCCAAAACACCAACTTTCTATGAGAAATGAACAAAACCGTTAAAAGCTCCTCCATAGAGAGAATTGAGCAACTTCAGACCATCAAAGCTGCTCTATGTACACTTTTTATTGTTCTTCTATGTCAACTTTTATGAATACAAGCTTCCAAGATTATTTCGATTCCAAAACACCAACTTTCTATGACAAATGGACAAAACCATTAAAAGCTCCTCCATAGAGAGAGTTGAGCAACTTCGGACCATCAAAGTTGCTCGGTGTACACTTTTTATTGTTCTTATATGTCAAATTTTATGAGTACAAGTTTCCTAAATTATTTCGATGCCAAAACACCAACTTTCTATGACAAATGGACAATACCGTTAAAAGCTCCTCCATAGAGAGAGTTGAGCAACTTCGCACCATCAAAGACGCTCGGTGTACACTTTTCATTGTTCTTATAAGTCAAATTTCATGAGTATAAGCTTCCTAGATTATTTGGATGCCAAAACACCAACTTTCTATGAGAAATGAACAAAACCGTTAAAAGCTCCTCTATAGAGAGAATTGAGCAACTTCGGACCATCAAAGCTGCTCTGTGTACACTTTTTATTGTTTTTCTATGTCAAATTTTACGAGTATAAGCTTCGTAGATTATTTCGATGCCAAAACACCAACTTTCTATGAAACATGGACAAAACCTTTTAAAGCTCCTACATAGAGAGAGTTGAACAAGTTCGAACCATCAAAGTTGCCCGGCGTACAGTTTTTACTATTCTTCTATGTCAAATTTTACGAGTATAAGCTTCCTAGATTATTTCGATTGCAAAACATCAAATTTCTATGACAAATGGACAAAAACATTAAAAGCTCCTCCATAGAAAGAGTTGAGTATCTTCTGGCCATCAAAGTTTCTCAGTGTACACTTTTTATTATTCTTCTATGTGAAATTTTACGTGTATAAGCTTCCCAGATTATTTCGATGACAAAACACCAATTTTCTGTGAGACAAACGGACAAAACCATTAAAAGCTCCTCCGTAGAGAGAGTTGAGAAACTTCAGACCATCAAAGTTGCTCTATGTACACTTTTCATTGTTCTTCTATGTCAAATTTTATGAATATAAGCTTCCTAGATTATTTCGATGCCAAAACACCAACTTTCTATGACAAATGGACAAAAGCTTTAAAAGCTCCTCCATAGAGAGAGTTGAGCAACTTCGGACCATCAAAGTTGCTCTATGTACACTTTTTATTGTTCTTCTATGTCAACTTTTATGAATACAAGCTTCCAAGATTATTTTGATTCCAAAACACCAACTTTCTATGACAAATGAACAAAACCATTAAAAGCTCCGCCATAGAGAGAGTTGAGCAAGTTCGGACCATCAAAGTTGCTCGGTGTACACTTTTTATTGTTCTTATATGTCAAATTTTATGAGTATAAGCTTCCTAGATTATTTCGATGCCAAAACACCAACTTTCTATGACAAATGGACAAAATCGTTAAAAGCTCCTTCATAGAGAGAGTTGAGCAACTTCGCACCACCAAAAACGCTCGGTGTACACTTTTTATTGTTCTTATAAGTCAAATTTCATGAGTATAAGCTTCCTAGATTATTTCGATGCCAAAACACCAACTTTCTATGAGAAATGAACAAAACCGTTAAAAGCTCCTCCATAGAGAGAATTGAGCAACTTCGGACCATCAAAGCTGCTCTGTGTACAATTTTTATTGTTGTTCTATGGGCAAAACCGTTGAAAGCTCCTATATAGAGAGAGTTGAATAAGTTTGGACCATCAAAGTTGCTCGTTGTATACTTTTTACTATTCTTCTATGTCAAATCTTACGATTATAAGCTTCCTAGATTATTTCGATGCCAAGACACCAATTTTCTATGACAAATGGACAAAACCGTTAAAAGCTCCTCCATAGAGAGAGTTGAGCAACTTCGGACCATCAAAGTTGCTCTATGTGCACTTTTTATTGTTCTTCTATGTCAACTTTTTTGAATACAAGCTTCCAAGATTATTTCGATTCCAAAACGCCAACTTTCTATGACAAATGGACAAAACCATTAAAAGCTCCTCCATAGAGAGAGTTGAGCAACTTTGGACCATCAAAGTTGCTCGGTGTACACTTTTTATTGTTCTTATATGTCAAATTTTATGAGTATAGGCTTCCTAGATTATTTCGATGCCAAAACACCAACTTTCTATGACAAATGGACAAAGCCGTTAAAATCTCCTCCATAGAGAGAGTTGAGCAACTTCACACTATCAAAGACGCTCGGCGTACACTTTTTATTGTTCTTATAAGTCAAATTTCTTGAGTATAAGCTTCCCATATTATTTCAATGCCAAAACACCAACTTTCTATGAGAAATGAACAAAACCGTTTAAAGCTCCTCCATAGAGAGAATTGAGCAACTTCGGACCATCAAAGCTGCTCTGTCTACACTTTTTATTGTTGTTCTATGTCAAATTTTATGAGTATCAGCTTCGTAGATTATTTTGATGCCGAAACCCCAACTTTCTATGAAAAATGGACAAAACCATTGAAAGCTCCTACATAGAGAGTGTTGAACAAGTTCGGACCATCAAAGTTGCTCGTTACATACTTTTTACTATTCTTCTATGTCAAATTTTACGAGTATAAGCTTCGTAGATTTTTTGGATGCCAAAACACCAACTTTCTATGACAAATGGACAAAATCGTTAAATGCTACTCCATAGAGAGAGTTGAGCAACTTCGGACCATCAAAGTTGCTCTATGTGCACTTTTTATTTTTCTTCTATGTCAACTTTTATGAATACAAGCTTCAAAGATTATTTCGATTCCAAAACACCAACTTTCTATGACAAATGGACAAAACCATTAAAAGCTCCTCCATAGAAAGAGTTGAGCAACTTCGGACCATCAAAGTTGCTCGGTGTACACTTTTTACTGTTCTTCTATATGAAGTTTTATGAATACAAGCTTCCAAGATTATTTCGATGCCAAAACACCAACTTTCTACGACAAATGAACAAAACCATTAAAAGCTCCTCCATAGAGAGAGTTGAGCAACTTCGGACCATTCAAGTTGCTCGGTGTACACTTTTTATTGTTCTTATATGTCAAATTTTATGAGTATAAGCTTCCTAGATTATTTCGATGCCAAAACACCAACTTTCTATGACAAATGGACAAAGCCGTTAAAAGCTCCTCCGTAGAGAGAGTTGAGCAACTTCGCACTATCAAAGACGCTCGGCGTACACTTTTTATTGTTCTTATAAGTCAAATTTCTTGAGTATAAGCTTCCCAGATTATTTCAATGCCAAAACACCAACTTTCTATGAGAAATGAACAAAACCGTTTAAAGCACCTCCATAGAGAGAATTGAGCAACTTCGGACCATCAAAGCTGCTCTGTGTACACTTTTTATTGTTGTTCTATGTCAAATTTTACGAGTATAAGCTTCCTAGATTATTTCGATGGCAAAACATCAACTTTCTAGTACAAATGGACAAAACCGTTAAAAGCTCCTCCATAGAGAGAGATGAGCAACTTCGGACCATCAAAGTTGCTCTGTTTACACTTTTTATTGTTCTTCTATGTCAAATTTTACGAGGATAAGCTTCGTAGATTATTTCGATGCCAAAACACCGACTTTCTATGAAAAATGGACAAAACCGTTGAAAGCTGCTACATAGGGAGAGTTGAACAAGTTCGGACCATCAAAGTTGCTCGGCGTATACTTTTTACTATTCTTCTATGTCAAATTTTACGATTATAAGCTTCCTAGATTATTTCGATGGCAAAACATCAACTTTCTATGACAAATGGACAAAAGCGTTAAAAGCTCCTTCATAGAGAGAGTTGATCATCTTCGGACCATCGAAGTTTCTCAAAGTACATTTTTTATTGTTCTCTATGTGAAATTTTACGAGTATAAGCTCCCTAGATTATTTCGATGACAAAACAACAACTTTCTGTGAGACAAATGGACCAAAAAGTTAAAATCTCCTCCATAGAGAGAGTTGAGAAACTTTGGACCATCAAAGTTGCTCTATGCACACTTTTTATTGTTCTTCTATATGAAGTTTTATGAATACAAGCTTCCAAGATTATTTCGATTCCAAAACACCAATTTTCTATGACAAATGGACAAAACCATTAAAAGCTCCTCCATAGAGAGAGTTGAGCAACTTCGGACCATCAAAGTTGCTCGGTGTACACTTTTTATTGTTCTGATATGTCAAATTTTATGAGTATGAGCTTCCAAGATTATTTCGATGCCAAAACACCTACTTTCTATGACAAATGGACAAAACTGTTAAAAGCTCCTCCATAGATAGAGTTGAGCAACTTCGCACCATCAAAGATGCTTTGTGTACACCTTTTATTGTTCTTATAAGTCAGATTTCATGAGTATAAGCTTCCTAGATTATTTCGATGCCAAAACACCAACTTTATATGAGAAATGAACAAAACAGTTAAAAGCTCCTCCATAGAGAGAATTGAGCAACTTTGGACCATCAAAGCTGCTCTGTGTACACTTTTTATTGTTGTTCTATGTCAAATTTTAAGAATATAAGCTTCATAGATTATTTAGATGCCAAAACACCAACTTTCTATGACAAATGGACAAAACCGTTGAAAGCTCCTACATAGAAAGAGTTGAGCAACTTCGGACCATCAAAGTTGCTCTATGTACACTTTTTATTGTTCTTCTATGTAAACTTTTATGAATACAAGCTTCCAAGATTATTTCGATTCCAAAACATCAACTTTCTATGACAAATGGACAAAACCATTAAAAGCTCCTCCATAGAGAGAGTTGAGCAACTTCGGACCATCAAAGTTGCTCGGTGTACACTTTTTATTGTTCTTATATGTCAAATTTTATTAGTATAAGCTTCCTAGATTATTTCGATGCCAAAACACCTACTTTCTATGACAAATGGACAAAACCGTTAAAAGCTCCTCCATAGATAGAGTTGAGCAACTTCGCACCATCAAAGATGCTTGGGGTACACTTTTTATTGTTCTTATAAGTCAGATTTCATGAGTATAAGCTTCCTAGATTATTTCGATGTCAAAACACCAATTTTCTATGAGAAATGAACAAAACCGTTAAAAGCTCCTCCATAGAGAGAATTGAGCAACTTCGGACCATCAAAGCTGCTCTGTGTACACTTTTTATTGTTGTTCTATGTCAAATTTTACGAGTATCAACTTCGTAGATTATTTTGTTGCCGAAACCCCAACTTTCTATGAAAAATGGACAAAACCATTGAAAGCTCCTACATAGAGAGAGTTCAACAAGTTCGGACCATCAAAGTTGCTTGTTGCATACTTTTTACTATTCTTCTATGTCAAATTTTACTAGTATAAGCTTCGTAGATTATTTCGATGCAAAAACAACAACTTTCTATGAAAAATGGACAAAACCGTTGAAAGCTCCTCCATAGAGAGAGTTGAACAAGTTCGGACCATCAAAGTTGCTCGGCGTACACTTTTTACTATTCTTCTATGTCAAATTTTATGAGTATAAGCTTCCTAGATTATTTCGACGGTAAAGCATCAACTTTCTATGACAAATGGACAAAACCGTTAAAAGCTCCTCCATAGAGAGAGTTGAGCAACTTTGGACCATCAAAGTTGCTCTATGTACACTTTTTATTGTTCTGCTATGTCAAATTTTATGAATACATGCTTCCAAGATTAATTTGATTCCAAAACACCAACTTTCTATGACAAATGGACAAAATCGTTAAAAGCTCCTCCATAGAGAGAGATGAGCAACTTCGGACCATCAAAGTTGCTCTGTGTACACTTTTTATTGTTCTTCTATGTCAAATTTTACGAGGATAAGCTTCGTAGATTATTTCGATGCCAAAACACCGACTTTCTATGAAAAATGGACAAAATCGTTAAAAGCTCCTTCATAGAGAGAGTTGAGCAACTTCGCACCACCAAAGACGCTCGGTGTACACTTTTTATTGTTCTTATAAGTCAAATTTCATGAGTATAAGCTTCCTAGATTATTTCGATGCCAAAACACCAACTTTCTATGAGAAATGAACAAAACCGTTAAAAGCCCCTCCATAGAGAGAATTGAGCAACTTCGGACCATCAAAGCTGCTCTGTGTACAATTTTTATTGTTGTTCTATGTCAAATTTTACGAGTATAACTTGTAGATTATTTCGATGCCAAAACACCAATTTTCTATGACAAATGGACAAAACCGTTAAAAGCTCCTCCATAGAGAGAGTTGAGCAACTTCGGACCATCAAAGTTGCTCTATGTGCACTTTTTATTGTTCTTCTATGTCAACTTTTATGAATACAAGCTTCCAAGTTTATTTCGATTCCAAAACACCAACTTTCTATGACAAATGGACAAAACCATTAAAAGCTCCTCCATAGAGAGAGTTGAGCAACTTTGGACCATCAAAGTTGCTCGGTGTACACTTTTTATTGTTCTTATATGTCAAATTTTATGAGTATAGGCTTCCTAGATTATTTCGATGCCAAAACACCAACTTTCTATGACAAATGGACAAAGCCGTTAAAATCTCCTCCATAGAGAGAGTTGAGCAGCTTCACACTATCAAAGACGCTCGGCGTACACTTTTTATTGTTCTTATAAGTCAAATTTCTTGAGTATAAGCTTCCCAGATTATTTCAATGCCAAAACACCAACTTTCTATGAGAAATGAACAAAACTGTTTAAAGCTCCTCCATAGAGAGAATTGAGCAACTTCGGACCATCAAAGCTGCTCTGTCTACACTTTTTATTGTTGTTCAATGTCAAATTTTATGAGTATCAGCTTCGTAGATTATTTTGATGCCGAAACCCCAACTTTCTATGAAAAATGGACAAAACCATTGAAAGCTCCTACATAGAGAGAGTTGAACAAGTTCGGACCATCAAAGTTGCTCGTTACATACTTTTTCCTATTCGTCTATGTCAAATTTTACGAGTATAAGCTTCGTAGATTTTTTGGATGCCAAAACACCAACTTTCTATGAAAAATGGACAAAGCCGTTAAAAGCTCCTCCATAGAGAGAGTTGAGCAACTTCAGACCGTCAAAGTTGCTCGGTGTACACTTTTTATTGTTCTTATATGTCAAATTTTATGAGTATAAGCTTCCTAGATTATTTCGATGCCAAAACACCAACTTTCTATGACAAATGGACAAAACCGTTAAATGCTACTCCATAGAGAGAGTTGAGCAACTTCGGACCATCAAAGTTGCTCAATGTGCACTTTTTATTTTTCTTCTATGTCAACTTTTATGAATACAAGCTTCAAAGATTATTTCGATTCCAAAACACCAACTTTCTATGACAAATGGACAAAACCGTTAAATGCTACTCCATAGAGAGAGTTGAGCAACTTCGGACCATCAAAGTTGCTCTATGTGCACTTTTTATTTTTCTTCTATGTCAACTTTTATGAATACAAGCTTCAAAGATTATTTCGATTCCAAAACACCAACTTTCTATGACAAATGGACAAAACCATTAAAAGCTCCTCCATAGAAAGAGTTGAGCAACTTCGGACCATCAAAGTTGCTCGGTGTACACTTTTTATTGTTCTTCTATATGAAGTTTTATGAATACAAGCTTCCAAGATTATTTCGATGCCAAAACACCAACTTTCTACGACAAATGAACAAAACCATTAAAAGCTCCTCCATAGAGAGAGTTGAGCAACTTCGGACCATTCAAGTTGCTCGGTGTACACTTTTTATTGTTCTTATATGTCAAATTTTATGAGTATAAGCTTCCTAGATTATTTCGATGCCAAAACACCAACTTTCTATGACAAATGGACAAAGCCGTTAAAAGCTCCTCCGTAGAGAGAGTTGAGCAACTTCGCACTATCAAAGACGCTCGGCGTACACTTTTTATTGTTCTTATAAGTCAAATTTCTTGAGTATAAGCTTCCCAGATTATTTCAATGCCAAAACACCAACTTTCTATGAGAAATGAACAAAACCGTTTAAAGCACCTCCATAGAGAGAATTGAGCAACTTCGGACCATCAAAGCTGCTCTGTGTACACTTTTTATTGTTGTTCTATGTCAAATTTTACGAGTATAAGCTTCCTAGATTATTTCGATGGCAAAACATCAACTTTCTAGTACAAATGGACAAAACCGTTAAAAGCTCCTCCATAGAGAGAGATGAGCAACTTCGGACCATCAAAGTTGCTCTGTTTACACTTTTTATTGTTCTTCTATGTCAAATTTTACGAGGATAAGCTTCGTAGATTATTTCGATGCCAAAACACCGACTTTCTATGAAAAATGGACAAAACCGTTGAAAGCTCCTACATAGGGAGAGTTGAACAAGTTCGGACCATCAAAGTTGCTCGGCGTATACTTTTTACTATTCTTCTATGTCAAATTTTACGATTATAAGCTTCCTAGATTATTTCGATGGCAAAACATCAACTTTCTATGACAAATGGACAAAAGCGTTAAAAGCTCCTTCATAGAGAGAGTTGATCATCTTCGGACCATCGGAGTTTCTCAAAGTACACTTTTTATTGTTCTCTATGTGAAATTTTACGAGTATAAGCTCCCTAGATTATTTCGATGACAAAACAACAACTTTCTGTGAGACAAATGGACCAAAAAGTTAAAATCTCCTCCATAGAGAGAGTTGAGAAACTTTGGACCATCAAAGTTGCTCTATGCACACTTTTTATTTTTCTTCTATATGAAGTTTTATGAATACAAGCTTCCAAGATTATTTCGATTCCAAAACACCAATTTTCTATGACAAATGAACAAAACCATTAAAAGCTCCTCCATAGAGAGAGTTGAGCAACTTCGGACCTTCAAAGTTGCTCGGTGTACACTTTTTATTGTTCTGATATGTCAAATTTTATGAGTATGAGCTTCCAAGATTATTTCGATGCCAAAACACCTACTTTCTATGACAAATGGACAAAACTGTTAAAAGCTCCTCCATAGATAGAGTTGAGCAACTTCGCACCATCAAAGATGCTTTGTGTACACCTTTTATTGTTCTTATAAGTCAGATTTCATGAGTATAAGCTTCCTAGATTATTTCGATGCCAAAACACCAACTTTATATGAGAAATGAACAAAACAGTTAAAAGCTCCTCCATAGAGAGAATTGAGCAACTTGGGACCATCAAAGCTGCTCTGTGTACACTTTTTATTGTTGTTCTATGTCAAATTTTAAGAATATAAGCTTCGTAGATTATTTAGATGCCAAAACACCAACTTTCTATGACAAATGGACAAAACCGTTGAAAGCTCCTACATAGAGAGAGTTGAGCAACTTCGGACCATCAAAGTTGCTCTATGTACACTTTTTATTGTTCTTCTATGTAAACTTTTATGAATACAAGCTTCCAAGATTATTTCGATTCCAAAACATCAACTTTCTATGACAAATGGACAAAACCATTAAAAGCACCTCCATAGAGAGAGTTGAGCAACTTCGGACCATCAAAGTTGCTCGGTGTATACTTTTTATTGTTCTTATATGTCAAATTTTATGAGTATAAGCTTCCTAGATTATTTCGATGCCAAAACACCTACTTTCTATGACAAATGGACAAAACCGTTAAAAGCTCCTCCATAGATAGAGTTGAGCAACTTCGCACCATCAAAGATGCTTGGGGTACACTTTTTATTGTTCTTATAAGTCAGATTTCATGAGTATAAGCTTCCTAGATTATTTCGATGTCAAAACTCCAACTTTCTATGAGAAATGAACAAAACCGTTAAAAGCTCCTCCATAGAGAGAATTGAGCAACTTCGGACCATCAAAGCTGCTCTGTGTACACTTTTTATTGTTGTTCTATGTCAAATTTTACGAGTATCAACTTCGTAGATTATTTTGTTGCCGAAACCCCAACTTTCTATGAAAAATGGACAAAACCATTGAAAGCTCCTACATAGAGAGAGTTCAACAAGTTCGGACCATCAAAGTTGCTTGTTGCATACTTTTTACTATTCTTCTATGTCAAATTTTACTAGTATAAGCTTCGTAGATTATTTCGATGCAAAAACAACAACTTTCTATGAAAAATGGACAAAACCGTTGAAAGCTCCTCCATAGAGAGAGTTGAACAAGTTCGGACCATCAAAGTTGCTCGGCGTACACTTTTTACTATTCTTCTATGTCAAATTTTACGAGTATAAGCTTCCTAGATTATTTCGACGGTAAAGCATCAACTTTCTATGAGAAATGGACAAAACCGTTAAAAGCTCCTCCATAGAGAGAGTTGAGCAACTTTGGACCATCAAAGTTGCTCTATGTACACTTTTTATTGTTCTGCTATGTCAAATTTTATGAATACATGCTTCCAAGATTAATTTGATTCCAAAACACCAACTTTCTATGACAAATGGACAAAATCGTTAAAAGCTCCTCCATAGAGAGAGATGAGCAACTTCGGACCATCAAAGTTGCTCTGTGTACACTTTTTATTGTTCTTCTATGTCAAATTTTATGAGGATAAGCTTCGTAGATTATTTCGATGCCAAAACAACGACTTTCTATGAAAAATAGACAAAATCGTTAAAAGCTCCTTCATAGAGAGAGTTGAGCAACTTCGCACCACCAAAGACGCTCGGTGTACACTTTTTATTGTTCTTATAAGTCAAATTTCATGAGTATAAGCTTCCTAGATTATTTCGATGGCAAAACACCAACTTTCTATGAGAAATGAACAAAACCGTTAAAAGCTCCTCCATAGAGAGAATTGAGCAACTTCGGACCATCAAAGCTGCTCTGTGTACAATTTTTATTGTTGTTCTATGTCAAATTTTACGAGTATAACTTGTAGATTATTTCGATGCCAAAACACCAATTTTCTATGACAAATGGACAAAACCGTTAAAAGCTCCTCCATAGAGAGAGTTGAGCAACTTCGGACCATCAAAGTTGCTCTATGTGCACTTTTTATTGTTCTTCTATGTCAACTTTTATGAATACAAGCTTCCAAGATTATTTCGATTCCAAAACACCAACTTTCTATGACAAATGGACAAAACCATTAAAAGCTCCTCCATAGAAAGAGTTGAGCAACTTTGGACCATCAAAGTTGCTCGGTGTACACTTTTTATTGTTCTTATATGTCAAATTTTATGAGTATAGGCTTCCTAGATTATTTCGATGCCAAAACACCAACTTTCTATGACAAATGGACAAAGCCGTTAAAATCTCCTCCATAGAGAGAGTTGAGCAACTTCACACTATCAAAGACGCTCGGCGTACACTTTTTATTGTTCTTATAAGTCAAATTTCTTGAGTATAAGCTTCCCAGATTATTTCAATGCCAAAACACCAACTTTCTATGAGAAATGAACAAAACCGTTTAAAGCTCCTCCATAGAGAGAATTGAGCAACTTCGGACCATCAAAGCTGCTCTGTCTACACTTTTTATTGTTGTTCTATGTCAAATTTTATGAGTATCAGCTTCGTAGATTATTTTGATGCCGAAACCCCAACTTTCTATGAAAAATGGACAAAACCATTGAAAGCTCCTACATAGAGAGAGTTGAACAAGTTCGGACCATCAAAGTTGCTCGTTACATACTTTTTACTATTCGTCTATGTCAAATTTTACGAGTATAAGCTTCGTAGATTTTTTGGATGCCAAAACACCAACTTTCTATGAAAAATGGACAAAGCCGTTAAAAGCTCCTCCATAGAGAGAGTTGAGCAACTTCGGACCGTCAAAGTTGCTCGGTGTACACTTTTTATTGTTCTTATATGTCAAATTTTATGAGTATAAGCTTCCTAGATTATTTCGATGCCAAAACACCAACTTTCTATGACAAATGGACAAAACCGTTAAATGCTACTCCATAGAGAGAGTTGAGCAACTTCGGACCATCAAAGTTGCTCAATGTGCACTTTTTATTTTTCTTCTATGTCAACTTTTATGAATACAAGCTTCAAAGATTATTTCGATTCCAAAACACCAACTTTCTATGACAAATGGACAAAACCGTTAAATGCTACTCCATAGAGAGAGTTGAGCAACTTCGGACCATCAAAGTTGCTCTATGTGCACTTTTTATTTTTCTTCTATGTCAACTTTTATGAATACAAGCTTCAAAGATTATTTCGATTCCAAAACACCAACTTTCTATGACAAATGGACAAAACCATTAAAAGCTCCTCCATAGAAAGAGTTGAGCAACTTCGGACCATCAAAGTTGCTCGGTGTACACTTTTTATTGTTCTTCTATATGAAGTTTTATGAATACAAGCTTCCAAGATTATTTCGATGCCAAAACACCAACTTTCTACGACAAATGAACAAAACCATTAAAAGCTCCTCCAAAGAGAGAGTTGAGCAACTTCGGACCATTCAAGTTGCTCGGTGTACACTTTTTATTGTTCTTATATGTCAAATTTTATGAGTATAAGCTTCCTAGATTATTTCGATGCCAAAACACCAACTTTCTATGACAAATGGACAAAGCCGTTAAAAGCTCCTCCGTAGAAAGAGTTGAGCAACTTCGCACTATCAAAGACGCTCGGCGTACACTTTTTATTGTTCTTATAAGTCAAATTTCTTGATTATAAGCTTCCCAGATTATTTCAATGCCAAAACACCAACTTTCTATGAGAAATGAACAAAACCGTTTAAAGCACCTCCATAGAGAGAATTGAGCAACTTCGGACCATCAAAGCTGCTCTGTGTACACTTTTTATTGTTGTTCTATGTCAAATTTTACGAGTATAAGCTTCCTAGATTATTTCGATGGCAAAACATCAACTTTCTAGTACAAATGGACAAAACCGTTAAAAGCTCCTCCATAGAGAGAGATGAGCAACTTCGGACCATCAAAGTTGCTCTGTTTACACTTTTTATTGTTCTTCTATGTCAAATTTTACGAGGATAAGCTTCGTAGATTATTTCGATGCCAAAACACCGACTTTCTATGAAAAATGGACAAAACCGTTGAAAGCTCCTACATAGGGAGAGTTGAACAAGTTCGGACCATCAAAATTGCTCGGCGTATACTTTTTACTATTCTTCTATGTCAAATTTTACGATTATAAGCTTCCTAGATTATTTCGATGGCAAAACATAAACTTTCTATGACAAATGGACAAAAGCGTTAAAAGCTCCTTCATAGAGAGAGTTGATCATCTTCGGACCATCGAAGTTTCTCAAAGTACACTTTTTATTGTTCTCTATGTGAAATTTTACGAGTATAAGCTCCCTAGATTATTTCGATGACAAAACAACAACTTTCTGTGAGACAAATGGACCAAAAAGTTAAAATCTCCTCCATAGAGAGAGTTGAGAAACTTTGGACCATCAAAGTTGCTCAATGCACACTTTTTATTGTTCTTCTATATGAAGTTTTATTAATACAAGCTTCCATGATTATTTCGATTCCAAAACACCAATTTTCTATGACAAATGGACAAAACCATTAAAAGCTCCTCCATAGAGAGAGTTGAGCAACTTCGGACCATCAAAGTTGCTCGGTGTACACTTTTTATTGTTCTGATATGTCAAATTTTATGAGTATGAGCTTCCAAGATTATTTCGATGCCAAAACACCTACTTTCTATGACAAATGGACAAAACTGTTAAAAGCTCCTCCATAGATAGAGTTGAGCAACTTCGCACCATCAAAGATGCTTTGTGTACACCTTTTATTGTTCTTATAAGTCAGATTTCATGAGTATAAGCTTCCTAGATTATTTCGATGCCAAAACACCAACTTTATATGAGAAATGAACAAAACCGTTAAAAGCTCCTCCATAGAGAGAATTGAGCAACTTTGGACCATCAAAGCTGCTCTGTGTACACTTTTTATTGTTGTTCTATGTCAAATTTTAAGAATATAAGCTTCGTAGATTATTTAGATGCCAAAACACCAACTTTCTATGACAAATGGACAAAACCGTTGAAAGCTCCTACATAGAGAGAGTTGAGCAACTTCGGACCATCAAAGTTGCTCTATGTACACTTTTTATTGTTCTTCTATGTAAACTTTTATGAATACAAGCTTCGTAGATTATTTCGATGCAAAAACAACAACTTTCTATGAAAAATGGACAAAACCGTTGAAAGCTCCTCCATAGAGAGAGTTGAACAAGTTCGGACCATCAAAGTTGCTCGGCGTACACTTTTTACTATTCTTCTATGTCAAATTTTACGAGTATAAGCTTCGTAGATTATTTCGACGGTAAAGCATCAACTTTCTATGACAAATGGACAAAACCGTTAAAAGCTTTTCCATAGAGAGAGTTGAGCAACTTTGGACCATCAAAGTTGCTCTATGTACACTTTTATTGTTCTGCTATGTCAAATTTTATGAATACATGCTTCCAAGATTAATTTGATTCCAAAACATCAACTTTCTATGACAAATGGACAAAATCGTTAAAAGCTCCTCCATAGAGAGAGATGAGCAACTTCGGACCATAAAAGTTGCTCTGTGTACACTTTTTATTGTTCTTCTATGTCAAATTTTACGAGGATAAGCTTCGTAGATTATTTCGATGCCAAAACACCGACTTTCTATGAAAAATGGACAAAACCGTTGAAAGCTCCTACATAGAGAGAGTTGAACAAGTTCGGACCATCAAAGTTGCTCGGCGCATACTTTTTACTATTCTTCTATGTCAAATTTTACGATTATAAGCTTCCTAGATTATTTCGATGGCAAAACATCAACTTTCTATGACAAATGGACAAAAGCGTTAAATGCTCCTTCGTAGAGAGAGTTGATCATCTTCGGACCATCGAAGTTTCTCGGTGTACACTTTTTATTGTTCTCTATTTGAAATTTTTCGAGTATAACCTTCCTAGATTATTTCTTTGACAAAACAACAACTTTCTGTGAGACAAATGGACCAAAAAGTTAAAAGCTCCTCCACAGAGAGAGTTGAGCAACTTTTGACCATCAAAGTTGCTCTATGTACACTTTTTATTGTTCTTCTATATGAAGTTTTTTGAATACAAGCTTCCAAGATTATTTCGATTCCAAAACACCGATTTTCTATGACAAATGGACAAAACCATTAAAAGCTATTCCATAGAGAGAGTTGAAAAACTTCGGACCATCAAAGTTGCTCGGTGTACACTTTTTATTGTTCTGATATGTCAAATTTTATGATTATAAGCTTCCTAGATTATTTCGATGCCAAAACACCTTCTTTCTATGGCAAATGGACAAAACCATTAAAAGCTCCTCCATAGATAGAGTTGAGCAACTTCGCACCATCAATGATGCTTGGTGTACACTTTTTATTGTTCTTATAAGTCAAATTTCATGATTATAAGCTTCCTAGATTATTTCGATGCCAAAACACCAACTTTCTACTTTCTATGAGAAATGAACAAAACCGATAAAAGCTCCTCCATAGAGAGAATTGAGCAACTTCGGACCGTCAAAGCTGCTCTGTGTACACTTGTTATTGTTGTTCTATGTCAAATTTTACGAATATAAGCTTCGTAGATTATTTCGATGCCAAAACACCAACTTTCTATGGCAAATGGACAAAACCGTTGAAAGCACCTACACAGAGAGAGTTGAGCAACTTCGGACCATCAAAGTTGCTCTATGTAAACTTTTTATTGTTCTTCTATATGAAGTTTTATCAATACAAGCTTCCAAGATTATTTCGATTCCAAAACACCAATTTTCTATGACAAATGGACAAAACCGTTAAAAGCTCCTTCATATAGAGAGTTGATCATCTTCGGACCATTGAAGTTTCTCGGTGTACACTTTTTATTCTTCTCTATGTGAAATTTTACGAGTATAAGCTTCCTAGAGTATTTCGATGACAAAACAACAACTTTCTGTGAGACAAATGGACCAAACCGTTAAAAGCTCCTCCATAGAGAGAGTTGAGCAACTTCGGACCATCAAAGTTGCTCTATGTAAACTTTTTATTGTTCTTCTATATGAACTTTTATGAATACAAGCTTCCAAGATTATTTCGATTCCAAAACACCAATTTTCTATGACAAATGGACAAAACCATTAAAAGCTCCTCCATAGAGAGAGTTGAGCAATTTCGGACCATCAAAGTTGCTCGGTGTACACTTTTTATTGTTCTGATATGTAAAATTTTATGAGTAATAAGCTTCCTAGATTGTTTCGGACCGTCAAAGCTGCTCTGTGTACAATTGTTATTATTGTTCTATGTCAAATTTTACGAATATAAGCTTCGATTCCAAAAAACCAATTTTCTATGACAAATGGACAAAACCATTAAAAGCTCCTCCATAGAGAGAGTTGAGCAATTTCGGACCATCAAAGTTGCTCTGTGTAAACTTTTTATTGTTCTTCTATGTCAAATTTTACGAGGATAAGCTTCGTAGATTATTTCGATGCTAAAACACCGACTTTCTATGAAAAATGGACAAAACCGTAGAAAGCTCCTACATAGAGAGAGTTGAACAAGTTCGGACCATCAAAGTTGCTCGGCGCATACTTTTTACTATTCTTCTATGTCAAATTTTACGATTATAAGCTTCCTAGATTATTTCGATAGCAAAACATCAACTTTCTATGACAAATGGACAAAAGCGTTAAAAGCTCCTTCATAGAGAGAGTTGATCATCTTCGGACCATCGAAGTTTCTCGGTGTACACTTTTTATTGTTCTCTGTTTGAAATTTTACGAGTATAACCTTCCTAGATTATTTCTTTGACAAAACAACAACTTTCTGTGAGACAAATGGACCAAACCGTTAAAAGCTCATCGACAGAGAGAGTTGAGCAACTTTTGACCATCAATGTTGCTCTATGTACAATTTTTATTGTTCTTCTATATGAAGTTTTATGAATACAAGGTTCCAAGATTATTTCGATTCCAAAACACCAATTTTCTATGACAAATGGACAAAACCATTAAAAGCTCCTCCATAGAGAGAGTTGAGCAATTTCGGACCATCAAAGTTGCTCTGTGTACACTTTTTATTGTTCTTCTATGTCAAATTTTACGAGGATAAGCTTCGTAGATTATTTCGATGCCAAAACACCGACTTTCTATGAAAAATGGACAAAACTGTTGAAAGCTCCTACATAGAGAGAGTTAAACAAGTTCGGACCATCAAAGTTGCTCGGCGCATACTTTTTACTATTCTTCTATGTCAAATTTTACGATTATAAGCTTCCTAGATTATTTCGATGGCAAAACATCAACTTTCTATGACAAATGGACAAAAGCGTTAAAAGCTCCTTCATAGAGAGAGTTGATCATCTTCGGACCATCGAAGTTTCTCGGTGTACACTTTTTATTGTTCTCTATTTGAAATTTTACGAGTATAACTTTCCTAGATTATTTCTTTGACAAAACAACAACTTTCTATGAGACAAATGGACCAAACCATTAAAAGCTCCTCCACAGAGAGAGTTGAGCAACTTTTGACCATAAAAGTTGCTCTATGGACACGTTTTATTGTTCTTCTATATGAAGTTTTATGAATACAAGGTTTCAAGATTATTTCGATTCCAAAACACCAATTTTCTATGACAAATGGACAAAACCATTAAAAGCTCCTCCATAGAGAGAGTTGAGCAATTTCGGACCATCAAAGTTGCTCGGTGTACACTTTTTATTGTTCTGATATGTCAAATTTTATGAGTAATAAGCTTCCTAGATTATTTCGATGCCAAAACAACAACTTTCTATGACAAATGGACAAAATCGTTAAAAGCTCCTCCATAGAGAGAGTTGAGCAACTTCGCACCATCAAAGATGCTGGGTGTACACTTTTTATTGTTCTTATAAGTCAAATTTCATGAGTATAAGATTCCTAGATTATTTCGATGCCAAAACACCAACTTTCTATGAGAAATGAACAAAACCGCTAAAATCTCCTCCATAGAGAGAATTGAGCAACTTCGGACCATCAAAGATGCTCTGTGTACACTTTTTATTGTTGTTCTATGTCAAATTTTACGAATATAAGCTTCGTAGATTATTTCGATGCCAAAACAACTTTCTATGAAAAATGGACAAAACCGTTGAAAGCTCCTACATAGAGAGAGTTGAACAAGTTCGGACCATCAAAGTTGCTCGGCGTACACTTTTTACTATTCTTCTATGTCAAATTTTACGAGTATAAGCTTCCTAGATTATTTCCTTGGCAAAACATCATTTTTCTATGAAAAATGGACAAAAGCGTTAAAGGCTCCTCCATAGAGAGAGTTGATCTTATTCGGACCATCAAAGTTGCTCTATGTACACTTTTTATTGTTCTTCTATGTCAAATTTTATGAATACAAGCTTCCAATATTATTTCGATTCCAAAACAACAACTTTCTATGACAAATGGACAAAACCATTAAAAGCTCTTCCATAGAGTGAGTTGAGCAACTTCGGAACATAAAAGTTGCTCGGTGTACACTTTTTATTGTTCTTATATGTCAAATTTTATGAGTATAAGCTTCCTAGATTATTTCGATGCCAAAATAACAACTTTCTATGACAAATGGACAAAACCGTTAAAAGCTTCTCCATAGAGAGAGTTGAGCAACCTCGGACCATCAAAGTAGCTCTCTGTACACTTTTTATTGTTGTTCTATGTCAAATTTTACGAGTATAAGCTTTGTAGATTATTTCGATGCCAAAACACCAACTTTCTATGAAAAATGGACAAAACCGTAGAAAGCTCCTACATAGAGAGAGTTGAACAAGTTCGGACCATCAAAGTTGCTCGTTGCATACTTTTTACTATTCTTCTATGTCAAATCTTACGATTATAAGCTTCCAAGATTATTTCGATGGCAAGACATCAACTTTCTATGACAAATGGACGAAAGCGTTAAACGCTTTTTCATAGAGAGAGTTGTGCATCTTCGGACCATCGAAGTTTCTCGGTTTACACTTTTTATTGTTCTTCTATGTGAAATTTTACGAGTATAAGTTTCCTAGATTATTTCGATGACAAAATACCATATTTCTGTGTGTCAAATGGACAAAACCGTTAAAAACTGCTCCATAGAGAGAGTTGAGCAACTTCGGACCATCAAAGTTGCTCTATGTACACTTTTTATTGTTCTTCTTTGTCAAATTTTATGAATACAAGCTTCCAGGATTATTTCGATACCAAAACACCAACTTTCTATGACAAATGGACAAAACCGTTAAAAGCTCTTCCATAGAGAGACTTGAGCAACTTCGCACCATCAACGACGCTCGTTGTACACTTTTTATTGTTCTTATAAGTCAAATTTCATGAGTATAAGCTTCCTAGATTATTTCGATGACAAAACACTAATTTTCTGTGAGACAAACAGAAAAAACCTTTAAAAGCTCCTCCATAGAGAGAGTTGAGAAACTTCGGAGCATCAAAGTTGCTCTATGTACACTTTTTATTGTTCTTATATGTCAAATTTTATGAGTATAAGCTTCCTAGATTATTTCGATGCCAAAACAACAACTTTCTATGACAAATGGACAAAACCGTTAAAAGCTTCTCCATAGAGAGAGTTGAGCAACCTCGGACCATCAAAGTAGCTCTCTGTACACTTTTTATTGTTGTTCTATGTCAAATTTTACGAGTATAAGCTTTGTAGATTATTTCGATGCCAAAACACCAACTTTCTATGAAAAATGGACAAAACCGTTGAAAGCTCCTACATAGAGAGAGTTGAACAAGTTCGGACCATCAAAGTTGCCCGTTGCATACTTTTTACTTTTCTTCTATGTCAAATCTTACGATTATAAGCTTCCAAGATTATTTCGATGGCAAGACATCAACTTTCTATGACAAATGGACAAAAGCGTTAAACGCTCCTTCATAGAGAGATTTGATCATCTTCGGACCATCGATGTTTCTCGTTGTGCACTTTTTATTGTTCTCTATGTGAAATTTTACGAGTATAAGCTTCCTAGACTATTTCGATGACAAAACAACATATTTCTGTGAGACAAATGGACCAAACCGTTAAAAGCTCCTCCATAGAGAGAGTTGAGCAACTTCGGACTATCAAAGTTGCTCGTTGCATACTTTTTACTATTCTTCTATGTCAAATCTTACGATTATAAGCTTCCAAGATTATTTCGATTGCAAAACATCAAATTTCTATGACAAATGGACGAAAGCGTTAAACGCTTTTTCATAGAGAGAGTTGAGCATCTTCGGACCATCGAAGTTTCTCGGTGTACACTTTTTATTGTTCTTCTATGTGAAATTTTACGAGTATAAGCTTCCTAGATTATTTCGATGACAAAATACCAATTTTCTGTGTGTCAAATGGACAAAACCGTTAAAAACTGCTCCATAGAGAGAGTTGAGCAACTTCGGACCATCAAAGTTGCTCTATGTACACTTTTTATTGTTCTTCTATGTCAAATTTTATGAATACAAGCTTCCAAGATTATTTCGATACCAAAACACCAACTTTCTATGACAAATGGACAAAACCGTTAAAAGCTCCTCCATAGAGACAGTTGAGCAACTTTGGACCATCAAAGTTTCTCTATTTATAGTTTTTATTGTTCTTCTTTGTCAAATTTTACGAGGATAAGCTTCGTAGATTATTTCGATGCCAAAACACCAACTTTCTACGATAAATGGAAAAAACCACTAAAAGCTCCTCCATAGAGAGAGTTGAGCAACTTCGGACCATCAAAGTTGCTCTATGTACACTTTTTATTGTTCTTCTATGTCAAATTTTATGAGGATAAGCTTCGTAGATTATTTCGATGCCAAAACACCAACTTTCTATGAAAAATAGACAAAACAGTTGAAAGCTTCTACATAGAGAGAGTTGAACAAGTTCGGACCATCAAAGTTGCTCGGCGCATACTTTTTACTATTCTTTTATGTCAAATTTTACGATTATAAGCTTCGTAGATTATTTTGATGGCAAAACATCAACTCTCTACGACAAATGGACAAAAGCGTTAAAAGCTCCTTCATAGAGAGAGTTGATCATCTTCGGACGATCGAAGTTTCTCGGTGTACACTTTTTATTGTTCTCTATGTAAAATTTTACGAGTATAAGCTTCCTAGATTATTTCGATGACAAAATACCAACTTTCTGTGAGATAAATGGACCAAGCCGTTAAAAGCTCATCCATAGAGAGAGTTGAGCAACTTCGGACCATCAAAGTTGCTCTATGTACACTTTTTATTGTTGTTCTATGTCAAGTTTTATGAATACAAGCTTCCAATATTATTTCTATTCCAAAACACCAACTTTCTATGAAAAATGGACAAAACCATTAAAAGGTCCTCCATAGAGAGAGTGGAGCAATTTCAGACCATCAAAGTTGCTCGATGTACACTTTTAATTGTGTTTTTGTATGAAATTTTACGAGTATAAGCTTCCTCGATTATATCGATGACAAAACAGTAACTTTCTATAAAAAATGGACAAAACCATTAAAAGCTCCTCCATAGAGAGAGTTGAGCAAGTTCGGACAACCAAAGTTGCTCGTATTATACTTATTACTATTCGTCTATATCAGATTTTACAAGCATAGGCTTGCGATATTATTTCCATGCCAAAACACCAACTTTCTATGGCAAATGGACAAAATTGTTAAAAGATCCTCAATAGAGATAGTTGAGCAACTTTGGACCATCAAAGTTGCTCGGTGTACACTTTTTATTGTTCTGATATGTCAAATTTTATGAGTATAAGCTTCGTAGATTATTTTGATGACAAAACACCAACTTTCTATGACAAATGGACAAAACCGTTAAAAGCTCATCCATAGAGAGAGTTGAGCAACTTCGCACCATCAAAGATGCTCGGTGTACACTTTTTATTGTTCTTATATGTCAAATTTCATGAGTATAAGCTTCCTAGATTATTTCGATGCCAAAACACCAACTTTCTATGAGAAATGAACAAGAATGTTAAAAGCTCCTCCATAGAGAGAATTAAGCAACTTCGAACCATCAAAGCTGCTCTGTGTACACTCTTTATTGTTGTTCTATGTCAAATTTTACGAGTATAAACTTCGTAGATTATTTCGATGCCAAAACACTAACTTTCTATAACAAATGGACAAAACCGTTGAAAGCTCCTCCATAGAGAGAGTTGATCAAGTCCGGACAACCAAAGTTGCTCGGATTATACTTATTACTATTCGTCTATATCAGATTTTACGAGTATAGGCTTGCGAGATTATTTCCATGCCAAAACACCAACTTTCTATGGCAAATGGACAAAATTGATAAAAGATCCTCAATAGAGATAGTTGAGCAACTTCGACCATCAAAGTTGCTCCGAATACACTTTTTATTGTTCTTCTATGTCAAATTTTACGAGTATAAGCTTCCTAGATTATTTCGATGCCAAAACACCAACTTTCTACGAAAAATGGACAAAACCATTAAAAGCTCCTCCATAGAGAGAGTTGAGCAACTTCGAACCATCAAAGTTGCTCTATGCACACTTTTTATTATTCTTCTATGTCAAATTTTATGAATAAAAGCTTCCAAGATTATTTCGATTCCAAAACACCAACTTTCTATGACAAATGGACAAAACCGTTAAAAGCTCCTCCATAGAGAGAGTTGAGCAACTTCGGACCATCAAAGTTGCTCTGTTTACACTTTTTATTGTTCTTCTATGTCAAATTTTAAGAGGATAAGCTTCGTAGATTATTTCGATGCAAAAATACCAACTTTCTATGAAAAATGGACAAAACTGTTGAAAGCTCCTACATAGAGAGAGTTGAGCAACTGTGGACCATCAAAGTTGCCCGGTGTACACTTTTTATTGTTCTTCTATGTCAAATTTTATGAGTATAAGCTTCGTAGATTATTTCGATTCCAAAACACCAACTTTCTATGAAAAATGGACAAAACCGTTGAAAGCTCCTCCATAGAGAGAGTTGAGCAAGTTCGGACCATCAAAGTTGCTCGGCGTACACTTTTTACTAATCTTCTATGTCAAATTTTACGAGTATAAGCTTCCTAGATTATTTCCATGGCAAAAACATCAACTTTCTATGGGAAACGGACAAAAGCGTTAAAAGCTCCTTCATAGAGAGAGTTGAGCATCTTCGGACAATCAAAGTTTCTCGGTGTACACTTTTTATTGTTCTTCTATGTGAAATTTTACGAGTATAAGCTTCCTAGATTACTTCGATGACAAAACACCAATTTTCTGTGAGGCAAATGGACAAAACCGTTAAAAGCTCCTCCATAGATAGAGTTGAGCATCTTCGGACCATCAAAGTGGCTCTATGTACACTTTTTATTGTTCTTCTATGTAAAATTTTATGAATACAAGCTTCCAAGATTATTTCGATTCCAAAACACCAACTTTGTATGACAAATGGACAAAACCGTTAAAAGCTTCTCCATAGAGAGAGTTGAGCAACTTCGGACCATCGAAGTTGCTCTATTTACACTTTTTATTGTTCTTCTATCTCAAATTTTACGAGGATAAGCTTCGTAGATTATTTCGATGCCAAAACACCAACTTTCTATGAAAAATGGACAAAACCGTTGAAAGCTCCTGCATAGAGAGAGTTGAACAAGTTCGGACCATCAAAGTTGCTCGGCGCACACTTTTTACTATTCTTCTATGTCAAATTTTACGATTGTAAGCTTCCTAGATTATTTCCATGCCAAAACATCAACTTTCTATGACAAATGGACAAAAGCGTTAAAAGCTCATTCAGAAAGAGAGTTGATCATCTTCGGACCATCGAAGTTTCTCAGTGTACACTTTTTATTGTTCTCAATGTGAAATTTTACGAGTATAAGCTTCCTAGATTAGTTCGATGACAGAACACCAACTTTCTATGGCAAATGGACAAAATTGTTAAAAGATCCTCAATAGAGATAGTTGAGCAACTGTGGACCATCAAAGTTGCCCGGTGTACACTTTTTATTGTTCTGATATGTCAAATTTTATGAGTATAAGCTTCGTAGATTATTTTGATGCCAAAACATCAACTTTCTATGACAAATGGACAAAAGCGTTAAAAGCTCATTCAGAAAGAGAGTTGATCATCTTCGGACCATCGAAGTTTCTCAGTGTACACTTTTTATTGTTCTCAATGTGAAATTTTACGAGTATAAGCTTCCTAGATTAGTTCGATGACGAAACACCAACTTTCTATGGCAAATGGACAAAATTGTTAAAAGATCCTCAATAGAGATAGTTGAGCAACTGTGGACCATCAAAGTTGCCCGGTGTACACTTTTTATTGTTCTGATATGTCAAATTTTATGAGTATAAGCTTCGTAGATTATTTTGATGCCAAAACACCAACTTTCTATGACAAATGGACAAAACCGTTAAAAGCTCCTCTCTAGAGAGAGTTGAGCAACTTCGCACCATCAATGATGCTCGGTGTACACTTCTTATTGTTCTTATATGTGAAATTTCATGAATATAAGCTTCCTAGATTATTTCGATGCCAAAAACACCAAATTTCTATGAGAAACGAACAAAAACGTTAAAAGCTCCTCCATAGAGAGAATTGAGCAACTTCGAACCATCAAAGCTGCTCTGTGTAGACTCTTTATTGTTGTTCTATGTCAAATTTTACGAGTATAAACTTCGTAGATTATTTCGATGTTAAAACACTAACTTTCTATAACAAATGGACAAACCCGTTGAAAGCTCCTCTATAGAGAGAGTTGAGCAAGTTCGGACAACCAAAGTTACTCGGATTATACTTATTACTATTCGTCTATATCATATTTTACGAGTATAGGCTTGCGAGATTATTTCCATGCCAAAATATCAACTTTCTATGGCAAATGGACAAAATTGTTAAAAGCTCCTCCATAGAGAGAGTTGAGCAACTTCGGACCATCTAAGTTGCTCTATGCACACTTTTTATTGTTCTTCTATGTCAAATTTTATGAATACAAGCTTCCAAGATTATTTCGATTCCAAAACACCAACTTTCTATGACAAATGGACAAAACCGTTAAAAGCTCCTCCATAGAGAGAGTTGAGCAACTTCGGACCATCAAAGTTGCTCTGTTTACACTTTTTATTGTTCTTCTATGTCAAATTTTACGAGGATAAGCTTCGTAGATTATTTCGATGCAAAAATACCAACTTTCTATGAAAAATGGACCAAACCGTTTAAAGCTCCTATATAGAGAGAGTTGAACAAGTTCGGACCATCAAAGTTGCTCGGCGCATACTTTTTACTATTCTTCTATTTCAAATTTTACGATTATAAGCTTCCTAGATTATTTTGATGGCAAAACATCAACTTTCTGTGAAAAATGGACAAAAGCGTTAAAAGCTCCTTCATAGAGAGAGTTGATCATCTTCGGACAATCGTAGTTTCTCGGTGTACACTTTTTATTGTTCTCTATGTGAAATTTTACGAGTATAAGCTTCCTAGACTATTTCGATGACAAAACACCAACTTTCTGTGAGACAAATGGACCAAACCGTTAAAAGCTCATCCATAGAGAGAGTTGAGCAACTTCGGACCATCAAAGTTGCTCTATGTACACTTTTTATTGTTCTTCTATGTCAAGTTTTATGAATACAAGCTTCCAAGATTATTTCGATTCCAAAACACCAACTTTCTATGACAAATGGACCAAACCATTAAAAGCTCCTCCATAGAGAGAGTGGAGCAACTTCGGACCATCAAAGTTATGAGTATAGGCTAGCGAGATTATTTCCATGCCAAAACACCAAATTTCTATGGCAAATGTACAAAATTGTTAAAAGATCCTCAATAGAGATAGTTGAGCAACTTCGACAATCAAAGTTGCTCCGAATACACTTTTTATTGTTCTTCTATGTCAAATTTTACGTGTATAAGCTTCCTAGATTATTTCGATGCTAAAACAGCAACTTTCTACGACAAATGGACAAAACCATTAAAAGCTCCTCCATAGAGAGAGTTGAGCAACTTCGGACCATCAAAGTTGCTCTATGTACACTTTTTATTTTTCTTCTATGTCAAATTTTATGAATACAAGCTTCCAAGATTATTTCGATTCCAAAACACCAGCTTTCTATGACAAATGGACAAAACTGTTAAATGCTCATCCATAGAGAGAGTTGAGCAACTTCGGACCATCAAAGTTGCTCTGTTTACACTTTTTATTGTTCTTCTATGTAAAATTTTACGAGGATAAGCTTCGTAGATTATTTCGATGCAAAAATACCAACATTCCACGAAAAATGGACAAAACCGTGGAAAGCTCCCACATAGAGAGAGTTGAACAAGTTCGGACCATCAAAGTTCCTCGGCGCATACTTTTTACTATTCTACTATGTCAAATGTTACGATTATAAGCTTCCTAGATTATTTTGATCGCAACAGATCAACTTTCTATGACAAATTTACAAAAGCGTTAAAAGCTCCTTCATAGAGAGAGTTGATCATCTTCGGACCATCATAGTTTCTCGGTGTACACTTTTTATTGTTCTCTATGTGAAATTTTACGAGTATAAGCTTCCTAGATTATTTCGTTGACAAAACCCCAACTTTCTGTGAGACAAATGGCCAAACCGTTAAAAGCTCCTCCATAGAGAGAGTTGAGCAACTTCGGACCATCAAAGTTGCTCTATATAAACTTTTTATTGTTCTTCTATGTCAAGTTTTATGAATACAAGCTTCGAAGATTATTTCGATTCCAAAAGACCAACTTTCTATGACAAATCGACAAAACCATTAAAAGCTCCTCCATAGAGAGAGTTGAGTAACTTCGGACCATCAAAGTTGCTCTATGTACACTTTTTATTGCTCTTCTATTTCAAGTTTTATGAATACAAGCTTCCAAGATTATTTCGATTCCAAAACACCAACTTTCTATGACAAATGGACAAAACCATTAAAAGCTCCTCCATAGAGAGAGTTGAGCAATTTCGGACTATCAAAGTTGCTCTGTGTACACTTTTTATTCTTGTTCTATGTTAAATTTTACGAGTATAAGCTTCGTAGATTATTTCGATGCCAAAACACCAACTTTCTATGAAAAATGGACAAACGCGTTAAAAGCTCTTTCATAGAGAGAGTTTAGCATCTTCGGACCATCAAAGTTTCTCGGTGTACACTTTTTATTGTTGTTTTATGTGAAATTTTACGAGTATAAGCTTCCTAGATTATTTCGATGACAAAACACCAATTTTCTGTGAGACAAATGGACCAAACCGTTAAAAGCTCCTCCATAGAGAGAGTTGAGCAACTTCGGACCATCAAAGTTGCTCTATATACACTTTTTATTGTTCTTCTATGTCAAATTTTACGAGTATAAGCTTCGTAGATTATTTCGATGCCAAAACACCAACTTTCTATGAAAAATGGACAAACGCGTTAAAACCTCTTTTATAGATAGAGTTGAGCATCTTTGGACCATAAAAGTTTCTCGGTGTACACATTTTATTATTGTTCTATGTGAAATTTTATGAGTATAAGCTTCCTAGATTATTTCGATGACAAAACACCAATTTTCTACGAGACAAATGGACCAAACCGTTAAAAGCTCCTCCATAGAGAGAGTGGAGCAACTTCGCACCATCAAAGACGCTCGGTGTACACTTTTTATTGTTCTTATATGTCAAATTTCATGAGTATAAGCTTCCTAGATTATTTCGATTCCAAAACACCAACTTTCTATGAAAAATGGACAAAACCGTTGAAAGCTCCTCCATAGAGAGAGTTGAGCAAGTTCGGACCATCAAAGTTGCTCGGCGTACACTTTTTACTAATCTTCTATGTCAAATTTTACGAGTATAAGCTTCCTAGATTATTTCCATGGCAAAAACATCAACTTTCTATGGGAAACGGACAAAAGCGTTAAAAGCTCCTTCATAGAGAGAGTTGAGCATCTTCGGACAATCAAAGTTTCTCGGTGTACACTTTTTATTGTTCTTCTATGTGAAATTTTACGAGTATAAGCTTCCTAGATTATTTCGTTGACAAAACACCAACTTTCTGTGAGACAAATGGCCAAACCGTTAAAAGCTCCTCCATAGAGAGAGTTGAGCAACTTCGGACCATCAAAGTTGCTCTATATACACTTTTTATTGTTCTTCTATGTCAAGTTTTATGAATACAAGCTTCGAAGATTATTTCGATTCCAAAAGACCAACTTTCTATGACAAATGGACAAAACCATTAAAATCTCCTCCATAGAGAGAGTTGAGTAACTTCGGACCATCAAAGTTGCTCTATGTACACTTTTTATTGCTCTTCTATTTCAAGTTTTATGAATACAAGCTTCGTAGATTATTTCGATGCAAAAACAACAACTTTCTATGAAAAATGGACAAAACCGTTGAAAGCTCCTCCATAGAGAGAGTTGAACAAGTTCGGACCATCAAAGTTGCTCGGCGTACACTTTTTACTATTCTTCTATGTCAAATTTTACGAGTATAAGCTTCGTAGATTATTTCGACGGTAAAGCATCAACTTTCTATGACAAATGGACAAAACCGTTAAAAGCTCCTCCATTGAGAGAGTTGAGCATCTTCGGACCATCAAAGTTTCTCGGTGTACACTTTTTATTGTTCTTCTATGTGAAATTTTACGAGTATAAGCTTCCTAGATTTTTTCGATGACAAAACACCAATTTTCTGTGAGACAAATGGACAAAACCGTTAAAAGCTCCTCCATAGATAGAGTTGAGCAACTTCGGATCATCAAAGTTGCTCTATATACACTTTTTATTTTTCTTCTATATCGAATTTTATGAATACAAGCTTCCAAGATTATTTCGATTCCAAAACACCAACTTTCTATGAAAATGGACAAAACCGTTAAAAGCTCCTCCATAGAGAGAGTTGAGAAACTTCGGACCATCAAAGTTGCTCTGTTTACACTTTTTATTCTTGTTCTATGTTAAATTTTACGAGTATAAGCTTCGTAGATTATTTCGATGCCAAAACACCAACTTTCTATGAAAAATGGACAAACGCGTTAAAAGCTCTTTCATAGAGAGAGTTGAGCATCTTCAGGCCATCAAAGTTTGTCGGTGTACACTTTTTATTGTTGTTCTATGTGAAATTTTACGAGTATAAGCTTTCTAGATTATTTCGATGACAAAACACCAACTTTCTAAGAGACAAATGGACCAAACCGTTAAAAGTTCCTCCATAGAGAGAGTTGAGCAACTTCGGACCATCAAAGCTGCTCTGTGTACTCTTTTTATTGTTGTTCTATGTCAAATCCTACAAGTATAAGCTTCGTAGATTATTTCGATTCCAAAACACCAACTTTCTATGAAAAATGGACAAAACCATTGAAAGCTCCTCCATAGAGAGAGTTGAGCAAGTTCGGACCATCAAAGTTGCTCGGCATACACTTTTTACAAATCTTCTTTGTCAAATTTTATGAGTATAAGCTTCCTAGATTATTTCCATGGCAAAAACATCAACTTTCTATGAGAAATGGACAAAAGCGTTAAAAACTCCTTCATTGAGAGAGTTGAGCATCTTCGGACCATCAAAGTTTCTCGGTGTACACTTTTTATTGTTCTTCTATGTGAAATTTTACGAGTATAAGCTTCCTAGATTTTTTCGATGACAAAACACCAATTTTCTGTGAGACAAATGGACAAAACCGTTAAAAGCTCCTCCATAGATAGAGTTGAGCAACTTCGGATCATCAAAGTTGCTCTATGTACACTTTTTATTGTTCTTCTATATCGAATTTTATGAATACAAGCTTCCAAGATTATTTCGATTCCAAAACACCAACTTTCTATGAAAATGGACAAAACCGTTAAAAGCTCCTCCATAGAGAGAGTTGAGAAACTTCGGACCATCAAAGTTGCTCTGTTTACACTTTTTATTCTTGTTCTATGTTAAATTTTACGAGTATAAGCTTCGTAGATTATTTCGATGCCAAAACACCAACTTTCTATGAAAAATGGACAAACGCGTTAAAAGCTCTTTCATAGAGAGAGTTGAGCATCTTCAGGCCATCAAAGTTTGTCGGTGTACACTTTTTATTGTTGTTCTATGTGAAATTTTACGAGTATAAGCTTTCTAGATTATTTCGATGACAAAACACCAACTTTCTAAGAGACAAATGGACCAAACCGTTAAAAGTTCCTCCATAGAGAGAGTTGAGCAACTTCGGACCATCAAAGCTGCTCTGTGTACTCTTTTTATTGTTGTTCTATGTCAAATCCTACAAGTATAAGCTTCGTAGATTATTTCGATTCCAAAACACCAACTTTCTATGAAAAATGGACAAAACCATTGAAAGCTCCTCCATAGAGAGTGTTGAGCAAGTTCGGACCATCAAAGTTGCTCGGCATACACTTTTTACAAATCTTCTTTGTCAAATTTTATGAGTATAAGCTTCCTAGATTATTTCCATGGCAAAAACATCAACTTTCTATGAGAAATGGACAAAAGCGTTAAAAACTCCTTCATTGAGAGAGTTGAGCATCTTCGGACCATCAAAGTTTCTCGGTGTACACTTTTTATTGTTCTTTTATGTGAAATTTTACGAGTATAAGCTTCCTAGATTTTTTCGATGACAAAACACCAATTTTCTGTGAGACAAATGGACAAAACCGTTAAAAGCTCCTCCATAGATAGAGTTGAGCAACTTCGGACCATCAAAGTTGCTCTATGTACACTTTTTATTGTTCTTCTATGTCAAATTTTATGAATACAAGCTTCCAAGATTATTTCGATTCCAAAACACCAACTTTCTATGAAAATGGACAAAACCGTTAAAAGCTCCTCCATAGAGAGAGTTGAGCAACTTCGGACCATCAAAGTTGCTCTGTTTACACTTTTTATTCTTGTTCTATGTTAAATTTTACGAGTATAAGCTTCGTAGATTATTTCGATGCCAAAACACCAACTTTCTATGAAAAATGGACAAACGTGTTAAAAGCTCTTTCATAGAGAGAGTTGAGCATCTTCAGGCCATCAAAGTTTGTCGGTGTACACTTTTTATTGTTGTTCTATGTGAAATTTTACGAGTATAAGCTTTCTAGATTATTTCGATGACAAAACACCAACTTTCTAAGAGACAAATGGACCAAACCGTTAAAAGTTCCTCCATAGAGAGAGTTGAGCAACTTCGGACCATCAAAGTTGCTCTATATACACTTTTTATTGTTCTTCTAAGTCAAATTTTACGAGTATAAGCTTCGTAGATTATTTCGATGCCAAAACACCAACTTTCTATGAAAAATGGACAAACGCGTTAAAAGCTCTTTCATAGAGAGAGTTGAGCATCTTTGGACCATCAAAGTTTGTCGGTGTGCACTTTTTATTGTTGTTCTATGTGAAATTTTACGAGTATAAGCTTCCTAGATTATTTCGATGACAAAACACCAATTTTCTACGAGACAAATCGACCAAACTGTTAAAAGCTCCTCCATTGAGAGAGTTGAGCAACTTCGCACCATCAAAGATGCTCGGTGTACACTTTTTATTTTTCTTATATGTCAAATTTCATGAGTATATGCTTCCTCGATTATTTCGATGCCAAAACACCAACTTTCTATGAGAAATGGACAAAAACGTTAAAAGCTCCTCCATAGAGAGAATTGGGCAACTTCGGACCATCAAAGCTGCTCTGTGTACTCTTTTTATTGTTGTTCTATGTCAAATCCTACAAGTATAAGCTTCGTAGATTATTTCGATTCCAAAACACCAACTTTCTATGAAAAATGGACAAAACCATTGAAAGCTCCTCCATAGAGAGAGTTGAGCAAGTTCGGACCATCAAAGTTGCTCGGCGTACACTTTTTACAAATCTTCTATGTCAAATTTTACGAGTATAAGCTTCCTAGATTATTTCCATGGCAAAAACATCAACTTTCTATGAGAAATGGACAAAAGCGTTAAAAACTCTTTCATAGAGAGAGTTGAACATCTTCGGACCATCAAAGTTTCTCGGTGTACACTTTTTATTTTTCTTCTATGTGAAATTTTACGAGTATAAGCTTCCTAGATTTTTTCGATGACCAAACACCAATTTTCTATGAGACAAATGGACAAAACCGTTAAAAGCTCCTCCATAGATAGAATTGAGCAACTTCGGACCATCAAAGTTGCTCTATGCACACTTTTTATTGTTCTTTTATGTCAAATTTTATGAATACAAGCTTCGAAGATTATTTCGATTCCAAAACACCAACTTTCTGTGACAAATGGACAAAACCATTAAAAGCTCCTTCATAGAGAAAGTTGATCCTCTTCGGACAATCGTAGTTTCTCGGTGTACACTTTTTATTGTTCTCTATGTGAAATTTTACGAGTATAAGCTTACTAGATTATTTCGATGACAAAACACCAACTTTCTGTGAGACAAATGGACCAAACCGTTAAAAGCTCATCCATAGAGAGAGTTGAGCAACTTCGGACCATCAAAGTTGCTCTATGTACACTTTTTATTGTTCTTCTATGTCAAGTTTTATGAATACAAGCTTCCAAGATTATTTCGATTCCAAAACACCAACTTTCTATGACAAATGGACCAAACCATTAAAAGCTCCTCCATAGAGAGAGTGGAGCAACTTCGGACCATCAAAGTTATGAGTATAGGCTTGCGAGATTATTTCCATGCCAAAACACCAACTTTCTATGGCAAATGGACAAAATTGTTAAAAGATCCTCAATAGAGATAGTTGAGCAACTTCGACCATCAAAGTTGCTCCGAATACACTTTTTATTGTTCTTCTATGTCAAATTTTACTTGTATAAGCTTCCTAGATTATTTCGATGCTAAAACAGTAACTTTCTACGACAAATGGACAAAACCATTAAAAGCTCCTCCATAGAGAGAGTTGAGCAACTTCGGACCATCAAAGATGCTCGGTGTACACTTTTTATTGTTCTTATATGTCAAATTTCATGAGTATAAGCTTCCTAGATTATTTCGATGCCAAAACACCAACTTTCTATGAGAAATGGACAAAAACGTTAAAAGCTCCTCCATAGAGAGAATTGAGCAACTTCGGACCATCAAAGCTGCTCTGTGTACTCTTTTTATTGTTGTTCTATGTCAAATCCTTCAAGTATAAGCTTCGTAGATTATTTCGATTCCAAAACACCAACTTTCTATGAAAAATGGACAAAACCATTGAAAGCTCCTCCATAGAGAGAGTTGAGCAAGTTCGGACAATCAAAGTTGCTCGGCATACACTTTTTACAAATCTTCTTTGTCAAATTTTATGAGTATAAGCTTCCTAGATTATTTCCATGGCAAAAACATCAACTTTCTATGAGAAATGGACAAAAGCGTTAAAAACTCCATCATTGAGAGAGTTGAGCATCTTCGGACCATCAAAGTTTCTCGGTGTACACTTTTTATTGTTCTTCTATGTGAAATTTTACGAGTATAAGCTTCCTAGATTTTTTCGATGACAAAACACCAATTTTCTGTGAGACAAATGGACAAAACCGTTAAAAGCTCCTCCATAGATAGAGTTGAGCAACTTCGGACCATCAAAGTTGCTCTATGTACACTTTTTATTGTTCTTCTATGTCAAATTTCATGAGTATAAGCTTCCTAGATTATTTCGATGCCAAAACACCAACTTTCTATGAGAAATGGACAAAAACGTTAAAAGCTCCTCCATAGAGAGAATTGAGCAACTTCGGACCATCAAAGCTGCTCTGTGTACTCTTTTTATTGTTGTTCTATGTCAAATCCTACAAGTATAAGCTTCGTAGATTATTTCGATTCCAAAACACCAACTTTCTATGAAAAATGGACAAAACCATTGAAAGCTCCTCCATAGAGAGAGTTGAGCAAGTTCGGACCATCAAAGTTGCTCGGCATACACTTTTTACAAATCTTCTTTGTCAAATTTTATGAGTATAAGCTTCCTAGATTATTTCCATGGCAAAAACATCAACTTTCTATGAGAAATGGACAAAAGCGTTAAAAACTCCTTCATTGAGAGAGTTGAGCATCTTCGGACCATCAAAGTTTCTCGGTGTACACTTTTTATTGTTCTTCTATGTGAAATTTTACGAGTATAAGCTTCCTAGATTTTTTCGATGACAAAACACCAATTTTCTGTGAGACAAATGGACAAAACCGTTAAAAGCTCCTCCATAGATAGAGTTGAGCAACTTCGGACCATCAAAGTTGCTCTATGTACACTTTTTATTGTTCTTCTATGTCAAATTTTATGAATACAAGCTTCCAAGATTATTTCGATTCCAAAACACCAACTTTCTATGAAATTGAGCAACTTCGGACCATCAAAGTTGCTCTGTTTAAACTTTTTATTGTTCTTCTATCTCAAATTTTAAGAGGATAAGCTTCGTAGATTATTTCGATGCCAAAACACCAACTTTCTATGAAAAATGGACAAAACCGTTGAAAGCTCCTGCATAGAGAGAGTTGAACAAGTTCGGACCATCAAAGTTGCTCCATGTACACTTTTTATTGTTCTTTTATATGAAATTTTACGAGTGTAAGCCTCCTCGATTATTTCGATGACAAAACACTAACTTTCTATAACAAGTGGACAAAACCGATAAAAGCTCCTCCATAAAGAGAGTTGAGCAAGTTCAGACAAGAAACGTTGCTCGGATTATACTGATTACTATTCGTCTATATCAGATTTTACGAGTATAGGCTTGCGAGATTATTTCCATGCCAAAACATCAACTTTCTATGGCAAACGGACAAAATTGTTAAAAGATCCTCCATAGAGATAGTTGAGCAACTTCGACCATCAAAGTTGCTCCGAATACACTTTTTATTGTTCTTCTATGTCAGATTTTACGAGTATAAACTTCCTAGATTATTTCGATGCCAAAACACCAACTTTCTACGACAAATGGACAAAACCGTTAAAAGCTCCTCCATGGAGAGAGTCGAGCATCTTTGGACCATCAAAGTTTCTCGGTGTACACTTTTTATTGTTGTTCTATGTGAAATTTTACGAGTATAAGCTTCCTAGATTATTTCGATGACAAAACACCAACTTTCTGTGAGACAAATGGACCAAACCGTTAAAAGCTCCTCCATAGAGAGAGTGGAGCAACTTTGGACCATCAAAGTTGCTCGATGTACACTTTTTATTGTTCTTTTATATGAAATTTTACGAGTATAAGCTTCCTCGATTATTTCGATGACAAAACACTAACTTTCTATAACAAATGGACAAAACCGTTAAAAGCTCCTCCATAAAGAGAGTTGAGAAAGTTCGGACAAGAAACGTTGCTCGGATTATACTGATTACTATTCGTCTATATCAGATTTTACGAGTATAGGCTTGCGAGATTATTTCCATGCCAAAACATCAACTTTTTATGGAAAATGGAAAAAATTGTTAAAAGATTCTCCATAGAGATAGTTGAGCAACTTCGACCATCAAAGTTGCTCCGAATACACTTTTTATTGTTCTTCTATGTCAGATTTTACGAGTATAAACTTCCTAGATTATTTCGATGCCAAAACACCAACTTTCTATGACAAATGGACAAAACCGTTAAAAGCTCCTCCATAGAGAGAGTCGAGCATCTTCGGACCATCAAAGTTTCTTGGTGTACACTTTTTATTGTTGTTCTATGTGAAATTTTACGAGTATAAGCTTCCTAGATTATTTCGATGACAAAACAACAATTTTCTGTGAGACAAATGGACGAAACCGTTAAAAGCTCCTCCATAAAGAGAGTTGAGCAACTTCGGACCATCAAAGATACTCGGAGTACACTTTTTATTGTTCTTATATGTCAAATTTTACGAGTATAAGCTTCGTAGATTATTTCGTTGCCAAAACACCAACTTTCTATGAAAAATGGACAAAACCGTTGAAAGCTTCTACATAGAGAGAGTTGAACAAGTTCGGACAACCAAATTTGCTCGAAGTATACTTTTTGCTATTTTTCTATAACAGATTTTACGAGTATAGGCTTGCTAGATTATTTCCATGCCAAAACACCAACTTTCTATGACAAATGGACAAAATCGTTGAAAGCCCCTACATAGAGAGAGTTCAACAAGTTCGGACTATCAAAGTTGCTCTGCGTACACTTTTTACTATTCTTCTATGTCAAATTTTACGATTATAAGCTTCCTAGATTATTTCGATGGCAAAACATCAACTTTCTATGACAAATGGACAAATGCGTTAAAAGCTCCTTGATAGAGAGAGTTGATCATCTTCGGACCATCAAAGTTTCTCGGTGTACACTTTTTCCTGTTCTTCTATGTGAAATTTTACGAGTATAAGCTTCCTAGATTATTTCGATGACAAAACACCAACTTTCTGTGAGACAAATGGACCAAACCGTTAAAAGCTCCTCCATAGAGAGAGTTGAGCAACTTCGGACCATCAAAGTTGCTCTATGTACACTTTTTATTGTTCTTTTATATGAAATTTTACGAGTATAAGCTTCCTCGATTATTTCGATGAAAAAACACTAACTTTCTATAACAAATGGACAAAACCGTTAAAAGCTCCTCCATAAAGAGAGTTGAGCAAGTTCGGACAAGAAAAGTTGCTCGGATTATACTGATTACTATTCGTCTATGTCAAATTTTACGAATATAAGCTTCGTAGATTATTTCCATGCCAAAACACCAACTTTCTATGAAAAATGGACAAAACCGTTGAAAGCTTCTACATAGAGAGAGTTGAACAAGTTCGGACCATCAAAGTTGCTCGGCGTACAATTTTTACTATTCTTCAATGTCAAATTTTATGATTATAAGCTTCCTAGATTATTTCGATGGCAAAACATCAACTTTCTGTTAGACAAATGGACCAAACCGTTAAAAGCTCCTCCATAGAGAGAGTTGAGCAACTTCGGATCATCAAAGTGGCTCTGTTTACACTTTTTATTGTTCTTCTATGTCAAATTTTACGAGGATAAGCTTCGTAGATTATTTCGATGGCAAAACACCAATTTTCTATGAAAAATGGACAAAACCGTTGAAAGCTTCTACATAGAGAGAGTTGAACAAGTTTGGACCATCAAAGTTGCTCGGCGTATAATTTTTACTATTCTTCTATGTCGAATTTTACGATTATAAGCTTCCTAGATTATTTCGATGACAAAACACCAATTTTCTGTGAGACAAATGGACCAAACCGTTAAAAGCTCCTCCATAGAGAGTGTTGAGCAACTTCAGACCATCAAAGATGCTCGGTGTATACTTTTTATTGTTCTTATATGTCAAATTTTACGAGTATAAGCTTCGTAGATTATTTTGTTGCCAAAACACCAACTTTCTTTGAAAAATGGACAAAACTGTTGAAAGCTTCTACATAGAGAGAACAAGTTCGGACCACCAAAGTCTCTCGGAGTATACTTTTTACTATTCTTCTATATCAGATTTTACGAGTATAGGCTTGCTAGATTATTTCCATGCCAAAACACCAATATTCTATGACAAATGGACAAAATCGTTGAAAGCCCCTACATAGAGAGAGTTCAACAAGTTCGGACCATCAAACTTGCTCGGCGTACACTTTTTACTATTCTTCTATGTCAAATTTTACGATTATAAGCTTCCTAGATTACTCGATGGCAAAACATCAACTTTCTATGACAAATGGACAAATGCGTTAAAAGCTCATTCATAGAGAGAGTTGATCATCTTCGGACCATCAAAGTTTTTCGGTGTACACTTTTTCCTATTCTTCTATGTGAAATTTTACGAGTAAAAGCTTCCTAGATTATTTCGATGACAAAACACCAACTTTTTGTGAGACAAATGGACCAAACCGTTAAAAACTCCTCCATAGAGAGAGTTGAGCAACTTCGGACCATCAAAGTTGCTCTATGTACACTTTTTATTGTTCTTCTTTGTCAAGTTTTATGAATACAAGCTTCCAAGATTATTTCGATTCCAAAACACCAAATTTCTATGACAAATGGACAAATCCGTTAAAAGCTCCTACATAGAGAGAGTTGAGCAACTTCGGACCATCAAAGTAGCTCTGTTTACACTTTTTATTGTTCTTATATGTCAAATTTTACGAGTATAAGCTTCGTAGATTATTTCGATGCCAAAACACCAACTTTCTATGAAAAATGGAAAAAACCGTTGAAAGCTTCTACATAGAGAGAGTTGAACAAGTTCGGACCATCAAAGTTGCTCGGCGTACAATTTTTACTATTCTTCAATGTCAAATTTTAGGATTATAAGCTTCCTAGATTATTTCGATGGCAAAGCACCAACTTTCTATGACAAATGGACAAAACCGTTAAAAGCTCCTACATAGAGAGAGTGGATCAACTTCGGACCATCAAAGTTGCTCGATGTACATTTTTTATTGTCCTTTTATATGAAATTTTACGAGTATAAGCTTCTTTGATTATTTTGATGACAAAACACTAACTTTCTATAATAAATGGACAAAACCGTTAAATGCTCCTCCATAGAGAGAGTTGAGCCTGTTCGGACAACCAAAGTTGCTCGGAGTATACTTATTACTATTCTTCTATATCAGATTTTACGAGTATAGGCTTCCGAGATCATTTCCATGCCAAAACACCAACTTTCTATGACAAATGGACAAAATTCTTAAAAGATCCTCCATAGAGATAGTTGAGCAACTTCGACCATCAAAGTTGCTCCGAATACACTTTTTATTGTTCTTCTATCTCAAATTTTACGAGTATAAGCTTCCTAGATTATTTCGATGTCAAAACACCAACTTTCTACGACTAATGGACAAAACCGTTAAAAGCTCCTCCATAGAGAGAGTTCCGGATTTTCAGACCATCAAAGTTTCTCGGTGTACACTTTTTATTGTTGTTCTATGTCAAATTTTACGAGTATAAGCTTCCTAGATAATTTCGATGACAAAACACCAATTTTCTGTGAGACAAATGCACCAAACCGTTAAAAGCTCCTCCATAGAGAGAGTTGAGCATCTTTGGACCATCAAAGTTTCTCGATGTACACTTTTTATAGTTGTTCTATGTGAAATTTTATGAGTATAAGCTTCCTAGATTATTTCGATGACAAAACACCAATTTTCTACGAGACAAATGGACCAAACCGTTAAAAGCACCTCCATAGAGAGAGTTGAGCAACTTCGCACCATCAAAGATGCTCGGTGTACACTTTTTATTGTTCTTATATGTCAAATTCCATGAGTATAAGCTTCCTAGATTATTTCGATGCCAAAACACCAGCTTTCTATGACAAATGGACAAAACCGTTAAAAGCTCCTCCATGGAGAGAATTGAGCAACTTCGGACCATCAAAGCTGCTCTGTTTACACTTTTTATTGTTCTTCTATGTCAAATCTTATAAGTATAAGCTTCGTAGATTATTTCGATTCCAAAACACCAACTTTTTATGAAAAATGGACAAAACCGTTGAAAGCTCCTCCATAGAGAGAGTTGAGCAAGTTCGAACCATCAAAGTTGCTCGGCGTACACTTTTTACTAATCTTCTATGTCAAATTTTACGAGTATAAGCTTCCTAGATTATTTCCATGGCAAAAACATCAACTTTCTATGAGAAATGGACAAAAGCATTAAAAGCTCCTTCATAGAGAGAGTTGAGCATCTTCAGACCATCAAAGTTTCTCGGTGTACACTTTTTATTGTTCTTCTATGTGAAATTTTACGAGTATAAGCTTCCTAGATTTTTTCGATGACAAAACATCAATTTTCTGTGAGGCAAATGGACCAAACCGTTAAAAGCTCCTCCATAGATAGAGTTGAGCAACTTCGGACCATCAAAGTTGCTCTATGTACACTTTTTATTGTTCTTTTATATGAAATTTTTTGAGTATAAGCTTCCTTGATTATTTCGATGACAAAACACTAACTTTCTATAACAAATGGACAAAACCTTTAAAAGCTCCTCCATAGAGAGAGTGGAGCAAGTTCGGACAAGAAAAGTTGCTCGGATTATATTGATTACTATTCGTCTACATCAGATTTTACGAGTATAGGCTTGCGAGATTATTTCCATGCCAAAACACCAACTTTCTATGGCAAAAGGACATAATTGTTAAAAGATCCTCCATAGAGATTGTTGAGCAACTTCGACCATCAAAGTTGCTCCGAATACACTTTTTATTGTTCTTCTATGTCAGATTTTACGAGTATAAACTTCCTAGATTATTTCGATGCCAAAACACCAACTTTCTACGACAAATGGACAAAACCGTTAAAAGCACTTCCATAGAGAGAGTCGAGCATCTTCGGACCATCAAAGTTTCTCGGTGTACACTTTTTATTGTTGTTCTATGTGAAATTTTACGAGTATAAGCTTCCTAGATTATTTCGATGACAAAACACCAATGTTCTGTGAGACAAATGGACCAAACCGTTAAAAGCTCTTCCATAGAGAGAGTCGAGCATCTTCGGACCATCAAAGTTGCTCGGCGTACACTTTTTACTATTCGTCTATGTCAAATTTTACGATTATAAGCTTCCTAGATTATTTCGATGGCAAAACATCAACTTTCTATGACAAATGGACAAATGCGTTAAAAGCTCCTTCATAGAGAGAGTTGATCATCTTTGGACCATCAAAGTTTCTCGGTGTACACTTTTTCCTGTTCTTCTATGTGAAATTTTACAAGTATAAGCTTCCTAGATTATTTCGATGACAAAACACCAACTTTCTGTGAGACAAATGGACTAAACCGTTAAAAGCTCCTCCATAGAGAGAGTCGAGCATCTTCGGACCATCAATGTTTCCCGGTGTACACTTTTTATTGTTGTTCTATGTGAAATTTTACGAGTATAAGCTTCCTAGATTATTTCGATAACAAAACACCAATTTTCTGTGAGACAAATGGACCAAACCGTTAAAAGCTCATCCATAGAGAGAGTTGAGCAACTTTGGACCATCAAAGATGCTCGGTGTAAACTTTTTATTGTTCTTATATGTCAAATTTTACGAGTATAAGCTTCGTAGATTATTTCGTTGCCAAAACACCAACTTTCTATGAAAAATGGACAAAACCGTTGAAAGCTTCTACACAGAGAGAGTTGAACAAGTTCAGACAACCAAAGTTGCTCGGAGTATACTTTTTACTATTCTTCTATATCAGATTTTACGAGTAATGGCTTGCTATATTATTTCCATGCAAAAACACCAACTTTCTATGACAAATGGACAAAATCTTTAAAAGCCCCTACATAGAGAGAGTTCAACAAGTTCGGACCATCAAAGTTGCTCGGCGTACACTTTTTACTATTCTTCTATGTCAAATTTTACGATTATAAGCTTCCTAGATTATTTCGATGGCAAAACATCAACTTTCTATGACAAATGGACAAATGCTTTAAAAGCTCCTTCATAGAGAGAGTTGATCATCTTCGGACCATCAAAGTTGCTCGGCGTACAATTTTTACTATTCTTCTATGTCAAATTTTACGATTATAAACTTCCTAGATTATTTCGATGGCAAAACACCAACTTTCTGTGAGACAAATGGACCAAACCGTTAAAAGCTCCTCCATAGAGAGAGTTGAGCAACTTCAGACCATCAAAGTTGCTCTATGTACACTTTTTATTATTCTTCTATGTCAAGTTTTATGAATACAAGCTTCTAAGATTATTTCGATTCCAAACACCAACTTTCTATGACAAATGGACAAAACCATTAAAAGCTCCTCCATAGAGAGAGTGGAGCAACTTCGGACCATTAAAGTTGCTCGATGTACACTTTTTATTATTCTTTTATATGAAATTTTACGAGTATAAGCTTCCTCGATTATTTCGATGACAAAACACTAACTTTCTATAACAAATGGACAAAACCGTTAAAAGCTCCTCCATAGAGAGAGTTGAGCCTGTTCGGACAACCAAAGTTGCTCGGAGTATACTTATTACTATTCTTTTATATCAGATTTTACGAGTATAGGCTTGCGAGATTATTTTCATGCCAAAACACCAACTTTCTATGACAAACGGACAAAATTGTTAAAAGATCCTCCATAGAGATAGTTGAGCAACTTCGACCATCAAAGTTGCTCCGAATACACTTTTTATTGTTCTTCTATCTCAAATTTTACGAGTATAAGCTTCCTAGATTGTTTTGATGTCAAAACACCAATTTTCTACGACAAATGGACAAAACCGTTAAAAGCTCCTCCATAGAGAGACTTGAGCAAGTTCGGAGAACCAAAGTTCCTCGAAGTATACTTTTTACTATTCTTCTATATCAGATTTTACGAGTATAGGCTTGCGAGATTATTTCGATGACAAAACACTAACTTTCCATCACAAATGGACAAAACCGTTCAAAGCTCCTCCATAGAGAGAGTTGAGCAAGTTCGGACAACCAAAGTTGCTCGAAGTATACTTTTTACTATTCTTCTATATCAGATTTTACGACTATAGGCTTGCCAGATTATTTCCATGCCAAAACAACAACTTTCTATGACAAATGGACAAAATTGTTAAAAGATCCTCCATAGAGATAGTTGAGCAACTTCGGACCATCAAAGTTGCTCCGAATACAATTTTTATTGTTCTTCTATGTCAAATTTTACGAGTATAAGCTTCCTAGATTATTTCGAGAATAAAACACCAACTTTCTATGAGACAAATGGACAAAACCGTTAAAAGCTCCTCCGTAAAAAGAGTTGAGCAACTTCGGACCATCAAAGTTGCTCTGTGTACACTTTTTATTGTTCTTTTACGTCAAATTTTATGAGTATAAGCTTCGTAGATTATTTCGATGACAAAACACCAACTTTCTATGAAAAATGGACAAAACCGTTGAAAGCTCCTTCAGAGAGAGAGTTGAACAAGTTCGGACCATCAAAGTTGCTCGGCGTACACTTTTTATTGTTCTTCTATGTCAAATTTTACGAGTATAAGCTTCCTAGATTATTTCGATGGCAAAACATCAACTTTCTATGACAAATGGACAAAACCATTAAAAGCTCCTCCATAGAGAGAGTTGAGCAACTTCGGACCATCAAAGTTGCTCTATGTACACTTTTTATTGTTCTTCTATGTCAAATTTTATGAATACAAGCTTCCAAGATTATTTCGATTCCAAAACACCAACTTTCTACGACAAATGGAAAAAACCGTTAAAAGCTCCTCCATAGAGAGAGTTGAGCAAGTTCGGACAACCAAAGTTCCTCGAAGTATACTTTTTACTATTCTTCTATATCAGATTTTACGAGTATAGGCTTGCGAGATTATTTCGATGACAAAACACTAACTTTCCATCACAAATGGACAAAACCGTTAAAATCTCCTCCATAGAGAGAGTTGAGCAAGTTCGGACAACCAAAGTTGCTCGAAGTATACTTTTTACTATTCTTCTATATCAGATTTTACGACTATAGGCTTGCCAGATTATTTCCATGCCAAAACAACAACTTTCTATGAAAAATGGACAAAATTGTTAAAAGATCCTCCATAGAGATAGTTGAGCAACTTCAGACCATCAAAGTTGCTCCGAATACACTTTTTATTGTTCTTCTATGTCAAATTTTACGAGTATAAGCTTCCTAGATTATTTCGATGATAAAACGCCAACTTTCTATGAGACAAATGGACAAAACCGTTAAAAGCTCCTCCGTAAAAAGAGTTGAGCAACTTCGTACCATCAAAGTTGCTCTATGTACACTTTTTATTGTTCTTCTATGTCAAATTTTACGAAAACAAGCTTCCAATATTATTTCGATTCCAAAACACCGAGTTTATATGACAAATGGAGAAAACCGTTAAAAGCTCCTCCATAGAGAGAGTTGAGCAACTTCGGACCATTAAAGTTGGTTGATGTACACCTTTTATTGTTCGTTTATATGATATTTTATGAGTATAAGCTTCCTCGATTATTTCGATGACAAAACACTAACTTTCTATAACAAATGGACAAAACCGTTAAAAGCTCCTCCATAGAGGGAGTTGAGCTAGTTCGGACAACCAAAGTTGCTCGGAGTATACTTTTTACTATTCTTCAATATCAGATTTTACGAGTATAGGCTTGCTAGATTATTTCCATGCCAAAACACCAACTTTCTATGACAAATAGAAAAAATCGTTGAAAGCTCCTACATAGAGAGAGTTGAACAAGTCGGACCATTAAAGTTGCTCGGCGTACACTTTTTAGTATTCTTCTATGTCAAATTTTACGAGTATAAGCTTCCTAGATTATTTCGATGGCAAAACATCAACTTTCTATGACAAATGGACAAAAGCGTTAAAGCTCCTTCAGAGAGAGACTTGATCATCTTCGGACCATCGAAGTTTCTCACTGTACACTTTTTATTGTTCTCTATGTCAAATTTTACGAGTATAAGTTTCCTAGAATAGTTCGATGACAAAACACCAAATTTCTGCGAGACAAATGGACCAAACCGTTAAATACTCCTCCATAGAGAGAGTGGAGCAACTTCGGACCATCAAAGTTGCTCGATGTACACTTTTTATTGTTCTTTTATATGAAATTTTACGAGTATAAGCTTCCTAGATTATTTCGATGATAAAACACCAACTTTCTGTGAGACAAATGGACCAAACCGTTAAAAGCTCCTCCATAGAGAGAGTTGAGCAACTTCGGACCATCAAAGATGCTCGGTGTACACTTTTTATTGTTCTTCTATGTCAAATTTTATGAATACAAGCTTCCAAGATTATTTGGATTCCAAAACAACAACTTTCTATGACAAATGAACAAAACCGTTAAAAGCTCCTGCGTAAAGAGAGTTGAGCAACTTCAGAGCATCAAAGTTGCTCTGTGTACAGTTTTTATTGTTCTTCTATCTCATATTTTATGAAAACAAGCTTCCAAGATTATTTCGATTCCAAAACACCAACTTTCTATGACAAATGGACATAACCGTTAGAAGTTCCTCCATAGAAAGAGTTGAGCAACTTTGGACCATCAAAGTTGCTCTGTGTACACTTTTTATTGTTCTTTTACGTCAAATTTTATGAGTATAAGCTTCGTAGATTATTCCGATGACAAAACACCAACTTTCTATGACAAATGGACAAAACCGTTAGAAGTTCCTTCAGAGAGAGAGTTGAACAAGTTCGGACCATCAAAGTTGCTCTGTGTACACTTTTTATTGTTCTTTTACGTCAAATTTTATGAGTATAAGCTTCGTAGATTATTTCGATGACAAAATACCAACTTTCTATGAAAAATGGACAAAACCGTTGAAAGCTCCTTCAGAGAGAGAGTTGAACAAGTTCGGACCATCAAAGTTGCTCGGCGTACACTTTTTATTGTTCTTCTATGTCAAATTTTATGAATACAAGCTTCCAAGATTATTTCGATTCCAAAACACCAACTTTCTATGACAAATGGACAAAACCGTTAAAAGCTCCTCCATAGAGAGAGTTGAGCAAGTTCGGACAACCAAAGTTCCTCGAAGTATACTTTTTACTATTCTTCTATATCAGATTTTACGAGTATAGGCTTGCTAGATTATTTCCATGCAAAACAACAACTTTCCATCACAAATGGACAAAACCGTTAAAAGCTCCTCCATAGAGAGAGTTGAGCAAGTTCGGACAACCAAAGTTGCTCGAAGTATACTTTTTACTATTCTTCTATATCAGATTTTACGACTATAGGCTTGCCAGATTATTTCCATGCCAAAACAACAACTTTCTATGAAAAATGGACAAAATTGTTAAAAGATCCTCCATAGAGATAGTTGAGCAACTTCAGACCATCAAAGTTGCTCCGAATACACTTTTTATTGTTCTTCTATGTCAAATTTTACGAGTATAAGCTTCCTAGATTATTTCGATGATAAAACACCAACTTTCTATGAGACAAATGGACAAAACCGTTAAAAGCTCCTCCGTAAAAAGAGTTGAGCAACTTCGTACCATCAAAGTTGCTCTATGTACACTTTTTATTGTTCTTCTATGTCAAATTTTACGAATACAAGCTTCCAATATTATTTCGATTCCAAAACACCGAGTTTATATGACAAATGGAGAAAACCGTTAAAAGCTCCTCCATAGAGAGAGTTGAGCAACTTCGGACCATCAAAGTTGCTTGATGTACACCTTTTATTGTTCGTTTATATGATATTTTATGAGTAGAAGCTTCCTCGATTATTTCGATGACAAAACACTAACTTTCTATAACAAATGGACAAAACCGTTAAAAGCTCCTCCATAGAGGGAGTTGAGCTAGTTCGGACAACCAAAGTTGCTCGGAGTATACTTTTTACTATTCTTCAATATCAGATTTTACGAGTATAGGCTTGCTAGATTATTTCCATGCCAAAACACCAACTTTCTATGACAAATGGAAAAAATCGTTGAAAGCTCCTACATAGAGAGAGTTGAACAAGTCGGACCATCAAAGTTGCTCGGCGTACACTTTTTACTATTCTTCTATGTCAAATTTTACGAGTATAAGCTTCCTAGATTATTTCGATGGCAAAACATCAACTTTCTATGACAAATGGACAAAAGCGTTAAAGCTCCTTCAGAGAGAGACTTGATCATCTTCGGACCATCGAAGTTTCTCACTGTACACTTTTTATTGTTCTCTATGTGAAATTTTACGAGTATAAGTTTCCTAGAATAGTTCGAAGACAAAACACCAAATTTCTGTGAGACAAATGGACCAAACCGTTAAATGCTCCTCCATAGAGAGAGTGGAGCAACTTCGGACCATCAAAGTTGCTCGATGTACACTTTTTATTGTTTTTTTATATGAAATTTTACGAGTATAAGCTTCCTAGATTATTTCGATGATAAAACACCAACTTTCTGTGAGACAAATGGACCAAACCGTTAAAAGCTCCTCCATAGAGAGAGTTGAGCAACTTCGGACCATCAAAGATGCTCCGTGTACAATTTTTATTGTTCTTATATGTCAAATTTTATGAATACAAGCTTCCAAGATTATTTGGATTCCAAAACAACAACTTTCTATGACAAATGAACAAAACCGTTAAAAGCTCCTGCGTAAAGAGAGTTGAGCAACTTCAGAGCATCAAAGTTGCTCTGTGTACATTTTTTATTGTTCTTCTATCTCATATTTTATGAAAACAAGCTTCCAAGATTATTTCGATTCCCAAACACCAACTTTCTATGACAAATGGACATAACCGTTAGAAGCTCCTCCATAGAGAGAGTTGAGCAACTTCGGACCATCAAAGTTGCTCTGTGTACACTTTTTATTGTTCTTTTACGTCAAATTTTATGAGTATAAGCTTCGTAGATTATTTCGATGACAAAACACCAACCTTCTATGAAAAATGGACAAAACCGTTGAAAGCTCCTTCAGAGAGAAAGTTGAACAAGTTCGGACCATCAAAGTTGCTCGGCGTACACTTTTTACTATTCTTCTATGTCAAATTTTACGAGTATAAGCTTCCTATATTATTTCGATGGCAAAACATCAACTTTCTATGACAAATGGACAAAACCGTTAAAAGCTCCTCCATAGAGAGAGTTCAGCAACTTCGGACCATCAAAGTTGCTCTATGTACACTTTTTATTGTTCTTCTATGTCAAATTTTATGAATACAAGCTTCCAAGATTATTTCGATTCCAAAACACCAACTTTCTATGACAAATGGACAAAACCGTTAAAAGCTCCTCCATAGAGAGAGTTGAGCAAGTTCGGACTACCAAATTTCCTCGAAGTATACTTTTTACTATTCTTCTATATCAGATTTTACGAGTATAGGCTTGCGAGATTATTTCGATTCCAAAACACTGAGTGGATATGACAAATGGAGAAAACCGTTAAAAGCTCCTCCATAGAGAGAGTTGAGCAACTTCGGACCATCAAAGTTGCTCGATGTACACCTTTTATTGTTCGTTTATATGATATTTTATGAGTATAAGCTTCCTCGATTATTTCGATGACAAAACACTAACTTTCTATAACAAATGGACAAAACCATTAAAAGCTCCTCCGTAGAGGGAGTTGAGCAATTTCGGACAACCAAAGTTGCTCGGAGTATACTTTTTACTATTCTTCAATATCAGATTTTACGAGTATAGGCTTGCCAGATTATTTTGATGCCAAAACAACAACTTTCTATGACAAATGGACAAAATTGTTAAAAAATCCTCCATAGAGATAGTTGAGCAACTTCGGACCATCAAAGTTGCTCCGAATACACTTTTTATTGTTCTTCTATGTCAAATTTTACGAGTATAAGCTTCCTAGATTATTTCGATGACAAAACACCAACTTTCTATGAGACAAATCGATAAAACCGTTAAAAGCTCATCCGTAAAGAGAGTTGAGCAACTTCGTACCATCAAAGTTGCTCTATGTACACTTTTTATTGTTCTTCTATGTCAAATTTTACGAATACAAGCTTCTAATATTATTTCGATTCCAAAACACCGAGTTTATATGACAAATGGAGAAAACCGTTTAAAGCTCCTCCATAGAGAGAGTTGAGCAACTTCGGACCATCAAAGTTGCTCGATGTACACCTTTTGTTGTTCGTTTATACGATATTTTATGAGTATAAGCTTCCTCGATTATTTCGATGACAAAACACTAACTTTCTATAACAAATGGACAAAACCGTTAAAAGCTCCTCCATAGAGGGAGTTGAGCTAGTTCGGACAACCAAAGTTGCTCGGAGTAGACTTTTTACTATTCTTCTATATCAGATTTTACGAGTATAGGCTTGCTAGATTATTTGCATGCCAAAACACCAACTTTCTATGACAAATGGACAAAATCATTGAAAGCTCCTACATAGAGAGAGTTGAACAAGTCGGACCATCAAAGTTGCTCGGCGTACACTTTTTACTATTCTTCTATGTCAAATTTTACGAGTATAAGCTTCCTAGATTATTTCGATGGCAAAACATCAACTTTCTATGACTAATGGACAAAAGCGTTAAAGCTCCTTCAGAGAGAGACTTGATCATCTCCGGACCATCGAAGTTTCTCAGTGTACACTATTTATTGTTCTCTATGTGAAATTTTACGAGTATAAGCTTCCTAGAATAGTTCGATGACAAAACACCAAGTTTCTGTGAGACAAATGGACCAAACCGTTAAAAGCTCCTCCATAGAGAGAGTGGAGCAACTTCGGACCATCAAAGTTGCTCGATGTACACTTTTTATTGTTCTTTTATATGAAATTTTACTAGTATAAGCTTCCTAGATTATTTCGATGATAAAACACCAACTTTCTATGAGACAAATGGACCAAACCGTTAAAAGCTCCTCCATAGAGAGAGTTGAACAAGTTCGGACCATCAAAGTTGCTCGGTGTACACTTTTTACTATTCTTCTATGTCAAATTTTACGAGTATAAGCTTCCTATATTATTTCGATGGCAAAACATCAACTTTCTATGACAAATGGACAAAACCGTTAAAAGCTCCTCCATAGAGAGAGTTCAGCAACTTCGGACCATCAAAGTTGCTCTATGTACACTTTTTATTGTTCTTCTATGTCAAATTTTATGAATACAAGCTTCCAAGATTATTTCGATTCCAAAACACCAACTTTCTATGACAAATGGACATAACCGTTAGAAGCTCCTCCATAGAAAGAGTTGAGCAACTTCGGACCATCAAAGTTGCTCTGTGTAAACTTTTTATTGTTCTTTTACGTCAAATTTTATGAGTATAAGCTTCGTAGATTATTTCGATGACAAAACACCAACTTTCTAAGACAAATGGACAAAACCGTTGAAAGCTACTCCATAGAGAGACTTGAGCAAGTTCGGACAACCAAAGTTCCTCGAAGTATACTTTTTACTATTCTTCTATATCAGATTTTACGAGTATAGGCTTGCGAGATTATTTTGATGACAAAACACTAACTTTCCATCACAAATTGACAAAACCGTTATAAGCTCCTCCATAGAGAGAGTTGAGCAAGTTCGGACCATCATAGTTGCTCCGAATACACTTTTTATTCTTCTTCTATGTCAAATTTTACGAGTATAAGCTTCCTAGATTATTTCAATGACAAAACACCAACTTTCTATGAGACAAATGGGCAAAATTGTTAAAAGATCCTCCATAGAGATAGTTGAGCAACTTCAGACCATCAAAGTTGCTCCGAATACACTTTTTATTGTTCTTCTATGTCAAATTTTACGAGTATAAGCTTCCTAGATTATTTCGATGATAAAAAACCAACTTTCTATGAGACAAATGGACAAAACCGTTAAAAGCTCCTCCTTAAAGAGAGTTGAGCAACTTCGTACCATCAAAGTTGCTCTATTTACACTTTTTATTGTTCTTCTATGTCAAATTTTTCGAATACAAGCTTCCAATATTATTTCGATTCCAAAACACCGAGTTTATATGACAAATGGAGAAAACCCTTAAAAGCTCCTCCATAGAGAGAGTTGAGCAACTTCGGACCATCAAAGTTGCTCTATGTACACCTTTTATTGTTCGTTTATATGATATTTTATGAGTATAAGCTTCCTCGATTATTTCGATGACAAAACACTAACTTTCTATAACCAATGGACAAAACCGTTAAAAACTCCTCAATAGAGGGAGTTGAGCTAGTTCGGACAACCAAAGTTGCTCGGAGTATACTTTTTACTATTCTTCAATATCAGATTTTACGAGTATAGGCTTGCTAGATTATTTCCATGCCAAAACACCAACTTTCTATGACAAATGGACAAAATCGTTGAAAGCTCCTACATAGAGAGAGTTGAACAAGTCGGACCATCAAAGTTGCTCGGCGTACACTTTTTACTATTCTTCTATGTCAAATTTTACGAGTATAAGCTTCCTAGATTATTTCGATGGCAAAACATCAGCTTTCTATCACAAATGGACAAAAGCGTTAAAGCTCCTTCAGAGAGAGACTTGATCATCTTCGGACCATCGAAGTTTCTCAGTGTACACTTTTTATTGTTCTCTATGTGAAATTTTACGAGTATAAGCTTCCTAGAATAGTTCGATGACAAAACACCAAATTTCTGTGAGACAAATGGACCAAACCGTTAAAAGCTCCTCCATAGAGAGAGTGGAGCAACTTTGGACCATCAAACTTGCTCGATGTACACTTTTTATTGTTCTTTTATATGAAATTTTACGAGTATAAGCTTCCTAGATTATTTCGATGATAAAACACCAACTTTCTGTGAGACAAATGGACCAAACCGTTAAAAGCTCCTCCATAGAGAGAGTTGAGCAACTTCGGACCATCAAAGATGCTCAGTGTACACTTTTTATTGTTCTTATATGTCAAATTTTATGAATACAAGCTTCCAAGATTATTTGGATTCCAAAACAACAACTTTCTATGACAAATGAACAAAACCGTTAAAAGCTCCTGCGTAAAGAGAGTTGATCAACTTCAGAGCATCAAAGTTGCTCTGTGCACATTTTTTATTGTTCTTCTATCTCATATTTTATGAAAACAAGCTTCCAAGATTATTTCGATTCCAAAACACCAACTTTCTATGACAAATGGACATAACCGTTAGAAGCTCCTCCATAGAGAGAGTTGAGCAACTTTGGACCATCAAAGTTGCTCTGTGTACACTTTTTATTGTTCTTTTACGTCAAATTTTATGAGTATAAGATTCGTAGATTATTTCGATGACAAAACACCAACCTTCTATGAAAAATGGACAAAACCGTTGAAAGCTCCTTCAGAGAGAAAGTTGAACAAGTTCGGACCATCAAAGTTGCTCGGCGTACACTTTTTACTATTCTTCTATGTCAAATTTTACGAGTATAAGCTTCCTAGATTATTTCGATGGCAAAACATCAACTTTCTATGACAAATGGACAAAAGCGTTAAAAGCTCCTCCATAGAGAGAGTTGAGCAACTTCGGACCATCAAAGTTGCTCTATGTACACTTTTTATTGTTCTTCTATGTCAAATTTTATGAATACAAGCTTCCAAGATTATTTCGATTCCAAAACACCAACTTTCTATGACAAATGGACAAAACCGTTAAAAGCTCCTGCATAGAGAGAGTTGAGCAAGTTCGGACAACCAAATTTCCTCGAAGTATACTTTTTACTATTCTTCTATATCAGATTTTACGAGTATAGGCTTGCGAGATTATTTCGATTCCAAATCACCGAGTTTATATGACAAATGGAGAAAACCGGTAAAAGCTCCTCCATAGAGAGAGTTGAGCAACTTCGGACCATCAAAGTTGCTCGATGTACACCTTTTATTGTTCGTTTATATGATATTTTATGAGTATAAGCTTCCTCGATTATTTCGATGACAAAACACTAACTTTCTATAACAAATGGACAAAACCGTTAAAAGCTCCTCCGTAGAGGGAGTTGAGCAAGTTCGGACAACCAAAGTTGCTCGGAGTATACTTTTTACCATTCTTCAATATCAGATTTTACGAGTATAGGCTTGCTAGATTATTTCGATGCCAAAACAACAACTTTCTATGACAAAAGGACAAAATTGTTAAAAGATCCTCCATAGAGATAGTTGAGCAACTTCGGACCATCAAAGTTGCTCCGAATACACTTTTTATTGTTCTTTTATGTCAAATTTTACGAGTATAAGCTTCCTAGATTATTTCGATGACAAAACACCAACTTTCTATGACAAATGGACAAAACCGTTAAAAGCTCCTGCGTAAAGAGAGTTGAGCAAGTTCTGACTGCCAAAGTTCCTCGAAGTATACTTTTTACTATTCTTCTATATCAGATTTTACGAGTATAGGCTTGCGAGATTATTTCGATGACAAAACACTAACTTTCCATCACAAATGGACAAAACCGTTAAAAGCTCCTCCATAGAGAGAGTTGAGCAAGTTCGGACAACCAAAGTTGCTCGAAGTATACTTTTTACTATTCTTCTATATCAGATTTTACGAGTATAGGCTTGCTAGATTATTTCCATGCCAAAACACCCACTTTCTATGACAAATGGACAAAATTGTTAAAAGATCCTCCATAGAGATAGTTGAGCAACTTTGGACCATCAAAGTTGCTCCGAATACACTTTTTATTGTACTTCTATGTCAAATTTTACGAGTATAAGATTCCTATATTATTCCGATGACAAAACACCAACTTTCTATGATACAAATGGACAAAACCGTTAAAAGCTCTTCCGTAAAGAGAGTTGAGCAACTTCGTACCATCAAAGTTGCTCTATGTACACTTTTTATTGTTCTTCTATGTCAAATTTTACGAATACAAGCTTCCAATATTATTTCGATTCCAAAACACCGAGTTTATATGACAAATGGAGAAAATCGTTAAAAGCTCCTCCATAGAGAGAGTGGAGCAACTTCTGACCATCAAAGTTGCTCGATGTACACCTTTTATTGTTCGTTTATATGATATTTTATGAGTATAAGCTTCCTCGATTATTTCGATGACAAAACACTAACTTTCTATAACAAATGGACAAAACCGTTAAAAGCTCCTCCATAGAGGGAGTTGAGATAGTTCGGACAACCAAAGTTGCTCGGAGTATACTTTTTACTATTCTTCAATATCAGATTTTACGAGTATAGGCTTGCTTGATTATTTCCATGCCAAAACACCCACATTCTATGACAAATGGACAAAATCGTTGAAAGCTCCTACATAGAGAGAGTTGAACAAGTCGGACCATCAAAGTTGCTCGGCGTACACTTTTTACTATTCTTCTATGTCAAATTTTACGAGTATAAGCTTCCTAGATTATTTCGATGGCAAAACATCAACTTTCTATGACAAATGGACAAAAGCGTTAAAGCTCCTTCAGAGAGAGACTTGATCATCTTCGGACCATCGAAGTTTCTCAGTGTACACTTTTTATTGTTCTCTATGTGAAATTTTACGAGTATAAGCTTCCTAGAATAGTTCGATGACAAAACACCAAATTTCTGTGAGACAAATGGACCAAATCGTTAAAAGCTCCTCCATAGAGAAAGTGGAGCAACTTCGGACCATCAAAGTTGCTCGATGTACACTTTTTATTGTTCTTTTATATGAAATTTTACGAGTATAAGCTTCCTAGATTATTTCGATGATAAACCACCAACTTTCTGTGAGACAAATGGACCAAACCGTTAAAAGCTCCTCCATAGAGAGAGTTGAGCAACTTCGGACCATCAAAGATGCTCGGTGTACACTTTTTATTGTTCTTATATGTCAAATTTTATGAATACAAGCTTCCAAGATTATTTGGATTCCAAAACAACAACTTTCTATGACAAATGAACAAAATCGTTAAAAGCTCATGCGTAAAGAGAGTTGAGCAACTTCATGGCATCAAAGTTGCTCTGTGTACAGTTTTTATTGTTCTTCTATCTCATATTTTATGAAAACAAGCTTCCAAGATTATTTCGATTCCAAAACACCAACTTTCTATGACAAATGGACATAACCGTTAGAAGCTCCTCCATAGAGAGAGTTGAGCAACTTCGGACGATCAAAGTTGCTCTGTGTACACTTTTTATTGTTCTTTTATGTCAAATTTTATGAGTATAAGCCTTGTAGATTATTTCGATGACAAAACACCAACTTTCTATGAAAAATGGACAAAACCATTGAAAGCTCCTTCAGAGAGAGAGTTGAACAAGTTCGGACCATCAAAGTTCCTCGGCGTACACTTTTTACTATTCTTCTATGTCATTTTTTACGAGTATAAGCTTCCTAGATTATTTCGATGGCAAAACATCAACTTTCTATGACAAATGGACAAAACCGTTAAAAGCTCCTCCATATAGAGAGTTGACCAACTTCGGACCATCAAAGTTGCTCTATGTACAATTTTTATTGTTCTTCTATGTCAAATTTTATGAATACAAGCTTCCAAGATTGTTTCGATTCCAAAACACCAACTTTCTATGACAAATGGACAAAACCGTTAAAAGCTCCTCCATAGAGAGAGTTGAGCAAGTTCGGACAACCAAAGTTCCTCGAAGTATACTTTTTACTATTCTTCTATATCAGATTTTACGTGTATAGGCTTGCGAGATTATTTCGATGACAAAACACTAACTTTCTATCACAAATGGACAAAACCGTTAAAAGCTCCTCCATATAGAGAGTTGAGCAAGTTCGGACAACCAAAGTTGCTCGAAGTATACTTTTTGCTATTCTTCTATATCAAATTTTACGACTATAGGCTTGCCAGATTATTTCCATGCCAAAACAACAACTTTCTATGACAAATTGACAAAATTGTTAAAAGATCCTCCATAGAGATAGTTGAGCAACTTCGGACCATCATAGTTGCTCCGAATACACTTTTTATTCTTCTTCTATGTCAAATTTTACGAGTATAAGCTTTCTAGATTATTTCGATGACAAAACACCAACTTTCTATGAGACAAATGGACAAAACCGTTAAAAGCTCCTCCGTAAAGAGAGTTGAGCAACTTCGTACCATCAAAGTTGCTCTATGTACACTTTTTATTGTTCTTCTATGTCAAATTTTATGAATACAAGCTTCCAATATTATTTCGATTCCAAAACACCGAGTTTCTGTGACAAATGGAGAAAACCGTTAAAAGCTCTTCCATAGAGAGAGTTGAGCAACTTCGGACCATCAAAGTTGCTCGATGTACACCTTTTATTGTTCGTTTATATGATATTTTACCAGTATAAGCTTCCTCGATTATGTCGACGACAAAACACTAACTTTCTATAACAAATGGACAAAACCGTTAAAAGCTCCTCCATAGAGGGAGTTGAGCTAGTTTGGACAACCAAAGTTGCTCGGGGTATACTTTTTACTATTCTTCTATATCAGATTTTATGAGTAATGGCTTGCTAGATTATTTCCATGCCAAAACATCAACTTTCTATGACAAATGGACAAAATTGTTGAAATCTCCTACATAGAGAGAGTTGAACAAGTCGGACCATCAAAGTTGCTCGGCGTACACTTTTTACTATTCTTCTATGTCAAATTTTACGAGTATAAGCTTCCTAGATTATTTCGATGGCAAAACATCAACTTTCTACGACAAATGGACAAAAGCGTTAAAGCTCCTTCAGAGAGAGAGTTGATCATCTTCGGACCATCAAAGTTTCTCAGTGTACACTTTTTATTGTTCTCTATGTGAAATTTTATGAGTATAAGCTTCCTAGAATAGTTCGATGACAAAATAACAAATTTCTGTGAGACAAATGGACCAAACCGTTAAAAGCTCCTCCATAGAGGGAGTTGAGCATCTTCGGACCATCAAAGTTGCTCGATGTACACTTTTTATTTTTCTTTTATATGAAATTTTACGAGTATAAGCTTCCTAGATTATTTCGATGATAAAACACCAACTTTTTGTGAGACAAACGGACAAAACCGTTAAAAGCTCCTCCATAGAGAGAGTTGAGCAACTTCAGAGCATCAAAGTTGCTCTATGTACAGTTTTTATTGTTCTTCTATCTCATATTTTATGAAAACAAGCTTTCAAGATTATTTCGATTCCAAAACAACAACTTTCTATGACAAATGGACGTAACCGTTAAAAGCTCCTCCGTAAAGAGAGTTGAGCAACTTCGGACCATCAAAGTTGCTCGATGTACACCTTTTATTGTTCTTTTATATGATATTTTACGAGTATAAGCTTCTTCGATTATTTCGATGACAAAACACTAACTTTCTATAACAAATCGACAAAACCGTTAAAAGCTCCTCCATAGTGGGAGTTGAGCTAGTTCGGACAACCAAAGTTGCTCGGAGTATACTTTTTACTATTCTTCTATATCAGATTTTATGAGTATAGGCTTGCTAGATTATTTCCATGCCAAAACACCAACTTTCTATGACAAATGGACAAAATCGTTAAAACCTCCTACATAGAGAGAGTTGAACAAGTCGGACCATCAAAGTTGCTCGGCGTACACTTTTTACTATTCTTCTATGTCAAATTTTACGAGTATAAGCTTCCTAGATTATTTCGATGGCAAAACATCAACTTTCTATGACAAATGGACAAAAGCGTTAAAGCTCCTTCAGAGAGAGAGTTGATCATCTTCAGACCATCGAAGTTTCTCAGTGTACACTTTTTATTGTTCTCTATGTGAAATTTTACGAGTATAAGTTTCCTAGAATAGTTCGATGACAAAACACCAAATTTCTGTGAGACAAATAGACCAAACCGTTAAAAGCTCCTCCATAGAGGGAGTTGAGCATCTTCGGACCATCAAAGTTGCTCGATGTACACTTTTTTTTTTCTTTTATATGAAATTTTACGAGTATAAGCTTTCTAGATTATTTCGATGATAAAACACCAACTTTCTGTGAGACAAACGGACAAAACCGTTAAAAGCTCCTCCATAGAGAGAGTTGAGAAACTTCGGACCATCAAAGTTGCTCTATGTACAATTTTTATTGTTCTTCTATGTCAAATTTTATGAATACAAGCTTCCAATATTATTTTGATTCCAAAACAACAACTTTCTATGACAAATGGAGAAAACCGTTAAAAGCTCCTCCGTAATGAGAGTTGAGCAACTTCAGAGCATCAAAGTTGCTCTGTGTAAAGTTTTTATTGTTCTTCTATCTCATATTTTATGAATACAAGCTTCCAAGATTATTTCGATTCCAAAATACCAACTTTCTATGACAAATGGACAAAACCGTTAAAAGCTCCTCCATAGAGAGAGTTGAGCAACTTCGGACCATCAAAGTTGCTCTGTGTACACTTTTTATTGTTCTTCTATGTCAAATTTTACGAGTATAAGCTTCGTAGATTATTTCGATACCAAAACACCAACTTTCTATGAAAAATGGACAAAACCGTTGAAAGCTCCTACACAGAGAGAGTTGAACAAGTTCGGACCATCAAAGTTGCTCGGCGTACACTTTTTACTATTCTTCTATGTTAAATTTTACGAGTATAAGCTTCCTAGATTATTTCGATGGCAAAACATCAACTTTCTATGACAAATGGACAAAACCGTTAAAAGCTGCTCCATAGAGAGAGTTGAGCAACTTCGGACCATCAAAGTTTCTCTATGTACACTTTTTATTGTTCTTCTATGTCAAATTTTATGAATACAAGCTTCGAAGATTATTTCGATTCCAAAACACAAACTTTCTATGACAAATGGACAAAACCGTTAAAAGCTCCTCCATAGAGAGAGTTGAGCAACTTCGGACCATCAAAGTTGTTCTATGTACACTTTTTACTGTTCTTCTGTGTCAAATTTTATGAATACAAGATTCCAAGATTATTTCGATTCCAAAACACCAACTTTCTATGACAAATGGACAAAACCGTTAAAAGCTCCTCTATAAAGAAAGTTGAGCAAGTTCGGACAACCAAAGTTCCTCGGAGTCTACTTTTTACTATTCTTCTATATCAGATTTTACGAGTATAGGCTTGAGAGATTATTTCGATGACAAAACACTAACTTTCTATCACAAATGGACAAAACCGTTAAAAGCACCTCCATAGAGAGAGTTGAGCAAGTTCGGACAACCAAAGTTGCTCGAAGTATACTTTTTACTATTCTTCTATATCAAATTTTACGAGTATAGGCTTGCTAGATTATTTCAATGCAAAACAACAACTTTCTATGACAAATGGAAAACATTGTTCAAAGATCCTCCATAGAGATAGTTGAGCAACTTCAGACCATCAAAGTTGCTCCGAATACACTTTTTTTTTCATCTATGTCAAATTTTACGGGTATAAGCTTCCTAGATTATTTCGATGCCAAAACACCAACTTTCTTCGACAAATGGACAAAACTGTTAAAAGCTCCTCCATATAGAGAGTTGAGCAAGTTCGGACAACAAAAGTTGCTCGGAGTATACTTTTTACTATTCTTCTATATCAGATTTTACGAGTATAGGCTTGCGAGATTATTTCGATGACAAAACACTAACTTTCTATCACAAATGGACAAAATCGTTAAAAGCTCCTCCATAGAGAGAGTTGAGCAAGTTCGGACAACCAAAGTTGCTCGAAGTATACTTTTTACTATTTTTCTTTATCAGATTTTACGACTATAGGCTTGCCAGATTATTTCCATGCCAAAACAACCACTTTCTATGACAAATTGACAAAATTGTTAAAAGATCCTCCATAGAGATAGTTGAGCAACTTCGGACCATCAAAGTTGCTCCGAATACAGTTTTTATTGTTCTTCTATGGCAAATTTTACGAGTATAAGCTTCGTAGATTATTTCGATGCCAAAACACCAACTTTCTATGAAAAATGGACAAAACCGTTGAAAGCTCCTACATAGAGAGAGTTGAACAAGTTCAGACCATCAAAGTTGCTCGGCGTACACTTTTTACAATTCTTCTATGTTAAATTTTACGAGTATAAGCTTCCTAGATTATTTGGACGGCAAAACAGCAACTTTCTATGACAAATGGACAAAACCGTTAAAAGCTCATCCATAGAGAGAGTTGAGCAACTTCGGACCTTTAATGTTGCTCTATGTACACTTTCTCAGTGTACACTTTTTATTGTTTTCTATGTGAAATTTTACGAGTATAAGCTTCCTAGAATAGTTCGATGACAAAACAACAAATTTCTGTGAGACAAATGGACCAAACCGTTAAAAGCTCCTCCATAGAGGGAGTTGAGCATCTTCGGACCATCAAAGTTGCTCTATGTACACTTTTTATTGTTCTTTTATATGAAATTTTACGAGTATAAGCTTCCTAGATTATTTCGATGATAAAACACCAACTTTCTTTGAGACAAACGGACAAAACCGTTAAAAGCTCCTCCATAGAGAGAGTTGAGCAACTTCAGAGCATCAAAGTTTCTCTATGTACCGTTTTTATTGTTCTTTTATCTCATATTTTATGAAAACAAGCTTTCAAGATTATTTCGATTCCAAAACAACAACTTTCTATGACAAATGGACGTAACCGTTAAAAGCTCCTTCGTAAAGAGAGTTGAGCAACTTCGGACCATCAAAGTTGCTCTGTGTACACTTTTTATTGTTCTTTTACGTCAAATTTTATAAGTATAAGCTTCGTAGATTATTTCGATGACAAAACACCAATTTTCTATGAAAAATGGACAAAACCGTTGAAAGCTCCTACATAGAGAAAGTTGAACAAGTTGGGACCATCAAAGTTGCTCGGCTTACACTTTTTACTATTCTTCTATGTCAAATTTTACGAGTATAAGCTTCGTAGATTATTTCGATGGCAAAACATAAACTTTCTATGAAAAATGGACAAAATCGTTAAAAGCTCCTCCATAGAGAGATTTGAGCAACTTCGGACCATCAAAGTTGCTTTATGTACACTTTTTATTGTTCTTCTATGTCAAATTTTATGAATACAAGCTTCCAAGATTATTTCGATTCCAAAACACCAACTTTCTATGACAAATGGACAAAACCGTTAAAAGCTCCTCCATAGAGAGAGTTGAGCAAGTTCGGACAACCAAAGTTGCTCAAAGTATACTTTTTACTATTCTTCTATATCAGATTTTACGACTATAGGCTTGCCAGATTATTTCCATGCCAAAACAACAACTTTCTATGACAAATGGACAAAATTGTTAAAAGATCCTCCATAGAGATAGTTGAGCAACTTCGGACCATCAAAGTTGCTCCGAATACACTTTTTATTCTTCTTCTATGTCAAATTTTACGAGTATAAGCTTCCTAGATTATTTCGATGACAAAACACCAACTTTCTATGAGACAAATGGACAAAACCGTTAAAAGCTCCTCCGTAAAGAGAGTTGAGCAACTTCGTACCATCAAAGTTGCTCTATGTACACTTTTTATTGTTCTTCTATGTCAAATTTTATGAATACAAGCTTCCAATATTATTTCATTTCCAAAACACCGAGTTTCTATGACAAATGGAAAAAACCGTTAAAAGCTCCTCCATAAAGAGAGTTGAGCAACTTCGGACCATCAAAGTTGCTCGATGTACACCTTTTATTGTTCTCTATGTGAAATTTTACGAGTATAAGCTTCCTAGAATAGTTCGATGACAAAACACCAAATTTCTGTGAGACAAATGGACCAAACCGTTAAAAGCTCCTCCATAGAGGGAGTTGAGCATCTTCGGACTATCAAAGTTGCTCGATGTACACTTTTTATTTTTCTTTTATATGAAATTTTACGAGTATAAGCTTCCTAGATTATTTCGATGATAAAACACCAACTTTCTGTGAGACAAACGGACAAAACCGTTAAAAGCTCCTCCATAGAGAGAGTTGAGCAACTTCGGGCCATCAAAGTTGCTCTATGTACACTTTTTATTGTTCTTCTATGTCAAATTTTATGAATACAAGCTTCCAAGATTATTTTGATTCCAAAACAACAACTTTCTATGACAAATGGACAAAACCGTCAAAAGCTCCTCCGTAAAGAGAGTTGAGCAACTTCAGAGCATCAAAGTTGCTCTGTGTACAGTTTTTCTTGTTCTTCTATCTCATATTTTATGAATACAAGCTTCCAAGATTATTTCGATTCCAAAACACCAACTTTCTATGAAAAATGGACAAAACCGTTAAAAGCTCCTCCATAGAGAGAGTTGAGCAACTTCGGACCATCAAAGTTGCTCTGTGTACACTTTTTATTGTTCTTCTATGTCAAATTTTACGAGTATAAGCTTCGTAGATTATTTCGATACCAAAACACCAACTTTCTATGAAAAATGGACAAAACCGTTGAAAGCTCCTACATAGAGAGAGTTGAACAAGTTCGGACCATCAAAGTTGCCTGGCGTACACTTTTTACTATTTTTCTATGTTAAATTTTACGAGTATAAGCTTCCTAGATTATTTCGATGGCAAACATCAACTTTCTATGACAAATGGACAAAACCGTTAAAAGCTCCTCCATAGAGAGAGTTGAGCAACTTCGGACCATCAAAGTTGCTCTATGTATACTTTTTATTGTTCTTCTATGTCAAATTTTACGAATACAAGCTTCGAAGATTATTTCGATTCCAAAACACCAACTTTCTATGACAAATCGACAAAACCGTTAAAAGCTCCTCCATAGAGAGAGTTGAGCAACTTCGGACCATCAAAGTTGCTCCGAATACACTTTTTTTTTTCATCTATGTCAAATTTTACGAGTATAAGCTTCCTAGATTATTTCGATGCCAAAACACCAACTTTCTTCGACAAATGCACAAAACTGTTAAAAGCTCCTCCATATTGAGAGTTGAGCAACTTCGGACCATCAAAGTTGCTCTATGTACACTTTTTATTGTTCTTTTATATGATATTTTAAGAGTATAAGCTTCCTCGATTATTTCGATAACAAAACACTAACTTTCTATAACAAATGGACAAAACCGTTAAATGCTCCTCCATAGAGAGAGTTGAGCAAGTTCGGACAACAAAAGTTGCTCGGAGTATACTTTTTACTATTCTTCTATATCAGATTTTACGAGTATAGGCTTGCTAGATTATTTCCATGCCAAAACACCAACTTTCTATGACAAAAGGACAAAACCGTTGAAAGCTCCTACATAGAGAGAGTTGAACAAGTTCGGACCATCAAAGTTGCTCAGCGTACACTTTTTACTATTCTTCTATGTCAAATTTTACGAGTATAGGCTTCCTAGATTATTTCGATGGCAAAACATCAACTTTCTATGACAAATGGACAAAAGCCTTAAAAGCTCCTTCATAGAGAGAGTTGAGCATCTTCGGACCATCAAAGTTTCTCGGTGTACAATTTTTATTGTTATTCTATGTGAAATTTTATGAGTATAAGCTTCCTAGATTATTTCGATTACAAAACACGAACTTTCTGTGAGACAAATGGACAAAACCGTTAAAATCTCCTCGATAGAGAGAGTTGAGCAACTTCGGACCATCAAAGTTGCTCTATGTACACTTTTTATTGTTCTTCTATGTCAAATTTTATGAATACAAGCTTCCAAGATTATTTCGATTCCAAAACAACAACTTTCTATGACAAATGGACAAAACCGTTAAAAGCTCCTCTGTAAAGAGAGTTGAGCAACTTCAGAGCATCAAAGTTGCTTTGTGTACAGTTTTTATTGTTCTTCTATCTCATATTTTATGAATACAAGCTTCCAAGATTATTTCGATTCCAAAACACCAACTTTCTGTGACAAATGGACAAAACCATTAAAAGTCCTCCATAGAGAGAGTTGAGCAAGTTCGGACCATCAAAGTTGCTCTGTGTACACTTTTTATTGTTCTTCTATGTCAAATTTTACGAGTATAAGCTTCGTAGATTATTTCGATGCCAAAACACTAACTTTCTATGAAAAATGGACAAAACCATTGAAAGCTCCTACATAGAGAGAGTTGAACAAGTTCGGACCAACAAAGTTGCTCGGCGTACACTTTTTACTATTCTTCTATGTTAAATTTTACGAGTATAAGCTTCCTAGATTATTTCGATGGCAAAACATCAACTTTCTATGACAAATGGACAAAACCATTAAAAGCTCCTCCATAGAGAGAGTTGAGCAACTTCGGACCATTAAAGTTGCTCTATGTACACTTTTTATTGTTCTTCTATCTCAAATTTTATGAATACAAGCTTCCAAGATTATTTCGATTCCAAAACACAACTTTCTATGACAGATGGACAAAACCGTTAAAAGCTCCTCTATAGAGAAAGTTGAGCAAGTTCAGACAACCAAAGTTCCTCGGAGTATAATTTTTACTATTCTTCTATATCAGATTTTACGAGTATAGGCTTGCGAGATTATTTCGATGACAAAACACTAACTTTCTATCACAAATGGACAAAACCGTTAAAAGCTCCTCCATAGAGAGAGTTGAGCAAGTTAAAACAACCAAAGTTGCTCGAAGTATACTTTTTACTATTCTTCTATATCATATTTTACGAGTATAGGCTTGCTAGATTATTTCAATGCCAAAACAAAAACTTTCTATGACAAATGGACAAAATTGTTAAAAGATCCTCCATAGAGATAGTTGAGCAACTTCGGACCTTTAATGTTGCTCTATGTACACTTTTTATTGTTCTTCTATGTCAAATTTTATGAATACAAGCTTCCAAGATTATTTCGATTCCAAAACACCAACTTTCTATGACAAATGGAGAAAACCGTTAAAAGCTCCTCCATAGAGAGAGTTGAGCAACTTCGGATCATCATAGTTGTTCGATGTACACCTTTTATTGTTCGTTTATATGATATTTTACGAGTATAAGCTTCCTCGATTATGTCGAGGACAAAACACTAACTTTCTATAACAAATGGACAAAACCGTTAAAAGCTCCTCCATAGAGGGAGTTGAGCTAGTTCGGACAACCAAAGTTGCTCGGAGTATACTTTTTACTATTCTTCTATATCAGATTTTATGAGTATAGGCTTGCTAGATTATTTCCATGCCAAAACACCGACTTTCTATGACAAATGGACAAAATCGTTGAAAGCTCCTACATAGAGAGAGTTGAACAAGTCGGACCATCAAAGTTGCTCGGCGTACACTTTTTACTATTCTTCTATGTCAAATTTTACGAGTATAAGCTTCCTAGATTATTTCGATGGCAAAACATCAACTTTCTATGACAAATGGACAAAAGCGTTAAAGCTCCTTCAGAGAGAGAGTTGATCATCTTCGGAACATCGAAGTTTCTCAGTGTACACTTTTTATTGTTCTCTATGTCAAATTTTACGAGTATAAGCTTCCTAGAATAGTTCGATGACAAAACACCAAATTTCTGTGAGACAAGTGGATCAAACCGTTAAAAGCTCCTCCATAGAGAGAGTGGAGCAACTTCGGACCATCAATGTTGCTCGATGTATACTTTTTACTATTCTTCTATCTCATATTTTATGAAAACAAGCTTCCAAGATTATTTCGATTCCAAAACACCAACTTTCTGTGACAAATGGACATAACCGTTAAAAGCTCCTCCATAGAGAGAGTTGAGCAACTTCGGACCATCAAAGTTGCTCTGTGTACACTTTTTACTGTTCTTTTACGTCAAATTTTATGAGTATAAGCTTCGTAAATTATTTCGATGACAAAACACCAACTTTCTATGAAAAATGGACAAAACCGTTGAAAGCTCCTACATAGAGAGAGTTGAACAAGTTCGGACCATCAAAGTTGCTCCGAATACACTTTTTCTTGTTCTTCTATGTCAAATTTTACGAGTATAAGCTTCCTAGATTATTTCGATGACAAAACACCAACTTTCTATGTGACAAATGGATAAAACCGTTAAAAGCTCATCCGTAAAGAGAGTTGAGCAACTTCGTACCATCAAAGTTGCTCTATGTACATTTTTTATTGTTCTTCTATGTCAAATTTTATGAATACAAGCTTCCAATATTATTTCGATTCCAAAACACCGAGTTTCTATGACAAATGGAGAAAACAGTTAAAAGCTCCTCCATAGAGAGAGTGGAGCAACTTCGGACCATCAAAGTTGCTCGATGTACACCTTTTATTGTTCTTTTATATGATATTTTACGAGTATAAGCTTCCTCGATTATTTCGATGGCAAAACACTAACTTTCTATAACAAATGGACAAAACCGTTAAAAGCTCCTCCATAGAGAGAGTTGAGCTAGTTCGGACAACCAAAGTTGTTCGGAGTATACCTTTTACTATTCTTCTATATTAGATTTTACGAGTATAGGCTTGCTAGATTATTTCCATGCCAATACACCAAATTTCTATGACAAATGGATAAAATCGTTGAAAGCTTCTACATAGAGAGAGTTGAACAAGTCGGACCATCAAAGTTGCTCGGCGTACACTTTTTACTATTCTTCTATGTCAAATTTTACGAGTATAAGCTTCCTAGATTATTTCGATGGCAAAACATCAACTTTCTATGACAAATGGACAAAAGCGTTAAAGCTCCTTCAGAGAGAGAGTTGATCATCTTCGGACCATCGAAGTTTCTCAGTGTAGACTTTTTATTGTTCTCTACATGAAATTTTACGAGTATAAGCTTCCTAGATTAGTTCGATGACAAAACACAAAATTTCTGTGTGACAAATGGACCAAACAGTTAAAATCTCCTCCATAGAGAGAGTGGAGCAACTTCGGACCATCAAAGTTGCTTGATGTACACTTTTTATTGTTCTTTTATATGAAATTTTATGAGTATAAGCTTCCTAGATTATTTCGATGATAAAACACCAACTTTTTGTGAGACAAATGGAAAAAACCGTTAAAAGCTCCTCCGTAGAGAGAATTGAGAAACTTCGGACCATCAAAGTTGCTCTATGTACACTTTTTATTGTTCTTCTATGTAAAATTTTATGAATACAAGTTTGCAAGATTATTTGGATTCCAAAACAACAACTTTCTATGACAAATGGGCAAAACCGTTAAAAGCTCCTGCGTAAAGAGAGTTGAGCAACTTCAGAGCATCACAGTTGCTCTGTGTACAGTTTTTATTATTCTTCTATGTCAAATTTTATGAGTATAAGCTTCGTAGATTATTTCGATGACAAAACACCAACTTTCTATGAAAAATGGACAAAACCGGTAAAAGCTCCTACAAAGAGAGAGTTGAACAAGTTCGGACCATCAAAGTTGCCCGGCGTACAATTTTTACTATTCTTCTATGTCAAATTTTACGAGTATAAGCTTCCTAGATTATTTCGATGGCAAAACATCAACTTTCTATGACAAATGGACAAAACCGTTAAAAGCTCCTCCATAGAGAGAGTTGAGCAATTTCGGACCATCAAAGTTGCTCTATGTACACTTTTTATTGTTCTTCTATGTCAAATTTTATGAATACAAGCTTCCAAGATTATTTCGATTCGGAAACACCAACTTTCTATGACAAATGGACAAAATCGTTAAAAGCTCCTCCATAGAGAGAGTAGAGCAAGTTCGGACAACCAAAGTTCCTCGAACTATACTTTTTACTATTCTTCTATATCAGATTTTACGAGTATAGGCTTGCGAGATTATTTCGATGACAAAACACTAACTTTCTATCACAAATGGACAAAACCGTTAAAAGCTCCTCCATAGAGAGAGTTGAGCAAGTTCGGAATACCAAAGTTGCTCGAAGTATACTTTTTACTATTCTTCTATATCAGATTTTACGACTATAGGCTTGCCAGATTATTTCCATGCCAAAACAACAACTTTCTATGACAAATGGACAAAATTGTTAAAAGATCCTCCATAGAGATAGTTGAGCAACTTCGGACCATCAAAGTTGCTCCGAATACACTTTTTATTGTTCTTCTATGTCAAATTTTACGAGTATAAGCTTCCTAGATTATTTCGATGCCAAAACTCCAACTTTCAACGACAAATGGACAAAACCGTTAAAAGCTCCACCATAGAGAGAGTTGAGCAACTTTGGACCATTAAAGTTGCTCGATGTACACTTTTTATTGTTCTTTTATATGATATTTTATGAGTATAAGCTTCCAAGATTATTTCGATGGCAAAACATCAACATTCTATGACAAATCGACAAAACCGTTAAAAGATCCTCCATAGAGGGAGTTGAGCATCTTCGAACCATCAAAGTTTCTCGGTGTACACTTTTTATTGTTCTTCTATGTGAAATTTTACGAGTATAAACTTCCTAGATTATTTCGATGACAAAACACCAACTTTCTGTGAGATAAACGGACAAAACCGTTAAAAGCTCCTCCATAGAGAGAGTTGAGCAACTTCGGACCATCAAAGTTGCTCTATGTACACTTTTTATTGTTCTTCTATGTCAAATTTTATGAATACAAGCTTCCAAGATTATTTAGATTCCAAAACAACAACTTTCTATGACAAATGGACAAAACCGTTAAACGCTCCGGCGTAAAGAGAGTTGAGCAACTTCAGAGCATCAAAGTTGCTCTGTGTACAGTTTTTACTGTTCTTCTATCTCATATTTTATGAAAACAAGCTTCCAAGATTATTTCGATTCCAAAACACCAACTTTCTGTGACAAATGGACATAACCGTTAAAAGCTCCTCCATAGAGAGAGTTGAGCAACTTCGGACCATCAAAGTTGCTCTGTGTACACTTTTTACTGTTCTTTTACGTCAAATTTTATGAGTATAAGCTTCGTAGATTATTTCGATGACAAAACACCAACTTTCTATGAAAAATGGACAAAACCGTTGAAAGCTCCTACATAGAGAGAGTTGAACAAGTTCGGACCATCAAAGTTGCTCCGAATACACTTTTTCTTGTTCTTCTATGTCAAATTTTACGAGTATAAGCTTCCTAGATTATTTCGATGACAAAACAACAACTTTCTATGTGACAAATGGACAAAACCGTTAAAAGCTCCTCCGTAAAGAGAGTTGAGCAACTTCGTACCATCAAAGTTGCTCTATGTACACTTTTTATTGTTCTTCTATGTCAAATTTTATGAATACAAGCTTCCAATATTATTTCGATTCCAAAACACCGAGTTTCTATGACAAATGGAGAAAACCGTTAAAAGCTCCTCCATAGAGAGAGTGGAGCAACTTCGGACCATCAAAGTTGCTCGATGTACACCTTTTATTGTTCTTTTATATGATTTTTACGACTATAAGCTTCCTCGATTATTTCGATGGCAAAACACTAACTTTCTATAACAAATGGACAAAACCGTTAAAAGCTCCTCCATAGAGGGAGTTGAGCTAGTTCGGACAACCAAAGTTGCTCGGAGTATACTTTTTACTATTCTTCTATATTAGATTTTACGAGTATAAGCTTCCTAGATTATTTCGATGGCAAAACATCAACTTTCTATGACAAATGGACAAAAGCGTTAAAACTCCTTCAGAGAGAGAGTTGATCATCTTCGGACCATCGAAGTTTCTCAGTGTAGACTTTTTATTGTTCTCTACATGAAATTTTACGAGTATAAGCTTCCTAGACTAGTTCGATTACAAAACACCAAATTTCTGTGTGACAAATGGACCAAACCGTTAAAATCTCCTCCATGGAGAGAGTGGAGCAACTTCGGAGCATCAAAGTTGCTCGATGTACACTTTTTATTGTTCTTTTATATGAAATTTTATGAGTATAAGCTTCCTAGATTATTTCGATGATAAAACACCAACTTTTTGTGAGACAAATGGAAAAAACCGTTAAAAGCTCCTCCGTAGAGAGAATTGAGAAACTTCGGACCATCAAAGTTGCTCTATGTACACTTTTTATTGTTCTTCTATGTCAAATTTTTTGAATACAAGTTTGCAAGATTATTTGGATTCCAAAACAACAACTTTCTATGACAAATGGAGAAAACCGTTAAAAGCTCATGCGTAAAGAGAGTTGAGCAACTTCAGAGCATCACAGTTGCTCTGTGTACAGTTTTTATTGTTCTTCTATGTCAAATTTTATGAGTATAAGCTTCGTAGATTATTTCGATGACAAAACACCAACTTTCTACGAAAAATGGACAAAACCGTTAAAAGCTCCTACAAAGAGAGAGTTGAACAAGTTCGGACCTTCAAAGTTGCTCGGCGTACAATTTTTACTATTCTTCTATGTCAAATTTTACGAGTATAAGCTTCCTAGATTATTTCGATGGCAAAAAATCAACTTTCTATGACAAATGTACAAAACCGTTAAAAGCTCCTCCATAGAGAGAGTTGAGCAACTTCGGACCATCAAAGTTGCTCTATGTACCATTTTTATTGTTCTTCTATGTCAAATTTTATGAATACAAGCTTCCAAGATTATTTCGATTCTAAAACACCAACTTTCTATGAAGAATGGAAAAAATTGTTAAAAGCTCCTCTATAGAGAGAGTTGAGCAAGTTCGGACAACCAAAGTTTCTCGGAGTATACTTTTTACTATTCTTCTATATAAGATTTTAAGAGTATAGGCTTGCGAGATTATTTCAATGACAAAACACTAACTTTCTATCGCAAATGGACAAAACCGTTAAAAGCTCCTCCATAGAGAGAGTTGAGCAAGTTCGGACAACCAAAGTTGCTCGAAGTATACTTTTTACTATTCTTCTATATCAGATTTTACGAGTATAGGCTTGCTAGATTATTTCCATGCCAAAACAACGACTTTCTATGACAAATGGACAAAATTGTTAAAAGATCCTCCATAGAGATAGTTGAGCAACTTCGAACCATCAAAGTTGCTCCGAATACAATTTTTATTGTTCTTCTATGTCAAATTTTACGAGTATAAGCTTCCTGGATTATTTCGATGCCAAAACACCAACTTTCTTTGAAAAATGGACAAAACCGTTAAAAGCTCCTCCATAGAGAGAGTTGAGCAACTTCGGACCATCAAAGTTGCTCGATGTACACTTTTTATTGTTCTTTTATATGATATTTTACGAGTATAAGCTTCCTCGATTATTTCGATGACAAAACACTAACTTTCAATAACAAGTGGACAAAACCGTTAAAAGCTCCTCCATAGAGGGAGTTGATCAAATTCGGACAAGCAAAGTTGCTCGGAGTATACTTTTTACTTTTCTTCTATATCAGATTTTACGATTATAGGCTTGCTAGATTATTTCCATTCCAAAACACCAACTTTCTATGACAAATAGACAAAACCGTTGAAAGCTCCTACATAGAGAGAGTTGAACAAGTTCGGACCATCAAAGTTGCTCGGCGTTCACTTTTTACTATTCTTCTATGTCAAATTTTACGAGTATAAGCTTCCTAGATTATTTCGATGGCAAAACGTCAACTTTCTATGACAAATGGACAAAAGCGTTAAAAGCTCCTTCATAGAGAGAGTTGAGCATCTTCAGACAATCAAAGTTTCTCAGTGTACACTTTTTCTTGTTCTTCTATGTGAAATTTTACGAGTATAAGCTTCCTAGATTATTTCGATGGCAAAACACCGACTTTCTGTGAGATAAATGGACAAAACCGTCAAAAGCTCCTCCATAGAGAGAGTTGAGCAACTTCGGAAAATCAAAGTTGCTCTATGTACACTGTTTATTGTTCTTCTATGTCAAATTTCATGAATACAAGCTTCCAAGATTATTTCGATTCAAATACACAAACTTTCTATGACAAATGGACAAAACCGTTAAAAGCTCCTCCATAAAGAGAGTTGAGCAACTTCAGAGCATCAAAGTTGCTCTGTGTACACTTTTTATCGTTCTTCTATGTAAAATTTTATGAATACAAGCTTCCAAGATTATTTCGATTCCAAAACACCAACTTTCTATGACAAATGGATAAAACCGTTAAAAGCTCCTCCATAGAGAGAGTTGAGCAACTTCGGACCATCAAAGTTGCTCTATGTACACTTTTTATTGTTCTTCTATGTCAAATTTTATGAATACGAGCTTCCAAGATTATTTCGATTCCAAAACACCAACTTTCTATGACAAATGGACAAAACCATTAAAAACTTCTCCATACCGAGAGTTGAGCAACTTCAGACCATCAAAGTTGCTCGATGTACACTTTTTATTGTTCTTCTATGTCAAATTTAACGAGTATAAGCTTCGTAGATTATTTTGATGCCAAAACACCAACTTTCTATGAAAAATGGATAAAATCGTTGAAAGCTCCTACATAGAGAGAGTTGAACAAGTTAGGACCATCAAAGTTGCAGGGTGTACACTTTTTACTATTCTTCTATGTCATATTTTACGAGTATAAGCTTCCTAGATTTTTTCGATGACAAAACACTAACTTTCTATAACAAATGGACAAAATCGTTAAAAGCTCCTTCATAGAGAGAGTTGAGCATCTTCGGACCATCAAAGTTTCTCGGTGTACACTTTTTATTGTTATTCTATGCGAAATTTTACGAGTATAAGCTTCCTAGATTATTTCGATTACAGAATAACAACTTTCTGTGAGACAAATGGACAAAACCGTTAAAAGCTCCTCCATAGAGAGAGTTGAGCAACTTCGGACCATCAAAGTTGCTCTATGTGCACTTTTTACTGTTCTTCTAAATCAAATTTTATTGAATACAAGCTTCCAAGATTATTTCGATTCCAAAACAACAACTTTCTATGACAAATGGACAAAACCGTTAAAAGCTCCTCCGTAAGGAGAGTTGAGCAACTTAAGAACATCAAAGTTGCTCTGTGTACAGTTTTTATTGTTCTTCTATCTCATATTTTATGAATACAAGCTTCCAAGAATATTTCGATTCCAAAACACCAAATTTCTAAGAAAAATGGACAAAACTGTTAAAAGCTCCTCCATAGAGAGAGTTGAGCAAGTTCGGACTATCAAAGTTGCTCTGCGTTCACTTTTTATTGTTCTTCTAAGTCAAATTTTACGAGTATAAGCTTCGTAGATTATTTCGATGCCAAAACACCAACTTTCTATGAAAAATGGACAAAACCGTTGAAAGCTCCTACATAAAGAGAGTTGAACAAGTTCGGACCATCAAAGTTGCTCGGCGTACACTTTTTACTATTCTTCTATGTTAAATTTTACGAGTATAAGCTTCCTATATTATTTCGATGGCAAAACATCAATTTTCTATGACAAATGGACAAAACCGTTAAAAGCTCCTCCATAGAGAGAGTTGAGCAACTTCGGACCATCAAAGTTGCTCTATGTACCCATTTTATTGTTCTTTTATGTCAAATTTTATGAATACAAGCTTCCAAGATTATTTCGATTCCAAAACACCAACTTTCTATGAAGAATGGACAAAACCGTTAAAAGTTCCTCCATAGAGAGAGTTGAGCAAGTTCGGACAACCAAAGTTTCTCGGAGTATACTTTTTACTATTCTTCTATATCAGATTTTACGATTATTGGTCTGCGAGATTATTTCAATGACAAAACACTAACTTTCTATCCCAAATGGACAAAACCGTTAAAAGCTCCTCCATAGAGAGAGTTGAGCAAGTTCGGACAACCAAAGTTGCTCGAAGTATACTTTTTACTATTCCTCTATATCAGATTTTACGAGTATAGGCTTGCTAGATTATTTCCATGCCAAAACAACAACTTTCTATGACAAATGGACAAAATTGTTAAAAGATCCTCCATAGAGATAGTTGAGCAACTTCGGACCATCAAAGTTGCTCCGAATACAATTTTTATTGTTCTTCTATGTCAAATTTTACGAGTATAAGCTTCCTAGATTATTTCGATGCCAAAACACCAACTTTCTTTGAAAAATGGACAAAACCGTTAAAAGCTCCTCCGTAGAGAGAGTTGAGCAACTTCGGACCATCAAAGTTGCTCGATGTACACTTTTTATTGTTCTTTTATATAATATTTTACGAGTGTAAGCTTCCTCGATTATTTCGATGACAAAACTTAAACTTTCTATAACAAGTGGACAAAACCGTTAAAAGCTCCTCCATAGAGGGAGTTGAGCAAATTCGGACAAGCAAAGTTGCTCGGAGTATACTTTTTACTTTTCTTCTATATCAGATTTTATGATTATAGGCTTGCTAGATTATTTCCATTCAAAAACACAAACTTTCTATGACAAATGGACAAAACCGTTGAAAGCTCCTACATAGAGAGAGTTGAACAAGTTCAGACCATCAAAGTTGATCGGCGTTCACTTTTTACTATTCTTCTATGTCAAATTTTATGAGCATAAGCTTCCTAGATTATTTCGATGGCAAAACATCAACTTTCTATGACAAATGGACAAAAGCGTTAAAAGCTCCTTCATAGAGAGAGTTGAGCATCTTCGGACCATCAAAGTTTCTCAGTGTACACTTTTTATTGTTCTTCTATGTGAAATTTTACGAGTATAAGCTTCCTAGATTATTTCGATTCCAAAACACCAACTTTCTATGAAAAATGGACAAAACCGTTGAAAGCTCCTCCATAGAGAGAGTTGAGCAACTTCGGACCATCAAAGTTGCTCTATGTACACTTTTTATTGTTCTTCTATGTCAAATTTCATGAATACAAGCTTCCAAGATTATTTCGATTCAAAAACACAAACTTTCTATGACAAATGGACAAAACCGTTAAAAGCTCCTCCATAAAGAGAGTTGAGCAACTTCAGAGCGTCAAAGTTGCTCTGTGTACACTTTTTATTGTTCTTCTATGTAAAATTTTATGAATACAAGCTTCCAAGATTATTTTGATTCCAAAACACCAACTTTCTATGACAAATGGATAAAACCGTTAAAAGCTCCTCCATAGAGAGAGTTGAGCAACATCGGACCATCAAAGTTGCTCTATGTACACTTTGTATTGTTGTTCTATGTCAAATTTTATGAATACAAGCTTCCAAGAATATTTCGATTCCGAAACACAAACTTTCTATGACAAATGGACAAAACCGTTAAAAGCTCCTCCATAAAGAGAATTGAGCAACTTCAGAGCATCAAAGTTGCTATCTGTAAACTTTTTATTGTTCTTCTATGTAAACTTTATGAATACAAGCTTCCAAGATTATTTCGATTCCAAAACACCAACTTTCTATGAAAAATGGATAAAACCGTTAAAAGCTCCTCCATAGAGAGAGTTGAGCAACTTCGGAGCATCAAAGTTGCTATCTGTAAACTTTTTATTGTTCTTCTATGTAAAATTTTATGAATACAAGCTTCCAAGATTATTTCGATTCCAAAACACCAACTTTCTATGACAAATGGATAAAACCGTTAAAAGCTTCTCCATAGCGAGAGTTGAGCAACTTCGGACCATCAAAGTTGCTCGGGATACACTTTTTATTCTTCTTCTATGTCAAATTTTACGAGTAGAAACTTCCAAGATTATTTCGACTCCAAAACACAAACTTTCTATGAAAAATGGACAAAACCGTTAGAAGCTCCTCCATAAAAAGAGTTGAGCAACTTCAGAGCATCAAAGTAGCTCTGTGTACAGTTTTTATTTTTCTTCTATGTAAAATTTTATGCATACAAGCTTCCAAGATTATTTAGATTCCAAAAGACCAACTTTCTATGACAAATGGATAAAACCGTTAAAAGCTCCTCCATAGAGAAAGTTGAGCAACTTCGGACCATCGATGTTGCTCGGGATACAATTTTTATTCTTCTTCTATGTCAAATTTTTATGAGTATAAGCTTCCAAGATTATTTTGATTCAAAAACACCAACTTTCTATGACAAATGGACAAAACCGTTAAACGCTCCTCCACAGAGAGAGTTGAAGAACTTCGCACCATCCAAGTTTCTCGGTGTACACTTTTTTATTGTTCTTCTATGTGAAATTTTATGAGTATAAGCTTCCTAGATTATTTCGATGGCAAAACACCGACTTTCTGTGAGATAAATGGACAAAACCGTCAAAAGCTCCTCCATAGAGAGAGTTGAGCAACTTCGGACCATCAAAGTTGCTCGATGTACACTTTTTATTGTTCTTCTATGTCAAATATTATGAGTAGAAGCTTCCGAGATTTTTTCGATGCCAAAACACCAACTTCCTATGATAAAAGTACAAAACCGTTAAAAGATCCTCCATAGAGAGAGTTGAGCAACTTCGGACCATCAAAGTTGCTCGGGATACATTTTTTATTGTTCTTCTATGTCAAATTTTATGTATAAGCTTCCAAGATTATTTTGATTCAAAAACACCAACTTTCTATGAAAAATGGACAAAACCGTTAAAAGATCCTCCAAAGAGAGAGTTGAGCATCTTCGGACCATCAAAGTTTCTCGGTGTACACTTTTTTATTTTTCTTCTATGTCAAATTCAATGAATACAAGCTTCCAAGATTATTTCGATTCCAAAACACAAACTTTCTATGACAAATGGACAAAACCGTTAAAAGCTCCTCCATAAAGAGAGTTGAGCAACTTTAGAGCATCAAAGTTGCTATCTTTAAACTTTTTATTGTTCTTCTATGTAAAACTTTGTGAATACAAGCTTCCAAGATTATTTCGATTCCAAAACACCAACTTTCTATGACAAATGGATAAAACCGTTAAAAGCTTCTCCATAGCGAGAGTTGAGCAACTTCGGACCATCAAAGTTGCTCGGGATACACTTTTTATTCTTCTTCTATGTCAAATTTTACGAGTAGAAACTTCCAAGATTATTTCGACTCCAAAACACAAACTTTCTATGAAAAATGGACAAAACCGTTAAAAGCTCCTCCATAAAGAGAGTTGAGCAACTTCAGAGCATCAAAGTTGCTCTGTGTACAGTTTTTATTTTTCTTCTATGTAAAATTTTATGCATACAATCTTCCAAGATTATTTAGATTCCAAAACACCAACTTTCTATGACAAATGGATAAAACCGTTAAAAGCTCCTCCATAGAGAAAGTTGAGCAACTTCGGACCATCGATGTTGCTCGGGATACAATTTTTATTCTTCTTCTATGTCAAATTTTATGAGTATAAGCTTCCAAGATTATTTTGATTCAAAAACACCAACTTTCTATGACAAATGGACAAAACCGTTAAACGCTCCTCCACAGAGAGAGTTGAAGAACTTCGGACCATCCAAGTTTCTCGGTGTACACTTTTTTATTGTTCTTCTATGTAAAATTTTGCGAGTACAAGCTTCCAAGATTATTTCGATTCCAAAACACCAACTTTCTATGACAAATGGACAAAACCGTTAAAAGCTTCTCCATAGAGAGAGTTGAGCAACTTCAGAGCATCAAAGTTGCTCTGTGTACAGTTTTTATTGTTCTTCTATTTCGAATTTTACGAATATAAGCTTCGTAGATTATTTCGATGTCAAAACACCAACTTTCTATGAAAAATAGACAAAACCGTTGAAAGCTCCTAGATAGAGAGAGTTGAACAAGTTCGGACCATCAAAGTTGCTCGGTGTACACTTTTTACTATTCTTCTATGTCAAATTTTACGAGTATAAGCTTCCGAAATTATTTCGATCACAAAACACCAACTTTCTGTGAGAAAAATGGACAAAACCGTTGAAAGCTCCTACATAGAGAGAGTTGAACAAGTTCAGACCATCAAAGTTGCTCGGCGTACACTTTTTACTATTCTTCTATGTCAAATTTTACGAGTATAAGCTTCCTAAATTATTTCGATGACAAAACACCAACTTTCTGTGAGACAAATGGACAAAACCGTTGAAAGCTCCAACATAGAGAGAGTTGAACAAGTTCCGACCATCAAAGTTGCTCGCTGTACACCTTTTATTGTTCTTTTATATGAAATTTTATGAGTATAAGCTTCCTCGATTATTTCGATCCCAAAACACCAACTTTCTACGACATACGGACAAAACCGTTAAAAGCTCCTCCATAGAGAGAGTTGAGCAACGACAGACCATCAAAGTTGCTCTATGTACACTTTTTTATTGTTCTTTTATGTAAAATTTTATGAATACAAGCTTCCAAGATTATTTCGATTCCAAGACATCAACTTTCTTTGACAAATGGCGAAAACCGTTAAAAGCTCCTCCATAGAGAGAGTTGAGCAACTTCGGACAGTTAAATTTTCTCGATGTACACTTTTTATTGTTCTTCTATGTCAAATATTATGAGTATAAGCTTCCGAGATTTTTTCGATGCCAAAACACCAACTTTCTATGATAAAAGTACAAAACCGTTAAAAGATCCTCCATAGAGAGAGTTGAGCAACTTCGGACCATCAAAGTTGCTCGGGATACATTTTTTATTGTTCTTCTATGTCAAATTTTATGTATAAGCTTCCAAGATTATTTTGATTCAAAAACACCATCTTTCTATGAAAAATGGACAAAACCGTTAAAAGCTCCTCCAAAGAGAGAGTTGAGCATCTTCGGACCATCAAAGTTTCTCGGTGTACACTTTTTTATTTTTCTTCTATGTCAAATTTTATGAATACAAGCTTCCAAGATTATTTCGATTCCAAAACACAAACTTTCTATGACAAATGGACAAAACCGTTAAAAGCTCCTCCATAAAGAGAGTTGAGCAACTTTAGAGCATCAAAGTTGCTATCTTTAAACTTTTTATTGTTCTTCTATGTAAAACTTTGTGAATACAAGCTTCCAAGATTATTTCGATTCCAAAACACCAACTTTCTATGACAAATGGATAAAACCGTTAAAAGCTTCTCCATAGCGAGAGTTGAGCAACTTCGGACCATCAAAGTTGCTCGGGATACACTTTGTATTCTTCTTCTATGTCAAATTTTACGAGTAGAAACTTCCAAGATTATTTCGACTCCAAAACACAAACTTTCTATGACAAATAGACAAAACCGTTAAAAGCTCCTCCATAAAGAGAGTTGAGCAACTTCAGAGCATCAAAGTTGCTCTGTGTACAGTTTTTATTTTTCTTCTATGTAAAATTTTATGCATACAAGCTTCCAAGATTATTTAGATTCCAAAACACCAACTTTCTATGACAAATGGATAAAACCGTTAAAAGCTCCTCCATAGAGAAAGTTGAGCAACTTCGGACCATCGAAGTTGCTCGGGATACAATTTTTATTCTTCTTCTATGTCAAATTTTATGAGTATAAGCTTCCAAGATTATTTTGATTCAAAAACACCAACTTTCTATGACAAATGGACAAAACCGTTAAACGCTCCTCCACAGAGAGAGTTGAAGAACTTCGGACCATCCAAGTTTCTCGTGTACACTTTTTTATTGTTCTTCTATGTAAAATTTTGCGAGTACAAGCTTCCAAGATTATTTCGATTCCAAAACACCAACTTTCTATGACAAATGGACAAAACCGTTAAAAGCTTCTCCATAGAGAGAGTTGAGCAACTTCAGAGCATCAAAGTTGCTCTGTGTACAGTTTTTATTGTTCTTCTATTTCGAATTTTACGAATATAAGCTTCGTAGATTATTTCGATGTCAAAACACCAACTTTCTATGAAAAATAGACAAAACCGTTGAAAGCTCCTAGATAGAGAGAGTTGAACAAGTTCGGACCATCAAAGTTGCTCGGTGTACACTTTTTACTATTCTTCTATGTCAAATTTTACGAGTATAAGCTTCCGAAATTATTTCGATGACAAAACACCAACTTTCTGTAAGACAAATGGACAAAACCGTTGAAAGCTCCTACATAGAGAGAGTTGAACAAGTTCAGACCATCAAAGTTGCTCGGCGTACACTTTTTACTATTCTTCTATGTCAAATTTTACGAGTATAAGCTTCCTAAATTATTTCGATGACAAAACACCAACTTTCTGTGAGACAAATGGACAAAACCGTTGAAAGCTCCAACATAGAGAGAGTTGAACAAATTCCGACCATCAAAGTTGCTCGCTGTACACCTTTTATTGTTCTTTTATATGAAATTTTATGAGTATAAGCTTCCTCGATTATTTCGATCCCAAAACACCAACTTTCTACGACATATGGACAAAACCGTTAAAAGCTCCTCCATAGAGAGAGTTGAGCAACGACAGACCATCAAAGTTGCTCTATGTACACTTTTTATTGTTCTTTTATGTAAAATTTTATGAATACAAGCTTCCAAGATTATTTCGATTCCAAAACACCAACTTTCTTTGACAAATGGCGAAAACCGTTAAAAGCTCCTCCATAGAGAGAGTTGAGCAACTTCGGACAGTTAAATTTTCTCGATGTACACTTTTTATTGTTCTTCTATGTCAAATATTATGAGTATAAGCTTCCGAGATTTTTTCGATGCCAAAACACCAACTTTCTATGATAAAAGTACAAAACCGTTAAAAGATCCTCCATAGAGAGAGTTGAGCAACTTCGGACCATCAAAGTTGCTCGGGATACATTTTTTATTGTTCTTCTATGTCAAATTTTATGTATAAGCTTCCAAGATTATTTTGATTCAAAAACACCAACTTTCTATGAAAAATGGACAAAACCGTTAAAAGCTCCTCCAAAGAGGGAGTTGAGCATCTTCGGACCATCAAAGTTTCTCGGTGTACACTTTTTTATTTTTCTTCTATGTCAAATTTTATGAATACAAGCTTCCAAGATTATTTCGATTCCAAAACACAAACTTTCTATGACAAATGGACAAAACCGTTAAAAGCTCATCCATAAAGAGAGTTGAGCAACTTTAGAGCATCAAAGTTGCTATCTTTAAACTTTTTATTGTTCTTCTATGTAAAACTTTGTGAATACAAGCTTCCAAGATTATTTCGATTCCAAAACACCAACTTTCTGTGACAAATGGATAAAACCGTTAAAAGCTTCTCCATAGCGAGAGTTGAGCAACTTCGGACCATCAAAGTTGCTCGGGATACACTTTTTATTCTTCTTCTATGTCAAATTTTACGAGTAGAAACTTCCAAGATTATTTCGACTCCAAAACACAAACTTTCTATGACAAATGGACAAAACCGTTAAAAGCTCCTCCATAAAGAGAGTTGAGCAACTTCAGAGCATCAAAGTTGCTCTGTGTACAGTTTTTATTTTTCTTCTATGTAAAATTTTATGCATACAAGCTTCCAAGATTATTTAGATTCCAAAACACCAACTTTCTATGACAAATGGATAAAACCGTTAAAAGCTCCTCCATAGAGAAAGTTGAGCAACTTCGGACCATCGAAGTTGCTCGGGATACAATTTTTATTCTTCTTCTACGTCAAATTTTATGAGTATAAGCTTCCAAGATTATTTTGATTCAAAAACACCAACTTTCTATGACAAATGGACAAAACCGTTAAACGCTCCTCCACAGAGAGAGTTGAAGAACTTCGGACCATCCAAGTTTCTCGGTGTACACTTTTTTATTGTTCTTCTATGTAAAATTTTGCGAGTACAAGCTTCCAAGATTATTTCGATTCCAAAACACCAACTTTCTATGGCAAATGGACAAAACCGTTAAAAGCTTCTCCATAGAGAGAGTTGAGCAACTTCAGAGCATCAAAGTTGCTCTGTGTACAGTTTTTATTGTTCTTCTATTTCGAATTTTACGAATATAAGCTTCGTAGATTATTTCGATGTCAAAACACCAACTTTCTATGAAAAATAGACAAAACCGTTGAAAGCTCCAAGATAGAGAGAGTTGAACAAGTTCGGACCATCAAAGTTGCTCGGTGTACACTTTTTACTATTCTTCTATGTCAAATTTTACGAGTATAAGCTTCCGAAATTATTTCGATCACAAAACACCAACTTTCTGTGAGAAAAATGGACAAAACCGTTGAAAGCTCCTACATAGAGAGAGTTGAACAAGTTCAGACCATCAAAGTTGCTCGGCGTACACTTTTTACTATTCTTCTATGTCAAATTTTACGAGTATAAGCTTCCTAAATTATTTCGATGACAAAACACCAACTTTCTGTGAGACAAATGGACAAAACCGTTGAAAGCTCCAACATAGAGAGAGTTGAACAAGTTCCGACCATCAAAGTTGCTCGCTGTACACCTTTTATTGTTCTTTTATATGAAATTTTATGAGTATAAGCTTCCTCGATTATTTCGATCCCAAAACACCAACTTTCTACGACATATGGACAAAACCGTTAAAAGCTCCTCCATAGAGAGAGTTGAGCAACGACAGACCATCAAAGTTGCTCTATGTACACTTTTTATTGTTCTTTTATGTAAAATTTTATGAATACAAGCTTCCAGGATTATTTCGATTCCAAGACATCAACTTTCTTTGACAAATGGCGAAAACCGTTAAAAGCTCCTCCATAGAGAGAGTTGAGCAACTTCGGACAGTTAAATTTTCTCGATGTACACTTTTTATTGTTCTTCTATGTCAAATATTATGAGTATAAGCTTCCGAGATTTTTTCGATGCCAAAACCCCAACTTTCTATGATAAAAGTACAAAACCGTTAAAAGATCCTCCATAGAGAGAGTTGAGCAACTTCGGACCATCAAAGTTGCTCGGGATACATTTTTTATTGTTCTTCTATGTCAAATTTTATGTATAAGCTTCCAAGATTATTTTGATTCAAAAACACCAACTTTCTATGAAAAATGGACAAAACCGTTAAAAGCTCCTCCAAAGAGGGAGTTGAGCATCTTCGGACCATCAAAGTTTCTCGGTGTACACTTTTTTATTTTTCTTCTATGTCAAATTTTATGAATACAAGCTTCCAAGATTATTTCGATTCCAAAACACAAACTTTCTATGACAAATGGACAAAACCGTTAAAAGCTCATCCATAAAGAGAGTTGAGCAACTTTAGAGCATCAAAGTTGCTATCTTTAAACTTTTTATTGTTCTTCTATGTAAAACTTTGTGAATACAAGCTTCCAAGATTATTTCGATTCCAAAACACCAACTTTCTATGACAAATGGATAAAACCGTTAAAAGCTTCTCCATAGCGAGAGTTGAGCAACTTCGGACCATCAAAGTTGCTCGGGATACACTTTTTATTCTTCTTCTATGTCAAATTTTACGAGTAGAAACTTCCAAGATTATTTCGACTCCAAAACACAAACTTTCTATGACAAATGGACAAAACCGTTAAAAGCTCCTCCATAAAGAGAGTTGAGCAACTTCAGAGCATCAAAGTTGCTCTGTGTACAGTTTTTATTTTTCTTCTATGTAAAATTTTATGCATACAAGCTTCCAAGATTATTTAGATTCCAAAACACCAACTTTCTATGACAAATGGATAAAACCGTTAAAAGCTCCTCCATAGAGAAAGTTGAGCAACTTCGGACCATCGAAGTTGCTCGGGATACAATTTTTATTCTTCTTCTACGTCAAATTTTATGAGTATAAGCTTCCAAGATTATTTTGATTCAAAAACACCAACTTTCTATGACAAATGGACAAAACCGTTAAACGCTCCTCCACAGAGAGAGTTGAAGAACTTCGGACCATCCAAGTTTCTCGGTGTACACTTTTTTATTGTTCTTCTATGTAAAATTTTGCGAGTACAAGCTTCCAAGATTATTTCGATTCCAAAACACCAACTTTCTATGGCAAATGGACAAAACCGTTAAAAGCTTCTCCATAGAGAGAGTTGAGCAACTTCAGAGCATCAAAGTTGCTCTGTGTACAGTTTTTATTGTTCTTCTATTTCGAATTTTACGAATATAAGCTTCGTAGATTATTTCGATGTCAAAACACCAACTTTCTATGAAAAATAGACAAAACCGTTGAAAGCTCCTAGATAGAGAGAGTTGAACAAGTTCGGACCATCAAAGTTGCTCGGTGTACACTTTTTACTATTCTTCTATGTCAAATTTTACGAGTATAAGCTTCCGAAATTATTTCGATCACAAAACACCAACTTTCTGTAAGACAAATGGACAAAACCGTTGAAAGCTCCTACATAGAGAGAGTTGAACAAGTTCAGACCATCAAAGTTGCTCGGCGTACACTTTTTACTATTCTTCTATGTCAAATTTTACGAGTATAACCTTCCTAAATTATTTCGATGACAAAACACCAACTTTCTGTGAGACAAATGGACAAAACCGTTGAAAGCTCCAACATAGAGAGAGTTGAACAAGTTCCGACCATCAAAGTTGCTCGCTGTACACCTTTTATTGTTCTTTTATATGAAATTTTATGAGTATAAGCTTCCTCGATTATTTCGATCCCAAAACACCAACTTTTTACGACATATGGACAAAACCGTTAAAAGCTCCTCCATAGAGAGAGTTGAGCAACGACAGACCATCAAAGTTGCTCTATGTACACTTTTTATTGTTCTTTTATGTAAAATTTTATGAATACAAGCTTCCAAGATTATTTCGATTCCAAAACACCAACTTTCTTTGACAAATGGCGAAAACCGTTAAAAGCTCCTCCATAGAGAGAGTTGAGCAACTTCGGACAGTTAAATTTTCTCGATGTACACTTTTTATTGCTCTTCTATGTCAAATATTATGAGTATAAGCTTCCGAGATTTTTTCGATGCCAAAACACCAACTTTCTATGATAAAAGTACAAAACCGTTAAAAGATCCTCCATGGAGAGAGTTGAGCAACTTCGGACCATCAAAGTTCCTCGGGATACACTTTTTATTGTTCTTCTATGTCAAATTTTATGTATAAGCTTCCAAGATTATTTTGATTCAAAAACACCAACTTTCTATGAAAAATGGACAAAACCGTTAAAAGCTCCTCCAAAGAGAGAGTTGAGCATCTTCGGACCATCAAAGTTTCTCGGTGTACACTTTTTTATTTTTCTTCTATGTCAAATTTTACGAGTATAAGCTTCCTAGATTATTTCGATGCCAAAACACCAACTTTCTATGACAAACGGAAAAAACCGTTAAAAGCTCCTCCATAGAGAGAGTTGAGCAACTTCGGACCATCCAAGTTGGTCGGTGCACACTTTTCATTGTTCTTCTAATTGAAATTTTATGAGTATAGGTTTCCTAGATTATTTCGATGACAAACCTCCAACTTTCAATGATAAATGGACAAAACCGTTAAAAGCTTCTCCATAGAAAGAGTTGAGCAACTTCGGACTATCAAAGTTGCTCCGAATACACTTTTTATTTTTCTTTTATATGATATTTTACGAGTATAAGCTTCCTCGATTATTTCGATGACAAAACACTAACTTTCTATAACAAGTGGACAAAACCGTTAAAAGCTCCTTCATAGAGGGAGTTGAGCAAATTCGGAGCATCAAAGTTGCTCTGTGTACACTTTTTATTGTTCTTCTATGTAAAATTTTATGAATACAAGCTTCCAAGATTATTTCGATTCCAAAACACCAACTTTTTATGACAAATGGATAAAACCGGTAAAAGCTCCTCCATAGAGAGAGTTGAGCAACTTCGGACCATCAAAGTTGCTCTATGTACACTTTTTATTGTTCTTCTATGTCAAATTTTATGAATACAAGCTTCCAAGATTATTTCGATTCCAAAACACAAACTTTCTATGACAAATGGACCAAACCGTTAAAAGCTTCTCCATAAAGAGAGTTGAGCAACTTTAGAGCATCAAAGTTGCTATCTGTAAACTTTTTATTGTTCTTCTATGTAAAACTTTATGAATACAAGCTTCCAAGATTATTTCGATTCCAAAACACCAACTTTCTATGACAAATGTATAAAACCGTTAAAAGCTCCTCCATAGAGAGAGTTGAGCAACTTCGGAGCATCAAAGTTGGTATCTGTAAACTTTTTATTGTTCTTCTATGTAAAATTTTATTAATACAAGCTTCCAAGATTATTTCGATTCGAAAACACCAACTTTCTATGACAAATGGATAAAACCGTTAAAAGCTCCTCCATAGCGAGAGTTGAGCAACTTCAGACCATCAAAGTTGCTCTTAATACAATTTTTATTGTTCTTTTATATGATATTTTACGAGTATAAGCTTCCTCGATTATTTCGGTGACAAAACACACACTTTCTATAACAAGTGGACAAAACTGTTAAAAGCTCCTCCATAGAGGGAGTTGAGCAAATTCGGACAAGCAAAGTTGCTCGGAGTATACTTTTTACTTTTCTTCTAAATCAGATTTTACGATTATAGGCTTGCTAGATTAATTCCATTCCAAAACGCCAACTTTCTATGACAAATGGACAAAACCGTTGAAAGCTCCTACATAGAGAGAGTTGAACAAGTTCAGACCATCAAAGTTGCTCGGCGTTCACTTTTTACTATTCTTCTATGTCAAATTTTGCGAGTATAAGCTTCCTAGATTATTTCGATGGCAAAACATCAACTTTCTATGACAAATGCACAAAAGCGTTAAAAGCTCCTTCATAGAGAGAGTTGAGCATCTTCGGACCATCAAAGTTTCTCAGTGTACACTTTTTATTGTTCTTCTATGTGAAATTTTACGAGTATAAGCTTCCTAGATTATTTTGATGGCAAAACACCGACTTTCTATGAGATAAATGGACAAAACCGTCAAAAGCTCCTCTATAGAGAGAGTTGAGCAACTTCGGACCATCAAAGTTGCTCTATGTACACTTTTTATTGTTCTTCTATGTCAAATTTCATGAATACAAGCTTCCAAGATTACTTCGATTCAAAAACACAAACTTTCTATGACAAATGGACAAAACCGTTAAAAGCTCCTCCATAAAGAGAGTTGAGCAACTTCAGAGCATCAAAGTTGCTCTGTGTACACTTTTTATTGTTCTTCTATGTAAAATTTTATGAATACAAGCTTCCAAGATTATTTCGATTCCAAAACACCAACTTTCTATGACAAATGGATAAAACCGTTAAAAGCTCCTCCATAGAGAGAGTTGAGCAACTTCGGACCATCAAAGTTGCTCTATGTACACTTTTTATTGTTCTTCTATGTCAAATTTTATGAATACAAGCTTCCAAGATTATTTCGATTCCAAAACACAAACTTTCTATGACAAATGGACAAAACCGTTAAAAGCTCTTCCATAAAGAGAATTGAGCAACTTCAGAGCATCAAAGTTGCTATCTGTAAACTTTTTATTTTTCTTCTATGTAGACTTTATGAATACAAGCTTCCAAGATTATTTCGATTCCAAAACACCAACTTTCTATGACAAATGGATAAAACCGTTAAAAGCTCCTCCATAGAGAGAGTTGAGCAACTTCGGAGCATCAAAGTTGCTATCTGTAAACTTTTTATTGTTCTTCTATGTAAAATTTTATGAATACAAGCTTCCAAGATTATTTCGATTCCAAAACACCAACTTTCTATGAGAAATGGATAAAACCGTTAAAAGCTTCTCTATAGCGAGAGTTGAGCAACTTCGGACCATCAAAGTTGCTCGGGATACACTTTTTATTCTTCTTCTATGTCAAATTTTACGAGTAGAAGCTTCCAAGATTATTTCGACTCCAAAACACAAACTTTCTATGACAAATGGACAAAACCGTTATAAGCTCCTCCATAAAGAGAGTCGAGCAACTTCAGAGCATCAAAGTTGCTCTGTGTACACTTTTTATTTTTCTTCTATGTAAAATTTTATGAATACAAGCTTCCAAGATTATTTCGATTCCAAAACACCAACTTTCTATGACAAATAGATAAAACCGTTAAAAGCTCCTCCACAGAGAAAGTTGAGCAACTTCGGACCAACGAAGTTGCTCGGGATACAATTTTTATTCTTCTTCTATGTCAAATTTTATGAGTATAAGCTTCCAAGATTATTTTGATTCAAAAACACCAACTTTCTATGACAAATGGACAAAACCGTTAAATGCTCCTCCACAGAGAGAGTTGAAGAACTTTGGACCATCCAAGTTTCTCGGTGTACACTTTTTTATTGTTCTTCTATGTAAAATTTTGCGAGTACAAGCGTCCAAGATTATTTCGATTCCAAAACACCAACTTTCGATGACCAATGGACAAAACCGTTAAAAGCTTCTCCATAGAGAGAGTTGAGCATCTTCAGAGCATCAAAGTTGCTCTGTGTACAGTTTTTATTGTTCTTCTATGTCGAATTTTACGAATATAAGCTTCGTAGATTATTTCGATGTCAAAACACCAACTTTCTATGAAAAATGGACTAAACCGTTGAAAGCTCCTAGATAGAGAGAGTTGAACAAGTTCGGACCATCAAAGTTGCTCGGGGTACACTTTTTACTATTCTTCTATGTCAAATTTTACGAGTATAAGCTTCCTAAATTATTTCGATGACAAAACACCAACTTTCTGTGAGACAAATGGACAAAACCGTTAAAGCTCCTACATAGAGAGAGTTGAACAAGTTCAGACCATCAAAGTTGCTCGGCGTACACTTTTTACTATTCTTCTATGTCAAATTTTACGAGTATAAGCTTCCTAAATTATTTCGATGACAAAACACCAACTTTCTGTGAGACAAATGGACAAAACCGTTAAAAGCTCCAACATAGAGAGAGTTGAACAAGTTCCGACCATCAAAGTTGCTCGCTGTACAACTTTTATTGTTCTTTTATATGAAATTTTATGAGTATAAGCTTCCTCGATTATTTCGATCCCAAAACACCAACTTTCTACGACATATGGACAAAACCGTTAAAAGCTCCTCCATAGATAGAGTTGAGCAACGACGGACCATCAAAGTTGCTCTATGTACACTTTTTGTTGTTCTTCTATGTAAAATTTTATGAATACAAGCTTCCAAGATTATTTCGATTCCAAAACACCAACTTTCTTTGACAAATGGCAAAAACCGTTAAAAGCTCCTCCATAGAGAGAGTTGAGCAACTTCGGACTATCAAATTTTCTCGACGTACACTTTTTATTGTTCTTCTATGTCAAATATTATGAGTATAAGCTTTCGAGATTTTTTCGATGCCAAAACACCAACTTTCTATGATAAATGTACAAAACCGTTAAAAGATCTTCCATAGAGAGAGTTGAGCAACTTCGGACCATCAAAGTTGCTCGGGATACACTTTTTATTGTTCTTCTATGTCAAATTTTATGTATAAGCTTCCAAGATTATTTTGATTCAAAAACACCAACTTTCTATGAAAAATGGACAAAACCGTTAAAAGCTCCTCCAAAGAGAGAGTTGAGCATCTTCGGACCATCAAAGTTTCTCGTTTTACACTTTTTTATTTTTCTTCTATGTCAAATTTTACGAGTATAAGCTTCCTAGATTATTTCGATGCCAAAACACCAACTTTCTATGACAAACGGACAAAACCGTTAAAAGCTCCTCCATAGAGAGAGTTGAGCAACTTCGGACCATCCAAGTTGGTCGGTGCACACTTTTCATTGTTCTTCTAATTGAAATTTTATGAGTATAAGTTTCCTAGATTATTTCGATGACAAACCTCCAACTTTCAATAATAAATGGACAAAACCGTTAAAAGCTTCTCCATAGAGAGAGTTGAGCAACTTCGGACCATCAAAGTTGCTCGGAATACACTTTTTATTCTTCTTTTATATGATATTTTACGAGTATAAGCTTCCTCAATTATTTCGATGACAAAACAATAACTTTCTATAACAAGTGGACAAAACCGTTAAAAGCTCCTCCATAGAGGGAGTTGAGCAAATTCAGAGCATCAAAGTTGCTCTGTGTACACTTTTTATTGTTCTTCTATGTAAAATTTTATGAATACAAGCTTCCAAGATTATTTCGATTCCAAAACACCAACTTTCTATGACAAATGGATAAAACCGTTAAAAGCTCCTCCATAGAGAGAGTTGAGCAACTTCGGACCATCAAAGTTGCTCTATATACACTTTTTATTGTTCTTCTATGTCAAATTTTATGAATACAAACTTCCAAGATTATTTCGATTCCAAAACACAAACTTTCTATGACAAATGGACAAAACCGTTAAAAGCTCCTCCATAAAGAGAGTTGAGCAACTTTAGAGCATCAAAGTTGCTATCTGTAAACTTTTTATTAATCTTCTATGTAAAAATTTATGAATACAAGCTTCCAAGATTATTTTGATTCCAAAACACCAACTTTCTATGACAAATGGACAAAACCGTTAAAAGCTCCTCCATAAAGAGAGTTGAGCAACTTCAGAGCATCAAAGTTGCTCTGTGTACAGTTTTTATTGTTCTTCTATGTCGAATTTTACGAATATAAGCTTCGTAGATTATTTCGATGTCAAAACACCAACTTTCTATGAAAAATGGACTAAACCGTTGAAAGCTCCTAGATAGAGAGAGTTGAACAAGTTTGGACCATCAAAGTTGCTCGGGGTACACTTTTTACTATTCTTCTATGTCAAATTTTACGAGTATAAGCTTCCTAAATTATTTCGATGACAAAACACCAACTTTCTGTGAGACAAATGGACAAAACCGTTGAAAGCTCTTACATAGAGAGAGTTGAACAAGTTCAGACCATCAAAGTTGCTCGGCGTACACTTTTTACTATTCTTCTATGTCAAATTTTACGAGTATAAGCTTCCTAAATTATTTCGATGACAAAACACCAACTTTCTGTGAGACAAATGGACAAAACCGTTAAAAGCTCCAACATAGAGAGAGTTGAACAAGTTCCGACCATCAAAGTTGCTCGCTGTACAACTTTTATTGTTCTTTTATATGAAATTTTATGAGTATAAGCTTCCTCGATTATTTCGATCCCAAAACACCAACTTTCTACGACATATGGACAAAACCGTTAAAAGCTCCTCCATAGATAGAGTTGAGCAACGACGGACCATCAAAGTTGCTCTATGTACAATTTTTATTGTTCTTCTATGTAAAATTTTATGAATACAAGCTTCCAAGATTATTTCGATTCCAAAACACCAACTTTCTTTGACAAATGGCAAAAACCGTTAAAAGCTCCTCCATAGAGAGAGTTGAGCAACTTCGGACCATCAAATTTTCTCGACGTACACTTTTTATTGTTCTTCTATGTCAAATATTATGAGTATAAGCTTCCGAGATTTTTTCGATGCCAAAACACCAACTTTCTATGATAAATGTACAAAACCGTTAAAAGATCTTCCATAGAGAGAGTTGAGCAACTTCGGACCATCAAAGTTGCTCGGGATACACTTTTTATTGTTCTTCTATGTCAAATTTTATGTATAAGCTTCCAAGATTATTTTGATTCAAAAACACCAACTTTCTATGAAAAATGGACAAAACCGTTAAAAGCTCCTCCAAAGAGAGAGTTGAGCATCTTCGGACCATCAAAGTTTCTCGTTGTACACTTTTTTATTTTTCTTCTATGTCAAATTTTACGAGTATAAGCTTCCTAGATTATTTCGATGCCAAAACACCAACTTTCTATGACAAACGGACAAAACCGTTAAAAGCTCCTCCATAGAGAGAGTTGAGCAACTTCGGACCATCCAAGTTGGTCGGTGCACACTTTTCATTGTTCTTCTAATTGAAATTTTATGAGTATAAGTTTCCTAGATTATTTCGATGACAAACCTCCAACTTTAAATAATAAATGGACAAAACCGTTAAAAGCTTCTCCATAGAGAGAGTTGAGCAACTTCGGACCATCAAAGTTGCTCCGAATACACTTTTTATTCTTCTTTTATATGATATTTTACGAGTATAAGCTTCCTCGATTATTTCGATGACAAAACAATAACTTTCTATAACAAGTGGACAAAACCGTTAAAAGCTCCTCCATAGAGGGAGTTGAGCAAATTCGGAGCATCAAAGTTGCTCTGTGTACACTTTTTATTGTTCTTCTATGTAAAATTTTATGAATACAAGCTTCCAAGATTATTTCGATTCCAAAACACCAACTTTCTATGACAAATGGATAAAACCGTTAAAAGCTCCTCCATAGAGAGAGTTGAGCAACTTCGGACCATCAAAGTTGCTCTATATATACTTTTTATTGTTCTTCTATGTCAAATTTTATGAATACAAACTTCCAAGATTATTTCGATTCCAAAACACAAACTTTCTATGACAAATGGACAAAACCGTTAAAAGCTCCTCCATAAAGAGAGTTGAGCAACTTTAGAGCATCAAAGTTGCTATCTGTAAACTTTTTATTAATCTTCTATGTAAAAATTTATGAATACAAGCTTCCAAGATTATTTTGATTCCAAACACCAACTTTCTATGACAAATGGACAAAACCGTTAAAAGCTCCTCCATAAAGAGAGTTGAGCAACTTCAGAGCATCAAAGTTGCTCTGTGTACACTTTTTATTGTTCTTCTATGTCAAATTTCATGAATACAAGCTTCCAAGATTATTTCGATTCCAAAACACAAACTTTCTATGACAAATGGACAAAACCGTTAAAAGTTCCTCCATAAAGAGAATTGAACAACTTCAGAGCATCAATATTGCTATCTGTAAACTTTTTATTGTTCTTCTATGTAAACTTTATGAATACAAGCTTCCAAGATTATTTCGACTCCAAAACACAAACTTTCTATGACAAATGGACAAAACCGTTATAAGCTCCTCCATAAAGAGAGTTGAGCAACTTCAGAGCATCAAAGTTGCTCTGTGTACACTTTTTATTTTTCTTCTATGTAAAATTTTATGAATACAAGCTTCCAAGATTATTTCGATTCCAAAACACCAACTTTCTATGACAAATGGATAAAACCGTTAAAAGCTCCTCCATAGAGAAAGTTGAGCAACTTCGGACCATCGAAGTTGCTCGGGATATAATTTTTATTCTTCTTCTATGTCAAATTTTATGATTATAAGCTTCCAAGATTATTTTGATTCAAAAACACCAACTTTCTATGACAAATGGACAAAACCGTTAAAAGCTCCTCCACAGAGAGAGTTGAAGAACTGCAGACCATCCAAGTTTCTCGGTGTACACTTTTTTATTGTTCTTCTATGTAAAATTTTGCGAGTACAAGCTTCCAAGATTATTTCGATTCCAAAACACCAACTTTCGATGACAAATGGACAAAACCGTTAAAAGCTTCTCCATAGAGAGAGTTGAGCAACTTCAGAGCATCAAAGTTGCTCTGTGTACAGTTTTTATTGTTCTTCTATGTCGAATTTTACGAATATAAGCTTCGTAGATTATTTCGATGTCAAAACACCAACTTTCTATGAAAAATGGACTAAACCATTAAAAGCTCCTAGATATAGAGAGTTGAACAAGTTCGGACCATCAAAGTTGCTCGGGGTACACTTTTTACTATTCTTCTATGTCAAATTTTACGAGTATAAGCTTCTTAAATTATTTCGATGACAAAACACCAACTTTCTGTGAGACAAATGGACAAAACCGTTGAAAGCTCCTACATAGAGAGAGTTGAACAAGTTCAGACCATCAAAGTTGCTCGGCGTACACTTTTTACTATTCCTCTATGTCAAATTTTACGAGTATAAGCTTCCTAAATTATTTCGATGACAAAACACCAACTTTCTGTGAGACAAATGGACAAAACCGTTAAAAGCTCCAACATAGAGAGTGTTGAACAAGTTCCGACCATCAAAGTTGCTCGCTGTACACCTTTTATTGTTCTTTTATATGAAATTTTATGAGTATAAGCTTCCTCGATTATTTCGATCCCAAAACACCAACTTTCTGCGACATATGGACAAAACCGTTAAAAGCTCCTCCATAGAGAGAGTTGAGCAACGACGGACCATCAAAGTTGCTCTATGTACACTTTTTATTGTTCTTCTATGTAAAATTTTATATATACAAGCTTCCAAGATTATTTCGATTCCAAAACACCAACTTTCTTTGACAAATGGCGAAAACCGTTAAAAGCTCCTCCATAGAGAGAGTTGAGCAACTTCGGACCATCAAATTTTCTCGATGTACACTTTTTATTGTTCTTCTATGTCAAATATTATGAGTATAAGCTTCCGAGATTTTTTCGATGCCAAAACACCAACTTTCTATGATAAATGTACAAAACCGTTAAAAGATCCTCCATAGAGGGAGTTGAGCAACTTCGGACCATCAAAGTTGCTCGGGATACACTTTTTATTGTTCTTCTATGTCAAATTTTATGTATAAGCTTCCAAGATTATTTTGATTCAAAAACACCAACTTTCTATGAAAAATGGACAAAACCGTTAAAAGCTCCTCCAAAGAGAGAGTTGAGCATCTTCGGACCATCAAAGTTTCTCGGTGTACACTTTTTTATTTTTCTTCTATGTCAAATTTTACGAGTATAAGCTTCCTAGATTATTTCGATGCCAAAACACCAACTTTCTATGACAAATGGACAAAACCGTCAAAAGCTCCTCCATAGAGAGAGTTGAGCAACTTCGGACCATCAAAGTTGCTCTATGTACACTTTTTATTGTTCTTCTATGTCAAATTTCATGAATACAAGCTTCCAAGATTATTTCGATTCAAAAACACAAACTTTCTATGACAAAAGGACAAAACCGTTAAAAGCTCCTCCATAAAGAGAGTTGAGCAACTTCAGAGCATCAAAGTTGCTCTGTGTACACTTTTTATTGTTCTTCTATGTAAAATTTTATGAATACAAGCTTCCAAGATTATTTCGATTCCAAAATACCAACTTTTTATGACAAATGGATAAAACCGTTAAAAGCTCCTCCATAGAGAGAGTTGAGCAACTTCGGACCATCAAAGTTGCTCTATGTACACTTTTTATTGTTCTTCTACGTCAAATTTTATGAATACAAGCTTCCAAGATTATTTCGATTCCAAAACACAAACTTTCTATGACAAATGGACAAAACCGTTAAAAGCTCCTCCATAAAGAGAATTGAGCAACTTCAGAGCATCAAAGTTGCTATCTGTAAACTTTTTATTGTTCTTCTATGTAAAACTTTATGAATACAAGCTTCCAAGATTATTTCGATTCCAAAACACCAACTTTCTATGACAAATGGATAAAACCGTTAAAAGCTCCTCCATAGAGAGAGTTGAGTAACTTCGGAGCATCAAAGTTGCTATCTGAAAACTTTTTATTGTTCTTCTATGTAAAATTTTATGAATACAAGCTTCCAAGATTATTTCGATTCCAAAACACCAACTTTCTATGACAAATGGATAAAACCGTTAAAAGCTTCTCCATAGCGAGAGTTGAGCAACTTCGGACCATCAAAGTTGCTCGGGATACACTTTATATTCTTCTTCTATGTCAAATTTTACGAGTAGAACCTTCCAAGATTATTTCGACTTCAAAACACAAACTTTCTATGACAAATGGACAAAACCGTTAAAAGCTCCTCCATAAAGAGAGTTGAGCAACTTCAGAGCATCAAAGTTGCTCTTTGTACACTTTTTATTTTTCTTCTATGTAAAATTTTATGAATACAAGCTTCCAAGATTATTTCGATTCCAAAACACCAACTTTCTATGACAAATGGATAAAATCGTTAAAAGCTTCTCCATAGCGAGAGTTGAGCTACTTCGGACCATCAAAGTTGCTCTATGTACACTTTTTATTTTTCTTCTGTGTCAAATTTTATGAATACAAGATTCCAAGATTATTTCGATTCCAAAACACAAACTTTATATGACAAATGGACAAAACCGTTAAAAGCTCCTCCATAAAGAGAGTTGAGCAACTTCAGAGCATCAAAGTTGCTATCTGTAAACTTTTTATTGTTCTTCTATGTAAAACTTTATGAATACAAGCTTCCAAGATTATTTCGATTCCAAAACACCAACTTTCTATGACAAATGGATAAAACCGTTAAAAGCACCTCCATAGAGAGAGTTGAGCAACTTTGGAGCATCAAAGTTGCTATCTGTAAACTTATTATTGTTCTTCTATGTAAAATTTTATGAATACAAGCTTCCAAGATTATTTCGATTCCAAAACACCAACTTTCTATGACAAATGGATAAAACCGTTAAAAGCTTCCCACAGCGAGAGTTGAGCAACTTTGGACCATCAAAGTTGCTCAGGATACACTTTTTATTCTTCTTCTATGTCAAATTTTACGATTAGAATCTTCCAAGATTATTTCGACTCCAAAACACAAACTTTCTATGACAAATGGACAAAACCGTTAAAAGCTCTTCCATAAAGAGAGTTGAGCAACTTCAGAGCATCAAAGTTGCTCTGTGTACAATTTTTGTTTTTCTTCTATGTAAAATTTTATGAATACAAGCTTCTAAGATTATTTCGATTCCAAAACACCAACTTTCTATGAAAAATGGATAAAACCGTTAAAAGCTCCTCCATAGAGAGAGTTGAGCAACTTCGGACCATCAAAGTTGCTTGGGATACAATTTTTATTCTTCTTCTATGTCAAATTTTATGAGTATAAGCTTCCAAGATTATTTTGATTCAAAAACACCAACTTTCTGTGACAAATGGACAAAACCGTTAAAAGCTCATCCACAGAGAGAGTTGAAGAACTGCAGACCATCCAAGTTTCTCGGTGTACACTTTTTTATTGTTCTTCTATGTCAAATTTTGCGAATACAAGCTTCCAAGATTATTTCGATTCCAAAACACCAACTTTCTATGACAAATGGACAAAACCGTTAAAAGCTCCTCCATAGAGAGAGTTGAGCAACTTCAGAGCATCAAAGTTGCTCTGTGTACAGTTTTTATTGTTCTTCTATGTCGAATTTTACGAATATAAGCTTCGTAGATTATTTCGATGCCAAAACACCAACTTTCTATGAAAAATGGACAAAACCGTTGAAAGCTTCTAGATAGAGAGAGTTGAACAAGTTCGGACCATCAAAGTTGCTCGGCGTACACTTTTTACTATTCTTCTATGTCAAATTTTACGAGTATAAGCTTCCTAAATTATTTCGATGACAAAACACCAACTTTCTGTGAGACAAATGGTTACAACCGTTGAAAGCTCCTACATAGAGAGAGTTGAACAAGTTCGGACCATCAAAGTTGCTCGGCGTACACTTTTTACTATTCTTTTATGTCAAATTTTACGAGTATAAGCTTCCTAAATTATTTCGATGACAAAACACCAACTTTCTGTGAGACAAATGGACAAAACCGTTGAAAGCTCCTACATAGAGAGAGTTGAACAAGTTCGGACCATCAAAGTTGCTCGGCGTACACCTTTTACTATTCTTCTATGTCAAAATTTACGAGTATAAGCTTCCTAAATTATTTCGATGACAAAACACCAACTTTCTGTGAGGCAAATGGACAAAACCGTTGAAAGCTCCTACATAGAGAGAGTTGAACAAGTTCGGACCATCAAAGTTGCTCGGCGTACACTTTTTACTATTCTTCTATGTCAAATTTTACGAGTATAAGCTTCCTAAATTATTTCGATGACAAAACACCGACTTTCTGTGAGACAAATGGACAAAACCGTTGAAAGCTCCAACATAGAGAAAGTTGAACAAGTTCTGACCATCAAAGTTGCTCGCTGTACACCTTTTATTGTTCTTTTATATGAAATTTTATGAGTATAAGCTTCCTCGCTAATTTCGATCTCAAAACACCAACTTTCTACGACATATGGACAAAACCGTTAAAAGCTCCCCCATAGAGAGAGTTGAGCAACGACGGACCATCAAAGTTGCTCTATGTACAGTTTTTATTGTTCTTCTATGTAAAATTTTATGAATACAAGCTTCCAAAATTATTTCGATTCCAAAACACCAACTTTCTTTGACAAATGGCGAAAACCGTTAAAAGCTCCTCCATAGAGAGAGTTGAGCAACTTCGGACCATCAAAGTTTCTCGATGTACACTTTTTATTGTTCTTCTATGTCAAATATTATGAGTATAAGCTTCCGAGATTTTTTCGATGCCAAAACACCAACTTTCTATGATAAATGTACAAAACCGTTAAAAGGTCCTCCATAGAGAGAGTTGAGCAACTTCGGACCATCAAAGTTGCTCGGGATACACTTTTTATTGTTCTTCTATGTCAAATTTTATGTATAAGCTTCCAAGATTATTTTGATTCAAAAACACCAACTTTCTATGAAAAATGGACAAAACCGTTAAAAGCTCCTCCAAAGAGAGAGTTGAGCATCTTCGGACTATCAAAGTTTCTCGGTGTACACATTTTTATTTTTCTTCTATGTCAAATTTTACGAGTATGAGCTTCCTATATTATTTCGATGCTAAAACACCAACTTTCTATGACAAACGGACAAAACCGTTAAAAGTTTCTCCATAAAGAGAGTTGAGCAACTTCGGACCATCCAAGTTGGTCGGTGCACACTTTTCATTGTTCTTCTAATTGAAATTTTATGAGTATAAGTTTCCTAGATTATTTCGATGACAAACCTCCAACTTTCAATGATAAATGGACAAAACCGTTAAAAGCTTCTCCGTAGAGAGAGTTGAGCAAGTTCGAACACCCAAATTTGCTCGGCGTACACTTTTTACAATTTTTTCTATGTCAAATTTTATGAATATAGGCTTCCTAGATTATTTCGATGCCAAAACACCAACTTTCTATAACAAATGGACAAAACCGTTAAAAGCTACTTCAAAGAGAGAGTGGAGCAAGTTCGGACCATCAAAGTCGCTCGGGATACACTTTTTATTGTTCTTCTATGCCATATTTTTCGAGTATAAGCATCCTAGATTATTTCGATGGCAAAACCCCGACTTTCTGTGAGATAAATGAACAAAACCGTCAAAAGCTCCTCCATAGAGAGAGTTGAGCAACTTCGGACCATCAAAGTTGCTCTATGTACACTTTTTATTGTTCTTCTATGTCAAATTTCATGAATACAAGCTTCCAAGATTATTTCGATTCAAAAACACAAACTTTCTATGACAAATGGACAAAACCGTTAAAAGCTCCTCCATAAAGAGAGTTGAGCAACTTCAGAGCATCAAAGTTGCTCTGTGTACACTTTTTATTTTTCTTCTATGTGAAATTTTATGAATACAAGCTTCCAAGATTATTTCGATTCCAAAACACCAACTTTCTATGACAAATGGATAAAACCGTTAAAAGCTCCTCCATAGAGAGAGTTGAGCAACTTCGGACCATCAAAGTTGCTCTATGTACACTTTTTATTGTTCTTCTATGTCCAATTTTATGAATACAAGCTTTCAAGATTATTTCGATTCCAAAACACAAACTTTCTATGACAAATGGACAAAACCGTTAAAAGCTCCTCCATAAAGAGAGTTGAGCAACTTCAGAGCATCAAAGTTGCTATCTGTAAACTTTTTATTGTTCTTCTATGTAAAACTTTATGAATACAAGCTTCCAAGATTATTTCGATTCCAAAACATCAACTTTCTATGACAAATGGATAAAACCGTTAAAAGCTCCTCCATAGAGAGAGTTGAGCAACTTCGGAGCATCAAAGTTGCTATCTGTAAACTTTTTATTGTTATTCTATGTAAAATTTTATGAATACAAGCTTCCAAGATTATTTCGATTCCAAAACACCAACTTTCTATGACAAATGGACAAAACCGTTAAAAGCTTCCCATAGCGAGAGTTGAGCAACTTCGGACCATCAAAGTTGCTCGGGATACACTTTTTATTCTTCTTCTATGTCAAATTTTACGATTAGAAGCTTCCAAGATTATTTCGACTCCAAAACACAAACTTTCTATGACAAATGGACAAAACCGTTAAAAGCTCCTCCATAAAAAGAGTTGAGCAACTTCAGAGCATCAAAGTTGCTCTGTGTACAATTTTTGTTTTTCTTCTATGTAAAATTTTATGAATACAAGCTTCGGAGATTATTTCGATTCCAAAACACCAACTTTCTAGGACAAATGGATAAAACCGTTAAAAGCTCCTCCATAGAGAGAGTTGAGCAACTTCGGACCATCAAAGTTGCTCGGGATACAATTTTTATTCTTCTTCTATGTCAAATTTTATGAGTATAAGCTTCCAAGATTATTTTGATTCAAAAACACCAACTTTCTGTGAAAAATGGACAAAACCGTTAAAAGCTCCTCCACAGAGAGAGTTGAAGAACTGCGGACCATCCAAGTTTCTCGGTGTACGTTTTTTTATTGTTCTTCTATGTCAAATTTTGCGAGTACAAGCTTCCAAGATTATTTCGATTCCAAAACACCAACTTTCTATGACAAATGGACAAAACCGTTAAAAGCTCCTCCATAGAGAGAGTTGAGCAACTTCAGAGCATCAAAGTTGCTCTGTGTACAGTTTTTATTGTTCTTCTATGTCGAATTTTACGAATATAAGCTTCGTAGATTATTTCAATGCCAAAACACCAACTTTCTATGAAAAATGGATAAAACCGTTGAAAGCTCTAACATAGAGAGAGTTGAACAAGTTCCGACCATCAAAGTTGCTCGCTGTACAACTTTTATTGTTCTTTTATATGAAATTTTATGAGTATAAGCTTCCTCGATTATTTCGATCCAAAAACACCAACTTTCTACGACATATGGACAGAACCGTTAAAAGCTCCTCCATAGAGAGAGTTGAGCAACGACGGACCATCAAAGTTGCTCTATGTACACTTTTTATTGTTCTTCTATGTAAAATTTTATGAATACAAGCTTCCAAGATTATTTCGATTCCAAAACACCAACTTTCTTTGACAAATGGTGAAAACCGTTAAAAGCTCCTCCATAGAGAGAGTTGAGCAACTTCGGACCATCAAAGTTTCTCGATGTACACTTTTTATTGTTCTTCTATGTCAAATATTATGAGTATAAGCTTCCGAGATTTTTTCGATGCCAAAACACCCACTTTCTATGATAAATGTACAAAACCGTTAAAAGATCCTCCATAGAGAGAGTTGAGCAACTTCGGACCATCAAAGTTGCTTGGGATACACTTTTTATTGTTCTTCTATGTCAAATTTTATGTATAAGCTTCCGAGATTATTTTGATTCAAAAACACCAACTTTCTATGAAAAATGGACAAAACCGTTAAAAGCTCCTCCAAAGAGAGAGTTGAGCATCTTCGGTCCATCAAAGTTTCTCGGTGTACACTTTTTTATTTTTCTTCTATGTTAAATTTTACGAGTATAAGCTTCCTAGATTTTTTCGATGCCAAAACACCAACTTTCTATGACAAACGGACAAAATCGTTAAAAGCTCCTCCATAGAGAGAGTTGAGCAACTTCGGACCATCGAAGTTGGTCGGTGCACACTTTTCATTGTTCTTCTAATTGAAATTTTATGAGTATAAGTTTCCTAGATTATTTCGATGACAAACCTCCAACTTTCAATGATAAATGGACAAAACCGTTAAAAGCTCCTCCATAGAGAGAGCTGAGCAAGTTCGAACACCCAAATTTGCTCGGCGTACACTTTTTATAATTCTTCTATGTCAAATTTTACGAGTATAGGCTTCCTAGATTATTTCGATACCAAAACACCAACTTTCTATAACAAATGGTCAAAACCGTTAAAAGCTACTCCATAGAGAGAGTTGAGCAAGTTCGAACCATAAAAGTTGTTCGACGTGCACTTTTTACGATTCTTCTATGTCAAATTTTACGAGTATAGGCTTCCTAGATTATTTCGATGACAAAACACCAACTTTCTATAACAAATGGACAAAACCGCTAAAAGCTCCTTCATAGAGAGAGTTGAGCAACTTCGGACCATCAAAGTCGCTCGGGATACACTTTTTATTGTTCTTCTATGTCACACTTTTCGAGTATAAGCTTCCTAGATTATTTTGATGCCAAAACACCAACTTTCTATAACAAATGGACAAAACCGTTAAAAGCTCTTCCACAGAGAGAGTTGAGCATCTTTGGACCATCAAACTTGCTCAGGACTCATTTTTTATTGTCCTTCTATGTAACATTTTATGAGTACAAGCTTCCCAGATTATTTCAATACCCAAAACACAAACTTTCCACGTCAAATGGATAAAACCGTTAAAAACTCCACCATAATGAGAGTTGAGCAACTTCAGAGCATCAAAGTTGCTCTGTTTACACTTTTTATTGTTCTTCTATGTCATATTTTATGAATACAAGCTTCCAAGACTATTTCGATTCAAAAACACCAACTTTCTATGATAAATGTACAAAACTGTTAAAAGATCCTCCATAGAGAGAGTTGAGCAACTTCGGACCATCAAAGTTGCTCGGGATACAGTTTTTATTGTTCTTCTATGTCAAATTTTATGAGTATAAGCTTCCAAGATTATTTTGATTCAAAAACACCAACTTTCTATGACAAATGGACAAAACCGTTAAAAGCTCCTCCACAGAGAGAGTTGAAGAACTTCGGACCATCCAAGTTTCTCGGTGTACACTTTTTTATTGTTCTTCTATGTCAAATTTTACAAGTATAAGTTTCCTTAGATTATTTCGATGACAAACCACCAACTTTCAATGATAAATGGACAAAACCGTTAAAAGCTCCTCCATAGAGAGAGTTGAGCAAGTTCGAACACCCAAATTTGCTCGGCGTACACTTTTTACGATTCTTCTATGTCAAATTTTATGAGTATAATAAGCTTCCTAGATTATTCCGTTGGCATAACATCAACTTTCTAGGACCAATGGACAAAAGCTTTAAAAGCTCCTTCATAGAGAGAGTTGAGCATCTTCGGACCATCAAAGTTTCTTGGTGTACACTTTTTCTTGTTCTTCTATGTGAAATTTTACGAGTATAAGCTTCCTAGATTCTTTCGATGACAAAACACCAACTTTCTATGAGACAAATGAACAAAACTGTTAAAGGCTCCTCCAAAGAGAGTGATGAGCAACTTCGGACCATCAAAGTTGCTCTATGTACACTTTTTATTTTTCTTCTATGTCAAATTTAATGAATACAAGCTTCCAAGATTATTTCGATTCCAAAACATCAACTTTCTATGACAAATGGACAAAACCGTTAAAAGCTCCTCCATAAAGAGAGTTGAGCAACTTCAGAGCATCAAAGTTGCTCTGTGTACAGTTTTTATTGTTCTTCTATGTCAAATTTTACGAATATAAGCTTCGTAGATTATTTCAATGCCAAAACACCAACTTTCTATGAAAAATGGACAAAACCGTTGAAAGCTCCTACATAGAGAGAGTTGAGCAAGTTCGGACCATCAAAGTTGCTCGGCGTACACTTTTTACTATTCTTCTATGTCAAATTTTACGAGTATAAGCTTCCTAGATTATTTCGATGGCAAAACATCAACTTTCTATGACAAATGGACAAAAACGTTAAAAGCTTCTTCATAGAGAGAGTTGATCATCTTCGGACCATCAAAGTTTCTCGGTGTACACTTTTTACTGTTCTCTATGTGAAATTTTACGAGTATAAGCTTCCTAGATTATTTCGATGACAAAACACCAACTCTCTGTGAGACAAATGGACAAATCCGTTAAAAGCTCCTCCATAGAGAGAGTTGAGCAACTTCGGACCATCAAAGTTTCAAAGTTGCTCGGGATACTGATAAGTGCCAGAATATACGTTTTTAAAGTGATAAAATACTACCAAAGCAATGCCATGAAATTGTGCTTAAAAGCTGAATTTTCAAGATTATTGTACTTAAGATCTTCTTGGATGTTTTGTAGGTTCAGAGGTAGTAAGAGCTGTCAGAATGAGATTTGATCTTCAGAAAATTTTTAGAGGACACTTCAAGCTTTGCAGGAAGTGCTGGTTCACAAAAATCAGAGTTTGTTTGGGCCTCTAAAGGTTGCCTCAAATCAGAGTCCGAAGCAGAATTTCTGTTTGCCGACCAGACCTTTAGAAGTCCATAACGTGAGTGTTTGTTGTCCAAATTGAGTGATTCAAAAGCCCATAATTATCTACACATTTGTATATACAATATTTATGAAGGGTTGGAGTTCATAATAGGCTTTGTTTAGGCCTAGAATGCAGTTACAAGATTAGTGTGTAATTGGAAGTTGATGTCATTGATGATACCATTTCCATTCAAAGAGTGGACAATCCACCACACGAATTTGATCGAAAATCCACCACCAAAAGATGGCACTAACTCCTCAACTATGTGCTCATTTTCTCTATAAATAGAGAGGAGAAGGAGTAGAAGAGGGAGCTAGGAGAAGGAGTGGAAGCAAAAAGAGGAGAAGAAAAAGAAGAAAACAAGGCTTGTGTTTGTAATTATGTTTTTATGTTTCATGTTTTATTTGGTTATGTATAACTAAACTCTTGTTAGTTAGGGCTTGTCTTGAAGCCCTAAGCATGCTTTCAATTTTATATGTTGTGTGGATTTCAATTTCTACAAGCATGATGATTTTGATTTTTCCATGTTATGTGAGTTCTAGTATTGTGTTTCTTTGAGTAGCTAACTTTGAAACATGTATTAGAATTAATTGTTGTAGAACATGGTCAATTGCCTTGTTGAATATGTTCTTTCTTGCAACATATAATTCAGTTGAAAATGAATTATGAAAAATCAATTCTTGAATACCTAAGTACAAATGCCATGTATTAGGATTCTTGTGACATTCATATTCTCTTTGCTCTTATTGGATTCTTGATTGTTGATTGTTGGTTTTTAATCTAATTGACAATTGTGAGATATGTTTGTTGTTAATGGACTGTCTTATATAAGTGGGATAAGAAGTCTATTCATATGTGGATAGCTACATAAGAGTTATATTGGAAGTTAAACATGTAACTACCATGGATTATCTTTGATTATTTTTATATTATCTCAAAAGGTCTTTGTGTTTGATTCAAACTGCTTGTTTAGAGTTGTGTTCTTTTCAGGTGATAAGCTTCCTTGTGTGAAAAGAAGTCTATTGATACAAGGCACACGTTTGACATAAATAGGCCATGCAAGCTAGTTTTGGGTGACCACCGAAACTATCTTTGAGAGAGTCTTGAGCGTGTATTGGGTTTTTTGGAGAAGCAAATCACTTATTATTTCATGTGTGATCTTGAGTGTTTAAATGAGTGATTTGTAGTGAGGATATTTGTATTGGTGATTATCATTTGAGAGTTTCTTATTTGTTAAGACTCTTGAGGGATTCGAGAGTGGACTCTACCTTGTTGAGGTTGAGAAGAGGTTGAAGCAATACACTGAATGGGAGAGATGAGCGATGTCTTTAGTTCTAAGATAGGGTTGTAACTCCTGATTCATTTTAGTGGATTGTTTCTCAAGGTTAGTCGCTCATAGACTCGAGGTTTTTCCCAGGTTGGGTTTTCCTCGTAAAATTCTTGGTGTTTGATTTTCGTTTATTTTTCCGCAATTTTAATTTCCATATTTGTTGGCTAACGATCTTGGTGAGAAACACCGACTTTCAATTGGTATCGGAGGAGGTGTCAACTATGGAATCTATATCAACGAATCAAATACCACAATTTGATGGGTCCAATTATTCATACTGGAAGGCACGCATGAGAGCGTATTTGAAATCTATTGATGAATTATTGTTTCTAATGAAAATTTTTAAGAAATTCATGAAGGACAGGAATCCAGATCAACTCTTGAAAGAGGAGTGCTTATCTTACAAACCCAAGAAGAAAAGCAAAGAGTCTAACTCCACTCAATGTTTCAAATGCAAAGGATTTGGACACTTTGCTCAAGAGTGTGCCAATTGGAAAAAGAAGCCAAAAGCATACAACGATAGAGAAGAAGAATCTGATGCTGAATCTGAAGATGAAGAGAAGGAAACTCCAGTAGCCCTTCCGGTAATCTTTAGTGACCAAAAGTCCAGGGAAAGCTCAACATATGATAGTGATTCTGAATTTGATATATGTGAGCTTCAAGTAGCCTACAACAATCTTTTTGAGGAATGTGTCAAGAGCAAGAAAGAAAAACTGAAACTTGTTAAAGAAAATGAAATTCTTACTCAAGATTTGAATGAAGCGAAAGCAAAAATCAAGGAATTACAAGAGAAAATCCTAGATCTTGAAGCACTCTGCCCAGTTGAGGTAACTTCTGATGTAACCTACCTCGCTGAGGCAGAAAAGAAAAGAGAACACATGCTAAAGAATGTATGTTCAGATATTGACAAGTTTAAGTCAGGATCTTACAGATTGCAGGATATTCTTGATAAGCAAAGGATGAGCAAGGAAACTTGTGGCTTAGGATACGAAAAAGGTGAGTGTTCGAAATCTGGTTCACATACATGTCTTCCTAAAAGTTTTGTGCAGTTTGTGCCTTCTTCATCCTAAACTTTAGAACAAGAAGTGAAAAGATCTACCATTCCAAACAAGGTAAATATACAAGGTAATAGATCTTCTTCTTCATATCAAAAGCATGAAACTTCATATAAATTTGGTAGAACTGCTCAACCATTTTTCAAGCAACCATTTGTTGGAAGGCAAAATACTCAAAAGTATAGTAAAGGTAAGTTTGTTCCCATCTGTCATCATTGTGGAATTAGGGGCCATATAAGACCTTATTGTCATAAGTTATATGGAATGCCTAAATCATATTTTTCCAGGAAGACTAACTTTGAAAATGTGCAGAAAAAGTTTCTTCAAAATAGGTTTAAAAATCTTGCTGGAAAACAATGTGATGCTCGTGAGAAATCACATGATATGAGACAACGTCTAAAATTATCTCAAACAAAGAAAGTTTGGGTCAAGAAATCTGATTTGAGAGCTTTAAGTGCTGTAAAAGAAAAATCTGCAAGTGCATATCACAGTAAGGTAGCCTCCAGGCAACTTACTTCATTGAGGCAGCAGCAAGCAGATGCAACTGAGGTAACTTGCAGCAAGCCTATTTCACCAAGACAATGGCAATCAGATACACGCGAGGTAACCTACAGCGAGCCTACTTCAAATACTCTTGAACCATCTCGACAAGTCAAAATGAATGATGTTCAAGATCTAATCATTGGAGAGGTAACTGTCCCCATGAAAACACATGCACAAATCCAAAATGAGTTGGAGTTGAATAAATGGCTGTTGGAAGTTGCTGCACTCAACCACTTTAGATGAAACGGATTCTTCAGAACTATGGATTGAATCAGGAAAGTATGCTCGCATTTATTTTTGATAATATATGTGCGGTTATATTTTCAATTCTAGAACCAATCATATTAGGTTTCATCATCATTTCATCCATGAATTTCTGAAAATGAATCCGTGACTCTTGGATATATTGCTACTGAAAATCAATTGGCTAAAATTTTTACAAAACCCTTAGACAGACAAAGGTTTTTGTTCCTAAGAAAAAATACTAGGGGTGATTACAATAGAATAGATTTTCAAGTAGTTTGAGGTAACAAGTGTGTGGGATATATGATTTAATTCTTGATCTATGATTGAAGCATTGATTGTTTGATGTTACCTCTAAATGTGTTTATCGTTAAATTGGCTAATCCATTCATAAAATTGAAAAGATCATGTTATTAGTCATATTGTTTTTTACAAATCTCTACTTGCGAAGTCTGATTGACATAATGCTTGAGATTTGTCTTGATAAGTCTATTGAACAATTCTTTGGGAAACTTGATGCAAGCTATACAAATGGAAAGGGCTACGTCAGAGGTATTTAAAGGAAAAAAATATGTATCTCTTGAAATAAAGGGAGCTACCTAAGATTAGAAGGTATGTATCTCTTGAAATAAATGGAGCTATCTAAGCTTGACTGTGAAAGTCGCCATGAACTTAAAGGTTTCACCTCTTGAAATAAAGGGGGTAATCTTATGTGTTGCTTGCCTGTACATAAAAGTACCAAAGGATCTAGATTTGACAACCTATGCAAAGTCAATTTCTTGCATTATGTTTTATCTTGATCTAACAAGTTTTTGAGATTTTCACACAAATGCACATGAACGAATAACATGCATCAGATTTCAAGGATATGATGAGGAAATAGTAAGTTTATTTCTTGAACACATCTTATGGTAATTCTTCCTTATCATTGTTTTAATTCTTTTGATTGAGTACCAAAATCTATAAGTTCCATCCTTGAAACCAATTTCTCTTGATTTCCTATTTTCTTTGGATTCACTTTTATGTGTTTTAATTCTTTGGGATGGCCTAGTTATGTTCTAGGAGAAAACATGTAGACCAAGTGAGAAGTAAGCTACAATATAACTTCATTCCCCAAGAAATTTTGAAATTTTGAGAGCCCATTTTTGACAATTTGTGGGTCAAAAAGGGGGAGATAACATAATGAGGGGGAGTTGTTTGAACATGTTCTCATGATATTATGTTTGATTTTTTGTTGTTTGCATATGATATATGATTGTTTTGTTGTGTAGGTATTTTGATCCCACAATTGTCAAGGGGGAGATTGTTGGTTTTTAATCTAATTGACAATTGTGAGATATGTTTGTTGTTAATGGACTGTCTTATATAAGTGGGATAAGAAGTCTATTCATATGTGGATAGCTACATAAGAGTTATATTGGAAGTTAAACATGTAACTACCATGGATTATCTTTGATTATTTTTATATTATCTCAAAAGGTCTTTGTGTTTGATTCAAACTGCTTGTTTAGAGTTGTGTTCTTTTCAGGTGATAAGCTTCCTTGTGTGAAAAGAAGTCTATTGATACAAGGCACACGTTTGACATAAATAGGCCATGCAAGCTAGTTTTGGGTGACCACCGAAACTATCTTTGAGAGAGTCTTGAGCGTGTATTGGGTTTTTTGGAGAAGCAAATCACTTCTTATTTCATGTGTGATCTTGAGTGTTTAAATGAGTGATTTGTAGTGAGGATATTTGTATTGGTGATTATCATTTTAGAGTTTCTTATTTGTTAAGACTCTTGAGGGATTCGAGAGTGGACTCTACCTTGTTGAGGTTGAGAAGAGGTTGAAGCAATACAATGAATGGGAGAGATGAGCGATGTCTTTAGTTCTAAGATAGGGTTGTAACTCCTGATTCGTTTTAGTGGATTGTTCCTCAAGGTTAGTCGCTCATAGACTCGAGGTTTTTCCCAGTTTGGGTTTTCCTCGTAAAATTCTTGGTGTTTGATTTTCGTTTATTTTTCCGCAATTTTAATTTCCATATTTGTTGGCTAACGATCTTGGTGAGAAACACCGACTTTCATTGATTGATGCAGACGCCATACTAGATTTCGATTAAGAAATACACGTAATGAGATAGACGCCATACACTTTACATGCAATTAAGAGAGAATCATACAACTTGAGTTTGGCCATGACCTTGTTGTGAATGTTGTCATCATATGCTTGTTAAAATTGTTAGTCTATTATTTCTTATAAATTGTTTGAATGTTTTGTGGCGAATAGTGAGTCTTAGCTATTGTTTTCATTAATATCAATTCTCATTTTTGTTCTCAACGTCAATTTCTTTGTCTTAATTTTCATCTATTACAAGATTTAACCCCCCCTTTTCCCCATTTTATAATTGTATCAATTATATTCAAGTGTTAGATTGTATATCTATTAGCATCACTCCTTGTGGGATCGACTCTTACTTGTTCACTATATATTAATTGTACATTTGTAAGTATATTTTAAATTGTTAGTAACGTTATAACAATTCTTGGCGCCGTTGCCGGGGATGTGATTACCTAATATAGTGTCATCTAACTCTTGTATATAATTTATTTATTTATTTTTGTTGTTAGCACCTCCTACATGGAAGGTTTACATTATATGTCATTATTTAACGTGGTTGGCTTAAACGCCCCATTTTGTTTTCTATTAATGGCTGGTTCAAACCGGCTACTGTTCTTAATATATGTATATATCTATTAATATTAATGGCTGGTTCTACCGCCTATTAATATACCTTAATATTTACTAACATCATTTTTTTTATGGTTGGCCTTTTCTGCCCCATTTTATTTCTTCTGTATACTAACTTTTTATATATTGTTAACTAACTCCTTTAATCCTCTGGTTGTGATTGGCACTCCCATCCACCAAATTTTCTCTATATTAATTTATGTTCATGGTTGGCCTCGCCACCTAAGTAGTTCATTTATATTGTTATTTTTCCTATTTTGCAGATACATGAATGTCCAGCTCAAATCTTGAGAACTTATCGAGTGACGACATTTCATTAAACACAAAATTAACGGATATCCATTTATTTTGTCAAATAGACCATCGCACTCCAGAGAGATCACCTTTGTCATCACCAACTACAAGTCCCACAGCCACAGTTCAAATGGAAGAAGAACCAGATAACATGAACAAGCTACTTAAGGATTTCTCTGTGCCTCAAGCAGCAGATCAAGCTTCATGCATTGTCTACCCCCATACTACTGTAGACAACTTTGAACCAAAGTTAGGAATGATTCATCTGTTGCCTACGTTCTTAGGCCATGCTAGAGAAGATCCTCACATGCATCTTAAAGAATTCTCTGATGTCTGTTCCACAATTAAAATAAGAGGTTTAACTGATGAGCAGGTTCCTCTGCGATTGTTTCCATTTAGTCTGAAGGAACAAACAAAGACATGGCTTCACTCTTTACCAAGAGCTTCAATTAGAACATGGACAGATTTGGCAAACAAGTTCTCGATGAAATTCTTTCCAGCCAAAAAGACAAATAAAATAAGGAAAGAGATAGTGAGCATCCAACAAAATGATGGAGAAGCATTCCACGAATATTGGGAGAGATACAAGAGGCGCTTAAGCTCTTGTCCTCATCATAATATTCAAGAATGGGTACTAATGCAATATTTTTATGAAGGGATGCTAGATTCAGATCGCAAAATCGTGGACGCCACATCTGGTGGTGGATTGATGAATAACAATGTCGAACAAGCCAGGGAGATGTTCGAAACTTTGTCAACTAATTCTCAACAATGGAGCTACAACAGAGTGAGAGAACCTCAGAAAAGGGCTGGAATCTACGAAGCACAATCAAGTTCAAACATGGAAGCCCAAATTGCAAACTTGACAAATATGGTGAAGCAGTTAATCGTTCTAGGCTCTCAAGTGTGTGCTGTGTGCAGTACACCCGGACATGCTATGGAAAGTTGTCCACAAAATGAAGTTGCAGTCTTGGATGCACAAATAAATGCGTTCAGTACTTATCCAAATCAGAATCAAAACCAAATACAAAGGCCAAGGAATGATCCATTTGCTCTTACCTACAATCCAGGATGGATGAATCATCCAAATTTTAGGTGGAGTAATAATCAACCAATGCAACAACCTTTTGCTCAATTACCACAACATCGGGTTCAAGTGGAGCCTCCGAAACCATCAATTGAAGATATGGTTACATCTATGGCACAGAGCACTCAAGCATTCATGCAGAAAACTGATAACCCCATTGCAAATTTGGAACAACAAATGGGACAGTTAGCCACTGCATTAAATCAAAGAGAACCTAGAAAGCTTCCTGGCCAAGTTGTTGTCAACCCTAAGATTAATGAACATGCTAAAGCAATCACTCTGAGGGGAGGGAAAACAATTGGAAAAATGAGCGTGCTAGAAGAAGAGAAGAACCTTGACTCTGACAATACGATCAATCCAGACATTCTAGATCCAAATTCTAGCAGCAGTGCTACTCCTTTCCAGGAAACGCCAAACCTTCAGGTTAACTCTAATCTTCCAAATTATATTTCTTCACATGCTCTTTTTCCTAGCAGATTGCAGAAATCAAAGAGAGAAGATCCAATGCAAGGAATTTTGGATACTTTCAAGAAGGTGGAGATTAACATTCCTCTTTTAGATGCCATCAAACAAATGCCAAAATATGCAAAGTTCCTCAAGGATTTGTGTACAAATAAGAGGAAGTTCAAAGTGTTTGAAACGATTAAGGTTTCTGAGGAAGTTTCAGCTGTTCTACAAAGCAAACTCCCTCCCAAGCTAAAAGATCCGGGCAGTTTTACTATCCCTTGTATCATTGGGGGTCACAGGTTTGAGAAACCTCTCCTTGACTTAGGTGCATCTGTCAATCTAATGCCTTTTTCTGTTTTTGAATCTTTGAATATAGGGGAACTAAAGGCGACCTCTGTGGGCATCTAGTTGGCAGATAGATCAATCAAATACCCTAGAGGTATTATGGAAGATGTCTTAGTCAAAGTTGACGGATTAATCTTACCTGCTGATTTTCTAGTATTGGAGATGGAGCCGATTCCTTTGTTAGAAGTAAAATTAACCTTAATTCTTGGTCGTCCATTCATGGCCACAGCAAGTACCAAAATTGATGTCCAAAAGGGTACACTAACTATGAATGTGCAGGGACAAACGATTGAGTACAAGGTATTTGGAGCACTCAAATTACCAAGTGATGAACATTATTGTTTTCACTTAGATGCGTTAGATACAATTTGTCAACAAGTGTTCAATGAAAATTCTGGTCGAGATATTGTGGACAAAGTTTTAATTCATGACTTTGGAACCATCGATGAGGATAAACAAGCTAGCAAAGTCTTAGCTCGCCTTTGAGCCTTTACCAGTGCCTAAGACAAAACTTGAACCATCTGTTGTGCAGGTACCTCAATTGGAGTTGAAGGAACTACAAAAGCATTTGAAGTATGCATATGTGGGCGAAGAAAGTACATTGCCAGTAATCATTGCGTCTGACCTCAGCATTGAAGAAGAAGAGAAATTGTTGAGGGTACTAAAAGGGCATAAAACATCAATCGGATAGAGTATTGCTGATATCAGAGGAATCAGTCCCTCTAGATGTATGCATCGAATACTACTAGAGGAGGGAAAAAACCAACAAGAGATGCCCAACGCAGACTTAACCCAATAATGAAGAAGGTGGTGCTAAAAGAAGTACTCAAATTGCTAGATGTTGGCATCATTTACCCTATCTCTGATAGCAAATGGGTTAGTCCGGTACAAGTGGTTCCTAAAAAATCTGGAGTTACAGTAGTCCTTAATGAAGATAATGAGTTGGTTCCCACGCGAGTTCAAATAGGATGGCGTGTTTGCATTGACTACAGAAAGCTTAATTCAGGTACTAGAAAAGATCATTTTCCACTACCTTTTATTGATCAAATGTTGGAATGTCTTGCAGGTCATAGCCATTATTGTTTTCTTGATGGATATTCGGGCTACAATCAGATTGCAATAGCACCAGAAGATCAAGACAAGACGACATTTACTTGTCCATATGGTACATTCGCCTACAGGCGCATGCCTTTTGGTCTTTGCAATGCTCCAGGTACTTTTCAAAGGTGTATGATGAGCATATTTTCAGATATGGTGGAGCACAATATTGAGGTATTTATGGATGATTTTAGTGTATTTGGTTCATCTTTTGATAAATGCCTTCATAACCTCGCTTTGGTCTTAGAAAGATGCCAAGAATGCAATCTAGTTTTAAACTGGGAAAAATGTCATTTTATGGTACAACAAGGAATTGTACTTGGTCATATCATCTCTAGCAAGGGAATAGAAGTTGACAAAGAAAAAGTGGATCTGGTAAGTAATCTTCCACCTCCATCTACAGTTAAGGAAATAAGATCTTTCCTTGGACATGCAGGTTTCTACAGGAGGTTCATCAAGGATTTCTCCAAGATAGCTAAGCCATTGTGTAACTTACTATCCAAGGATGTGACATTTGAGTTTGATGAGACATGTTTGATAGCTTTTAACAAGCTTAAACTCCTTCTTACGTCAGCACCGATCATGATGCCTCCCAATTGGAGCCTCCCTTTTGAACTGATGTGTGATGCTTCCGATTATGCTGTAGGAGCAGTTTTGGGACAGCGAGTAAATAAAGTACCTCATGTTATCTACTATGCTAGTAGAACACTCAATGATGCCCAATTAAACTACTCCACCACAGAGAAGGAGCTCCTTTCTGTTATTTTAGCTTTAGAAAAATTTCGTGCATATTTGATTGGCACCAAAGTAATTGTATTTTCTGATCATGCAGCTCTTAGGTACCTTCTTCAAAAGAAGGATGCAAAGCCTCGCTTGATTAGATGGATTCTATTACTTCAAGAGTTTGATCTAGAGATTAAGGACAAAAAAGGGTCCGAGAATGTAGTGGCCGATCACCTCAGCCGTTTGGTGAACAATTCAGTGACCGAAGAAGACTCTTTGCCTCTAAATGAGAATTTTCCTGATGAGCAATTATTATCTTTATCTATTTCTACACCATGGTATGCTGACATTGTCAATTACCTTGTTACAGGTGATCTTCCAGGAAATTTGCCAAGAACTTACAAGGATAAACTCGTGACAACAGCAAAGTATTACATATGGGATGATCCATACCTTTTCAAATGGTGTTCTGACCAAATCATCAGACGGTGTGTGCCAGAATCAGAATTTCAATCCATACTCACGTTTTGTCACTCATATGCTTGTGGAGGCATTCTGGTCCAAAGAAGACAGCTTTGAAAGTATTGCAATGTGGATTTCATTGGCCGAGTTTGTTCAAAGATCCATATACTTTCTGCTCTACTTGTGATAGGTGTCAGGGGTTAGGTAATCTTTCATCTAGGAATCAGATGCCTTTATCACCTATTCTAATAGTTGAAATTTTTGATGTTTGGGGTATTGATTTCATGGGACCTTTTCCTTCATCTAAAGGTTATTTATATATCTTACTTGCTGTGGATTATGTTTCAAAATGGGTGGAAGCAGTTCCATCCAAGACCAATGATTCTCGAGTTTTTCTCAGATTCCTTAAAGAAAATATATTTGCAAGATTTGGAACACCCAGGGCGATCATTAGTGATAGAGGGTCCCATTTCAAATAATAAACTTTTTGCAGCACTATTGCAAAAGTACGGAGTCAAACATAAGGTGTCCACGCCATATCATCCACAGACAAGCGGACAAGCTGAAATCTGTAATAGGGAAATTAAGCAGATATTGGAGAAGACTGTGAGCTCCTCACGTAAGGATTGGTCTGATCGTCTCATGGATGCTCTATGGGCTTATCGTACAGCCTACAAAAATCCGATTGGAATGTCACCATACAGGTTGGTTTTTGGCAAACCCTGCCACTTACCAGTCGAATTAGAGCACAAAGCATATTGGGCTATCAAACAGTCAATTTTGAGATGAAGGCTGCAGGAGAGCAAAGAAAGTTGCAGTTGAGTGAGTTGGAAGAACTCCAAAATGAAGCCTATGAGAGCTCTAAAATATACAAGGAGAAGACCAAGGCCTATCATGATAAGACCATTTTGAGAAAACATTTTGAACCTGGGCAGAAAGTCTTATTATATAACTCACGCCTCCGACTATTCCCAGGTAAGCTCCGTTCACGATGGTATGGTCCATTCCTTATTACTCATGTTTTTTCACATGGTGCAGTGAATCTTCAACACCCACAGACGGGAAATATTTTAAAAGTGAATGGTTATCGTCTCAAGCACTATTTAGAGCCAGCAACAGAACATCTTGATGAGAATTTAAGGCTCTCTGATCCTGTTCCACTCACTTGATACGCTATTTCGTCTGGCTGACAACGCTAAATTTAGCGCTTATGGGAGGCAACCCATATTTCTTTCTCATTATCTTTGTGTGTTCAACCAAGCATTTAGTTCAGTTGCACATTTTCTTAGCATATTCACTTTTACTTTCACCTTGAGGTGGTCACTGTACATTTTTGTGTGCGTGGGGCTTGATTGCGCCCATATGTCTACGGTGTGAGTTTTCTCCACCAGCTTAATGTGGTTTGGATCTTCAAATGTTTACTTATAGGGCAGCTGGGAGGGAGAGCATCTCATGACGGTATTGTCATTAGTATAAGACCTTAAGGTTTACATTTTGATCCTGTGGACAAAAGCTGTGGTCTCCTGATAGGCCGAAGGAAAACACTCGATGGCATTAGCACAGAAGTCACTGGAATGAGCCTATGTTACCTTACTTGTGCATGTGCATTGGTTGAAAAAAAAACAGTATATCTATTTATATTTATATATTTGGGATTGCTTCCGCAATATATATTTTGATCGGGAAAGATAGTATGATATATTATGCTACTAATTGCATGTCTAAGAAAATTCTGTCTAAGGAGTTTGATATTTAAGTGCACCACTGTGTCCTTCCAATCTTTCCTGGGAATTTCCCTGGTGTAATTAGTGATATAATTGTTTATATCTTCTTCACCGATGATGAAAAAAAAAACCGACTTTCTATGACAAATGGACAAAACCATTAAAATCTCCTCCATAGAGAGAGTTGAGCAACTTCGGACCATCAAAGTTGCTCGATATACACCTTTTATTGTTCTTTTATATGAAATTTTTTGAGTATAAGCTTCCTCGATTATTTCGATGACAAAACACTAACTTTTTATAACAAATTGACAAAATCGTTAAAAGCTCCTCCATAGAGAGAGTTGAGCAAGTTCGGACAACCAAAGTTGCTCGGAGTATACTTTTTACTATTCTTCTATATCAGATTTTACGAGTATATGCTTGCTAGATTATTTCCATGCAACAACACCAACTTTCTATGACTAATAGACAAAATTGTTAAAAGATCCTCCATAGAGATAATTGAGCAACTTCGGACCATCAAAGTCGCTCGGGATACACTTTTTATTGTTCTTCTATGTCAAATTTTATGAGTACAAGCTTCCAAGATTATTTCGATTCTAAAACACCAACTTTCTATGACAAATAGACAAAACCGTTAAAAGCTCCTCCATAGAGAGAGTTGAGCATGTTCGAACACTCAAATTTGCTCGGCGTACACTTTTTTACAATTCTTCTATGTCAAATTTTACGAGTATAAGCTTCCTAGATTTTTTTGGTACCAAAACAACAACTTTCTATAACAAATGGACAAACCCGTTAAAAGCTCCTCCATAGAGAGAGTTGAGCAAGTTCGGACCATAAAAGTTGTTCGACGTGCACTTTTTACCATTCTTCTATGTCAAATTTTAGGATTATAGGCTTCCTAGATTATTTCGATGACAAAACACCAACTTTCTATGACAAATGGACAAAACAGCTAAAAGCTCCTCCATAGAGAGAGTTGAGCAACTTTGGACCATCAAAGTCGCTCGGGATACACTTTTTAATGTTCTTCTATTTCAAATTTTATGAGTAGAAGCTTCCAAGATTATTTCGATACCAAAACCACCAATTTTCTATGACAAATGGACAAAGCCGTTAAAAGATCCTCCATAGAGAGAGTTGAGCAACTTCGGACCATCGAAGTTGCTCTGTGTACACTTTTATTGTTCTTCTATGTCAAATTTTACGAGTATAAGCTTCGTAGATTATTTCGATGCCAAAACACCAACTTTCAATGAAAAATGGACAAAACCGTTGAAAGCTCCTACATAGAGAGAGTTGAACAAGGTCGGCCATCAAAGTTGCTCGGCGTACACTTTTTAGTATTCTTCTATGTCAAATTGTACGAGTATAAGCTTCGTAGATTATTTCGATGACAAAACACCAACTTTCAATGACAAATAGACAAAACCGTTAAAAGCTCCTCCATAGAGAGAGTTGAGCTACTTCGAACCATCAAAGTTGCTCGATGTACACTTTTTATTGTTCTTTTATATGAAATTTTACGAGTTTAAGCTTCGTAGATTATTTCGATGCCAAAACACCAACTTTCAATGACAAATGGACAAAACCGTTAAAAGCTCCTCCATAGAGAGAGTTGAGCAACTTCGAACCATCAAAGTTGCTCGATGTACACTTTTTATTGTTCTTTTATATGAATTTTTACGAGGTTAAGCTTCTTAGATTATTTCGATGACAAAACACCAACTCTCTATGACAAATGGACAAAACAGCTAAAAGCTCCTCCATAGAGAGAGTTGAGCAACTTCGGACCATCGAAGTGGCTCTGTGTACACATTTTATTGTTCTTCTATGTCAAATTTTACGAGCATAAGTTTCACGGATTATTTCGATGCCAAAATACCAACTTTCAATGAAAAATGGACAAAACCGTTGAAAGCTCCTACATAGAGAGAGTTGAACAAGGTCGGACCATCAAAGTTACTCGGCGTACACTTTTTACTATTCTTCTAGGTAAAATTGTACGAGTATAAGCTTCCTAGATTATTTCGATGGCAAAACATCAACTTTCTACGACAAATGGACAAAAGCGTTAAAAGCTTCTTTATAGAGAGAGTTGAGCATCTTCGCACCATCAAAGTTTCTCGGTGTACACTTTTTATTGTTCTTCTATGTGAAATTTTACGAGTATAAGCTTCATAGATTATTTCGATGCCAAAACACCAACTTTCAATGACAAATGGACAAAACCGTTAAAAGCTCCTCCATAGAGAGAGTTGAGCAACTTCGAACCATCAAAGTTGCTCGATGTACACTTTTTATTGTTCTTTTATATGAAATTTTACGAGTATAAGCTTCGTAGATTATTTCGATGACAAAACACTAACTTTCTATGACAAATGGACAAAATAGCTAAAAGCTCCTCCATAGAGAGAGTTGAGCAACTTTGGACCATCAAAGTCGCTCGGGATACACTTTTTATTGTTCTTCCACGTCAAATTTTATGAGTAGAAGCTTCCAAGATTATTTTGATACTTAAACAACCAACTTTCTATGACAAATGGACAAAGCCGTTAAAAGCACCTCCATAGAGAGAGTTGAGCAACTTCGGACCATCGAAGTTGCTCTGTGTACACTTTTTATTGTTCTTCTATGTCAAATTTTAGAAGTATAAGTTTCGAAGATTATTTCGATGCCAAAACACCAACTTTCAATAAAAAATGGACAAAACCGTTGAAAGCTCCAACATAGAGAGAGTTGAACAAGGTCGGACCATCAAAGTTGCTCGGCGTACACTTTTTACTATTCTTCTATGTCAAATTTTACGAGTATAAGCTTCCCCGATTATTTCGATGGCAAAACATCAACTTTCTACGACAAATGGACAAAAGCCTTAAAAGCTTCTTTTTAGAGAGAGTTGAGCATCTTCGCACCATCAAAGTTTCTCGGTGTACACTTTTTATTGTTCTTCTATGTGAAATTTTACGTGTATAAACTTCCTAGATTATTTCGATGGCAAAACACCAACTTTCTATGACAAATGGACAAAAGCGTTAAAAGCTCCTTCATAGAGAGAGTTGAGCATCTTCGGACCATCAAAGTTTCTCGGTGTACACTTTTTATTGTTCTTCTATGTGAAATTTTACGAGTATAAGCTTCGTAGATTATTTCGATGCCAAAACACCAACTTTCAATGACAAATGGACAAAAGCGTTAAAAGCTTCTTTATAGAGAGAGTTGAGCATCTTCGCACCATCAAAGTTTCTCGGGGTACACTTTTTATTGTTCTTCTATGTGAAATTTTACGAGTATAAGCTCATAGATTATTTCGATGCCAAAACACCAACTTTCAATGACAAATGGACAAAACCGTTAAAAGCTACTCCATAGAGAGAGTTGAGCAACTTCGAACCATCAAAGTTTCTCGGTGTACACTTTTTATTGTTCTTCTATGTGAAATTCTACGAGTATAAGCTTCGTAGATTATTTCGATGCCAAAACACCAACTTTCAATGACAAATGGACAAAAGCGTTAAAAGCTTCTTTATAGAGAGAGTTGAGCATCTTCGCACCATCAAAGTATCTCGGGGTACACTTTTTATTGTTCTTCTATGTGAAATTTTACGAGTATAAGCTCATAGATTATTTCGATGCCAAAACACCAACTTTCAATGACAAATGGACAAAACCGTTAAAAGCTACTCCATAGAGAGAGTTGAGCAACTTCGAACCATCAAAGTTTCTCGGTGTACACTTTTTATTGTTCTTCTATGTGAAATTCTACGAGTATAAGCTTCATAGATTATTTCGATGACAAAACACCAACTTTCTTTGACAAATGGACAAAACAGCTAAATGCTCTTCCATAGAGAGAGTTGAGCAACTTTGGACCATCAAAGTCGCTCGGGATACACTTTTTATTGTTCTTCCACGTCAAATTTTATGAGTAGAAGCTTCCAAGATTATTTTGATACCAAAAGCACCAACTTTCTATGATAAATGGACAAAGCCGTTAACAGCTCCTCCATAGAGAGAGTTGAGCAACTTCGGACCATCGAAGTTGCTCTGTATACACTTTTTATTGTTCTTCTATGTCAAATTTTACGAGTATAAGCTTCGTAGATTATTTCGATGCCAAAACACCAACTTTCAATGACAAATGGACAAAAGCGTTAAAAGCATCTTTATAGAGAGAGTTGAGCATCTTCGCACCATCAAAGTTTCTCGGTGTACACTTTTTATTGTTCTTCTATGTGAAATTTTACGAGTATAAGCTTCATAGATTATTTCGATGCCAAAACACCAACTTTCAATGACAAATGGACAAAACCGTTAAAAGCTCCTCCATAGAGAGAGTTGAGCAACTTCGAACCATCAAAGTTGCTCGGTGTACACTTTTTATTATTCTTTTATATGAAATTTTACGAGTTTAAGCTTCTTAGATTATTTCGATGACAAAACATCAACTTTCTTTGACAAATGGACAAAACAGCTAAAAGCTCCTCCATAGAGAGAGTTGAGCAACTTTGGACCATCAAAGTCGCTCGGGATACACTTTTTATTGTTCTTCTATGTCAAATTTTATGAGTAGAATCTTCCAAGATTATTTCGATACCAAAACCACCAACTTTCTATGACAAATGGACAAAGCCGTTAAAAGCTCCTCCATAGAGAGAGTTGAGCAACTTCGGACCATCGAAGTTGCTCTGTGTACACTTTTTATTGTTCTTCTATGTCAAATTTTACGAGAATAAGCTTCGTAGATTATTTCGACGCCAAAACACTAACTTTCAATGAAAAATAAACAAAACCGTTGAAAGCTCCTACATAGAGAGAGTTGAACAAGGTCGGACAATCAAAGTTGCTCGGCGTACACTTTTTACTATTCTTCTATGTCAAATTTTACGAGTATAAGCTTCGTAGATTATTTCGATGGCATAACATCAACTTTCTAAGAGAAATGGACAAAAGCGTTAAAAGCCCCTTCATAGAGAGAGTTGAGCATCTTCGGACCATCAAAGTTTCTCGGTGTACACTTTTTATTGTTCTTCTATGTGAAATTTTACGAGTATAAGCTTCATAGATTATTTCGATGCCAAAATACCAACTTTCAATGACAAATGGACAAAACCGTTAAATGCTCCTCCATAGAGAGAGTTGAGCAACTTCGAACAATCAAAGTTGCTCGATGTACACTTTTTATTGTTCTTTTATATGAAATTTTACGAGTATAAGCTTCGTAGATTATTTCGATGACAAAACACCAACTTTCTTTGACAAATGGACAAAAGCGTTAAAAGCCCCTTCATAGAGAGAGTTGAGCATCTTCGGACCATCAAAGTTTCTCCGTGTACACTTTTTATTGTTCTTCTATGTGAAATTTTACGAGTATAAGCTTCATAGATTATTTCGATGCCAAAATACCAACTTTCAATGACAAATGGACAAAACCGTTAAATGCTCCTCCATAGAGAGAGTTGAGCAACTTCGAACAATCAAAGTTGCTCGATGTACACTTTTTATTGTTCTTTTATATGAAATTTTACGAGTATAAGCTTCGTAGATTATTTCGATGACAAAACACCAACTTTCTTTGACAAATGGACAAAACAGCTAAATGCTCCTCCATAGAGAGAGTTGAGCAACTTTGGACCATCAAAGTCGCTCGGGATACACTTTTTATTGTTCTTCCACGTCAAATTTTATGAGTAGAAGCTTCCAAGATTATTTTGATACTTAAACAACCAACTTTCTATGACAAATGGACAAAGCCGTTAAAAGCACCTCCATAGAGAGAGTTGAGCAACTTCGGACCATCGAAGTTGCTCTGTGTACACTTTTTATTGTTCTTCTATGTCAAATTTTAGAAGTATAAGTTTCGAAGATTATTTCGATGCCAAAACACCAACTTTCAATAAAAAATGGACAAAACCGTTGAAAGCTCCAACATAGAGAGAGTTGAACAAGGTCGGACCATCAAAGTTGCTCGGCGTACACTTTTTACTATTCTTCTATGTCAAATTTTACGAGTATAAGCTTCCCCGATTATTTCGATGGCAAAACATCAACTTTCTACGACAAATGGACAAAAGCCTTAAAAGCTTCTTTTTAGAGAGAGTTGAGCATCTTCGCACCATCAAAGTTTCTCGGTGTACACTTTTTATTGTTCTTCTATGTGAAATTTTACGTGTATAAACTTCCTAGATTATTTCGATGGCAAAACACCAACTTTCTATGACAAATGGACAAAAGCGTTAAAAGCTCCTTCATAGAGAGAGTTGAGCATCTTCGGACCATCAAAGTTTCTCGGTGTACACTTTTTATTGTTCTTCTATGTGAAATTTTACGAGTATAAGCTTCGTAGATTATTTCGATGCCAAAACACCAACTTTCAATGACAAATGGACAAAAGCGTTAAAAGCTTCTTTATAGAGAGAGTTGAGCATCTTCGCACCATCAAAGTTTCTCGGGGTACACTTTTTATTGTTCTTCTATGTGAAATTTTACGAGTATAAGCTCATAGATTATTTCGATGCCAAAACACCAACTTTCAATGACAAATGGACAAAACCGTTAAAAGCTACTCCATAGAGAGAGTTGAGCAACTTCGAACCATCAATGTTTCTCGGTGTACACTTTTTATTGTTCTTCTATGTGAAATTCTACGAGTATAAGCTTCGTAGATTATTTCGATGCCAAAACACCAACTTTCAATGACAAATGGACAAAAGCGTTAAAAGCTTCTTTATAGAGAGAGTTGAGCATCTTCGCACCATCAAAGTTTCTCGGGGTACACTTTTTATTGTTCTTCTATGTGAAATTTTATGAGTATAAGCTCATAGATTATTTCGATGCCAAAACACCAACTTTCAATGACAAATGGACAAAACCGTTAAAAGCTACTCCATAGAGAGAGTTGAGCAACTTCGAACCATCAAAGTTTCTCGGTGTACACTTTTTATTGTTCTTCTATGTGAAATTCTACGAGTATAAGCTTCATAGATTATTTCGATGACAAAACACCAACTTTCTTTGACAAATGGACAAAACAGCTAAATGCTCTTCCATAGAGAGAGTTGAGCAACTTTGGACCATCAAAGTCGCTCGGGATACACTTTTTATTGTTCTTCCACGTCAAATTTTATGAGTAGAAGCTTCCAAGATTATTTTGATACCAAAAGCACCAACTTTCTATGATAAATGGACAAAGCCGTTAACAGCTCCTCCATAGAGAGAGTTGAGCAACTTCGGACCATCGAAGTTGCTCTGTATACACTTTTTATTGTTCTTCTATGTCAAATTTTACGAGTATAAGCTTCGTAGATTATTTCGATGCCAAAACACCAACTTTCAATGACAAATGGACAAAAGCGTTAAAAGCATCTTTATAGAGAGAGTTGAGCATCTTCGCACCATCAAAGTTTCTCGGTGTACACTTTTTATTGTTCTTCTATGTGAAATTTTACGAGTATAAGCTTCATAGATTATTTCGATGCCAAAACACCAACTTTCAATGACAAATGGACAAAACCGTTAAAAGCTCCTCCATAGAGAGAGTTGAGCAACTTCGAACCATCAAAGTTGCTCGGTGTACACTTTTTATTATTCTTTTATATGAAATTTTACGAGTTTAAGCTTCTTAGATTATTTCGATGACAAAACATCAACTTTCTTTGACAAATGGACAAAACAGCTAAAAGCTCCTCCATAGAGAGAGTTGAGCAACTTTGGACCATCAAAGTCGCTCGGGATACACTTTTTATTGTTCTTCTATGTCAAATTTTATGAGTAGAATCTTCCAAGATTATTTCGATACCAAAACCACCAACTTTCTATGACAAATGGACAAAGCCGTTAAAAGCTCCTCCATAGAGAGAGTTGAGCAACTTCGGACCATCGAAGTTGCTCTGTGTACACTTTTTATTGTTCTTCTATGTCAAATTTTACGAGAATAAGCTTCGTAGATTATTTCGACGCCAAAACACCAACTTTCAATGAAAAATAAACAAAACCGTTGAAAGCTCCTACATAGAGAGAGTTGAACAAGGTCGGACAATCAAAGTTGCTCGGCGTACACTTTTTACTATTCTTCTATGTCAAATTTTACGAGTATAAGCTTCGTAGATTATTTCGATGGCATAACATCAACTTTCTAAGAGAAATGGACAAAAGCGTTAAAAGCCCCTTCATAGAGAGAGTTGAGCATCTTCGGACCATCAAAGTTTCTCGGTGTACACTTTTTATTGTTCTTCTATGTGAAATTTTACGAGTATAAGCTTCATAGATTATTTCGATGCCAAAATACCAACTTTCAATGACAAATGGACAAAACCGTTAAATGCTCCTCCATAGAGAGAGTTGAGCAACTTCGAACAATCAAAGTTGCTCGATGTACACTTTTTATTGTTCTTTTATATGAAATTTTACGAGTATAAGCTTCGTAGATTATTTCGATGACAAAACACCAACTTTCTTTGACAAATGGACAAAAGCGTTAAAAGCCCCTTCATAGAGAGAGTTGAGCATCTTCGGACCATCAAAGTTTCTCCGTGTACACTTTTTATTGTTCTTCTATGTGAAATTTTACGAGTATAAGCTTCATAGATTATTTCGATGCCAAAATACCAACTTTCAATGACAAATGGACAAAACCGTTAAATGCTCCTCCATAGAGAGAGTTGAGCAACTTCGAACAATCAAAGTTGCTCGATGTACACTTTTTATTGTTCTTTTATATGAAATTTTACGAGTATAAGCTTCGTAGATTATTTCGATGACAAAACACCAACTTTCTTTGACAAATGGACAAAACAGCTAAATGCTCCTCCATAGAGAGAGTTGAGCAACTTTGGACCATCAAAGTCGCTCGGGATACACTTTTTATTGTTCTTCCACGTCAAATTTTATGAGTAGAAGCTTCCAAGATTATTTTGATACCAAAACCACCAACTTTCTATGACAAATGGATAAAGCCGTTAACAGCTCCTCCATAGAGAGAGTTGAGCAACTTCGGACCATCGAAGTTGCTCTGTGTACACTTTTTATTGTTCTTCTATGTCAAATTTTACGAGTATAAGCTTCGTAGATTATTTCGATGCCAAAACACCAACTTTCAATGACAAATGGACAAAAGCGTTAAAAGCTTCTTTATAGAGAGAGTTGAGCATCTTCGCACCATCAAAGTTTCTCGGTGTACACTTTTTATTGTTCTTCTATGTGAAATTTTACGAGTATAAGCTTCATAGATTATTTCGATGCCAAAACACCAACTTTCAATGACAAATGGACAAAACCGTTAAAAGCTCCTCCATAGAGAGAGTTGAGCAACTTCGAACCATCAAAGTTGCTCGATGTACACTTTTTATTGTTCTTTTATATGAAATTTTACGAGTTTAAGCTTCTTAGATTATTTCGATGACAAAACATCAACTTTCTTTGACAAATGGACAAAACAGCTAAAAGCTCCTCCATAGAGAGAGTTGAGCAACTTTGGATCATCAAAGTCGCTCGGGATACACTTTTTATTGTTCTTCTATGTCAAATTTTATGAGTAGAAGCTTCCAAGATTATTTCGATAGCAAAACCACCAACTTTCTATGACAAATGGACAAAGCCGTTAAAAGCTCCTCCATAGAGAGAGTTGAGCAACTTCGGACCATCAAAGTTGCTCTGTGTACACTTTTTATTGTTCTTCTATGTCAAATTTTACGAGAATAAGCTTCGTAGATTATTTCGACGCCAAAACACCAACTTTCAATGAAAAATAAACAAAACCGTTGAAAGCTCCTACATAGAGAGAGTTGAACAAGGTCGGACAATCAAAGTTGCTCGGCGTACACTTTTTACTATTCTTCTATGTCAAATTTTACGAGTATAATCTTCGTAGATTATTTCGATGGCATAACATCAACTTTCTATGAGAAATGGACAAAAGCGTTAAAAGCCCCTTCATAGAGAGAGTTGAGCATCTTCGGACCATCAAAGTTTCTCCGTGTACACTTTTTATTGTTCTTCTATGTGAAATTTTACGAGTATAAGCTTCATAGATTATTTTGATGCCAAAATACCAACTTTCAATGACAAATGGACAAAACCGTTAAATGCTCCTCCATAGAGAGAGTTGAGCAACTTCGAACAATCAAAGTTGCTCGATGTACACTTTTTATTGTTCATTTATATTAAATTTTACGAGTATAAGCTTCGTAGATTATTTCGATGACAAAACACCAACTTTCTTTGACAAATGGACAAAAGCGTTAAAAGCCCCTTCATAGAGAGAGTTGAGCATCTTCGGACCATCAAAGTTTCTCCGTGTACACTTTTTATTGTTCTTCTATGTGAAATTTTACGAGTATAAGCTTCATAGATTATTTCGATGCCAAAATACCAACTTTCAATGACAAATGGACAAAACCGTTAAATGCTCCTCCATAGAGAGAGTTGAGCAACTTTTAACAATCAAAGTTGCTCGATGTACACTTTTTATTGTTCTTTTATATGAAATTTTACGAGTATAAGCTTCGTAGATTATTTCGATGACAAAACACCAACTTTCTTTGACAAATGGACAAAACAGCTAAATGCTCCTCCATAGAGAGAGTTGAGCAACTTTGGACCATCAAAGTCGCTCGGGATACACTTTTTATTGTTCTTCCACGTCAAATTTTATGAGTAGAAGCTTCCAAGATTATTTTGATACCAAAACCACCAACTTTCTATGACAAATGGACAAAGCCGTTAACAGCTCCTCCATAGAGAGAGTTGAGCAACTTCGGACCATCGAAGTTGCTCTGTGTACACTTTTTATTGTTCTTCTATGTCAAATTTTACGAGTATAAGCTTCGTAGATTATTTCGATGCCAAAACACCAACTTTCAATGACAAATGGACAAAAGCGTTAAAAGCTTCTTTATAGAGAGAGTTGAGCATCTTCGCACCATCAAAGTTTCTCGGTGTACACTTTTTATTGTTCTTCTATGTGAAATTTTACGAGTATAAGCTTCATAGATTATTTCGATGCCAAAACACCAACTTTCAATGACAAATGGACAAAACCGTTAAAAGCTCCTCCATAGAGAGAGTTGAGCAACTTCGAACCATCAAAGTTGCTCGATGTACACTTTTTATTGTTCTTTTATATGAAATTTTACGAGTTTAAGCTTCTTAGATTATTTCGATGACAAAACATCAACTTTCTTTGACAAATGGACAAAACAGCTAAAAGCTCCTCCATAGAGAGAGTTGAGCAACTTTGGACCATCAAAGTCGCTCGGGATACACTTTTTATTGTTCTTCTATGTCAAATTTTATGAGTAGAAGCTTCCAAGATTATTTCGATACCAAAACCACCAACTTTCTATGACAAATGGACAAAGCCGTTAAAAGCTCCTCCATAGAGAGAGTTGAGCAACTTCGGACCATCGAAGTTGCTCTGTGTACACTTTTTATTGTTCTTCTATGTCAAATTTTACGAGAATAAGCTTCGTAGATTATTTCGACGCCAAAACACCAACTTTCAATGAAAAATAAACAAAACCGTTGAAAGCTCCTACATAGAGAGAGTTGAACAAGGTCGGACAATCAAAGTTGCTCGGCGTACACTTTTTACTATTCTTCTATGTCAAATTTTACGAGTATAATCTTCGTAGATTATTTCGATGGCATAACATCAACTTTCTATGAGAAATGGACAAAAGCGTTAAAAGCCCCTTCAAAGAGAGAGTTGAGCATCTTCGGACCATCAAAGTTTCTCCGTGTACACTTTTTATTGTTCTTCTATGTGAAATTTTACGAGTATAAGTTTCATAGATTATTTTGATGCCAAAATACCAACTTTCAATGACAAATGGACAAAACCGTTAAATGCTCCTCCATAGAGAGAGTTGAGCAACTTCGAACAATCAAAGTTGCTCGATGTACACTTTTTATTGTTCATTTATATTAAATTTTACGAGTATAAGCTTCGTAGATTATTTCGATGACAAAACACCAACTTTCTTTGACAAATGGACAAAAGCGTTAAAAGCCCCTTCATAGAGAGAGTTGAGCATCTTCGGACCATCAAAGTTTCTCCGTGTACACTTTTTATTGTTCTTCTATGTGAAATTTTACGAGTATAAGCTTCATAGATTATTTCGATGCCAAAATACCAACTTTCAATGACAAATGGACAAAACCGTTAAATGCTCCTCCATAGAGAGAGTTGAGCAATTTTGAACAATCAAAGTTGCTCGATGTACACTTTTTATTGTTCTTTTATATGAAATTTTACGAGTATAAGCTTCGTAGATTATTTCGATGACAAAACACCAACTTTGTTTGACAAATGGACAAAACAGCTAAATGCTCCTCCATAGAGAGAGTTGAGCAACTTTGGACCATCAAAGTCGCTCGGGATACACTTTTTATTGTTCTTCCACGTCAAATTTTATGAGTAGAAGCTTCCAAGATTATTTTGATACCAAAACCACCAACTTTCTATGACAAATGGACAAAGCCGTTAACAGCTCCTCCATAGAGAGAGTTGAGCAACTTCGGACCATCGAAGTTGCTCTGTGTACACTTTTTATTGTTCTTCTATGTCAAATTTTACGAGTATAAGCTTCGTAGATTATTTCGATGCCAAAACACCAACTTTCAATGACAAATGGACAAAAGCGTTAAAAGCTTCTTTATAGAGAGAGTTGAGCATCTTCGCACCATCAAAGTTTCTCGGTGTACACTTTTTATTGTTCTTCTATGTGAAATTTTACGAGTATAAGCTTCATAGATTATTTCGATGCCAAAACACCAACTTTCAATGACAAATGGACAAAACCGTTAAAAGCTCCTCAATAGAGAGAGTTGAGCAACTTCGAACCATCAAAGTTGCTCGATGTACACTTTTTATTGTTCTTTTATATGAAATTTTACGAGTTTAAGCTTCTTAGATTATTTCGATGACAAAACATCAACTTTCTTTGACAAATGGACAAAACAGCTAAAAGCTCCACCATAGAGAGAGTTGAGCAACTTTGGACCATCAAAGTCGCTCGGGATACACTTTTTATTGTTCTTCTATGTCAAATTTTATGAGTAGAAGCTTCCAAGATTATTTCGATACCAAAACCACCAACTTTCTATGAAAAATGGACAAAGCCGTTAAAAGCTCCTCCATAGAGAGAGTTGAGCAACTTCGGACCATCGAAGTTGCTCTGTGTACACTTTTTATTGTTCTTCTATGTCAAATTTTACGAGAATAAGCTTCGTAGATTATTTCGACGCCAAAACACCAACTTTCAATGAAAAATAAACAAAACCGTTGAAAGCTCCTACATAGAGAGAGTTGAACAAGGTCGGACAATCAAAGTTGCTCGGCATACACTTTTTACTATTCTTCTATGTCAAATTTTACGAGTATAAGCTTCGTAGATTATTTCGATGGCATAACATCAACTTTCTATGAGAAATGGACAAAAGCGTTAAAAGCTCCTTCATAGAGAGAGTTGAGCATCTTCGGACCATCAATGTTTCTCCGTGTACACTTTTTATTGTTCTTCTATGTGAAATTTTACGAGTATAAGCTTCATAGATTATTTCGATGCCAAAATACCAACTTTCAATGACAAATGGACAAAAACGTTAAATGCTCCTCCATAGAGAGAGTTGAGCAACTTCGAACAATGAAAGTTGCTCGATGTACACTTTTTATTGTTCTTTTATATGAAATTTTACGAGTTTAAGCTTCGTAGATTCTTTCGATGACAAAACACTAACTTTCTTTGACAAATGGACAAAACAGCTAAATGCTCCTCCATAGAGAGAGTTGAGAAACTTTGGACCATCAAAGTCGCTCGGGATACACTTTTTATTGTTCTTCCACGTCAAATTTTATGAGTAGAAGCTTCCAAGATTATTTTGATACCAAAACCACCAACTTTCTATGACAAATGGACAAAGCCGTTAACAGCTCCTCCATAGAGAGAGTTGAGCAACTTCGGACCATCGAAGTTGCTCTGTGTACACTTTTTATTGTTCTTCTATGTCAAATTTTACGAGTATAAGCTTCGTAGATTATTTCGATGCCAAAACACCAACTTTCAATGACAAATGGACAAAAGCGTTAAAAGCTTCTTTATAGAGAGAGTTGAGCATCTTCGCACCATCAAAGTTTCTCGGTGTACACTTTTTATTGTTCTTCTATGTGAAATTTTACGAGTATAAGCTTCAAAGATTATTTCGATGCCAAAACACCAACTTTCAATGACAAATGGACAAAACCGTTAAAAGCTCCTCCATTGAGAGAGTTGAGCAACTTCAAACCATCAAAGTTGCTCGATGTACACTTTTTATTGTTCTTTTATATGAAATTTTATGAGTTTAAGCTTCTTAGATTATTTCGATGACAAAACATCAACTTTCTTTGACAAATGGACAAAACAGCTAAAAGCTCCTCCATAGAGAGAGTTGAGCAACTTTGGACCATCAAAGTCGCTCGGGATACACTTTTTATTGTTCTTCTATGTCAAATTTTATGAGTAGAAGCTTCCAAGATTATTTCGATACCAAAACCACCAACTTTCTATGACAAATGGACAAAGCCGTTAAAAGCTCCTCCATAGAGAGAGTTGAGCAACTTCGGACCATCGAAGTTGCTTTGTGTACACTTTTTATTGTTCTTCTATGTCAAATTTTACGAGAATAAGCTTCGTAGATTATTTCGACGCCAAAACACCAACTTTCAATGAAAAATAAACAAAACCGTTGAAAGCTCCTACATAGAGAGAGTTGAACAAGGTCGGACAATCAAAGTTGCTCGGCGTACACTTTTTACTATTCTTCTATGTCAAATTTTACGAGTATAAGCTTCGTAGATTATTTCGATGGCATAACATCAACTTTCTATGAGAAATGGACAAAAGCGTTAAAAGCTCCTTCATAGAGAGAGTTGAGCATTTTCGGACCATCAAAGTTTCTCCGTGTACACTTTTTATTGTTCTTCTATGTGAAATTTTACGAGTATAAGATTCATAGATTATTTCGATGCCAAAATACCAACTTTCAATGACAAATGGACAAAAACGTTAAATGCTCCTCCATAGAGAGAGTTGAGCAACTTCGAACAATCAAAGTTGCTCGATGTACACTTTTTATTGTTCTTTTATATGAAATTTTACCAGTATAAGCTTCGTAGATTATTTCGATGACAAAACACTAACTTTCTTTGACAAATGGACAAAACAGCTAAATGCTCCTCCATAGAGAGAGTTGAGCAACTTGGGACCATCAAAGTCGCTCGGGATACACTTTTTATTGTTCTTCCACGTCAAATTTTATGAGTAGAAGCTTCCAAGATTATTTTGATACCAAAACCACCAACTTTCTATGACAAATGGACAAAGCCGTTAACAGCTCCTCCATAGAGAGAGTTGAGCAACTTCGGACCATCGAAGTTGCTCTGTGTACACTTTTTATTGTTCTTCTATGACAAATTTTACAAGTATAAGCTTCGTAGATTATTTCGATGCCAAAACACCAACTTTCAATGACAAATGGACAAAAGCGTTAAAAGCTTCTATATAGAGAGAGTTGAGCATCTTCGCACCATCAAAGTTTCTCGATGTACACTTTTTATTGTTCTTCTATGTGAAATTTTACGAGTATAAGCTTCATAGATTATTTCGATGCCAAAACACCAACTTTCAATGACAAATAGACAAAACCGTTAAAAGCTCCTCCTTAGAGAGAGTTGAGCAACTTCGAACCATCAAAGTTGCTCGATGTACACTTTTTATTGTTCTTTTATATGAAATTTTACGAGTTTAAGCTTCTTAGATTATTTCGATGACAAAACATCAACTTTCTTTGACAAATGGACAAAACAGCTAAAAGCTCCTCCATAGAGAGAGTTGAGCAACTTTGGACCATCAAAGTCGCTCGGGATACACTTTTTATTGTTCTTCTATGTCAGATTTTATGAGTAGAAGCTTCCAAGATTATTTCGATATCAAAACCACCAACTTTCTATGACAAATGGACAAAGCCGTTAAAAGCTCCTCCATAGAGAGAGTTGAGCAACTTCGGACCATCGAAGTTGCTCTGTGTACACTTTTTATTGTTCTTCTATGTCAAATTTTACGAGAATAAGCTTCGTAGATTATTTCGACGCCAAAACACCAACTTTCAATGAAAAATAAACAAAACCGTTGAAAGCTCCTACATAGAGAGAGTTGAACAAGGTCGGACAATCAAAGTTGCTCGGCGTACACTTTTTACTATTCTTCTATGTCAAATTTTACGAGTATAAGCTTCGTAGATTATTTCGATGGCATAACATCAACTTTCTACGAGAAATGGACAAAAGCGTTAAAAGCTCCTTCATAGAGAGAGTTGAGCATCTTCGGACCATCAAAGTTTCTCCGTGTACACTTTCTATTGTTCTTCTATGTGAAATTTTACGAGTATAAGCTTCATAGATTATTTCGATGCCAAAATACCAACTTTCAATGACAAATGGACAAAAACGTTAAATGCTCCTCCATAGAGAGAGTTGAGCAACTTCGAACAATCAAAGTTGCTCGATGTACACTTTTTATTGTTCTTTTATATGAAATTTTACGAGTATAAGCTTCGTAGATTATTTCGATGACAAAACACTAACTTTCTTTGACAAATGGACAAAACAGCTAAATGCTCCTCCATATAGAGAGTTGAGCAACTTTGGACCATCAAAGTCGCTCGGGATACACTTTTTATTGTTCTTCCACGTCAAATTTTATGAGTAGAAGCTTCCAAGATTATTTTGATACCAAAACCACCAACTTTCTATGACAAATGGACAAAGCCGTTAACAGCTCCTCCATAGAGAGAGTTGAGCAACTTCGGACCATCGAAGTTGCTCTGTGTACACTTTTTATTGTTCTTCTATGTCAAATTTTACGAGTATAAGCTTCGTAGATTATTTCGATGCCAAAACACCAACTTTCAATGACAAATGGACAAAAGCGTTAAAAGCTTCTTTATAGAGAGAGTTGAGCATCTTCGCACCATCAAAGTTTCTCGGTGTACACTTTTTATTGTTCTTCTATGTGAAATTTTACGAGTATAAGCTTCATAGATTATTTCGATGCCAAAACACCAACTTTCAATGACAAATGGACAAAACCGTTAAAAGCTCCTCCATAGAGAGAGTTGAGCAACTTCGAACCATCAAAGTTGCTCGATGTACACTTTTTATTGTTCTTTTATATGAAATTTTACGAGTTTAAGCTTCTTAGATTATTTCGATGACAAAACATCAACTTTCTTTGACAAATGGACAAAACAGCTAAAAGCTCCTCCATAGAGAGAGTTGAGCAACTTTGGACCATCAAAGTCGCTCGGGATACACTTTTTATTGTTCTTCTATGTCAAATTTTATGAGTAGAAGCTTCCAAGATTATTTCGATACCAAAACCACCAACTTTCTATGACAAATGGACAAAGCCGTTAAAAGCTCCTCCATAGAGAGAGTTGAGCAACTTCGGACCATCGAAGTTGCTCTGTGTACACTTTTTATTGTTCTTCTATGTCAAATTTTACGAGAATAAGCTTCGTAGATTATTTCGACGCCAAAACACCAACTTTCAATGAAAAATAAACAAAACCGTTGAAAGCTCCTACATAGAGAGAGTTGAACAAGGTCGGACAATCAAAGTTGCTCGGCGTACACTTTTTACTATTCTTCTATGTCAAATTTTACGAGTATAAGCTTCGTAGATTATTTCGATGGCATAACATCAACTTTCTACGAGAAATGGACAAAAGCGTTAAAAGCTCCTTCATAGAGAGAGTTGAGCATCTTCGGACCATCAAAGTTTCTCCGTGTACACTTTTTATTGTTCTTCTATGTGAAATTTTACGAGTATAAGCTTCATAGAGTATTTCGATGCCAAAATACCAACTTTCAATGACAAATGGACAAAAACGTTAAATGCTCCTCCATAGAGAGAGTTGAGCAACTTCGAACAATCAAAGTTGCTCGATGTACACTTTTTATTGTTCTTTTATATGAAATTTTACGAGTATAAGCTTCGTAGATTATTTCGATGACAAAACACTAACTTTCTTTGACAAATGGACAAAACAGCTAAATGCTCCTCCATATAGAGAGTTGAGCAACTTTGGACCATCAAAGTCGCTCGGGATACACTTTTTATTGTTCTTCCACGTCAAATTTTATGAGTAGAAGCTTCCAAGATTATTTTGATACCAAAACCACCAACTTTCTATGACAAATGGACAAAGCCGTTAACAGCTCCTCCATAGAGAGAGTTGAGCAACTTCGGACCATCGAAGTTGCTCTGTGTACACTTTTTATTGTTCTTCTATGTCAAATTTTACGAGTATAAGCTTCGTAGATTATTTCGATGCCAAAACACCAACTTTCAATGACAAATGGACAAAAGCGTTAAAAGCTTCTTTATAGAGAGAGTTGAGCATCTTCGCACCATCAAAGTTTCTCGGTGTACACTTTTTATTGTTCTTCTATGTGAAATTTTACGAGTATAAGCTTCATAGATTATTTCGATGCCAAAACACCAACTTTCAATGACAAATGGACAAAACCGTTAAAAGCTCCTCCATAGAGAGAGTTGAGCAACTTCGAACCATCAAAGTTGCTCGATGTACACTTTTTATTGTTCTTTTATATGAAATTTTACGAGTTTAAGCTTCTTAGATTATTTCGATGACAAAACATCAACTTTCTTTGACAAATGGACAAAACAGCTAAAAGCTCCTCCATAGAGAGAGTTGAGCAACTTTGGACCATCAAAGTCGCTCGGGATACACTTTTTATTGTTCTTCTATGTCAAATTTTATGAGTAGAAGCTTCCAAGATTATTTCGATACCAAAACCACCAACTTTCTATGACAAATGGACAAAGCCGTTAAAAGCTCCTCCATAGAGAGAGTTGAGCAACTTCGGACCATCGAAGTTGCTCTGTGTACACTTTTTATTGTTCTTCTATGTCAAATTTTACGAGAATAAGCTTCGTAGATTATTTCGACGCCAAAACACCAACTTTCAATGAAAAATAAACAAAACCATTGAAAGCTCCTACATAGAGAGAGTTGAACAAGGTCGGACAATCAAAGTTGCTCGGCGTACACTTTTTACTATTCTTCTATGTCAAATTTTACGAGTATAAGCTTCGTAGATTATTTCGATGGCATAACATCAACTTTCTACGAGAAATGGACAAAAGCGTTAAAAGCTCCTTCATAGAGAGAGTTGAGGATCTTCGGACCATCAAAGTTTCTCCGTGTACACTTTTTATTGTTCTTCTATGTGAAATTTTACGAGTATAAGCGTCATAGATTATTTCGATGCCAAAATACCAACTTTCAATGACAAATGGACAAAAACGTTAAATGCTCCTCCATAGAGAGAGTTGAGCAACTTCGAACATACAAAGTTGCTCGACGTACACTTTTTATTGTTCTTTTATATGAAATTTTACGAGTATAAGCTTCGTAGATTATTTCGATGACAAAACACCAACTTTCTTTGACAAATGGACAAAACAGCTAAATGCTCCTCCATAGAGAGAGTTGAGCAACTTTGGACCATCAAACTCGCTCGGGATACACTTTTTATTGTTCTTCCACGTCAAATTTTATGAGTAGAAGCTTCCAAGATTATTTTGATACCAAAACCACCAACTTTCTATGACAAATGGACAAAGCCGTTAACAGCTCCTCCATAGAGAGAGTTGAGCAACTTCGGACCATCGAAGTTGCTCTGTGTACACTTTTTATTGTTCTTCTATGTCAAATTTTTCGAGTATATGCTTCATAGATTATTTCGATGCCAAAACACCAACTTTCAATGACAAATGGACAAAAGCGTTAAAAGCTTCTTTATAGAGAGAGTTGAGCATCTTCGCACCATCAAAGTTTCTCGGTGTACACTTTTTATTGTTCTTCTATGTGAAATTTTACGAGTATAAGCTTCATAGATTATTTTTATGCCAAAACACCAACTTTCAATGACAAATGGACAAAACCGTTAAAAGCTCCTCCATAGAGAGAGTTGAGCAACTTCGAACCATCAAAGTTGCTCAATGTACACTTTTTATTGTTCTTTTATATGAAATTTTACGAGTTTAAGCTTCTTAGATTATTTCGATGACAAAACATCAACTTTCTTTGACAAATGGACAAAACAGCTAAAAGCTCCTCCATAGAGAGAGTTGAGCAACTTTGGACCATCAAAGTCGCTCGGGATACACTTTTTATTGTTCTTCTATGTCAAATTTTATGAGTAGAAGCTTCCAAGATTATTTCGATACCAAAACCACCAACTTTCTATGACAAATGGACAAAGCCGTTAAAAGGTCCTCCATAGAGAGAGTTGAGCAACTTCGGACCATCGAAGTTGCTCTGTGTACACTTTTTATTGTTCTTCTATGTCAAATTTTACGAGAATAAGGTTCGTAGATTATTTCGACGCCAAAACACCAACTTTCAATGAAAAATAAACAAAACCGTTGAAAGCTCCTACATAGAGAGAGTTGAACAAGGTCGGACAATCAAAGTTGCTCGGCGTACACTTTTTACTTTTCTTCTATGTCAAATTTTACGAGGATAAGCTTCGTAGATTATTTCGATGGCATAACATCAACTTTCTACGAGAAATGGACAAAAGCGTTAAAAGCTCCTTCATAGAGAGAGTTGAGCATCTTCGGACCATCAAAGTTTCTCCGTGTACACTTTTTATTGTTCTTCTATGTGAAATTTTACGAGTATAAGCTTCATAGATTATTTCGATGCCAAAATACCAACTTTCAATGACAAATAGACAAAACCGTTAAATGCTCCTCCATAGAGAGAGTTGAGCAACTTCGAACATAGAAAGTTGCTCGACGTACACTTTTTATTGTTCTTTTATATGAAATTTTACGAGTATAAGCTTCGTAGATTATTTCGATGACAAAACACCAACTTTCTTTGACAAATGGACAAAACAGCTAAATGCTCCTCCATAGAGAGAGTTGAGCAACTTTGGACCATCAAAGTCGCTCAGGATACACTTTTTATTGTTCTTCCACGTCAAATTTTATGAGTAGAAGCTTCCAAGATTATTTTGATACCAAAACCACCAACTTTCTATGACAAATGGACAAAGCCGTTAACAGCTCCTCCATAGAGAGAGTTGAGCAACTTCGGACCATCGAAGTTGTTCTGTGTACACTTTTTATTGTTCTTCTATGTCAAATTTTTCGAGTATAAGCTTCGTAGATTATTTCGATGCCAAAACACCAACTTTCAATGACAAATGGACAAAACCGTTGAAAGCTCCTACATAGAGAGAGTTGAGCATCTTCGCACCATCAAAGTTTCTCGGTGTACTCTTTTATTGTTCATCTATGTGAAATTTTACGAGTATAAGCTTCATAGATTATTTTGATGCCAAAACACCAACTTTCAATGACAAATGGACAAAACCGTTAAAAGCTCCTCCATAGAGAGAGTTGAGCAACTTCGAACCATCAAAGTTGCTCGATGTACACTTTTTATTGTTCTTTTATATGAAATTTTACGAGTTTAGGCTTCGTAGATTATTTCGATGACAAAACATCAACTTTCTTTGACAAATGGACAAAACAGCTAAAAGCTCCTCCATAGAGAGAGTTGAGCAACTTTGGACCATCAAAATCGCTCGGGATACACTTTTTATTTTTCTTCTATGTCAAATTTTATGAGTAGAAGCTTCCAAGATTATTTCGATACCAAAACCACCAACTTTCTATGACAAATGGACAAAGCCGTTAAAAGCTCCTCCATAGAGAGAGTTGAGCAACTTCGGACCATCGAAGTTGCTCTGTGTACACTTTTTATTGTTCTTCTATGTCAAATTTTACGAGAATAAGCTTCGTAGATTATTTCGACCCCAAAACACCAACTTTCAATGAAAAATAAACAAAACCGTTGAAAGCTCCTACATAGAGAGAGTTGAACAAGGTCGGACAATCAAAGTTGCTCGGCGTACACTTTTTACTATTCTTCTATGTCAAATTTTACGAGTATAAGCTTCGTAGATTATTTCGATGGCATAACATCAACTTTCTATGAGAAATGGACAAAAGCGTTAAAAGCTCCTTCATAGAGAGAGTTGAGCATCTTCGGACCATCAAAGTTTCTCCGTGTACACTTTTTATTGTTCTTCTATGTGAAAATTTACAAGTATAAGCTTCATAGATTATTTCGATGCCAAAATACCAACTTTCAATGACAAATGGACAAAACCGTTAAATGCTCCTCCATAGAGAGAGTTGAGCAACTTCGAACAATCAAAGTTGCTCGATGTACACTTTTTATTGTTCTTTTATATGAAATTTTATGAGTATAAGCTTCGTAGATTATTTCGATGACAAAACACCAACTTTCTTTGACAAATGGACAAAACAGCTAAATGCTCCTCCATAGAGAGAGTTGAGCAACTTTGGACCATAAAAGTCGCTCGGGATACACTTTTTATTGTTCTTCCACGTCAAATTTTTTGAGTAGAAGCTTCCAAGATTATTTTGATACCAAAACCACCAACTTTCTATGACAAATGGACAAAGCCGTTAACAGCTCCTCCATAGAGAGAGTTGAGCAACTTCGGACCATCGAAGTTGCTCTGTGTACACTTTTTATTGTTCTTCTATGTCAAATTTTACGAGTATAAGCTTCGTAGATTATTTCGATGCCAAAACACCAACTTTCAATGACAAATGGACAAAAGCGTTAAAAGCTTCTTTATAGAGAGAGTTGAGCATCTTCGCACCATCAAAGTTTCTCGGTGTACACTTTTTATTGTTCTTCTATGTGAAATTTTACGAGTATAAGCTTCATAGATTATTTCGATGCCAAAACACCAACTTTCAATGACAAATGGACAAAATCGTTAAAAGCTCCTCCATAGAGAGAGTTGAGCAACTTCGAACCATCAAAGTTGCTCGATGTACACTTTTTATTGTTCTTTTATATGAAATTTTACGAGTTTAAGCTTCTTAGATTATTTCGATGACAAAACATCAACTTTCTTTGACAAATGGACAAAACAGCTAAAAGCTCCTCCATAGAGAGAGTTGAGCAACTTTGGACCATCAAAGTCGCTCGGGATACACTTTTTATTGTTCTTCTATGTCAAATTTTATGAGTAGAAGCTTCCAAGATTATTTCGATACCAAAACCACCAACTTTCTATGACAAATGGACAAAGCCGTTAAAAGCTCCTCCATAGAGAGAGTTGAGCAACTTCGGACCATCGAAGTTGCTCTGTGTACACTTTTTATTGTTCTTCTATGTCAAATTTTACGAGAATAAGCTTCGTAGATTATTTCGACGCCAAAACACCAACTTTCAATGAAAAATAAACAAAACCGTTGAAAGCTCCTACATAGAGAGAGTTGAACAAGGTCGGACAATCAAAGTTGCTCGGCGTATACTTTTTACTATTCTTCTATGTCAAATTTTACGAGTATATAGCTTCGTAGATTATTTCGATGGCATAACATCAAATTTCTACGAGAAATGGACAAAAGCGTTAAAAGCTCCTTCATAGAGAGAGTTGAGCATCTTCGGACCATCAAAGTTTCTCCGTGTACACTTTTTATTGTTCTTCTATGTGAAATTTTACGAGTATAAACTTCATAGATTATTTCGATGCCAAAATACCAACTTTCAATGACAAATAGACAAAACCGTTAAATGCTCCTCCATAGAGAGAGTTGAGCAACTTCGAACAATCAAAGTTGCTCGATGTACACTTTTTATTGTTGTTTTATATGAAATTTTACGAGTATAAGCTTCGTAGATTATTTCGATGACAAAACACCTACTTTCTTTGACAAATGGACAAAACAGCTAAATGCTCCTCCATAGAGAGAGTTGAGCAACTTTGGACCATCAAAGTCGCTCGGGATACACTTTTTATTGTTCTTCCACGTCAAATTTTATGAGTAGAAGCTTCCAAGATTATTTTGATACCAAAACCACCAACTTTCTATGACAAATGGACAAAGCCGTTAACAGCTCCTACATAGAGAGAGTTGAGCAACTTCGGACCATCGAAGTTGCTCTGTGTACACTTTTTATTGTTCATCTATGTCAAATTTTACGAGTATAAGCTTCGTAGATTATTTCGATGCCAAAACACCAACTTTCGATAAAAAATGGATAAAACCGTTGAAAGCTCCTACATAGAGAGAGTTGAACAAAGTCGGACCATCAAAGTTGCTCGGCGTACACTTTTTACTATTCTTCTATGTCAAATTTTACGAGTATAAGCTTCCCCGATTATTTCAATGGCAAAACATCGACTTTCTACGACAAATGGACAAAAGCGTTAAAAGCTTTTTTTAGAGAGACTTGAGCATCTTCGCACCATCAAAGTTTCTCGGTGTACACTTTTTATTGTTCTTCTATGTGAAATTTTACACGAGTATAAGCTTCGTAGATTATTTCGATGCTAAAACACCAACTTTCAATGACAAATGGACAAAACCGTTAAAAGCTCCTCCATAGAGAGAGTTGAGCAACTTCGAACCATCCAAGTTGCTCGATGTACACTATTTATTGTTCTTTTATATGAAATTTTACGAGTTTAAGCTTCGTAGATTATTTCGATGCCAAAACACCAACTTTCAATGACAAATGGACAAAACCGTTAAAAGCTCCTCCATAGAGAGAGTTGAGCAACTTCGAACAATCAAAGTTGCTCGATGTACACTTTTTATTGTTCTTTTATATGAAATTTTACGAGTTTAAGCTTCGTAGATTATTTCGGTGACAAAACACCAACTTTCTATGACAAATGGACAAAACAGCCAAAAGCACCTCCATAGAGAGAGTTGAGCAACTTCGGACCCTCAAAGTTGCTCTGTGTACACTTTTTATTGTTCTTCTATTTCAAATTTTATGAGCATAAGTTTCGTAGATTATTTCGATGCCAAAATACCAACTTTCAATGAAAAATGGACAACACCGTTGAAAGCTCCTACATAGAGAGAGTTGAACAAGGTCGGACCATCAAAGTTGCTCGGCGTACACTTTTTACTATTCTTCTATGTCAAATTTTATGAGTATAAGCTTCCTAGATTATTTCGATGGCAAAATATCAACTTTCTACGAAAAATGGACAAAAGTGTTAAAAGCTCCTTCATAGAGAGAGTTGAGCATCTTCGCACCATCAAAGTTTCTCGGTGTACACTTTTTATTGTTCTTCTATGTGAAATTCTACGAGTATAAGCTTCGTAGATTATTTCGATGCCAAAACACAAACTTTCAATGACAAATGGACAAAACCGTTAAAAGCTCCTCCATAGAGAGAGTTGAGCAACTTCGAACCATAAAAGTTGCTCGAGGTACACTTTTTATTGTTCTTTTATATGAAATTTTACGAGTTTAAGCTTCGTAGATTATTTCGATGACAAAATACCAAATTTCTATGACAAATGGACAAAACAGCTAAAAGCTCCTCCATAGAGAGAGTTGAGCAACTTTGGACCATCAAAGTCGCTCGGGATACACTTTTTATTGTTCTTCTATGTCAAATTTTATGAGTAGAAGCTTCCAAGATTATTTCGATACCAAAACAACCAACGTTCTATGACAAATGGACAAAGCCGTTAAAAGCTCCTCCATAGAGAGAGTTGAGCAACTTCGGAGCATCGAAGTTGCTCTGTGTAGACTTTTTATTGTTCTTCTATGTCAAATTTTACTAGTATAAGCTTCGTAGATTATTTCGATGACAAAACACCAACTTTCTTTGACAAATGGACAAAACAGCTAAATGCTCCTCCATAGAGAGAGTTGAGCAACTTTGGACCATTAAAGTCGCTCGGGATACAGTTTTTATTGTTCTTCCACGTCAAATTTTATGAGTAGAAGCTTCCAAGATTATTTTGATACTTAAACAACCAACTTTCTATGACAAATGGACAAAGCCGTTAAAAGCACCTCCATAGAGAGAGTTGAGCAACTTCGGACCATCGAAGTTGCTCTGTGTACACTTTTTATTGTTCTTCTATGTCAAATTTTACAAGTATAAGCTTCGAAGATTATTTCGATGCCAAAACACCAACTTTCAATAAAAAATGGACAAAACCGTTGAAAGCTCCTACATAGAGAGAGTTGAACAAGGTCGGACCATCAAAGTTGCTCGGCGTACACTTTTTACTATTCTTCTATGTCAAATTTTACGAGTATAAGCTTCCCCGATTATTTCGATGGCAAAACATCAACTTTCTACGACAAATGGACAAAAGCGTTAAAAGCTTCTTTTTAGAGAGAGCTGAGCATCTTCGCACCATCAAAGTTTCTCGGTGTACACTTTTTATTGTTCTTCTATGTGAAATTTTACGAGTATAAACTTCATAGATTATTTCGATGGCAAAACACCAACTTTCTATGACAAATGGACAAAAGCGTTAAAAGCTCCTTCATAGAGAGAGTTGAGCATCTTCGGACCATCAAAGTTTCTCGGCGTACACTTTTTATTGTTCTTCTAGGTGAAATTTTACGAGTATAAGCTTCGTAGATTATTTCTATGCCAAAACACCAACTTTCAATGACAAATGGACAAAAGCGTTAAAAGATTCTTTATAGAGAGAGTTGAGCAACTTCGAACCATCAAAGTTGCACGATGTACACATTTTATTGTTCTTTTATATGAAATTTTACGAGTATAAGCTTCGTAGATTATTTCGATGACAAAACACCAACTTTCTATGACAAATAGACAAAACAGCTAAAAGCACCTCAATAGAGAGAGTTGAGCAACTTCGGACCATCGAAGTTGCTCTGTGTACACTTTTTATTGTTCTTCTATGTCAAATTTTACGAGCATAAGTTTCGTAGATTATTTCGATGCCAAAAGACCAACTTTCAATGAAAAATGGACAAAACCGTTGAAAGCTCCTACATAGAGAGAGTTGAACAAGGTCGGACCATCGAAGTTGCTCGGCGTACACTTTTTACTATTCTTCTATGTCAAATTTTACGAGTATAAGCTTCCCCGATTATTTCGATGGGAAAACATCAACTTTCTACGACAAATGGACAAAAGCGTTAAAAGCTTCTTTTTAGAGAGAGTTGAGCATCTTCGCACCATCAAAGTTTCTCGGTGTACACTTTTTATTGTTCTTCTATGTGAAATTTTACGAGTATAAGCTTCGTAGGTTATTTCGATGCCAAAACAACAACTTTCAATGACAAATGGACAAAACCGTTAAAAGCTCCTCCATAGAGAGAGTTGAGCAACTTCGAACCACCAAAGTTGCTCGAGGAACACTTTTTATTGTTCTTTTATATGAAATTTTTCGAGTTTAAGCTTCGTAGATTATTTCGATGACAAAACACCAACTTTCTATGACAAATGGACAAAACAACTAAAAGCTCCTCCATAGAGAGAGTTGAGCAACTTTAGACCATCAAAGTCGCTCGGGATACACTTTTTATTGTTCTTCTATGTCAAATTTTATGAGTAGAAACATCCAAGATTATTTCGATACCAAAACAACCAAATATCTATGACAAATGGACAAAGCCGTTAAAAGCTCCTCCATAGAGAGAGTTGAGCAACTTCGGACCATCGAAGTTGCTCTGTCTACACTTTTTATTGTTCTTCTATTTCAAATTTTACGAGTATAAGCTTCGTAGATTATTTCGATGCCAAAACACCAACTTTCATTAAAAAATGGACAAAACCGTTGAAAGCTCCTACATAGAGAGAGTTGAACAAGGTCGGACCATCAAAGTTGCTCGGCGTACACTTTTTACTATTCTTCTATGTCAAATTTTACGAGTATAAGCTTCCCCGATTATTTCGATGGCAAAACATCAACTTTCTACGACAAATGGACAAAAGGGTTAAAAGCTTCTTTTTAGAGAGAGTTGAGCATCTTCGCACCATCAAAGTTTCTCGGTGTACACTTTTTATTGTTCTTCTATGTGAAATTTTACGAGTATAAGCTTCCTAGATTATTTCGATTGCAAAACACCAACTTTCTATGACAAATGGACAAAACAGCTAAAAGCTCCTCCATAGAGAGAGTTGAGCAACTTTGGACCATCAAAGTCGCTCGGGATACACTTTGTATTGTTCTTGCACGTCAAATTTTATGAGTAGAAGCTTCCAAGATTATTTTGATACCAAAACCACCAACTTTCTATGACAAATAGACAAAGCCGTTAAAAGCTCCTCCATAGAGAGAGTTGAGCAATTTCGGACCATCGAAGTTGCTTTGTGTACACTTTTTATTGTTCTTCTATGTCAAATTTTAAGAGTATAAGCTTCGTAGATTATTTCGATGCCAAAACACCAACTTTCAATAAAAAAAATGGACAAAACCATTGAAAGCTCCTACATAGAGAGAGTTGAACAAGGTCGGACCATCAAAGTTGCTCGGCGTACACTTTTTACTATTCTTCTATGTCAAATTTTACGAGTATAAGCTTCCCCGATTATTTCGATGGCAAAACATCAAGTTTCTACGACAAATGGACAAAAGCGTTAAAAGCTTCTTTTTAGAGAGAGTTGAGCATCTTCGCACCATCAAAGTTTCTCGGTGTACACTTTTTATTGTTCTTCTATGTGAAATTTTACGAGTATAAGCTTCGTAGATTATTTCGATGCCAAAACAACAACTTTCAATGACAAATGGACAAAACCGTTAAAACCTCCTCCATAGAGAGAGTTGAGCAACTTCGAACCATCAAAGTTGCTCGATGTACACTTTTTACTGTTCTTTTATATGAAATTTTACGAGTTTAAGCTTCGTAGATTATTTCGATGACAAAACATCAACTTTCTTTGACAAATGGACAAAACAGCTAAAAGCCCCTCCATAGAGAGAGTTGAGAAACTTTGGACCATCAAAGTCGCTCGGGATACTGTTTTTATTGTTCTTCTATGTCAAATTTTATGAGTAGAAGCTTTCAAAATAATTTCGATGTCAAAACCACCAACTTTCTATGACAAATGGACAAAGCCGTTAAAAGCTCCTCCTTAGAGAGAGTTGAGCAACTTCGGACCATCGAAGTTGCTCTGTGTACACTTTTTATTGTTCTTCTATATCAAATTTTACGAGAATAAGCTTCGTAGATTATTTCGACGCCAAAACACCAACTTTCAATGAAAAATAAACAAAACCGTTGAAAGCTCCTACATAGAGAGAGTTGAACAAGGTCGGACAATCAAAGTTGCTCGGCGTACACTTTTTACTATTCTTCTATGTCAAATTTTACGAGTATAAGCTTCGTAGATTATTTCGATGGCATAACATCAACTTTCTACGAGAAATGGACAAAAGCGTTAAAAGCTCCTTCATAGAGAGAGTTGAGCATCTTCGGATCATCAAAGTTTCTCCGTGTACACTTTTTATTGTTCTTCTATGTGAAATTTTACGAGTATAAGCTTCATAGATTATTTCGATGCAAAAATACCAACTTTCAATGACAAATGGACAAAACCGTTAAATGCTCCTCCATAGAGAGAGTTGAGCAACTTCGAACAATCAAAGTTGCTCGATGTACACTTGTTATTGTTCTTTTATATGAAATTTTACGAGGATAAGCTTCGTAGATTATTTCGATGACAAAACACCAACTTTCTTTGACAAATGGACAAAACAGCTAAATGCTCCTCCATAGAAAGAGTTGAGCAACTTTGGACCATCAAAGTCGCTCGGGATACACTTTTTATTGTTCTTCCACGTCAAATTTTTTGAGTAGAAGCTTCCAAGATTATTTTGATACCAAAACCACCAACTTTCTATGACAAATGGACAAAGCCGTTAAAAGCTCCTCCATAGAGAGAGTTGAGCAACTTCGGACCATCGAAGTTGCTCTGTGTACACTTTTTATTGTTCTTCTATGTCAAATTTTACGAGTATAAGCTTCGTAGATTATTTCGATGCCAAAACACCAACTTTCAATAAAAAATGGACAAAACCGTTGAAAGCTCCTACACAGAGAGAGTTGAAAAAGGTCGGACCATCAAAGTTGCTCGGCGTACACTTTTTACTATTCTTCTATGTCAAATTTTACGAGTATAAGCTTCCCCGATTATTTCAATGGCAAAACATCGACTTTCTACGACAAATGGACAAAAGCGTTAAAAGCTTTTTTTAGAGAGAGTTGAGCATCTTCGCACCATCAAAGTTTCTCGGTGTACACTTTTTATTGTTCTTCTATGTGAAATTTTACACGAGTATAAGCTTCGTAGATTATTTCGATGCCAAAACACCAACTTTCAATGACAAATGGACAAAACCGTTAAAAGCTCCTCCATAGAGAGAGTTGAGCAACTTCGAACCATCAAAGTTGCTCGATGTACACTTTTTATTGTTCTTTTATATGAAATTTTACGAGTTTAAGCTTCGTAGATTATTTCGATGCCAAAACACCAACTTTCAATGACAAATGGACAAAACCGTTAAAAGCTCCTCCATAGAGAGAGTTGAGCAACTTCGAACAATCAAAGTTGCTCGATGTACACTTTTTATTGTTCTTTTATATGAAATTTTACGAGTTTAAGCTTCGTAGATTATTTCGGTGAAAAACACCAACTTTCTATGACAAATGGACAAAACAGCCAAAAGCACCTCCATAAAGAGAGTTGAGCAACTTCGGACCCTCAAAGTTGCTCTGTGTACACTTTTTATTGTTCTTCTATGTCAAATTTTACGAGCATAAGTTTCGTAGATTATTTCGATGCGAAAATACCAACTTTCAATGAAAAATGGACAAAACCGTTGAAAGCTCCTACATAGAGAGAGTTGAACAAGGTCGGACCATCAAAGTTGCTCGGCGTACACTTTTTACTATTCTTCTATGTCAAATTTTATGAGTATAAGCTTCCTAGATTATTTCGATGGCAAAACATCAACTTTCTACGAAAAATGGACAAAAGCGTTAAAAGCTCCTTCATAGAGAGAGTTGAGCATCTTCGCACCATCAAAGTTTCTCGGTGTACACTTTTTATTGTTCTTCTATGTGAAATTCTACGAGTATAAGCTTCGTAGATTATTTCGATGCCAAAACACCAACTTTCAATGACAAATGGACAAAACCGTTAAAAGCTCCTCCATAGAGAGAGTTGAGCAACTTCGAACAATCAAAGTTGCTCGAGGTACACTTTTTATTGTTCTTTTATATGAAATTTTACGAGTTTAAGCTTCGTAGATTATTTCGATGAGAAAACACCAACTTTCTATGACAAATAGACAAAACAGCTAAAAGCAACTCCATAGAGAGAGTTGAGCAACTTCGGACCATCGAAGTTGCTCTGTGTACACTTTTTATTGTTCTTCTATGTCAAATTTTACGAGTATAAGTTTCGTAGATTATTTCGCTGCCAAAACACCAACTTTCAATGAAAAATGGACAAAACCGTTGAAAGCTCGTACATAGAGAGAGTTGAACAAGGTCGGACCATCAAAGTTGCTCGGCGTACACTTTTTACTATTCTTCTATGTCAAATTTTACGAGTATAAGCTTCCCCGATGGCAAAACATCAACTTTCTACGACAAATGGACAAAAGGGTTAAAAGCTTCTTTTTAGAGAGAGTTGAGCATCTTCGCACCATCAAAGTTTCTCGGTGTACACTTTTTATTGTTCTTCTATGTGAAATTTTACGAGTATAAGCTTCCTAGATTATTTCGATGGCAAAACACCAACTTTCTATGACAAATGGACAAAGCCGTTAAAAGCTCCTCCATAGAGAGAGTTGAGCAATTTCGGACCATCGAAGTTGCTCCGTGTACACTTTTTATTGTTCTTCTATGTCAAATTTTACGAGTATAAGCTTCGTAGATTATTTCGATGCCAAAACACCAACTTTCAATAAAAAATGGACAAAACCGTTGAAAGCTCCTACACAGAGAGAGTTGAACAAGGTCGGACCATCAAAGTTGCTCGGCGTACACTTTTTACTATTCTTCTATGTCAAATTTTACGAGTATAAGCTTCCCCGATTATTTCAATGGCAAAACATCGACTTTCTACGACAAATGGACAAAAGCGTTAAAAGCTTTTTTTAGAGAGAGTTGAGCATCTTCGCACCATCAAAGTTTCTCGGTGTACACTTTTTATTGTTCTTCTATGTGAAATTTTACACGAGTATAAGCTTCGTAGATTATTTCGATGCGAAAACACCAACTTTCAATGACAAATGGACAAAACCGTTAAAAGCTCCTCTATAGAGAGAGTTGAGCAACTTCGAACCATCAAAGTTGCTCGATGTACACTTTTTATTGTTCTTTTATATGAAATTTTACGAGTTTAAGCTTCGTAGATTATTTCGATGCCAAAACACCAACTTTCAATGAAAAATGGGTCAAAACCGTTAAAAGCTCTTCCATAGAGAGAGTTGAGCAACTTCGAACAATCAAAGTTGCTCGATGTACACTTTTTATTGTTCTTTTATATGAAATTTTACGAGTTTAAGCTTCGTAGTTTATTTCGGTGAAAAACACCAACTTTCTATGACAAATGGACAAAACAGCCAAAAGCACCTCCATAGAGAGAGTTGAGCAACTTCGGACCCTCAAAGTTGCTCTGTGTACACTTTTTATTGTTCTTCTATGTCAAATTTTACGAGCATAAGTTTCGTAGATTATTTCGATGCGAAAATACCAACTTTCAATGAAAAATGGACAAAACCGTTGAAAGCTCCTACATAGAGAGAGTTGAACAAGGTCGGACCATCAAAGTTGCTCGGCGTACACTTTTTACTATTCTTCTATGTCAAATTTTATGAGTATAAGCTTCCTAGATTATTTCGATGTCAAAACATCAACTTTCTACGAAAAATGGACAAAAGCGTTAAAAGCTCCTTCATACAGAGAGTTGAGCATCTTCGCACCATCAAAGTTTCTCGGTGTACACTTTTTATTGTTCTTCTATGTGAAATTCTACGAGTATAAGCTTCGTAGATTATTTCGATGCCAAAACACCAACTTTCAATGACAAATGGACAAAACCGTTAAAAGCTCCTCCATAGAGAGAGTTGAGCAACTTCGAACAATCAAAGTTGCTCGAGGTACACTTTTTATTGTTCTTTTATATGAAATTTTACGAGTTTAAGCTTCGTAGATTATTTCGATGAGAAAACACCAACTTTCTATGACAAATAGACAAAACAGCTAAAAGCAACTCCATAGAGAGAGTTGAGCAACTTCGGACCATCGAAGTTGCTCTGTGTACACTTTTTATTGTTCTTCTATGTCAAATTTTACGAGTATAAGTTTCGTAGATTATTTCGATGCCAAAACACCAACTTTCAATGAAAAATGGACAAAACCGTTGAAAGCTCGTACATAGAGAGAGTTGAACAAGGTCGGACCATCAAAGTTGCTCGGCGTACACTTTTTACTATTCTTCTATGTCAAATTTTACGAGTATTAGCTTCCCCGATAGCAAAACATCAACTTTCTACGACAAATGGACAAAAGGGTTAAAAGCTTCTTTTTAGAGAGAGTTGAGCATCTTCGCACCATCAAAGTTTCTCGGTGTACACTTTTTATTGTTCTTCTATGTGAAATTTTACGAGTATAAGCTTCCTAGATTATTTCGATGGCAAAACACCAACTTTCTATGACAAATGGACAAAGCCGTTAAAAGCTCCTCCATAGAGAGAGTTGAGCAATTTCGGACCATCGAAGTTGCTCCGTGTACACTTTTTATTGTTCTTCTATGTCAAATTTTACGAGTATAAGCTTCGTAGATTATTTCGATGCCAAAACACCAACTTTCAATAAAAAATGGACAAAACCGTTGAAAGCTCCTACACAGAGAGAGTTGAACAAGGTCGGACCATCAAAGTTGCTCGGCGTACACTTTTTACTATTCTTCTATGTCAAATTTTACGAGTATAAGCTTCCCCGATTATTTCAATGGCAAAACATCGACTTTCTACGACAAATGGACAAAAGCGTTAAAAGCTTTTTTTAGAGAGAGTTGAGCATCTTCGCACCATCAAAGTTTCTCGGTGTACACTTTTTATTGTTCTTCTATGTGAAATTTTACACGAGTATAAGCTTCGTAGATTATTTCGATGCGAAAACACCAACTTTCAATGACAAATGGACAAAACCGTTAAAAGCTCCTCCATAGAGAGAGTTGAGCAACTTCGAACCATCAAAGTTGCTCGATGTACACTTTTTATTGTTCTTTTATATGAAATTTTACGAGTTTAAGCTTCGTAGATTATTTCGATGCCAAAACACCAACTTTCAATGACAAATGGACAAAACCGTTAAAAGCTCCTCCATAGAGAGAGTTGAGCAACTTCGAACAATCAAAGTTGCTCGATGTACACTTTTTATTGTTCTTTTATATGAAATTTTACGAGTTTAAGCTTCGTAGATTATTTCGGTGAAAAACACCAACTTTCTATGACAAATGGACAAAACAGCCAAAAGCACCTCCATAGAGAGAGTTGAGCAACTTCGGACCCTCAAAGTTGCTCTGTGTACACTTTTTATTGTTCTTCTATGTCAAATTTTACGAGCATAAGTTTCGTAGATTATTTCGATGCGAAAATACCAACTTTCAATGAAAAATGGACAAAACCGTTGAAAGCTCCTACATAGAGAGAGTTGAACAAGGTCGGACCATCAAAGTTGCTCGGCGTACACTTTTTACTATTCTTCTATGTCAAATTTTATGAGTATAAGCTTCCTAGATTATTTCGATGGCAAAACATCAACTTTCTACGAAAAATGGACAAAAGCGTTAAAAGCTCCTTCATAGAGAGAGTTGAGCATCTTCGCACCATCAAAGTTTCTCGGTGTACACTTTTTATTGTTCTTCTATGTGAAATTCTACGAGTATAAGCTTCGTAGATTATTTCGATGCCAAAACACCAACTTTCAATGACAAATGGACAAAACCGTTAAAAGCTCCTCCATAGAGAGAGTTGAGCAACTTCGAACAATCAAAGTTGCTCGAGGTACACTTTTTATTGTTCTTTTATATGAAATTTTACGAGTTTAAGCTTCGTAGATTATTTCGATGAGAAAACACCAACTTTCTATGACAAATAGACAAAACAGCTAAAAGCAACTCCATAGAGAGAGTTGAGCAACTTCGGACCATCGAAGTTGCTCTGTGTACACTTTTTATTGTTCTTCTATGTCAAATTTTACGAGTATAAGTTTCGTAGATTATTTCGATGCCAAAACACCAACTTTCAATGAAAAATGGACAAAACCGTTGAAAGCTCGTACATAGAGAGAGTTGAACAAGGTCGGACCATCAAAGTTGCTCGGCGTACACTTTTTACTATTCTTCTATGTCAAATTTTACGAGTATAAGCTTCCCCGATGGCAAAACATCAACTTTCTACGACAAATGGACAAAAGGGTTAAAAGCTTCTTTTTAGAGAGAGTTGAGCATCTTCGCACCATCAAAGTTTCTCGGTGTACACTTTTTATTGTTCTTATATGTGAAATTTTACGAGTATAAGCTTCCTAGATTATTTCGATGGCAAAACACCAACTTTCTATGAAAAATGGACAAAGCCGTTAAAAGCTCCTCCATAGAGAGAGTTGAGCAATTTCGGACCATCGAAGTTGCTCTGTGTACACTTTTTATTGTTCTTCTATGTCAAATTTTACGAGTATAAGCTTCGTAGATTATTTCGATGCCAAAACACCAACTTTCAATAAAAAAAATGGACAAAACCATTGAAAGCACCTACATAGAGAGAGTTGAACAAGGTCGGACCATCAAAGTTGCTCGGTGTACACTTTTTACTATTCTTCTATGTCAAATTTTACGAGTATAAGCTTCCTAGATTATTTCGATGGCAAAACATCAACTTTCTACGACAAATGGACAAAAGCGTTAAAAGCTCCTTCATAGAGAGAGTTGAGCATCTTCGCACAATCAAAGTTTCTCGGTGTACACTTTTTATTGTTCTTCTATGTGAAATTCTACGAGTATAAGCTTCGTAGATTATTTCGATGCCAAAACACCAACTTTCAATGACAAATGGACAAAACCGTTAAAAGCTCCTCCATAGAGAGAGTTGAGCAACTTGGAACCATCAAAGTTGCTCGAGGAACACTTTTTATTGTTCTTTTATATGAAATTTTACGAGTTTAAGCTTCGTAGATTATTTCGATGACAAAACACCAACTTTCTATGACAAATGGACAAAACAACTAAAAGCTCCTCCATAGAGAGAGTTGAGCAACTTTAGACCATCAAAGTCGCTCGGGATAAACTTTTTATTGTTCTTCTACGTCAAATTTTATGAGTAGAAACTTCCGAGATTATTTCGATACCAAAACAACCAAATCTCTATGACAAATGGACAAAGCCGTTAAAAGCTCCCCCATAGAGAGAGTTGAGCAACTTCGGACCATCGAAGTTGCTCTGTGTACACTTTTTATTGTTCTTCTATGTCAAATTTTACGAGTATAAGCTTCGTAGATTATTTCGATGCCAAAACACCAACTTTCTATAAAAAATGGACAAAACCGTTGAAAGCTCGTACATAGAGAGAGTTGAACAAGGTCGGACCATCAAAGTTGCTCGGCGTACACTTTTTACTATTCTTCTATGTCAAATTTTACGAGTATAAGCTTCCCCGATTATTTCGATGGCAAAACATCAACTTTCTACGACAAATGGACAAAAGGGTTAAAAGCTTCTTTTTAGAGAGAGTTGAGCATCTTCGCACCATCAAAGTTTCTCGGTGTACACTTTTTATTGTTCTTCTATGTGAAATTTTACGAGTATAAGCTTCCTAGATTATTTCGATGGCAAAACACCAACTATCTATGACAAATGGACAAAGCCGTTAAAAGCTCCTCCATAGAGAGAGTTGAGCAATTTCGGACCATCGAAGTTGCTCCGTGTACACTTTTTATTGTTCTTCTATGTCAAATTTTACGAGTATAAGCTTCGTAGATTATTTCGATGCCAAAACACCAACTTTCAATAAAAAAATGGACAAAACCATTGAAAGCACCTACATAGAGAGAGTTGAACAAGGTCGGACCATCAAAGTTGCTCGGCGTACACTTTTTACTATTCTTCTATGTCAAATTTTACGAGTATAAGCTTCCCCGATTATTTCGATGGGAAAACATCAACTTTCTACGACAAATGGACAAAAGCGTTAAAAGCTTCTTTTTAGAGAGAGTTGAGCATCTTCGCACCATCAAAGTTTCTCGGTGTACACTTTTTATTGTTCTTCTATGTGAAATTTTACGAGTATAAGCTTCGTAGATTATTTCGATGCCAAAACAACAACTTTCAATGACAAATGGATAAAACCGTTAAAAGCTCCTCCATAGAGAGAGTTGAGCAACTTCGAACCATCAAAGTTGCTCGAGGAACACTTTTTATTGTTCTTTTATATGAAATTTTACGATTTTAAGCTTCGTAGATTATTTCGATGACAAAACACCAACTTTCTATGACAAATGGACAAAACAACTAAAAGCTCCTCCATAGAGAGAGTTGAGCAACTTTAGACCATCAAAGTCGCTCGGGATACACTTTTTATTGTTCTTCTATGTCAAATTTTATGAGTAGAAACATCCAAGATTATTTCGATACCAAAACAACCAAATTTCTATGACAAATGGACAAAGCCGTTAAAAGCTCCTCCAGAGAGAGAGTTGAGCAACTTCGGACCATCGAAGTTGCTCTGTCTACACTTTTTATTGTTCTTCTATTTCAAATTTTACGAGTATAAGCTTCGTAGATTATTTCGATGCCAAAACACCAACTTTCATTAAAAAATGGATAAAACCGTTGAAAGCTCCTACATAGAGAGAGTTGAACAAGGTCGGACCATCAAAGTTGCTCGGCGTACACTTTTCACTATTCTTCTATGTCAAATTTTACGAGTATAAGCTTCCCCGATTATTTCGATGGCAAAACATCAACTTTCTACGACAAATGGACAAAAGGGTTAAAAGCTTCTTTTTAGAGAGAGTTGAGCATCTTCGCACCATCAAAGTTTCTCGGTGTACACTTTTTATTGTTCTTCTATGTGAAATTTTACGAGTATAAGCTTCCTAGATTATTTCGATGGCAAAACACCAACTTTCTATGACAAATGGACAAAATAGCTAAAAGCTCCTCCATAGAGAGAGTTGAGCAACTTTGTACCATCAAAGTCGCTCGGGATACACTTTTTATTGTTCTTCCACGTCAAATTTTATGAGTAGAAGCTTCCAAGATTATTTTGATACCAAAACCACCAACTTTCTATGACAAATAGACAAAGCCGTTAAAAGCTCCTCCATAGAGAGAGTTGAGCAATTTCGGACCATCGAAGTTGCTTTGTGTACACTTTTTATTGTTCTTCTATGTCAAATTTTAAGAGTATAAGCTTCGTAGATTATTTCGATGCCAAAACACCAACTTTCAATAAAAAAAATGGACAAAACCATTGAAAGCTCCTACATAGAGAGAGTTGAACAAGGTCGGACCATCAAAGTTGCTCGGCGTACACTTTTTATTGTTCTTCTATGTCAAATTTTACGAGTATAAGCTTCCCCGATTATTTCGATGGCAAAACATCAACTTTCTACGACAAATAGACAAAGCCGTTAAAAGCTCCTCCATAGAGAGAATTGAGCAACTTCGAACCATCGAAGTTGCTCTATGTACACTTTTTATTGTTCTTCTATGTCAAATTTTACGAGTATAAGCTTCGTAGATTATTTCGATGCCAAAACACCAACTTTCAATAAAAAATGGACAAAACCGCTGAAAGCTCCTACATAGAGAGAGTTGAACAAGGTCGGACCATCAAAGTTGCTCGGCGTACACTTTTTACTATTCTTCTATGTCAAATGTTACGAGTATAAGCTTCCTCGATTATTTCGATGGCAAAACATCAACTTTCTACGACAAATGGACAAAAGAGTTAAAAGCTTCTTTTTAGAGAGAGTTGAGCATCTTCGCACCATCAAAGTTTCTCGGTGTACACTTTTTATTGTTCTTCTATGTGAAATTTTACGAGTATAAGCTTCCTAGATTATTTCGATGGCAAAACACCAACTTTCTATGACAAATGGACAAAAGCTTTAAAACCTTCTTCATAAAGAGAGTTGAGCATCTTCGGACCATCAAAGTTTCTCGGTGTACACTTTTTATTGTTCTTCTATGTGAAATTTTACGAGTATAAGCTTCGTAGATTATTTCGATGCCAAAACACCAACTTTCAATGACAAATGGACAAAACCGTTAAAAGCTTCTCCATAGAGAGAGTTGGGCAACTTCGAACCATCAAAGTTGCACGATGTACACTTTTTATTGTTCTTTTATATGAAATTTTACGAGTATAAACTTCGTAGATTATTTCGATGACAAAACACTAACTTTCTATGACAAATGGACAAAACAGCTAAAAGCTCCTCCATAGAGAGAGTTAGGCAACTTCGGACCATCGAAGTTGCTCTGTGTACACTTTTTATTGTTCTTCTATGTCAAATTTTACGAGCATAAGTTTCGTAGATTATTTCGATGCCAAAATACCAACTTTCAATGAAAAATGGACAAAACCGTTGAAAGCTCCTACATAGAGAGAGTTGAACAAGGTCGGACCATCAAAGTTGCTCGGCGTACACTTTTTACTATTCTTCTATGTCAAATTTTACCAGTATAAGCTTCCTAGATTATTTCGATGGCAAAACATCAACTTTCTACGACAAATGGACAAAAGCGTTAAAAGCTCTTTCATAGAGAGAGTTGAGCATCTTCGCACCATCAAAGTTTCTCGGTGTACACTTTTTATTGTTCTTCTATGTGAAATTCTACGAGTATAAGCTTCATAGATTATTTCGATGCCAAAATACCAACTTTCAATGACAAATGGACAAAACCGTTAAAAGCTCCTCCATTGAGAGAGTTGAGCAACTTCGAACCATCGAAGTTGCTCTATGTACACTTTTTATTGTTCTTCTATGTCAAATTTTACGAGTATAAGCTTCGTAGATTATTTCGATGCCAAAACACCAACTTTCAATAAAAAAAAATGGACAAAACCATTGAAAGCACCTACATAGAGAGAGTTGAACAAGGTCGACCATCAAAGTTGCTCGGTGTACACTTTTTACTATTCTTCTATGTCAAATTTTACGAGTATAAGCTTTCTAGATTATTTCGATGGCAAAACATCAACTTTCTACGACAAATGGACAAAAGCGTTAAAAGCTCCTTCATAGAGAGAGTTGAGCATCTTCGCACAATCAAAGTTTCTCGGTGTACACTTTTTATTGTTCTTCTATGTGAAATTCTACGAGTATAAGCTTCGTAGATTATTTCGATGCCAAAACACCAACTTTCAATGACAAATGGACAAAACCGTTAAAAGCTCCTCCATAGAGAGAGTTGAGCAACTTGGAACCATCAAAGTTGCTCGAGGAACACTTTTTATTGTTCTTTTATATGAAATTTTACGAGTTTAAGCTTCGTAGATTATTTCGATGACAAAACACCAACTTTCTATGACAAATAGACAAAACAGCTAAAAGCAACTCCATAGAGAGAGTTGAGCAACTTCGGACCATCGAAGTTGCTCTGTGTACACTTTTTATTGTTCTTCTATGTCAAATTTTACGAGTATAAGTTTCGTAGATTATTTCGATGCCAAAACACCAACTTTCAATGAAAAATGGACAAAACCGTTGAAAGCTCGTACATAGAGAGAGTTGAACAAGGTCGGACCATCAAAGTTGCTCGGCGTACACTTTTTACTATTCTTCTATGTCAAATTTTACGAGTATAAGCTTCCCCGATGGCAAAACATCAACTTTCTACGACAAATGGACAAAAGGGTTAAAAGCTTCTTTTTAGAGAGAGTTGAGCATCTTCGCACCATCAAAGTTTCTCGGTGTACACTTTTTATTGTTCTTCTATGTGAAATTTTACGAGTATAAGCTTCCTAGATTATTTCGATGGCAAAACACCAACTTTCTATGAAAAATGGACAAAGCCGTTAAAAGCTCCTCCATAGAGAGAGTTGAGCAATTTCGGACCATCGAAGTTGCTCTGTGTACACTTTTTATTGTTCTTCTATGTCAAATTTTACGAGTATAAGCTTCGTAGATTATTTCAATGCCAAAACACCAACTTTCAATAAAAAAAAATGGACAAAACCATTGAAAGCACCTACATAGAGAGAGTTGAACAAGGTCGGACCATCAAAGTTGCTCGGTGTACACTTTTTATTATTCTTCTATGTCAAATTTTACGAGTATAAGCTTCCTAGATTATTTCGATGGCAAAACATCAACTTTCTACGACAAATGGACAAAAGCGTTAAAAGCTCCTTCATAGAGAGAGTTGAGCATCTTCGCACAATCAAAGTTTTTCGGTGTACACTTTTTATTGTTCTTCTATGTGAAATTCTACGAGTATAAGCTTCGTAGATTATTTCGATGCCAAAACACCAACTTTCAATGACAAATGGACAAAACCGTTAAAAGCTCCTCCATAGAGAGAGTTGAGCAACTTGGAACCATCAAAGTTGCTCGAGGAACACTTTTTATTGTTCTTTTATATGAAATTTTACGAGTTTAAGCTTCTTAGATTATTTCGATGACAAAACACCAACTTTCTATGAAAAATGGACAAAACAACTAAAAGCTCCTCCATAGAGAGAGTTGAGCAACTTTAGACCATCAAAGTCGCTCGGGATAAACTTTTTATTGTTCTTCTACGTCAAATTTTATGAGTAGAAACTTCCGAGATTATTTCGATACCAAAACAACCAAATTTCTATGACAAATGGACAAAGCCGTTAAAAGCTCCCCCATAGAGAGAGTTGAGCAACTTCGGACCATCGAAGTTGCTCTGTGTACACTTTTTATTGTTCTTCTATGTCAGATTTTACGAGTATAAGCTTCGTAGATTATTTCGATGCCAAAACACCAACTTTCTATAAAAAATGGACAAAACCGTTGAAAGCTCGTACATAGAGAGAGTTGAACAAGGTCGGACCATCAAAGTTGCTCGGTGTACACTTTTTACTATTCTTCTATGTCAAATTTTACGAGTATAAGCTTCCCCGATTATTTCGATGGCAAAACATCAACTTTCTACGACAAATGGACAAAAGGGTTAAAAGCTTCTTTTTAGAGAGAGTTGAGCATCTTCGCACCATCAAAGTTTCTCGGTGTACACTTTTTATTGTTCTTCTATGTGAAATTTTACGAGTATAAGCTTCCTAGATTATTTCGATGGCAAAACACCAACTTTCTATGACAAATGGACAAAGCCGTTAAAAGCTCCTCCATAGAGAGAGTTGAGCAATTTCGGACCATCGAAGTTGCTCTGTGTACACTTTTTATTGTTCTTCTATGTCAAATTTTACGAGTATAAGCTTCGTAGATTATTTCGATGCCAAAACACCAACTTTCTATAAAAAATGGACAAAACCGTTGAAAGCTCGTACATAGAGAGAGTTGAACAAGGTCGGACCATCAAAGTTGCTCGGCGTACACTTTTTACTATTCTTCTATGTCAAATTTTACGAGTATAAGCTTCACCGATTATTTCAATGGCAAAACATCGACTTTCTACGACAAATGGACAAAAGCGTTAAAAGCTTTTTTTAGAGAGAGTTGAGCATCTTCGCACCATCAAAGTTTCTCGGTGTACACTTTTTATTGTTCTTCTATGTGAAATTTTACACGAGTATAAGCTTCGTAGATTATTTCGATGCCAAAACACCAACTTTCAATGACAAATGGACAAAACCGTTAAAAGCTCCTCCATAGAGAGAGTTGAGCAACTTCGAACCATCAAAGTTGCTCGATGTACACTTTTTATTGTTCTTTTATATGAAATTTTACGAGTTTAAGCTTCGTAGATTATTTCGATGCCAAAACACCAACTTTCAATGACAAATGGACAAAACCGTTAAAAGCTCCTCCATAGAGAGAGTTGAGCAACTTCGAACAATCAAAGTTGCTCGATGTACACTTTTTATTGTTCTTTTATATGAAATTTTACGAGTTTAAGCTTCGTAGATTATTTCGGTGAAAAACACCAACTTTCTATGACAAATGGACAAAACAGCCAAAAGCACCTCCATAGAGAGAGTTGAGCAACTTCGGACCCTCAAAGTTGCTCTGTGTACACTTTTTATTGTTCTTCTATGTCAAATTTTACGAGCATAAGTTTCGTAGATTATTTCGATGCGAAAATACCAACTTTCAATGAAAAATGGACAAAACCGTTGAAAGCTCCTACATCGAGAGAGTTGAACAAGGTCGGACCATCAAAGTTGCTCGGCGTACACTTTTTACTATTCTTCTATGTCAAATTTTATGAGTATAAGCTTCCTAGATTATTTCGATGGCAAAACATCAACTTTCTACGAAAAATGGACAAAAGCGTTAAAAGCTCCTTCATAGAGAGAGTTGAGCATCTTCGCACCATCAAAGTTTCTCGGTATACACTTTTTATTGTTCTTCTATGTGAAATTCTACGAGTATAAGCTTCGTAGATTATTTCGATGCCAAAACACCAACTTTCAATGACAAATGGACAAAACCGTTAAAAGCTCCTCCATAGAGAGAGTTGAGCAACTTCGAACAATCAAAGTTGCTCGAGGTACACTTTTTATTGTTCTTTTATATGAAATTTTACGAGTTTAAGCTTCGTAGATTATTTCGATGAGAAAACACCAACTTTCTATGACAAATAGACAAAACAGCTAAAAGCAACTCCATAGAGAGAGTTGAGCAACTTCGGACCATCGAAGTTGCTCTGTGTACACTTTTTATTGTTCTTCTATGTCAAATTTTACGAGTATAAGTTTCGTAGACTATTTCGATGCCAAAACACCAACTTTCAATGAAAAATGGACAAAACCGTTGAAAGCTCGTACATAGAGAGAGTTGAACAAGGTCGGACCATCAAAGTTGCTCGGCGTACACTTTTTACTATTCTTCTATGTCAAATTTTACGAGTATAAGCTTCCCCGATGGCAAAACATCAACTTTCTACGACAAATGGACAAAAGGGTTAAAAGCTTCTTTTTAGAGAGAGTTGAGCATCTTCGCACCATCAAAGTTTCTCGGTGTACACTTTTTATTGTTCTTCTATGTGAAATTTTACGAGTATAAGCTTCCAAGATTATTTCGATGGCAAAACACCAACTTTCTATGAAAAATGGACAAAGCCGTTAAAAGCTCCTCCATAGAGAGAGTTGAGCAATTTCGGACCATCGAAGTTGCTCTGTGTACACTTTTTATTGTTCTTCTATGTCAAATTTTACGAGTATAAGCTTCGTAGATTATTTCGATGCCAAAACACCAACTTTCAATAAAAAAAAATGGACAAAACCATTGAAAGCACCTACATAGAGAGAGTTGAACAAGGTCGGACCATCAAAGTTGCTCGGTGTACACTTTTTACTATTCTTCTATGTCAAATTTTACGAGTATAAGCTTCCTAGATTATTTCGATGGCAAAACATCAACTTTCTACGACAAATGGACAAAAGCGTTAAAAGCTCCTTCATAGAGAGAGTTGAGCATCTTCGCACAATCAAAGTTTCTCGGTGTACACTTTTTATTGTTCTTCTATGTGAAATTCTACGAGTATAAGCTTCGTAGATTATTTCGATGCCAAAACACCAACTTTCAATGACAAATGGACAAAACCGTTAAAAGCTCCTCCATAGAGAGAGTTGAGCAACTTGGAACCATCAAAGTTGCTCGAGGAACACTTTTTATTGTTCTTTTATATGAAATTTTACGAGTTTAAGCTTCGTAGATTATTTCGATGACAAAACACCAACTTTCTATGACAAATGGACAAAACAACTAAAAGCTCCTCCATAGAGAGAGTTGAGCAACTTTAGACCATCAATGTCGCTCGGGATAAACTTTTTATTGTTCTTCTACGTCAAATTTTATGAGTAGAAACTTCCGAGATTATTTCGATACCAAAACAACCAAATTTCTATGACAAATGGACAAAGCCGTTAAAAGCTCCCCCATAGAGAGAGTTGAGCAACTTCGGACCATCGAAGTTGCTCTGTGTACACTTTTTATTGTTCTTCTATGTCAAATTTTACGAGTATAAGCTTCGTAGATTATTTCGATGCCAAAACACCAACTTTCTATAAAAAATGGACAAAACCGTTGAAAGCTCGTACATAGAGAGAGTTGAACAAGGTCGGACCATCAAAGTTGCTCGGCGTACACTTTTTACTATTCTTCTATGTCAAATTTTACGAGTATAAGCTTCCCCGATTATTTCGATGGCAAAACATCAACTTTCTACGACAAATGGACAAAAGGGTTGAAAGCTTCTTTTTAGAGAGAGTTGAGCATCTTCGCACCATCAAAGTTTCTCGGTGTACACTTTTTATTGTTCTTCTATGTGAAATTTTACGAGTATAAGCTTCCTAGATTATTTCGATGGCAAAACACCAACTTTCTATGACAAATGGACAAAGCCGTTAAAAGCTCCTCCATAGAGAGAGTTGAGCAATTTCGGACCATCGAAGTTGCTCCGTGTACACTTTTTATTGTTCTTCTATGTCAAATTTTACGAGTATAAGCTTCGTAGATTATTTCGATGCCAAAACACCAACTTTCAATAAAAAAATGGACAAAACCATTGAAAGCACCTACATAGAGAGAGTTGAACAAGGTCGGACCATCAAAGTTGCTCGGCGTACACTTTTTACTATTCTTCTATGTCAAATTTTACGAGTATAAGCTTCCCCGATTATTTCGATGGGAAAACATCAACTTTCTACGACAAATGGACAAAAGCGTTAAAAGCTTTTTTTAGAGAGAGTTGAGCATCTTCGCACCATCAAAGTTTCTCGTTGTACACTTTTTATTGTTCTTCTATGTGAAATTTTACGAGTATAAGCTTCGTAGATTATTTCGATGCCAAAACAACAACTTTCAATGACAAATGGACAAAACCGTTAAAAGCTCCTCCATAGAGAGAGTTGAGCAACTTCGAACCATCAAAGTTGCTCGAGGAACACTTTTTATTGTTCTTTTATATGAAATTTTACGAGTTTAAGCTTCGTAGATTATTTCGATGACAAAACACCAACTTTCTATGACAAATGGACAAAACAACTAAAAGCTCCTCCATAGAGAGAGTTGAGCAACTTTAGACCATCAAAGTCGCTCGGGATACACTTTTTATTGTTCTTCTATGTCAAATTTTATGAGTAGAAACATCCAAGATTATTTCGATACCAAAACAACCAAATTTCTATGACAAATGGACAAAGCCGTTAAAAGCTCCTCCATAGAGAGAGTTGAGCAACTTCGGACCATCGAAGTTGCTCTGTCTACACTTTTTATTGTTCTTCTATTTCAAATTTTACGAGTATAAGCTTCGTAGATTATTTCGATGCCAAAACACCAACTTTCATTAAAAAATGGATAAAACCGTTGAAAGCTCCTACATAGAGAGAGTTGAACAAGGTCGGACCATCAAAGTTGCTCGGCGTACACTTTTTACTATTCTTCTATGTCAAATTTTACGAGTATAAGCTTCCCCGATTATTTCGATGGCAAAACATCAACTTTCTACGACAAATGGACAAAAGGGTTAAAAGCTTCTTTTTAGAGAGAGTTGAGCATCTTCGCACCATCAAAGTTTCTCGGTGTACACTTTTTATTGTTCTTCTATTTGAAATTTTACGAGTATAAGCTTCCTAGATTATTTCGATGGCAAAACACCAACTTTCTATGACAAATGGACAAAATAGCTAAAAGCTCCTCCATAGAGAGAGTTGAGCAACTTTGGACCATCAAAATCGCTCGGGATACACTTTTTATTGTTCTTCCACGTCAAATTTTATGAGTAGAAGCTTCCAAGATTATTTTGATACCAAAACCACCAACTTTCTATGACAAATAGACAAAGCCGTTAAAAGCTCCTCCATAGAGAGAGTTGAGCAATTTCGGACCATCGAAGTTGCTTTGTGTACACTTTTTATTGTTCTTCTATGTCAAATTTTAAGAGTATAAGCTTCGTAGATTATTTCGATGCCAAAACACCAACTTTCAATAAAAAAAATGGACAAAACCATTGAAAGCTCCTACATAGAGAGAGTTGAACAAGGTCGGACCATCAAAGTTGCTCGGCGTACACTTTTTATTCTTCTTCTATGTCAAATTTTACGAGTATAAGCTTCCCCGATTATTTCGATGGCAAAACATCAACTTTCTACGACAAATAGACAAAGCCGTTAAAAGCTCCTCCATAGAGAGAATTGAGCAACTTCGAACCATCGAAGTTGCTCTATGTACACTTTTTATTGTTCTTCTATGTCAAATTTTACGAGTATAAGCTTCGTAGATTATTTCGATGCCAAAACACCAACTTTCAATAAAAAATGGACAAAACCGCTGAAAGCTCCTACATAGAGAGAGTTGAACAAGGTCGGACCATCAAAGTTGCTCGGCGTACACTTTTTACTATTCTTCTATGTCAAATGTTACGAGTATAAGCTTCCTCGATTATTTCGATGGCAAAACATCAACTTTCTACGACATATGGACAAAAGGGTTAAAAGCTTCTTTTTAGAGAGACTTGAGCATCTTCGCACCATCAAAGTTTCTCGGTGTACACTTTTTATTGTTCTTCTATGTGAAATTTTACGAGTATAAGCTTCCTAGATTATTTCGATGGCAAAACACCAACTTTTTATGACAAATGGACAAAAGCTTTAAAACCTTCTTCATAAAGAGAGTTGAGCATCTTCGGACCATCAAAGTTTCTCGGTGTACACTTTTTATTGTTCTTCTATGTGAAATTTTACGAGTATAAGCTTCGTAGATTATTTCGATGCCAAAACACCAACTTTCAATGACAAATGGACAAAACCGTTAAAAGCTTCTCCATAGAGAGAGTTGGGCAACTTCGAACCATCAAAGTTGCACGATGTACACTTTTTATTGTTCTTTTATATGAAATTTTACGAGTATAAACTTCGTAGATTATTTCGATGACAAAACACTAACTTTCTATGACAAATGGACAAAACAGCTAAAAGCTCCTCCATAGAGAGAGTTAGGCAACTTCGGACCATCGAAGTTGCTCTGTGTACACTTTTTATTGTTCTTCTATGTCAAATTTTACGAGCATAAGTTTCGTAGATTATTTCGATGCCAAAATACCAACTTTCAATGAAAAATGGACAAAACCGTTGAAAGCTCCTACATAGAGAGAGTTGAACAAGGTCGGACCATCAAAGTTGCTCGGCGTACACTTTTTACTATTCTTCTATGTCAAATTTTACCAGTATAAGCTTCCTAGATTATTTCGATGGCAAAACATCAACTTTCTACGACAAATGGACAAAAGCGTTAAAAGCCCTTTCATAGAGAGAGTTGAGCATCTTCGCACCATCAAAGTTTCTCGGTGTACACTTTTTATTGTTCTTCTATGTGAAATTCTACGAGTATAAGCTTCATAGATTATTTCGATGCCAAAATACCAACTTTCAATGATAAATGGACAAAACCGTTAAAAGCTCCTCCATTGAGAGAGTTGAGCAACTTCGAACCATCGAAGTTGCTCTATGTACACTTTTTATTGTTCTTCTATGTCAAATTTTACGAGTATAAGCTTCGTAGATTATTTCGATGCCAAAACACCAACTTTCAATAAAAAATGGACAAAACCGTTGAAAGCTCCTACATAGAGAGAGTTGAACAAGGTTGGACCATCAAAGTTGCTCGGCGTACACTTTTTACTATTCTTCTATGTAAGCTTCCCCGATTATTTCGATGGCAAAACATCAACTTTCTACGACAAATGGCCAAAATCGTTAAAAGCTTCTTTTTAGAGAGAGTTGAGCATCTTCGCACCATCAAAGTTTCTCGGTGTACACTTTTTATTGTTCTTCTATGTGAAATTTTACGAGTATAAGCTTCCTAGATTATTTCGATGGCAAAACACCAACTTTCTATGACAAATGGACAAAAGCTTTAAAAGCTTCTTCATAAAGAGAGTTGAGCATCTTCGGACCATCAAAGTTTCTCGGTGTACACTTTTTATTGTTCTTCTATGTGAAATTTTACGAGTATAAGCTTCGTAGATTATTTCGATGCCAAAACACCAACTTTCAATGACAAATGGACAAAACCGTTAAAAGCTTCTCCATAGAGAGAGTTGGGCAACTTCGAACCATCAAAGTTGCACGATGTACACTTTTTATTGTTCTTTTATATGAAATTTTACGAGTATAAACTTCGTAGATTATTTCGATGGCAAAACACCAACTTTCTATGAAAAATGGACAAAACCGTTAAAAGCTCCTCCATAGAGAGAGTTGAGCAATTTCGGACCATCGAAGTTGCTATGTGTACACTTTTTATTGTTCTTCTATGTCAAATTTTACGAGTATAAGCTTCGTAGATTATTTCGATGCCAAAACACCAACTTTCAATAAAAAAAATGGACAAAACCATTGAAAGCACCTACATAGAGAGAGTTGAACAAGGTCGGACCATCAAAGTTGCTCGGTGTACACTTTTTACTATTCTTCTATGTCAAATTTTACGAGTATAAGCTTCCTAGATTATTTCGATGGCAAAACATCAACTTTCTACGACAAATGGATAAAAGCGTTAAAAGCTCCTTCATAGAGAGAGTTGAGCATCTTCGCACAATCAAAGTTTCTCGGTGTACACTTTTTATTGTTCTTCTATGTGAAATTCTACGAGTATAAGCTTCGTAGATTATTTCGATGCCAAAACACCAACTTTCAATGACAAATGGACAAAACCGTTAAAAGCTCCTCCATAGAGAGAGTTGAGCAACTTGGAACCATCAAAGTTGCTCGAGGAACACTTTTTATTGTTCTTTTATATGAAATTTTACGAGTTTAAGCTTCGTAGATTATTTCGATGACAAAACACCAACTTTCTATGAAAAATGGACAAAACAACTAAAAGCTCCTCCATAGAGAGAGTTGAGCAACTTTAGACCATCAAAGTCGCTCGGGATAAACTTTTTATTGTTCTTCTACGTCAAATTTTATGAGTAGAAACTTCTGAGATTATTTCGATGGCAAAACACCAACTTTCTATGAAAAATGGACAAAACCGTTAAAAGCTCCTCCATAGAGAGAGTTGAGCAATTTCGGACCATCGAAGTTGCTCTGTGTACACTTTTTATTGTTCTTCTATGTCAAATTTTACGAGTATAAGCTTCGTAGATTATTTCGATGCCAAAACACCAACTTTCAATAAAAAAAAATGGACAAAACCATTGAAAGCACCTACATAGAGAGAGTTGAACAAGGTCGGACCATCAAAGTTGCTCGGTGTACACTTTTTACTATTCTTCTATGTCAAATTTTACGAGTATAAGCTTCCTAGATTATTTCGATGGCAAAACATCAACTTTCTACGACAAATGGATAAAAGCGTTAAAAGCTCCTTTATAGAGAGAGTTGAGCATCTTCGCACAATCAAAGTTTCTCGGTGTACACTTTTTATTGTTCTTCTATGTGAAATTTTACGAGTATAAGCTTCGTAGATTATTTCGATGCCAAAACACCAACTTTCAATGACAAATGGACAAAACCGTTAAAAGCTCCTCCATAGAGAGAGTTGAGCAACTTGGAACCATCAAAGTTGCTCGAGGAACACTTTTTATTGTTCTTTTATATGAAATTTTACGAGTTTAAGCTTCGTAGATTATTTCGATGACAAAACACCAACTTTCTATGAAAAATGGACAAAACAACTAAAAGCTCCTCCATAGAGAGAGTTGAGCAACTTTAGACCATCAAAGTCGCTCGGGATAAACTTTTTATTGTTCTTCTACGTCATATTTTATGAGTAGAAACTTCCGAGATTATTTCGATACCAAAACAACCAAATTTCTATGACAAATGGACAAAGCCGTTAAAAGCTCCCCCATAGAGAGAGTTGAGCAACTTCGGACCATCGAAGTTGCTCTGTGTACACTTTTTATTGTTCTTCTATGTCAAATTTTACGAGTATAAGCTTCGTAGATTATTTCGATGCCAAAACACCAACTTTCTATAAAAAATGGACAAAACCGTTGAAAGCTCGTACATAGAGAGAGTTGAACAAGGACGGACCATCAAAGTTGCTCGGCGTACACTTTTTACTATTCTTCTATGTCAAATTTTACGAGTATAAGCTTCCCCGATTATTTCGATGGCAAAACATCAACTTTCTACGACAAATGGACAAAAGGGTTAAAAGCTTCTTTTTAGAGAGAGTTGAGCATCTTCGCACCATCAAAGTTTCTCGGTGTACACTTTTTATTGTTCTTCTATGTGAAATTTTACGAGTATAAGCTTCCTAGATTATTTCGATGGCAAAACACCAACTTTCTATGACAAATGGACAAAATAGCTAAAAGCTCCTCCATAGAGAGAGTTGAGCAACTTTGGACCATCAAAGTCGCTCGGGATACACTTTTTATTGTTCTTCCACGTCAAATTTTATGAGTAGAAGCTTCCAAGATTATTTTGATACCAAAACCACCAACTTTCTATGACAAATAGACAAAGCCGTTAAAAGCTCCTCCATAGAGAGAGTTGAGCAATTTCGGACCATCGAAGTTGCTTTGTGTACACTTTTTATTGTTCTTCTATGTCAAATTTTAAGAGTATAAGCTTCGTAGATTATTTCGATGCCAAAACACCAACTTTTAATAAAAAAAATGGACAAAACCATTGAAAGCTCCTACATAGAGAGAGTTGAACAAGGTCGGACCATCAAAGTTGCTCGGCGTACACTTTTTATTGTTCTTCTATGTCAAATTTTACGAGTATAAGCTTCCCCGATTATTTCGATGGCAAAACATCAACTTTCTACGACAAATAGACAAAGCCGTTAAAAGCTCCTCCATAGAGAGAATTGAGCAACTTCGAACCATCGAAGTTGCTCTATGTACACTTTTTATTGTTCTTCTATGTCAAATTTTACGAGTATAAGCTTCGTAGATTATTTCGATGCCAAAACACCAACTTTCAATAAAAAATGGACAAAACCGCTGAAAGCTCCTACATAGAGAGAGTTGAACAAGGTCGGACCATCAAAGTTGCTCGGCGTACACTTTTTACTATTCTTCTATGTCAAATGTTACGAGTATAAGCTTCCTCGATTATTTCGATGGCAAAACATCAACTTTCTACGACAAATGGACAAAAGGGTTAAAAGCTTCTTTTTAGAGAGAGTTGAGCATCTTCGCACCATCAAAGTTTCTCGGTGTACACTTTTTATTGTTCTTCTATGTGAAATTTTACGAGTATAAGCTTCCTAGATTATTTCGATGGCAAAACACCAACTTTCTATGACAAATGGACAAAAGCTTTAAAACCTTCTTCATAAAGAGAGTTGAGCATCTTCGGACCATCAAAGTTTCTCGGTGTACACTTTTTATTGTTCTTCTATGTGAAATTTTACGAGTATAAGCTTCGTAGATTATTTCGATGCCAAAACACCAACTTTCAATGACAAATGGACAAAACCGTTAAAAGCTTCTCCATAGAGAGAGTTGGGCAACTTCGAACCATCAAAGTTGCACGATGTACACTTTTTATTGTTCTTTTATATGAAATTTTACGAGTATAAACTTCGTAGATTATTTCGATGACAAAACACTAACTTTTTATGACAAATGGACAAAACAGCTAAAAGCTCCTCCATAGAGAGAGTTAGGCAACTTCGGACCATCGAAGTTGCTCTGTGTACACTTTTTATTGTTCTTCTATGTCAAATTTTACGAGCATAAGTTTCGTAGATTATTTCGATGCCAAAATACCAACTTTCAATGAAAAATGGACAAAACCGTTGAAAGCTCCTACATAGAGAGAGTTGAACAAGGTCGGACCATCAAAGTTGCTCGGCGTACACTTTTTACTATTCTTCTATGTCAAATTTTACCAGTATAAGCTTCCTAGATTATTTCGATGGCAAAACATCAACTTTCTACGACAAATGGACAAAAGCGTTAAAAGCTCTTTCATAGAGAGAGTTGAGCATCTTCGCACCATCAAAGTTTCTCGGTGTACACTTTTTATTGTTCTTCTATGTGAAATTCTACGAGTATAAGCTTCATAGATTATTTCGATGCCAAAATACCAACTTTCAATGACAAATGGACAAAACCGTTAAAAGCTCCTCCATTGAGAGAGTTGAGCAACTTCGAACCATCGAAGTTGCTCTATGTACACTTTTTATTGTTCTTCTATGTAAAATTTTACGAGTATAAGCTTCGTAGATTATTTCGATGCCAAAACACCAACTTTCAATAAAAAATGGACAAAACCGTTGAAAGCTCCTACATAGAGAGAGTTGAACAAGGTTGGACCATCAAAGTTGCTCGGCGTACACTTTTTACTATTCTTCTATGTAAGCTTCCCCGATTATTTCGATGGCAAAACATCAACTTTCTACGACAAATGGCCAAAATCGTTAAAAGCTTCTTTTTAGAGAGAGTTGAGCATCTTCGCACCATCAAAGTTTCTCGGTGTACACTTTTTATTGTTCTTCTATGTGAAATTTTACGAGTATAAGCTTCCTAGATTATTTCGATGGCAAAACACCAACTTTCTATGACAAATGGACAAAAGCTTTAAAAGCTTCTTCATAAAGAGAGTTGAGCATCTTCGGACCATCAAAGTTTCTCGGTGTACACTTTTTATTGTTCTTCTATGTGAAATTTTACGAGTATAAGCTTCGTAGATTATTTCGATGCCAAAACACCAACTTTCAATGACAAATGGACAAAACCGTTAAAAGCTTCTCCATAGAGAGAGTTGGGCAACTTCGAACCATCAAAGTTGCACGATGTACACTTTTTATTGTTCTTTTATATGAAATTTTACGAGTATAAACTTCGTAGATTATTTCGATGGCAAAACACCAACTTTCTATGAAAAATGGACAAAACCGTTAAAAGCTCCTCCATAGAGAGAGTTGAGCAATTTCGGACCATCGAAGTTGCTCTGTGTACACTTTTTATTGTTCTTCTATGTCAAATTTTACGAGTATAAGCTTCGTAGATTATTTCGATGCCAAAACACCAACTTTCAATAAAAAAAAATGGACAAAACCATTGAAAGCACCTACATAGAGAGAGTTGAACAAGGTCGGACCATCAAAGTTGCTCGGTGTACACTTTTTACTATTCTTCTATGTCAAATTTTACGAGTATAAGCTTTCTAGATTATTTCGATGGCAAAACATCAACTTTCTACGACAAATGGACAAAAGCGTTAAAAGCTCCTTCATAGAGAGAGTTGAGCATCTTCGCACAATCAAAGTTTCTCGGTGTACACTTTTTATTGTTCTTCTATGTGAAATTCTACGAGTATAAGCTTCGTAGATTATTTCGATGCCAAAACACCAACTTTCAATGACAAATGGACAAAACCGTTAAAAGCTCCTCCATAGAGAGAGTTGAGCAACTTGGAACCATCAAAGTTGCTCGAGGAACACTTTTTATTGTTCTTTTATATGAAATTTTACGAGTTTAAGCTTCGTAGATTATTTCGATGACAAAACACCAACTTTCTATGAAAAATGGACAAAACAACTAAAAGCTCCTCCATAGAGAGAGTTGAGCAACTTTAGACCATCAAAGTCGCTCGGGATAAACTTTTTATTGTTCTTCTACGTCAAATTTTATGAGTAGAAACTTCCGAGATTATTTCGATACCAAAACAACCAAATTTCTATGACAAATGGACAAAGCCGTTAAAAGCTCCCACATAGAGAGAGTTGAGCAACTTCGGACCATCGAAGTTGCTCTGTGTACACTTTTTATTGTTCTTCTATGTCAAATTTTACGAGTATAAGCTTCGTAGATTATTTCGATGCCAAAACACCAACTTTCTATAAAAAATGGACAAAACCGTTGAAAGCTCGTACATAGAGAGAGTTGAACAAGGTCGGACCATCAAAGTTGCTCGGCGTACACTTTTTACTATTCTTCTATGTCAAATTTTACGAGTATAAGCTTCCCCGATTATTTCGATGGCAAAACATCAACTTTCTACGACAAATGGACAAAAGGGTTAAAAGCTTCTTTTTAGAGAGAGTTGAGCATCTTCGCACCATCAAAGTTTCTCGGTGTACACTTTTTATTGTTCTTCTATGTGAAATTTTACGAGTATAAGCTTCCTAGATTATTTCGATGGCAAAACACCAACTTTCTATGACAAATGGACAAAGCCGTTAAAAGCTCCTCCATAGAGAGAGTTGAGCAATTTCGGACCATCGAAGTTGCTCCGTGTACACTTTTTATTGTTCTTCTATGTCAAATTTTACGAGTATAAGCTTCATAGATTATTTCGATGACAAAACACCAACTTTCTATGACAAATGGACAAAACAACTAAAAGCTCCTCCATAGAGAGAGTTGAGCAACTTTAGACCATCAAAGTCGCTCGGGATACACTTTTTATTGTTCTTCTATGTCAAATTTTATGAGTAGAAACATCCAAGATTATTTCGATACCAAAACAACCAAATTTCTATGACAAATGGACAAAGCCGTTAAAAGCTCCTCCATAGAGAGAGTTGAGCAACTTCGGACCATCGAAGTTGCTCTGTCTACACTTTTTATTGTTCTTCTATTTCAAATTTTACGAGTATAAGCTTCGTAGATTATTTCGATGCCAAAACACCAACTTTCATTAAAAAATGGACAAAACCGTTGAAAGCTCCTACATAGAGAGAGTTGAACAAGGTCGGACCATCAAAGTTGCTCGGCGTACACTTTTTACTATTCTTCTATGTCAAATGTTACGAGTATAAGCTTCCTCGATTATTTCGATGGCAAAACATCAACTTTCTACGACAAATGGACAAAAGGGTTAAAAGCTTCTTTTTAGAGAGAGTTAAGCATCTTCGCACCATCAAAGTTTCTCGGTGTACACTTTTTATTGTTCTTCTATTTGAAATTTTACGAGTATAAGCTTCCTAGATTATTTCGATGGCAAAACACCAACTTTCTATGACAAATGGACAAAGCCGTTAAAAGCTCCTCCATAGAGAGAGTTGAGCAATTTCGGACCATCGAAGTTGCTCCGTGTACACTTTTTATTGTTCTTCTATGTCAAATTTTACGAGTATAAGCTTCGTAGATTATTTCGATGCCAAAACACCAACTTTCAATAAAAAAAATGGACAAAACCATTGAAAGCACCTACATAGAGAGAGTTGAACAAGGTCGGACCATCAAAGTTGCTCGGCGTACACTTTTTACTATTCTTCTATGTCAAATTTTACGAGTATAAGCTTCCCCGATTATTTCGATGGGAAAACATCAACTTTCTACGACAAATGGACAAAAGCGTTAAAAGCTTCTTTTTAGAGAGAGTTGAGCATCTTCGCACCATCAAAGTTTCTCGGTGTACACTTTTTATTGTTCTTCTATGTGAAATTTTACGAGTATAAGCTTCGTAGATTATTTCGATGCCAAAACAACAACTTTCAATGACAAATGGACAAAACCGTTAAAAGCTCCTCCATAGAGAGAGTTGAGCAACTTCGAACCATCAAAGTTGCTCGAGGAACACTTTTTATTGTTCTTTTATATGAAATTTTACGAGTTTAAGCTTCGTAGATTATTTCGATGACAAAACACCAACTTTCTATGACAAATGGACAAAACAACTAAAAGCTCCTCCATAGAGAGAGTTGAGCAACTTTAGACCATCAAAGTCGCTCGGGATACACTTTTTATTGTTCTTCTATGTCAAATTTTATTAGTAGAAACATCCAAGATTATTTCGATACCAAAACAACCAAATTTCTATGACAAATGGACAAAGCCGTTAAAAGCTCCTCCATAGAGAGAGTTGAGCAACTTCGGACCATCGAAGTTGCTCTGTGTACACTTTTTATTGTTCTTCTATGTCAAATTTTACGAGTATAAGCTTCGTAGATTATTTCAATGCCAAAACACCAACTTTCAATAAAAAATGGACAAAACCGTTGGAAGCTCGTACATAGAGAGAGTTGAACAAGGTCGGACCATCAAAGTTGCTCGGCGTACACTTTTTACTATTCTTCTATGTCAAATTTTACGAGTATAAGCTTCCCCGATTATTTCGATGGCAAAACATCAACTTTCTACGACAAATGGACAAAAGGGTTAAAAGCTTCTTTTTAGAGAGAGTTGAGCATCTTCGCACCATCAAAGTTTCTCGGTGTACACTTTTTATTGTTCTTCTATGTGAAATTTTACGAGTATAAGCTTCCTAGATTATTTCGATGGCAAAACACCAACTTTCTATGACAAATGGACAAAGCCGTTAAAAGCTCCTCCATAGAGAGAGTTGAGCAATTTCGGACCATCGAAGTTGCTCCGTGTACACTTTTTATTGTTCTTCTATGTCAAATTTTACGAGTATAAGCTTCATAGATTATTTCGATGACAAAACACCAACTTTCTATGACAAATGGACAAAACAACTAAAAGCTCCTCCATAGAGAGAGTTGAGCAACTTTAGACCATCAAAGTCGCTCGGGATACACTTTTTATTGTTCTTCTATGTCAAATTTTATGAGTAGAAACATCCAAGATTATTTCGATACCAAAACAACCAAATTTCTATGACAAATGGACAAAGCCGTTAAAAGCTCCTCCATAGAGAGAGTTGAGCAACTTCGGACCATCGAAGTTGCTCTGTCTACACTTTTTATTGTTCTTCTATTTCAAATTTTACGAGTATAAGCTTCGTAGATTATTTCGATGCCAAAACACCAACTTTCTATGACAAATGGACAAAGCCGTTAAAAGCTCCTCCATAGAGAGAGTTGAGCAATTTCGGACCATCGAAGTTGCTCCGTGTACACTTTTTATTGTTCTTCTATGTCAAATTTTACGAGTATAAGCTTCATAGATTATTTCGATGCCAAAACACCAACTTTCAATAAAAAAAATGGACAAAACCATTGAAAGCTCCTACATAGAGAGAGTTGAACAAGGTCGGACCATCAAAGTTGCTCGGCGTACACTTTTTATTGTTCTTCTATGTCAAATTTTACGAGTATAAGCTTCCCCGATTATTTCGATGGCAAAACATCAACTTTCTACGACAAATAGACAAAGCCGTTAAAAGCTCCTCCATAGAGAGAATTGAGCAACTTCGAACCATCGAAGTTGCTCTATGTACACTTTTTATTGTTCTTCTATGTCAAATTTTACGAGTATAAGCTTCGTAGATTATTTCGATGCCAAAACACCAACTTTCAATAAAAAATGGACAAAACCGCTGAAAGGTCCTACATAGAGAGAGTTGAACAAGGTCGGACCATCAAAGTTGCTCGGCGTACACTTTTTACTATTCTTCTATGTCAAATGTTACGAGTATAAGCTTCCTCGATTATTTCGATGCCAAAACATCAACTTTCTACGACAAATGGACAAAAGGGTTAAAAGCTTCTTTTTAGAGAGAGTTGAGCATCTTCGCACCATCAAAGTTTCTCGGTGTACACTTTTTATTGTTCTTCTATGTGAAATTTTACGAGTATAAGCTTCCTAGATTATTTCGATGGCAAAACACCAACTTTCTATGACAAATGGACAAAAGCTTTAAAACATTCTTCATAAAGAGAGTTGAGCATCTTCGGACCATCAAAGTTTCTCGGTGTACACTTTTTATTGTTCTTCTATGTGAAATTTTACGAGTATAAGCTTCGTAGATTATTTCGATGCCAAAACACCAACTTTCAATGACAAATGGACAAAACCGTTAAAAGCTTCTCCATAGAGAGAGTTGGGCAACTTCGAACCATCAAAGTTGCACGATGTACACTTTTTATTGTTCTTTTATATGAAATTTTACGAGTATAAACTTCGTAGATTATTTCGATGACAAAACACTAACTTTCTATGACAAATGGACAAAACAGCTAAAAGCTCCTCCATAGAGAGAGTTAGGCAACTTCGGACCATCGAAGTTGCTCTGTGTACACTTTTTATTGTTCTTCTATGTCAAATTTTACGAGCATAAGTTTCGTAGATTATTTCGATGCCAAAATACCAACTTTCAATGAAAAATGGACAAAACCGTTGAAAGCTCCTACATAGAGAGAGTTGAACAAGGTCGAACCATCAAAGTTGCTCGGCGTACACTTTTTACTATTCTTCTATGTCAAATTTTACCAGTATAAGCTTCCTAGATTATTTCGATGGCAAAACATCAACTTTCTACGACAAATGGACAAAAGCGTTAAAAGCTCTTTCATAGAGAGAGTTGAGCATCTTCGCACCATCAAAGTTTCTCGGTGTACACTTTTTATTGTTCTTCTATGTGAAATTCTACGAGTATAAGCTTCATAGATTATTTCGATGCCAAAATACCAACTTTCAATGACAAATGGACAAAACCGTTAAAAGATCCTCCATTGAGAGAGTTGAGCAACTTCGAACCATCGAAGTTGCTCTATGTACACTTTTTATTGTTCTTCTATGTCAAATTTTACGAGTATAAGCTTCGTAGATTATTTCGATGCCAAAACACCAACTTTCAATAAAAAATGGACAAAACCGTTGAAAGCTCCTACATAGAGAGAGTTGAACAGGGTTGGACCATCAAAGTTGCTCGGCGTACACTTTTTACTATTCTTCTATGTAAGCTTCCCCGATTATTTCGATGGCAAAACATCAACTTTCTACGACAAATGGCCAAAATCGTTAAAAGCTTCTTTTTAGAGAGAGTTGAGCATCTTCGCACCATCAAAGTTTCTCGGTGTACACTTTTTATTGTTCTTCTATGTGAAATTTTACGAGTATAAGCTTCCTAGATTATTTCGATGGAAAAACACCAACTTTCTATGACAAATGGACAAAAGCTTTAAAAGCTTCTTCATAAAGAGAGTTGAGCATCTTCGGACCATCAAAGTTTCTCGGTGTACACTTTTTATTGTTCTTCTATGTGAAATTTTACGAGTATAAGCTTCGTAGATTATTTCGATGCCAAAACACCAACTTTCAATGACAAATGGACAAAACCGTTAAAAGCTTCTCCATAGAGAGAGTTGGGCAACTTCGAACCATCAAAGTTGCACGATGTACACTTTTTATTGTTCTTTTATATGAAATTTTACGAGTATAAACTTCGTAGATTATTTCGATGGCAAAACACCAACTTTCTATGAAAAATGGACAAAACCGTTAAAAGCTCCTCCATAGAGAGAGTTGAGCAATTTCGGACCATCGAAGTTGCTCTGTGTACACTTTTTATTGTTCTTCTATGTCAAATTTTACGAGTATAAGCTTCGTAGATTATTTCGATGCCAAAACACCAACTTTCAATAAAAAAAAATGGACAAAACCATTGAAAGCACCTACATAGAGAGAGTTGAACAAGGTCGGACCATCAAAGTTGCTCGGTGTACACTTTTTACTATTCTTCTATGTCAAATTTTACGAGTATAAGCTTTCTAGATTATTTCGATGGCAAAACATCAACTTTCTACGACAAATGGACAAAAGCGTTAAAAGCTCCTTCATAGAGAGAGTTGAGCATCTTCGCACAATCAAAGTTTCTCGGTGTACACTTTTTATTGTTCTTCTATGTGAAATTCTACGAGTATAAGCTTCGTAGATTATTTCGATGCCAAAACACCAACTTTCAATGACAAATGGACAAAACCGTTAAAAGCTCCTCCATAGAGAGAGTTGAGCAACTTGGAACCATCAAAGTTGCTCGAGGAACACTTTTTATTGTTCTTTTATATGAAATTTTATGAGTTTAAGCTTCGTAGATTATTTCGATGACAAAACACCAACTTTCTATGAAAAATGGACAAAACAACTAAAAGCTCCTCCATAGAGAGAGTTGAGCAACTTAAGACCATCAAAGTCGCTCGGGATAAACTTTTTATTGTTCTTCTACGTCAAATTTTATGAGTAGAAACTTCCGAGATTATTTCGATACCAAAACAACCAAATTTCTATGACAAATGGACAAAGCCGTTAAAAGCTCCCCCATAGAGAGAGTTGAGCAACTTCGGACCATCGAAGTTGCTCTGTGTACACTTTTTATTGTTCTTCTATGTCAAATTTTACGAGTATAAGCTTCGTAGATTATTTCGATGCCAAAACACCAACTTTCTATAAAAAATGGACAAAACCGTTGAAAGCTCGTACATAGAGAGAGTTGAACAAGGTCGGACCATCAAAGTTGCTCGGCGTACACTTTTTACTATTCTTCTATGTCAAATTTTACGAGTATAAGCTTCCCCGATTATTTCGATGGCAAAACATCAACTTTCTACGACAAATGGACAAAAGGGTTAAAAGCTTCTTTTTAGAGAGAGTTGAGCATCTTCGCACCATCAAAGTTTCTCGGTGTACACTTTTTATTGTTCTTCTATGTGAAATTTTACGAGTATAAGCTTCCTAGATTATTTCGATGGCAAAACACCAACTTTCTATGACAAATGGACAAAGCCGTTAAAAGCTCCTCCATAGAGAGAGTTGAGCAATTTCGGACCATCGAAGTTGCTCCGTGTACACTTTTTATTGTTCTTCTATGTCAAATTTTACGAGTATAAGCTTCATAGATTATTTCGATGACAAAACACCAACTTTCTATGACAAATGGACAAAACAACTAAAAGCTCCTCCATAGAGAGAGTTGAGCAACTTTAGACCATCAAAGTCGCTCGGGATACACTTTTTATTGTTCTTCTATGTCAAATTTTATGAGTAGAAACATCCAAGATTATTTCGATACCAAAACAACCAAATTTCTATGACAAATGGACAAAGCCGTTAAAAGCTCCTCCATAGAGAGAGTTGAGCAACTTCGGACCATCGAAGTTGCTCTGTCTACACTTTTTATTGTTCTTCTATTTCAAATTTTACGAGTATAAGCTTCGTAGATTATTTCGATGCCAAAACACCAACTTTCATTAAAAAATGGACAAAACCGTTGAAAGCTCCTACATAGAGAGAGTTGAACAAGGTCGGACCATCAAAGTTGCTCGGCGTACACTTTTTACTATTCTTCTATGTCAAATGTTACGAGTATAAGCTTCCTCGATTATTTCGATGGCAAAACATCAACTTTCTACGACAAATGGACAAAAGGGTTAAAAGCTTCTTTTTAGAGAGAGTCAAGCATCTTCGCACCATCAAAGTTTCTCGGTGTACACTTTTTATTGTTCTTCTATTTGAAATTTTACGAGTATAAGCTTCCTAGATTATTTCGATGGCAAAACACCAACTTTCTATGACAAATGGACAAAAGCTTTAAAACCTTCTTCATAAAGAGAGTTTAGCATCTTTGGACCATCAAAGTTTCTCGGTGTACACTTTTTATTGTTCTTCTATGTGAAATTTTACGAGTATAAGCTTCGTAGATTATTTCGATGCCAAAACACCAACTTTCAATGACAAATGGACAAAACCGTTAAAAGCTTCTCCATAGAGAGAGTTGGGCAACTTCGAACCATCAAAGTTGCACGATGTACACTTTTTATTGTTCTTTTATATGAAATTTTACGAGTATAAACTTCGTAGATTATTTCGATGACAAAACACTAACTTTCTATGACAAATGGACAAAACAGCTAAAAGCTCCTCCATAGAGAGAGTTAGGCAACTTCGGACCATCGAAGTTGCTCTGTGTACACTTTTTATTGTTCTTCTATGTCAAATTTTACGAGCATAAGTTTCGTAGATTATTTCGATGCCAAAATACCAACTTTCAATGAAAAATGGACAAAACCGTTGAAAGCTCCTACATAGAGAGAGTTGAACAAGGTCGGACCATCAAAGTTGCTCGGCGTACACTTTTTACTATTCTTCTATGTCAAATTTTACCAGTATAAGCTTCCTAGATTATTTCGATGGCAAAACATCAACTTTCTACGACAAATGGACAAAAGCGTTAAAAGCTCTTTCATAGAGAGAGTTGAGCATCTTCGCACTATCAAAGTTTCTCGGTGTACACTTTTTATTGTTCTTCTATGTGAAATTCTACGAGTATAAGCTTCATAGATTATTTCGATGCCAAAATACCAACTTTCAATGACAAATGGACAAAACCATTAAAAGCTCCTCCATTGAGAGAGTTGAGCAACTTCGAACCATCGAAGTTGCTCTATGTACACTTTTTATTGTTCTTCTATGTCAAATTTTACGAGTATAAGCTTCGTAGATTATTTCGATGCCAAAACACCAACTTTCAATAAAAAATGGACAAAACCGTTGAAAGCTCCTACATAGAGAGAGTTGAACAAGGTTGGACCATCAAAGTTGCTCGGCGTACACTTTTTACTATTCTTCTATGTAAGCTTCCCCGATTATTTCGATGGCAAAACATCAACTTTCTACGACAAATGGCCAAAATCGTTAAAAGCTTCTTTTTAGAGAGAGTTGAGCATCTTCGCACCATCAAAGTTTCTCGGTGTACACTTTTTATTGTTCTTCTATGTGAAATTTTACGAGTATAAGCTTCCTAGATTATTTCGATGGCAAAACACCAACTTTCTATGACAAATGGACAAAAGCTTTAAAAGCTTCTTCATAAAGAGAGTTGAGCATCTTCGGACCATCAAAGTTTCTCGGTGTACACTTTTTATTGTTCTTCTATGTGAAATTTTACGAGTATAAGCTTCGTAGATTATTTCGATGCCAAAACACCAACTTTCAATGACAAATGGACAAAACCGTTAAAAGCTTCTCCATAGAGAGAGTTGGGCAACTTCGAACCATCAAAGTTGCACGATGTACACTTTTTATTGTTCTTTTATATGAAATTTTACGAGTATAAACTTCGTAGATTATTTCGATGACAAAACACTAACTTTCTATGACAAATGGACAAAACAGCTAAAAGCTCCTCTATAGAGAGAGTTGGACAACTTCGGACCATCGAAGTTGCTCTGTGTACACTTTTTATTGTTCTTCTATGTCAAATTTTACGAGCATAAGTTTCGTAGATTATTTCGATGCCAAAATACCAACTTTCAATGAAAAATGGACAAAACCGTTGAAAGCTCCTACATAAAGAGAGTTGAACAAGGTCGGACCATCAAAGTTGCTCGGCGTACACTTTTTACTATTTTTCTATGTCAAATTTTACGAGTATAAGCTTCCTCGATTATTTCGATGGCAAAACATCAACTTTCTACGACAAATGGACAAAAGGGTTAAAAGCTTCTTTTTAGAGAGAGTTGAGCATCTTCGCACCATCGAAGTTTCTCGGTGTACACTTTTTATTGTTCTTCTATGTGAAATTTTACGAGTATAAGCTTCCTAGATTATTTCGATGGCAAAACACCAACTTTCTATGACAAATGGACAAAAGCGTTAAAAGCTTCTTCATAGAGGGAGTTGAGCATCTTCGGACCATCAAAGTTTCTCCGTGTACACTTTTTATTGTTCTTCTATGTGAAATTTTACGAGTATAAGCTTCGTAGATTATTTCGATGCCAAAACACCAACTTTCAATGACAAATGGACAAAACCGTTAAAAGCTCCTCCATAGAGAGAGTTGGGCAACTTCGAACCATCAAAGTTGCACGATGTACACTTTTTATTGTTCTTTTATATGAAATTTTATGAGTATAAGCTTCGTAGATTATTTCGATGACAAAACACCAACTTTCTTTGACAAATGGACAAAACAGCTAAAAGCTCCTCCATAGAGAGAGTTGGGCAACTTCGGACCATCGACGTTGTTCTGTGTACACTTTTTATTGTTCTTCTATGTCAAATTTTACGAGCATAAGTTTCGTAGATTATTTCGATGCCAAAATACCAACGTTCAATGAAAAATGGACAAAACCGTTGAAAGCTTCTACATAGAGAGAGTTGAACAAGGTCGGACCATCAAAGTTGCTCGGCGTACACTTGTTACTATTCTTCTATGTCAAATTTTACGAGTATAAGCTTCCTAGATTATTTCGATGGCAAAACATCAACTTTCTACGACAAATGGACAGAAGCGTTAAAAGCTCCTTCATAGAGAGAGTTAAGCATCTTCGCACCATCAAAGTTTCTCGGTGTACACTTTTTATTGTTCTTCTATGTCAAATTTTACGAGTATAATCTTCGTAGATTATTTCGATGCCAAAATACCAACTTTCAATGACAAATGGACAAAACCGTTAAAAGCTCCTCCATAGAGAGAGTTGGGCAACTTCGAACCATCAAAGTTGCTCGATGTACACTTTTTATTGTTCTTTTATATGAAATTTTACGAGTATAAGCTTCGTAGATTATTTCGATGACAAAACACCAACTTTCTATGACAAATGGACAAAACAGCTAAAAGCTCCTCCATAGAGAGAGTTGGGCAACTTCAGACCATCGACGTTGCTCTGTGTACACTTTTTATTGTTCTTCTATGTCAAATTTTACGAGCATAAGTTTCGTAGATTATTTCGATGCCAAAACACCAACTTTCAATGACAAATGGACAAAACCGTTAAAAGCTCCTCCATAGAGAGAGTTGGGCAACTTCGAACCATCAAAGTTGCACGATGTACACTTTTTATTGTTCTTTTATATGAAATTTTACGAGTATAAGCTTCGTAGATTATTTCGATGACAAAACACCAACTTTCTTTGACAAATGGACAAAACAGCTAAAAGCTCCTCCATAGAGAGAGTTGGGCAACTTCGGACCATCGACGTTGCTCTGTGTACACTTTTTATTGTTCTTCTATATCAACTTTTACGAGCATAAGTTTCGTAGATTATTTCGATGCCAAAATACCAACGTTCAATGAAAAATGGACAAAACCGTTGAAAGCTTCTACATAGAGAGAGTTGAACAAGGTCGGACCATCAAAGTTGCTCGGCGTACACTTGTTACTATTCTTCTATGTCAAATTTTACGAGTATAAGCTTCCTAGATTATTTCGATGGCAAAACATCAACTTTCTACGACAAATGGACAGAAGCGTTAAAAGCTCCTTCATAGAGAGAGTTGAGCATCTTCGCACCATCAAAGTTTCTCGGTGTACACTTGTTATTGTTCTTCTATGTCAAATTTTACGAGTATAATCTTCGTAGATTATTTTGATGCCAAAATACCAACTTTCAATGACAAATGGACAAAACCGTTAAATACTCCTCCATAGAGAGAGTTGAGCAACTTCGAACAATCAAAGTTGCTCGATGTACACTTTTTATTGTTCTTTTATATGAAATTTTACGAGTATAAGCTTCGTAGATTATTTCGATGACAAAACACCAACTTTCTTTGACAAATGGACAAAACAGCTAAAAGCTCCCCCATAGAGAGAGTTGGGCAACTTCAGACCATCGACGTTGCTCTGTGTACACTTTTTATTGTTCTTCTATGTCAAATTTTAAGAGCATAAGTTTCGTAGATTATTTCGATGCCAAAATACCAACTTTCAATGAAAAATAGACAAAACCGTTGAAAGCTCCTACATAGAGAGAGTTGAACAAGGTCGGACCATCAAAGTTGCTCGGCGTACACTTTTTACTATTCTTCTATGTCAAATTTTACCAGTATAAGCTTCCTAGATTATTTCGATGGCAAAACATCAACTTTCTACGACAAATGGACAAAAGCGTTAAAAGCTCTTTCATAGAGAGAGTTGAGCATCTTCGCACCATCAAAGTTTCTCGGTGTACACTTTTTATTGTTCTTCTATGTGAAATTCTACGAGTATAAGCTTCATAGATTATTTCGATGCCAAAATACCAACTTTCAATGACAAATGGACAAAACCGTTAAAAGATCCTCCATTGAGAGAGTTGAGCAACTTCGAACCATCGAAGTTGCTCTATGTACACTTTTTATTGTTCTTCTATGTCAAATTTTACGAGTATAAGCTTCGTAGATTATTTCGATGCCAAAACACCAACTTTCAATAAAAAATGGACAAAACCGTTGAAAGCTCCTACATAGAGAGAGTTGAACAAGGTTGGACCATCAAAGTTGCTCGGCGTACACTTTTTACTATTCTTCTATGTAAGCTTCCCCGATTATTTCGATGGCAAAACATCAACTTTCTACGACAAATGGCCAAAATCGTTAAAAGCTTCTTTTTAGAGAGAGTTGAGCATCTTCGCACCATCAAAGTTTCTCGGTGTACACTTTTTATTGTTCTTCTATGTGAAATTTTACGAGTATAAGCTTCCTAGATTATTTCGATGGCAAAACACCAACTTTCTATGACAAATGGACAAAAGCTTTAAAAGCTTCTTCATAAAGAGAGTTGAGCATCTTCGGACCATCAAAGTTTCTCGGTGTACACTTTTTATTGTTCTTCTATGTGAAATTTTACGAGTATAAGCTTCGTAGATTATTTCGATGCCAAAACACCAACTTTCAATGACAAATGGACAAAACCGTTAAAAGCTTCTCCATAGAGAGAGTTGGGCAACTTCGAACCATCAAAGTTGCACGATGTACACTTTTTATTGTTCTTTTATATGAAATTTTACGAGTATAAACTTCGTAGATTATTTCGATGGCAAAACACCAACTTTCTATGAAAAATGGACAAAACCGTTAAAAGCTCCTCCATAGAGAGAGTTGAGCAATTTCGGACCATCGAAGTTGCTCTGTGTACACTTTTTATTGTTCTTCTATGTCAAATTTTACGAGTATAAGCTTCGTAGATTATTTCGATGCCAAAACACCAACTTTCAATAAAAAAAAATGGACAAAACCATTGAAAGCACCTACATAGAGAGAGTTGAACAAGGTCGGACCATCAAAGTTGCTCGGTGTACACTTTTTACTATTCTTCTATGTCAAATTTTACGAGTATAAGCTTTCTAGATTATTTCGATGGCAAAACATCAACTTTCTATGACAAATGGACAAAAGCGTTAAAAGCTCCTTCATAGAGAGAGTTGAGCATCTTCGCACAATCAAAGTTTCTCGGTGTACACTTTTTATTGTTCTTCTATGTGAAATTCTACGAGTATAAGCTTCGTAGATTATTTCGATGCCAAAACACCAACTTTCAATGACAAATGGACAAAACCGTTAAAAGCTCCTCCATAGAGAGAGTTGAGCAACTTGGAACCATCAAAGTTGCTCGAGGAACACTTTTTATTGTTCTTTTATATGAAATTTTACGAGTTTAAGCTTCGTAGATTATTTCGATGACAAAACACCAACTTTCTATGAAAAATGGACAAAACAACTAAAAGCTCCTCCATAGAGAGAGTTGAGCAACTTAAGACCATCAAAGTCGCTCGGGATAAACTTTTTATTGTTCTTCTACGTCAAATTTTATGAGTAGAAACTTCCGAGATTATTTCGATACCAAAACAACCAAATTTCTATGACAAATGGACAAAGCCGTTAAAAGCTCCCCCATAGAGAGAGTTGAGCAACTTCGGACCATCGAAGTTGCTCTGTGTACACTTTTTATTGTTCTTCTATGTCAAATTTTACGAGTATAAGCTTCGTAGATTATTTCGATGCCAAAACACCAACTTTCTATAAAAAATGGACAAAACCGTTGAAAGCTCGTACATAGAGAGAGTTGAACAAGGTCGGACCATCAAAGTTGCTCGGCGTACACTTTTTACTATTCTTCTATGTCAAATTTTACGAGTATAAGCTTCCCCGATTATTTCGATGGCAAAACATCAACTTTCTACGACAAATGGACAAAAGGGTTAAAAGCTTCTTTTTAGAGAGAGTTGAGCATCTTCGCACCATCAAAGTTTCTCGGTGTACACTTTTTATTGTTCTTCTATGTGAAATTTTACGAGTATAAGCTTCCTAGATTATTTCGATGGCAAAACACCAACTTTCTATGACAAATGGACAAAGCCGTTAAAAGCTCCTCCATAGAGAGAGTTGAGCAATTTCGGACCATCGAAGTTGCTCCGTGTACACTTTTTATTGTTCTTCTATGTCAAATTTTACGAGTATAAGCTTCATAGATTATTTCGATGACAAAACTCCAACTTTCTATGACAAATGGACAAAACAACTAAAAGCTCCTCCATAGAGAGAGTTGAGCAACTTTAGACCATCAAAGTCGCTCGGGATACACTTTTTATTGTTCTTCTATGTCAAATTTTATGAGTAGAAACATCCAAGATTATTTCGATACCAAAACAACCAAATTTCTATGACAAATGGACAAAGCCGTTAAAAGCTCCTCCATAGAGAGAGTTGAGCAACTTCGGACCATCGAAGTTGCTCTGTCTACACTTTTTATTGTTCTTCTATTTCAAATTTTACGAGTATAAGCTTCGTAGATTATTTCGATGTCAAAACACCAACTTTCATTAAAAAATGGACAAAACCGTTGAAAGCTCCTACATAGAGAGAGTTGAACAAGGTCGGACCATCAAAGTTGCTCGGCGTACACTTTTTACTATTCTTCTATGTCAAATGTTACGAGTATAAGCTTCCTCGATTATTTCGATGGCAAAACATCAACTTTCTACGACAAATGGACAAAAGGGTTAAAAGCTTCTTTTTAGAGAGAGTTAAGCATCTTCGCAACATCAAAGTTTCTCGGTGTACACTTTTTATTGTTCTTCTATTTGAAATTTTACGAGTATAAGCTTCCTAGATTATTTCGATGGCAAAACACCAACTTTCTATGACAAATGGACAAAAGCTTTAAAACCTTCTTCATAAAGAGAGTTGAGCATCTTTGGACCATCAAAGTTTCTCGGTGTACACTTTTTATTGTTCTTCTATGTGAAATTTTACGAGTATAAGCTTCGTAGATTATTTCGATGCCAAAACACCAACTTTCAATGACAAATGGACAAAACCGTTAAAAGCTTCTCCATAGAGAGAGTTGGGCAACTTCGAACCATCAAAGTTGCACGATGTACACTTTTTATTGTTCTTTTATATGAAATTTTACGAGTATAAACTTCGTAGATTATTTCGATGACAAAACACTAACTTTTTATGACAAATGGACAAAACAGCTAAAAGCTCCTCCATAGAGAGAGTTAGGCAACTTCGGACCATCGAAGTTGCTCTGTGTACACTTTTTATTGTTCTTCTATGTCAAATTTTACGAGCATAAGTTTCGTAGATTATTTCGATGCCAAAATACCAACTTTCAATGAAAAATGGACAAAACCGTTGAAAGCTCCTACATAGAGAGAGTTGAACAAGGTCGGACCATCAAAGTTGCTCGGCGTACACTTTTTACTATTCTTCTATGTCAAATTTTACCAGTATAAGCTTCCTAGATTATTTCGATGGCAAAACATCAACTTTCTACGACAAATGGACAAAAGCGTTAAAAGCTCTTTCATAGAGAGAGTTGAGCATCTTCGCACTATCAAAGTTTCTCGGTGTACACTTTTTATTGTTCTTCTATGTGAAATTCTACGAGTATAAGCTTCATAGATTATTTCGATGCCAAAATACCAACTTTCAATGACAAATGGACAAAACCGTTAAAAGCTCCTCCATTGAGAGAGTTGAGCAACTTCGAACCATCGAAGTTGCTCTATGTACACTTTTTATTGTTCTTCTATGTCAAATTTTACGAGTATAAGCTTCGTAGATTATTTCGATGCCAAAACACCAACTTTCAATAAAAAATGGACAAAACCGTTGAAAGCTCCTACATAGAGAGAGTTGAACAAGGTTGGACCATCAAAGTTGCTCGGCGTACACTTTTTACTATTCTTCTATGTAAGCTTCCCCGATTATTTCGATGGCAAAACATCAACTTTCTACGACAAATGGCCAAAATCGTTAAAAGCTTCTTTTTAGAGAGAGTTGGGCATCTTCGCACCGTCAAAGTTTCTCGGTGTACACTTTTTATTGTTCTTCTATGTGAAATTTTACGAGTATAAGCTTCCTAGATTATTTCGATGGCAAAACACCAACTTTCTATGACAAATGGACAAAAGCTTTAAAAGCTTCTTCATAAAGAGAGTTGAGCATCTTCGGACCATCAAAGTTTCTCGGTGTACACTTTTTATTGTTCTTCTATGTGAAATTTTACGAGTATAAGCTTCGTAGATTATTTCGATGCCAAAACACCAACTTTCAATGACAAATGGACAAAACCGTTAAAAGCTTCTCCATAGAGAGAGTTGGGCAACTTCGAACCATCAAAGTTGCACGATGTACACTTTTTATTGTTCTTTTATATGAAATTTTACGAGTATAAACTTCGTAGATTATTTCGATGACAAAACACTAACTTTCTATGACAAATGGACAAAACAGCTAAAAGCTCCTCTATAGAGAGAGTTGGACAACTTCGGACCATCGAAGTTGCTCTGTGTACACTTTTTATTGTTCTTCTATGTCAAATTTTACGAGCATAAGTTTCGTAGATTATTTCGATGCCAAAATACCAACTTTCAATGAAAAATGGACAAAACCGTTGAAAGCTCCTACATAGAGAGAGTTGAACAAGGTCGGACCATCAAAGTTGCTCGGCGTACACTTTTTACTATTTTTCTATGTCAAATTTTACGAGTATAAGCTTCCTCGATTATTTCGATGGCAAAACATCAACTTTCTACGACAAATGGACAAAAGGGTTAAAAGCTTCTTTTTAGAGAGAGTTGAGCATCTTCGCACCATCGAAGTTTCTCGGTGTACACTTTTTATTGTTCTTCTATGTGAAATTTTACGAGTATAAGCTTCCTAGATTATTTCGATGGCAAAACACCAACTTTCTATGACAAATGGACAAAAGCGTTAAAAGCTTCTTCATAGAGGGAGTTGAGCATCTTCGGACCATCAAAGTTTCTCCGTGTACACTTTTTATTGTTCTTCTATGTGAAATTTTACGAGTATAAGCTTCGTAGATTATTTCGATGCCAAAACACCAACTTTCAATGACAAATGGACAAAACCGTTAAAAGCTCCTCCATAGAGAGAGTTGGGCAACTTCGAACCATCAAAGTTGCACGATGTACACTTTTTATTGTTCTTTTATATGAAATTTTATGAGTATAAGCTTCGTAGATTATTTCGATGACAAAACACCAACTTTCTTTGACAAATGGACAAAACAGCTAAAAGCTCCTCCATAGAGAGAGTTGGGCAACTTCGGACCATCGACGTTGTTCTGTGTACACTTTTTATTGTTCTTCTATGTCAAATTTTACGAGCATAAGTTTCGTAGATTATTTCGATGCCAAAATACCAACGTTCAATGAAAAATGGACAAAACCGTTGAAAGCTTCTACATAGAGAGAGTTGAACAAGGTCGGACCATCAAAGTTGCTCGGCGTACACTTGTTACTATTCTTCTATGTCAAATTTTACGAGTATAAGCTTCCTAGATTATTTCGATGGCAAAACATCAACTTTCTACGACAAATGGACAGAAGCGTTAAAAGCTCCTTCGTAGAGAGAGTTGAGCATCTTCGCACCATCAAAGTTTCTCGGTGTACACTTTTTATTGTTCTTCTATGTCAAATTTTACGAGTATAATCTTCGTAGATTATTTCGAAGCCAAAATACCAACTTTCAATGACAAATGGACAAAACCGTTAAAAGCTCCTCCATAGAGAGAGTTGGGCAACTTCGAACCATCAAAGTTGCTCGATGTACACTTTTTATTGTTCTTTTATATGAAATTTTACGAGTATAAGCTTCGTAGATTATTTCGATGACAAAACACCAACTTTCTATGACAAATGGACAAAACAGCTAAAAGCTCCTCCATAGAGAGAGTTGGGCAACTTCAGACCATCGACGTTGCTCTGTGTACACTTTTTATTGTTCTTCTATGTCAAATTTTACGAGCATAAGTTTCGTAGATTATTTCGATGCCAAAACACCAACTTTCAATGACAAATGGACAAAACCGTTAAAAGCTCCTCCATAGAGAGAGTTGGGCAACTTCGAACCATCAAAGTTGCACGATGTACACTTTTTATTGTTCTTTTATATGAAATTTTACGAGTATAAGCTTCGTAGATTATTTCGATGACAAAACACCAACTTTCTTTGACAAATGGACAAAACAGCTAAAAGCTCCTCCATAGAGAGAGTTGGGCAACTTCGGACCATCGACGTTGCTCTGTGTACACTTTTTATTGTTCTTCTATATCAACTTTTACGAGCATAAGTTTCGTAGATTATTTCGATGCCAAAATACCAACGTTCAATGAAAAATGGACAAAACCGTTGAAAGCTTCTACATAGAGAGAGTTGAACAAGGTCGGACCATCAAAGTTGCTCGGCGTACACTTGTTACTATTCTTCTATGTCAAATTTTACGAGTATAAGCTTCCTAGATTATTTCGATGGCAAAACATCAACTTTCTACGACAAATGGACAGAAGCGTTAAAAGCTCCATCATAGAGAGAGTTGAGCATCTTCGCACCATCAAAGTTTCTCGGTGTACACTTGTTATTGTTCTTCTATGTCAAATTTTACGAGTATAATCTTCGTAGATTATTTTGATGCCAAAATACCAACTTTCAATGACAAATGGACAAAACCGTTAAATACTCCTCCATAGAGAGAGTTGAGCAACTTCGAACAATCAAAGTTGCTCGATGTACACTTTTTATTGTTCTTTTATATGAAATTTTACGAGTATAAGCTTCGTAGATTATTTCGATGACAAAACACCAACTTTCTTTGACAAATGGACAAAACAGCTAAAAGATCCCCCATAGAGAGAGTTGGTCAACTTCAGACCATCGACGTTGCTCTGTGTACACTTTTTATTGTTCTTCTATGTCAAATTTTAAGAGCATAAGTTTCGTAGATTATTTCGATGCCAAAATACCAACGTTCAATGAAAAATGGACAAAACCGTTGAAAGCTCCTACATAGAGAGAGTTGAACAAGGTCGGACCATCAAAGTTGCTCGGCGTACACTTTTTACTATTCTTCTATGTCAAATTTTACGAGTATAAGCTTCCTAGATTATTTCGATGGCAAAACATCAACTTTCTACGACAAATGGACAGAAGCGTTAAAAGCTCCTTCATAGAGAGAGTTGAGCATCTTCGCACCATCAAAGTTTCTCGGTGTACACTTGTTATTGTTCTTCTATGTCAAATTTTACGAGTATAATCTTCGTAGATTATTTCGATGCCAAAATACCAACTTTCAATGACAAATGGACAAAACCGTTAAATACTCCTCCATAGAGAGAGTTGAGCAACTTCGAACAATCAAAGTTGCTCGATGTACACTTTTTATTGTTCTTTTATATGAAATTTTACGAGTATAAACTTCGTAGATTATTTTGATGACAAAACACCAACTTTCTTTGACAAATGGACAAAACAGCTAAAAGCTCCTCCATAGAGAGAGTTGGGCAACTTCAGACCATCGACGTTGCTCTGTGTACACTTTTTATTGTTCTTCTATGTCAAATTTTAAGAGCATAAGTTTCGTAGATTATTTCGATGCCAAAATACCAACGTTCAATGAAAAATGGACAAAACCGTTGAAAGCTCCTACATAGAGAGAGTTGAACAAGGTCGGACCATCAAAGTTGCTCGGCGTACACTTTTTACTATTCTTCTATGTCAAATTTTACGAGTATAAGCTTCCTAGATTATTTCGATGGCAAAACATCAACTTTCTACGACAAATGGATAAAAGCGTTAAAAACTCTTTCATAGAGAGAGTTGAGCATCTTCGCACCATCAAAGTTTCACGGTGTACACTTTTTATTGTTCTTCTATGTGAAATTCTACGAGTATAAGCTTCATAGATTATTTCGATGCCAAAATACCAACTTTCAATGACAAATGGACAAAACCGTTAAAAGCTCCTCCATTGAGAGAGTTGAGCAACTTCGGACCATCGAAGTTGCTCTGTGTACACTTTTTATTGTTCTTCTATGTCAAATTTTACGAGTATAAGCTTCCCCGATTATTTCGATGGCAAAACATCAACTTTCTACGACAAATGGACAAAAGGGTTAAAAGCTTCTTTTTAGAGAGAGTTGAGCATCTTCGCACCATCAAAGTTTCTCGGTGTACACTTTTTATCGTTCTTCTATGTGAAATTTTACGAGTATAAGCTTCCTAGATTATTTCGATGGCAAAACACCAACTTTCTATGACAAATGGACAAAGCCGTTAAAAGCTCCTCCATAGAGAGAGTTGAGCAACTTCGAACCATCGAAGTTGCTCTGTGTACACTTTTTATTTTTCTTCTATGTCAAATTTTACGAGTATAAGCTTCGTAGATTATTTCGATGCCAAAACACCAACTTTCAATAAAAAATGGACAAAACCGTTGAAAGCTCCTACATAGAGAGAGTTGAACAAGGTCGGACAATCAAAGTTGCTCGGCTTACACGTTTTACTATTTTTCTATGTCAAATTTTACGAGTATAAGCTTCCTCGATTATTTCGATGGCAAAACATCAACTTTCTACGACAAATGGACAAAAGGGTTAAAAGCTTCTTTTCATAGAGAGTTGAGCATCTTCGCACCATCGAAGTTTCTCGGTGTACACTTTTTATTGTTCTTCTATGTGAAATTTTACGAGTATAAGCTTCCTAGATTATTTTGATGGCAAAACACCAACTTTCTATGACAAATGGACAAAAGCGTTAAAAGCTTCTTCATAGAGAGAGTTGAGCATCTTCGGACCATCAAAGTTTCTCCGAGTACACTTTTTATTGTTCTTCTATGTGAAATTTTAAGAGTATAAGCTTCGTAGATTATTTCGATGCCAAAACACCAACTTTCAATGACAAATGGACAAAACCGTTAAAAGCTCCTCCATAGAGAGAGTTGGGCAACTTCGAACCATCAAAGTTGCACGATGTACACTTTTTATTGTTCTTTTATATGAAATTTTACGAGTATAAGCTTCGTAGATTATTTCGATGACAAAACACCAACTTTTTTTGACAAATGGACAAAACAGCTAAAAGCTCCTCCATAGAGAGAGTTGGGCAACTTCGGACCATCGACGTTGCTCTGTGTACACTTTTTATTGTTCTTCTATGTCAAATTTTACGAGCATAAGTTTCGTAGATTATTTCGATGCCAAAATACCAATGTTCAATGAAAAATGGACAAAACCGTTGAAAGCTCCTACATAGAGAGAGTTGAACAAGGTCGGACCATCAAAGTTGCTCGGCGTACACTTTTTACTATTCTTCTATGTCAAATTTTACGAGTATAAGCTTCCTAGATTATTTCGATGGCAAAACATCAACTTTCTACGACAAATGGATAAAAGCGTTAAAAACTCTTTCATAGAGAGAGTTGAGCATCTTCGCACCATCAAAGTTTCACGGTGTACACTTTTTATTGTTCTTCTATGTGAAATTCTACGAGTATAAGCTTCATAGATTATTTCGATGCCAAAATACCAACTTTCAATGACAAATGGACAAAACCGTTAAAAGCTCCTCCATTGAGAGAGTTGAGCAACTTCGGACCATCGTAGTTGCTCTGTGTACACTTTTTATTGTTCTTCTATGTCAAATTTTACGAGTATAAGCTTCCCCGATTATTTCGATGGCAAAACATCAACTTTCTACGACAAATGGACAAAAGGGTTAAAAGCATCTTTTTAGAGAGAGTTGAGCATCTTCGCACCATCAAAGTTTCTCGGTGTACACTTTTTATTGTTCTTCTATGTGAAATTTTACGAGTATAAGCTTCCTAGATTATTTCGATGGCAAAACACCAACTTTCTATGACAAATGGACAAAGCCGTTAAAAGCTCCTCCATAGAGAGAGTTGAGCAACTTCGAACCATCGAAGTTGCTCTATGTACACTTTTTATTGTTCTTCTATGTCAAATTTTACGAGTATAAGCTTCGTAGATTATTTCGATGCCAAAACACCAACTTTCAATAAAAAATGGACAAAACCGTTGAAAGCTCCTACATAGAGAGAGTTGAATAAGGTCGGACCATCAAAGTTGCTCGGCTTACACTTTTTACTATTTTTCTATGTCAAATTTTACGAGTATAAGCTTCCTCGATTATTTCGATGGCAAAACATCAACTTTCTATGACAAATGGACAAAAGGGTTAAAAGCTTCTTTTCGGAGAGAGTTGAGCATCTTCGCACCATCGAAGTTTCTCGGTGTACACTTTTTATTGTTCTTCTATGTGAAATTTTACGAGTATAAGCTTCCTAGATTATTTCGATGGCAAATCACCGACTTTCTATGACAAATGGACAAAAGCGTTAAAAGCTTCTTCATAGAGAGAGTTGAGCATCTTCGGACCATCAAAGTTTCTCCGAGTACACTTTTTATTGTTCTTCTATGTGAAATTTTACGAGTATAAGCTTCGTAGATTATTTCGATGACAAAACACCAACTTTCTTTGACAAAAGGACAAAACAGCTAAAAGCTCCTCCATAGAGAGAGTTGGGCAACTTCGGACCATCGACGTTGCTCTGTGTACACTTTTTATTGTTCTTCTATGTCAAATTTTATGAGCATAAGTTTCGTAGATTATTTCGATGCCAAAATACCAACGTTCAATGAAAAATGGACAAAACCGTTGAAAGCTTCTACATAGAGAGAGTTGAACAAGGTCGGACCATCAAAGTTGCTCGGCGTACACTTGTTACTATTCTTCTATGTCAAATTTTACGAGTATAAGCTTCCTAGATTATTTCGATGGCAAAACATCAACTTTCTACGACAAATGGACAGAAGCGTTAAAAGCTCCTTCATAGAGAGAGTTGAGCATCTTCGCACCATCAAAGTTTCCCAGTGTACACTTTTTATTGTTTTTCTATGTCAAATTTTACGAGTATAATCTTCGTAGATTATTTCGATGCCAAAATACCAACTTTCAATGACAAATGGACAAAACCGTTAAATACTCCTCCATAGAGAGAGTTGAGCAACTTCGAACAATCAAAGTTGCTCGATGTACACTTTTTATTGTTCTTTTATATGAAATTTTACGAGTATAAACTTCGTAGATTATTTTGATTGCAAAACACCAACTTTCTTTGACAAATGGACAAAACAGCTAAATGCTCCTCCATAGAGAGAGTTGAGCAAATTTGGACCATCAAAGTCGCTCGGGATACACTTTTTATTGCTCTTCTATGTCAAATTTTATGAGTAGAAGCTTCCAAGATTATTTCGATACAAAAACCACCAACTTTCTATGACAAATGGACAAAGCCGTTAAAAGCTCCTCCATAGAGAGAGTTGAGCAAATTCGGACCATCGAAGTTGCTCTGTGTACACTTTTTATTGTTCTTCTATGTCAAATTTTACGAGTATAAGCTTCGTAGATTATTTCGATGCCAAAACCCCAACTTTCAATAAAAAATGGACAAAACCGTTGAAAGCTCCTACATAGAGAGAGTTGAACAAGGTCGGACCATCAAAGTTGCTCGGCGTACACTTTTTACTATTTTTCTATGTCAAATTTTACGAGTATAAGCTTCCTCGATAATTTCGATGGCAAAACATCAACTTTCTACGACAAATGGACAAAAGGGTTAAAAGCTTCTTTTTAGAGAGAGTTGAGCATCTCCGCACCATCGAAGTTTCTCGGTGTACACTTTTTATTGTTCTTCTATGTGAAATTTTACGAGTATAAGCTTCCTAGATTATTTCGATGGCAAAACACCAACTTTCTATGACAAATGGACAAAAGCGTTAAAAGCTTCTTCATAGAGAGAGTTGAGCATCTTCGGACCATCAAAGTTTCTCCGTGTACACTTTTTATTGTTCTTCTATGTGAAATTTTACGAGTATAAGCTTCGTAGATTATTTCGATGCCAAAATACCAACTTTCAATGACAAATGGACAAAACCGTTAAAAGCTCCTCCATAGAGAGAGTTGGGCAACTTCGAACCATCAAAGTTGCACGATGTACACTTTTTATTGTTCTTTTATATGAAATTTTACGAGTATAAGCTTCGTAGATTATTTCGATGACAAAACACCAACTTTCTTTGACAAATGGACAAAACAGCTAAAAGCTCCTCCATAGAGAGAGTTGGGCAACTTCGGACCATCGACGTTGCTCTGTGTACACTTTTTATTGTTCTTCTATGTCAAATTTTACGAGCATAAGTTTCGTAGATTATTTCGATGCCAAAATACCAACGTTCAATGAAAAATGGACAAAACCGTTGAAAGCTTCTACATAGAGAGAGTTGAACAGGGTCGGACCATCAAAGTTGCTCGGCGTATACTTGTTACTATTCTTCTATGTCAAATTTTACGAGTATAAGCTTCCTAGATTATTTTGATGGCAAAACATCAACTTTCTACGACAAATGGACAGAAGCGTTAAAAGCTCCTTCATAGAGAGAGTTGAGCATCTTCGCACCATCAAAGTTTCTCGGTGTACACTTGTTATTGTTCTTCTATGTCAAATTTTACGAGTATAATCTTCGTAGATTATTTCGATGCCAAAATACCAACTTTCAATGACAAATGGACAAAACCGTTAAATACTCCTCCATAGAGAGAGTTGAGCAACTTCGAACAATCAAAGTTGCTCGATGTACACTTTTTATTGTTCTTTTATATGAAATTTTACGAGTATAAACTTCGTAGATTATTTTGATGACAAAACACCAACTTTCTTTGACAAATGGACAAAACAGCTAAAAGCTCCTCCATAGAGAGAGTTGGGCAACTTCAGACCATCGACGTTGCTCTGTGTACACTTTTTATTGTTCTTCTATGTCAAATTTTACGAGCATAAGTTTCGTAGATTATTTCGATGCCAAAATACCAACGTTCAATGAAAAATGGAAAAAACCGTTGAAAGCTCCTACATAGAGAGAGTTGAACAAGGTCGGACCATCAAAGTTGCTCGGCATACACTTTTTACTATTCTTCTATGTCAAATTTTACGAGTATAAGCTTCCTAGATTATTTCGATGGCAAAACATCAACTTTCTACGACAAATGGATAAAAGCGTTAAAAACTCTTTCATAGAGAGAGTTGAGCATCTTCGCACCATCAAAGTTTCACGGTGTACACTTTTTATTGTTCTTCTATGTGAAATTCTACGAGTATAAGCTTCATAGATTATTTCGATGCCAAAATACCAACTTTCAATGACAAATGGACAAAACCGTTAAGAGCTCCTCCATTGAGAGAGTTGAGCAACTTCGGACCATCGAAGTTGCTCTGTGTACACTTTTTATTGTTCTTCTATGTCAAATTTTACGAGTATAAGCTTCCCCGATTATTTCGATGGCAAAACATCAACTTTCTACGACAAATGGACAAAAGGGTTAAAAGCTTCTTTTTAGAGAGAGTTGAGCATCTTCGCACCATCAAAGTTTCTCGGTGTACACTTTTTATTGTTCTTCTATGTGAAATTTTACGAGTATAAGCTTCCTAGATTATTTCGATGGCAAAACACCAACTTTCTATGACAAATGGACAAAAGCGTTAAAAGCTTCTTCATAGAGAGAGTTGAGCATCTTCGGACCATCAAAGTTTCTCCGTGTACACTTTTTATTGTTCTTCTATGTGAAATTTTACGAGTATAAGCTTCGTAGATTATTTCGATGCCAAAACACCAACTTTCAATGACAAATGGACAAAACCGTTAAAAGCTCCTCCATAGAGAGAGTTGGGCAACTTCGAACCATCAAAGTTGCACGATTTACACTTTTTATTGTTCTTTTATATGAAATTTTACGAGTATAAGCTTCGTAGATTATTTCGATGACAAAACACCAACTTTCTTTGATAAATGGAAAAACAGCTAAAAGCTCCTCCATAGAGAGAGTTGGGAAACTTCGGACCATCGACGTTGCTCTGTGTACACTTTTTATTGTTCTTCTATGTCAAATTTTACGAGCATAAGTTTCGTAGATTATTTCGATGCCAAAACACCAACTTTCAATAAAAAATGGAAAAAACCGTTGAAAGCTCCTACATAGAGAGAGTTGAACAAGGTCGGACCATCAAAGTTGCTCGGCGTACACTTTTTACTATTCTTCTATGTCAAATTTTACGAGTATAAGCTTCCCCGATTATTTCGATGGCAAAACATCAACTTTCTAAGACAAATGGACAAAAGCGTTAAAAGCTTCTTTTTAGAGAGAGTTGAGCATCTTCGCACCATCAAAGTTTCTCGGTGTACACTTTTTATTGTTCTTCTATGTGAAATTTTATTTGTATAAGCTTCATAGATTATTTCAATGCCAAAATACCAACTTTCAATGACAAATGGACAAAACCGTTAAAAGCTCCTCCATAGAGAGAGTTGAGCAACTTCGAACCATCAAAGTTGCTCGATGTACACTTTTTATTGTTCTTTTATATGAAATTTTACGAGTATAAGCTTCGTAGATTATTTCGATGACAAAACACCAACTTTCTATGACAAATGGACAAAACAGCTAAAAGCTCCTCCATAGAGAGAGTTGAGCAACTTTGGACCATCAAAGTCGCTCGGGATACTATTTTTATTATTCTTCTATGTCAAATTTTATGAGTAGAAGCTTCCAAGATTATTTCGATTCGAAAACCACAAACTTTCTATGACAAATGGACAAAGCCGTTAAAAGCTCCTCCATAGAGAGAGTTGAGCAATTTCGGACCATCGAAGTTGCTCTGTGTACACTTTTTATTGTTCTTCTATGTCAAATTTTACGAGTATAAGCTTCGTAGATTATTTCGATGCCAAAACACCAACTTTCAATAAAAAATGGACAAAACCGTTGAAAGCTCCTACATAGAGAGAGTTGAACAAGGTCGGAACATCAAAGTTGCTCGGCGTACACTTTTTACTATTCTTCTATGTCAAATTTTACGAGTATAAGCTTCCTACATAATTTCGATGGCAAAACATCAACTTTCTACGACAAATGGACAAAAGCGTTAAAAGCTCCTTCATAGAGAGAGTTGAGCATCTTCGGACCATCAAAGTTTCTCCGTGTACACTTTTTATTGTTCTTCTATGTGAAATTTTACGAGTATAAGCTTCCTAGATTTTTTCGATACCAAAACACCAACTTTCTATAACAAATGGACAAACCCGTTAAAAGCTCCTCCATCAGAGAGTTGAGCAAGTTCGGACCATAAAAGTTGTTCGACGTCCACTTTTTACCATTCTTCTATGTTAAATTTTATGATTATAGGCTTCCTAGATTATTTTGATGACAAAACACCAACTTTCTATGATAAATGGACAAAACAGCTAAAAGCTCCTCCATAGAGAGAGTTGAGCAACTTTGGACCATCAAAGTCACTCGGAATATACTTTTTATTATTGTTCTATGTGAAATTTTACGAGTATAAGCTTCCTAGATTTTTTCGATACCAAAACACCAACTTTCTATAACAAATGGACAAACCCGTTAAAAGCTCCTCCATCAGAGAGTTGAGCAAGTTCGGACCATAAAAGTTGTTCGACGTGCACTTTTTACCATTCTTCTATGTCAAATTTTATGATTATAGGCTTCCTAGATTATTTTGATGACAAAACACCAACTTTCTATGAGAAAGGGACAAAACAGCTAAAAGCTCCTCCATAGAGAGAGTTGAGCAACTTTGGACCATCAAAGTCGCTCGGGATACACTTTTTATTGTTCTTCTATGTCAAATTTTATGAGTAGAAGTTTCCAAGATTATTTCGATACCGAAACCACCAACTTTACATGACAAATGGACAAAGCCGTTAAAAGCTCCTCCATAGAGAGAGTTGAGCAACTTCGGACCATCGAAGTTGCTCTGTGTACACTTTTTGTTGTTCTTCTATGTAAAATTTTACGAGTATAAGCTTCGTAGATTATTTCGACGCCAAAACACCAACTTTCAATGAAAAATGGACAAAACCGTTGACAGCTCCTACATACAGAGAGTTGAAGAAGGTCAGACCGTCAAAGTTGCTCGGCGTACACTTTTTACTATTCTTCTATGTCAAATTTTACGAGTATAAGTTTCCTAGATTATTTCGATGGCAAAACATCAACTTTCTACGAAAAATGGACAAAAGCGTTAAAAGCTCCTTCATAGAGAGAATTGAGCATCTTCGGACCATCAAAGTTTCTCCGTGTACACTTTTTATTGTTCTTCTTTTTGAAATTTTACGAGTATAAGCTTCATAGATTATTTTGATGCCAAAATACCAACTTTCAATGATAAATGGACAAAACCGTTAAATGCCCCTCCATAGAGAGAGTTGAGCAACTTCGAACCATCAAAGTTGCTCGATGTACACTTTTTATTGTTCTTTTATATGAAATTTTACGAATATAAGCTTCCTAGATTATTTCGATGCCAAAACACCAACTTTCTATGACAAATGAAAAAAAAACTAAAAGCCCCTCCATAGAGAGAGTTGAGCAACTTTGGACCATCAAAGTCACTCGGAATATACTTTTTATTGTTCTTCTATGTGAAATTTTACGAGTATAAGCTTCCTAGATTTTTTCGATACCAAAACACCAACTTTCTATAACAAATGGACAAACCCGTTAAAAGCTCCTCCATCAGAGAGTTGAGCAAGTTCGGACCATAAACGTTGTTCGACGTGCACTTTTTACCATTCTTCTATGTCAAATTTTATGATTATAGGCTTCCTAGATTATTTTGATGACAAAACATCAACTTTCTATGATAAATGGACAAAACAGCTAAAAGCTCCTCCATAGAGAGAGTTGAGCAACTTTGGACCATCAAAGTCGCTCGGGATACACTTTTTATTTTTCTTCTATGTCAAATTTTATGAGTAGAAGTTTCCAAGATTATTTCGATACCGAAACCACCAACTTTCTATGACAAATGGACAAAGTCGTTAAAAGCTCCTCCATAGAGAGAGTTGAGCAACTTCGGACCATCGAAGTTGCTCTGTGTACACTTTTTATTGTTCTTCTATGTCAAATTTTACGAGTATAAGCTTCGTAGATTATTTCGATGCCAAAACACCAACTTTCAATGAAAAATGGACAAAACCGTTGAAAGCTCCTACATAGAGAAAGTTGAACAAGGTCGGACCATCAAAGTTGCTCGGCGTACACTTTTTAGTATTCTTTTAAGTCAAATTTTACGAGTATTAGCTTCCTAAATTATTTCGATGGCAAAACATTAAATTTCTACGACAAATGGACAAAAGCGTTAAAAGCTCCTTCATAGAGAGAGTTGAGCAAGTTCGAACACCCAAATTTGCTCGGCGTACACTTTTTACAATTCTTCTATGTCAAATTTTACGAGTATAGGCTTCCTAGATTTTTTTGATACCATAACACCAACTTTCTATTACAAATGGACAAACCAGTTAAAAGCTCCTCCATAGAGAGAGTTGACCAACTTCGGACCATAAATGTTGTTCGACGTGCACTTTTTACCATTCTTCTATGTCAAATTTGAGGATTATAGGCTTCCTAGATTATTTCGATGCCAAAACATCAACATTCTATGACAAATGAAAAAACAGCTAAAAGCCCCTCCATAGAGAGAGTTGAGCAACTTTGGATCATCAAAGTCGCTCGGGATACACTTTTTATTGTTCTTCTATGTCAAATTTTATGAGTAGAAGCTTCCAAGATTATTTCGATACCAAAACCACCAACTTTCTATGACAAATGGACAAAGCTGTTAAAGGCTCCTCCATAGAGAGAGTTGAGCAACTTCGGACCATCGAAGTTGCTCTGTGTACACTTTTTATTATTCTTCTACGTCAAATTTTACGAGTATAAGCTTCGTATATTATTTCGATGCCAAAACACCAACTTTCAATGAAAAATGGACAAAACCGTTGAAAGCTCCTACATAGAGAGAGTTGAACAAGGTCGGACCATCAAAGTTGCTCGGCGTACACTTTTTACTATTCTTCTATGTCAAATTTTACGAGTATAAGCTTCCTAGATTATTTCGATGGCAAAACATCAACTTTCTATGACAAATGGACAAAAGCGTTAAAAGCTCCTTCATAGAGAGAGTTGAGCATCTTCGCACCATCAAATTTTCTCGGTGTACACTTTTTATTGTTCTTCTATGTGAAATTTTAAGAGTATAAGTTTATAGATTATTTCGATGCCAATACACCAACTTTCAATGACAAATGGACAAACCCGTTATAAGCTCCTCCATAGAGAGAGTTGAGCAACTTCGTACCATTAAAGTTACTCGATGTACACTTTTTATTGTTCTTTTATATGAAATTTTACGAGTATAAGCTTCGTAGATTATTTCAATGCCAAAACATCAACATTCTATGACAAATGAAAAAACAGCTAAAAGCCCCTCCATAGAGAGAGTTGAGCAACTTTGGACCATCAAAGTCGCTCGGGATACACTTTTTATTGTTCTTCTATGTCAAATTTTATGAGTAGAAGCTTCCAAGATTATTTCGATACCAAAACCACCAACTTTCTATGACAAATGGACAAAGCTGTTAAAAGCTCCTCCATAGAGAGAGTTGAGCAACTTCGGACCATCGAAGTTGCTCTGTGTACACTTTTTATTGTTCTTCCACGTCAAATTTTACGAGTATAAGCTTCGTATATTATTTCGATGCCAAAACACCAACTTTCAATGAAAAATGAACAAAACCGTTGAAAGCTCCTACATAGAGAGAGTTGAACAAGGTCGGACCATCAAAGTTACTCGGCGTACACTTTTTACTATTCTTCTATGTCAAATTTTACGAGTATAAGCTTCCTAGATTATTTCGATGGCAAAACATCAACTTTCTATGACAAATGGACAAAAGCGTTAAAAGCTCCTTCATAGAGAGAGTTGAGCATCTTCGCACCATCAAAGTTGCTCTATGTACACTTCTTATTCTTCTTCTATGTCAAATTTTATGAATACAAGCTTCCAAGATTATTTCGATTCCAAAACACCAACTTTCTATGACAAATGGACAAAACAGTTGAAAGCTCCTCCAAAGATAGAGTTGATCAACTTCGGACCATCAAAGTTGCTCGATGTACACTTTTTATTGTTCTTTTATATGAAATTTTACGAATATAAGCTTCCTCGATTATTTCGATGACAAAACACTAACTTTCTATAACAAATTGAGAAAACCGTTAAAAGCTTCTCCATAGAGAGAGTTGAGCAAGTTCGGACAACCAAAGTCACTAGGAGTATACTTTTTACTATTTTTCTATATCAGATTTTACGAGTATAGGTTCCTAGATTATTTCGATGACAAAACACCAACTTTCTATGAAAAATGGACAAAATTGTTAAAAGATACTCCATAGAGAGAGTTGAGCAACTTCGGACCATCAAAGTCGCTCGGGATACACTTTTTATTGTTCTTCTATGTGAAATTTTATGAGTATAAGCTTCCAAGATTATTTCGATTCTAAGACATCAACTTTCTATGACAAATGGAGAAAACCGTTAAAAGCTCCTCCATAGAGAGAGTTGAGCAAGTTCGAACACCCAAATTTGCTCGGCGTACACTTTTTACAATTCTTCTATGTCAAATTTTACGAGTATAAGTGATTGGGATGATATTTTGCATATTTTTGTGGAGTTTTGAAAGTAAAACGTTGAGTTTCAAATCTTAAAAACCACATTTTAGGTTTGAGTTGCCGAAATTCATGTTAATGAGCCGATGCATAATTCAACACTTTGACATAGTTATTTTAAGTGTTTTCTAGTGGTTCATGTTGGTTTGGTAGCTTAGAGATAGGAAATCCAAGTGTTGGGCATAATGGTTGAAGTTGTGGAAATGCTATCTCTTAAGCATTTGAGTTTTAATATGCCGAATTTTGTTCTATCAACCTAAAAATGGTTTTGACAATTGTTTAAGTATGTTTCAGTCATTTATGACTTGTTTGAATGATTTTTGTAGGCTTCGGATTGATCGGGATTGAATATGGAAGAAAATGCATAAAAGGAGCTGCAAAATTGAAGTTTACTGTCAACCGTCCGGACACGTATCAGAAGCCGTCCGGACGGACAAAGAAGAAAGGCGGACAGTGGCATTTTCAAGCATATCCGTCCGGACGGTACTGTTCACCGTCCGGACGGTTGAAGAAGAAAGCCGGACAGTGCTGTTTTCAAGCATATCTGTCCGGACAGCACTGCGCAATAATTTTCGGGTCAACTTTTGAAGGTGCAAATGATCGAATTTGAAGATATTTTCTTCTACAAAGTTGAAGTAGACATCCATATCTTTCCAACGAGTTCTCATGCACATAACTCCATTGAGAATTGAAGTCTGTGGAATTAATACAAGATACTGCCTTGAACAGTTCCAATAATTTCGGGTTTTATGATTTTTACTCAATTATTGAAGGGGCAAACTTGTCTAATTACTTTATTTGACCAATGGGACTTATTTGTAATAGGTTAGGATGGTCTTTTAAGAGAGGTATGAGGGTTTTATGGGTTTGGAGACCCCATTCTTTGTACAACACTCATTTTGGCCGAAAATACATTATTCTCTAAGGTTTTTGTTCTCTTACCTTGTTCTTCATCTTTGATTCTTGCTTGGGGTTCGAAAATCAGTCTCTTGAAGATTGCTAGGAGTCTTGGAGACCCAACCAACTAGAAGAAGAAGTTCTTCCTCCTTGTAGAGCTTGAGAAGAGCCCAAGTTGGATTACCCTCAACTTCTATTTGTAGATTGGAAGGCCGATTCACCTCAACATTCGACATTGGATTTGATCTCTAAACTCCTCTTCCTTATTGTTATTTCATTTTATTATCGCATTTGGATTCATAGTTTTAGTTTAATCTACTTGAATATTTCCATTCCGATTTAGTTTGTGCTTGAACGTTTTATGTTATGTTTTACATTTTATTATGTTGTGCTTATTTCCATTTTGATTTTCTGTAGTAGTTTAGTATTTAATTCTCATTTCGTATATTAGGGTTTAGTTCAATCAATCACCCCAAGAGGGAAAACCGAATCTGACCAATGGTTAGTGCAATTTTGCCACACTTAACATTGTGAATACAATATTTAATTAAGTAATTAGGTTAATAATCCATAGACCCAAGCCGAAACCAAAAGTCTTTGTGAGACGATTTGGGATTCACTCCTATTATTACTTTGACAAACCTACACTTGGGAAATCGTTAATCCACTTACCTATTTTTGGCGAGTCAATAAGCTTCCTAGATTTTTTCGATACCAGAACACCAACTTTCTATAACGAATGGACAAAACCGTTAAAAGCTCCTCCATACAGAGAGTTGAGCAAGTTCGAACCATAAACGTTGTTCGACGTGCACTTTTTACCATTCTTCTATGTCAAATTTTAAGAGTATAGGCTTCCTAGATTATTTCGATGACCAAACACCAACTTTCTATGACAAATGGACAAAACAGCTAAAAGCTCCAACATAGAGAGAGTTGAGCAACTTCGGACAATCAAAGTCGCTAGGGATACACTTTTTATTGTTGTTCTATGTCAAATTTTATGAGTATAAGCTTCCAAGATTACTTAGATACCAAAACACCAACTTTCTATGACAAATGGACAAAGCCGTTAAAAGCTCCTCAACAGAGAGAGTTGAGCAACTTCGGACCATCGAAGTTGCTCTGTGTACACTTTTTATTGTTCTTCTATGTCAAATTTTATGAGTGTAAGCTTCGTAGATTATTTCGATGACAAAACACCAACTTTCTATTAAAAATGGACAAAACCGTTGAAAGCTCCTACATAGAGAGAGTTGAACAAGGTCGGACCATCAAAGTTGCCCGGCGTACACTTTTTACTATTCTTCTATGTCAAATTTTACGAGTATAAGCTTCCTACATTATTTCGATGGCAAAACATCAACTTTCTATGACAAATTGACAAAAGCGTTAAAACCTCCTTCATAGAGAGAGTTGAGCATCTTCGGACCATCAAAGTTTCTCGGCGTACACTTTTTATTGTTCTTCTATGTGAAATTTTACGAGTATAAGCTTCGTAGATTATTTCGATGACAAAACACCAAATTTCTATGACAAATGGACAAAACCTTTAAAACCTCCTCCATAGAGAGAGTTGAGCAAGTTCGAACACCCAAATTTGCTCGGCGTACAGTTTTTACAATTCTTCTATGTCAAATTTTACGAGTATAAGCTTCCTAGATTTTTTCGATACCAGAACACCAACTTTCTATAACAAATGGACAAAACCGTTAAAAGCTCCTCCATAGAGAGAGTTGAGCAAGTTCGAACCGTAAACATTGTTCGACGTGCACTTTTTACCATTCTTCTATGTCAAATTTTAAGAGTATAGGCTTCCTAGATTATTTCGATGACCAAACACCAACTTTCTATGACAAATGGACAAAACAGCTAAAAGCTCCAACATAGAGAAAGTTGAGCAACTTCGAACAATCAAAGTCGCTCGGGATACACTTTTTAATGTTGTTCTATGTCAAATTTTATGAGTATAAGCTTCCAAGATTACTTCGATACCAAAACACCAACTTTCTATGACAAATGGACAAAGCCGTTAAAAGCTCCTCCATAAAGAGAGTTGAGCAACTTCGAACCATCGAAGTTGCTCTGTGTACACTTTTTATTGTTCTTCTATGTCAAATTTTATGAGTATAAGCTTCGTAGATTATTTCGATGCCAAAACACCAACTTTCTTTGAAAAATGGACAAAACCGTTGAAAGCTCCTACATAGAGAGAGTTGAACAAGGTCGGACCATCAAAGTTTCCCGGCGTACACTTTTTACTATTCTTCTATGTCAAATTTTACGAGTATAAGCTTCCCCGATTATTTCGATGGCAAAACATCAACTTTCTACGACAAATGGACAAAAGCGTTAAAAGCTCCTTCAGGGAGAGAGTTTAGCATCTTCAGACCCTCAAAGTTTCTCGGTGTACACTTTTTATTGTTCTTCTATGTGAAATTTTACGAGTATAAGCTTCCTACATTATTTCGATGACAAAACACTAAATTTCTGTGACAAATGGACAAAACCGTTAAAAGCTCCTCCATAGAGAGAGTTGAGCAAGTACGAATACCCAAATTTGTCGGTGTACAGTTTTTACAATTCTTCTATGTCAACTTTTACAAGTATAAGCTTCCTAGATTTTTTTGATACCAAAACACCAACTTTCTATAACAAATGGACAAAACCGTTAAAAGCTCCTTCATAGAGAGAGTTGAGCAAGTTCGGACCAAAAAAGTTGTTTGACGTGCACTTTTTACGGTTCTTCTATGTCAAATTTTAAGAGTATAGGTTCTTAGATTATTTCGATGACAAAACGCCAATTTTCTATGACAAATGGACAAAACAGCTAAAAGCTCCAACGTAGAGAGAGTTGAGCAACTTCGGACCATCAAATTCGCTCGTGATACACTTTATATTGTTGTTCTATGTCAAATTTTATGAGTATAAGCTTCCAAGATTACTTCGATACCAAAATACCAACTTTCTATGACAAATGGACAAAGCCGTTAAAAGCTCCTCCATAGAGAGAGTTGAGCAACTTTGGAACATCGAAGTTGCTCTGCGTACACTTTTTATTGTTCTTCTATGTCAAATTTTATGAGTATAAGCTTCGTAGATTATTTCGATGCCGAAACACGAACTTTCAATGAAAAATGGACAAAACCGTTGAAAGCTCCTACATAGAGAGAGTTAAACAAGGTCGGACCATCAAAGTTGCCCGTCGTACACTTTTTACTATTCTTCAATGTCAAATTTTACGAGTATAAGCTTCCTAGATTATTTCGATGGCAAAACATCAATTTTCTATGACAAATGGACAAAAGCGTTAAAAGCTCCTTCATAGAGAGAGTTGAGCATCTTCGGACCATCAAAGTTTCTCGGTGTACACTATTTATTGTTCTTCTATGTGAAATTTTACGAGTATAAGCTTCCAAGATTATTTCGATGACAAAACACCAAATTTCGATGACAAATGGATAAAACCGTTAAAAGCTCCTCCATAGAGAGAGTTGAGCAACTTCGGACCATCAAAGTTGCTCTATGTACACTTTTTATTGTTCTTCTATGTAAAATTTTATGAATACAAGCTTCCAAGATTATTTCGATTCCAAAACACCAACTTTCTATGACAAATGGACAAAACCGTTAAAAGCTCCTCCATAGAGAGAGTGGAGCAACTTCGGACCGTCAAAGTTGCTCGATGTACACTTTTTATCGTTCTTTTATATGAAATTTTACGAGTATAAGCTTCCTCGATTATTTCGATGACAAAACACTAACTTTCTATAACAAATTGACAAAACGGTTAAAAGCTCCTCCATAGAGAGAGTTGAGCAAGTTCGGACAACCAAAGTTGGTCGGAGTATACTTTTTACTATTCTTCTATATCAGATTTTACGAGTATAGGCTTGCTAGATTATTTCCATGCCAAAACACCAACTTTCTATGACAAATGGACAAAATTGTTAAAAGATCCTCCATAGAGAGAGTTGAGCAACTTCAGACCATCAAAGTCGCTCGGGATACACTTTTTATTGTTCTTCTATGTCAAATTTTATGAGTATATGCTTCCAAGATTATTTCCATTCCAAAACACCAACTTTCTATGACAAATGGACAAAATCGTTAAAAGCTCCTCCATCGAGAGAGTTGAGAAACTTCGGACCATCAAAGTTGCTCGATGTACACTTTTTATTGTTCTTTTATATGAAATTTTACGACTATAAGCTTCCTCGATTATTTCGATGACAAAACACTAACTTTCTATAACAAATTGACAAAACGGTTAAAAGCTCCTCCATAGAGAGAGTTGAGCAAGTTCGGACAACCAAAGTTGGTCGGAGTATACTTTTTACTATTCTTCTATATCAGATTTTACGAGTATAGGCTTGCTAGATTATTTCCATGCCAAAATACCAACTTTCTATGACAAATGGACAAAATTGTTAAAAGATCCTCCATAGAGAGAGTTGAGCAACTTCAGACCATCAAAGTCGCTCGGGATACACTTTTTATTGTTCTTCTATGTCAAATTTTATGAGTATATGCTTCCAAGATTATTTCCATTCCAAAACACCAACTTTCTATGACAAATGGACAAAATCGTTAAAAGCTCCTCCATCGAGAGAGTTGAGAAACTTCGGACCATCAAAGTTGCTCGATGTACACTTTTTATTGTTCTTTTATATGAAATTTTACGACTATAAGCTTCCTCGATTATTTCGATGACAAAACACTAACTTTCTATAACAAATGGACAAAACCGTTAAAAGCTCCTCCATAGAGAGAGTTGAGCAAGTTCGGACAACCAAAGTTGCTCGGAGTATACTTTTTACTATTCTTCTATATCAGATTTTACGAGTATAGGCTTGCTAGATTATTTCCATGCCAAAACACCAACTTTCTATGATAAATAGAAAAAATTGTTAAAAGATCCCCCATAGAGATAGTTGAGCAACGTCGGACTATCAAAGTTGCTAAAAATACACTTTTTATTGTTCTTCTATGTCAAATTTTACGAGTATAAGCTTCCTAGATTATTTCGATGCCAAAACACCAACTTTCTACGACAAATGGACAATACCGTTAAAAGTGTTATGTCGTTAGTAACAATTTAAAATATACTTACAAATGTACAATTAATATATAGTGAACAAGTAAGAGTCGATCTCACAAGGAATGATGCTAATAGATATATAATCTAACACTTGAATATAATTGATACAATTATAAAAGGGGGAAAAGGGGGGGTTAAATCTTGTAATAGATAAAAATTAAAAAAAAGAAATTGACGTTGAGAACAAGAATGATAATTGATATTAATAAAAACAATAGCTAAGACTCACTATCCACCACAAAACATTCAAACAATTTATAAGAAATAATAGACTAACAATTTAAACAAGCATATGATGACAACATTCACAACAAGATCATGGCCAAACTCAAGTTGTATGATTCTCTCTTAATTGCATGTAAAGTGTATGGCGTCTACCTCATTACGTGTATTCTTAATCGAAATCTAGCATGGCGTCTGCATCAATCAACAATCAAGAATCCAATAAGTGCAGAGAGAATATGAATGTCACAAGAATCCTAATACATGGTATTTGTACTTAGGTATTCCAGAATTGATTTTTCATAATTCATTTTTAACTGAATTATATGTTGCAAGAAAGAACATATTCAACAAGGCAATTGACCATGTTCTACAACAATTAATTCTAATACATGTTTCAAAGTTAGCTACTCAAAGAAACATAATACTAGAACTCACATAACATGGAAAAATCAAAATCATCATTCTTATAGAAATTTAAATCCACACAACTTATAAAATTGAAAGCATGCTTAGGGCTTCAAGACAAGCCCTAACTAACAAGAGTTTAGTTATACATAACCAAATAAAACATGAAATATAAAAATATAATTACAAACACAAGCCTTGTTTTCTTCTTTTCCTTCTCCTCCTTTTGCTTCCACTCCTTCTCCTAGCTCCCTCTTCTACTCCTTCTCCTCTCTATTTATAGAGAAAATGAGCACATAGTGGAGGAGTTAGTGCCATGTTTTGGTGGTGGATTGTCCATCAAATTCGTGTGGTGGATTGTCCACTCTTTGAATGGAAATGGTATCATCCATGACATCAACTTCCAATTACACACTAATCTTGTAACTGCATTCGGGGCCTAAACTATGCCTGTTATGAACTCCAACCCTTCATCAATATTGTAGATACAAATGTGTAGATAATTATGGGCTTTTGAATCATTCAATGTGGACATCAGACACTCAAGTTATGGGCTTCTAAAGGCCTGGTCTGCAAACAGAAATTCTGCTTCGGATATAAATTCCAAACTTGACTTTGAGGCAACCTTTAGAGGCCCAAACGAACTCTGATTTTTGTGAACCAGCACTTCCTACAAAGATTGAAGTTTCCTCTAAAAATTTTTTGAAGTTCAAATCTCATTCCGACAGCTCTTACTACCTCTTAACCTGCAAAACAGCCAAGAAGATCTTAAGTACAATAATCTTGAAAATTCAGCTTTTAAGCACAATTTCTTGGCATTGCTTTGGTAGTATTTTATCACTTTAAAAACATATATTCTGGCACTTATCACAACCCCCAACCAGCTTATTGCTAGTCCCTAGTAATTCAAGCGTAAAAATGTTATGAGAAATGATTGAAAGTAACAATACTGGAACAAAAGGTAAGAGATCACAATTCCTATCCAGATTAGTATAGTCACAACTTCCAACACTTGTGTGTGTGTGCTAAGCCAAAACCTTCATACCACAATCCATAATGCATATAACCTAAAAATATTATCCAAGTAAAAGCCTCAACTCCATATTCTCATAGGGTAGAGAAGGATTTCTGTGCTATGAATTTCTCTCATGGAGTTGGAAAATAGATATGCACTCAGAAGAAAAGTCAATTTAAGGACAAACAAATAAACAAACATTGATCAAATGATAGATATATTAGCTGTCTAGAACTTCCACCAGTCTTACCACAAACCTGCTTTGGAATTCTATTGATCAAAATTTGTTCAATTGACAAACTAATAGGAAAACTTATCTACTGACAAATGACGAATACACATAACAATTTTTTTTCTTGTTTTTTTTTCTCTTTTTTTTTTCTCTTTTTCTGTCTCGAATTCATAATCTCGAATTCATAATATAGAACATCTCACACAAAGGCCCAGTAAAATTACAACGTTGTTCTCAAACATTGATCAATATCATCCTCAGCATTCATCCAATCATTCCACAAACCATGTAATGGTGTTCATTGACAGCAATTATCCATTTCAAGAGATCAATGCAAGTTCATAAGTTGTTTACTCATTTCTCTCCACTCATTTGTGCTTTAACCAGAAAATATTCTTAGTCATATGCATTATCATCCATCTTACCACAAGGCTTAGTATTTGTGGACAAAAGTGTGTTAAAAGTTGCTTTCTAATAATCCAGATAGAAAAATTGACTCTTTTTCTGTCTCGAATTCATAATCTCGAATTCATAATATAGAACATCTCACACAAAGGCCCAGTAAAATTACAACATTGTTCTCAAACATTGATCAATATCATCCTCAGCATTCATCCAATCATTCCACAAACCATGTAATGGTGTTCATTGACAGCAATTATCCATTTCAAGAGATCAATGCAAGTTCATAAGTTGTTCACTCATTTCTCTTCACTCATTTGTGCTTTAACCAGAAAATATTCTTAGTCATATGCATTATCATCCATCTTACCACAAGACTTAGTATTTGTGGACAAAAGTGTGTTAAAAGTTGCTTTCTAATAATCCAGATAGAAAAATTGACTCAAACTAATTGTACCAGTACCAAAACATCAAAGTGCATGAATATGCCACCACCCCCAACCTAAACCAAACATTGTCCGCAATGTGAAAATGATGAAGTATGGAAAAGCAATGCAATGAAAAGAAACATAAGATAGAAAAATACAACCTGAGGTGGAAGATGCTCGGACAATGGTGGAAGGAGAAGATGGTTAGCGCCGCACCATGTCCATGAGGACATTTAGCATGTGTTCCAGCCGCTGTTGTCCAACCTCCAACCTATGCAGGCAAGCTAAGATGTCGTGAATGTGGTCAGCGGAGGTAGTGCAGCGGCAGAAGAGTCAGACGCTTCCAGTGGTAAAGAAACTGGACGTCGCGGTGTTCGTTGTCTACGAGCACTGGAAAGCATGTGGCTAGTACTCTGACGCCAGGTAGAGTTCTCCAAAACAGTCACTGGATAATTGGAAGTTGTCTGACTGGGAGGTGGGAGAATGCTCATACTGAAAAGCAACCGTGTGATGAGTCTCGGGAAATATAATCTCTCGACCTTGGTTGTTTTTTTCTCCAAAAGGGTCTTCACCTTCAGAATGCTCTCAAGGTAAATTCGGCCAATATCAAACCAGACTTCGTGATACATGTAATATAGGGCAGAAAGTATGTTACCCTGGCGTTGTTGACTGTGTCTAATGGGGCAAAGGTTACTTCGGATGGCATCATCAAGCATCCATATCGTGGACGGAAAATAAGAGCGGCATGTAGAAGCAGCATTATTCGGATCGTGTCGCCCTTGACATAGATCATCAATCATCTCTTGATGGGAAATAGAGATCGGCGCTTGAAAACCTACAGCGACGTCAGCGGTAGGTGGATAACCTAAACATGAGCAAATATCTGCTGACGTGAATTGAAGCTGAAGACCAGGGATGTCAACCTGATACACTGGTTGAGTGCCAGAAGAGTGGGGTATCTTGAGAAGAGTATGGTAAAAGGAGCGAACGATGTGAGGATACATCGGTAATTCATCTTTTGGATCAGGATCGACCAAGAACAGCAGAGAATGGTCACGGAGGTAGCTCATGGCCCATCGGTTGGCAGAATCGTTCAGGATTTTGGAATCGATTCGACGTTCTGGCATGATTGTAGCTCTGACGAATAAGTCTACCGTCGCAACGGCATCACGAGGGCTGCGCGACATACCGATCAAAATATATATTGCGGAAGCAATCCCAAATATATAAATATAAATAGATATACCATTTTTTTTCCACCAAGGCACATGCACAAGTAAGGTAACAGAGGCTCATTCCAGTGACTTCTGTGCTAACGCCATCGAGTGTTTTCCTTCGGCCTATCGGGAGACCACAGCTTTTGTCCACAGGATCAAAATGTAAACCTTCAGGTCTTATACTAATGACAATACCGTCATGAGATGCTCTCCCTCCCAGCTGCCCTATAAGTAAACATTTGAAGATCCAAACCACATTAAGCTGGTGGAGAAAACTCACACCGTAGACATATGGGCGCAATCAAGCCCCACGCACACAAAAGTGTACAGTGACCACCTCAAGGTGAAAGTAAAAGTGAATATGCTAAGAAAATGTGCAACTGAACTAAATGCTTGGTTGAACACACAAAGATAATGAGAAAGAAATATGGGTTGCCTCCTATAAGCGCTAAATTTAGCGTCGTCAGCCAGACGAAATAGCTCATCAAGTGAGTGGAACAGGATCAGAGAGTCTTAAATTCTCATCAAGATGTTCTGTTGCTGGCTCTAAATAATGCTTGAGACGATGACCATTCACTTTAAAAATATTTCTCGTCTGTGGGTGTTGAAGATTCACTACACCATGTGAAAAAACATGAGTAATAAGGAATGGACCATACCATCGTGAACGGAGCTTACCTGGGAATAGTCAGAGGCGTGAGTTATATAATAAGACTTTCTGCCCAGGTTCAAAATGTTTTCTCAAAATGGTCTTATCATGATAGGCCTTGGTCTTCTCCTTGTTTATTTTAGAGCTCTCATAGGCTTCATTTCGGAGTTTTTCCAACCCACTCAACTGCAACTTTCTTTGCTCTCCTGCAGCCTTCATCTCGAAATTGTACTGTTTGATAGCCCAATATGCTTTATGCTCTAATTCGACTGGTAAGTGGCAGGGTTTGCCAAAAACCAACCTGTATGGTGACATTCCAATCGGAGTTTTGTAGGCTGTACGATAAGCCCATAGAGCATCCATGAGACGATCAGACCAATCCTTGCGTGAGGAGCTCACAGTCTTCTCCAATATCTGCTTAATTTCCCTATTACAGATTTCAGCTTGTCCGCTTGTCTGTGGATGATATCGCGTTGACACCTTATGTTTGACTCCGTACTTTTGCAAAGTGCTGCAAAAAGTTTATTATTGAAATGGGACCCTCCATCACTAATGATCGCCCTGGGTGTTCCAAATCTTGCAAATATATTTTCTTTAAGGAATCTGAGAACAACTCGAGAATCATTAGTCTTGGATGGAACTGCTTCCACCCATTTTGAAACATAATCCACAGCAAGTAAGATATATAAATAACCTTTAGATGAAGGAAAAGGTCCCATGAAATCAATACCCCAAACATCAAAATTTCAACTATTAGAATAGGTGATAAAGGCATCTGATTCCTAGATGAAAGATTACCTAACCGCTGACACCTATCACAAGTAGAGCAGAAAGTATATGCATATTTGAACAAACTCGGCCAATGAAATCCACATTGCAATACTTTCAAAGCTGTCTTCTTTGGACCAGAATGTCCTCCACAAGCATATGAGTGACAAAACGTGAGTATGGATTGAAATTCTGATTCTGGCACACACCGTCTGATGATTTGGTCAGAACACCATTTGAAAAGGTATGGATCATCCCATATGTAATACTTTGCTGTTGTCACGAGCTTATCCTTGTAAGTTCTTGGCACATTTCCTGGAAGATCACCTGTAACAAGGTAATTGACAATGTCAGCATACCATGGTGTAGAAATAGATAAAGATAATAATTGCTCATCAGGAAAATTCTCATTTAGAGGCAAAGAGTCTTCTTCAGTCACTGAATTGTTCACCAAACGGCTGAGGTGATCGGCCACTACATTCTCGGATCCTTTTTTGTCCTTAATCTCCAGATCGAACTCTTGAAGTAATAGAATCCATCTAATCAAGCGAGGCTTCGCATCCTTCTTTTGAAGAAGGTACCTAAGAGCTGCATGATCAGAAAATACAATTACTTTACTGCCAATCAAATATGCACGAAATTTTTCTAAAGCAAAAATAACAGAAAGGAGCTCCTTCTCTGTAGTGGAGTAGTTTAATTGGGCATCATTGAGTGTTCTACTGGCATAGTAGATGACATGAGGTACTTTATTTACTCGCTGTCCCAAAACTGCTCCTACAGCATAATCGAAAGCATCGCACATTAGTTCAAAAGGGAGGCTCCAATTGGGAGGCATCATGATCGGTGATGACGTAAAAAGGAGTTTAAGCTTGTTAAAAGCTATCAAACATGTCTCATCAAACTCAAATGTCACATCCTTGGATAGTAAGTTACACAATGGCTTAGCTATCTTGGAGAAATCCTTGATGAACCTCCTGTAGAAACCTGCATGTCCAAGGAAAGATCTTATTTCCTTAACTGTAGATGGAGGTGGAAGATTACTTACCAGATCCACTTTTGCTTTGTCAACTTCTATTCCCTTGCTAGAGATGATATGACCAAGTACAATTCCTTGTTGTACCATAAAATGACATTTTTCCCAGTTTAAAACTAGATTGCATTCTTGGCATCTTTCTAAGACCAAAGCGAGGTTATGAAGGCATTTATCAAAAGATGAACCAAATACACTAAAATCATCCATAAATACCTCAATAATGTGCTCCACCATATCTGAAAATATGCTCATCATACACCTTTGAAAAGTACCTGGAGCATTGCAAAGACCAAAAGGCATGCGCCTGTAGGCGAATGTACCATATGGACAAGTAAATGTCGTCTTGTCTTGATCTTCTGGTGCTATTGCAATCTGATTGTAGCCCGAATATCCATCAAGAAAACAATAATGGCTATGACCTGCAAGACGTTCCAACATTTGATCAATAAAAGGTAGTGGAAAATGATCTTTTCTAGTACCTGAATTAAGCTTTATGTAGTCAATGCAAACATGCCATCCTGTTTGAACTCGCGTGGGAACCAACTCATTATCTTCATTAAGGACTACTGTAACTCCAGATTTTTTAGGAACCACTTGTACCGGACTAACCCATTTGCTATCAGAGATAGGGTAAATGATGCCAACATCTAGCAATTTAAGTACTTCTTTTAGCACCACCTCCTTCATTATTGGGTTAAGTCTGCGTTGGGCATCTCTTGTTGGTTTTATTCCCTCCTCTAGTAGTATTCGATGCATACATCTAGAGGGGCTGATTCCTCTGATATCAGCAATACTCCATCCGATTGATGTTTTATGCTCTTTTAGTACCCTCAACAATTTCTCTTCTTCTTCAATGCTGAGGTCAGATGCAATGATTACTGGCAATGTACTTTCTTTGGCCACATACGCGTACTTCAAATGCTTTGGTAGTTCCTTCAACTCCAATTGAGGTGCCTGCACAACAGATGGTACAAGTTTTGTCTTAGGCACTGGTAAAGGCTTAAAGGCAGAAATATACATACCTAAAGAAGGTAAGGCTACAAGGCGAGCTAAGACTTTGCTAGCTTGTTTATCCTCATCGATGGTTCCAAAGTCATGAATTAAAACTTTGTCCACAATATCTCGACCACAATTTTCATTGAACACTTGTTGACAAATTGTATCTAACGCATCTAAGTGAAAACAGTAATGTTCATCACTTGGTAATTTGAGTGCTCCAAATACCTTGTACTCAATCATTTGTCCCTGCACATTCATAGTTAGTGTACCTTTTTGAACATCAATTTTGGTACCTGCTGTGGCCATGAATGGATGACCAAGAATTAAGGTTAATTTTACTTCTGACAAAGGAATCGGCTCCATCTCCAATACTAGAAAATCAGCAGGTAAGATTAATCCGTCAACTTTGACTAAGACATCTTCCAGAATACCCCTAGGGTATTTGATTGATCTATCTGCCAACTGGATGCTCACAGAGGTCGCCTTTAGTTCCCCTATATTCAAAGATTCAAAAACAGAAAAATGCATTAGATTGACAGATGCACCTAAGTCAAGAAGAGCTTTCTCAAACCTGTGACCCCCAATGATACAAGGGATAGTAAAACTGTCCGGATCTTTTAGCTTGGGAGGGAGTTTGCTTTGTAGAACAGCTGAAACTTCCTCAGAAACCTTAATCGTTTCAAACTCTTTGAACTTCCTCTTATTTGTGCACAAATCCTTGAGGAACTTTGCATATTTTTGCATTTGTTTGATGGCATCTAAAAGAGGAATGTTAATCTCCACCTTCTTGAAAGTATCTAAGATTCCTTGCATTGGATCTTCTTTCTTTGATTTCTGCAATCTGCTAGGAAAAGGAGCATGTGAAGAAATATAATTTGGAAGGTTAGAGTTAACCTGAAGGATTGGCGTTTCCGGGAAAGGAGTAGCACTGCTGCTAGAATTTGGATCTAGAACGTCTGGATTGATCATATTGTCAGAGTCAAGGTTCTTCTCTTCTTCTGGCACGCTCATTTTTCCAATTGTTTTCCCTCCCCTCAGAGTGATTGCTTTAGCATGTTCATTAATCTTAGGGTTGACAAAAACTTGGCCAGGAAGCTTTCCAGGTTCTCTTTGATTTAATGCAGTGGCTAACTGTCCCATTTGTTGTTCCAAATTTGCAATGGCGTTATCAGTTTTCTGCATGAATGCTTGAGTGCTCTGTGCCATAGATGTAACCATATCTTCATGTGATGGTTTCGGAGGCTCCACTTGAACCTGATGTTGTGGTAATTGAGCAAAAGATTGTTGCATTGGTTGATTATTACTCCACCTAAAATTTGGATGATTCCTCCATCATGGATTGTAGGTAGGAGCAAATGAATCATTCCTTGGCCTTTGCATTTGGTTTTGATTCTGATTTGGCTAAGTACCGAATGCATTTATTTGTGCATCCAAGACCGCAACTTCATTTTGTGGACAACTTTCCATAGCATGTCCAGGTGTACTGCACACAGCACACACCTGAGAGCCTGGAACGATTAACTGCTTCACCATATTTGTCAAGTTTGCAATTTGGGCTTCCATGTTTGAACTTGATTGTGCTTCGTAGATTCCAGCCCTTTTCTGAGGTTCTCTCACTCTGTTGTAGCTTCATTGTTGAGAATTAGTTGACAGAGTTTCGAACATCTCCCTGGCTTGTCCGACATTGTTATTCATCAATCCACCACCAGATGTGGCGTCCACCATTTTACGATCTGAATCTAGCATCCCTTCATAAAAATATTGCATTAGTAGCCATTCTTGAATATTATGATGAGGACAAGAGCTTAAGAGCCTCTTGTATCTCTCCCAATATTCATGGAATGCTTCTCCATCATTTTGTTGGATGCTCACTATCTCTTTCCTTATTTTATTTGTCTTTTGAGCTGGAAAGAATTTCGTCAAGAACTTATTTGCCAAATCTGTCCATGTTCTAATTGAAGCTCTTGGTAAAGAGTGAAGCCATGTCTTTGCTTGTTCCTTCAGACTAAATGGAAACAATCGCAGATGAACCTACTCATCAGTTAAACCTCTTATTTTAATTGTGGAACAGACATCGGAGAATTCTTTAAGACGCATGTGAGGATCTTCTCCAGCATGGCCTAAGAACGTAGGCAATAAATGAATCATTCCTGACTTTAGTTCAAAGTTGTCTACAGTAGTCTGGGGGTAGACAATGCATGAAGCTTGATCTGCTGCTTGAGGCACAGAGAAATCCTTAAGTGGCTTGTTCATGTTATCTGGTTCTTCTTCCATTTGAACTGGGGCTGTGGGACTTGTAGTTGGTGATGACAAAGGTGATCTCTCTGGCGTGCGATGGTCTCTTTGACAAAATAAACGGATATCCGCTAATTTTGTGTTTAACGAAATGTCGTCACTCAATAAGTTCTCAAGATTTGAGCTGGACATTCATGTATCTGCAAAATAGGAAAAATAACAATATAAATGAACTACTTAGGTGGCGAGGCCAACCATGAACATAAATTAATATAGAGAAAATTTGGTGGATGGCAGTGCCAATCACAACTAGAGGATTAAAGGAGTTAGTTGACAATATATAAAAAGTTAGAATACAGAAGAAATAAAATGGGGCAGAAAAGGTCAACCATAAAAAAAATGATGTTAGTAATATTAAGGTATATTAATAGGCGGTAGAACTAGCCATTAATATTAATAGATATATACATATATTAAGAACAGTAGGCGGTTTGAACCAACCATTAATAGAAAACAAAATGGGGCGTTTAAGCCAACCACGTTAAATAATGACATATAATGTAAACCTTCCATGTAGGAGGTGCTAACAACAAAAATAAATAAATAAATTATATACAAGAGTTAGATGACACTATATTAGGTAATCACATCCCCGGCAACGGCGCCAAAAATTTTTATGTCGTTAGTAACAATTTAAAATATACTTACAAATGTACAATTAATATATAGTGAACAAGTAAGAGTCGATCCCACAAGGAGTGATGCTAATAGATATATAATCTAACACTTGAATATAATTGATACAATTATAAAAGGAGGAAAAGGGGGAGGGGGGGGTTAAATCTTTTAATAGATAAAAATTAAAACAAAGAAATTGACGTTGAGAACAAGAATGAGAATTGATATTAATAAAAACAATAGCTAAGACTCACTATCCACCAAAAAACATTCAAAAAATTTATAAGAAATAATAGACTAACAATTTAAACAAGCATATGATGACAACATTCACAACAAGATCATGGCCAAACTCAAGTTGTATGATTCTCTCTTAATTGCATGAAAAGTGTATGGTGTCTACCTCATTACGTGTATACTTAATCGAAATCTAGCATGGCGTCTGCATCAATCAACAATCAAGAATCCAATAAGAGCAAAGAGAATATGAATGTCACAAGAATCCTAATACATGGTATTTGTACTTAGGTATTCCAGAATTGATTTTCCATAATTCATTTTTAACTGAATTATATGTTGCAAGAAAGAACATATTCAACAAGGCAATTGACCATGTTCTACAACAATTAATTCTAATACATGTTTCAAAGTTAGCTACTCAAAGAAACATAATACTAGAACTCACATAACATGGAAAAATCAAAATCATCATGCTTGTAGAAATTGAAATCCACACAACTTATAAAATTGAAAGCATGCTTAGGGCTTCAAGACAAGCCCTAACTAACAAGAGTTTAGTTATACATAACCAAATAAAACATGAAACATAAAAACATAATTACAAACACAAGCCTTGTTTTCTTCTTTTCCTTCTCCTCCTTTTGCTTCCACTCCTTCTCCTAGCTCCCTCTTCTACTCCTTCTCCTCCCTATTTATAGAGAAAATGAGCACATAGTGGAGGCGTTAGTGCCATCTTTTGGTGGTGGATTGTCCATCAAATTCGTGTGGTGGATTGTCCACTCTTTGAATGGAAATGGTATCATCCATGACATCAACTTCCAATTACACACTAATTTTGTAACTGCATTCGGGGCCTAAAATAAGCCTATTATGAACTCAAACCCTTCATCAATATTGTAGATACAAATGTGTAGATAATTATGGGCTTTTGAATCACTCAATTTAGACATCAGAAACTCAAGTTATGGGCTTCTAAAGGCCTGGTCTGCAAACAGAAATTCTGCTTCGGATATAACTTCCAAACTTGACTTTGAGGCAATCATTACAGGCCCAAACGAACTCTGATTTTTGTGAACCAGCACTTCATACAAAGCTTGAAGTGTCCTCTAAAAATTTACTGAAGATCAAATCTCATTCCGACAGCTCTTACTACCTCTTAACGTGCAAAATAGTCAAGAAGATCTTAAGTACAATAATCTTGAAAATTCAGTTTTTATCACTTTAAAACATATATTCTGACCATCAAATTTTTTCTATGTACACTTTTTATTGTTCTTCTATGTAAAATTTTATGAATACAAGCTTCCATGATTATTTCAATTCCAAAACACCAATTTTCTATGACAAATGGATAAAACCGTTAAAAGCTACTCCATAGAGAGAGTGGAGCAACTTCAAACCATCAAAGTTGCTCGATGTACACTTTTTATTGTTCTCTATGTCAAATTTTATGAGGATAAGCTTCCAAGATTATTTCGATGCCAAAACACCAACTTTCTATGACAAATGGACAAAACCGTTAAAAGCTCCTCCATAGAGAGGGTTGAGCAACTTTGGACAATCAAAGTTGCTCGGTGTACACTTTTTATTGTTCTTATATGTCAAATTTTATGAGTATAAGCTTCCTAGATTATTTTGATGCCAAAACACAAACTTTCTATGACAAATGGACAGAACCGTTAAAAGCTCCTCCATAGAGAGAGAGTTGAGCAACTTCGGACCATCAAAGTTGCTCTATGTACGCTTTTTATTGTTCTTCTATGTCAAATTTTATGAATACAAGCTTCCAAGATTATTTCGATTCCAAAACACCAACATTCTATGACAAATGGACAAAACCATTAAAAGCTCCTCCATAGAGAGAGTTGAGCAACTTCGGACCATCAAAGTTGCTCTATGGACACTTTTTATTGTTCTTCTATGTAAAATTCTATGAATACAAGCTTCCAAGATTATTTCGATTCCAAAACACCAACTTTCTGTGAAAAAAGGACAAAACCGTTAAAAGCTCCTCCATAGAGAGAGTTGAGCAACTTCGGACCATCAAAGTCGCTCGGGATACACTTTTTATTGTTCTTCTATGTCAAATTTTATGAGTATAAGCTTCCAAGATTATTTCGATTCCAAAGCACCAACTTTCTATGGCAAATGGACAAAACCGTTAAAAGCTCCTCCATAGAGAGAGTTGAGCAAGTTCGAACACCCAAATTTTCTTGGCGTACACTTTTTACAATTTATCTATGTCAAATTTTATAAGTATAAGCTTCTTAGATTTTTTCGATACCAAAACACCAACTTTCTATAACAAATGGACAAAACCGTTAAAAGCTCATCCATAGAGAGAGTTGAGCAAGTTCGGACCATAAAAGTTGTTCGACGTGCACTTTTTACGATTTTTCTATGTCAAATTTTAAGAGTATAGGCTTCCTAAATTATTTCGATGACAAAACACCAACTTTCTATGACAAATGGACAAAACAGCTAAAAGCTCCTCCATAGAGAGAGTTGAGCAACTTCGGACCATCAAAGTCGCTCGGGATACACTTTTTATTGTTCTTCTATGTCAAATTTTATGAGTATAAGCTTCCAAGATTATTTCGATACCAAAACACCAACTTTCTATGACAAATGGACAAAGCCATTAAAAGCTCCTCCATAGACAGAGTTAAGCAACTTCGGACCATCAAAGTTGCTCTATGTACACTTTTTATTGTTCTTTTATGTCAAATTTTATGAATACAAGCTTCCAAGATTATTTCGATTCCAAAACACCAACTTTCTATGACAAATGGACAAAACCGTTAAAAGCTCCTCCATAGAGAGAGTTGAGCAACTTCGGACCATCAAATTTGCTCGATGTACACTTTTTATTGTTCTTTTATATGAAATTTTACGAGTATAAGCTTCTTCGATTATTTCGATGACAAAACACTAACTTTCTATAACAAATTGACAAAACCGTTAAAAGCTCCTCCATAGAGAGAGTTGAGCAAGTTCGGACAACCAAAGTTGCTCGGAGTATACTTTTTACTATTCTTCTATATCAGATTTTATGAGTGTAGGCTTGCTAGATTTTTTCCATGCCAAGACACCAACTTTCTATGACAATTGGACAAAATTGTTAAAAGATCCTCCATAGAGAGAGTTGAGAACTTCGGACCATCAAAGTCGCTCGGGATACACTTTTTATTGTTCTTCTATGTCAAATTTTATGAGTATAAGCTTCCAAGATTATTTCGATACCAAAACACCAACTTTCTATGACAAATGGACAAAGCCGTTAAAAGCTCCTCCATAGAGAGAGTTAAGCAACTTCAGACCATCAAAGTTGCACTATGTACACTTTTTATTGTTCTTTTATGTCAAATTTTATGAATACAAGCTTCCAAGATTATTTCGATTCCAAAACACCAACTTTCTATGACAAATGGACAAAACCGTTAAAAGCTCCTCCATAGAGAGAGTTGAGCAACTTTGGACCATCAAATTTGCTCGATGTACACTTTTTATTGTTCTTTTATATGAAATTTTACGAGTATAAGCTTCCTCGATTATTTCGATGACAAAACACTAACTTTCTATAACAAATTGACAAAACCGTTAAAAGCTCCTCCATAGAGAGAGTTGAGCAAGTTCGGACAACCAAAGTTGCTCGGAGTATACTTTTTACTATTCTTCTATATCAGATTTTATGAGTGTAGGCTTGCTAGATTTTTTCCATGCCAAGACACCAACTTTCTATGACAATTGGACAAAATTGTTAAAAGATCCTCCATAGAGAGAGTTGAGAACTTCGGACCATCAAAGTCGCTCGGGATACACTTTTTATTGTTCTTCTATGTCAAATTTTATGAGTATAAGCTTCCAAGATTATTTCACCACAAACTTTGGGTTTTTAAGCACACCCCAAACTTGTACACCACCAAGGTTTGAAGCTAACCTTAAACTTTCACACAGCTCTCGAAGGTAATGCCCTCAAAAGGGACTTTTACAAGTGATTTGGTTTTTGGTTCTCTCAAGATTAGCTCTAAGCTATTTGGATGAGGAACACTTAATCTATCAATGTAAAGGTCACTGGTAGAATATAAATTTGGCTCAAATTTGTGGCTTTCACGCAACCAAAGGTTCACACAAAGTCTCACAAAGATGGAAATAAGTTTAGGAGAAGCTTTGTGGAAAGTAGCTCAAGAACACTCAAAGAAATACCTTAATGATTTTGGCTTGAAAGTGTGTCTTAGCTTGAGGTTGATGAAGAAAAGATGATAATAATAAGATCACTCAAAAATTGTAGAATCAAGAACAAAAGCTCTCTTGGTAATTTTTGCTCATAAGTTTTCCAAGTGTGGAATGAAGCATGACTTTCCTCTTCATTTGTCTCCATTTAATCTTGGCCATTGGATCTTGTTAATCTTCAATCTCAGCCCTCAATCAGCTTATAATCTCTGCCCTTCATCTTCAAAAACGAAATCAATCAACACCATTGAAAGGCTAGCCGTTATTGACTTTTGGTCAACCTTTGATTCAAATTTCAAATCTTGGCTCCAAGGTTTGTTTGGATCTTTTGTGCTTCTTGTTAAACTCTTCTTCATGCTTAGAAAGGCTTCAAAAATCAACCAAACAACCCTTGCAAGGCACACACGAAATTCCCCCCAAAATACTTGAAAACAAGAACATAATAGTACATGGTGATGTGGACAATTTTCCTCCAAGTGTTTTGGCTCCAATCTTTTTCATTTGATTTCAAATGAATCCAAGGCTTCTCAAACTCCCTCCAAAGGCTCCTAAGGATTTCTAGAAGGGTTATGACCGAGCCCCTACTCCAAATAAATCATCCAACATTAATTCAACTTAGTCTAACCCATGGAAGGTCAATTTGAGGAATTTAAGCTATTTTGGATAAGAATGGGTTGCACCAATTTAAGTCTTCTTCACTCCAAATTTGGTCAAATTTCTCAATAAATATGTCTTAGACTATTTCCTAAATAAATCCTTCAATGTAGACACATAATCTCAATTGCTCCCAAATAGGGTTTCCTAGGGGATTTCGGGTTCTAAGTGCCTAAACAATGAAACCTCAATACTCCATGACCATTTCATATCCTCAATTAATGTCCCAAATAATTGTATGATTTGTACCTACAAAGAAATGAGTGATAGAACACTCCAATTTTGCTTGTAAGCTCAAAGAGCTTCAATGCTTGCACTTGGGTTAACCAATATGATATAAGCTCAATAAAATTCAAGTAAGCACATGATAAATCAATTTATCTATATAATAATTTGCATACAAAATTTCACTTATAATTGAGGTCGTTTGGTCATTCAATTTGATCATGCAAATCTCAACTAGGCTAGTTTCACAACTACACTAGCGAATTAATTTCAACTGACAAATTGAACATGATAGACTTAAAATTGACCTGACAATATTTCACAATGAAAAATTTCAGAGTGTCTTAAATAATTTTCCAAATATGAATCAAGTCAATCAGAGATCATATGAATAAGTTATGACAATTCAACCAACGTGTGTACAGTGTGATGTTTGAATAATTTTTGTAGTGCGAAAATGAACAAGTCCAAAATCATCAAATTCATATCAAATATGATCAAACGTGATTCCAAAGATATATAATGAAGCTTAAATTAGTAGAGAAAATACATTTCATGATTCATCTAAATTCATCCAAAGATAAGCACAATCAAATAGTCCAATACGTATTTTGCATCAAAACATAAATGTAGGACATATGGTCCAACATTCTCCATTTTGGAATGAAAGTTGGTCTTTTTGCAACGAAACAATCTATGGAGCCTATGCTCGTAAAAATTGACATAAAACAACAGTAAAAAGTGCATACCGATCGGCTTTTATACTTCGAAATTGCTCAACTCTGTCAAAAGAGGATCTTTTAACGATTTTTTGCATTTCGGATTTAAAGTTAGTGTTTTGGCAACGAAACAATCTACGGAGCCTATACTCACGAAATTTGATATAAAATAACACTAAAAAGTGCATACCGATAAGCTTTTTTAGTTCGAAATTGCTCAACTCACTCAAAAGCGGATATTCTGACGGTTTTGTCCATTTGGGAACAAAAAATGGTCTTTTCGCAACGAAACAATCTACGGAACCTATGCTAGTAAAATTTGGCCTAAAATAACATTAAAAAGTACAAACCAATATGCTTTTATACTTCGAAATTGTTCAACTCTCTCCATAAAGGAGTTTTTTGTCCATTTGTGAACAAAAGTTGGTCTTTTCGCAACGAAACAATCTATGGAGCCTATACTCGTAAATATGACATAAAATAACACTTAAAAAGTGCACACTGATCATCTTTTATAGTTCGAAATTGCTCAACTCTATCAAAAAATTATATTTCGACAGTTTTCTCCATTTTGGAACGAAAGTTGGTCTTTTTGCAACGAAACAATCTATGGAGCCTATGCTCGTAAAAATTGACATAAAATAATAGTAAAAAGTGTATACCTATCGCTTTTATACTTCGAAATTGCTCAACTCTGTCAAAAGAGGATCTTTTAACGATTTTTTGCATTTGGGACTAAAAGTTAGTGTTTTGGCAACGAAACAATCTACGGAGCCTATACTCACGAAATTAGACATAAAATAACAATAAAAAGTGCACACCGATAAGCTTTTTTAGTTCGAAATTGCTCAACTCACTCAAAAGCGGATATTCTGACGGTTTTGTCCATTTGGGAACAAAAAATGGTCTTTTCGCAACGAAACAATCTACAGAACCTATGCTAGTAAAATTTGGCCTAAAATAACAGTAAAAAGTACAAACCGATATGCTTTTATACTTCGAAATTGTTCAACTCTCTCCATAGAGGAGTTTTTTGTCCATTTGCGAACGAAAGTTGGTCTTTTCGCAACGAAACAATCTATGGAGCCTATACTCGTAAATATGACATAAAATAACACTTAAAAAGTGCACACCGATCAACTTTTATACTTCAAAAATGCTCAACTCTTTCCATAGAGAAGCTTTGAACGGTTTTTTCATTTGGGATCGAAAGTTGGTCTTTTGGCAACAAAACAATCTATGGAGCCTATACACACAAAATTTGATATAAAATGACACTAAAAAACACACACTGATCATCTTTTCTAGTTCAAAATTGCTCAACTCTCTCAAAAAATTATATTTTGACGGTTTTCTCCATTTTGGAACGGAAGTTGGTCTTTTTGCAACGAAACAATCTATGGAGCCTATGCTCGTAAAAATTGACATAAAATAACAGTAAAAAGTGCATACCGATCGGCTTTTATACATCGAAATTGCTCAACTCTGTCAAAAGAGGATCTTTTAACGATTTTTTTTGCATTTCGGACTAAAAGTTAGTGTTTTGGCAACGAAACAATCTACGGAGCCTATACTCACGAAATTTGATATAAAATAACACTAAAAAGTGCACACCGATCATCTTTTATAGTTCGAAATTGCTCAATTCTCACAAAAAAGTATATTTTAAAGGTTTTCTCCATTTTGGAACGAAAGTTGATCTTTTTGCAACGAAACAAACTACGGACCCTATGCTCGTAAGAATTGACATAAAATAACATTAAATAAGCACACCGATAAGCTTTTATACTTCGAAATTGCTCAACTCTGTCAAACGAGGATCTTTTAACAATTTTGTGCATTTCGGAACGAATGTTTTTGTTTTAGCAAAGAAACAACCTACGGAGCCTATACTTGTTAAATTTGACATATAATTACGGTAAAAAGTTCACACCGATCAGCTTTTATAATTCTAAGTTGCTCAACACTCTCCATAGAGAAGCTTTTAATGGTGTTGTCCATTTGGAAGGGAAAGTTGGTCTTTTAGCAATTAAATAATATACGAAGCTTATACACATAAAATTTGACAGAACATAATAGTAAAAAGTACACTTCGATAGGCTTTGTTAGTTCAAAATAGCTCAACTCCCTCAAAAGCGGTTATTCTAACGGTTTTGTCTATTTCGGAACAAAACTTGGTCTTTTCGCAACGAAATATTCTACGAAACCTATACTTGTAAAAATTGACATAAAATAACAGTAAAAAGTGCAAACTAGTCTGCTTTTGTAGTTCGAAATTGCTCAACTCCGTCCATAGAGGAGCTTCTAACGGTTTTGTCAATTTGCGAATGAAAGTTGGTCTTTTCGTAACGAAACAATCTACGGAGTCCATACTCGTAAATATGACATAAAATAACAGTAGAAAAGTGCACACCGATCAGCTTCTAAGGTTTGCAATTGCTAAAATCTCTCCATAGAGAAGCTTTTAACGTTTTTCTCCATTCGGGAACGAAAGTTTGACTTTGACAACAAAACAATCTACGGAGCCTACACTCATAAAATTTGAGATAAAATAACACTAAAAAGTGCACACCCATCATCTTTTATAATTCGAAATTGTTCAACTCTTTTAAAAAAGTATATTTTAACGGTTTTATCCATTTGGGAACAGAAGTTGGTTTTTTCGCAATGAAACAATCAAGGGAGCCTATAGTCAAAAAATTTGACATAAAATAATAGTAAATAGTACACACCGATCAGCTTTTATAATTCCAAATTGCTCAACTCTCTCCATAGAAGAGCTTTTAACGGTGTTGTCCATCTCGAAAGGAAAGTTGGTCTCTTGGCGACAAAACAATCTACGGAGCTTATACACATAAAATTTGACATAAAAGACAGTAAAAAGTATACACCAATAAGTTTTTTTAGTTCGAAATAGCTCAACTCTCTGAAAAGCGGATATTCTAATGGTTTTGTCCATTTGGGAACAAAAGTTGGTCTTTTCGCAACGAAACAATCTACGGAACCTATACTCGCAAAATTTGACATAAAAGAACAGTAAAAGAGTGCACACCGATTAGCTTTTAAAGTTCGAAATTGCTCAAATCTCTCCATAGAGAAGCTTTTAACGGTGTTATCCATTTTGAAAGAAAAGTTGGTCTTTTGGCAACCAAAACAATCTAAGGAGCTTATACACATAAAATTTTACATAAAATAACAGTAACAAGTACACACTGATAAGCCTTTTTAGTTCGAAATAGCTCAACTCCCTCAAAAGCGAATATTGTAACGGTTTTGTCCATTTGGAAACAAAAGTTGGTCTTTTCGCAACGAAATAATCTACGGAACCTATATCTGTAAAAGTTGCCCTAAAATAACAGTAAAAAGTGCAAACCGATTTGCTTTTGTAGTTTGAAATTGCTCTAACTCTCTCCATAAATGAGCTTTTATTTGTCCATTTGCGAACGGAAGTTGGACCTTTCGTAGCGAAACAATCTACGGAGCCTATACTCATAAATATGACATAAAATAACAGTAAAAAGATGCACACCAATCAGCTTTTAAAGTTTGAAATTGCTCAACTCTCTCCATAGTGAAGCTTTTAAGTGTTTTGTCCATTTGGGAACGAAAGTTGGTATTTTGAAAACGAAACAATCTACGGAGTCTACACTCATAAAATTTGAGATAAAATAACCATAAAAAGTTCACACCGGTCAACTTTTATAGATCGAAATCGCTCAACTCTCTCAAAAAAGTATATTTTAACAATTTTCTCCATTTTAGAATGAAAGTTTGTCTTTTCGCAACGAAACAATCTATAGAGCGTATGCTCATAAAAATTGACATAAACTAATAGTAAAAAGTGCACACCGGTTAGCTTTTATACTTTGAAATCGCTCAACTCTCTCAAAAGATGATCTTTTAACGATTTTGTGTATTTCGAAATGAAAGTTGGTTTTTTGGCAATGAAACAATCTACGGTACCTATACTCATAAAATTTGACATAAAAAGACAGTAAAAAGTGCACACCGATCAACTTTTATAGTTCAAAATTGAGCAAATCTCTCTATATAGGAGCTTTTAACAATTTTGTCCATTTGAGAAAGAAAGTTATTCTTTTGGTAACGAAATAATCTACGGAGCCTATACTCGTAAATTTTGACATAAAATAACAGTAAAAAGTGCATGCCGATCAGCTTTTAAAGTTCGAAATTGCCCAACTCTCTCGGTAGAGGAGTTTTCAACGATTTTGTCTGATAGAGAACGAGAGTTGGTCTTTTTCAAAAAAACAATTTGCAGAATATATAGTCATAAAATTTGACATCAAATAACAACAAAAAGTGTACACCAACCAACCTTTATAGTTTCGAATTGCTTAACTCTGTCCATCTAGTTGCTTTTAAAGATTTTGCACATTTGGGAACGAAAGTTGGTTTTTAGGTAACGAAACAATATATAGAGCCTATACTTCTAAAATTAAACATAAAATACAAATGAAGAGTGTACAACGACCAACCTTCAAGGTTTGGAATTGTCGAAGTATCTCCATAGTGGAGATTTTAATGCTTTTGTTCAGTAAAGAACGAAAGTTGGTCATTTGGAAACACAACATTCTACGAATAGCATACTCATAAATTTGGGAACGAAAGTTGATATTTTTGCAATGAAACAATCTACGGAGCCTATACTCGGAAAATTTGATAAAAGATAACAATAAAAAGTGCACACCGACCAACTTTTATTATTCCAAATTGCTCAACATTCTCCATAGAGGAGCTTTTAACGGTGTTGTCCATTTGGAAACGAAAGTTAGTATTTTTGGAAGGAAACAATCTACGATTACACGTAAAATTTGACATAAAATAATATTAAAAAGTGCACACCGATCAGCTTTTTTAGTTCCAAATAGCTCAACTCTCTCAAAAGTTGATATTCTAACAGTTTTGTCCATTTGGGAACAAAAGTTGGTCTTTTCGCAATGAAACAATCTACGGAACCTATACTCGTAAAAGTTGACATAAAATAACAGTAAAAAGTGCAAACCAACTAGCTTTTATAGTTCGAAATTGCTCAACTCTCTCCATAGAGGAGCTTTCAACGGTTTTGTCAATTTGAGAATGAAAGTTGAACTTTTCGCAAAGAAACAATCTACGGAGCCTATACTCGTATATATGACATAAAATAATAGTAAAAAAGTGCACACCGATTAGCTTTTATAGTTCAAAATTGCTCAACTCTCTCCATAAAGAAGCTTTTAATGGTTTTGTCCATTTGGGAATAAAAATTGGTCTTTTGGCAATGAAACAATCTACAGAGCCTATACTCATAAAATTTGATATAAAATAACACTAAAAAGTAAACAAAGATCAAATTTGATAGTTCAAAATTGCTCAACTCTAACCATAGAGGCGGTTTTAACGGTTTTGTCCATTTGAGAACAAAAGTTGGTCTTTTAGCAACGAAACAATCAACAGAGCCTATACTCATAAAATGTGAGATAAAATAACAGTAAAAGTGCACACCCATCAGCTTTTATAGTTCGAAATTGCTCAAGTCTTTTAAAAAAGTATATTTTAACGATTTTGTCCTTTTGGGAATGAAAGTTGGTCTTTTTCGCAATGAAACAATCTACGAAGCCTATACTCGTTAAATTTGACATAAAATAACAATAAAAAGTGCACACCGATCTACTTTTATAATTCCAAATCGCTCAACACTATCAATAGATGAGCTTTTGACAATTTTGTCCATTTGGAAAGGAAAGTTGGTCTTTTGGCAGCGAAACAATCTACGGAGCTTATACTCGTAAAATTTGACATAAGATAACAGTAAAACGTGTACACGTATCAGCTTTTTTCGTTTCAAATTGCTCAACTCTCTCAAAAATGGATATTCTAACGGTTTTGTCCATTTGGCAAAAAAAATTGTATTTTCGCAACGAAACAATCTATGGAACCTATACTCATAAAATTTGACATAAATAACAGTAAAAAGTGCAAACCAATCAGCTTTTATAGTTCGAAATTGCTCAACTCTCTCCATAGAGGAGTTTTTAACGGTTTTGTCCAATTGCGAATGAAAGTTGGTCTTTTCGCAACGAAGCAATCTATGGAGCCTATACTCGCAAATATGACATAAAATAATAGTAAAAAAGTGCACACTAATCAGCTTTTATACTTCGATATTGCTCAACTCTCTCTATAAAGAAGCTTTTATCGATTTTGTTAATTTGGGAATGAAAATTGGTCTTTTTGGCAACGAAACAATCTACGGAGCCTATACTCATCAAAATTTGACATAAAATAACACTAAAAAGTGCAAAACGATCAAATTTGATAGTTCGAAATTGCTCAACTCTAACCATAGAGGTGGTTTTAAAGGTTTTGTCCATTTGGGAACGAAAGTTGGTCTTTGGGCAACGAAACAATCTACGGACCCTATGCTGGTAAAATTTGAGATAAAATAACAATAAAAAGTGCACACCCATCAGCTTTTATAGTTCGAAATTGCTGAACTCTCTCCATAGAGGAGCTTATAACGGTTTTGCCCATTTCGAAAGGAAAGTTGGTCTTTTGGCAACGAAACAATCTACGGAGCTTATATATGAAAAATTTGACATGAAACAATGGTCAAAACTGCACACCGATCGGCCTTTTTACTTCGAAACTGCTCAACTCTCTCAAAAGAGGATATTCTAACGATTTTCTCCATTTCGGAATAAAAGTTGGTCTTTTCGCAATGAAATAATCTACGAAACCTATACCTGTAGAATTTGACATAAAATAATAGTAAAAAGAGCAAACCAATTTTCTTTTATAGTTCGAAATTGCTCAACTCTCTCCATAGATAAGCTTTTGATGGCTTTCTTCATTTTGGATCGAAGGTTGGTCTTTTCGCAACGAAATAATCTGTGGAGCCTACGCTCGTAAAATTTGACATAAAATAATAGTAAAATGTGCACACTGATAAGCTTTTATCGTTCGAAATGTCTCACCTTTCTCTATAGAGGAGCATTTCACGATTTTCTCCATTTGGGAATGAAAGTTAATTTTTTGGCAACGAAACAATCTACGGAGCGTATACTCATAAAATTTGACATTAAATAACAGTAAAAAGTACACACTGATTAGCTTTATAACGAAATCGCTGAACTCTCTCCAAAGAGGATCTTTCAACGTTTTTGTCCATTTGGGAACGAAAAATGGTCTTTTTGCAATAAAATAATCTACGAAGCCTACACTCATAATGTTTGACAAAAAATAACAATAATATGTGTATAGCGACCAACCTTGATGGTTCAGAATTGACCAACTCTCTCCATAGAAAAGCTATTAATCCTATAATGCAAATGTGAACAAAAGTTAGTCTTTTGGTAATAAAACAATCTACGAAGCGTATACTAGTAAATTTGGATGTAAAGCAACAATAAAAATTATGCACCTATCTATTTTAATGCTTCGGATTCGCTCAACTCTCTCCATGGAGGAGCTTTTAACATTTTGTCCATTTGGGAACAAAAGTTGGTTTTTCGGCAACGAAACATTCCACATATCCTATACTCATAAAATTAGACAAAAAAATGAAAAAAAATGCACACCGATCAAATTTGATAGTTCAAAATCGCCCAACTCTCTCCATGGAGGGTCTTTTAACGGTTTTATCCATTTGGGAACACAAGTTGATCTTTTGGAACCGAAATAGTCTATGTAGCTTGTACTCGTAAAGTTTGACATTAAATAACCGTAAAAAGTGCATACCGATTAGCTTTTATAATTCAAAATTGCTCAACTCTCCTAAAAGAGGATCTTTTAACGGTTTTGTCCATTTGGGATCAAAAGTTGGTCTTTTGGCAACGAAACAATTTACGGATCCTATACTCCTCAAATTTGATAGAAAATAACAATAAATAGTATGCACCAATCAGCTTTTATAGTTCGAAATCGCTAAACTCTATCAAAACATATTTTAGCGATTTTCTCCATTTTGGAACAAAATTTGGTCTTTTGGAAACGAAACAATCTACGGATCCTATACTTATAAAATTTGAGATAAAATAATAGTAAAAGTGCACACCGATCAGCTTTTATAGTTTGAAATTGCTCAACTCTCTCCATAGAGGAGCTTTTAACGATTTTATCCTTTTGGGAACGAAAGTTGGTCTTTTGGCAACAAAACAATCTACGGAGCCTATACTTATAAAATTTGACATAAAATAAAATTAAAAAAGCGTGCACCGGCCATATTTTGAAGTTCAAAATTGTTCAACTATCCCCATAGAAGAGCTTTTAATGATTTTGTCCATTTAAGAATGAAAGTTGATCTTGTCGTAACGAAATAATCTACAGAGCCTATAATCCTAAAATTTGATTTAAAATAACGCTAAAAAGTGCACACCAATCAACTTTTATACTTTGAAATTGCTCAACTCTCTCAAAAAAGTATATTTTAACGGTTCTCTATATTTGGGAACAAAAGTTGATCTTTTCGCAACAAAACAATCTACGAGCCTATACTCGTAAAAGTTAACATAAAATAAGTGCACACCGATAAGCTTTATAGTTCGAAATTGCTCATCTCTCTCTATAGAGGAGCTTTTAACTATTTTGTCTATTTGGGGACGAAAGTTAGTCTTTTAGCAACGAAACAATCTACGGAGCCTATACTTGTAAAACTTTAGATAAAATAACAGTAAAAATTGCACATCAATCAGCTTTAGAGTTCGAAATTGCTAAACTCTCTGAAAAGAGGATCTTTTAACGATCGCCATGGAGGAGCTTTTAACGTTTTGTCCATTTGGGAACTAAAGTTGGTCTTTCGGCAATGAAACACTGTACGGATCCTATACTGGTAAAATTTGACATAAAATAAAAATAAAAAGTGCACACCGATCAAATTTGATAGTTCAAAATTGCTCAACTCTCCGCAGGGAGGATCTTTTAACAGTTTTGTACATTTGGGAAGGAAAGTTGAACTTTTGGAACCGAAACAGTCTAAATAACCTATAATCGTAAAGTTTGACATAAAATGACAATAAAAAATGCACACCGATAACTTTTATCATTCAAAATTGCTCAACTCTCCCAAAAGAGGATCTTTTAATGGTTTTGTCCATTTGGGATCGAAAGTTGGTCTTTTGGCAACGAAATAATATACGGAGCCTAGACACCTAAAATTTCACATAAAATAATAATAAAAGTATACAAAGTTCAACTTTTGTAGTTCAAAATTGCTCAACTCTCTCAAAAGAGGTACTTTTAACGGTTTTCTCCATTTGGGAATGAAAGTTCATCTTTCGGGAACAAAACAATCCACGGATCCTATACTTATAAAATTTGACATAAAATAACACTAAAAAGTGCACACCGATTAGCTTTTATAGTTCAAAATTGCTTAAGTCTCTCTATAGAGGAGCTTTTAACAATTTTGAACATAAAATAACAATAAAAAATACACACCGATCAACTTTTCTAGTTCGAAATGGCTCAACTCTCTCAAAAGAGGTTATTTTAACGATTTTCTCCATTTGGGAATAAAAGTTGGTCTTTTGGCAGTGAAACAATCTACGGATCCTATACTTATAAAATTTCACATAAAATAACAGGAAAAACTACACACGGATCAACTTTTGTAGTTCGAAATTGTTCAACTCTCTCCATAGAAGAGCTTTTATCAGTTTTGTCCACTTTCAAAGGAAAGTTAGCCTTTTGGCAGCAAAAAAATCTACGGAGCCTATATTTGTACATTTTTACATAAAATAATAATAATAAGTACACAACGACGAACTTTTATAGTTCAAAATTGCTCAATTCTCTCAAAAGAAGATCTTCTAACGATTTTCTCCGTTTGGGAACGAAAGTTGATCTTTTCACAAGGAAACAATCTACAAAGCCTACACTCGTAAATATGACATAAAATAACAGTAAAAAAGTACACACCGATCAGCTTTTAAATTTCAAAATTGCTCAACTCTCTCCATAGAAGAGTTTTTAACGGTTTTGTCCATTTGGAAATTATTTGGAAATTAATGTTCGTCTTTTCGTAACAAAACAATCTACGGAGCCTATACTCCTAAAATTTGAGATAAAATAACACTAAAAAGTGCACACCGATCGGCTTTTATAGTTCGAAATTGCTAAACTCTTTTAAAAAAGTATATTTTAATGGTTTTCTCCATTTTGGAACAAATGTTGATCTTTTCGCAACCAAACAATCTACGATTCTTAAACTCATAAAATTTAACATAAAATAACAATAAAATGTGCACACCGATAAGCTTTTACAGTTCGAAGTTGCTCAACTCTCTCCATAAAGGAGCTTTTAACAATTTTGTCCATTTGGGGATGAAAGTTGGTCTTTTGGCAACGAAATAATCAAGGGAGCCTATACTCGTAAAATTTGACATAAAATAACACTAAAAAGTGCACACCCATAAGCTTTTATAGTTTGAAATTGCTCAACTCTTTTAAAAAAGTATATTTTAACGGTTTTGTCCATTTGGGAATGAAATTTGATCCTTTGGCAATGAAACCATCTTCGGAGCTTATATACGTAACATTTGACATAAAATATCAGTTAAAGGTACACACCAATCAGCTACTTTAGTTCGAAATAGCTCAACTCTCTCAAAAGCGGATATTCTAACGGTTTTGTCCATTTGGGAACCAAAGTTGGTGTTTTCGCAACGAAACAATCTATGAAACCTATACACGTAAAAATTCACATAAAATATAAGTAAAAATTCCAAACCGATCTGCTTTTGTAGTTCGAAATTGCTCAACTCTCCCCATTGAGGAGCTTTGAACGGTTTTGTCAATTTGTGAACAAAAGTCGGTCTTTCCGCAACGAAACAATCTAACGAGCCTATGCTTGTAAATATGACATAAAATAACACTAAAATTGTGCACACCGTTCAGCTTTTAAAGTTCAAAATTGTTTAACTCTCTCAATAGAGAAGGTTTTAACGGTTTTGTCCATTTGGGAACGAAAGTTGGTTATTTGACAACGAAACAATCTACGGAGCATACACCCATAAAATGTGAGATAAAATAATACTAAAAAGTGCACACCCATCAGCTTTTATAGTTCGAAATTGCTCAACCCTTTTAAAAAAGTATATCTGAAAGGTTTTGTCTATTTGGGAACGAAAGTTGATCTTTTCGCAATGAAACATTATATGGAACCTATACTCGTAAAATTTGACATAAAATGACAGTAAATAGTGCACAACGATCAGCTTTTATAATTCCAAATTGCTTAACTCTCTTCATAGAGGAGCTTTTAATGGTGTTGTCCATTTGGAAATGAAAGTTGGTCTTTTGGCAACGAAACAATCTACGAAGCTTATACACGTAAAATTTGAATAGGATAATGGTAAAAAGTACACACCTATAAGATTTTTTAGTTCAAAATAGCTCAACTCTCTCAAAAGTGGGTATTCTAACGGTTTTGTCCATTTGAGAACAAAAGTTGGTCTTTTCGCTACGAAACCTATACTCGTAAAGGTTGACATAAAATAACAGTAAAAAGTGCAAACCGATCAACTTTTGTAGTTCAAAATTGCTCAACTCTCTCCATAGATGATCTTTTAACAGTTTTGTCTATTTTTGAACAAAAGTTGGTCTTTTCACAACGAAATAATCTACGAAGCCTATACTTATAAACATGACATAAAATAACAGTAAAAAAGTGCACACCGATAAGCTTTTAAAGTTCGAAATTGCTAAACTTTCTCCATAGAGCACCTTGAAACAGTTTTGTCCATTTCGGAACAAAAGTTGGTATTTTGACAACGAAACAATCTATGGAGCCCACACTCGTAAACTTTGAAATAAAATAACACTAAAAAGTACACACCGATCAACTTTTAATCAAAATTGCTCAACTCTCTTAAAAAAAAAATTTAACGGTTTTCTCCATTTTGAAATGAAAGTTTGTCTTTTCGCAACGAAACAATTTACAGAGAGTATGCTCGTAAAAATTGATATAAAATAACTGTAAAAAGTGCACACCGATCAGCTTTTATACTTCGAAATCGCTTAACTCTCTCAAAAGAGGACCTTTTAACTATTTTGTGCATTTCGGAACAAAAGTTGGTTTTTTGACAACGAAACAATCTACGGAGCCTATACTCATAAAACTTGACATAAAATAACAGTAAAAAGTGCACATCGATTAGCTTTTATAGTTCAAAATTGCTCAACTCTCTCCGTAGAGGAGCTTTTAACGGTTTTGTCCGATAGAGAATGAAAGTTGGTCTTTTTCAAAAACACAAATTACGGAATATATACTCGTAAAATTTGACATAAAATAACAACGAAAAGTGTTCACTGACCAACCTTTATAGTTTGAAATTGCTCAACGCTCTCCATAGAGGAGCTTTTAACGGTTTTGTTTATTTGGTAACGAAAGTTTGTCTTTAGGCAACGAACAATATACTGAGCCTACACTTGTAAAATTAGACATAAAATGCAAATAAAAAGTATACAACGACCGACCTTAAAGGTTTGGAATTGCCCAACTCTCTCCATATTGGAGCTTTTCATGCTTTCGTCCTATAAAGAACGAAAGTTGGTCATTTGCAAACACAACATTCTACGAAGAGCATACTAATAAATTTCGACATAAAGCAACAATAAAATTTTACACCGACACATTTTGATGGTTCGGAATTGCTTAACTCTCTACATGGAGGATCTTTTAACGATTTTGTCCAATTGAGAATGAAAGTTGGTCTTTTGACAAAAAAACAATCTACGAAGCCTATACTCGTAAAATTTGACATAAAATAACAATAAAAAGTATACACCGATAAACTTTTATAGTTCTAAATTGCTCAACTATATCCATAGAATGTGTTTTAACGGCTTTGTCCATTTGGGAATGAAAGTTGTTCTTTTGGCAATGAAACAATCTACAGAGCGTATACTCATAAAATTTGACATAAAATAACAGTAAAAAGTGCACACCGATCAGCTTTTTTAGTTCGAGATTGCTCAACTCACTCAAAAGTGGATATTCTAACGGTTTTGTCCATTTGGGAAAAAATGGTCTTTTCGTAACGAAACAATCTATGAAACCTATGCTCGTAAAATTTGATATAAAATAACAGTAAAAAGTGCAAAACGATCTGCTTATATACTTGGAAATTGCTCAATTCTCTCCATAGAGCAGTTTTTAATGTTTTTGTCCATTTACGAACGAAAGTTGGTCTTTTCACAACAAAACAATTGACAGTGCCTATACTCATAAATATGACATAAAATAACACTAAAAAAGTGCACACTGATCATCTTTTTATAGTTCGAAATTGCTCAACTCTCTCAAAAAAGTATATTTTAATGGTTATCTCCATTTTTGAACGAAAGTTGGTCTTTTTGCAATGAAACAATCTATGAAGCCTATGCTCATAAATATTGACATAAAATAATAGTAAAAAGTGCACACTGATCGGCTTTTATATTTCGAAAATGCTCAACTGTGTCAAAAGAGGATCTTTTAACGATTTTGTGCATTTTGGAATAAAAGTTGGTGTTTTGGCAACGAAAATATCTATAGAGCCTATACTAACGAAATTTGATATAAAATAACACTAAAAAGTGCACACCGATCATCTTTTATAAATCGAAATTGCTGAACTCTCTCTATAGAGGAGCTTTTAACGATTTTTTCCATTTGCGAAAGAAAGTTTTTCTTTTGGAAACGAAACAATTTACAGAGCCTATACTCGTAAAAAATTTGACATAAAATAACGATAAAAGGTGCACATCGATCAGCTTTTATAGTTCCAAATTGCTCCACTCTCTCTGTAAAGGAGCTTTTAACGGTTTTGTCCAATTAAGAACTAAAGTTGGTCTTTTTCAAAAAAACAATTTACGGAATATATACTCATAAAATTTGACATAAAATAACAATAAAAAGTGTGTACCGACCAACCTTGGTAGTTCGAAATTGCTTAACTCTCTCCATGTAGTAGCTTTGAACGATTTTGCACATTTGCTAAGGTAAGTTAGTCTTTTGGCAATGAAATAATCTACGAAGCTTATACACGTAAAATTAGACATAAAATAATAGCAAAAAGTGCACACCAATCCGCTTTTTTAGTTCAAAACAACTCAACTCTCTCAAAAGCGGATATTCTAACGATTTTGTTCATTTGGGAACAAAAGTTGGTTTTTTCCCAGCAAAATAATTTTTGGAACCTATACTCGTAAAATTTGACATCAAATAACAGTAAAAAGTGCAAACGAATTTGCTTTTATAGTTCGAAATTGTTCAACTCTCTCCATAAAGAAGCTTTTGACGGTTTTCTCCATTTTGGATCGAAGGTTGGACTTTTGGCAACAAAATAATCTATGGATCCTATACTTATAAAATATGACATAAAATAACAGTAAAGAGTGCACACCGATCAACTTTTATAGTTTGAAACTGCTCAACTCAATCCATAGAGTTGCTTTTAATGGTTTTGTCCATTTGGGAACGAAAATTGGTCTTTTGGCATTGAAACATTCTACGGAGCCTATACTTATAGAATTTGACATAAAATAACAGTAAAAAAGTGCACACCGATCAACTTTTGAAGTTCAAAATTGCTCAACTCTCTCCATAGAGGAGCTTTTAACGGTTATCCATTTGGGAATGAAAGTTGGTCTTTTCGCAACGAAATAATCTACCGAGTCTATGCTCGTAAAATTTAACATAAAATAACAGTAAAAAGTGCACACCTATAAGCTTTTGTAGTTCGAAATTGCTGAACGCTCTCAAAAGAGGATTTTTAACGATTTTCTCCATTTGTTAATTAAAGTTGGTCTTTTGGCAACTAAACAATCTACGGAGTCCATACTTATAAAATTTGATATAAAGTAACAATAAAAGTGCACACCGATCAGCGTTTCTTATTTGAAATTGCTCAACTCTCTCCATAGAGGAGCCTTTTAACAGTTTTGTCTATTTGAGAACGAAAGTTGGTCTTTGGCCATCAAAAAATTCTACGGAACCTATACTTATAAAATTTGAAATAAAATAACAATAAAAAAGTTCACACCGATCAGCTTTTATAGTTTGAAAGTGCTCAACTCTTTCCATAGAGGAGCTTTTAAAAGTTTTGTCCATTTAGGAAGGAAAGTTTGCCTTTTAGAAACGAAAAAATCTACAGAGCCTATACTCATAAAATTGGACATAAAATAACAGAAAAAATTACACACCGATTAGCTTTTATAGTTTGAAATTGCTCAACTCTCTGAGAAGAGGATGTTCTAACGGTTTTGCCCATTTCGGAACAGAAGTTGTTTTTTTTGAAATGAAACAATCTACGGAGCCTATAATCATAAAATTTGACATAAAATAACAGTAATAAGAGCAAATCGATCACCTTTTATAGTTCGAAATGGCTCAACTCTCTCCAAAGATGAGCTTTTAACGATTTTGTCCATTTGGGAATGAAAGTTGGTCTTTTCGTAACGAAATAATCTACAGAACCTATACTCGGAAATATGACTTAAAATAATAGTAAAAAAGTTCACACCGATCAACTTTTAAAATTTGAAATTCCTCAACTCTCTCCATAGAGAAGCTTTTAACTGTTTTGTCCATTTGGGAGGGAAAGTTGGTCTTTTGGCAACGAAAAATTCTACGAAGCCTATACTCGTAAAATTTGACATAAAAGAACAATAATAAGTACACACTGATCATCTTTTACAGTTCGAAATTGCTGAACTCTCTCCATAGATGAGCTTTTAAAGGTTTTCTCCATTTGGGAACGAATGTTGGTATTTTGGCAACGAAACAATCTACGGATCCTATACTTGTAAAACATGACTTAAAGTAACAGTAAAAAGTGCACAACGATAAGCTTTTATAGTTCGAAATTGGTCAACTCTCTCCATAGAGGAGCTTTGAACGGTTTTGTCAATTGGGGAAGCAAAGTTGATCTTTTGGCAACGAAAAAAATCTACAAAGCTTATACTCGTAAAATTTGATATAAAATAACAATAAAAAGTACACACCGATCAGCTTTTATAATTCAAAATTGGTCAACTCTCCCAAAAGAGGATATTCTAACGGTTTTGCCCATTTCGAAACAGAAGTTGGTTTTTTTGTAATGGAACAATCTACAGAGCCTATAATCATAAAATTTGACATAAAATAACAGTAATAAGAGCAAACCAATCACCTTTCATAGTTTCAAATTGCTCAACTCTCTCCAAAGAGGAGCTTTTAACGGTTTTGTCCATTTGGGAACGAAAGTTGGTCTTTTCGTAATGAAATAATCAACGGAGCCTATACTCGTAAATATGACATAAAATAACAGTAAAAAAGTGCACATTGATCAGCTTTTAAAGTTTGAAATTGCTCTCAACTCTCTCCATAGAGAAGCTTTTAAACTTTTGTCCATTTGGGAGGGAAAGTTGGTCTTTTGGCAACGAAAAATTCTACGAAGCCTATACTTGTAAAACTTTACATAAAATAACGATAAAAAGTAGGCAAAATTGTAACAAGGTCTACTTTATAGAACTTATTAAGCATGAGGTCAGCTACAAAATCTTATTTGTAATTAAGTCTAGTTTTAGGTTTTTTTGTAATTAACTGAATTTTTTTATTAAATTACGTTTTTGCCATTGATTTTTTTTTAAAATGGAAGCGCAGTAAATTTAGGCAAAATCGAATCGGATCTTCAATTTTTGCCTTGTTTCTGTTACTTCTACTTGTTTCTTCTTGTTGATCTCATTTATCCAGTTGATTTTGGCAAAATCAAGCATTTTCTCTTATACTTCATCTTTTTGTTAGAAACTGAGTTTCTCATTGATCTGATCATGGACAAAGAGATCATTGTCTTATGTAAGTTTCATTTTGAAACACTAGTTTTGCAAATATCTCGTAGTTTTGATTTTAAGGATTTAATCAGTTTTTTGATTGGGAATTGACAGTCATTGCTGGAAGAAAACTTGGAATTGTCATATGCTATTCCTGGTCATTCGAAATGTTTTCTTAGAAGTCAAATTGAATTGAACAATATGATAGCTATTGTAGTAGTAAAAAAGACTAGTAGTATGTCACTATTTCAAACAAAGTCAGTATTTTATAAATTTTCAATAATTTAAACATTATGTGGTATTTTAATTAATGAGTAAGAGTATGTTACTTAATGGCAATACCAATACACATCCTACAACCTTGTGGGGTTATTTGACCAATTTGCACATTGATGATATCAGTGTTTTGCAAATGTGATCCGACCAATTGAAGGTTGTCATCTTGTTAATATCTTGGACATATTGGATGTAGTTTCACCCCAGTGTATGTCCTTTGTTAGGCACGAATAAAGAGACAAGAATCAGGAGCATAATGAGACGACTGACATCTTCAATATCATTCTTTGCACGTCCTTCTGCTGCAAGTTGTAATTCTGTGTAAATGTTACAATCCTCAAACCTTCTTTCCACAAAGGGAGTATTTGGTTTTGTCTCTCTGTTGGTTTCGATTTGGGTTATACCCTCTTTAATCCCAAATATGAGTTTGAATCCTTCATATCTCAGCTCCATATTTTTGCCACCAATTTTGAACTTCTCACTCTTGGGGTTGAAGCATTGAATGATCTTCATAATTTCAGCATCATTCTTCTTGCAACTTTGTAACTCAAGTCTTGAATTTAATATTGCTTCAATCAAACACCAGAACAGTGTTTTTTTCAGGACTTCTTTGTGTTGTTTGGTCAATGGCAGTTGCTTGATGTCCTTGATTATTGTCTGTAAGTTGCAGCGATATTGATCGTGCACTTTTTCCTTTTTGTTTTTTCCCATTTTTGTTTTCCATCCGATGAAGATATTTATCCTCTCCAATCAGAATAAGACACGTGGCAACAGCTGCCAACATAAGACATCACCTTTTTCGCTGGGAGATCCTCGGTACCGAGCAATAGAGATGCTCTTCTCGGCTCCGTACCCTCAGGACAGTAACAAGCTCCCAGTAAAACAGTAATTCCTTCATTTGGCAAGATATTATTCTTCACCACTCGATTTCTATTAATGGAAACCACCTTCACTATATAAAGGGGTTACCCCACAGGTAAAAGGGATGACTTCTTTCACTAAAAAACACTCTTTACACATTTCCCTAGAACACCGAGCTGTGTTCTTCGGAGAGTAAATCTTTGCTAGCATCTGACTTAAGCATCGGAGCGCCAACGCCAGAGAACACTCTCTGGCGGGCCTCTAGCTTACGTTTGTTCATTTCTACAGGACAACCTCTACCGAGCAGACTGTCTAGACGAAGAGGAAGATCAAGAAACCGAGGAAGCCCTTGTTCGGACCTATACTGATACGTTTTTGTACTTAACCAGTTTGAGACGCTATCAGATTGGCGCCGTCTGTGGGAAAGATCTTTCCATAACAACAAACATGGTTCGAACTAGGACTTTGAGATGAGAAGGCCAACAAGCCCCAGCTGCCAGTGTTAACACCGAGCAACAACCCCAACCACTGGTGCAGGACCAGATAGCCCAGTTGTTACAACAGATGAATGTCTTTGCACACCGTTTGGACATGATTCAGGAGGTGCAGGGTCATCAACCAGTCCAAAATGAGAACATTTCTCAAGGGACGAGAAATGAACATTCTCATTCGGACGAGTCAAGAAATCCCGATCTTCCAGGAACCTCACTGACCTCTGCTCGGAGGCCTCAACCCACTCATACTTACGAGGGAGACAGCAAGTTCATCGAGGGGGTAGTGGACCGAAAAATAGCTACTTTACAAGGACGCCCTTTTTTGGATACAATGGACTGGGACAGGAACTTAACTCCATTGATGGCTGAGGTGCACTACGGGACGGAAAAGTACAACGGGACGGGAGATCCCCTTGACCATGTCATCGGTTTCCAAACCATGATGGAGTTCCAGCGAGCATCTCAGGAAGCTTGCTGCAAGATCTTCCCAGTCTCTCTTGTTGGTGTAGCAAGACGATGGTTTAGAGCTCTCCCACATGGTTCAATCAATAGCTTTGATGACCTCACCAACAGGTTTGTTGCTCATTTCGCAAGCTCAAGACCAGTCAAAAAGACCAATGCGACATTGGTGACTATCCGACAAAAGCCTCATGAGAGCTTAAGAGAATTTGTGACCCGATTCAACAGTGATTGTTTAGAGATACCAGACCTCCAACCGATCATAGCCATTACAGCCTTCACGACGGGAGTTCGTCACCCAACATTGAAGCACACCCTATCCAAGAAGCACCCGAAGAGCATTCCAGAATTGCTCTCGAGGGTTGAAAAGTATTACAGTGGATGAAATCATGGCAGAACCACACGTGACCGAACAATCCCCCGAAAGGTCCCCTCCTAGAAGAAGAAACGATTCTGGTCGACCTTACGAGAAGACAGCAGAGGGAAAAAGGTCGTCCTCCCGAAAAGATGAACGGCCGAAGCAAATACTATATGATTCTTATACTCCTCTTAACACCTCTTTGAAAAGAGTACTGAATGAGATACAGGATTGCGACATCGTCAAATGGCCTCCAAAGATGAAGTCAACTCCCGGGAGGAAAGAGAGTGATAAGTATTGCAAATTCCATCGGGGTCTCGGACACGACACCGATGAATGCCGTCATCTGAAGGACGAAATAGAGAATCTAATTCAAAGAGGATACCTCAAAAATTTCATCAGCTCGGCAGGAGACAAACGAGAAAGGGAAGGAATAAGAGACAACAAGAGAGATGAAAGAGAGGATGATAGACGACAGAGGAGACGTCGAGATGAGTCTCCTCGTCACAGAAACTGAGGAACAGTAGGCACTATAGGCATGATAGTTGGGGGCTTAGCCTCTGGAGGAGAAAGCTCATCGGGCAGGAGAGCATATGCCCGGACTGTGCATCAGGTTTCGGAGAAGTCTAAGAGACTGAGAACAGAGGAAGAGAAGATAATATTCTCCGAAAGAGACGGGGATGGTTTACATCAGCCATATGACAATGCCTTAGTCATTGAAGCAGTCATCGCCAACTACACGGTGAAGAAGATCTTTGTGGCGCCCCGACCCGGAATTCACACACTGAGCCGGGAGCGCCACTTTAGGCGTGTGCCCTGTCACTAAGGACCTCACCACACGCCATCCTAACTCCAGATTCTTGCTGGGTTTCAATATCTCATACACAGCGGAAGTTTAAAATTTTATTGAAACCCTCCAGAGAATCCATGTGAAAGGGCATAAATTGGTGATGAGAAGTTACCTCTTGAAGTGCAGAAAACAACCGATTGCTTGGCTTGAATGATCCGAATCAATCCGTGCTATCCAACTGAACAGCATGCCTCTATGGTATCCACACGAACAAGCCAAAGATCGCCTCTTCACGTTATTCTAGTAACTAGGAGAAGAAGCTCCAATCCGTTTTTCTCTCAACTCACCAAGAAGTGCGGCACACCAAGAGTTGTATTATCTCCAAGGGTTACTCTAACCCTAGATATTCCGTGAGTCAAGTAAAACTAAAAAATCCCAAATCTCCTTGAAGAAAGAAGCCCACGTTTTTGGTCTCTTGACCATGTTCAATTAATCTTATTAATTAAACCGGTAATGGACCTTACATAAAGCCCTAAGCCCAAACGTAATATGTTATTCTTAAATAACATAATCTTTGACTTATTCTATCTGTGTGACCCTATAGGTTCTCGTTATGTTAGCAGTGAAACTAAAATCATATTCTAGCATCACAAACAATGAGAGGTTTCTAGCAACACATCATTGTTACCCAAATAACGAGAATGTCAATGATTCGACATAACCTTTATTTATGTCCAATTTATATATAGTCCCTTTGTCCTTAATATCTTGATTAACATCGAGGCATGGAATGTGTCATCCTCGTATATGTTAATCTATGTGTTTCTTGATTCCGAGTAGACTATTAAAAAACAAATGAAATCAATATCACATATTGATTCATTTGAGCACGGCCATGCATTTCTAAGTCTCACTCAAATAAGGGGCCCATGGATATCACTCCTGTTATATAGAAGGGACAAATACCATCTAGGTCACACACATCCCTCCACATGATTCGTGATATACCCAATCACTGACTTTATAGCCAACCCTTTTACAAGTGACGTTAGACAGTATCAAAGTGTATAACTCCTCATGTTGGGAACCGTAGTGATTTCAGGTTAAAGGAAAACATTATATCATTGTCACTATGAGAATAGCTTATGACATTCATATAACAATCCATGCAGCATTCTCATGTTGGGTCTGTCCAGTACTTCCCGTTCTCTAACAAGTACCTATGTATTGATTTGATATCTCATATCCATGACTCGCAAGATTTAGTCATCAATCAACGTACATACTAGTCTCAACGTACTAATGTTATCCCATTTAACAATAATACTCGACTAGGGACATTTAGGAATAGTGTTCTATATACATCTATGAAGATCTCACGTTCAAGTCACACACTTGAAGTCTCATAGCATCGAACCAACTATTCTAGGGATATTTATCATAATCATTTATATAGTGCAGATAAATAATTCATAACAAATAAAGTACCGCAATATAACATAATAAATGTATGCTAATACAATCATCCCATGATTGGCTCCTAGAGCATACACCAACAATTCTAACAAAAATCCGACAGCACCTCCCCGTATATCGGAGGGCGCCAACCTGGAGTCACATCTCACTTAACATGTGAAAGATAATCAATGATAATCAGAGAAGTTCCGCAGCCTATTAGGGCCTCTGGCCATCTATCCACATTCACACACTAGGCAGGGCCTCAGGCCTCCTAATCACATGCAATCAGTAAGCAAAGCATATTCATATCAATAATATCATCAAAGACTATCAAAGTCTATCAATCCAGACCCAAGGTCCAATATCCAGGTACGGAAGTCCCGATCACACGGCATACCTCCCGACCATCCATCCAACATACCGAAAAGGTATTTAAGCAACATAATAGTCAACCAATAAAAGTACTACATGTACTTAATTCATAACCAAGGTTCTCAAACAACCAAATACATATCCTAGTGCTCCTAGGGTGGCCTTCCATGTCACGCCGCCTCCTACTGATCCGCAGCCTGGTTCTCAGCACCAGTCTCACCTGAAGGATACAGAAAAGAAATAGGGTGAGCAGGAGGCTCAATAGGGAAAATAAAATGAATCATAAGAATGTAAAGGCTGAATATTGAAACAAGCTCAGTGCAGCAACATGACATCCTAAAATGTCACAACAATGTATAACCTCAGGCTACACCCTATAACGACTGGCACTAGGCAACGAATATTTCGGAAAACCATCGGAACCCTTGCACTTTGCCCCGGAACGACTATAGGTACACCTACACAACGGAAATCCCGATTCCGGCAACGACGTGCCCCTTCGGTATCCACAATCATCACAAAAGTATAACCTAAGGATACTACGAGTCCATACTCGTAGACCCGATGCATCTAAAATTCATGTCCAATAATGCCATGCAAAAGAAGATCATATAAATAACAATCCTATATATATATACATAACTACGTGATGCATGATCGAGGATTATCATACCCAATAGATGATTGAGCATTCCAAGGTTATGCACTTCATCAATAATCAACAATAAGGTTCGTTCTTCCTAAGGAACAATTTAGGCAAGAACACAAATAATAAAGACCAATGAAGAATTTCAACCGCTCTTTAGGTAAGAACAATACGATAGAAAATGGGGTAAGAATCCCTACCTCTTGTTGAGCAATTTACCACAAAATCCACAATTACGTTCCTAGGGTTCCGATTTCCCAAACCTAACAATGTGGCGAAACCGAACCCATTCATACACCAATAAACAACCAACAACTCATATAAACATCAATTAAATCAATAAATTCGAAATTACTCACCTTCTCTTTCTAGAAATTTCTCCAAAATCCTTGAAACTTAACCCAAGCTCAACTCTACTCCAAATCACAAACCAATCAACATATACATCCAAAATCAACCTATAATCAACATATCTAAGCCTTACCTTCCATCTATTAAAGAATCAAACAAATCTAGGAAAAACCCTAGAATTCCAAAACTATGAAAACTCACCTCAAACCTTCAAATCTTCCTTGATTCCACCTTGATTCTTGACATGCTTCATGAATCCATGGAAAACCAAGCAAAAACCTCAACAAATCTCCTTCTCTCTCTAAGTTTCTCACTCTTTCTCTCTCTTCTCGGGCTCTCCAAGTGTTGGTAATGCCCATAAAAGTCTATCTATATTTCTTAAAAACTGATTTCCCAATAGCCGTCCGGACGCCCAATGTATCCATCCGGACGGATTACTCTTCCCGTAACCCACTGGTTTCAATCTAGGCATATCCATCCGGATGCCCTATTATCCGTCTGGACGGATCACTATTCACAGAACCTTTCTGCCTTCCGTTTAGGCATATCCGTCCGGACGCCCAATTATCCGTTCGGACGGATTAATGTTCACAGAAACCCAGTTTTTTCTCAAATTTATTTTCCGTCTCGATCTAAGCTTCGATTTGATATATTATGGGCCCGAAATGGACATGTACACTAAAAGTTATGACCCATTTACCGAACCAAGCTCAAAACTATCTTTTTTAGGGTCTTACACACTTCCAATGGTCTGTTATCTCTTCGAACTCATTTTTCAATAACTTATTACTTAAAATTTAACCAAACATAATATTTTTGGGTCGGGATCTCACAATCCTGGTCGACAATGGAAGCGCAGCAGATGTTCTTTTTTACCGTGCCTTCAAACAGATGAACCTCCCGAAGGACAGCCTGAAGAAGTTTTCCTCACCCCTATATGGTTTCACGGGAGAGCAAGTCGTCCCTGTTGGGATGATCAATCTACCTATAACCTTAGGGGACTATCCGAGGTCAAAACTATTCATGGTGGAGCTTCTGGTCGTAGACGTGAAAACCCCTTACAATGCATTGATTGGCTGACCACTACTTCACAAAGCCCGAGCGGTTGTTTCCACCTATTAATTAAAGATGAAATTCCCCACCGATCGAGGAATAGGTGAAATTCAGGGTGACCAGAAGCTCGCCCGTCAGATGTATGTTACAGACCTAAAATAGAAGAAGAAGTCAGTCTCAGTCCTAGAATTGTTGGATGATCACAACAACCAAACCTCGAAGCCCTCCCCCGCCGAACAGCTCATCACAATTTCCGTCGAGCAGGGGACGGAGAAGAGATTGTACTACGGCTTCGAGCTTAGTCAAGACTTGAGCAAAAGCTTGACGAGTCTTCTCCGAGAAAACATCAGCACATTCGCACGGAGTGCAGACGAGATGCCCGGTATCAGCGCTGATGTTATCACCCACCATCTTACCATAAAACCTGGCAGCTGACCAGTAAAACAAAAGAAGATAAATTTTGCACAAGACAGGCAGGAGGCCATCAAAATGGAGGTCAACAAGCTTTTGGATGCCGAATTCGTTCGAGAAGTACAGTACCCAGAATGGCTCTCTAATGTTGTTATGGTAGCGAAACAGAATGGTAAGTGGCGTATGTGTGTCGACTTCACCGACCTCAACAAGGCCTGCCTGAAAGACAGCTACCCACTGCAAAAGATAGACCAATTGGTAGACGCAACTTCGGGAAAGGGTCTCCTCAGCTTCCTTGACGCATATTCAGGTTACCATCAGATCCAAATGCATCAAGCCGATGAGGAACACACCTCGTTTGTTACTCCTGAAGGTACGTACTGCTATCAAGTCATGCCTTTTGGGCTGAAGAATGCAAGAGCCACCTACCAACGACTCGTTAACAAGATATTCTCCCCAATGCTCGGTAAGACGGTTGAGGCGTACGTGGATGATATTGTTGTGAAAAGCAAGAAACTCGAGGATCACTTGGGCGACTTGCAAGAAGTATTTAATGTCTTGAACAAGTTTAGCATGAAGCTTAACCCGGAGAAGTGTGCGTTTGGCGTTTCATCAGGTAAGTTCCTCGGTTTCCTCATCTCCAAACGAGAAATAGAGGTGAACCCTGAAAAAGTATTGGCAATAATCAATATGCAAGCCCCGAGAAACAAGAAGGAGGTTCAACAGCTCATTGGGAGAACTGCAGCTTTAAGCCGTTTCCTCGCCAGATCAGGAGATCGGTGCAAGCATTTCTTTAACGCGCTCAAGCAAACGACCAATTTTCAGTGGACCGAAGATTGTCAAGCAACTTTTGAGGAATTAAAGTCTTACCTTAGCCAACCTCCTCTACTCACTTCTCCGACAGAGGGAGAACTGTTATTCCTTTATCTAGCCAATACTGAGCACGCAGTGAGTGCAGTGCTCATAAGCGAGGACGAGGAGAAAATTCAGAAGTCAATATACTACACCAGTAAAGTCCTCACTGAGACTGAGAAGAGATACACCAGGGCAGAGAAGTCGGCTTTGGCACTGGTAACCGCGGCTAGGAAGTTAGGACCCTACTTTCAAGCCCATACGGTTACAGTGTTGACCGACCAACCTCTCAAGAGCATACTCCAGAAACCGGATACGTCAGGAAGGCTCATTAAATGGTCAATCGAACTTAGCGAGTTTGATATCCACTATGAGCCGAAGAAAGCCATCAAAGCTCAAGCCCTAGCAGACTTTATCACTGAGTGCCAACATCCTCTAGGGGAAGAGGCACCCCATGACCTATGGGAGCTCTTTGTCGATGGTTCTTCAAACAGGGATGGGAGTGGAGCAGGAATTCTACTTCTCAGGCTGGGGGGTTTGACTACTGAATACGCTCTCCGTTTCCAATTCAAAGCTTCCAACAACGAGGCAGAGTACGAAGCTCTCCTAGCTGGTTTAAAATTGGCAATTGAGCTAGAGGTGGGCAATCTGGTGGTCAACAGTGACTCTCAGCTCGTCACCGAGCAGATTCGTGGCGAGTACGAAGCGAGAGGATCCAACATGATCAAGTATTTAAAGAAAGCTAAGGAACTGATGAGTGAAATCCCGAACGTTGAAATACGGAGAGTGCCCCGAGAAGAGAATCAGCAGGCCGACGTACTAACTCGGCTAGCATCTACCTCAAAAAAAATATGAGGCCTCTTCAGTGCGGATAGAGATGTTGCCCAAACCGAGCATCTTCGTAAGGGCCATCGTCGAAATTAACACTGAACGGTCTTGGATGGATCCAATACGAACCTTCCTCACAGATGGGCAGTTACCTGAAGATAAAAACGAGGCTAGGAATCTCCGAGCAAGAGCAGTGAGGTATTCAATCATTCAAGGGACGCTCTACAAAAGATCTTTTACGCTCCCTTACCTTAAATGCCTTGCTCCACGGGAGTTTGAGTATGCTCTCCGAGAAGTGCATGAAGTAGTTATTGGCCAACCATGAGGAAAGATGCCGAGATGACTGTGATCGAGAACCCTTGTCCCTTTGCTCAGTGGGGGCTAGACCTGTTGGCACCCTTCCCCCAAGCAACAGCTCAGAGAAAGTTTCTCATAGTGGCAGTAGATTACTTCACAAAGTAGGTTGAAGCCGAGCCTCTCGCGACCATCACCGATCACAAGGTGAAAGACTTCATCTGGAAAACAATCATCTACTGGTATGGAGTTCCTCGGATCCTTGTTACAGATAATGGTTGACAGTTTGTAAGTGTGAAGAGCTGGGCATCAATCTAAGAATCACTGTTGTAGCACATCCTTAAGCTAATGGTCAGGTCGAAGTAACCAACCGGATCATCCTTCAAGGACTGAAAACTCGTCTAGACCAAGCCAAGAGGTTTTGGACCGAGCAACTCCAAAGCGTCCTCTGATCATACAGGACCACGCCAAGAACGTCAAAGGGAGAAACACCTTTCTCCCTAATGTTTGGATCAGAAGCTGTCATTCCAGTAGAGATCGTGGTCCCCAGCCCCCGGATTGATAACTTTAATGAGTCAGAACTGCAGCTTACAAACAAAGGACAACTTGTTACCACAACAAGAGAGTCCGAACAATGAGATTCTCTGAGGGAGATTGGGTACTCAGAAAAGCGGCCGCAGTTGGAAAGCATCCGGGCAAGCTTGGGGAGACTTGGGAAGGCCCTTTCCGGGTTGTCAGGGTCATGATGGATGGAACCTACAAGTTGGAAAATCCCGAGAAACCAGGAGAGATGCGTCCTTGGAATGCTGCAAACCTCAGAAAATATTACATTTAACTTTCTCTTGTCGGCATGTATTTAAGAACCCTTTTTATTTTAACTACTCGTCCCCTACACGGGTCCTAAGACTTTTCTCATTTCAATGAAAGTAGCTCGTTCCCTTATCAAGATTCTCAGTGCCCTGCTCTGGTACGTCACAGCTTATTTGATCTTACTTAAAGTGGCCGAGCACTATTCGAGGCTTCTCAAATTACAGTGGACGAGAAAAGACTTGGGCATGTTACAACTCAATCCCATTGAGTTACAACAACCAAGTGAAAAACAAGTTGCGTATGTTACAACTCAATCTCACTGAGTTACAGCAACCAAGTTGAAACGAGTTTGCTACGACCTAGAAGAGTCTAGGCCACAACAACTATGTGTATGGTCGGATCTATTACAGTTTAAAACGATTTAAATTACAATATCCGAGCATAAACAAAGGCAAATTAATGAGATCGTAAAAGGCAATAAGAGAAGAAACTTCATTGATAATAAACTCATTCACAAACAAAACAGAGAAAGTGTTCAAAAACTACAACTAAAATAGTTAAAACAATCTAGTTTTCTACATCAACTGGCTCCTCGGTGCTCAGGCGCTTCTCGGTCTCCTCACCATGAGCAAGTTCCAGGGGAGCGTTGTCTTTCGTAGGAGCGAGAGGAGCATCGGTGTCCATATACGCCTCGATGTCGTCCTCGTCGTCCCCATCCTTCTGAAGAAGGCGGAACTGCTCGTAAGCCTCCTCCTTGACAACGTCCACGTCGTCCTTCCCGGCGAGGCCAGGACACAGTTCGTCCATGATCTCCGAGCTCTGACCCTTGCTAGCAAGAAACCTCCGAGCTTCCTTGACAGCAGCCTGGAAGCAGAAAAAGCCCTCTTGCTTAAGGGTGAACTGGAATTCCGTGGAGTCCCTGAACTCCTGAAGACCAGATTGGCGACCACTCTCGAACATCCGGGCCACCTCTGCTTCAGCGGCCGACTTTTGCTTCTCCAGCTCTTCCTCGGTCTGCTTCAGCTTGGTGGACAGATGAGCCTCAGATTCCTGGGCCTTCTCGAGATCCCTCCGAGAAAGCTGCAAGGTCGTCTCAGTCCGACCTAGTGCCCCTTTGAGCAGGTGGATTTCCTGAGCAGCAGTGAAACAAATTATAAAAGAAAACCGAAGAAGAAGATTGGCAAAGTTAGGAAAAGTCAATACCTCCAAAAACTTGACAGCAGAGGCCTCCATTCTTTCCTCGATAGACATCTCCTCGGCTCGCCTCTGATCTGAGGGGAGAGAGAGCTTCTCGAGCATTTTCATGGCCACTTCAGAGTTGGCCACCGTGTCGAAAAGGCGAACGTTCCACTGGGGAGCGTGAATATCCCTCATTCGATGAGGTGGGGACGAGGAGCGCGCCTCCGAGACACGATAAGGAGAGCCGATCGGTCGGAAAGCTGGTGTGCCAATAAGCACCCCACATCCACGACCTAAGTCTTTTCCTCGGCCAGGTTTCAACCGAATTCCCCCAGCTGGAACTTTCTTCCTCTGGCTCGGCTCTGCCTCCCCAGAGGGTCTCCTCTTCTGGCCCAAGGCTGCCGCCTTTTTCTGCATCTTCAAATACTCTGCAGTCGAAGACATATCTAAAAAATACAGAAACAAGTTAACAAGCAAGCTAAGAGACAAATCAACTACATGGATAAATCGAGCAAGAGCAAGTCCCCACCTTGCATTGCTCGCTCGGACCTATGTGCCCTTGTAAAGTCTACAGCTCGGCACACGAGGGGTATCGAAGGTTTAGTGAAAGGTTGTTTGAGGGTCAGATACCAATCAAGCTCCTCATGAGAAAGTTGAGGCAAACGCTGAAACTTGCTAAATTTGGGGAGTGTCCACGAGGTCCTAAAAGGAAGAACCTCGTTCTCACCAAAAGGCATCCGAACAAAAAAGTAACTAGATTTCCAATGATGATTGGAAGAGGAATACTTAGGAGCCACCAGGCCCTTCTTAAATTTCAAGTAACATAACCCAGGGTTCCTCGGTGCTCGGCAAAACGAAAAGATGTGCTGAAGAACATTCGAAGAAAAAGGAACACGGAGCTCGTCACAATAATGGAGTACTGTGCTGAGGAACACCCAAGAATTAGGGGCTAAACAGGTAGGCCAAATATCGAACCGAGAAAAGAAGGAACATATTGCCAGAGCCTTGTGGAAATGGCGAATTCCCTATGCTGAGGATTGAAAGGAGACACCCCCTCAGGCACAGGCCTACAAGGGTAAGGAATATCGAACAGTTTACGTTGGGCTTCCACCTCAGAAGCGGTAAGGCTACAACATAGGTTTCTAGGCTCTAGTACCATCACCTGCTGCTCGGGCTTCCTGTAGGGGAGCCTCAAACCCAGGAGGGGCGAAGAAGGGGCGTTCGGCTAGGGGAAGCCTAAAGTTCCTCCTAACAGGAGGGGAAGTAGAGGTTGATGGAGAAGAACCTAAGTCGGCATCCTCTAACAAATTACCTATACTATCCGAGGAAGGAGAAGACATTTTCTCGTACCTGAAAATAGAGATGAGGACTAGGGGGCAAATGACGTTTGCTCGGTATGAGGAGAATCTGTTTGCTGGGTACTCTCTAAGCTCGGGTCTCTCAAAATTGGCAGCAAGTGGTTTTGAAAGCGACGTCTTCACTATTTATAGTGGAAGACCGCCCCGGTCAACAGACCCGATGAAGAGACCTTCGGCATCCCCTCATCCAGACCGTTCAGCCTCTGCTCATCGAGAGACCATTGGATCACCTCAGATCTCATCATAACCGTTCAAAGTTTCCTCATTAATGCCACCCTCGGGCGAATCAAATGACTGCTAATACAGGCCTATCATTGGTCATCTATATCTACCAATCACAAGCCTGAGGGGGCAAATGATGAAGATATTTATCCTCTCCAATCAGAATAAGACACATGGCAATAGCTGCCAAAAAAAGACATCACCTTTCTCGCTAGGAGATCCTCGGTACCGAGCAATAGAGATGCTCTTCTCGGCTCCGTACCCTCAGGACAGTAACAAGCTCCCAGTAAAACAGTAATTCCTTCATTTGGCAAGGTATTATTCACCACCACTCGAATTCTATTAATAGAAACCACCTTCACTATATAAAGGGGTTACCCTACAGGTAAAAGGGATCACTTCTTTCACTAAAAAACACTCTTTACACATTTCCCTAGAACACCGAGTTGTGTTCTTCGGAGAGTCAATCTCTCCTAGCATCTGACTTAAGCATCGGAGCGCCAACGCCAGAGAACACTCTCTGGCGGGTCTCTAGCTTACGTTTGTTCATTTCTACAGGACAACCTCTACTAAGAAGACTGTCTAGACGAAGAGAAAGATCAAGAAGCCGAGGAAGCCCTTGTTCGGACCTATACTGATACGTTTTTGTACTTAACCAGTTTGAGACGTTATCACTATCCTTCACACAAGTAAAAAACGTATATATGTTAGTGACTTGTTTTAAATAGTGACTTTTAGTTAAAAAAACATATATATGTTAGTGACATTGGAGGAATGAGCATGCACTGGCAATGTCACAACATAGACAGTGACATTGACATATATTTTAGTGACATTGAATGAATGACCTGTTTTAAATACAGAAATACATAATAGATTCAGTGACCTGTTTTAAATACAGAATAGATTCAGAAATATAAAATAGATTCAGTGACCTGTTTTAAATGGTGAATTTTAGTTAAGAAACGTATATATGTTAGTAACATTTTAAGAATGAGCATGCACTAGTAATGTCGCAACGTAGACAGTGACATTGAATAAATGATATTAGGATTGAGTGACATAAGTAAATAAATCTTAGTTCACTGAAATATGTCACTAACAAATCCATATAAAACAGTCACCAATGTAGAATGTGTATACTCATTACATTCAATGTTACACAAAGGCTCGCAATGAGGGTCAGTCATACCTATTTTTTAAACCCTAAACAACTTAAATCCCAATGAATCAATTTCAAAAAAATAGTGACATTCAAAAAATTTTGAATATACATGGGACAGAATAAATTAACAGAGACATAGAAGAAACTATATTAGTTTATATTGATATTTCATATCAAATTAGGGTTTCAAATTGCAATTAAATCCCCAATGTAGATTTTAAATTGAAAATTTGTCAAAAAATTGTTATCTCATATCATTATGTAGATTTCAATAGTAAAACAAGGAAAAATAGTGACATCTAAACGCATTTTGGAAGTGACTTGAAGGCTCGAAACGAAAATAGACATACTTAAATTGAAGATCAGTGGGTCTTTGAAGATGTAGTATGAAAGTCACTGGAATGATTAACGAGAGAAGAATGGTGAACAATCTGTAAATGTAACTGAAACGAATAAGAAAATGGAGAAAGTATGTGATTTCGAATTCAGATTTGCCAAAATGAGACGAAATCTCACCTTCATTCTTATAATGGCCGGAAATTTTGAGTAGTTGTTACTTGTTGGAGATGTTTATTCAATGTCACTGAATCAAATAACTAAAGAGACGAAAAACGAAGAATCAGGTGATTGTCATTTTAGGGAATAAGGGGATGAATAAATTTGTGCGATTCTTAAGTCGGAGTTGCCAAAATTGTTTGAAATCAGTGATTCGTTCTTCTTCGTTCAAGTAGTTACGTTAGAATGGCAGTTTTTGGACTGGAATCAAAATAAGTTTTTTTGGTGGACCTAGAGCCCAATAAGTTCTAATAATTGGACTGGCTTGCAATCGACCCTACACACCGATCATCTTTTATAGTTCGAAATTGCTCAACTCTTTCAAAAGAGGATCTTTTAATGGTTTTCTTCATTTGGGAACGAAAGTTGGTCTTTCTGCAACGAAAAATCTACAGAGTGCATACTTATAAAATTTGACATAAAATAACAGCAAAAAGTGCACACCGATCAACTTTTGTAGTTTGAAATTGCTCAACTCTCTCCATAGAGGAGCTTTTAACGGTTTTGTCCATTTCGAAAGGAAATTTGGTCTTTTGGCAGCGAAATAATCTACGGAGCCTATACTTATAAAATTTGACATAAAATAACAGTAAAAAGTGTACGCCGATCAACTTTTATAGTTTGAAATTGCTCAACTCTATCCATAGATGAGCTTTTAACGGTTTTCTCCATTTGACAACGAAAGTTGGTATATTGGCAACGAAACAATCTTTGGATCCTATACTTAAAAAACTTGACATAAAATAACAATAAAAAGTGCACACCGATAAGCTTTTATAGTTTGAAATTGCTCAACTCTCTCCATAGATGAGTGTTGGGATGATGTCCTAAAAAACATACCATGTAAAGACAATTCTGAAATTCAAGAATAAACATTTTATGATTGCATTTGTGTTTTAAATGTTTTATTTTAAATATTTCATTTATATGTGAATGTTCTAACAAGGTCTAAGGATGTTAGATATGTGAATCTTGGATACTCAGATACACTTATAGTGTGAGTATAGATTGACACAAGATTCATTATTACATTCTAAATCATTAGTCACAACCAGATTAACAAAGTTAGGCACTTTGTTGATATAGGTTGTAGTGCATGGACATCTCCAATTAGGGGAATGGTTTGTCTTGACCGTTTGAGAGGATTCTCGGATTGGTGCACTAGTGTGTATGTGGACATATACATTGACGGACTTACATAGGAATGAACAACTAGAAACGTGCTATCAAAGAGTTGTTCATCCTATAGCTATGGGAGTACGGTATATCTCAAGCTTGAGTAGGTCAATACGTTTATACTTATAGCGTGTGCATTTTGATTCATCAATAAGTGAGACACGCACTATTGTCAAAATCTTGATGATTTGGATGTATGCCACTAGGGTATAAGCGCATACTTACAAAATAGTCATTCATGTACTTTCAGTTATGAAAGTGTAAGCACCCATCTGAGAGGTTCAAATTAATCTATCTAAAAAACTATGCATAGTGATTCTAACGAATCAAGCGTTGTGAATTAAATTGATCGACGGGTCAATTTAATACGCTTAGAGGATAGATATAAAGGAATCTGGAGCTCAGAGAAAATATGGATTTTGGAGTGTTTGATAGTATGAATAAATTCACTCCATCTTACCGGGTGTTGCATGGAGGATATGCAAGTACACTTCCCATAGGTCAGGGATAGGTTTCTAATTATGGAAAAGCCTCGATGTAAGAATCGTGCATATTGGGGAGTGCATCCAAAGTTCAGGTAGTGTCAGACGAACATTGGATTGTTATATTATTCCTAGTCATAGAGTTTGACGGTAAAGAATAATATTTCGGGAGCCACAATATGTATGTCCTGTGGAGTCCCCTTGGTAGCTCTATATATTCTCTTGTCCTATTTAAGGAAGATCGGCAAAATTTACCATATCACAACGGTTGTTGGAAAAGTTACAAGAATGGAATTTGTATAACAAATAGATACAATTTTATTGGGTTTTGGTTTTCCAAAGATAACCCTAAGATAAAATTGTTTTTGTTAAGATATACAAAATTCTTGTAAGTGTATTTATGTAAAAATAACAAATCTCGGAGTTTTGATTTAGATTGTAAAATAAATATTTTACATAATCAAAAACAAATTAAAGTCAAGAATGGACCAAGGAACAAAACAAATTTGAGCCTTGAATTCTTGAAATATTGGGCCAAGCTAGGCTTAAACCATGTTATTGCATAGCAATATATGGCCGGCCCATTGTGGATAATTTGGGCTCCGATTATGCTTGTTAAAAGTATTCCATATTTGTTTTGGCTTTGAATCCAATTGGGATTAGAAGTCAACTCAAATAATGATTTGTTATATATATATAAACACAACAATTTTTCTATGAATGGATAAGGATGGCCACTGTTTTGTTTTTTCCTAGTTCCATTTGGATTAGGAAAACAAAACCTAAAAGGAGACTTTTTTAACACAATGAAAAGGTTTTGTTTTATAAAATATAGAGGGCTGGCCGTGTGATTCATTCATGAGAAAACAACCAAGTTATTTTTTCCAATAAAAAGGAGCCGAGTGTTCCTAGAGAGGTAGCCGTGTGAGATTCTTTTGGTTCACTACCAATTGGGTTTTTTGCTTTGCTTTTTCGCAAGGAGATTAAAGAGAATACCTAGGAAACAACATAGGCTATTCTTGGTGATTCTTGTTTTCTAAATTGGTGGTTCGTGATCAAGAGGTGTGATCAAACAAAGGGTGTGTTCAAGATCCGTTCGTGTGTTCGTGATCAAGTGTTGAGTTCGTGATCAAGACGGATAGCACGTTGGACCTCGATAGTAAAGAGGTTGGTATTCTTCTTCTAACCTTCTTCATGCCATGATTGTATGTTTAGATCTAAGAATTATTTTGTATGAAATTAATACTAGAAGCATGCTAGGATTAATTACAAAATTAATTGGATCTAGGATAACACTTGATAGGCGTGTAACAATCTAGGGTTGATTGGCTTCCGATTAAATTTTTGATTTGTACCTATGCTAAGAACGATCCATAAGACGCTTCCGCATGTTCTAAAATTAATTTTAGCAACCAACAATGAGCTTTTAACAGTTTTCTCCATTTGCGAACGAAAGTTGGTATTTTACCAACGAAACAATCTATGGATCCTATACTTATAAAACTTGACATAAAGTTACAGTAAAAAGTGCACAATGATCAACTTTTATAATTCGGAATTGGTCAACTCTCTCCATAGAGGAGCTCTGAATGGTTTTGTCAATTGGAGAAGGAAAGTTGGTCTTTTGGCAATGAAAAAATCTACGGAGCCTATACTCGTAAAATTTAACATAAAATAACTGTAAAAAGTACACACCGATCAGCTTTTATAGTTCGAAACAACTCAACTCTCTCAAAAGAGGATATTTTAACAATTTTGCTCATTTCGGAACAAAAGTTGGTTTTTTTGGAATAGAACAATCTACGGAGCCTATAATCGTAAAATTTGACATAAAATAACAGTAATAAGAGCAAACAGATCACCTTTTATAGTTTGAAATTGTTTAACTCTCTTCAAAGAGGAGCTCTTAACGGTTTTGTCCATTTGGGAACGAGAGTTGGTCTTTTCTTAATGAAACAATCTACGGAGCCTATACTCATAAATATGACAGAAAATAACAGTAAAAAAAGTGCACACCGATCGGCTTTTAAAGTTCGAAATTGCTCAACTCTCTCAATAGATAAGCTTTTAAAGTTTTGTCCATTTGGGAGGGAAAGTTGGTCTTTTGGCAACGAAAAATTCTACGAATCCTATACTCGTAAAATTTGACATAAAATAACAATAAAAAGTACAAACCAATCATCTTTTATAGTGCGAAATTTCTCAACTCTCTCAAAAGATGATCTTTTAACGGTTTTCTTCATTTGGGAATGAAAGCTGGTCTTTTGGCAACGAAAAATCTACAAAGTCCATACTTATAAAATTTGACATAAAATAACAGCAAAAAGTGCACATTGATCAACTTTTTTAGTTTGAAATTGGTCAACTCTCTCCATAGGGGAGCTTTTAACGGTTTTGTCCATTTCGAAACGAAAGTTGATCTTTTGGCAACGAAACAATCTACGGATCCTATACTTGTAAAACTGACATAAAGTAATAGTAAAAAGTGCACAACGATCAGCTTTTATAGTTCAAAATTGGTCAACTCTCTCCATAGAGGAGCTTTGAACGGTTTTGTCAATTGGGGAAAGAAAGTTGGTGTTTTGGCCACAAAAAAATCTACGGAGCCTATACTCTTAAAATTTGACATAAAATAAACAATAAAAAGTACACACTGATCAGCTTTTATAGTTTGAAATTGCTCAACTCTCTGAGAAGATGATATTCCAACGGTTTTGCCCATTTCGGAACACAAGTTGGTCTTTTCGAAATGAAACAATCTACGGAGCCTATACTCGTAAAACTGAACATAAAATAATAGTAAAAAGTGCACGCCGATTAGCTTTTATAATTTCAAATTGCTAAACTCTCTGCATAGAGGAGCGTTTAATGGTTTTTTCCATTTGAGAACGAAAAATTATCTTTTGGCATCAAAACTCTCTACGGAGCCTATATTCGTTGAATCTGACATAAAATAACAGTAAAAAGTGCACACCGATCAGCTTTTATAGTTCAAAATTGCTCACGTCACTCAAAAGAGGATGTTTTAACGGTTTTGTCCATTTGGAAACGAAAAATTATCTTTTTGCAGCGAAACAATCTACGAAACATATACTCGTAAAGTTTGACAAAAAATAACAATAAAATGTGTACTCCAACCAACATTGATGGTTCAGAATTGCCCAACTCTCACCATAAAAAAACATATAATCCTATAATGCAATTGAGAACAAAAGTTGATCTTTTGGCAACAAAACAATCTACAAAGCATATACTAGTAAATTTGGACATAAAACAACAATAAAATGTATACAGCTATCAACTTTAATGGTTCGGATTTGCTCAACTCTCTCCATGGAGGAGCTTTTAACGTTTTGTCCATTTGGGAATGAAAGTGTTGGTGTATGCCCTAGGAGCCAATCATATAGATGATGGTACTTGCATATATTTATTATGTTTTATTGAGGTATTTCATTTATTATGATTTATTTATCTGCACTATATAAATGATTGTGATAAATATCCCTGGAATAGTTGGTTCGAGTCCATAAGGCTTCAAGTGTGTGACTTGAACGTGAGATTCTCATGGATACATATAGAACACTATTCTTAATCGTCCCTAGTCAAGTATTATTGTGAATTGGGATAACATTAATACATTGAGATTAGTATGTAGGTTGATTGATGGCCAAATCGTACGGGTCATGGATATGAGATATCAAATCAATACATGGGTACTTGTTAGAGAACGAAAGTACTGGACAGACCTGTCATGAGAATACTACATGGATTGTTATATGAATGTCATAAGCTATTCTCATAGTGATGATAATCTATGTTGTCCTTTGACCTGAAATCACTACAGTTCCCGACATGAGGAGTTATACATTTTGATACCGTCTAACGTCACCTGTAAAAGGGTTGGCCATAAAGTCAGTGATTGGGTGTATCATGAATCATGTGGAGGGTTGTGAGTGACGTAGACGGAATTTGTCCCTCCTATATAACGGGAGTAATATTTGTGGGCCCCTTGATTGAGTGAGACTGAGAAATGCATGGCCGTGCTCAAATGAGTCAATATGTGATATTGATCTCGTTTGTTTATTATAGTCTACTCGGTATCAAGAAACACATAGATCTCTATACGAGGATGACACATTCCATGCTTCGATTTTGATCAAGATATTGAGGACAAAGGGACTGCATGTAAAATTGGTCACGAATAAAAGGTTATGTCGAATCACTAACATTCCCGTTACTTGGGTAGCAATAATGTGTTGCTAGATGCCTCTTATTGTTTGTGATACTAAAATACAATTTTAGTTTCGCTGCCAACGTTATAAGAACCTATAGGATCGCACACATAGAATAAGTTAAAGATAATGTTATTACAGAATAACAATTTACTATTGGGCTTTATGAGGAGTCCATGGCCGGTTTAATTAATGGGATTGATTAAACATGGTAAAATCGTGGGCTCCTTTTCTCTTAAGGTGATATGGGCTTTTCGTTTTTAGCTTGACTCACTATATATAGGGTTATAGTTGATAACCCTAGGATGGTTCTTCTTGGAGAGGCAGCCGCACTATAGAAGAGTTGGGAGAAAACGAGAGTGAGGATATATCACAGGTTACTAGCATAATCTTGAAAGGGAGATCTTTGGCTTGTTCGTGTGGATACCATAGAGGCGTTGTTCAATTGGATAGTGCTGTGATTCGGATCCTTCAAGTCAAGCAAGCAAACGTTGATTTCTGCACTACAAGAGGTAAACTCTTAACACCGATTTATGCCCTTTCGCATGGATCCTCAGGAGGGTTTCGATGAAATTTTTATTTCCGCTGCGTGTATGAGTCATTGAAACCTAACAGAAAGTTCGTCTTTGGCAACGAAATATTCTACGGATCTTATACTCTTAAAATTTGAGATAAAATAAAAGTAAAAAGTGCACACCAATCAAATTTGATAGTTCAAAATCGCCCAACTCTCTCCAAGAAGGATCTTTTAACGGTTTTGTTCATTTGGGATCAAAAGTTCATCTTTTAGCAACCAACCAATCTACGTAGTCAATACTCATAAAGTTTGATATAAAATAACTGTAAAAAGTGCACACCGATCAACTTTTATAGGTCGAAATTTGCTCAACTCTCCCAAAAGAGGATCTTTTAACGGTTTTGTCCATTTGGGACCGAAAATTGGTATTTTTACAACAAAACAATCTACGGAGCCTATACTTGTAAAATTTGACAAAAAATAGCAAAAAAAAAGTGTACACTGACTAACATTGATGGTATTAAATTGCCTAACTCTCTCTATTGAGGCGGTGTTAACGGTTTTCCCCATTTGAGAACGAAAATTGGTCTTTTGCGAACGAAACAATATACAGAGCCTGCACTCGTAAAATTTGACATAAAATAACAATAAAAATGGTACACCGACCAACTTTGATGATTCAAAATTGCTCAACTGTCTCCAAAAAGAAGCTTTTGACGAATTTTGTCCAATGAAGAATGAAAGTTCGTCTTTTGACAAAGAAACAAGCATATACTAGTAAATTTGGACATAAAGCAACAATAAAAAGTGTACACCTACCAACTTTGATGGTTAGGATTTGCTCAACTCTCTCCATAGAGGAGCTTATTTATTCAATTTGAGAAAGAAAGTTGGTCTTGTGACAACGAAACAAACTACGGAGCCTATACTCATAAAATTTGACATAAAATAATAACAAAAGTGCACACCGATCAAATTTTATAGTTCAAAATTGCTCAACTTTCTCGAGGGAGGATCTTTTAACGATTTTGTCGAGTTAGGATCGAAAGTTGGTCTTTTGACAATGAAACAATCTATGGAGCTTAAACTCGTAAAATTTGACATAAAACAACAATAAAAAGTGTACACCGAGAAACTTTGATGTTTCGAAATTACTCAACACTCTCTGTGGAGTAGCTTTTATTGGTTTTGTCCATTTTGGAATATAAATTGGTCGTTTGGCAATGAAACAGTGTTCATAGCCTATACTCATAAAGTTAGACGTAAAATAACAATAAAAAAGTACACCGACCAATATTGATAATTCCGAATTCTCAACTCTCTCCATTGTGGAGCTTTTACCGGTTTTGTCCAATTAAGAACTAAAGTTGGTCATTTGGAAACGTTAGATTTTACGAAGAGCATACTAGTAAACTTGGACATAAAGCAACAATAAAAAGTGTACAACAATACACTTTGATGATTCGGAATTGCTCAACTCTCTCAATGGGCGTGCTTTTAACAGTTTTGTCCATTTTGACGCGGAAGTTGGTACTTTGGCAACAAAACAATCTTCGGACCAAAGTGCACACCGACCAACCTTGATGGTTTGGAATTGCCCAACTCTCTACACAGTGAAGCTTTTAATGCTTTTGTCCAACAAAGAACGAAAGTTTGTCATATGGAAATGAAACATTCTACAAAGAGTGTACTTGTAAATTTGGATATAAAGCAACAATAAAAATGGTACACCAATCAACTTTGATGGTTTGAAATTGGTCAACTCTCAACATAGAGGAGCTTTTAACGGTTTAGTCCAATTGAGAACGAAAGTCTGTCTTTTTTGGAAACGAAACAATCTACAGAACCTATAATTTGACATAAAATAATAGTAAAAAGTGCACACCGATCAGCTTTTATAGTTCAAAATTGATCAACTCTCTCAAAGAGGAGCTTTAACGGTTTTGCCCATTTGGGAATGAAAGTTGGTCTTTGGGCAAGAAAACAATCTACGGAGCCTATACTTGTAAATTTTGACATAAAATAACAGTAAAAAGTGCACACGGATCAGCATTTATAGTTCGAATTTTTTTAACTCTCTCAAAAGAGGATATTCTAACGGTATTGTCCGTTTGGGAACGAAAGTTGATCTTTTCACAAAGAAACAATCTACAGAGCCTATACTCATATAATTTGACATAAAATAACAGTAAAAGGTGCAGACCGATCAACTTTTATAATTCGAAATTGATGAACTCTCTCCATAGAGGTGCTTTTAACAGTTTTGTCTATTTGGGAACGAAACTCGGTCTTTTGGTAACGAAACAATCTACAGAGCTTATACTAGTAAAATTTGACATAAAATAACAGTAAAAAGTGCACACCGATCAGATTTTTTTGTTTGAAATTGCTTAACTCTCTCAAAAGATGATATTCTAACGGTTTTGTTCATTTGGGAATAGAAGTTGGTCTTTTCGTAACGAAACAATCTACGGAGACTATACTCATAAAATTTGACATAAAATAACAGTAAAAAGTGCAAACCAATCAGCTTTTATAATTTGAGATTACTGAACTCTCTCCATAGAGAAGCTTTTAACGGTTTTGTCCATTTGGGAACGAAAGTTAGTCTTTTGGTAACGAAACTATCTACAGAGCCTATACTCATTAAATTTGACATAAAATAAGCATAAACAGTGTACACCAACCAACATTGAAGGTTCGGGATTGCCCAACTCTTTCCCTAGAGGAGGTTTTAACAGTTTTTCACATTTGGAAACGAAAGTTGATCTTTTGGTAACAAAACAATATACGGAGCATACACTCATAAAATTTGATATAAAATAACTATAAAAAGTAGACCGACCAACTTTGATGGTTCAAAATTGACCAACTATCTCCATAAAGAAACTTTTAACGGTTTTGTCTAGTTGAGATCGAAACTTAGTCTATTCACAACGAAAAAATCTACGAAGCGTATACTAGTAAATTTGGACATATGGTAACAATAAAAAGTACACACCTACCAACTTTGATGTTTTGAAATTGCTCAACTCTCTCCATAGAGAATTTTTCATGGTTTTGTCCAATTGAGAACGAAAGCTGGTCTTTTGGCAATGAAACAATCTACAAGGCCTATACTCGTAAAATTTGACATAAAATAACATGAAAAGTGTACACCGACGAACTTTGATGTTTAGAAATTGCCTAAATCTCTCCATAGAGGAGCTTTTAATGGTTTTGTCCATTTTGGAACGAAAGTTGGTCTTTTGGCAACGAAACAATCATCGACCAACCTTGATGGTTTAGAATTGGGCAACTCTCTCCATAGTGAAGCTTTTAACGCTTTTGTCCAATAAAGAATGAAAGTTCGTCATTTGGAAACTAAACATTCTAAGAAGAACATATTGGTAAAATTTGGACATAAAACAATAATAAAATAGTAGCCAATCAACTTTGATGGTTCGAAATTGCTCAACTCTCAACATGGAGGAGCTTTGAACGATTTTGCCCAATAGAGAACGAAAGTTAATCTTTTGGCAACGAAACAATCTAATGAGCCTATACTCGTAAAATTTGACATAAAATAAAAATAAAAAGTGTACACTGACCAACTTTGATGTTTTGATATTGCCCAACTCTCTCCAAAGAAGACCTTTTCACGGTTTTGTCCAATTGAGAACAAAAGCTAGTCTTTTGGCAACAAAACAATCTACGAACAATATACTCGTAAAATTTGACACAAAATAACACTGAAGAGTGCACACCGATCAGCTTTTATAGTTTGAATTTGCTCAACTCTCTCAAAAGAGGACCTTTTAACGATTTTCTCCATTTGGAAATGAAAGTTGGTCTTTTGACAATAAAACAATCTTCATAGCCTATACTCATAAAATTTGACACAAAATAACACTGAAAAGTGCAAGCCGATAAGCTTTTATAGTTCGAATTTGCTTAAGTCTTTCGAAAGAGGACCTTTTAACGATTTTCTCCATTTGGGAACGAAAGTTGGTCTTTTGGCAACAAAACAATCTACGAAGCCTATACGTGTAAATATGATATAAAATAACAGTAAAAAGTGCCACCGATCAACTTTTAAAGTTCGAAATTGCTCAACTCTCTTCATAGAGGCGGTTTTAATGGTTTTGTTCATTTGGGAATGAAAGTTGGTCTTTTGGCAACGAAACAATCTACGGAGCCTATACTCGTAAAATTTGACATAAAATAACCATAAAAAGTACACACCCATCAAATTTTATAGTTCGAAATTGCTCAACTCTTTCCAAGGAGGATCCTTTAACGGTTTTGTCCATTTCGGAATAAAAGTTGATCTTTTGGCAATGAAACACTCTATGGAGCCCATACTCTTAAAATTTGACATAAAATAACAATAAAAAGTTCACAACGATCAAATTTTATAGTTCAAAATTTCTCAACTCTCTCCGGGGAGGATCTTTTAATGGTTTTGTCGAGTTGGGATCAAAATTTGGTCTTTTGGCAACGAAACAATCTACGGAGCCTATACCAATAAATTTTGACATAAAATAACAATAACAAGTTGACACCGACGAACTTTGATGTTTCCAAATTCCCAACTCTCTCCAAAGAGGAGCTTTTAACGGTTTTGTCCATTTGAGAACGACAGTTGGTCATTTGGAAACGTAACATTGTACGAAGAGCATACTAGTAAACCTGGACATAATGAAACAATAAAAAGTGTACAACTATCAATTCTGATTGTTCAGAATTGCTAAACTCTTTTCATAGTGGTGCTTTTAAAGGTTTTGTCCATTTTGGGACGAAAGTTATTCTTTTGGTAACGAAACATTCTTTGGAGCCCATAATCGTAAAATTAGACATAAATAACCATAAAAAGTGTATATCGACCAACCTTGATGGTTTGGAATTGCCCAACTCTCTCCATAGTGGATCATTTAACGCTTTTGTCCAATAAAGAATAAAATTTGGACATTTGGAAACGAAACATTCTAGAAAGAGTCTACCAGTAATTTTGGACATAAAAAATATTAAAAATTGTACACCAATCAACTTTCATGCTTCGGATTTGGTCAACTCTCTCTATGGAGGAGCTTTTAACGGTGTTGTCCATTTGAGGTCAAAAGTTGGTCTTTTGGCAACGAAACAATCTACGGAGCCTATACTCCTAAAATTAGACATAAAATAACAATAAAAAGTGTACACCGACCAACATTGATGGTTCGGAATTGCTCAAGTCTCTCTATAGAGAAGGTTTTAACTGTTTTTCACATTTGGGAACGAAACTTAATCTTTTGGCAACGAAACAATATACGGAGCCTACCCTTGTAAAATTTTACATAAAATAACAATAAAAATAGTACACCGACACTATGACGGTTCGAAATTGCCCAACTCTCTCCATAAAGAAGCTTTTAACGGTTTTGTCCTATTGAGAACGAAACTTGGTCTTTTGGCAACGAAACAATCTACGAAATATATACTAGTAAATTTGGACATAAGGCAACAATAAAAAGTGTACACCTACAAACTCTCTCTATAGAGAAGTTTTCACGATTTTGACCAATTGAGATCGAAAGCTGGTTTTTTGGCAATGAAACAATCTACAAAGCTTATGGTCGTAAAATTTGACATAAAATAACAATAAAAAGCGTATACTGGTGAATTTGAAAATAAAGCAACAATGCTTATGGTCGTAAAATTTGACATAAAATAACAATAAAAAGCGTATACTGGTGAATTTGAAAATAAAGCAACAATAAAAAGTGTACACCTATCAACTTTGATGGTTTGGATTTGCTCAACTCTCTCCATGAAGATGAAGGAGCTTTTAACGGTTTTGCCATTTGAGAATGAAAGTTGGTATTTTGGCAACGAAACAATCTACGGAGCCTATACTCATAAAATTTGACATCAAACAACAATAAATCATGCACACCGACCAACTTTGACATTTTCAAATTGTACAACTCTCTCCATAGAAGATCTTTTCACAATTTTGTTCATTTGGGAACGAAAGCTCGTCTTCTAGCAACAAAAAAAATCTACGAAGCGTATATTTGTAAAGTTTGACATAAAATAACAATAAAAAATGTACCCCATCAAACCTTGATGGTTTGGAATTTCCCAACTCCCTCCATAAAATCACATTAAATGGTGTCAACTGACCAACTTTGATGGTTTGAAATTGCTCAACTATCTCTATGGAGGAGCTTTTAAAGGTTTTGCCCATTTGTTAAAGAAAATTGATCTTTTAGCAATGAAACAATCTACGGAGCCTATACTCATAAAATTAGACATAAAATAACGATAAATAGTGTCAACCGACCAACCTTTATTGTTTGAAATTGCTCAACTCTCTCGATAGAGGAGCTTTTAACGGTTTTGCTCATTTGGGAAAAAAAGTTGGTCTTTTGGCAACAAAACGATCTACGAAGCGTGTACTAGTAAATTTGAACATAAACCAACAATAAAAAGTGTACACCTTTCAACTTTGATGGTTTAAATTTACTCAAATTTCACCACGGAGGAGCTTTTAACGGTTTTGTCATTTGAGAACGAAAGTTGGTCTTTCGACAATGAAACAATCTACGGATCCTATACTCGTAAATTTTTTCATAAAATAAAAACAAAAAGTGCACACCGATCAAATTTGATAGTTCAAAATCGCCCAACTCTCTTGAAGGAGGATCTTTTAACCCTATAATCCAATTGAGAATAGAAGTTGGTCTTTTTTCAACAAAACAATCAACGAAACTTATACTAGTAAATTTGGACATAAAAAAAAATAAAAGTATAGACCCAAGAACTTTGATAGTTCAGATTTGCTCAACTCTCTCCATGAAGGAGCTTTTAACTGTTTTTTCCAATTGGTAACAAAAATTGGTCTTTTGGCAATGAAACAATCTATAGAGCCTATACTCGTAAAATTTGACATAAAATAAAAGTACAAAGTGCACACTGATGAAATTCGATAGTTCAAAATCGCAAAACTCTCTCCAATGTGGATCTTCAAACGATTTTATCCATTTGGAAATGAAAGTTGGTCTTTTGTCAATGACACAATCTATGAATCTTATACTCATAAAATTAGACATAAAATAAAAGTAAAAAGTGTACACCGACAAACATTGATGGTTTTGAATTGCCCAAATCTCTCCATACAGGATGTTTTAACGGTTTTGCTCATTTGGGAATGAAAGTTGGTCTTTTGGTAACGAAACAATATACTGAGTCTACACACATAAAATTTCACATAAAATAACAATAAAAATAGTACATTGACCAACTTTGATTATTTGAAATTGCCCAACTCTGTCTATAAAGAGACTTTTAACGGTTTTGTCGAGTTGAGAACGAAAGTTGGTCTTTTGAAAATGAAACAATGTATGAAGCATATACTAGTAAATTTGGACATAAAACAACAATAAAAAGTGCACACAGACCAACTTTGAAGTTTCGAAATTTCCCAACTCTTTCCATAGAGGAGCTTTTAACGGTTTTGTACATTTTGGAACGAAAGTTGGTCTTTTGGCAAAGAAACAATCTTCGGAACTTATACTCATAAAATTAGACATAAAATAACAATAAAAAGTGTTCACCGAACAACTTTCATTGTTTGAAATTTCCCAACTCTCTCCACAGTGAAGCTTTTAACCCTATAATCCAATTGAGAACGAAAGTTGGTCTATTATTCACAAAACAATATACTAAGCGTATAATAGTAAATTTGAACGTAAAGCAATAAAAAAATTATATGCCTATCAACTTCGATGGTTTGGATTTACTCAACTCTCTCCATGGAGGAGCTTTTAACGGTTTTGTCTATTTGAGAACACAAGTTGGTCTCTTGGCAATGAAACAATCTACGAAGCCTATACACGTAAAATTTGACATAAAATAACAGTAAAAAGTGCAAACCAATCAGCTTTTATAATTCAAAATTGCTCAACTCTATTAAAAGAAGATATTTTTTAACGGTTTTGTCCATTTGAGAATGAAAGCTCGTCTTTTCGCAACGAAACAATTTACAAAGCATATACTCGTAAAGTTTGGCATAAAATAACAATAAAAAGTGTACACCAACAAACCTTGATGGTTTGAAATTGCCCAACTCTTTCCATAAAGGAGCTTTTAACACTATAAACCAATTGATAACGAAAGATGGACTTTTGGCAACAACACAATCTACGAAGTGCATAATAGTAAATTTGGACATAAAGCAACAATAAAACGTGTACACCTATCAACTTTGATGATTTGGAATTGCTCAACTCTCTCTATGGAGGAGTTTTTATTGGTTTTCACCAATTGGTAACGAAAATTGGTCTTTTGGCAAAAAAACAGTGTACGGAGCCTATAATCATAAAATTTGATATAAAATAAGAAAGGTGCACACCAATCAAAATTGATAGTTTGAAATTGCCCAACTCTCTCTAAGGGGGATCTTTTAACCCTAAAATCCAATTGAGAATGAAAATTGGTCTTTCGTCATCAAAAAAATCTAAAAAGCGTATACTAGTAAATTTGGACATAAAGCAACAATAAAAGTACACACCTATAAACTTAGATAGTTTGGATTCGCTCAACTCTCACCATGAAGGAGCTTTTAACTGTTTTCCCATTTAAGAACGAAAGTTGGTCTTTTGGCAACGAAACAATCTACGGAGCCTATACTCGTACAATTTTGTATAAAATAAAAATAAAAATTGCACACTGATCAAATTTGATAGTTCAAAATCGCCTCACTCTATCCAAGGAGGACCTTTTAAACCTATAATCCAATTGAGAATACAAATTGGTCCTTCGTCAATAAAAAAAATCAACGAAGCTTATACAAGTAAATTTGGACATAAAGAAACAATAAAAGGTATAGACCTATGAACTTTGATAGTTCAGATTTTCTTAACTCTCTCTATGGAGGAGCTTTTAACTGTTTTTTACAATTGGTAACAAAAATTGGCCTTTTGGCAATGAAACAATCTATGGAGCCTATACTCGTAAAATTTGACATAAAATAAAAGTAAAAAATGCACACCGATGAAATTTGATATTTCAAAATCTCAAAACTCTCTCCAAAGAGGATCTTCAAACGATTTTATCCATTTGGAAACGAAAGTTGGTCTTTTGGGAACGAAACAATCTATGAATCCTATACTCATAAAATTAGACATAAAGTAAAAGTAAAATGTGTACAGCGACAAACATTGATGATTTGGAATTGACCAAATCTTTCCATATAGGAGGTTTTAAAGGTTTTGCCCATTTGGTAACGAAAGTTAGTCTCTTGGCAATGAAACAATATAAGAAGTCTACACTCATAAAATTTGACATAAAATAACAATAAAAATAGTACAACAACCAACTTTGATGGTTTGAAATTGAGTAACTCGGTCTATAAAGAAGCTTTTAACGGTTTTGTGAAATCCCGACCCAAAAATATTATGTTTGGTTAAATTTTAAGTAATAAGTTATTGTAAAATAGGTTCGAAGAGATAACGGACCATTGGAAGTGTATAAGATCCTAAAGGATAGTTTTTGAACTAGGTTCGGTAAATCGGTCATAACTTTTAGCACAGATGTCCGTTTGGGGTCCATAATATATCAAATTGAAGCTAAGATCGAGACGGAACTGAAAAATAAGGCCACACGTCTAGGCGGTGCGCCTAGGCATGTACAAAACCGCCCAGTGCAGTGGCAACAAAGATGGAAATGGTGCATGGGCGCCTAGGCGCACTTTCTGTGCACGCCCAGGATAGCGCCCAGAGCAGCCGCCTTGTGGAGGAATTCCTGACTTGGGTGCCTAGGCGCACTTTAGGGCGCCTAGGCGCAACCCGAGGCTTAAAGAGGGTGTTACGCGACCAGAACTTCATCTTTGTGGAAGTTCCGACTTTTAGAGAGAGAGAGAGAGAAATAGAGAGATAAAGAGTGATTCTTGAGAGATTTCAAGGATTGAAGCTTGGATTGAAGGATAGAAGAAGATTAAAGATGAGTTTGACAAAGTTGGAGGAATTTGAGGTAAGTTTCCAGTTTTCCATAAAACCTAGGGTTTTTGTAATTTCGAATGGAACTTCGAATGGGTGTTTAGAATGACTATAGAGGTTGATTTAAGTCTATATTTTTGATATATACTAGGTTGTGTGAAGATTTGGTGGATTAAAGGCTTGAAGATTTGAACTTAACATATTTGGGTTCTAGAGAGAGAAAGGTAATTTTCTCTTGAATTGTTGGTTTGATATATGTTGATTATGATTATGGGGGATTAATTTGTGGGATTGGGTGATGAATTTGCTATATGGTAGGTTTGGAAACTCAAACCCTAATATTTGGGAAAAACTTGTAGCTTGTGATAGCTTGGAATTGAGGTAGGGATTCTTACCCCATTTTCTATCGTATTGTTCTTCTCTAAAGAGCGGTTGAAATTCTTCATTGGTCTTTATTATTTGTGTTCTTGCCTAAATTGTTCCTTAGGAAGAATGAACCTTATTGTTGGTTATTGATGAATTTACATAACCTTTGAATGCTTAATCATCTATTGGGCATGATAAACCTCGTTCATGCATCATGTAGTTATGTATATCTATAGGATTGTTATATATACGAGCTTCTTTTGCATGACATTATTGGACATGAATTATAGATGCATTGGGTCTACGAGTATGGACTCGTAGTATCCTTAGGTTATACTTTTGTGATGAAGTTGGATACCGAATGGGCACATTGTTGCCGGAAATCGGGATTTCCATGGTGTAGGTGCAACTATAGTCGTTCCGGGGCAAAGTGCAAGGGTTCCGATGATTTTCTGGAATATTCGTTGCCTAGTGCCAGGTGCTGTAGGGTGTAGCCCGAGGTTATACATTGTTGTGACATTTTAGGATGTCATGTTGCTGCATTGAGCTTGTTTCAATATTCAGCCTTTACGTTCTTATGATTCATTTTTTTTCCCTACTGAGCCTCCTACTCACCCTATTACTTTTCTGTATCCTTCAGGTGAAACTGGTGCTGAGAACCAGGCTGCGGATCAGTAGGAGGCGGCGTGACATGGAAGGCCACCCTAGGAGCACTAGGATATGTATTTGGTTGTTTGAGAACCTTGGTTATGAATTAAGTACATGTAGTACTTTTATTGGTTGACTATTATGTTGCTTAAATACCTTTTCGGTATGTTTGATGGATGGTCGGGAGGTATGCCGTGTGATCGGGACTCCCGTACCTGGATATAGGACCTTGGGTCCGGATTGATAGACTTTGATAGTCTTTGATGATATTATTGATATGAATATGTTTTGCTTATTGATTGCATGTGATTAGGAGGCCTGAGGCCCTGCCTAGTGTGTGAATGTGGATAGATGGCCAGAGGCCCTGTTAGGCTGCGGAACTTCTCTGATTATTATTGATTATCTTTTCCGTGTTAAATGAGATATGACTCCAGGTTGGCACCCTCCGATATACGGGGAGGTGCTGTCGGATTTTTGTTAGAATCCGGGGTTAGGTTGGCCTGTGGTGAGGTCCTTAGTGACGGGGCACACGCCTAAAGTGGCGCTCCCGGCTCAGTGCGCGAATTCTGGGTCAGGGCGTCATAGGTTTTTTCCAGTTGAGAACGAAAGTTGGTCTTTTGGAAATAAAACAATGTACGAAGCGTATACTAGTAACTTTGGACATAAAGCAACAATAAAAGTGCACACGAAGATACTTTGATGTTTCAAAATTTCCGAACTCTTTCCATAGAGGAGCTTTTAACGGTTTTGTATATTTTGGCACGAAAGTTGGTATTTTGGCAATGAAACAATCTTCGGAGCTTATACTCATAAAATTAGAGAAAATAACAATAAAAAGTGTTCACCGACCAACTTTGATGGTTTGGAACTTCCCAACACTTTCCACAGTGAAGATTTTAACCCTATAATCCAATTGAGAACAAAAGTTGGTCTTTTATTAACAAAACAATATACTAAGCGTATACTAGTAAATTTAGACGTAAAACAATACAAAAAGTATACGCCTATCAACTTCGATGGTTTGGATTTACTCAACTCTCTTTATGGAGGAGCTTTTAACGGTTTTGCCTATTTGAGAACAAAAGTTGGTCTTTTGGCAAAGAAACAATCTACGAAGCCTATACTTGTAAAATTTGACATAAAATAACACTAAAAAGTGTAAACCAATCAGATTTTATAATTCAAAATTGCTCAACTATATTAAAAGAAGATCTTTTGACGATTTTGTCCATTTAAGAATGAAAGCTCATCTTTTCGCAACGAAACAATTTACGAAGCGTATACTCATAAAGTTTGACATAAAATAACAATAAAAGGTGTACACCAACAAACCTTGACGGTTCGAAATTGCCCAACTCTCTCCATAAAGGAGCTTTTAACACTATAAACCAATTGATAATGAAAGATGGACTTTCGGCAACAACACAATCTACGAAGCGCATAATAGTAAATTTGGACATAAAGCAACAATAAAACGCGTACACCTATCAACTTTGATAGCTTGGAATTGATCAACTTTCTCTATGGAGGAGCTTTTAAAGGTTTTGACCAATTGGTAACAAAAATTGGTCTTTTGGCAACGAAACAATCTACAGAGCCTATACTCATAAAATTTGATATAAAAGAAAAAAAGTGCACACCGATCAAAATTGATAGTTCGAAATTGCCCAACTCTCTCTAAGGAGGATCTTTTAACCCAACAATCCAATTGATAATGAAAATTGGTCTTTCGTCATCAAAAAAATCTAAAAAGCGTATACTAGTAAATTTGGACATAAAGCAACAATAAAAAGCATACACCTATGAACTTTGATAGTTCGGTTTTGCTCAACTCTATCTATGGAGGTGTTTTTAACGGTTTTGTGCAATTAGTAACAAAATTTGGTCTTTTGGCAACGAAACAATCTACGGAGCGTGTACTCAGAAAATTTGACATAAAATAAAAGTAAAAAGTGCACATCAATCAACTATGATGTTTCGAAATTGCCCAATTTTCTCCATAGAGGAGCTTTTAATGGTTTTGTAAATTTTTGAATGAATGGTGGTCTTTTGGCAACAAAACAATCTACGAAATGTATACTAGTAAATTTGGACATAAAGAAACAATTAAAATTATACACCTAGCAACTTTGTTGGTTAGGATTTGCTGAACTCTTTCCATGGAGGAGCTTTTCACGGTTTTTGACCATTTGAAAACAAAAGTTGGTCTTTTGGCAACTCAACACGCAATATTTACGAGGAAAATCCAACCAGGAAAAAACCTCGGGTGGTTGTGTCACCAACCTTTAAAGCAATCCACTATCAACAAAGGGTTAAAAGAAATCCCTAGAGCTAGGATCCACATCACCTACACTAGTTTCTTGCTTAATTCACTCAATACACCCAACCACAAGTAGATTCCTTCACACGATGCTCCAGAATTGCACTAAAGACTGCAAACTCCAAGAACACACAAGAATGCCCTCAAAGTGCAATGCAAGAATGCATGAATTTTATTCAAATAAAAACTCACTCAAAAGTTCCAATTTCAATTCAGTTTATGAGAGTAAAAGTTCTAGGGTTAATTGGTTATCAATAACTATTTATATGACATGTGAATGAACCAATAAAACTTTCGTTAATGACCTACAAGATATGCAATGGATTAACCCACAAATTTAGGAAAGAGATTGAGTCCTAATCTTGAAACAAAGGTCATCGAAAAATAAGGAAAGACTTCTTTAAATTAAGGAGATGATTATCTCTAAAATAGGAATGACATAAAACTTAATAAAGATAGATAATCATTCCTAAACCAAACATGAATTTATTATAATAAATCAATTTAACTAAATTAATTAATTAAGTAAAATCGGTTATCGTATAAAAACATATAAATCCACGATGCAAGTTAAATCGACCTGCATTTAACCTAATGTGGATCCCAGATATTCAAAATTGGAATATTACATTGTACAAGCATAGTGTCACACAATAAAACCTTACACTTTAAATGTTCATTCATGGAGAGAATTGAGCACTATTGAAATGTCAAAGTTGTTATGTTGACATTTTTCTGTCTATTTTATGTCTACATTTACAAGTATAGGCTCCGTAAATGGGTTCTTAATGAAGTGATGCCAAAGGAACATCTTTCATTCCAAATTGGACGAAACCTTTAAATGTTCCTTCATGCAGAGAGATGAACAGTTTTGAACTGTCAAAGTAGATCAATGTAAACATTTTATTATTATTTTATATTTAAATTTACTAGAATTAGCTTTGTAGATTTTTTTATAACCAAGTGCTTCTAGAGGAACATCTTTCGTTTCAAATTGGACAAAACCCTTAAAAGTCTTATATGGAGAAAGTTTAGCACTTCTGAACCATCAAAGTTTATTAGTGTACACTTTTTATTATTATTTTATGTAACTACTAGAAAACATGATTTTTATGACGGAATAATTCATCATAATTTATTGAAATTCTGTCACAAAAACCTTCATCACAAAGTTTGTGACTGTTTTTTTGTGACATTTACTCTTTGTGATGGAATTCCTAAAGATGTGTTGGTGATGAATTTAGTCTGGAGACTATTTTTGGGATGGAATATCCTTCATAAATCAATGACGGAAAGGAAATCCATCACGAATTTAGGAACAATAATTTTGTGACAGCTTGGTTTTTCATCGGTAATATGTGATCGAATTTTTGTTATTGATTAACGACGAAAAACCAAACTGTTAGTAATTCATTGTTGTCAAATAATAGGTGACGGATTTGTTTTCCGTCACCAATTTGTGACGGAATTTTTGTCACGAAGTAAATTTTTTTAAATATATATATATATATATATATATTACTTTATATATTTAGTTAATACCTGTAATATTAATGTATGATAAAAAAATTATATATAAAATAAAATATCATAATACTCATACATATAATGTGCCAAATACAAATACAAATCCATACAACATAAATCATCATCACGAGTCTCCTTATTATCCTCACTATTATCCACAGGAGGCTATATCCCCATCCTAGCAAAATACTACTGAATAATTTGTTATTGGCTTTTAATCATCTGCTTCATCACCTCCATCTTCTGATCCTGCTCTATAATACATCATTGCTGAGAATCGATAGTATCCCATAACTCAGCGTTCATTTGAGCCACACACTCTTTTATCTTTCGCTATAAGTAATACTTCTAAGAGTGCGATCTAATGTAGGATGAAGCCAATGAGGGCGAACGCAAACCACACATCTCTAAATCAAGACTGTAAACTCGACCTTTTTTGCTAATCCCTCCTATGGCCTATAGAAATATCTCATTTTTTTCAACAAGCTGTTGCTCACAATGTCACGCCTCATTTCTGGAGACGCGACTGGGTGCTCTCTTCGCACCCTTCCTAAGTCACTAGTGTGACCATCCGGGATCAACCGGAAATTCGGTGGCACCTCTCCGTATATCGGAGAGTGCCCACCTGCATCAGAAACGCAGCAACAACAACATCACACTAGCAACCTAGCAAACATAGGCCTCGGGCCTCAACCACATGCAATCCTGACCCTAGGCCTCAGGCCATCCACTACCAGCATGCACAAACTGATGGCATCACATATAAATCCATACACAGATTTTTATATCATCAAATATAACCATAAATCATCATCCACATCCACATGCAAGCACAACCGTGCCAAATGGTTATATTCTCTCAACATAGATATACTACATACACCCACATGCATAGAGTATATCTCTAGCACCCCATCCTATCCAGGGCCATCCATGTCACAACCCACTCACCGATCTGTACCACTGGTACCTGTACCAGTGTCTCCCGTGGAAGGAAAAAGTAAAGGAGTGAGCTAGAAGCTCAGTAGGGTAAGAAGTAAACATTGATAAAGGCAGAACCGAAAGAAAGTAATGCATCAATATGTACCTACCACATGAACGTATACTCAACAATTTCACATCAACATTTATCCGGACTAACCCTTTCGGAGCATAACAACCACAATACCATTGCAACTCAATGTAATATTGCACGGGAGCAAGCTCACCACAATCAACCACTCCTAGGATCATCCGGTTGCGTGAACCTATCACGCCCGCACTCCACGAGGCAAGTCACTCTTGACCCTACCCCTAGTGCGTTATCCCACCTAGGGTTCACGTGACTTGATGATAACAACCTTCACCTTGCCATCCTCCCATGTGGCTTTCAAGTAACCTAAAGGTTCCGGAGTCCATACCCGAGTCCCCCCATGCATCTCTAATGCATTATGACATGTCATGCCGAATAGATAAGTATATATGAATATCCTATATATCTTACATAACTACCATGTTGCATGAACGGAAAATCACAACGTGCCCGTAAATGACTGAACACTAAATCGGGTCATGCAACATTCAACATCAAACAATAATCCACACAAGGCTCGTTTCCCCTTAGAAGCAATTAAGGCGGAAACATAAACAACGACGACCAATGAAGAATAGAAACGCTATTTAGGCAACAATAACGAATGATAGATAGAAAGGTTGGAAATCCCTTATCTCGTTCCGAGCCAACCCACAAATTCTCAAATTTAGGGTTTTAACCCTTGGTTCTCCCAACCTATCATTCACATCAGATTGAACTCATATAATTAATCCAAAAATACCATATTATCATATCAATCACAATTTAACTAACAAAATCTTAGACACTTACTTTCTCTCTCTAGAAATTCCTCCAATCTCAACCCAAGCTCAACTCTACTCCAAATCACAAACCAATCTACATATACATCCAAAATCGACCTAGGATTAACATATCTAGACCATAGGAATCAACTCTAACCGAAACTAACAAGATCTACTCAAACCCTAGAAATGGGAAAATGAAGAAACTTACCTCCAAGGCTTGAATCCTCCTTGAATCCTTTACCAATCTCCAAAACTAAGCTCCAATCTCCAATAATCACCTCAAATGCACTTCTCTCTCTAGAATCGTCTCTCCCTCTCTCTCTAGAACTGAAAAAACCCAGGAATCTATCTAAAATGGCTCGCTAGAGCCTTTTGAAAAACGCGGGTTGTGCCTAGGCACTACTCTGGGAGCCTAGGCGCCCTGCCCTTAAACAAAATTTTAACAGGTGCTGCTCTGGGCAGCATCCTGGGCATGCATGATTTTCCACGCCCAGGCGGGGTGCGCCTACTCCGGTCCGCTCACCTACTGGACTGGGCGCAGCGCCTAGGCGCGCCCAGTCCAGTACCTCCTTTTTTTGGACCTCAACCTTGCATGCCCTTCCACTGGATTAGGCGCCAGTGGGCGCACCCTTGCACACGCCTAGGCGCACACCGCCTAGACGTGCTGCTCGGGGCGCCTAGGCGCTCCAGTTCTTCCGATCCTCATCTCTTTCCTGCCTCACTTTGGACTAGGCGCAGCGCCTAGGCGCCCCCTTGGTGCGCCTAGTCCAGTTTTTCCTCCTTGTTCAACATAAAAATTTCCAAATTCATAAAACTTTTGGGTCGGGGTTTCACACACAACCATCAATATCAAAGTTTGATGCTTGGCTAGACATCTCCTTTAACTTTTTCATAATTGAATCTTGTATTCAAATTTAAAATTAATAGCAATCTAAAATTCTACATTCTAATTATATATAATATTAACATTGAAAAAAACACTTATTACTTACATTCAAATTCGCAGATCGTTGGTCAATGAAATTGATCCTGTGTACCCTTTTCACATGGGTAAGCTTATAGATATCGTCATAAGTACGATCACGACCAAGCTTTCATCTCTATAATATAAATTAGAAAGTTCCTTTATGTACTACTAAATGATATTTAAAGAAAGAAATTATTTCACAATAAACTTTACCAGTCTCCTTTTATGTTCCGAGTGGGTGATGGAGCCACAAGTATGGAGACACCTGCCAGTCTCAGATGATCGATTTTTCTTCCCCAACTCTCATCTCTTCATGCACTTTGGTGAAGCCCAATGCTTACGAATGTTCTCCAATAGCGGTTCAGACATCCATGCACCTTTATCCTTACCACTTTTCTCTCCATCATAGTCCGTAATTGATCTCCACTCTTCTTCTTCCATATTTTTTTTATCTGAAAATCATGTATGGATCCCATTTATATTTCTTCTACAAAATTGATATCACAGAAGTTAATATTTAGATCATATACTTCTCAATTGTACTTTTTAAATAAGTTTTAGACTTACCACAAACTGCCCATAGTAGTAAGTTCTTTGCTCATAAGTAGTATTCTTCCATGTACAAGCCGGATGTTCAAATTTTGCTCTTTATAATGATGCTTATTATCCTTGCAACATAAAATGGTACGAAACTATATGTTGAAATGTTGAAAGAATAAACATTTGTGTAAGGAAAATTTTATATATGTATATGTATTTACGCCTTGTTGGAATAAGGTTATATCCACATCCACAGTTCCAATCTTACTTGAAAGGGTGCTCTCATCCCAATGTATGGCTTGTAGTGGATAAGGCAAGTTTGGTTCATCTCTAGTTACGGTATGAGGGGTAGGTGATGGAGTTAGGGTTGTTGGGTGTGTGAAAGCTGGAAGTGGTAGGTTGGTGGAAGATTGTGAGTGAGTGAGTATTGATAGAAGAGTTTGTAGCTAGGGATAAGGATCCTTTGTTAGGTGCAAAATGCACCTATATTTTATGATCTTTCAATGTTTAAATTGGTGAATTTACAAGTGTAGAGTATTGCCCATATAGATGTTTTTGTGTCGGGTATTGATGTTTGCAAAATAGCTATTATGGGAGGAATTTACGACCTTTCTGCGGCTGCGAATCTGGGCAGGAAAATGAAGTCAATTAAATTGCTTACGTGGCAAGAACGGCTAACTAGTCTAAGTGAGATCTTTTCCAGGGAGCCCAAAAAAGATATAACTTACTAAAAATAGACAGGAGGGCAGACCAGACCAGAGGAGATAGAAGAGCAAAAAGCAGAGGAGGGAGAAGAAGAAGGGCGACTAACAAGGGGATTCAGGAAGATCCAACTCTTTTCCTTCCTTCAATATGGTTTTGTATTTGGTTTTTATTCATATTTAGATATGTCTATTTGTAACTAAACTATTACTTAGCTTGGGATTGGATGAGTTCTTTTGCTTAAAGTTTTGCTGCAAGATTCCATGGATGATTACACTGGGTTAATTCATGAATCTCTGAATTTATTGTTTAAATCTTATTAATGTGAACGTTTGATCAGTTTCACGTTATATAGGAATCGTTAGTTAGGCATAATCGGCTGACCATTACCCAGTGCTTAACAAGTACCAAAACTCTGCATTAAATCCAGATTTGAGGTTTGTGAACACAATTAATTGGGTAATACACCATTGCTTAAGATTGTGTGTTTGTCAACTTTCTCATTTGTATGTTTATCTTAGGAAATTCTTAGGGTACACTAACCAAGATTCCTTTGATAAGAAACGATTTTGGGCTGGACCAAAGCCAAGATCATTGCTTAGGAAAGTTAGAATTAGGAGAGCCGGACCAAGGTCTCTTGATTGACAACATTAATCCTTTAAATTGTGTGGTTGCATGATGGAATTGTGTTACTAGGTGGTAGTAGAAGAACAAATCTAGCCTAAGTTGAGCTCATAATTACTAACACACATAAGTTAAGTTCACTCAAGTTTGTCATTGATAATCTAAATTTTCTCCAATTTAATTTATTTAGTGTTATTTAGCTTGTTTGGTAATTGAAACGGTCCCTGAGGATACGATCCCATTCATCATTATATTGTCCTATGACACGTATACTTGTGGATTGGGTAAGACCCGTCTTTATTTCATATTGCAAGTTTACTTGAGATATTTCATATCGACTAAGTTTTTGGCGCCGTTGCCGGGGATTGTTTAGTCCATTACCGGTCAAGCGTGTAGTAATTATTTTAGTTTATTTGAGTGTTGATGTGTTAAGTGTGTTACAACCTTACTTGGTAATTTCTATTTTTGCAGATACTCTCTTTTGTTCCTTTACAGTGCATGTTCCATACACGTTCTCAAGACAAGAAGCTAGAAGAACTTGATCTTGAAATTGAGAGAACAATCCGAGCACTTAGAAGGAAGAAAATGGCTGAGAATAATCAAGTTTTTGGTGTAGGTGATGCGGGTGATGAAAGGGTGCCCATGATGAATCGATACATTCCACGCAATATTGCCCAACCATCTTGCATTGCATACCAACCGAATCGAGCAGCCACATTCAGCTTAGTACCTCAGTTGCTGAATTCGGTACCTCACTATGAAGGACGATTTAATGAGGATCCTCACCAACATTTGAAAGATTTTACGGATCTTTTTCGGACACAAAACATGACTGGGATAACAGCTGATAATCTGAAGCTTATGTTGTTCCCATTTAAACTGAGAGGAGGAGCCAAGATGTGGTATAATACTATTGAGGCAGGGTCCATTGCTACATGGGAACAAATGGCTACAAAATTCTTGCGAGAATTTTTTCTGGCTCATAGGACTAAGTAACTAGTTAGGGAGATCCAAAATTTCCAGCAAAAGGATGGTGATCTATTTTATGAAGCTTGGAAAGATTTTAAGGTTCGCCTAGCTCACTACCCAACTAACAACCTGCACAAAGATGACATTGTTTTGCACTTCTATGAAGGCTTGAATGAGGTCAATAGGATGAAGGTTGATTCTTCTGGTCATCTTCCTTTCTTGCACTCACTGGACTAGGCGCCCTGAGGTGCGCCTAGTCCAGTTCCTCCCCTTTGTCTAAAACTCAAAAATTTCCAAAAATTTTGGGTCGGGGTTTCACAATTTTCCCTTGCCATTTATTGATCAGATGTTGGAACGACTAGCTGGGCACAGTCATTAATGCTTCTTGGATGGGTACAGTGGTTACAATTAGATTGCTATTGCACCATAGGACCAGGCAAAGACAACATTTACATGCCCCTACGTCACATTCGCTTAGCGTATGATGCCTTTTGGGCTTTGTAATGCTCTAGCCACATTTCAGCGCTGCATGCTGATTATCTTTTTCGACATGGTGGAGCAATTTATTGAAGTTTTTATGGATGACTTCAGTTTATTTGGGTCTAATTTTGATGAATGTCTGGATCACTTACGACTGGTTTTGGAACGATGTGAGGAAACCAACCTTGTTTTGAATTGGGAAAAATGTCATTTTATGGTAAATGAAGGTATTGTATTGGGTCATCTCATCTCGAGCAGAGGCATTGAAGTTGATAAGGCCAAGATTGAGATTATTTCCAAATTGCCGAGTCCAATAATTGTCAAGGGAGTGCGCAGTTTTCTTGGGCATGTGGGGTTTTATCGGCGATTCATTAAAGATTTTTCAAAGATTTCAAAGCCATTGTGTGCTTTATTGATGAAAGAGGCTAAGTTTGTGTGGACTGGGGAGTGTCAGGTAGCTTTTGACTGAAAATTTCCTTTTGAGTTGATGTGCGATGCAAGTGATTATTGGGGGCTGTTTTGGGCCAACAAAAAAACAAGATACCTTATGCTATTTATTATGCATCCCGCACTTTAAATGATACTTAGCTGAATTATTCTACGACAAAGAAGGAGTTGTTGGCTGTCATATTTGCTCTTGAGAAATTCAGATCTTATTTGGTTGGATCTCGAGTAATTGTATACACTGATCACGCAGCATTACGATATTTGATAACAAAGAAGGATGCCAAATCCCAGACTCATTCATTGGGTGCTTCTTTTGCAAGAGTTTGATTTAGAAATCAAGGACAAAAAGGAAGTGGATAATGTAGTGGTTGATCATTTATCTAGGTTGACATATGAAAGTGAACATGATGAGCTACCTTTGAGTGAATCTTTCCCTAATGAACAACTCCTTGTTGTTACTGAAATTCCTTGGTATGTCGACATAGTAAATTATCTTGTGACTAAATCATTTCCATCTGATCTTTCTTAACAGGAAATGAAGCGGATCATATCAAGAGCTAGGGATTATATCTGGGATGACCCTTATTTGTTTAAGATTTGCCCAGACCAAATTATTCGTAAGTGTGTTCCTAGATCTGAGCAGCTGGACATCATAAAGCATTGTCATTCCTATGCTTGTGGCGGACACCTTGGACCCAAGAAAACAACACTTAAGGTATTCCACTCCGGTTTTTATTGGCCCTCAATTTTTAAAGATGTTTTGCTCTTTTGTAGGAGTTGTGATCGGTGCCAAAGGACTGGAAATATATCAGCTCGTGACCAAATGCCGTTAACAAATTTCAGTTTTTGCAGGACAATATATTTGCCCGTTTTGGAACCCCCAGAGCCATTATCAATGATGGAGGTAGGCATTTCAACAACTACCCTTTTGCTACTTTGATGAAGAAGTATGGGATCACCCATCGAGTTGGTACTCCTTACCATCCGTAGACTAGTGGGCAGGTAGAAGTGAGCAATTGCGAGATCAAAGCTATTTTGGAGAAGATAGTGAATCCTAACTACAAGGACTGGTCCTTTTGTCTTAACGATGCACTGTGGGCCTACCGAACCGCTTTCAAAACACCCATTGGGATGTCTCCTTTCAGACTGGTGTATGGGAAGCAATGTCATTTACCCGTCGAGTTGGAGCACCGAGCATACTGGGCTATCAAGAAATTTAACTTCGACCTGAAAGAAGCTGGCAACTGTCGTCGTATGTAGTTGAATGAATTAGAGGAGTTACGTCATGAAGCTTATGAAAATGCAAAGTTGTACAAGGAGTGCTCAAAGATATACCATGATCGCCAACTGTTGCGGAAAGAGTTTCTTCTAGGTCAAAAAGTTCTTGTTTACAATTCACGATTGCGATTGTTTCTTGGGAAGCTGAAATCCCGTTGGCATGCTCCTTATTTGGTGACAAATGTTTATTCTCACGGTGCTCTGGAGCTTCAATGCCTTGACACCGGTCATACATTTAAAGTTAATGGGCATAGGGTGAAGTTGTATTGGGAATCTGTACCTATTACTCTTGATGAGGATCTTCGCCTTGATGCGCCTTCTGTATAGCCTTCTTCATGGCTATGTCCAGCTGAGGACGTTAAATCTAGCACAATCGGGGATGGAGCATTTTTCTTCCTGTACTTCATCAGTTAAGTCTTCTACCGAGTGTTTCTTGTCATGAATTTTGTGGTTTTGCATGCATTGCATTCCTTTCTCCATTGACGACAATGTCACTATCAGTTTGGGGGAGGGTTTATTTTTTTATTTTTTATTTTTTAAGCTTTGGCAAGCTAGTTGTTGTTTATCTTGAATGTGTAAGACTGAAATTGTAACTTGCTGTAAGGTTATTTGTGTGAAGCTTTTGCCTTTTTGTGCATGTCACTTACGCATTTGAACATTTAGTGAGCAACCTGCAGATTTGTGTGTTATAAGTCCACTAGTCTGATTACTAGAACTTGCATTATATCAGCTGAGTAATATGCCATGCTTTGTTATGCTGAGATGAAGAAGAACTGTTCTTTCTTTGATAGACCTTTCTCTGCTAAAGAAGTTTAAGTAAGTACCCCCGCTCCTACCCTTTCTATTTGTTGTGGAAAACTATGTGTTTAAGGGTGAGATTATTTAACCAACATGATGCTTGATTTTGGGGTATGGAGGTTTAAGTAGAGTGTGTGGAGTAGTAATATTCAATGGGGCTCGCCTTGTTATCAGTTCGAGTACATGGTAGGAATTTGCAGCTACAATGGGTGCAGATGTAGGCAAGTTGTGACCTTTCCGCGGCCGCATAAAGGAGGTGGTGGCCATTTCAATGTGTAGGGGGAAACGGTGCCGTAATGAACAAAAAAAAAAGTAGCTTGTGCGCGGTCGCCGATCTGGAATAGTAAGTAAACATGGGTTGTGGACCACTTAAACCCTAGCCGCCGCATAAGTCTCACCTTTCCTTTTGAGTAGTGGTTGTCTTCATCCAAATCACTAAAATTACAAGTTCAGCTACCATGGCGTCAAGAAAACCCAAGCGGAAGGAGCGAGTTTCGAAGAGGAAAACACCCATTGTTGAAGATTCAGATGCGCAGCCGCAAGAGGAAACAACTATTGAGAGTTTCATCTCGCCTAAGGCAGCTAAGGAATATGAGACACTTTGGAAAAAGAGAGGTCTACACATTGAGCGCCATGTGGTGATAAAAGATTTTGAGCAGGTGTGTTGGTATGGTATATTTGAAGAGCAGGGGTGGGTTTCAATAGGTAGTGTTTTAGGTGTTGTTAACACACAAATTGTGCACGAATTTTATGTAAACTTGATAGTAAATGATAAGTATTGTGAAGCCTATTTGAGGGGGCAGAAATTCTTTTTCAATCCTAGGCGTGTGTGTTCTGCATTTTCTCTGCCTCTCCCTGTTCGAAAACCTGAGCATAGATTTTATGAATTTGGGTCTGCTGAATCTGAGATTGTGTGGCCAGCTTGGTCGACTGTTGTAGTCAGTCTTACTGATGGAAACATGACTGATTTTGATAAGACTGTGATAGTGTATGCTGATTTGCTGCAGCCTTAGAGATTGTTAGCTCAGATAGTGACCCGAAATGTTATTCCTATCACCCATTTGTCAACTGTAAATGCCAAGACCTGTTATTTGATGTATGCTATTGCATGTCGTCTGAATTTCTGTATGGGAAGCACTATTTATGACCACATAGTTAAGGTAAAAGAAGGAAAGCTAAATGGCCAGGTGTTGCCATTTGGTTTGTTGATTACTAAGATATGTTTGGAAGAGGGAGTGTTGGCTGAAGTGGGTGATGAGATGATGAAGAAAGTAACTCCTTTGACCAAGTCTTGGTGGGATAGGAGTGAGTCCCAGCTGGTCAGGTTGCAACAAAAAGCCGTAGGGAGTTCACAGAATCAAGAAGATGAGATTGATGATAAAAGTGGAATTAGCAGGCTTGAGGCATTGGAGGAAAAATTTCTTGATTTCGGTTTTGAAATTGAGCAAATGAGAGTAGTGCAAGAGCAAATGATTGATCGTATGAAAAGAATTGAGGTAGTCCAGGAGAGAGTAGTGTCCTATTTGGTTCGGAAGTAAGCTACTTTAGAATCTGTCCAGCAAAATATTGCAGCTCATCTGCAAGCAGCTCAAGATGGTTCAGCAGGAGTGGTGTCTCCAAGAGTTTCTAGCAGGATGAGATGATTTGTTTTATGTGTGGATGTATCTTTGGGATGTAAATGGAAAGGACTAGTGGGTTTAGCATTGGTTTTGACTAGGTAGTGAAGGTTAGGAAATTAGGATTATGCTGACTGTTGGTTTTGAATCTTGTTCCTTTTTGCACATGGTGTTTCTATTCTCATGCCCTATTCCCTATTTTGTTAACCTTCTCATGAGCCATGACTGTTTATATCATTATCTGTTTCTGTGTTAAAGCCTAAATATTGTGTAGTTCTTTTGATTTATTGAGCACTGTTTGGCTAAAAGAGGCTTAATTGACATGCAAGGTTATGGTAACATGTATGGACTTATAAGAGTGTAAACATGACCCAACAAACACTTGAGTGACAAACACTTTTATGAGTGAACCCTAGTAAGGTTGTGCGGATGTGGCTTGTGCTGTGGGTATTTGTGGATTACATTCCCTTAGGCTATTTATGATTAAAGATGTTAGGATACATTCTGTTGATACTCTACTCCCAATTTTGCCAAAACTAATTTGCAATCATTATTCTACTGGATTGTCATATAATTGTCATTTTTACTTTGTTTAGCAAAACTTGCTTGAGGAAAAGCTAGAGTTAATTTTGGGGGATTTTGTTAGGTGCAAAATGCACCTATATTTTCTGATCTTTAAATGTTTAAATTGGTGAATTTGCAAGTTTAGAGTACTTCTCATATACATGTTTTTGTGTCAGGTATTGATGTTGGCAAAATAGCTATTCTGGGAGGAATTTGCGACCTTTCTGCGGCTGCGAATCTGGGCAAGAAAATGACGTCAATTAAATTGCTTACGTGGCAAGAACGGCTAACTAGTCTAAGTGAGATCTTTTCCAGAGAGCCCAAAAAAAATATAACTTACTAAAAATGGACAGGAGGGCAGACCAGACCAGAGGAGATAGAAGAGCAAAAAGCAGAGGAGGGAGAAGAAGAAGGGCGACTAACAAGGGGATTCAGGAAGATCCAACTCTTTTCCTTCCTTCAATATGGTTTTGTATTTGGTTTTTATTCATATTTAGATATGTCTATTTGTAACTAATTACATAGCTTGGGATTGGATGAGTTATTTTGCTTAAAGCTTTGTTGCAAGATTCCATGGATGATTACACTAGGTTAATTCATGAATCTCTGAATTTATTGTTTAAATCTTATTAATGTGAATTTTTGATCAGCTTCATGTTATATAGGAATCGTTAGTTAGGCATAATCGCCTAACCATTACCCGGTGCTTAACAAGTAACAAAACTCTGCATTAAATCCAGATTTGAGGTTTGTGAACACAATTAATTGGGTAATACACCATTGCTTAAGATTGTGTGTTTGTCAACTTTCTCGTTCGTATGTTTATCTTAGGAAATTCTTAAGGTACACTTAACAAGATTCCTTTGATAAGAAACAATTTTGGACTGGACAAAAGCCAAGATCATTGCTTAGGAAAGTTAGAATTAGGAGAGCCGGACCAAGGTCTCTTGATTGACAACATTAATCCTTTAAATTGTGTGACTACGTGGTAGTAGAAGAACGAATCTATCATAAGTTAAGCTCATATTTATTAACACACATAAGTTAAGTTCACTCAAGTTTGTCATTGATAATCTGAATTTTCTCCACTTTAATTTATTTAGTGTTATTTAGCTTGTTTGGTAATTGAAACGGTCCCTGAGGACACGATCCCATTCATCATTATATTGTCCTACGATACATATACTTGCGGATTGGGTAAGACCCGTCTTTATTTCATAATGCAAGTTTACTTGCGATATTTCATATCGACCATCCTTCATCAAGGCCCGAATCAACTAAATTCTAGACGTCACTGCCAAGTTATCGAATGGCTAGAGTTTTGCGACGATCGCCTCCACGAATATCACGTCCGCTAGACATAATATAGACCCTAAAATCCAACTAAAGTTGCAACACAATACATGAGTGCAGCCTTAAAATTCTAAAAATGTCCACTGATCATAAACTTCAAAACTAAACAAGTACTATAACTACAAGGATCAATAATTCAACCAAATGCACAACAGGAGTCATCAAATGGTGGAAAACAATCTTTATATGCCATAGGGATCAACATTCTGTAACTAATTGCGATCAACTTCAATTCAACATCAAGCATGCTGAGATAATTTGCTACGCAAATTCAAGCAAAACAAAATAAGGATGCTCCAAGCAGTACAAAATAGAGATGCTCTAAGTAGTACGAAATGAAGTAGTACGAAATGAAGCATTACAAAATGAAGCAGTAGAAAACCATGTGTGAGAATTTTTAAGCCAAGCACAAACCAAAAATTCTAATTGCTATCTCTAGTTGTTATTGTTTTTTATTAATCTACTCAATGAATGTGATATCTTCACATTTCATTACTTGTATGTATTAGAAAATGTAATTAGATTAGGATCTCAAGTAGAAAATCTAGGAACAAAAGACACTAGTTTAAGATGGCAGGTGCTGCAATACTCAGGAATAGTACTATTATATGATCCTATTGCTTGCCAATAGGTTTCAAGTGTAAATAATAATAATTGAGTAGCCGGTAAAAAAATTTCCTTTTATTATAGTCTCATACTACCATTGATAAACACATCACAAACAAAAAAGATGACTCCACATCTCTTATGGATGACTTAATATCAATTGTCCAACTAGACAAGTCCTAAATTTATCAAGAAACCAAAATAGAATGTGATGACTTACCCCAAATATGAACTTAGGAATGATTGGGAGTTAGAAAAAAAATGCATTTTGGTATTTTAATGTGTAACAGGGGCGCCTAGTCTGAGAGAATCACGCCTAGGCAAAATTGAGGGGAAACTAGGAGGTTCGAAACTGTAGTGAGAGTATCATAGGACGCCTAGGCGCAGTGCCCAGTACAGTGGAGAAACAGAAGTGGAAGTAGGGCTGGGCGCCAAGGCATAGACTGCCTGGGCGCACTTTTTTGTGCATGCCTAGGAGGGCGCCGAAGACAGAGAGGTCCAGGAGGAACTCCATTTCAGAGTGCCTAAGCACAAATCGAGTTTTTATAATGTGTTACATGAGCCAGAACGGGTATTTTCTTGGATGTTCCAATTCTAGAGAGAGAGAGAGACAAACTTAGAGAGAGAAAAGTTTCTATCAAAAATTTGGACTAATTCTTTTGTATTCATGATCATTGGAGTGGAACGTCGAAGATTCAAGCTTGATTTGGAAGTTTGGTTAAGTTTTTCTAGCTTGGCAAATTCTGGGGTTTTTGTAGATCTTGTTAAATTCTTCTAGAGTTTCGTCCTATAACTTAGATATGTTGATTTAGACTTGATTATGAATGCATATATACATTTTTTTTGTGATTTTGGAGTAAAGCTTTGGTTGGGCTAAGATTCAAGTCTTAAAAAAGGATTTCTATAGAGAAAAGGTGAGTAATTCAAAATTCTTGATTAAAATCATGTTGCTATGAATGGTTGATTATATATTGATGAGTGAAAGGGTTCGATTTTGACATAGGGATAGGTTTGGAAAATCAAAACCCTAGAATCGAATTCCATTGATTTTGGTGAATTGCTCCAAACGAGGTAGGGGATTTCTTGAGCATTCTTATTTCAATATCCTTCGCTCATTCATCTTTATATTTGTGTTCTTGCCTTATTGTGCCTAACGAAGAATGAACCTAGGGTTTTTCGATATTAATCTCTAACTGTAGATTGCATTGGCGATTTACATGTTCGATCATCTATTGAGTATGCTTTAAATCTTTTCATGCATCATTGGTAATTGTATATATATAGAATGATATATATATATGCGCATTAGGCATGACATGAGCATGATCGCATTAAAGCTTGCATGGGATTCTCGAGTATGGACTTCGGATACCATAGGTTACTTGGAAGTCACATGGGAGGATGATTGCATGTCATGACATGGGCACGAGTCATATGAATCCATGTGAGGCAACACACTAAAGGTGTGGGTGTGACGGGGATCATATAACTAGTAAACCCTTCGTGCGTACGGTATGAATGATGATTGCGCTCTCATTCATTGATGGCTGGAAACCATGGTATGCATTTGAGGTTTGGTCAATCTATAGTTGAAGACCAGTGGATTGATGAATGTGTTTGGCGTCAAAGGGAATACCTGGATTATATGTTGTGAAATATGACACGTGCATGATAGATACAATATTGTTGCACTATCCTTCTTTGGCATCTACTTTATTGTTGATTTTACTCTTTTACCCCTACCGAGCTTCTAGCTCACTCCTTTACTTTTTTCCCCCTTCAGGTGAGCCTAGTATGAGTGCCGATGATGCGGGTCAATAGAGACGGTGGTGTGGCATGTATGATACTTGGAGAGACGGGGTTAGGTTTAGATTGGTAGATCTAAACTACTTTCTATGCACGCTTATTTAATTTGATATTCATATGTCATGTAGACTGTATGACACTGTTTGGTGTGGATTATGGACGGTTAGAAAGAAATCCTTGAAATTAGATCTTTTGAATCGTGGTTGGACATTGTGTTTTAATTTTCATGACGTATGAATTTATTTTGATGTTTCGTTTATGAAAATAGTTTGTGCATGCTGCTAGATGGCCTGAGGCCCTGCTAGGATGTGTTTTCATGTTGAAAGAGACCGGAAGCCCTGCTAGGTGTGATGTGATTAGATGTCATGATGCGTTTATTTTCATACAGGCATTCCCCCATTTATGGGGAGATGCTGCAGGATTTTTAATTGAGGGGTCTGACCTAGTTGAGAAATCTAGGGTTGGAATCTTGGATATTAATCACAATGACAACCTAGGAATGTTTGGTAAGCACCATGTGATGTTTCTAAAAACGGGGCATCACAATTTGGTATCGGAGCGAGGTTTGATTAAAGATTTGTCTATGGGTCCGGGATGTTAATGGGGTGTGTTAGTTAGTCTCTAAGCCATGCCATGAGCTCTACTTATCCGGCATGTTTTCCTTTTCCTTTTAAATCCCCGATTGAGCTTTTGGTTGATAGTATTATATGTTTTTCATACAAATGAATACTCATAGGACAACTAGGTCCACGCCTACCGATGATACTCCTAGGGCAGGGGTGAGCGTGTTATCACCCGGAGAGGCCGGGGTAGTGGACGTAGTGTGGATGCGATGTGTACTCCTAGGCATGTATCAAGTACTCAGGAATTTGTGCCGGAGGGAACTACAGAGAGAACCCCAAAGGTCCTAACGGGACAGGTAGAGGGGATCGTGGGAGTGACGGTGACTCCCGAAACCACAGCCGTAGTACCACATATGACTTTACAGGAGCTAACGGGAATTGTGATGAACCTAGTAAAGGTGGTTCAGTCATAGGTGGTTAGAGCTCTAGATGTTCGTACAGAGAAACTGATACCTACACCTCCTGCTATATTAGGGCCAGGTGCTGAGGTGGAGGCATGTCAGAGGCCAAGTAGGGGTGTCTTTGAGGTTGATTAGTTGAGGAGGACTACTCCTCCCATGTTCTCCAAAGATAGAAAGGGGATGGAATCTGGGGAATGGTTGAAGCAAATGTGTGTCAGACTTGATACATTAGAGATACCAGACGGCAGGAGGGTGAGGCTAGTATACTTTTACCTTAGTGGGACGACACATGAGTGGTGGAGTGCATTGGAGGAGAGGAAAAATGATATCTCGTGGTCGTCATTTGAAGACTTGTTCATGCAGAAGTTTGTTCTTAGGCCTTTTTAGACAGAAAGGGCCAAGAAATTTTTAGAGCTGATACAGACACGGGAGATGACGGTGGTGTAGTACACCAAACAGTTTGATATGTTGTATCGGTTTGGGAAGCAATTCGCTCCAATCTGTGAGAGTAAAGCCATGAGATATCGTTGTCGATAACTTCCAAGCCTTGGTAGGATGGTATTGGCTACTAGGGTGAAGAAGTATGCTGAGACAGTGGAGATGGAGCTAGAGTACAAACAAAGTGAGTGTGAAGAAGTTTAGAGGAGTTTACTAGCTTCCGGGGGTAACAGTGGTGGTGGAGGAAGTGGTAACAAAAGGCGAAGGACCGACTCCTACCAGGAGAAAGAAGATTACTGTAAAAGTTCAAAGACACGCTGGGGCAAGGTGACTTGCTACAAGTGTGAAAAAGAGGGGCACAAGTAGAATCAGTGTTGATCTACTGGGATCAAGTGCTTTGGGTGTGGAAAGATTGGCCACAGGAAGAGTGAGTGCATACAAAGTAGTAGGGGAGCACAGCAGTCTCAAGAACCAGGGTTACCGCTCTAGCTCTCCCATTTACTGTTCCATCATGGGGAAGGGGGCGTGGTGTCTCTAGGCACTAGCAAACTCCACAACCACAGGGAGCTATTACTTTGACGAGGATGTTTGCTATGGGACACCAAGAGGCACCAAAGCATTCGAACTTCATTGGAGGTACTTTTCTAGTTTTGAATTGTTTGGCAAGAGTGTTGTTTGATTTAGGGGCAACCGCATCATTCATCACTAGTACTTTTGTACGATCATTTGGGTTAGAAATTTTGACAATACGATGCATGTCTACGATGACTTCATCGATGGGGTACTTTACTCCGTTGGAGGGCATAGCTTTTTTTGTTGTGAGTGTTGATTTGGGGAAGTGGTCTTAAAGGCTGACTTTTATGTGATGGACTTCAAGGAGTTCGATGTGATCCTTGGAGTTGAATGGTTGACAAAGTATCATGGGTTATTATATTTTTGGGAGAGGAAGATCACACTTAGAAAACCTGAAGGAGGGGTGATACAGTTGAAGGGATCAAAATTCATTCCTTGTCGACATTTCTCGAAAATTTGTTCATACCAAGATTGTGTGATGGCGAGTTTGGTTACTTTGGCACCTAGGGTGATTTCACTACGCCTATTCAGGTAGTGGAAGAGTTTATGGATGTATTTTTGGAGGAGTTACCGGGATTAACTCCAAAGAGGGAAATCGACTTTGCAATTGAGTTGCATCCGAACGTAAAGTCGATTTTGATTCCTCTGTATTGGATGGCTCCAGCAGAGTTGAAAGAGTTGATGCCGCAGCTAGAGGAGTTGCAAGATTTGGGATTCATAAGGCCGTGTGTCCCGGTGGGGAGCACCGATGTTATTTGTGAAGAAGAAAGATGGGTTGTTACGGATGTGTATCGACTATCGACAGTTGAGTAAGGTTACAGTGAAGAACAAGTATTCTTTGCCAAGAATTAACGATTTGTTTGACCAATTGAGAGGTGCGAGACATTTCTCAAAGATTGATTTGAGATCAGGGTATCATCAGTTGAGAATAAAGAATGAGGATATTCAGAAGACAGCGTTCAGGACTCGTAACAGGCATTATGAGCTCTTGGTAATGCCGTTTGGGTTAACCAATGCCCCAGCAGTGTTCATGGATTTGATGCAACAGGTCTTTACACTATTTCTGGATACGTTTGTGCTAGTGTTTATTGATGACATCCTGATTTATTCCAAGATGGAGGAGGAGCATGAGGAACACTTGAGGGTGGTTCTGCAGACGCTAAGGGAGAATCAGTTGTATGCCAAATTGAGCAACTGTGAATTTTGGGCTACGGAAGTAAAATTTCTAGGACATGTGATTACTCAAGAAGACATTGCGGTTGATTACTCCAAGGTTGAATCGATTCTGAATTAGGTAAGACCGAAGAATGTGACTGAGATACGAAGTTTTCTAGTGTTAGCAGGCTACTATAGAAGGTTCATTCTAGTCTTTTCGAGAGTGGGTGCACCTATGACACAGTTAACCAAGAAGGGTACATCGTTTGTGTGGATAGACGAGTGTGAGATGACACTCAAGGAGTTGAAGAAGAGGTTGACAACGCCTCTAGTATTAATAGTGTCAGAGAGAGATGCAGGCTACCAGGTGTACTGTGATGCATCTGGAGTGGGATTGAGATGTGTGTTGATGCAGTGTGGGAAAGTTGAAGAGTACGACTCTAGATTGCTGAAGACACATGAGAATAATTATCCAGTTCATGATCTGGAACTTGTAGCTGTTGTATTTGCTGTGAATCAATGGATATATTATCTATACGGGGAACTGTTTGAAGTATTTTCATACTATAAGAGCCTCAAGTATCTATTCACCCAAAAGGAGCCGTACTTGCAACAAAAGCGGTAGATGGAGTACTTGGAGGACTTTGACTTCAATTTGCAATACCATTCTGGTAAAGAAAATGTGGTGGCGGATACGTTGACTCCGAAGCATGGGTTGGCTAGTTTGTGCTTACATGAATGAGGGATTGTTGAGACAATCCCCCAGTTTGTTTTGGATTTGAAGAATGAAGGAGAAAAAGTATTCTTGAGTAGCATGACCTTAAGATCCTATATGGTTCAGAAGGTCATGGATGCTCAGAATGGTGATCCGACATTTGACATAATTGATAAGAGTTCCAGATGGAATTGCGGAGGGGATGGAGGAGTGAGATATGTTGGAAGATTGGTATTCCTCAATGACGTAGAGTTACAATAAGAGACTTGAAAGAGGCACACCATTCGTGGTTTGCCATGCATCTGGGGGGTACAAAAATGTACCAATACTTGAAATGAAGTTTTTGGTCGAAAGGTATGGCTTGTCGACAAGTGAAGGGGGAACACCAAAAGCTGGCAGGGTTGCTTCAACTACTACCGGTAGCACAATAGAAGTGGGTGAGGATCACTATGTATTTTGTGACGGAACTATCGATGACTTAGAAAAGATTCGACACGGTGTGGGTGATTGTGGACCGATTGACTAAGTCGGCACATTTCCTACCAATGAACAAGACAGATTCATTGGAATACATGAGAGAGATTGTTAAATTTTATGGAGTTCCATTATCTATTGTGTCAGACCAGGATCCACGGTTTACTAGTAGATTCTGGAGCAGTTTGCAAGAGGCTTTGTGTCACGCCCCGTTTCCGGAGACGCAACTGGGTGCTCTCTCTGCACCCATCCTAAGTCACTAGTGTGAACATCCGGGATCAACCGGAAATCCTGCGGCACCTCCCCGTATATCAGAGAGCGCCCACCTACATCAGAAACGCAACAACAACAACATCACACTAGCAACCTAGCAAACATAGGCCTCGGGCCTCAACCACATGCAATCCTGACCCTAGGCCTCAGGCCATCCACTACCAGCATGCACAAACTGATGGCATAACATATAAATCAACACACAGATTTATAAAACATCAAATATAACCATAAATCAACATCTACATCCACATACAAGCACCACCGTGCCAAATGGTTATATTCTCTCAACATAGATATACTACGTACACCCACATGCATAGAGTATATCTCTAGCACCCTATTCTATCCAAGGCCATCCATGACACGACCTGCTCACCGATCCGCAGCACCAGTACCTGTACCAGTGTCTCCTGTGAAAGGAAGAAAGTAAAGGAGTGAGCTAGAAGCTCAGTAGGGTATGAAGTAAACATCAATATAGGTAGAACCAAAAGGAAGCAATGCATCAATATGTAACTACCACATGAACGTATACTCAACAAATTCACATCAACATTTACCCGGACAACCCTTTCGGAGCATAACAACCACAATATCATTGCAACTCAATGAAATATTGCACGGGAGCAAGCTCACCACAACCAACCACTCCTAAGATCATCCGGTTGCGTGAACCTATCACGCCCGCACCCCACAAGGCAAGTCACTCTTGACCTTACCCCTAGTGCGTTACCCTACTTGGAGTTCACATGACTCAGTGATAACTCTCATCACCTCGTCATCCCTCCAAGTAGCTTTCAAGAAACCTAAGGAGCCCCGAGTCCATACCCGGTCCCCCATGCAACTCTAATGCATTATGTCATGACATGTTGAATAGATATATATATATGAACAACCTAAATATATATATATACATAACTACCATGATGCATGAATGGAAATCACATCGTGTCCATAGGAGATGGAGCACACACACTCGGGTCATGCAACATCAAGAATCAACAAGAATCGCAATTAGGGTTCGTTTCCTCTTAGGAGTAATTAAGGCGGAAACACAAATGGGACGACCAATGAGGAATCGAAAAGCTCTTTACATATCGAAAACGAAAGATAGAAAGTATGGTTGGAAATCCCCTACCTCGTGTCGAGTAAATTACCACAATTTCCCAAATTTCGTTCCTAGGGTTCCGGTTTGCCCAAACCTACAATGTGGCATAACCGAACCCTCACAAGCATCAATAAACAACCAACAACTCATATAAACATCAATTATATCCATAATTTCGAAATTACTCACCTTCTCTCTCTAGAAATTTCTCCAAAATCCTCCAAACTCAACCCAAGCTCAATTCTACTCCAAATCACAAACCAATCTACATAAACATCCAAAATCAACCTATAAACAATATATCTAAAGCATAGCACTCAACTCTTCAAGAATCTAGCAAATCTAGAAAAACCTAGAATTTACAAAAACTATGAAAAACTTACCAAATCACTTGAATCAACCTTGAATCTTCCTTACTTAGCTTCAAGGATCATCAATCCACAATCTCCAAGTCAATCTCTTGCCAAAATCTCCTTCTCTCTCTTCTTCTCTCTCACCTTCTCTCTCTAGCCGGGCTCTCAAGCTTGGAAATGCCTAGAAATGCCTAAAACTAAGCTTAAAAACTGATTTCCCGATAACCGTCCGGACGCCTCAAGTGACCGTCCGGACGCTTGCCTTTTCCTCCACTCTCTCCCCACTTCGTAGGCTTAACCGTCCGGAAGCCTCGTTAAGGTGTCCGGATGGTCTACTGTTCACAGCACCAAAACTTCCTCTAAAAATTTCTCTGCCTCAGTTCCTGCACAAACCGTCCGGACGGCTGTTTTGGGTGTCCGGACGGTCTTTGTTTTTCAGAAACCCAGTTTTCTTAAATTTTATTTTCCGGCTCGGTTCAAGCTTCGATTTGATATATTACGGGCCCGAAACGGACATGTATACTAAAAGTTATGCCCCATTTACCGAACCAAGCTTAAAAACTATTTTTCCGTGATTCCGTGCTTCTCGGATCATCCGTTTTACATGTCTCCAAAATCTCCAAAATCTCAAATGGCCCCACAAACCTCGTTGCCAACTTCCCATGCTTGCTATATCTCTGAATTCCCCGTCTCGGACTAACCTTCAAGAAAACCTTATCGCCTACAACGAACTCCTAAGGTCTCCTCCTCCGGTCAGCATAAGACTTTTGTCGGCTCTGTGCTGTGATCAACCGCTTTCGTATTTCATCAACTCTCTCTCGTGCTTCTTTGACCATCTCCGGTCCTGACACAACTTTCTCACCAACCTCTGCCCAACACAAAGGCGACCTACAAGGCCTCCCGTAGAGCGCCTCATAAGGTGCCATTCCGATACTACTTTGGAAAGAGTTGTTATACACAAACTCCGCCAAATGTAAGTACCGATCCCAACTTCCTCCAAAATCAACTACACATGCCCGTAGCATGTCCTCCAAAATCTGTATGGTTCTCTCACTCTGCCCATCACTCTGAGGATGATAAGCTGTAGAGAAATCTAACTTCGTTCCCAATGCCTCTTGTAAACTACTCCAGAATCTACCTGTGAACCGCGGGTCTCGGTCCGACACAATAGATAATGGAATTCCATGAAGTCTCACAATCTCCTTGACATACATCGTACTCAAGCTCTCCAACGAATCCGTCTTGTTCATGGGTAAGAAGTGTGCAGACTTGGTCAATCTGTCCACTATCACCCAAACCGTGCCATGCCGTCTCTGAGTCATTGGCAACGCCGTCACAAAGTCCATCGTGATCTTCTCCCACTTCCATTGTGCTACCGGTAAGGGTTACAACAATCCAGCTGGTCTCTGATATTTTTCCTTCACTTGTTGACAAGTAAGACACTTCGTCACAAATCTAGCAACATCGGCTTTCATGCCCTTCCACCAGAAACTCTGCCTCAAATCTCTATACATCTTCGTACCCCCTGGATGCATGGCAAACCAAGAATGATGTGCTTCCTTTAGAATCTCTTGTCTCAACTCATCATCTTCGGGAACTACTAACCTTCCCGCATATCGTACTCCACCATCATTCCCTCGAACCCATCCAAGATTCTCATCAATTACATCAAATGTATGATCCCCATTCTGTGCATCTATAACCTTCTGAACCATCATAGGTCTCGAAGTTATAGAACACAAATAGGTCTTTTCCTCTTGACTCCTCAACTCCAATCCAAACTCATTGATTGTCTCCACAATTTCCCACTCATGCATGAATAAGATAGCAACCTTCTGCTTCCTACTCAATGCATCCGCAACCACATTCGCTTTACCAGGATGGTATTGCAAATTAAAATCAAAATCCTCCAAGTACTCCATCCACCGCCTTTGCCGTAAGTTCAACTCTTTTTGGGTGAATAGGTACTTGAGGCTTTTGTGATCCGAGAACACCTCAAACATCTCTCCGTAGAGATAATACCTCCACTGCTTAAGAGCAAATACCACTGCCGCCAACTTCAGATCATGCACTGGATAATTCCTCTCATGTGTCTTCAGCAACCTCGAACCATACTCTATCACTCGGCCCTGCTGCATCAACACACAACCCAACCCGACTCCAGATGCATCGCAATACACCTGATAGCCAACATTCCTCTCCGAAACTACTAACACTGGAGGTGTTGTCAACCTCTTCTTCAACTCTTCAAATGCGGCCTCACATTCGTCTGTCCACACAAACGGTGTACCCTTCTTCGTGAGCTGCGTCATCGGCGAAGCAACTCTTGAGAAGTCCTCGATAAACCTCCGGTAGTAACCTGCCAATCCTAGGAAACTCCGGATCTCAGTCACATTCTTCGGTCTCTCCCAATTCAAAACCGACTCAACTTTGGAGTAGTCAACCGCTATGCCTTCTTGAGTGATCACATGGCCTAGGAACTTTACTTCCGTGGCCCAAAATTCACACTTACTCAATTTAGCATACAGTTGATTCTCCCTCAATGTTTGTAACACTACTCTCAAGTGTTCCTCATGCTCTTCCTCCGTAGGAGAATAAATCAATATATCATCAATAAACACCACTACAAACTTGTCCAAAAACGGTCGAAGAACCCTTTGCATTAGGTCCATGAATACCGTCGGGGCATTTGTCAACCCAAACGGCATCACAAGGAACTCATAATGCCCATAACGAGTTCTAAACGCTGTTTTCTGGATATCCTCATCTTTAATCCTCAACTGATGATAACCCGACCTCAAGTCAATCTTAGAGAAATGCCTAGCACCTCTCAATTGGTCAAACAAATCATTGATCCTAGGCAACGGATACTTATTCCTCACTGTAACCTTATTCAACTGCCTATAATCAATACACATCCTCAAACTTCCGTCTTTCTTCTTGACAAAAAACACCGGTGCTCCCCACGGGGACACACTGGGTCTAATGAACCCCAAGTCTAACAATTCCTCTAATTGAGAACTCAACTCCTTCAACTCTGCTAAAGCCATCCGATACGGCGAAATCGAAATCGGCTTGACATTCGGATGCAACTCAATAGCAAAGTCAATCTCCCTCTTCGGAGGTAATCCCGGCAACTCTTCCGAAAATACATCCGTAAACTCCTCCACTATCAATATTGGTGTAGCTACATCACCCTTAGGCGCCGAAGTCACTAAACTCGCAACTTTACAATCTTGGTACGAAGGATTATCCATGAAATGTGGGCATGGAATCTCCTTCGATCCCCTCAACTGAATTTCTTCTCCCTCGGGTACTCTAAGAGTAATCTTCCTCTCCCAGAAGTCAAGCAACCCTTGGTACTTCGTCAACCAATCAACTCCAAGAATCACATCAAAGTCTTTGAAATCTAACACATATAGATCGGCTTGTAGAGATATTTCTCCAAACCGACACTCACATTCGAACACTACCCCCTCCAACGTGGTAAAGTGTCCAAGTCAACTCATTCCGTCTCTGACCCATGGACATCCACCATTCATAGGCCACTACACTCAAATAATAGAACACAAACTTCACCCGTCGCTCATCAGGTATCTCTAACGTGTCTATCCTTATGCTCAACTGATTGAACCACTCCTCCGCCCCAACACCCGTTCCATCTCTAGAAAAGGGTGGAGGAGAAGTCCTCCTCAGTTGATCTACCTCATACAATCCTCTTCCAGCTCTCGGTACCATAGCCACCTCAATAGTAGCCTCGGTTACCACTCCCTCAATACGAGTGTCAGTTGCACCTATCGCCTGAGCCACTACTTATGCTATCGTCTATGTCTGTGTCTGCACCATACTCATCATAAAGCTAGCAAGTCCCTCCATCGTCACCGGTTGCCCCCCTGTAGTAACAGGAGCAACAAGTCCTACAGGTGGTGCCTGCTGACCCTCACTCTTAGTTGATAGTCCCTCATGAACTATCTCCTCCTCTCTCAACTCCGGATCCACATTTGGAACCGAATCCTCAGTGCTAGGTGTGCCTCTAGTAACACGTTCCACCCCATCACTACGGCCTCTACCTCGGCCCCTACCAACTCCCCGTCGGCCTCTGCCACGAGGTACCTCAGTCCCACTCTCGGACCTGGTAGTTCTACGGGTATCCATCTGCATGGCAAACAGACAATACCATTTAACGCACAACTCAACAGAGGATTTATTAGGGATAGAAAACATACCGGATCAGCAACGGTTGTGACATGGCCTGGATATACTACTCTACAACTAGGACCCAACACCCCAGATCCTATAAAGAGTCGTAAACCTCGTTCTGATACCAAATTATCACGCCCCGTTTCCGGAGACGCGACTGGGTGCTCTCTCTGCACCCATCCTAAGTCACTAGTGTGAACATCCGGGATCAACCGAAAATCCGGCGGCACCTCCCCGTATATTGGAGAGCGCCCACCTACATCAGAAACGCAGCAACACCAACATCACACTAGCAACCTAGCAAACATAGGCCTCGGGCCTCAACCACATGCAATCCTGACCCTAGGCCTCAGGCCATCCACTACCAGCATGCACAAACTGATGGCATCACATATAAATCAACACACAGATTTATAAAACATCAAATATAACCATAAATCAACATCTACATCCACATACAAGCACCACCGTGCCAAATGGTTATATTCTCTCAACATAGATATACTACGTACACCCACATGCATAAAGTATATCTCTAGCACCCTATTCTATCCAGGGCCATCCATGACACGACCTGCTCACCGATCCGCAGCACCAGTACCTGTACCAGTGTCTCCTGTGAAAGGAAGAAAGTAAAGGAGTGAGCTAGAAGCTCAGTAGGGTATGAAGTAAACATCAATATAGGTAGAACCAAAAGGAAGCAATGCATCAATATGTAACTACCACATGAACGTATACTCAACAAATTCACATCAACATTTACCCGGACAACCCTTTCGGAGCATAACAACCACAATATCATTGCAACTCAATGAAATATTGCACGGGAGCAAGCTCACCACAACCAACCATTCCTAGGATCATCCGGTTGCGTGAACCTATCACGCCCGCACCCCACAAGGCAAGTCACTCTTGACCTTACCCCTAGTGCGTTACCCTACTTGGAGTTCACATGAATCAGTGATAACTCTCATCACCTCGCCATCCCTCCAAGTAGCTTTCAAGAAACCTAAGGAGCCCCGAGTCCATACCCGGTCCCCCATGCAACTCTAATGCATTATGTCATGACATGCTGAATAGATATATATATGAAAAACCTACATATATATATACATAACTACCATGATGCATGAACGGAAATCACATCGTGTCCATAGGAGATGGAACACACACACTCGGGTCATGCAACATCAAGAATCAACAAGAATCACAATTAGGGTTCGTTTCCCCTTAGGAGCAATTAAGGCGGAAACACAAATGGGACGACCAATGAGGAATCGAAAAGCTCTTTACATATCGAAAACGAACGATAGAAAGTATGGTTGGAAATCCCCTACCTCGTGTCGAGTAAATTACCACAATTTCCCAAATTCCGTTCCTAGGGTTCCGGTTTGCCCAAACCTACAATGTGGCATAACCAAACCCTCACAAGCATAAATAAACAACCAACAACTCATATAAACATCAATTATATCCATAATTTCGAAATTACTCACCTTCTCTCTCTAGAAATTTCTCCAAAATCCTCCAAACTCAACCCAAGCTCAATTCTACTCCAAATCACAAACCAATCTACATAAACATCCAAAATCAACCTATAAACAATATATCTAAAGCATAGCACTCAACTCTTCAAGAATCTAGCAAATCTAGAAAAACCTAGAATTTACAAAAACTATGAAAAACTTACCAAATCACTTGAATCAACCTTGAATCTTCCTGACTTAGCTTCAAGGATCATCAATCCACAATCTCCAAGTCAATCTCTTGCCAAAATCTCCTTCTCTCTCTTCTTCTCTCTCACTTTCTCTCTCTAGCCGGGCACCCAAGCTTGGAAATGCCCAGAAATGCCTAAAACTAAGCTTAAAAACTGATTTTCCGATAACCGTCCAGACGCCTCAAGTGACCGTCCGGACGCTTGCCTCTTCCTCCACTCTCTGCCCACTTCGTAGGCTTAACCGTCCGGACGCCTCGTTAAGGTGTCCGGACGGTCTACTGTTCACAGCACCAAAACTTCCTCTAAAAATTTCTCTGCCTCAGTTCCTGCACAAACCGTTCGGACGGCTGTTTTGGGTGTCCGGACGGTCTCTGTTTTTCAGAAACCTAATTTTCTTAAATTTTATTTTCCGGCTCGGTTCAAGCTTCAATTTGATATATTACGGGCCCGAAACGGACATGTATACTAAAAGTTATGCCCCATTTACCGAACCAAGCTCCAAAACTATTTTTTCGTGATTCCGTACTTCTCGGATCATCCGTTTTACAACTCAAAACTAAAATTTTTGGGTCGGGGTTTCAAACTTTGGGGAAGAAGCTAGATTTTAGTACAGCTTATCATCCTCAGAATGAGGGACAGAGCAAGAGACCCATTCAGATTCTAGAGAATATGCTTAGAGCATGTGTGGTGGACTTCGGAAAGGGTTGGGATTGATAAATATATTTGGTGGAGTTTGTGTATAACAACTCATTCCAAAGTAGTATCGGTATGGCACCTTTTGAGGCACTTTATAGAAGACCTTACCGATCACCATTGTGTTGGGCGGAGGTAGGAGAGAAAGTGATTTCTGGACCAGAATTTGTCAAAGAGGCTCAAGAACGAGTTAAGAAGATTAGGAGGTTGCTCATTACTGCATAGAGTTGCCAGAAGTCTCATGCAGATAATAGGAGGAGACCGTTGGAGTTTGCGGTGGGTGATAAGGTGTTTCTCAAAGTGAGTCTGAGACGCGGTGTTCAACGGTACAGTAAATAGGGGAAGTTGGCACCAAGGTTTATGAGACCATTTAAGATTCTAGAAATGGTAGGACCGGTGAAATATCGTTTGGCTCTACCACCTAAACTAGCAAGAGCTCATAAATGTGTTCCATGTCTCTAAGCTTCGGAAATACAAGCTCGATCCGTTGCATGTGTTGGATTGGACCAAATTGGAAATTGAAGAAGATGGGAGCTACACGCTCGAACCGTTGAAGATTTTGAACCGTTGAAGATTTTGGACCGTCAAAACAAGATCACAAGATCAAGCGTAATACCTTAGGTTAAGGTAATGTGAATGTACCATTGAGTTGAATAAGCCACTTGGGAGTTAGAATCTTGAATGAGGGAGAAGTATCTAGTTTTGTTTGAAAATTCAAGTACATATACAAATTTATGGATGAAATTTCTTTAAGGGGGGAAGGATGTAATGACCTATCCCAAATAGGAACTCATGAATGATTGGGAGTTAGAAAAATATGCATTTTGGTGTTTTAATGTGTAACAGGGGCTCCAAGGCGAAGGGAATCACGCCTAGGCAGAATTGAGGAAAACCAGTAGGTTTGAAACTGTATTGGGCGCACCATAGGGCGCCTAGGCACAGCGCCCAGTATAGTGGAGAAACAGCAGTGGAAGCAGGGTTGGGTGCCTAGGTGCCGGCTAGGCGCAAACCGCCTAGGCGCACTTTTCTGTGCACGCCCATGAGGGCCCCAAGGATGGAGAGTTTCAGGATGAACTCCAGTCCAGAGCGCCTAGGCGCAAATTGAGTTTTTAAAATGTGTTACGCGAGCAAGAACGAGTATTTTATTAGATGTTCCAGTTCTAGAGAGAGAGAAAGAGTTTCTAGCAAAGATTTGGCCTAATTCTTATGGATTCATGATCATTGGAGTGGAACATTGAAGATTTAAGCTTGATTTGGAAGTTTTGGCAAGTTTTCCTAGTTTGGTAAATTCTAGGGTTTTTGTAGATCTTGTTAAATTCTTTTAGAGTTTGGTTCTATAGCTTAGATATGTTGATTTAGACTTGATTATGGATGTATGTATAGGTTTGTTTGTGATTTTGGAGTAAAGCTTTGGTTGGGCTAAGATTCAAGTCTTAGAAAAGGATTTGTAGAGAGAAGGTGAGTAATTCAAAATTCTTGATTTAAATCATGTTATTATGAATGGTTGATTATATTGATGAGTGAAAGGGTTCAATTTTGTCATCGGGTTAGGTTTGGAAAATCGAAACCCTAGAATCGAATTTCATTGCTTTGGTAAATTGCTCCAAACGAGATAGAGGATTTCTAGACCATTCTTATTTTGATATCCTTCGCTTGTTCTATAAATGCGGTTTGTATCCTCATTGGCCTTTATGTTCGTGTCCTTGCCTTATTGTGCCTAAGGAAGAACGAACCTAGGGTTTTTCAATATTAATCTCTAAATGTAGATTGTATTGCACATTTACATGTTCGATCATCCATTGAGCATGCTTTGAATCTTGTCATGCATCATTGGTAGTTGTATGTATATAGAATGATATATATATATGAGCATTTGGCATGGCATGAGCATGATCGCATTAGAGCTTGCATGGGATTCTCGAGTATGAACTCGGGATACCATAGGTTACTTGGAAGTCACATTGGTGGGTGATTGTGTGTCATGGCATGCGCACGAGTCATCTGGGGCAACACACTAAAGGTGTGGGTGTGACGAGGATCATATAACGGGGTAAACCCTTCGTGGATGCGATGTGAATGATGATTGCGCTCTCATTCATTGATGGTTGGAAACCATGGTATGCATTTGAGGTTTGGTCAATCCATAATTGAAGACTAGTGGATTGATGAATATGTTTGGCCTCGAAGGGAATACCTGAATTATATGTTTTGAAATGTGACACGTGCATGATAGATAGCATATTGTTTCACTATCCTTCATTGACATCCGCTTTATTATTGATTTTACTCTTTTACCCCTACTGAGCTTCTAGCTTACTCCTTTACTTTTTTCCCCTTCAGGTGAGACTGGTACGAGTCCCGGTGATGCGGGTCAGTACAGACGGTAATGTGGTATGGATTGCACTTGGAGAGAGGGGGTTAGGTTTAGATTGGTAGATCTAAACTACTTGTTATGCACGCTTATTTAATTTGATATTCATAAGTCATGTAAATTGTGTGACACCGTTTGGTGTGGATTATGGACGGTTAGAAGGAAATCCTTGAAATTGGATCTTCTAAGCCGGGGTTGGACCTTGGTTCCTAATTTTCATGTTGTATGAATTTATTTCGATGTTTTGTTTATGAAAACAGTTTATGCATGTTGCTAGATGGCCTGAGGCCCTGCTAGGATGTGTTTGCATGCTGATAGAGCTCAAAGGCCCTGCTAGGTGTATTGTGATTAGATGTCATGCTGCGTTTATTTTCAGGTGGGCGTTCCCCTATTTATGGGGAGATGCTGCCAGATTTTTAATTTAGGTGTTTGACCTAGTTGAGAAATCTGGGGTTGGAATCTTGGATATTAATCACATTGACAACCTAGGAAGGTGCGGCAAGCACCATGTGACGTTTTCGGAAACAGGGCATCACACAGAACATGTATTTGCATATAGAACACTTAAATATATATAAATAATCACACTAAACACACAGAATTATTGCCCAAACGTACAAAAAAGTTGCAGACAATAACTGCAAAAGATGCTTTAATGCTCATGTGATAGTCAGTACCAAATAGGAGAAGAGTGAAAAGGGTAAAAGGGAGAAGAACGCAAAAGAATTTTTGGTGGCTGCCGAACCAAGCAACCCAAATATATACAAACAAAAACTCCTTTTCAAAATTCCTAACTAATTTTTGGGATCAAAAATCAAAGGACTCATACCAGTTTAGCGACAAACAATTGAACGATGAGGAAACATGATGGAGCAACATCGCATTTGTGAAACCCCGACCCAAAATTTTTTGGAATTTTTGAGTTTGCACGCAGGGGAACAAACTGGACTAGGCGCACCAGGGGACGCCTAGGCGCTGCGCCTAGTCCAGTGAGGGAGCTGGAAATAAAGAAACAAGAAAAGCTGGCGCGCCTAGGCGCCAGAGCAGCACGCCTAGGCGGTGTGCGCCTAGGCGTGTGCAATGGTACGCCTAGGGGCGCCTAATCCAGCAGGGAGAGCAGAGTCCAAAGGAAGAGGCACTGGACTGGGCGCAGCTCAGGGCGCCTAGGCGCAGCGCCCAGTCCAGCAGGTGAGCGAACCAGAGTAGGCGCAGGGGCGCCTAGGCGTGCCCCGCCTGGCCGGAAAATCCTGCACGCCCAGGATTCCTCCCAGTACAGCGCCTGAAGGAATTTTGTTAGGGCTAGGGCGCCCAGGCGCCCAGGGTAGCGCCTAGGTGCGACCCGCGTTTTTCAAATACCTCCAGTGAGCCATTTTAGGTATTTTTCTAGAATGTTTCAGTTCTAGAGAGAGAGAGCGATGATTCTAGAGAGAGAAGTGTGTTTGAGGAGATTAAAGCTTGGTTTTGTAGATTGGGAAAGGATTCAAGGAAGATTTCAAGGTTTGAGGTAAGTTTTCCTAGAGTTTCTCATTGGAGTTTTCTTTAGATTTGGTTAGTTCCGTTTGGAATTGATATCTAGGGTTTAGATATGTTGATATAGACTTTTTTGTGGACCTATTGTAGGTTTAGTTGGGATTTTGGAGTAAGATTTGGATTGGACTTTGGAACAAGCTTTTGAAAGAGAATTCTAGTGAGAGAAAGTAAGTATTTCGATTTTTGTTGATTGATTGTTATTAGTAGGGATGATGTGGTATGTTTTGGTTGATATTGTGAGTTCGATTATGTGAATCGATAGGTTTCAGAGAAACGAGGGTTCGAAACCCTAATTTTGTATTTGAGGTGATTGTGCTCGATTGAGGTAGGGGATTTCCAACCTTTCTATCTATCATTCGTTATTGTTGCCTAAATAACGTTTCGATCCTTCATTGGTCGCCATTATTTGAGTTTCCGCCTTAATTGCTTCTACGGGGAAACGAGCCTTGTGTGGATCATTGTTTGATGTCGAATGTTGCATGACCCGAATTAGTGTTCCGTCATTTACGGACACGTTGTGAGCCTTCATTCATGCATCATGGTAGTTATGTAAAGTATATAGGGTATTTATATATACTTATCGTTTCGGCATGACATGTCATAATACATTAGAGATGCATGGGGGACTCGGGTATGGACTCGGGAACCTTTAGGTTACTTGAAAGCCACATGGGAGGATGGCAAGGTGAAGGTTGTTATCACCAAGTCACGTGAACCTCATGTGGGGTAACGCACTAGGGGTAAGGTCAAGAGTGACTTGCCTTGTGGGGTGCGGGCGTGATAGGTTCACGCAACCGGATGATCCTAGGAGTGGTTGGTTGTGGTGAGCTTGCTTCTGTGCAATATTTCATTGAGTTGCAATGATATTGTGGTTGTTATGCTCCAAAAGGGTTATCCGGGTAAATGTTGATGTGAATTTGTTGAGTATACGTTCATGTGGTAGTTACATATTGATGCATTGCTTCCTTATGGTTCTGCCTATATTGATGTTTACTTCATACCCTACTGAGCTTCTAGCTCACTCCTTTACTTTCTTCCTTCCACAGGAGACACTGGTACAGGTACTGGTGCTGCGGATCGGTGAGCAGGGCGTGACATGGATGGTCCTGGATAGAATAGGTTGCTGGAGATATACTCTATGCATGTGGGTGTACGTAGTATATCTATGTTGAGAGAATATAACCATTTGGCACGGTGGGGCTTGTATGTGGATGTAGATGTAGATTTATGGTTATATTTGATGTCTTATAAATCTGTGTGTTGATTTATATGTGATGCCATCAGTTTGTGCATGCTGGTAGTGGATGGCCTGAGGCCTAGGGCCAGGATTGCATGTGGTTGAGGCCCGAGGCCTATGTTTGCTAGGTTGCTAGTGTGATATTGTTGTTGCTGCGTTTCTGATGTAGGTGGGCGCTCTCCGATATACGGGGAGGTGCCGCCGGATTTCTGGTTGATCCCGGATGTTCACACTAGTGACCTAGGAAGGGTGCGGAGAGAGCACCCAGTCGCGTCTCCGGAAACGGGGCGTGACAGCATTAGCTTCGAAAATAAATTTCCATAACTCTTACAAACCCCAACTCTCACAAAAATAAACCCAAACACTTACAAAACAAACCATACTCGAGCTATAACTAGGCCCATATCTTATGTGAACCTAATCTCTTTCTTTTTCCATGAACCAAAATCAAATTGCATCGCCCAGCATGCATCATGCCACATAATTTCCTCTCCAAAATCTTACAATTCCTGTCAGGGATTTATGTCTCAAAGATTCTGAGTTTGCTAACAATCATTCATGTCTACCAATGAGGAATCAAGAAAGACATCCAAAATAAGTTCGTGATTGCTAACAATCAATCCGAAACATTCCATCCAATAGCATTCACATTCCAAAAATCATCTTCTTCCAAGTAACCACATCTCTAATTGAAAAATAAACAATAATAAAAAACAATTTGAATAAAGGAAAATTAATAAAAATCATCTTGTTCCTGTAGTAACGAAAGAAGACCGTGGTCCATGTATCGGTAGTTTGAATCAAGGAAAATCAATTTGAATCGAGGCATAGACAACTATTTCAAAACACATTATTACTACCTTAGATCAAAGTTACTAGGAAGTGGTCTTGAGAAGGGAAAATGGACATCAAATATAACAGAAGTGATATTAGTACTTGACATGTTTATCAATCATTTTGTCATACAAGATCCGGCCTTAACTTTGGATTCTTCCTAAAACCAAGTTCAGCGACTATAAAAATCAATCATCTTTTAGTTCATTGTAGTTCTCAGATTCTTCACATATCTCGTAATTGTCAAAATCTAATTCTTCTTCTTCATCAACATTTTCATTATCACGCTTTTTATACCAAGATTTTCATCATCATTTTCCTTGTAGAATGTTTGTCTAATTCCTCATGTTCACCATCATTGTCAACTAGGGATTCCACTTGGTCATTATAGGCTACAATTGGCTTAATCATAACGTCATCGCCTTGGAAAGCATCATCCACCTGCTTTAAAGCTCTTGTAATTGTGCGTCTATTTGTAGTCTTAATCATGACAAACCAATATCATCATTCGCGTATCCCTTATGGATACGGAGTGAAATAGACTTGCTCCACTTGTTGGGCAATAATGAAAGGATCAAACTTCCTCTACCTTCCTCTACATTTAATATCAACAATCTCATAATGTCTATATATTCGAGTCCCTTGATTGGAAGTTGGATCAAACCACTCACAATTGAAAAGCACAACTTTTTTAATTAGACACCCAGGGAATTTCAATTCAATCTCTTTAAGTATACCATAGTAATCATTTTCTACTTGTCCATAATCGATTCCACGTATGCATACTCCATAGTTCAAAGTTGAATTGCCTCACTCCAAGCATCAGTGTGGAATTTGTATCTGTTGACATAACACGTATGCCAAGTCTCAACCCTCCTCAATGGTCCTAATGCAACATTCTCTATGATTTTGTCAGTAATCATATTTTATGGGTCACAAACCTTGTACATAAACATATATATATATATATATATATATAAATTGTTAGTTAGATTGTACCATAAAACAAACCTATCTATCTCATTTGTCTGTTTCATATTATTTTAAAAAAATTAATACTTACATGCTGTTTGAATGATGATGCAAATTCAATATCAATTTGATAGTCAACCTCAGCTGTTTTCAAATTGGGGGCAAAGCTAGAAGCAAATCGGTATACAACCAGCAAAACCAATAATATAGTTCAACACCAGTGTTACTTAAAATATTTTTACTTCTATCAAATGTTAGCTCGCTTACTTGAGATAAGATTCAACAATTTCACAATTCAATAACATGTAAAATGTAGAAGAAGTGTATTCTCTGTCACTAAGATTGTTGGGTTTCAATGACTCATACACAGCGGAAATTAAAATTTTCATTGAAACTTTTCCAGAGAATCCATGTGAAAGGACATAAATCAGTGTTAAAGAGTTTACCTCTTGAAGTGCAGAAATCAACCGATTGCTTGGCTTGACGGATCCGAATCAGTTCGCACTATCCAAACGAACAACACGCCTCTATGGCATCCACATGAACAAGCCAAAGATCTCCCTCTTCACATTATGCTAGTAACCAGGAGAAGGGCTCCAAAGCTACCCTCTATTTTGCGGCACACCAAGTGTTGATATACCACTAGGGTTACTCTAACCCTATATATATCGTGAGCCAAGTAAAACGACCATGTTCAATGAATCCAATTAATTGAACCGGTCATGGACCCTACATAAAGCCCTAAGCCCAAACGTAATTGTTATTCTCTAATAACGTAATCTTTGCTTATTCTATGTGTGCGACCCTATAGGTTCTCATTACGTTGGCAGCGAAACTAAAATCGTATTCTAGCATCACAACAATGAGAGGTATCTAGCAACACATCATTGTTACCCAAGTAACGGGAATGTCAATGATTCGACATAATCTTTATTTATGACCAATTTTGCATGCAGTCCTTTTGTCCTATATATCTTGATTAACACCGAGGCATGAAATTTGTCATCCTCGTATAGGTTAATCTATGTGTTTCTTGATTTCGAGCAGACTATAATAAACAAACGAGATCAATATCACATCTCGACTCATTTGAGCACGGCCATGCATTTCTCAGTTTCACCCAATCAAGGGGCCCACAGATATGACTCCTGTTATATAGGAGGGACAAATTCCATCTATGTCACTCACATCCCTCCACATGATTCATGATACACCCAATCACTGACTTTATAGCCAACCCTTTTATAAGTGACGTTAGACAATATCAAAATATATAATTCCTCATGTCGGGAACTGTAGTGATTTCAGGTCAGAGGACAACATACATTATCGTCACTATGAGAATAGCTTATGACATTCATATAACAATCCATGTAGTATTCTCATATTGAGTCTGTCCAGTACTTCTGTTCTCTAACAAATACCCATGTATTGATTTGATATCTCATATCCATGACCCGTAAGATTTGGTCATCAATCAACCTACATACTAGTCTCAATGTATTAATGTTATCCCAATTAACAATAATACTCGACTAGGGACGTTTAAGAATAGTGTTCTATATACATCCATGAGGATCTCACGTTCAAGTCACACACTTGAAGTCCCATGGCATCGAACCAACTATTCTAGGGATATTTATCACAATCACTACACCAAAAAGGGTCATAGATGATAGATAAAAACTGTCATAAAGGGGGGTGCATGATAGTTTTCAATTCTATCATCTATATCACAATCATCTTTTTATGACAGAAAAAACCTCTGTCATGAATTCATGATGGATATTAATAATCATAAATCTGTCACACCAAGAAATTCATTTTTTAATTAATTTGAATAATATTTTGATCGGAGTTGACTTTTTTTGTGACTGTTTTTTTCTATCACGAGATTTCAAATTCAATAGTTTTATGATAGAATTATGTGACAGTTTTGCCATGTTTTTTAAATTAATTTTCAGATTTGCAATGTGAAATTAATATTAAATTAAACATAAAATTGAATCAAAAAACTTAATATTACACAACATTGTCATAAAAGAAAAATAAATTTCTTATCCATCATATTCTCATCTTGAGTCACAAAACTATTCCACACACATGCTAAACAAGAGTGTACTCACAACAACATATATATCAAACAATAAAAGTTTTGAAAAACAAAACAAGAAGAAAACAATTCCTATCCAAGTAAATGCAGCCTCCTCTCATTCCCATAAATCTCCTCAAACCCTGCACATAGGAAAGAAGTTCATAGAAAAAGTTTCTCAAACTGAAACACTTACAACATCGATCAGATAATGGAATTAATCAAGAGCACGTATATTCTTTGCATTCGTAAAAGCAAAATAAGCAAGTAATTGTATAAACAAAATAAGCAACCTTAAAAATATTTGACTAACAAGTGTATAGTTCAAGGGATTTTTATGCAACTGAGCTATGGAGACCTCAATGTACTTCTTCGAGTCATGTGCCAACTGAGCCTTAGCTTTTTCTCCCAAAATGACATTATTTTGGCCTCCTTTTCAGTACTTGAAGCATTAGAGATTACAATAGAAACTAAACCATTGCAACAATAAATAATAAGCAATCTTTGAAATTTCATTTTCATACGCAAAACATACCAGAACTTAGCCTGTGTAAGCCCTTGGTGACCTTAACTGCTTTGGAATTGGTTCCACCATAAAGCCTTTTCTCAGAAGCGATAGCAACAATAACACTCTTCTTAACATCGACACCTGCAATACAAAAAACATGTAACAAATGTAATGGAAACAGAACAATGGACAACTGAACACAAAAAAGGTGAAAGAGGCACAATAATATAACAACAATAATCTATATAAAACTGGAGCAAGTAAATTTTCCAAATGTAGAGTTTCCTCAAGTTTCGTAGAGCATGGAAAACATGGAAACCTACAGAAAATCATTATGGTCTGTTGGGCAAAGCACCACCAAAGTGCAGAAACCTAGTGATTCAACTATATTTTGGCAAATCCATGAAAGAAGGTTCTAGGTCGCCATGATAACTCCAGTACCTTGAGATATTGCTATATGCATATGCAAAATCAATATTGCCATATTCATTTTCAATCCGAAAAAGAAGAACATCACCAATGAGCATAGGATATATCACAACAACCACTCGCGCGAGTAAGGGGAAACAGAAGGAACTTGCTGTCTTTGGCTGAAAATTCTTTGAAGAGCCAATGACAGCTGATGGTATATAATTATTTTATATATCCTACTCAAAAAAAGAAGTTGAAATATAGTAAATTACCAAAAAAAAGGAAATAAGAAGAATGAAACACAGATGCGAGAGGAGACCTGAACTTCTCTTTCTTTTGACGAACTTTGAAGTCCAATTGTTCTATAACTACCTGATCCAACAAATTTGCCTCTGTCTTCAATTGAGATGTCGGCCCTAATACTGATGCAAAATAGGGTACAGAAGATCAATAGAAGAGTGAGCTTTGAAGTCGTCATAGAAATCGATCAAGCACCAGCAGTCAAAAGAAATCATGAGTAAATGAAATTAAAAAGACGAAACTCACGGAATGAAGCACAAAAAATTAGAAGCAGAAGACCCAAGGAGCCAAAATATAGAGAAGATCAAACTCACCAAAGCTGGAAGCGCAGAAGCAGGACAACATCGGGACTTCCCCACAAAGCACCACAAAAACAAATATTTGGATGAGATTTAGGCCAATAAGGTCCAACAAAAAAGGAAATATATAAGTGAATCATATGGCGAGTTAATATAAGTAGCATCTTAGAAATCTTATTCAACTCTTATTTATCCAATGTTAAAGTCAAAATTAGACCTAGGTCTCCTTAATGAAACCTTAAGGCCTCAGTATATTAATCAAAGGTCACACACATATTTTATAATTCAAAGAATGCCAATTGGTAAATATAGTTGTTTCCAAGAGATAAAAGTGAAATAAAATGGCTTTACCTTGAAATTGAACAAAAATTTCAATTTTTTTCCAGAAACATCATTAGCAGCAACAGTGACCGATTTTCCCAAGTCAGCTTCAGCTTCAAGACGGGGCTCCGATGTTTATCATCCATATGTTTCTACTCAAAAATCGAAATTAGAACAAAAACCCATATTAAAAATTCAAGAACAAAAGCATATCAGCAAAGGAGTAGGGGAACTCACAGAGAGGCAAGCCTTGTACACTTTCCACTCATAAATGCATCCGTCTTTATCCCACTGATCCGTAACGAAGGTGGAAGCACCAGAAGAACAATTAAAGTTGAGGACGACAAAATAGAACACGAAAAATAAGAGGATAATACAAAACGGAAGGTCACCCATAATGACCTTTTATAAAATCAAAAAGTAAAGAACCCAATAACAGCAAGAAAGCATGAAAAACAAAACATACGATGGAGATCAAGTCCTCCCTTAGGCCCATACTCGTAGCAGACGATGAAAGAGCAGAAGCCTACAAGTCAACACAAGGGAACCAATTAATAAATCTAAAAAATTAAGCAAAAAAAGCTAGGGAAAAACATGAAAATGTAGCAATCAGACCAGCAATGCATGGTATATGAAGAGCCTACTAACCTTTGCCACCGCTGATTACCAATGACTGAGCCCGTCGAACACCCGTATCAGTGAGATTCAGGGAGAAGGAAAGAAATAGAAGGGTCATGAGAATCTGAGATAGAAGGTGAAAGCAAGTGTGAAAAACTTAAGGATGTTGACCACCATCGAAACCATCAATAAAGTGAATAAAAAATTAGTGAAACGCACCGTTTTTGTTCATTTTATTTAATAAAATATTAATTAAAATTTGAATATTAATAATAAAATTATATCAAAAAATATGTGATAAATATTATTTCTATCACAAATATATCATATTTTTTTGATAGAAAAAAGTTCTATCACAAATCTATCACAAGACTATCAACTATTTATGATAGACAAAAATTCTATCACAAATCTATCACAAAGCTATCATCTATTCATGATAGACAAAAATTCCATCACAAATCTATCATTAATTAATTGATAGATCATTTTTCTATCATAAATCTATCATTGTTTTATGATACAATTGATTTCTATCATAAATGCTCTATCATTTATTCCTATTTTTCTTGTAGTGAATCATTTATATAGTGCAGATAAATAAATCATAATAATAAAAGAAATACCTCAATATAACATAATAAATATATGCGAGTACAATCATCTATATGATTGGCTCCTAGGGCATACACCAACAAAGATAACGTCTACCAACATTCCCAACAAGTCGACAATGTTGATTAAATATTGATATTGTTCGGAAATTTTTTGTTGCTTGGACCCTTATCATCATGTCGAGGCACTCTCGTATGTCTAGAATACACACGTGGTTCAAAATAATATGAAGCAAAGGTTGACATCTCTTCTATTATATATGCATCGACAATAGATCCTTCCACCTGAAGTTTTTTGTTTAACCTATTCTTTAGAAAGTGAAAGAACCTATTAAAAAGTCAATCCATATATCACTGACATTAGTAATCTTTGGAAAATTATAAACTCTTTCCAACACTCCTTCTCCAGAAAAACGTGGAGGAGTTCCCAAACTCTCAATTCTATTTTTAAAGAATGCATCCTATTTCATCTATGTGTCATAGGCAAAAATTGATTGTGACAATCAAAACAAGAAGTGTTTCTCCCATTTATCAAACTGAAAGCCTTCAAATTCTTCATACAACACAGACATGCTAATCCCCCAGCAGTCATCCATCCAGAAAACATACCATATATAGGAAAGTAATTTATAATCCATATCAATGCGGCTCTCATAAAAAAGTTTTGTTTCCATGACACGTCATACGTTGTCACACCTTCACACCACAATTGATTAAGCTAATCTACTAGAGGTTGTAGATAAATATAGATTTTACTCTTTGGATTTTTAGGACCCAAAATAAAAAATGTCAAAAGCATAATCTCCCTCTTCATACACATCCCAAGTGGTAAATTGTAAGGAGTCAAAATAACATCCCAACATAATAAGTCAAGCCAAATTGTCCAAAAGGAGAGAAACCATCAACACACAAGCCTAATCTTACATTTTGAAGCTCTGAAGTAAAATATGGATATATTCAGTCAAAATGTTTCCATGCCTGTCCATCAGAAGGATGAGATAGAATTTCGGACTTGCGTTCTTCTTTAAAATGCCACCCCATCTTATTCACTGTAACTATTAAGCTGTAAAGCCTCTAAAGTCTTGGTATTAGTGGCAAATACCACTTCTATTTAACTAGAACCTCATTTGCATTTCTACGACTGGATCTTTGAGTTTTATAACAGTTAGCACCACAAAAATCGCAGTACATCTCACCCTCTTTATCTTTATAAAATAACATGCAATCATTTATACAATAATTGATTCATTGATATCCAAGTCCAAATGTGGAGATGAACTTCTTCATTTGATAGAAATCCTTAGGCATCTGGTTATCCACTAGCATTGTCTATTGTATTAATTGAACGATTTCATTGAAACAACCCTCAGACATATTATAGTCAACTTTAACACATAAAAGCCTCATCGAAGCTGACAACACTAAGTGTGACTTGCATATGTCTCATTGTGGAGCTTGAACACTAGACTGCATGTCATAGAGTTTTGGTGCCTTGGGATTACATTCATATACTATTGGTTGCACTTAAATTTACTAGTATAGCCTCCGTAAATTATTTCGTAACTAAGTAGGCGAACATAACATCTTTTGTAATAACTTAGATAAAACCTTGAGAAGTTCCTCTATGGAGAGAGTTGAGCAATTTAATTTGAACCATCAGAGTTGATCATTGTGTACTTTTATTGTTATTATTTATATTCATTTGGTTGTTATTTATATTTACATTGTTGCTTTAATATAAATAACAGCCAAATTAAAGATGAGTGAATATTTATGAGTACGAACAAATAAGTAAATGAGTGAGAAATTCAATGAGAAGGAACCAGGGTATGATCTCACAAATTATTCCCATTGCAAATTTTAAGGATAACGCAACAATAACAATTCTGGTTCTAAGTTCGTTTTTCTCTCAACTATGTCGATCCATGGATCATGGAAACAACATGTACTATTAATTCTAAACTAATCTTGTTTGAGGGAAGCCTTTAGATTCAAAATCATTAATCCATTAAGAACAGAAAAACCATGTAACCAATAAATCCCCTAAGCCCTTATCATATGAGTCGACAGTTAATCTTCCTAATTTTAGTTCTACCAAGTGACATATTTATGGATCGTTCATGTGATAAATATATATATTTATATATATACAGAAATTTAATTGATGGTCATTCAATATCAACAAACAATCTACTATAAAGCACATCAATTGAAAACTAGAACCATGAATTGAAAGCTTGAAAGAGTTTAATTTGCAATTATCATGCTTGGCTAAATCATAACCTAATAAGGGATTTATTTATGGCACATAAGAATAATCATCGAAGAAAAGGAAGAAAAAACCACGAATTGAATGCTAGAACAAGAGTTGGGTAGCCATTCTCACAAGCGATAGCGATTTGATTCAGAAAATTGAAGTGTCTTCTAATAGGTTTTATGACCTATTTATAGTCAATACAAGTTCAAATAGGTTTCACATAATTAATGGAAATTTTTTAAAAATTAAAAACTCACAAAACCTAGTTTCCTTAAAAAAAATCAGCATATTTCCGTATGTCAAGCGCGTCAGGCTCTGATTTGCCATCGATCGGGTGCTCAAATCTGCTTAGCCATGTTGTTGTTCCCTGTCGGGTAATCGATAGCCTATCAGGCATAGATCAGGTGCCGAATCTAGTTTTGCGTAAAAAGTGCCCCGATTCACATCCAAATGCATGCGCTCCAATTTAGCTACAACTTCATTCAAACCCCCTACAATAAAACGGTAAGAAAAACTTGGAATATCAACTCAACCTTTTATCAAAATGAGGTGAATATGATAAAAAAAAAATATGCTACTAAATTTAGTACAAAAATACTAACATCAAATACCCCCACAATTAGACTTTTTCGTTCTTGAGCAAAGCATCAAAAGAAAAAACAACACATAGATTCTACGCCTTCATTATTCTCAGAAATTTAAACCACATTTCGCAACCATGAATAATCCACTATTAATCTATAAGATAGGCTCAAATATAAAGGAATCACAAAGCAACACATCCAACTTAAAAGCACATAGCGATTCAAACATCACAACTTTTAGTTTCAACTTTAAGGCTCACTGAATTGTCACTCAAAAAGAAATCACTCTTGAAGTTGGCAAAGGACTTATGTATGTGGGCAAAAGAAATGGATGGAAAAGATGAAAACTCACATAAAAATGTACGAAAAATATGGCTAAGCAAAATAGCGTATATATAAATCTCATTGAAAGAGGTCACTTATCGTGAACCATGTCTCGAATCGCTCTCAAATTCAAACAATGTTATTCCAAGATCAAGTAGGAAATTTTGGCTTCTAATGTAAGATTAAAGGATAGTAGTGTAGGCAAAAATGGTTAAGAAAATATAAGTACTCAAAGAGAACCATAAATATCAAATCATGTCACAATAAAGCACAATCTCAACACTTAACACCACTACTTTTTTTGTTTTTTTTCCTTCTCATTCCCCACATGACTTCATTGGAATACAAATAATTCCTTGCATTTTCTTTACTTTCCTTTCAACCACACGCACCACCATGCTTATTTCCTTTCGATATTTACAAACAGCAACTTTCAACATAATTTCATATACTCCAATTCCATCCACTTTTGGCTCAAAAGGGGTTCTAGTAATAAACATATTCAAGGATAGGCTAAAAAGGCTCAAACATATCAAAAGAAGGCCTACTATCATCTCTTAGAAATGACAAAGCTATCACAAGAAAGATCCATCAAGACATGGGTTCACAAAAACGTGTTCTTGGTTTGTCCTTGAAAAAAGAATATGAGATCATTTAGGAAAATTTAAGCACGAAATATCATATCATATGGAGTAAAGCACATCTATCAAAGTAAACAATAGGCTCAAATCTCATAAGGTTAAGTCTCCATTAGTATGAATGTGATGATGAATAGCATGAAACTTTTCCGATTTCATATGTCAACTAGTGATTCATATTTAGAATGTAGCCTCCTACTCATAGATTCAAGCATCAAATTCACAGGAGGAATCAAGTTGAAGAAACTAATTTCATCATTGTGAAGCCGTATAGAACCCAACATACATATAACAATAACCGTCTAAACTAAAAAAAATTCACTTTCATAGGAAAACATGATGGTATTTAGCACACACCACAAGCCTTTAAATGCTTAGGTGTCTCAAGTAGGAATAGTTATAGTCTCGTGAGGGTTTATCAAAATATTACTTATAAACATTAAAAAAATTATAATAATTCAATCCTCCCCCACACTTAAAATATGTAATGTCTCTAGTGCATGAAATAAAGAGAAAAATATTCAAAAAAGTTTGAGTTAGAGCAACACAACCTGACAGCAAAGACACTTGGACATTGAATTCCCGCATAACTTTTCAGCACTGCACAACCTTTACAAAATCTTCGATATCTTCTTCATTAGAGCTCTAACTGATGAACTATAAAATTCTATAAAAACTAGACATCCATAGTTTCCCGTGTAGAGATTGTAGTATGTTTTGTTTTGACTTGTTTCTTGAAAGAGTTTTCTTCTAATGATTTCAGACAACATTTTCTTCAACAAAGGTAATCTCTTTTTTTCCTTATTTGAAAAGGAAAGAGATCATTCAGCAAAACAAAAATTGAAACCAATTAAAATAAATTACAATAAAATGCAACAAAGTTACTTAGGTGGGTTGCCTCCCACCAAGCGCTTTATTTATAGCATAGACAAAACGTAACTCTTCCAGTATTTAAATTAGTGAACTTTGAGGTCCACTTTTTGTACATCATGTTGAATCAACAAACATTTCATAGCAACACCCAAAGCATGTCTTGTGTGACTCACAATTGTAAGGGCAATTGAATCTATAAAAAAATGAAATATTCATTTTTCCTAACATGACTCTCTTGTGTGGCATCCTTCAAAGTAAATTCACAAACTCAACCTTCGGTGAATATTTTAATTTTTTAAAAAATTCAGCTTTAATCATTATCACATCCTCCGTTGATTACTCGTCTTGTGTTGCCTAAGGATTGAAGGTCACCATGTCTTCATTATTTGCTACTGTAAGTGTTCCTTTATACACATCAATTCTCATCCTCGTAGTATTCATGAATGGTCGACCCAAAATCAACAAAGGCTCTTTTCCATAACTTGTGCCATCTTGCATATCGATTACTAGAAAGTCACCTGAAAAAGTTAGTCCATGTACCTTAACTAAAACATCGTCTAACACTCCCTAAGAATATCTAATGGACGGATCATCCAGTTAGATAACCATAGAGATTTTTTGTAGCATACTTACATTCAAAAATTTGAAGATAGAAGGATTGATATAACTAATTGATGCACCCAAATCCAATAAAGCATATTCAAAAAATTTATTTGCTATGCAACAAGGTATAGTGAAACTCCCTGGATCCTTAACCTTTGGTGACAACGTCTGGTAATAGGACACAACACTCTTCGAACAGTTGAACTACCTCAAGTTCATCTAGTTTATTCTTTTTTGAGAACTTTGAAGACTCCTCAGAATCAATTGATGTAATTAGAATTTTATTGGGTTTATCCTTTACCTCTGTACTCATCCTTAGAGTTTCTCTTTGGGATGATGGTGGTTTCCAATTCATCATAAGTCGACTCAGGACTGGAATATGTGGAGCATAAAGATTTATCCTTTGATAGCAAACAACCAGATCTTCATCGACATGATTTTGGTGAATAGGGTCATCTAGGGGTGATCAATTGCCTATCGAGCATGGATCGGGCACCCGAATCTACCCTTTCATATTATTTTTCAGATTTGCCCACCCGATTCCATGATCGATTTTGGATTAGGTGCTCAAATCTGGTCTGTCTTCCAAAATTGCATTTTCTTTAGTTTTTCCTACACGCACAACTTCATTAATATTATCTAAATCATTATTGATAGTCTTACCTCTTTGGAGATGAATTTCATTGGCTTGCTCATAATTTCTTGGGTTGGTGATGGTTTGACTTGGAAATTTTCAATCTTCCATCTTCCCTCTTGTTCAATGTCGTAGCTATTTATCTTACTTGCAGCTCTAACTTTTGTTGACTAATTGCCAATTGTTTAACAATATCTTCTAATGACGTGATAGAAGTAGTTGGAGAAGGGTTATTTAGAACTTGTGGGTATTGAACATTCTGAATGTCACGCCCCAACCCGAGGAGCGTAAGGAAAAGAAAGAAAATTAAGTATTTATGTTATATGCACTCTAAAATAAAATACTCTCTAAATAAAAAATTGGGCAGCATCTCTCCATAAATTGAAGGATGCCACATTGTAGAAAATATATAAACAACACTTTTATAATCCAATCCAATAAACTCCATAATCCATGACCCTTAGGGTCTCACAACCGCCACATATATAATATTAGGCACAAGAGTCCTTATCACACGGAGTCTCCTCCTGACCCATCCAAAATAATCATAGCAATATAAATCCAACCACTTATCATAGAGTTTACAATACATATAATAAAGAATCACATCATACTTAAATAAGGACACACTCATAATTCTACAAGGTATCCTACTTAGTCAGGCCACCAAAGTCATGCCCCGTACCAGTACAAGGCTATACTAAAATGGGAGGAAATAAATAGGGCGAGCCGAATGCCCAATAGGGACATCAAAAGGGAGTATAATGAATACGGTATAAATGTGAAGAATGTAAAAAATGCAACAATATCCTATGTAAACAATGTCTTTGTACACCCATTCAACTCCCATCCCATGACTCCAATAAGGTTGTAAATCGCTTCCACACTTTTACGCTTCACCATATTCACTGAGACCGTAAGTTGATTTGCACAGTAAATACTTGGAAAAGGTGTAAATCCATCATACCATTTCCATTTTTCAATTCCATTCTACAACACTATCATCAATCTAGAATCACCATTCCTACACTTGGAATGCGTATTTAAGGACACAAACAGAAAAGGATATTTCTCCTTCATTGCATACTCTAACTCCCACGTCGACTCCCATGTCATCTGAAGGATATTTCTCCTTCAGATGACATTTGATCTTGTAAATTTCTCTTGCCTGTCTAAAATCCGCAACAACAACACTACAAAAGTCACATCCTCCAAAACATTAATCGTTGACCAATCTTGTAAGTCTGAAGGATTTGGCTCGTACTTTCACAACATTGAAACATGGAAGACGTTATGAATCTCTAACATCCTTGGTGGAAGAGTTAGTCTATAAGAAATTGATCCCACTCGTTATAGTATCTCGGAAGGTTCGATGTATCATAGAAAAAATCCATCCTTAAAATTTAAATACGTACCTAAGGACAGAAATAGAAAAGGATATTTCTCCTTCATTGTAGACTCTAACTCCCACGTCGACTCCTCTACCCTATGATACTTGCATAGCAGTCTAACTAATGTGATGACACTTGATCTTGCAACTTTCCCTCATCTGTCTAAAATCTGCAATGGCAGCACTGCATAAATCATATCCTCCAAAACATCAATTGTCGACCAATCTATTAAGTGCGAGGGATCAAGCTCATAATTTTGCAACATTGATACATAAAAGATGTTATGAATCTCTAACATCCTCAGTGGAAATTGGTCCAACTTGCTCTAGTTGCTCGAAAGGTTTGACTTATCAGAAAAAAAATTCATCCTCAAAATTTAAATTTTTGTCTAAGGACATAAACATAAAAGGATATTTCTCCTTCATTGGAGACTCTAACTCCCACATCGAATTCTCTACCTTGTGATGCTTGCACTCTAACCAATACAATGACACTTGATCTTGTAACTTTCTCTCGTCTGTCTCAAATCTGCAATGGCTGCACTACATAAGTCACATTCTCCAAAACATCGATTGTCAACCAATCTATTAAGTGTGAAAGATCTGGCTCATACTTTTGCAACATTGATACATGGAAGATTTTATGAATCTCTAACATCCACGATGGAAGAGCTAGTAGATAAGCAACTGGTCCCAATCACTTTAGTATCATGAAAGGTTCGACATATCATGGGGCTAACTTGCTTTTTGTGTTGTATCTATGCACTCCTCTATGCAGACTCACCTTCAAAAATATGTGATCTTAGACTATAAACTACAAAGCCTTCCTCCTTCAATCTGCATACCATTTTGGACAACTCTAGGTTGTCAATAGTCGATGTCGAATCACTCTCACCATCTCCGTGGTCTCTCTCACAAAATTTGGCCCTAATAAAGTAGCGTCTCATATCTCTACCCAACACAATGGTGCTCCGCAAGTTATTCATATAATGCCTCTATGGTACTAAATTAATATTGTTATGGTAGTTGTATATGAGATCTCTGTAGTAGGTGCTTTGAATGATTATTCTCATGCATACATAAATCATATCCTCTCATATTTGTATACTACTCATACTCTATCCACCCATTCCAGAATGTAAATGCACCCTTTAAACATAATTGATAATTCATTAATCTTAACAAATTGCCCCAGAACTAGGAAGTGAACCGTGAATCTCTGTCGGATACTATCAAATAGGAAAATTCTCGATGATGACGTCAAAAAGGTGTCAGTACCGAAAAGACGATCAGTTGGTCAGACCTGAAGTTATGCACAGATACCGAGGATGAATATCCTTCCAAGAATCCGACCAGCCAGGCAAGACAGTCCTGGTAGACCAGCCAGGCAGTGTGTCAGCTAGCCAACCAGGCAGCTTACCAGCCAGGCAGTCAGGCAGCTTACCAGCCAGGTAAGATTTCTAAACATGTAGGTCGTTCCAAGGAATCTACTAGCCAGGCAGTCCTGCACAATGAACAAAGATGAGCTAAAGGCTGCACCAGAGGTAGTCCTCTGGCGTAGGCGCTCCGACGCTCAAGTCAGTTCGTATTATGAAATCAGGCGAGCTTTTCGGACTAGAGCTCTCTCTTCATTAGAGTTCCAAAATTGTGATTAGGAGGATAATACCTTACTTTGAGAGCTTTATATAGGATTTAGAGACATTATTAACCTGGGTCCCCAAAATATTGTTGGGGGTTGCACTTAAATGCTTTTCACCTTGGTAGGTCCAAGTGTTTCACTATACCGAGGAAGTAACCTCAGTAGGGCACTGCTGCCCAGCTACTTTTCTTCTTTGCTTACCGAGATGACTTCCTGGTGAGGCATGGAAGACTTGCTGAGCCTAATATAACACGTGTCAATATATTATTGGTGGGGGTATTTTTGTAATATCACTCGATATTCACACTCTTTCTCATGCGTATAATCTATCAAGTGCCCTCACCATATCAGTCTTTCAAATAGGAAGAAAATAGTTGATCTAGGTAATTCTTTCAATGATCATGCAAATATTATCCTGCCATATAGGTCACTCTTGTTCAACTCTAACATACTTGTAATTGAGACACCTAAAAGACAAATCTCACGACATTAGCCTTAATTTCACTCAATAAATATTATCTTTTCTTATCTTCATACATCTTGTTATCCCTCAAATGTATAATAAAATAGTATTGATGAGCCTCACACATGATTTCACCTCGTAAGGTTTCACCATTAGGTACAAAAAATTTATGACTAAAACACCATTATCATCACCTCTTGTCCAATTCTTCTAAAGTGTAATACAACCACTACCACTAGCCTATGCTTCAATGATATTGTACTATTGCGGGTTGGGTCAAAATACTGTTAAAAAATATACAGTCATCCCAATCATGCAACTATAATCAATATTAGTCAACTACATATGGAAGATCTGTAACACCCCAAGTTATTGAATAGCTTACCCGATAGGGCAAGGTGACGTAGGTGGTATTCCTGATGATTCCTGGTGTGTGCAATAATATATGTTAAATAGGATTATAATATTTTCATGAATTCTATATGATAATTAAAAATTATGGGAACAGGGATTATAGAAATTGGAGTTAAAATGAATGATCATGAATTTCGGGAATAAAATTGCAATAGGAAAATAATTCATATGTAAGGACAAATCTGTAAATAAATGCAGGTGGCATGAGTAATTAGATAGAAGGTGAATTAGTAAATTAATATCCGAGTCTATAAATAACTTAACGCAGGGTATAAAATGTTAGTAATATTATTTAAGATTTATCAAGGGTGCAACATGGATCGGATGAGTTATTTGAGTTACATGAAATGATGAAACGGTAAATTCAAAGGGATGTTAAAGAAAATTAAAAAGAAGAAGAAGGGCAGAAAGGTAAAGTAAAAAGAAAAGAAATAAAATGAAAATGAAAAAAAATTAAATTAGGGGGTAACAACACGCATCACGAGGTGGGGAGAAACCTAAAACACGATCAGCCCTTAGTGGCGGCGACGGAACGAACGGACTCCGGAAATGGCAATCGACGGTGACCGGGATGACACCGGAGGGACGAGCTTGGCGAGGGGAGTACGGAGGTACCACTTTCGGATGGGACCATGGCCGTTTTGACGATCAACAGTGGACGGAAGACCACGGCAACCGAGAATTTCGAGGCCGGAATCCGCGCGCCACCGGTGGCAGCTCAGGTAACGGAAGATGGAGGTTGACTCGCCTCTGCTCTGGCTTCCGATCTGTGGTGGTCATACATGCCACCGCGCCAGTAACGGCGATGACCCGATTGCTGAATCCACGGGTCTGTCATGACTCGTGTCTGTGGTTGTGAGGCACCGGGTCAGATCGACCCGGATGGGGTCTTGTTGACCTAGAATTTGATTGATTTTGACCCAAATTAAATTGGAAATAATATTATAAATTAAGTTAGAATAAATTGGTGCATTATTATGGATTTCAGGAATAAATTGCATAGTCGATTTTATTGGGACCTACGGGAGCACAATACGGTAAGTAGTACTCAACTGTATTACAGAACTTTGTGATCTGTGAATTTTATGTGCTATTATTTGTACTGATTTTGATGTCTATTTGACTGTGTATGATGATAATTTGTACTGATGGGATGTTTTCATGAAATCGAATTGGTGATGACTTGAATAAATGTGAACTTTGATATAAATGATTTATTTATGTTATAGCTATATGTGCTGTTTGATTACTATGACTGGACTACAAAACTGTTATGATAGTCTCTGTAGAATGTGATGTGTAAGGTTATATGATTGAATTGAAATGGCGATGAGACTGATAGGATGATGGTTTTGGTGTTCTTGAAGGTGATGTGTTGCATATAATTTGTTGATATGTTAATTATTGTTCATAAGCACGATGCATTGCATTACATGAAAAGGAAAAGTTTGGTTTAAGGAAAAATGTAATTTTACGAACCAGATATTACTGCTACAGGGAGGGTGTATGGAAAGGAAAATGGAAATGAAAATAGAAATGAGTTTTGACTGGAAAGTGTTCTTTGGTAGAACGTCTAATTAAAGAAAAAATCCCGACCGGTTGCTCTGTAGCAATTTATCTAGGTTAAGGGCCCGACTACTGGAAAAATGATTTAAATGACTGACTGATTTTCTAAGGATGAGATTCATGTGCATTCATACATAAGTATTACTTGCTGGGCTTCGGCTCACTATGTTCCGTGATGCAGGTATTGATGTATCAGATGATTATGCCGAATTAGGAGTTGATGGCATCGCCGTAGATCCATGAAGAAGATGCTCATGTGATGGAAGATTTATCAATTAAGTTTTATATTTATGTATGATCTTATAGTTAATAACTCTGATGTATGATAATAAATGTAGATTCAGGAATGAGGATGAAAAGAAAAAGATTCACAATAATATACTTAGATGATATTAATGGGATGTTAGTGATTAGTTGAAATATATATGATGAGACTTTTATTTCATATTAGGTCAAATATATATATATTGGTTGGAATTGCTTTTTGAAGTGGATCGGTATTAAATATAGGGTGTGTTTATACTGTAAAATAAATAGCGTTCTGGACCACAAGCCCGGGATTTAGGGTTTCATGGGACGGGGCGTTACAAGATCTAAATCTCTAATAATTATTCTATATGCTAGTTTGGATATGAAATACCCATCGATCCTCAAGATTTAACTATTGTGTCTTGTAGGTTCCACAAAACAAATCTATTCTAGTAATACTTTAGTACTACTTGGTGTTTTAATAACCACACATCTCAAAGATGATGCCTAATTCACTAACTACATCATTACCAGATCGGCCTGAAAGTCACGATTATCAAACTCAATCATACAATCATGACATGTATTTCTAGTAAAATTGCTGTGTCTCAATGGAAAAATCAATCAATAAAGACCTTTCCAATGAGGTCATACCCAAACCTATACATATACCAATAGAGTAGCAAATGAATAATGTGTAACTCTCAAATTTAATAGTAATAGTATTTCTGACTATGAACTAAACAATAGGAAATTATCTCCAACATAATGCTAATTAGCATGAACAATCTAGTATCCCATATCTATATCAAATTATAAAACAAAAAAATAATAATACTCGAGCACCTATCAAATTTAAGACCACTATAATCTCAACAACCTATATACGTACTTTAACGTATTTAAAATCATCTATATTTCTCATACTTCTATATATTTATGCCACCATAAAACATATCCATCTGTGATAGCTCAGTCACTAATGAACTATCTCTTGATTTGTAAGTGTAAGAAATAACAATTACAGGTCCAATTTAAATCCAGATCACACAAATCAATGTTTTTTTCCTAAGATATCATCATCAACTAAATTCATTGAGAAAAAACTATCACCAAGAGATACTATTTTACAATGGATTCACAAAATCCTTATATCAATATGTATGACCTCCATAAAACTTAAACACACATGACTTTCATACCTCCAACAAACTTAAAACACACGACTTCCTATCTTATATAATACATAATTAAATTGAATTCTATAACCGCCATCAACTTTATATTTAGTATTTACAATCATCAAGTACTACAAACAATGTGACTAAATTGACAATATGATGCAAACTAAATCACTATGTGGTAAGATCTTTCAATAGGTCAATTTCATAAACCAAATATAATAATCATAAAATCCATCAACCAACTACAGTAACCACAATCGAGTTATCTAAATGGACAACTCAATAAATCTCTATATATATGAATATCTCATACTACTCTCTAAATTCAATCCATGTCATAACAATAGAGATGCTCCAAAACATATAATCGATTCATCTTAATGATCTATGTTCACACAAGTGCTTTAAACCGATGACGCAATCAATATGAAAGGAAAAAAAATCATCTCCTTGAACATCCACTGTGAAACCCTGACCCAAATTCTTGAAACATGTGAATTGTATTGTTGATAAAAATGGGGTGCTGTCCAAACACCCTCGGAAGTGTCCGGACACCTGGTACACCAACTAATGTAGAGTGGAGTTGAAGTGCATAAAATCAGGAGGTGTCCGGAGACCCCATATAGGCATCCGAACACCTCAACATGGAATGGGGGTAGTGTGTTCGGAGAAGAAAAACTGGTGTAGAAATAAGCACTAAGTGTCAGGACACTCTATAGAGGTGTCCGGACGCTTCCTACATGAAGTGAGGCAAAAAGTGCCTATCTGGACACCCACACAGGATTCTGGTCCTTAAAAGCTGTTACAGCTCTGGTTTTTGAGAGAGAAAGAAAAAATATAGAGAAGGTAGAGAGAGACGAAAACTTGGAGAGAGATTGAGATTTCTTCAGGTTTTGGCTTGGGTTGTGAGAGATTGGTGAAGCTTTAAAAGAATAAAGAATATTTGTAGAAAGATTTCAAGGTTTAAGGTAAGTTTCCTAGTTTGGTGATTTTAGGGTTTTTCTTAGATGTACTTTGAATCTTTAGGAGTTTGATTCTAAGGTTTATATATGTGATTTTTAGGATGATTTTAGGTTGATTCATAGGTTTTAATCATGGTTTTAGGTTGAGTTGGGATATTGAACGAATTTGGAGAATTCTAGAAGGAGAAGGTGAGTCTCTCTTGGAGTATGTTTAAATTTATATTTTCATGATAAATGGGTGTATTTAACATATTTTATGGATTGGAAATGATGAATTATGTATAGGTTGGTGAGAAGAGGATTGAACCCTAATTGTGGAAACTGTGATTTTGGTGAATTACTTCAAACAGGTAGGGGATTTCTTGACCCATTCTTATTTCGATATCGTTCTTTCGTTCTATAAATGTGGCTCGTATTCTCATAGGTCTTCTTTTTGTGTTCTTGCCTTATTGTGCCTAAGGAAGAACGAACTTAAGGTTTATCTATATTATCTTCTAAATGTAGATTGTTGCATTGCCGTTTTACATGTTCATTCATCCATTGAGCATGCTTTGAATCTTGTCCTGCATCATTGGTAGTTATATATATAGGATGATATATATATGCATTTGGCATGGCATAAGCATGATTGCATTAGAGGATTGAGGATTGGTCAATCCATAGTTGAAGACTAGTGGATTGATGAATGTGTTTTGCCTCGAAGGGAATACCCGGACTATATGTTGTGTGTGATGACCCTGCCCACTTAGCACATAGGCCCCAACGAGAACATAGGCGTCTCACATTCAGGCTCCATGGGCCCCACCCCCAACCCATCTCCCTCTCACAATGGTAGGTTGTTGCTAGGCTTCGAACCCTCCACCTAGCCTTTAACATAGTGCCCTTTGGCAACCTATGTCACCAACTAAGTCATGGCTTTCTTGGTGGCATAGGTTGCTAAAGGCCCTATGTCAAAGGGAGGTGGGGAGTTCGACTCCTACCTCCAACAACCTATTCGAACATACATCCCATAATTTCGATAAGGTCGTGGATTGATTCCTCACCTTTACGCTTCAGCATATTCACCGGCACCGTAAGTTTGTCCCCACGGTAAATCCATAAAGAATGTCTAAATCCATCATACCATTTCCATTTTCCAATTCTTTTCCCTATCATAATCATCAATCCCGAATCACCATTCCTACACAAGGAAACACCCGAACCCTGGTCCAGTGGTCCATTATGCCTCTAAATGCACATTTAAAATAATTTAAATGCAATGTCACACAATTCACATCACATGAAGATCCAAATACATTTTAATCGAACTTAATATATTGAAAGATAATTGCCATATACATATATCATAACTCAATCAAAGGAATGACCGTATAAAGAATCATAATAGGGGTATGACTGTCTTTAGAACAATCAAAGAGTAGCCCAAAAGAATTAATAAATTGAATAACATACAAAAGATTCTAGAATTATAAGGGTCAAAGCTTTTATGAACAATAAAGGTTTAATAATGGAAGAAAAGGAATATCTGTACCTCTTTCTCGACAACACACAAACCCCAACCACCAATACTTGTGATGATGCAGAATTTTGGACCTCAGGGATCGTAATTCGTGCATCTCATCATTTAGGGAGGCCTCCGTGTCTCACTCCTCAGCTTTTATGGGTAGGGCCCAATTCCTCTTCTCATAGCGTTTCGCTTGTGGTGGGTAGGGCCCAATTCCTCTTCTCACAGCATTTCGCTTGTGGTGGGTAGGGTCCAATTTCTCTTCTCACAGCGTTTCACTTGTGGTGGGAATTGAACTCCTTACCTCATTTAAGTGGGTTGGAGACATTACCACCAAGCTAATCAGCTTGGCGCCGTCTGTGGGAATACGATTTACATTTACCAACAAAAATCATGGTTAGGCCTAGAAGGAACACCGTGGATGATCCTGAAAATTTCCTAGCTCAACAGCAACAGAAGCAAGTTGCAATTGAGACAAACATTCAAGCTCTAGGGAATCTTCCAAGAGAAACTGCCATCCCAGTCGCCACGGGACAGAATTCGGATCAGGATGACACACATGTTAATGATCAAGTGCCCCAGCATCACCCTCCCACTCCAACCTTCACTGCCGAAAGGTTTAACCAACTCTGTAGACAAGTAGAAATGCTTATCGAGATGATGCTTGCAAATCAGCAGACCTAGGCCACCCGGGCCAAAGATGGAAATGACCTCTCAAGGAGGAGGAGTGATGATGACCGGAACTCTCGTTTTGGAGGATAAAAAAGAAACGAGGATGATGACCGAGACGGACAATCAGTTGCGAGCACGAGAAGAAATACCCATCAAACTACGAATGATGTTAATAAACATCTCCAAGAGGTAGACCGCAAGCTTGCCGCTCTTCAAGGGAGAGATATGGCAGATGAAATATGGGATAGTTCCATGACCCCCTATCTCGAGAAATATTGAACACCGAGGTTCCCCGGGATTTTAGAATCCCAAAGCTTGAGCTATATGAAGGAAGGAAAGATCCTTATGACCACATCATGGGTTTCAAATCCATGATAGAATGCCGCGGAGCTTCTGATGCCAACCTCTGTAAGACTTTCCCTTCCACATTGGCTGGACTAGCCCAGACATGGTTCATAAACCAGCTGAGCCATAGCATCTTCAATTTTCAAGATTTTTCAAGAAAGTTTACATTACGGTTTGCCAGTGCCAGGAAACCAAAGACTACTAATCAAGACCTGATGACTATTGAACATGAAAGGGAGAATCTTTTCGGGCATTCATTGAAAGATTCAACCAGATGTGTTTAGAAATATCGGATGTCCAAATTGCTATGGCAAATACTGCACTAATTAAAACTGTCCGTCATGAGCAATTTTGCAGTTCCTTGTGTACGAACCGGCCTCAGACAATGGAGGAGCTTTTGGCCAGAACGGAAAAATACATAAAAGCGACAGATTCCCTCAGATCCTCACAATTTGCGATCCGAACATCACCCGACCATAGAAGACAATCAGGCGATAAAGGGCGACCAAGTGGGGCAGGAGGAAATCGTCTGAGCCAGGACAAAAGACCCAACCGGGACAATTCTAGAAATGATGAGCGATCCGGTAAAAAGACTGAGTTTGGTCCACCCCCCAAATATACTAACTATACACCCTTGAATAGTTCTTTAAAAAAGGTCCTTAATAAAATCTGTGATCAAAATCTTGTCCAATGGCCCAGCAAAATGAGGGCGCCCCTAGAGAAGCGTTCAACTGGGAAATATTGTCGGTTCCATAAGGATCACGACCATGACACGAATGATTGCAGACAGCTGAAAGACGAGATAGAAGGCCTCATAAGGAGGGGTCATTTGAAACAATATACCTCGGATCGAGGTGATAAAAGGAGAAGAAGAGATGAGGAGGAGGATGACAGAAGAAAACCAAGAAGAATGGATGACTCTCCCCGGAATGAGAAAGGCAGTGCTGGCACAATCGATTACTGCGAAGTGATTATAGGAGAACTGGCTGCGGGGGGTGAAAGTACTTCCGCTGGAAGAGCGTACGCCGACTTGGTAAAGAGATTGCTAAGAGCAAGAAAGTAAGAAGAGAGGAGGAGGCTATCGTCTTCTCGAAAAAAGATGAGGAAGGCATACAGTATCCACATTATGATGCCTTGGTTGTCCAAGCCGTCATAGCAAATTTTACCGTAATAAAAATTCTTGTGAATAATGGCAGTGCAGCAGACAGATTATTTTACCATGCCTTCAAGGCAATGAAGATATCCAAGGATAGGTTAAGGCCTGCAACAAAGCCTCTCTATAGGTTCACTGGGCAATCTGTCATGCCAAAGGGAGTTATTAACCTCCCAGTCACACTAGGAACTTACCCCCGAACCACAATGCAGATGGTGGATCTGCTTGTTGTAGATGCCCGAGCCTCTTACAACGGCATCATAGGAAGGCCATTGCTTCACCAGATCGGAACGGTGGTATCTACCTATTGTTTAAAAATGAAATTCCACACGGGCCGTGGAATTGGATAGGTTGTAGGTAACCAGCAAATGGCCAGGGACGTCTATTTTACCGATATAAAAGACAAGAAGAAAGGCAAACTTCCTGTGGCCAATTTGGATATTTGTTCCGATGATAAGATGCTCAAGCCTACACCGGTTGAAGATTTGGTACCCGTCCCAGTTGAGGAGGGCACGAACAGAAATTTTTATGTCAGCTCGCAACTGGAGAGTGTTTTGTTGAAACAGATAACCACCTTGTTACTTAACAATGTGAAATTTTTTGCATGGAGTGCGGATGAAATGCCAGGAATTAGTCAGATACTATCCAGCATAAGTTGAGTATCCGGGCCAGTGCGAAGCCAATAAAACAAAAGCGACGAAATTTCGCCATGGATAGGCAGGAAGCCATAAAAGAGGAGGTACGAAAGTTAGTTGAGGCTGACTTCATAAGGGAGGTCCATTATCCAGAGGGATCGGCTAATGTCGTCATGGTGCGGAAAGCCAATGGTAAATGGAGGATGTGCGTTGACTTTACCGACCTGAACAAAGCTTGTCCCAAGGATAGCTATCCGCTCCCAAAGATAGACCAATTGGTTGATGCAACATCTGGCAATCAGTTGCTCAGTTTCCTTGATGCTTACTCCGGTTAACATCAGATAAGGATGGACCCGGAAGATGAGGAAGAAACCTCCTTCATAACCCCGGAGGGCACATACTGTTACAAAGTAATGTCTTTTGGGCTAAAAATGCCGGAGCAACCTATCAACGCTTGGTAAATCGTGTTTTATCAGATCAGATAGGGATGTCTATCAAGGGAAACGTGGATGAAATGGTGGTCAAAAGTAAAGTAGCAACAGACCATCCCGGCTATTTGGAGAAGGTTTTTTCAACTCTTGATAAATTCAGAATGAAACTTAACCCGGATAAATACGCCTTTGGAGTGGCTTCAGGAAAATTCCTCGGATTTTTAGTCACCAGTAGAGGAATTGAAGTCAACCCAGAAAAGGTTGAGGCTATTATCAACATGGAATCACCCCGGAATGTAAAAGAAGTTCAGAGGCTAACTAGACGAGCCGCTTCGCTTGGAAGGTTCCTTGCTAGTTCCGGTGACCGGTGCAGACCTTTCTTCCAGGCATTAAAGAAATCGAGAGCATTTCATTGGACAGAGGAATGTCAGAAGTCTTTCAAAAATTTGAAAGACTACCTAGCACAACCTCCACTCTTCACTTGTCCAAAAGAGGGAGAAACACTTTTCTTGTACCAAGCCACTTCACAACATGCCGTCAATGCGGTACTGATACGGGAAGAAGATAAGGTACAAAGTCTTGTCTACTACACCAGCAAGGTGATGTTAGATGCCGAGACCAGGTATTCCCATACCGAAAAATTAGTGCTAGCACTTATTGTTGCGGCTCGAAAACTCAGACCGTACTTCCAGTCCTACACCATAGTGGTTTTGACGGATCAGCAACTCAAGAGTGTACTACAGAAGCCAGATGTATCTGGCAGACTTATTAAATGGTCTATCGAGCTGGGTGAATTCGACATTCAATTCAAACCACGTCAGGTCATAAAAGGCGAAGCCTTAGATGACTTCATTGTCGAATGCTATAATCCGACCAATGAGCAAGATCCCATACCAGCCCACGAATAGTGGGAGTTGTTTGTAGATGGGTCTTCAAACAAAGATGGAAGCGGTGCAGGGATTTTACTCATTGGCCCCGGGGGCATATATGTAGAACATGCACTACATTTCAAGTTTAAAGCATCCAACAATGAAGCAGAGTACGCAGTTCTCTTGGCCGGACTAAGGATGGCACAGGAGCTGGAGGTTAAAAATTTGATTATTAATAGTGATTCTCAGACACCGAGGAACTTTGACGGTCAGAAATTGCTCAACTCTCTCTATGAAGGAGCTTTTCGCTGTTTTATCCATTTTTCATAGAAAGTTGTTGTTTTGTCATCGAAAAAATCTATGAAGCTTATACTCGTAAAATTTCATATAAAAGAACTATAAAAAGGGCACAACGAGCAACTTTGATGGTCCGAAGTTGCTCGACTCTCTCTATGGAGGAGCTTTTAACGGTTTTGTCCATTTGTCAAAGAAAGTTGGTGTTTTGGAATCGAAATAATCTTGGAAGCTTCTACTTATAAAATTTGACATAGAAGAACAATAAAAAGTGTACACCGAGGAACTTTGATGGTCCGAAGTTGCTCAACTCTCTCTATGGAGGATCTTTTAACAATTTTGTCAATTTGTCATAGAAAGTTGGTGTTTTGGCATGAAAATAATCTAGGAAGTTTATACTCGTAAAATCTGATATAGAAGAATAGTAAAAAGTGTACGCCGAGCAACTTTGATGTTCCGAAGTTGCTCAACTCTCTCTATGGAGGAGCTTCTAACGGTTTTGTCCATTTGTTATAGAAAGTTGGTGTTTTGTCATCGAAATAATCTAGGAAGCTTATTCTCGTAAAATTTGACATAGAAGAATAGTAAAAAGTGTACGCCGAGCAACTTTTGTTGTTCAAACTTGCTCAACTCTCTCTATGGAGGAGCTTTTAGCTGTTTTGTCCATTTGGCATAGAAAGTTGTTGTTTTTTCATCAAAATAATCTAGGAAGCTTATACTCATAAAATTTGACATAGAAGAAAAGTAAAAAGTGTACCCCGAGCAACTTCGATGGTCCGAAGTTGCTCAACTCTCTCCGTGGAGGAGCTTTTAACGGTTTTGTCCATTTGTCATAAAAAGTTGGTGTTTTGGAATCGAAATAATCTCGGAAGCTTCTACTTATAAAATTTGATATAGAAGAACAATAAAATGTGTACACCGTGGAACTTTGATGATCGGAAGTTGCTCAACTCTCTTTATGGAGGAGCTTTTAACGGTTTTGTCCAATTGTCATAGAAAGTTGGTGTTTTGGAATCGAAATAATCTTGGAAGCTTCTACTTATAAAATTTGACATAGAAGAACAATAAAATGTGTACACCGAGGACCTCTGATGGTCGGAAGTTGCTCAACTCTCTTTATGGAGGAGCTTTTAACGGTTTTGCCCATTTGTCATAGAAAGTTGTTGTTTTGGAATCGAAATAATCTTGGAAGCTTCTACTTATAAAATTTGATATTGAAGAACAATAAAATGTGTACACAGAGGAACATTGATGGTCGGAAGTTTCTCAACTCTCTTTTTGGAGGAGCTTTTAACGGTTTTGTCCAATTGTCATAGAAAGTTGGTGTTTTGGAATCGAAATAATCTTGGAAGCTTCTACTTAAAAATTTTGACATAGAAGAACAATAAAATGTGTACACCGAGGAACTTTGATGGTCGGAAGTTGCTTAACTCTCTCTATGGAGGAGCCTTTAACGGTTTTGTCCATTTGTCATAGAAAGTTGGTGTTTTGGAATCGAAATAATCTTGGAAGCTTCTACTTATAAAATTTGACATAGAAGAACAATAAAATGTGTACACCGAGGAACTTTGATAGTCGGAAGTTGCTGGACTCTGTCTATAGAGGAGCTTTTAACGGTTTTGTCCATTTGTCATAGAAAGTTGGTGTTTTGGAATCGAAATAATCTTGGAAGCTTCTACATATAAAATTTGACATAGACGAACAATAAAAAGTGTACACCGAGGAACTTTGATGGTTCGAAGTTTCTCAACTCTCTCTATGGAGAAGCTTTTCGCTGTTTTGTCCATTTGTCATAGAAAGTTGTTGTTTTGTCATCGAAATAATCTAGGAAGCTTCTACTCCTAAAATTTGACATAGAAAAATCGTAAAAAGTGTACATCGAACAACTTTTATGCTCCAAACTTGCTCAACTCTCTCTATGGAGTAGCTTTTAACAGTTCTGTCCATTTGTCATAAAAAGTTGGTGTTTTGGTATCGAAAACGTCTAGGAAGCTTATTCTCGTAAAATTTGACATAGAAGAATAGTAAAAAGTGTACGCCTAGCAATTTTTGTTGTTCGAACTTGCTCAACTCTCTCTATAGAGGAGGTTTTACCGGTTTCGTCCATTTGTTATAGAAAGTTGGTGTTTTGTCATCGAAATAATCTAGGAAGCTTATACTCGTAAAATTACACGTAGAAGGACAATAAAAAGTGTACACAGAGCAACTTTGATGGTCAGAAGTTGCTCAACTCTCTCTATGGAGGAGCTTTTAACGGTTTTGTCCATTAGTCATAGAAAGTGGGTATTCTGGAATCTAAATAATCTTGGAAGCTTGTATTCATAAAATTTGACATAGAATAACAATAAAAAGTGTACACCGAGCAACTTTGATGGTCCGAAGTTGCTCAACTCTCTCTATGGAGGAGCTTTTAACGGTTTTGTCCATTTGTCAAAGAAAGTTGGTGTTTTGGAATCGAAATAATCTTGGAAGCTTCTACTTATAAAATTTGACATAGAAGAACAATAAAATGTGTACACCGCGGAACTTTGATGGTCCGAAGTTGCTCAACTCTCTCTATGGAGGATCTTTTAACAATTTTATCCATTTTTCATAGAAAGTTGGTGTTTTGGCATGGAAATAATCTAGGAGGCTTGTATTCGTAAAATCTGATATAGAAGAATAGTAAAAAGTGTTTGCCGAGCAACTTTGGTGTTCTGAATTTGCTCAACTCTTTCTATGGAGGAGCTTTTAATGGTTTCATGCATTTGTTATAGAAAGTTGATGTTTTGTCATCGCAATAAGCTTGGAAGCTTCTACTTATAAAATTTGACGCAGAAGAACAATAAAAAGTGTACACCGAGGAACTTTGATGATAGGAAGTTGCTCAACTCTATCTATGGAGGAACTTTTAACGGTTTTGTCCATTTGTCATAGAAAGTGGGTGTTCTGGAATCGAAATAATCTTGGAATCTTGTATTCATAAAATTTGACATAGAAGAACAATAAAAAAGTCTACACCGAGCAACTTTGATGGTCCGAAGTTGCTCAACTCTCTCTATGGAGGAGCTTTTAACGGTTTTGTCCATTTGTCAAAGAAAGTTGGTGTTTTGGAATCGAAATAATCTTGGAAGCTTCTACTCGTAAAATCTGATATAGAAGAATAGTAAAAAGTGTATGCCGAGCAACTTTGGTGGTCCGAAGTTGCTCAACTCTCTTTGTGGAGGAGCTTTTCGCTGTTTTGTCCATTTGTCATAGAAAGTTGGTGTTTTGGAATCTAAATAATCTTGGAAGCTTGTATTCATAAAATTTGACCTAAAAGAACAATAAAAAGTGTACACCGAGAAACTTTGATGGTCTGAAGTTGCTCAACTCTCTCTATGGAGGAGCTTTTAACGGTTTTGTCCATTTGTCATAGAAAGTAGGTGTTTCGGAATCGAAATATTCTTGGAAGCTTGTATTCATAAAATTTGACATAGAAGAACAATAAAAAGTGTACATCGAGAAATTTTGATGGTCCAAAGTTGCTCAACTATATCTATGGAGGAGCTTTTAACGGTTTTGTCCATTTGTCATAGAAAGTTGGTGTTTTGGAATCAAAATAATCTTGGAAGCTTCTACTTATAAAATTTGACATAGAAGAACAATAAAATGTGTACACCGAGGAACTTTGATTGTCCGAAGTTGCTCAACTCTCTCTATGGAGGAGCTTTTAGGTGTTTCGTGCATTTTTCATAGAAAGTTGTTGTTTTGTCATCGAAATAATCTAGGAAGCTTATACTCGTAAAAGTTGACAAAGAAGAATCGTAAAAAGTGTACATCGAACAACATTTATGGTCCAAACTTGCTCAACTCTCCCTATGGAGTAGCTTTTAACAGTTCTGTCCATTTGTCATAGAAAGTTGGTGTTTTGGTATCGAAAAAGTCTAGGAAGCTTATTCTCGTAAAATTTGACTTAGAAGAATAGTAAAAAGTGTACGCCTAGCAATTTTTATTGTTCGAACTTGCTCAACTCTCTCTATGGAGGAGGTTTTACCGGTTTCGTCCATTTGTTATAGAAAGTTGGTGTTTTGTCATCGAAATAATCTAGGAAGCTTATACTCGTAAAATTTCACGTAGAAGGACAATAAAAAGTGTACATAGAGCAACTTTGATGGTCAGAAATTGCTCAACTCTCTCTATGGAGGAGCTTTTAACGGTTTTGTCCATTAGTCATAGAAAGTGGGTGTTCTGGAATCTAAATAATCTTGGAAGCTTGTATTCATAAAATTTGACATAGAAGAACAATAAAAAGTGTACACCGAGCAACTTTGATGGTCCGAGGTTGCTCAACTCTCTCTATGGAGGAGCTTTTAACGGTTTTGTCCATTTGTCAAAGAAAGTTGGTGTTTTGGAATTGAAATAATCTTGGAAGCTTCTACTTATAAAATTTGACATAGAAGAACAATAAAATGGGTACACCGCGGAACTTTGATGGTCCGAAGTTGCTCAACACTCTCTATGGAGGATCTTTTAACAATTTTGTCCATTTTTCATAGAAAGTTGGTGTTTTGGCATGGAAATAATCTAGGAGGCTTGTATTCGTAAAATCTGATATAGAAGAATAGTAAAAAGTGTTTGCCGAGCAACTTTGGTGTTCTGAATTTGCTCAACTCTTTCTATGGAGGAGCTTTTAATGGTTTCATGCATTTGTTATAGAAAGTTGGTGTTTTGTCATCGCAATAAGCTTGGAAGCTTCTACTTATAAAATTTGACGCAGAAGAACAATAAAAAGTGTACACCGAGGAACTTTGATGATAGGAAGTTGCTCAACTCTATCTATGGAGGAGCTTTTAACGGTTTTGTCCATTTGTCATAGAAAGTGGGTGTTCTGGAATCGAAATAATCTTGGAATCTTGTATTCATAAAATTTGACATAGAAGAACAATAAAAAAGTCTACACCGAGCAACTTTGATGGTTCGAAGTTGCTCAACTCTCTCTATGGAGGAGCTTTTAACGGTTTTGTCCATTTGTCAAAGAAAGTTGGTGTTTTGGAATCGAAATAATCTTGGAAGCTTCTACTCGTAAAATCTGATATAGAAGAATAGTAAAAAGTGTATGCCGAGCAACTTGGTAGTCCGAAGTTGCTCAACTCTCTTTGTGGAGGAGCTTTTCGCTATTTTGTCCATTTGTCATAGAAAGTTGGTGTTTTGGAATCTAAATAATCTTGGAAGCTTGTATTCATAAAATTTGACCTAAAAGAACAATAAAAAGTGTACACCGAGAAACTTTGATGGTCTGAAGTTGCTCAACTCTCTCTCTGGAGGAGCTTTTAACGGTTTTGTCCATTTGTCATAGAAAGTAGGTGTTTCGGAATCGAAATATTCTTGGAAGCTTGTATTCATAAAATTTGACATAGAAGAACAATAAAAAGTGTACACCGAGAAATTTTGATGGTCCAAAGTTGCTCAACTATATCTATGGAGGAGCTTTTAACGGTTTTGTCCATTTGTCATAGAAAGTTGGTGTTTTGGAATCAAAATAATCTTGGAAGCTTCTACTTATAAAATTTGACATAGAAGAACAATAAAATGTGTACACCGAGGAACTTTGATGGTCCGAAGTTGCTCAACTCTCTCTATGGAGGAGCTTTTAGGTGTTTCTTGCATTTTTCATAGAAAGTTGTTGTTTTGTCATCGAAATAATCTAGGAAGCTTATACTCGTAAAAGTTGACAAAGAAGAATCGTAAAAAGTGTACATCGAACAACTTTTATGGTCCAAACTTGCTCAACTCTCTCTATGGAGTAGCTTTTAACAGTTCTGTCCATTTGTCATAGAAAGTTGGTGTTTTGGTATCGAAAAAGTCTAGGAAGCTTATTCTCGTAAAATTTGACTTAGAAGAATAGTAAAAAGTGTACGCCTAGCAATTTTTATTGTTCGAACTTGATCAACTCTCTCTATGGAGGAGGTTTTACCGGTTTCGTCCATTTGTTATAGAAAGTTGGTGTTTTGTCATCGAAATAATCTAGGAAGCTTATACTCGTAAAATTTCACGTAGAAGGACAATAAAAAGTGTACATAGAACAACTTTGATGGTCAGAAGTTGCTCAACTCTCTCTGTGGAGGAGCTTTTAACGGTTTTGTCCATTAGTCATAGAAAGTGGGTGTTCTGTAATCTAAATAATGTTGGAAGCTTGTATTCATAAAATTTGACATAGAAGAACAATAAAAAGTGTTCACCGAGCAACTTTGATGGTCCGAAGTTGCTCAACTCTCTCTATGGAGGAGCTTTTAACGGTTTTGTCCATTTGTCAAAGAAAGTTGGTGTTTTGGAATCAAAATAATCTTGGAAGCTTCTACTTATAAAATTTGATATAGAAGAACAATAAAATGTGTACACCGTGGAACTTTGATGGTCCGAAGTTGCTCAACTCTCTCTATGGAGGATCTTTTAACAATTTTGTCCATTTTTCATAGAAAGTTGTTGTTTTGGCATGAAATAATCTAGGAGGCTTGTATTCGTAAAATCTGATATAGAAGAATAGTAAAAAGTATTTGCCGAGCAACTTTGGTGTTCTGAATTTGCTCAACTCTTTCTATGGAGGAGCTTTTAACGGTTTTGTCCATTTGTCATAGAAAGTTAGTGTTTTTCCATCAAAATAATCTAGGAAACTTATACTCGTAAAATTTGACATAGAAGAACAATAAAAAGTGTACGCCTAGCAATTTTTGTTGTTCGAATTTGCTCAACTCTCTCTATGGAGGAGGTTTTAATGGTTTCATCCATTTGTTATAGAAAGTTGGTGTTTTGTCGTCGAAATAACCTTGGAAGCTTATACTCATAAAATTTGACGTAGAAGAACAATAAAAAGTGTACACAGAGGAACTTTGATGGTCTGAAGTTGCTCAACTCTATCTATGGAGGTGCTTTTAACGGTTTTGTCCATTTGTCATAGAAAGTGGGTGTTCTGGAATCGAAATAATCTTGGAAGCTTGTATTCATAAAATTTGACATAGAAGAACAATAAAAAAGTCTACACCGAGCAACTTTGATGGTCCGAAGTTGCTCAACTCTCTCTATGGAGGAGCTTTTAACGGTTTTGTCCATTTGTCAAAGAAAGTTGGTGTTTTGGAATAGAAATAATCTTGGATGCTTCTACTCGTAAAATCTGATATAGAAGAATAGTAAAAAATGTATGCCGAGCAACTTTGGTGGTACGAAGTTGCTCAACTCTCTTTGTGGAGGAGCTTTTCGCTGTTTTGTCCATTTGTCATAGAAAGTTGGTGTTTTGGAATCTAAATAATCTTGGAAGCTTGTATTCATAAAATTTGACCTAAAAGAACAATAAAAAGTGTACACCGAGAAACTTTGATGGTCTGAAGTTGCTCAACTCTCTCTATGGAGGAGCTTTTAACGGTTTTGTCCATTTGTCATAGAAAGTAGGTGTTTCGGAATCGAAATAATCTTGGAAGCTTGTATTCATAAAATTTGACATAGAAGAACAATAAAAAGTATACACCGAGAAATTTTGATGGTCCAAAGTTGCTCAACTATATCTATGGAGGAGCTTTTAACGGTTTTGTCCATTTGTCATAGAAAGTTGGTGTTTTGGAATCAAAATAATCATGGAAGCTTCTACTTATAAAATTTGACATAGAAGAACAGTAAAATGTGTACACCGAGGAACTTTGATGGTCTGAAGTTGCTCAACTCTCTCTATGGAGGAGCTTTTAGGTGTTTCGTGCATTTGTCATAGAAAGTTGTTGTTTTGTCATCGAAATAATCTAGGAAGCTTATACTCGTAAAATTTGACAAAGAAGAATCGTAAAAAGTGTACATCGAACAACTTTTATGGTCCAAACTTGCTCAACTCTCTCTATGGAGTAGCTTTTAACAGTTCTGTCCATTTGTCATAGAAAGTTGGTGTTTTGGTATCGAAAAAGTCTAGGAAGCTTATTCTCGTAAAATTTGACATAGAAGAATAGTAAAAAGTGTACGCCTAGCAATTTTTGTTGTTCGAACTTGCTCAACTCTCTCTATAGAGGAGGTTTTACCGGTTTCGTCCAATTGTTATAGAAAGTTGGTGTTTTGTCATAGAAATAATCTAGGAAGCTTATACTCGTAAAATTTCACGTAGAAGGACAATAAAAAGTGTACACAGAGCAACTTTGATCGTCAGAAGTTGCTCAACTCTTTCTATGGAGGAGCTTTTAACGGTTTTTTCCATTTGTCATAGAAAGTTGGTGTTCTGGAATCTAAATAATCTTGGAAGCTTGTATACATAAAATTTGACATAGAAGAACAATAAAAAGTGTACACCGAGCAACTTTGATGGTCCGAAGTTGCTCGACTATCTGTATGGAGGAGCTTTTAAATGTTTTGTCCGTTTGTCAAAGAAAGTTGGTGTTTTGGAATCGAAATAATCTTGGAAGCTTCTACTTATAAAATTTGACATAGAAGAACAATAAAAAGTGTACACCGAGGAACTTTGATCGTCGGAAGTTGCTCAACTCTCTCTATGGAGGAGCTTTTCGTAGTTTTGTTCATTTGCCGTAGAAATTTGTTGTTTTGTCATCGAAATAATCTAGGAAGCTTATACTCGTAAAATTTCATATAAAAGAACTATAAAAAGTGTACACCGAGCAACTTTGATGTTCCGAAGTTGCTCGACTCTCTCTAACGAGGAGCATTTAATGGTTTTGTCCATTTGTCATAGAAAGTTGGTGTTTTGGCATGGAAATAATCTAGGAAGCTTATACTCGTAAAATCTGATATAGAAGAATAGTAAAAAGTCTACGCCGAGCAACCTTGGTGGTCCGAAGTTGCTCAACTTTCTCTATAGAGGAGCGTTTAACGGTTTTGTCCATTTGTCATAGAAAGTTGGTGTTTTGGAATCGAAATAATCTAGGAAGCTTATACTCGTAAAATTTGACAAAGAAGAATCGTAAAAAGTGTACATCGAACAACTTTTATGGTCCAAACTTGCTCAACTCTCTCTATGGAGTAGCTTTTAACAGTTCTGTCCATTTGTCATAGAAAGTTGGTGTTTTGGTATCGAAAAAGTGTAGGAAGCTTATTCTCGTAAAATTTGACATAGAAGAATAGTAAAAAGTGTACGCCTAGCAATTTTTATTGTTCGAACTTGCTCAACTCTCTCTATGGAGGAGGTTTTACCGGTTTCGTCCATTTGTTATAGAAAGTTGGTGTTTTGTCATCGAAATAATCTAGGAAGCTTATACTCGTAAAATTTCACGTAGAAGGACAATAAAAAGTGTACACAGAGCAACTTTGATGGTCAGAAGTTGCTCAACTCTCACTATGGAGGAGCTTTTAACGGTTTTGTCCATTAGTCATAGAAAGTGGGTGTTCTGGAATCTAAATAATCTGGGAAGCTTGTATTCATAAAATTTGACATAGAAGAACAACAAAAAGTGTACACCGAGCAACTTTGATGGTCCGAAGTTGCTCAACTCTCTCTATGGAGGAGCTTTTAACGGTTTTGTCCATTTGTCAAAGAAAGTTGGTGTTTTGGAATCAAAATAATCTTGGAAGCTTCTACTTATAAAATTTGATATAGAAGAACAATAAAATGTGTACACCGTGGAACTTTGATGGTCCGAAGTTGCTCAACTCTCTCTATGGAGGATCTTTTAACAATTTTGTCCATTTTCATAGAAAGTTGTTGTTTTGGCATGAAATAATCTAGGAGGCTTGTATTCGTAAAATCTGAAATAGAAGAATAGTAAAAAGTATTTGCCGAGCAACTTTGGTGTTCTGAATTTGCTCAACTCTTTCTATGGAGGAGCTTTTAACGGTTTTGTCCATTTGTCATAGAAAGTTAGTGTTTTTCCATCAAAATAATCTAGGAAACTTATACTCGTAAAATTTGACATAGAAGAACAATAAAAAGTGTACGCCTAGCAATTTTTGTTGTTCGAATTTGCTCAACTCTCTCTATGGAGGAGGTTTTAATGGTTTCATCCATTTGTTATAGAAAGTTGGTGTTTTGTCGTCGAAATAACCTTGGAAGCTTATACTCATAAAATTTGACGTAGAAGAACAATAAAAAGTGTACACAGAGGAACTTTGATGGTCTGAAGTTGCTCAACTCTATCTATGGAGGTGCTTTTAACGGTTTTGTCCATTTGTCATAGAAAGTGGGTGTTCTGGAATCGAAATAATCTTGGAAGCTTGTATTCATAAAATTTGACATAGAAGAACAATAAAAAAGTCTACACCGAGCAACTTTGATGGTCTGAAGTTGCTCAACTCTCTCTATGGAGGAGCTTTTAACGGTTTTGTCCATTTGTCAAAGAAAGTTGGTGTTTTGGAATAGAAATAATCTTGGAAGCTTCTACTCGTAAAATCTGATATAGAAGAATAGTAAAAAATTTATGCCGAGCAACTTTGGTGGTACGAAGTTGATCAACTCTCTTTGTGGAGGAGCTTTTCGCTGTTTTGTCCATTTGTCGTAGAAAGTTGGTGTTTTGGAATCTAAATAATCTTGGAAGCTTGTATTCATAAAATTTGACCTAAAAGAACAATAAAAAGTGTACACCGAGAAACTTTGATGGTCTGAAGTTGCTCAACTCTCTCTATGGAGGAGCTTTTAACGGTTTTGTCCATTTGTCATAGAAAGTAGGTGTTTCGGAATCGAAATAATCTTGGAAGCTTGTATTCATAAAATTTGACATAGAAGAACAATAAAAAGTATACACCGAGAAATTTTGATGGTCCAAAGTTGCTCAACTATATCTATGGAGGAGCTTTTAACGGTTTTGTCCATTTGTCATAGAAAGTTGGTGTTTTGGAATCAAAATAATCTTGGAAGCTTCTACTTATAAAATTTGATATAGAAGAACAATAAAATGTGTACACCGAGGAACTTTGATGGTCTGAAGTTGCTCAACTCTCCCTATGGAGGAGCTTTTAGGTGTTTCGTGCATTTGTCATAGAAAGTTGTTGTTTTGTCATCGAAATAATCTAGGAAGCTTATACTCGTAAAATTTGACAAAGAAGAATCGTAAAAAGTGTACATCGAACAACTTTTATGGTCCAAACTTGCTCAACTCTCTCTATGGAGTAGCTTTTAACAGTTCTGTCCATTTGTCATAGAAAGTTGGTGTTTTGGTATCGAAAAAGTCTAGGAAGCTTATTCTCGTAAAATTTGACATAGAAGAATAGTAAAAAGTGTACGCCTAGCAATTTTTGTTGTTCGAACTTGCTCAACTCTCTCTATAGAGGAGGTTTTACCGGTTTCGTCCATTTGTTATAGAAAGTTGGTGTTTTGTCATCGAAATAATCTAGGAAGCTTATACTCGTCAAATTACACGTAGAAGGACAATAAAAAGTGTACACAGAGCAACTTTGATGGTCAGAAGTTGCTCAACTCTCTCTATGGAGGAGCTTTTAACGGTTTTGTCCATTAGTCATAGAAAGTGGGTGTTCTGGAATCTAAATAATCTTGGAAGCTTGTATTCATAAAATTTGACATAGAAGAACAATAAAAAGTGTACACCGAGCAACTTTGATGGTCCGAAGTTGCTCAACTCTCTCTATGGAGGAGCTTTTAGCGGTTTTGTCCATTTGTCAAAGAAAGTTGGTGTTTTGGAATCCAAATAATCTTGGAAGCTTCTACTTATAAAATTTGACATAGAAGAACAATAAAATGTGTACACCGCGGAACTTTGATGGTCCGAAGTTGCTCAACTCTCTGTATGGAGGATCTTTTAACAATTTTGTCCATTTTTCATAGAAAGTTGGTGTTTTGGCATGGAAATAATCTAGGAGGCTTGTATTCGTAAAATCTGATAAAGAAGAATAGTAAAAAGTGTTTGCCGAGCAACTTTGGTGTTCTGAATTTGCTCAACTCTTTCTATGGATGAGCTTTTAATGGTTTCATGCATTTGTTATAGAAAGTTGGTGTTTTGTCATCGCAATAAGCTTGGAAGCTTCTACTTATAAAATTTGACGCAGAAGAACAATAAAAAGTATACACCGAGGAACTTTGATGATAGGAAGTTGCTCAACTCTATCTATGGAGGAGCTTTTAACGGTTTTGTCCATTTGTCATAGAAAGTGGGTGTTCTGGAATCGAAATAATCTTGGAATCTTGTATTCATAAAATTTGACATAGAAGAACAATAAAAAAGTCTACACCGAGCAACTTTGATGGTCCGAAGTTGCTCAACTCTCTCTGTGGAGGAGCTTTTAACGGTTTTGTCCATTAGTCATAGAAAGTGGGTGTTCTGGAATCTAAATAATGTTGGAAGCTTGTATTCATAAAATTTGACATAGAAGAACAATAAAAAGTGTACATAGAGCAACTTTGATGGTCAGAAGTTGCTCAACTCTCTCTGTGGAGGAGCTTTTAACGGTTTTGTCCATTAGTCATAGAAAGTGGGTGTTCTGGAATCTAAATAATGTTGGAAGCTTGTATTCATAAAATTTGACATAGAAGAACAATAAAAAGTGTTCACCGAGCAACTTTGATGGTCCGAAGTTGCTCAACTCTCTCTATGGAGGAGCTTTTAACGGTTTTGTCCATTTGTCAAAGAAAGTTGGTGTTTTGGAATCAAAATAATCTTGGAAGCTTCTACTTATAAAATTTGATATAGAAGAACAATAAAATGTGTACACCGTGGAACTTTGATGGTCCGAAGTTGCTCAACTCTCTCTATGGAGGATCTTTTAACAATTTTGTCCATTTTTCATAGAAAGTTGTTGTTTTGGCATGAAATAATCTAGGAGGCTTGTATTCGTAAAATCTGATATAGAAGAATAGTAAAAAGTATTTGCCGAGCAACTTTGGTGTTCTGAATTTGCTCAACTCTTTCTATGGAGGAGCTTTTAACAGTTTTGTCCATTTGTCATAGAAAGTTAGTGTTTTTCCATCAAAATAATCTAGGAAACTTATACTCGTAAAATTTGACATAGAAGAACAATAAAAAGTGTACGCCTAGCAATTTTTGTTGTTCGAATTTGCTCAACTCTCTCTGTGGAGGAGGTTTTAATGGTTTCATCCATTTGTTATAGAAAGTTGGTGTTTTGTCGTCGAAATAACCTTGGAAGCTTATACTCATAAAATTTGACGTAGAAGAACAATAAAAAGTGTACACAGAGGAACTTTGATGGTGTGAAGTTGCTCAACTCTATCTATGGAGGTGCTTTTAACGGTTTTGTCCATTTGTCATAGAAAGTGGGTGTTCTGGAATCGAAATAATCTTGGAAGCTTGTATTCATAAAATTTGACATAGAAGAACAATAAAAAAGTCTACACCGAGCAACTTTGATGGTCCGAAGTTGCTCAACTCTCTCTATGGAGGAGCTTTTAACGGTTTTGTCCATTTGTCAAAGAAAGTTGGTGTTTTGGAATAGAAATAATCTTGGATGCTTCTACTCGTAAAATCTGATATAGAAGAATAGTAAAAAATGTATGCCGAGCAACTTTGGTGGTACGAAGTTGCTCAACTCTCTTTGTGGAGGAGCTTTTCGCTGTTTTGTCCATTTGTCATAGAAAGTTGGTGTTTTGGAATCTAAATAATCTTGGAAGCTTGTATTCATAAAATTTGACCTAAAAGAACAATAAAAAGTGTACACCGAGAAACTTTGATGGTCTGAAGTTGCTCAACTCCCTCTATGGAGGAGCTTTTAACGGTTTTGTCCATTTGTCATAGAAAGTAGGTGTTTCGGAATCGAAATAATCTTGGAAGCTTGTATTCATAAAATTTGACATAGAAGAACAATAAAAAGTATACACCGAGAAATTTTGATGGTCCAAAGTTGCTCAACTATATCTATGGAGGAGCTTTTAACGGTTTTGTCCATTTGTCATAGAAAGTTGGTGTTTTGGAATCAAAATAATCATGGAAGCTTCTACTTATAAAATTTGACATAGAAGAACAGTAAAATGTGTACACCGAGGAACTTTGATGGTCTGAAGTTGCTCAACTCTCTCTATGGAGGAGCTTTTAGGTGTTTCGTGCATTTGTCATAGAAAGTTGTTGTTTTGTCATCGAAATAATCTAGGAAGCTTATACTCGTAAAATTTGACAAAGAAGAATCGTAAAAAGTGTACATCGAACAACTTTTATGGTCCAAACTTGCTCAACTCTCTCTATGGAGTAGCTTTTAACAGTTCTGTCCATTTGTCATAGAAAGTTGGTGTTTTGGTATCGAAAAAGTCTAGGAAGCTTATTCTCGTAAAATTTGACATAGAAGAATAGTAAAAAGTGTACGCCTAGCAATTTTTGTTGTTCGAACTTGCTCAACTCTCTCTATAGAGGAGGTTTTACCGGTTTCGTCCAATTGTTATAGAAAGTTGGTGTTTTGTCATAGAAATAATCTAGGAAGCTTATACTCGTAAAATTTCCCGTAGAAGGACAATAAAAAGTGTACACAGAGCAACTTTGATCGTCAGAAGTTGCTCAACTCTTTCTATGGAGGAGCTTTTAACGGTTTTTTCCATTTGTCATAGAAAGTTGGTGTTCTGGAATCTAAATAATCTTGGAAGCTTGTATACATAAAATTTGACATAGAAGAACAATAAAAAGTGTACACCGAGCAACTTTGATGGTCCGAAGTTGCTCGACTATCTGTATGGAGGAGCTTTTAAATGTTTTGTCCGTTTGTCAAAGAAAGTTGGTGTTTTGGAATCGAAATAATCTTGGAAGCTTCTACTTATAAAATTTGACATAGAAGAACAATAAAAAGTGTACACCGAGGAACTTTGATCGTCGGAAGTTGCTCAACTCTCTCTATGGAGGAGCTTTTCGTAGTTTTGTTCATTTGCCGTAGAAATTTGTTGTTTTGTCATCGAAATAATCTAGGAAGCTTATACTCGTAAAATTTCATATAAAAGAACTATAAAAAGTGTACACCGAGCAACTTTGATGTTCCGAAGTTGCTCGACTCTCTCTAACGAGGAGCATTTAATGGTTTTGTCCATTTGTCATAGAAAGTTGGTGTTTTGGCATGGAAATAATCTAGGAAGCTTATACTCGTAAAATCTGATATAGAAGAATAGTAAAAAGTGTACGCCGAGCAACCTTGGTGGTCCGAAGTTGCTCAACTTTCTCTATAGAGGAGCGTTTAACGGTTTTGTCCATTTGTCATAGAAAGTTGGTGTTTTGGAATCGAAATAATCTAGGAAGCTTATACTCGTAAAATTTGACAAAGAAGAATCGTAAAAAGTGTACATCGAACAACTTTTATGGTCCAAACTTGCTCAACTCTCTCTATGGAGTAGCTTTTAACAGTTCTGTCCATTTGTCATAGAAAGTTGGTGTTTTGGTATCGAAAAAGTCTAGGAAGCTTATTCTCGTAAAATTTGACATAGAAGAATAGTAAAAAGTGTACGCCTAGCAATTTTTATTGTTCGAACTTGCTCAACTCTCTCTATGGAGGAGGTTTTACCGGTTTCGTCCATTTGTTATAGAAAGTTGGTGTTTTGTCATCGAAATAATCTAGGAAGCTTATACTCGTAAAATTTCACGTAGAAGGACAATAAAAAGTGTACACAGAGCAACTTTGATGGTCAGAAGTTGCTCAACTCTCTCTATGAAGGAGCTTTTAACGGTTTTGTCCATTAGTCATAGAAAGTGGGTGTTCTGGAATCTAAATAATCTGGGAAGCTTGTATTCATAAAATTTGACATAGAAGAACAACAAAAAGTGTACACCGAGCAACTTTGATGGTCCGAAGTTGCTCAACTCTCTCTATGGAGGAGCTTTTAACGGTTTTGTCCATTTGTCAAAGAAAGTTGGTGTTTTGGAATCAAAATAATCTTGGAAGCTTCTACTTATAAAATTTGATATAGAAGAACAATAAAATGTGTACACCGTGGAACTTTGATGGTCCGAAGTTGCTCAACTCTCTCTATGGAGGATCTTTTAACAATTTTGTCCATTTTTCATAGAAAGTTGTTGTTTTGGCATGAAATAATCTAGGAGGCTTGTATTCGTAAAATCTGAAATAGAAGAATAGTAAAAAGTATTTGCCGAGCAACTTTGGTGTTCTGAATTTGCTCAACTCTTTCTATGGAGGAGCTTTTAACGGTTTTTTCCATTTGTCATAGAAAGTTAGTGTTTTTCCATCAAAATAATCTAGGAAACTTATACTCGTAAAATTTGACATAGAAGAATCGTAAAAAGTGTACGCCTAGCAATTTTTGTTGTTCGAACTTGCTCAACTCTCTCTATAGAGGAGGTTTTACCGGTTTCGTCCAATTGTTATAGAAAGTTGGTGTTTTGTCATAGAAATAATCTAGGAAGCTTATACTCGTAAAATTTCACGTAGAAGGACAGTAAAAAGTGTACACAGAGCAACTTTGATCGTCAGAAGTTGCTCAACTCTTTCTATGGAGGAGCTTTTAACGGTTTTTTCCATTTGTCATAGAAAGTTGGTGTTCTGGAATCTAAATAATCTTGGAAGCTTGTATACATAAAATTTGACATAGAAGAACAATAAAAAGTGTACACCGAGCAACTTTGATGGTCCGAAGTTGCTCGACTATCTGTATGGAGGAGCTTTTAAATGTTTTGTCCGTTTGTCAATGAAAGTTGGTGTTTTGGAATCGAAATAATCTTGGAAGCTTCTACTTATAAAATTTGACATAGAAGAACAATAAAAAGTGTACACCGAGGAACTTTGATCGTCGGAAGTTGCTCAACTCTCTCTATGGAGGAGCTTTTCGTAGTTTTGTTCATTTGCCGTAGAAATTTGTTGTTTTGTCATCGAAATAATCTAGGAAGCTTATACTCGTAAAATTTCATATAAAAGAACTATAAAAAGTGTACACCGAGCAACTTTGATGTTCCGAAGTTGCTCGACTCTCTCTAACGAGGAGCATTTAATGGTTTTGTCCATTTGTCATAGAAAGTTGGTGTTTTGGCATGAAAATAATCTAGGAAGCTTATACTCGTAAAATCTGATATAGAAGAATAGTAAAAAGTGTACGCCGAGCAACCTTGGTGGTCCGAAGTTGCTCAACTTTCTCTATAGAGGAGCGTTTAACGGTTTTGTCCATTTGTCATAGAAAGTTGGTGTTTTGGAATCGAAATAATCTAGGAAGCTTATACTCGTAAAATTTGACAAAGAAGAATCGTAAAAGTGTACATCGAACAACTTTTATGGTCCAAACTTGCTCAACTCTCTCTATGGAGTAGCTTTTAACAGTTCTGTCCATTTGTCATAGAAAGTTGGTGTTTTGGTATCGAAAAAGTCTAGGAAGCTTATTCTCGTAAAATTTAACATAGAAGAATAGTAAAAAGTGTACGCCTAGCAATTTTTATTGTTCGAACTTGCTCAACTCTCTCTATGGAGGAGGTTTTACCGGTTTCGTCCATTTGTTATAGAAAGTTGGTGTTTTGTCATCGAAATAATCTAGGAAGCTTATACTCGTAAAATTTCACGTAGAAGGACAATAAAAAGTGTACACAGAGCAACTTTGATGGTCAGAAGTTGCTCAACTCTCTCTATGGAGGAGCTTTTAACGGTTTTGTCCATTAGTCATAGAAAGTGGGTGTTCTGGAATCTAAATAATCTGGGAAGCTTGTATTCATAAAATTTGACATAGAAGAACAACAAAAAGTGTACACCGAGCAACTTTGATGGTCCGAAGTTGCTCAACTCTCTCTATGGAGGAGCTTTTAACGGTTTTGTCCATTTGTCAAAGAAAGTTGGTGTTTTGGAATCAAAATAATCTTGGAAGCTTCTACTTATAAAATTTGATATAGAAGAACAATAAAATGTGTACACCGTGGAACTTTGATGGTCCGAAGTTGCTCAACTCTCTCTATGGAGGATCTTTTAACAATTTTGTCCATTTTTCATAGAAAGTTGTTGTTTTGGCATGAAATAATCTAGGAGGCTTGTATTCGTAAAATCTGAAATAGAAGAATAGTAAAAAGTATTTGCCGAGCAACTTTGGTGTTCTGAATTTGCTCAACTCTTTCTATGGAGGAGCTTTTAACGGTTTTGTCCATTTGTCATAGAAAGTTAGTGTTTTTCCATCAAAATAATCTAGGAAACTTATACTCGTAAAATTTGACATAGAAGAACAATAAAAAGTATACGCCTAGCAATTTTTGTTGTTCGAATTTGCTCAACTCTCTCTATGGAGGAGGTTTTAATGGTTTCATCCATTTGTTATAGAAAGTTGGTGTTTTGTCGTCGAAATAACCTTGGAAGCTTATACTCATAAAATTTGACGTAGAAGAACAATAAAAAGTGTACACAGAGGAACTTTGATGGTCTGAAGTTGCTCAACTCTATCTATGGAGGTGCTTTTAACGGTTTTATCCATTTGTCATAGAAAGTGGGTGTTCTGGAATCGAAATAATCTTGGAAGCTTGTATTCATAAAATTTGACATAGAAGAACAATAAAAAAGTCTACACCGAGCAACTTTGATGGTCCGAAGTTGCTCAACTCTCTCTATAGAGGAGCTTTTAACGGTTTTGTCCATTTGTCAAAGAAAGTTGGTGTTTTGGAATAGAAATAATCTTGGATGCTTCTACTCATAAAATCTGATATAGAAGAATAGTAAAAAATGTATGCCGAGCAACTTTGGTGGTACGAAGTTGCTCAACTCTCTTTGTGGAGGAGCTTTTCGCTGTTTTGTCCATTTGTCATAGAAAGTTGTTGTTTTGTCATCGAAATAATCTAGGAAGCTTATACTCGTAAAATTTGACATAGAAGAATCGTAAAAAGTGTACATCGAACAACTTTTATGGTCCAAACTTGCTCAACTCTCTCTATGGAGTAGCTTTTAACAGTTCTGTCCATTTGTCATAGAAAGTTGGTGTTTTGGTATCGAAAAAGTCTAGGAAGCTTATTCTCGTAAAATTTGACATAGAAGAATAGTAAAAAGTGTACGCCTAGCAATTTTTGTTGTTCGAACTTGCTCAACTCTCTCTATAGAGGAGGTTTTACCGGTTTCGTCCATTTGTTATAGAAAGTTGGTGTTTTGTCATAGAAATAATCTAGGAAGCTTATACTCGTAAAATTTCACGTAGAAGGACAATAAAAAGTGTACACAGAGCAACTTTGATCATCAGAAGTTGCTCAACTCTTTCTATGGAGGAGCTTTTAACGGTTTTTTCCATTTGTCATAGAAAGTGGATGTTCTGGAATCTAAATAATCTTGGAAGCTTGTATACATAAAATTTGACATAGAAGAACAATAAAAAGTGTACACCGAGCAACTTTGATGGTCCGAAGTTGCTCGACTATCTGTATGGAGGAGCTTTTAAATGTTTTGTCCGTTTGTCAAAGAAAGTTGGTGTTTTGGAATCGAAATAATCTTGGAAGCTTCTACTTATAAAATTTGACATAGAAGAACAATAAAAAGTGTACACCGAGGAACTTTGATCGTCGGAAGTTGCTCAACTCTCTCTATGGAGGAGCTTTTCGTAGTTTTGTTCATTTGCCATAGAAATTTGTTGTTTTGTCATCGAAATAATCTAGGAAGCTTATACTCGTAAAATTTCATATAAAAGAACTATAAAAAGTGTACACCGAGCAACTTTGATGTTCCGAAGTTGCTCGACTCTCTCTATCGAGGAGCATTTAACGGTTTTGTCCATTTGTCATAGAAAGTTGGTGTTTTGGCATGGAAATAATCTAGGAAGCTTATACTCGTAAAATCTGATATAGAAGAATAGTAAAAAGTGTACGCCGAGCAACCTTGGTGGTCCGAAGTTGCTCAACTTTCTCTATAGAGGAGCGTTTAACGGTTTTGTCCATTTGTCATAGAAAGTAGGTGTTTCGGAATTGAAATAATCTTGGAAGCTTGTATTCATAAAATTTGACATAGAAGAACAATAAAAAGTATACACCGAGAAATTTTGATGGTCCAAAGTTGCTCAACTATATCTATGGAGGAGCTTTTAACGGTTTTGTCCATTTGTCATAGAAAGTTGGTGTTTTGTAATCAAAATAATCTTGGAAGCTTCTACTTATAAAATTTGACATAGAAGAACAATAAAATGTGTACACCGAGGAACTTTGATGGTCTGAAGTTGCTCAACTCTCTCTATGGAGGAGCTTTTAGGTGTTTCGTGCATTTGTCATAGAAAGTTGTTGTTTTGTCATCGAAATAATCTAGGAAGCTTATACTCGTAAAATTTGACAAAGAAGAATCGTAAAAAGTGTACATCGAACAACTTTTATGGTCCAAACTTGCTCAACTCTCTCTATGGAGTAGCTTTTAACAGTTCTGTCCATTTGTCATAGAAAGTTGGTGTTTTGGTATCGAAAAAGTCTAGGAAGCTTATTCTCGTAAAATTTGACATAGAAGAATAGTAAAAAGTGTACGCCTAGCAATTTTTATTGTTCGAACTTGCTCAACTCTCTCTATGGAGGAGGTTTTACAGGTTTCGTCCATTTGTTATAGAAAGTTGGTGTTTTGTCATCGAAATAATCTAGGAAGCTTATACTCGTAAAATTTCACGTAGAAGAACAATAAAAAGTGTACACAGAGCAACTTTGATGGTCAGAAGTTGCTCAACTCTCTCTATGGAGGAGCTTTTAACGGTTTTGTCCATTAGTCATAGAAAGTGGGTGTTCTGGAATCTAAATAATCTTGGAAGCTTGTATTCATAAAATTTGACATAGAAGAACAATAAAAAGTGTACACCGAGCAACTTTGATGGTCCGAAGTTGCTCAACTCTCTCTATGGAGGAGCTTTTAACGGTTTTGTCCATTTGTCAAAGAAAGTTTGTGTTTTAGAATCAAAATAATCTTGGAAGCTTCTACTTATAAAATTTGATATAGAAGAACAATAAAATGTGTACACCGTGGAACTTTGATGGTCCGAAGTTGCTCAACTCTCTCTATGGAGGATCTTTTAACAATTTTGTCCATTTTTCATAGAAAGTTGTTGTTTTGGCATGAAATAATCTAGGAGGCTTGTATTCGTAAAATCTGATATAGAAGAATAGTAAAAAGTATTTGCCGAGCAACTTTGGTGTTCTGAATTTGCTCAACTCTTTCTATGGAGGAGCTTTTAACGGTTTTGTCCATTTGTCATAGAAAGTTAGTGTTTTTCCATCAAAATAATCTAGGAAACTTATACTCGTAAAATTTGACATAGAAGAACAATAAAAAGTGTACGCCTAGCAATTTTTGTTGTTCGAATTTGCTCAACTCTCTCTATGGAGGAGGTTTTAATGGTTTCATCCATTTGTTATAGAAAGTTGGTGTTTTGTCGTCGAAATAACCTTGGAAGCTTATACTCATAAAATTTGACATAGAAGAACAATAAAAAGTGTACACAGAGGAACTTTGATGGTCTGAAGTTGCTCAACTCTATCTATGGAGGTGCTTTTAACGGTTTTGTCCATTTGTCATAGAAAGTGGGTGTTCTGGAATCGAAATAATCTTGGAAGCTCGTATTCATAAAATTTGACATAGAAGAACAATAAAAAAGTCTACACCGAGCAACTTTGATGGTCTGAAGTTGCTCAACTCTCTCTATGGAGGAGCTTTTAAAGGTTTTGTCCATTTGTCAAAGAAAGTTGGTGTTTTGGAATAGAAATAATCTTGGAAGCTTCTACTCGTAAAATCTGATATAGAAGAATAGTAAAAAATTTATGCCGAGCAACTTTGGTGGTACGAAGTTGATCAACTCTCTTTGTGGAGGAGCTTTTCGCTATTTTGTCCATTTGTCATAGAAAGTTGGTGTTTTGGAATCTAAATAATCTTGGAAGCTTGTATTCATAAAATTTGACCTAAAAGAACAATAAAAAGTGTACACCGAGAAACTTTGATGGTCTGAAGTTGCTCAACTCTCTCTATGGAGGAGCTTTTAACGGTTTTGTCCATTTGTCATAGAAAGTAGGTGTTTCGGAATTGAAATAATCTTGGAAGCTTGTATTCATAAAATTTGACATAGAAGAACAATAAAAAGTATACACCGAGAAATTTTGATGGTCCAAAGTTGCTCAACTATATCTATGGAGGAGCTTTTAACGGTTTTGTCCATTTGTCATAGAAAGTTGGTGTTTTGTAATCAAAATAATCTTGGAAGCTTCTACTTATAAAATTTGACATAGAAGAACAATAAAATGTGTACACCTAGGAACTTTGATGGTCTGAAGTTGCTCAACTCTCTCTATGGAGGAGCTTTTAGGTGTTTCGTGCATTTGTCATAGAAAGTTGTTGTTTTGTCATCGAAATAATCTAGGAAGCTTATACTCGTAAAATTTGACAAAGAAGAATCGTAAAAAGTGTACATCGAACAACTTTTATGGTCCAAACTTGCTCAACTCTCTCTATGGAGTAGCTTTTAACAGTTCTGTCCATTTGTCATAGAAAGTTGTTGTTTTGGTATCCAAAAAGTCTAGGAAGCTTATTCTCGTAAAATTTGACATAGAAGAATAGTAAAAAGTGTACGCCTAGCAATTTTTGTTGTTCGAACTTGCTCAACTCTCTCTATAGAGGAGGTTTTACCGGTTTCGTCCATTTGTTATAGAAAGTTGGTGTTTTGTCATAGAAATAATCGAGGAAGCTTATACTCGTAAAATTTCACGTAGAAGGACAATAAAAAGTGTACACAGAGCAACTTTGATCGTCAGAAGTTGCTCAACTCTTTCTATGGAGGAGCTTTTAACGATTTTTTCCATTTGTCATAGAAAGTGGGTGTTCTGGAATCTAAATAATCTTGGAAGCTTGTATACATAAAATTTGACATAGAAGAACAATAAAAAGTGTACACCGAGCAACTTTGATGGTCCGAAGTTGCTCGACTATCTGTATGGAGGAGCTTTTAAATGTTTTGTCCGTTTGTCAAAGAAAGTTGGTGTTTTGGAATCGAAATAATCTTGGAAGCTTCTACTTATAAAATTTGACATAGAAGAACAATAAAAAGTGTACACCGAGGAACTTTGATCGTCGGAAGTTGCTCAACTCTCTCTATGGAGGAGCTTTTCGTAGTTTTGTTCATTTGCCATAGAAATTTGTTGTTTTGTCATCGAAATAATCTAGGAAGCTTATACTCGTAAAATTTCATATAAAAGAACTATAAAAAGTGTACACCGAGCAACTTTGATGTTCCGAAGTTGCTCGACTCTCTCTATCGAGGAGCATTTAACGGTTTTGTCCATTTGTCATAGAAAGTTGGTGTTTTGGCATGGAAATAATCTAGGAAGCTTATACTCGTAAAATCTGATATAGAAGAATAGTAAAAAGTGTACGCCGAGCAACCTTGGTGGTCCGAAGTTGCTCAACTTTCTCTATAGAGGACCGTTTAACGGTTTTGTCCATTTGTCATAGAAAGTTGTTGTTTTGGAATCGAAATAATCTAGGAAGCTTATACTCGTAAAATTTGACAAAGAAGAATCGTAAAAAGTGTACATCGAACAACTTTTATGGTCCAAACTTGCTCAACTCTCTCTATGGAGTAGCTTTTAACAGTTCTGTCCATTTGTCATAGAAAGTTGGTGTTTTGGTATCGAAAAAGTCTACGAAGCTTATTCTCGTAAAATTTGACATAGAAGAATAGTAAAAAGTGTACGCCTAGCAATTTTTATTGTTCGAACTTGCTCAACTCTCTCTATGGAGGAGGTTTTACAGGTTTCGTCCATTTGTTATAGAAAGTTGGTGTTTTGTCATCGAAATAATCTAGGAAGCTTATACTCGTAAAATTTCACGTAGAAGAACAATAAAAAGTGTACACAGAGCAACTTTGATGGTCAGAAGTTGCTCAACTCTCTCTATGGAGGAGCTTTTAACGGTTTTGTCCATTAGTCATAGAAAGTGGGTGTTCTGGAATCTAAATAATCTTGGAAGCTTGTATTCATAAAATTTGACATAGAAGAACAATAAAAAGTGTACACCGAGCAACTTTGATGGTCCGAAGTTGCTCAACTCTCTCTATGGAGGAGCTTTTAACGGTTTTGTCCATTTGTCAAAGAAAGTTTGTGTTTTAGAATCAAAATAATCTTGGAAGCTTCTACTTATAAAATTTGATATAGAAGAACAATAAAATGTGTACACCGTGGAACTTTGATGGTCCGAAGTTGCTCAACTCTCTCTATGGAGGATCTTTTAACAATTTTGTCCATTTTTCATAGAAAGTTGTTGTTTTGGCATGAAATAATCTAGGAGGCTTGTATTCGTAAAATCTGATATAGAAGAATAGTAAAAAGTATTTGCCGAGCAACTTTGGTGTTCTGAATTTGCTCAACTCTTTCTATGGAGGAGCTTTTAACGGTTTTGTCCATTTGTCATAGAAAGTTAGTGTTTTTCCATCAAAATAATCTAGGAAACTTATACTCGTAAAATTTGACATAGAAGAACAATAAAAAGTGTACGCCTAGCAATTTTTGTTGTTCGAATTTGCTCAACTCTCTCTATGGAGGAGGTTTTAATGGTTTCATCCATTTGTTATAGAAAGTTGGTGTTTTGTCGTCGAAATAACCTTGGAAGCTTATACTCATAAAATTTGACGTAGAAGAACAATAAAAAGTGTACACAGAGGAACTTTGATGGTCTGAAGTTGCTCAACTCTATCTATGGAGGTGCTTTTAACGGTTTTGTCCATTTGTCATAGAAAGTGGGTGTTCTGGAATCGAAATAATCTTGGAAGCTTGTATTCATAAAATTTGACATAGAAGAACAATAAAAAAGTCTACACCGAGCAACTTTGATGGTCTGAAGTTGCTCAACTCTCTCTATGGAGGAGCTTTTAACGGTTTTGTCCATTTGTCAAAGAAAGTTGGTGTTTTGGAATAGAAATAATCTTGGAAGCTTCTACTCGTAAAATCTGATATAGAAGAATAGTAAAAAATGTCTGCCGAGCAACTTTGGTGGTACGAAGTTGCTCAACTCTCTTTGTGGAGGAGCTTTTCGCTGTTTTGTCCATTTGTCATAGAAAGTTGGTGTTTTGGAATCTAAATAATCTTGGAAGCTTGTATTCATAAAATTTGACCTAAAAGAACAATAAAAAGTGTACACCGAGAAACTTTGATGGTCTGAAGTTGCTCAACTCTCTCTATGGAGGAGCTTTTAACGGTTTTGTCCATTTGTCATAGAAAGTAGGTGTTTCGGAATCGAAATAATCTTGGAAGCTTGTATTCATAAAATTTGACATAGAAGAACAATAAAAAGTATACACCGAGAAATTTTGATGGTCCAAAGTTGCTCAACTATATCTATGGAGGAGCTTTTAACGGTTTTGTCCATTTGTCATAGAAAGTTGGTGTTTTGGAATCAAAATAATCTTGGAAGCTTCTACTTATAAAATTTGTCATAGAAAAACAATAAAATGTGTACACCGAGGAACTTTGATGGTCTGAAGTTGCTCAACTCTCTCTATGGAGGAGCTTTTAGGTGTTTCGTGCATTTGTCATAGAAAGTTGTTGTTTTGTCATCGAAATAATCTAGGAAGCTTATACTCGTAAAATTTGACAAAGAAGAATCGTAAAAAGTGTACATCGAACAACTTTTATGGTCCAAACTTGCTCAACTCTCTCTATGGAGTAGCTTTTAACAGTTCTGTCCATTTGTCATAGAAAGTTGGTGTTTTGGTATCGAAAAAGTCTAGGAAGCTTATTCTCGTAAAATTTGACATAGAAGAATAGTAAAAAGTGTACGCCTAGCAATTTTTGTTGTTCGAACTTGCTCAACTCTCTCTATAGAGGAGGTTTTACCGGTTTCGTCCATTTGTTATAGAAAGTTGGTGTTTTGTCATAGAAATAATCTAGGAAGCTTATACTCGTAAAATTTCACGTAGAAGGACAATAAAAAGTGTACACAGAGCAACTTTGATCGTCAGAAGTTGCTCAACTCTTTCTATGGAGGAGCTTTTAACGGTTTTTTCCATTTGTCATAGAAAGTGGGTGTTCTGGAATCTAAATAATCTTGGAAGCTTGTATACATAAAATTTGACATAGAAGAACAATAAAAAGTGTACACCGAGCAACTTTGATGGTCCGAAGTTGCTCGACTCTCTGTATGGAGGAGCTTTTAAATGTTTTGTCCGTTTGTCAAAGAAAGTTGGTGTTTTGGAATCGAAATAATCTTGGAAGCTTCTACTTATAAAATTTGACATAGAAGAACAATAAAAAGTGTACACCGAGGAACTTTGATCGTCGGAAGTTGCTCAACTCTCTCTATGGAGGAGCTTTTCGCAGTTTTGTTCATTTGCCATAGAAATTTGTTGTTTTTTCATCGAAATAATCTAGGACGCTTATACTCGTAAAATTTCATATAAAAGAACTATAAAAAGTGTACACCGAGCAACTTTGATGTTCCGAAGTTGCTCGACTCTCTCTATCGAGGAGCATTTAACGGTTTTGTCCATTTGTCATAGAAAGTTGGTGTTTTGGCATGGAAATAATCTAGAAAGCTTATACTCGTAAAATCTGATATAGAAGAATAGTAAAAAGTGTACGCCCGGCAACCTTGGTGGTCCGATGTTGCTCAACTTTCTCTATAGAGGAGCGTTTAACGGTTTTGTCCATTTGTCATAGAAAGTTGGTGTTTTGGAATCGAAATAATCTTGGAAGCCTGTATTCATAAAATTGTTGTTTTGGCATGGAAATAATCTAGGCAGCTTATACTCGTAAAATCTGATATAGAAGTATAGTAAAAAGTGTACACCGAGTAACTTTGATGGTCCGAAATTGCTCAACTCTCTCTATGAAGGAGCTTTAAACGGTTTTGTCCATTTGTCAAAGAAAATTGGTGTTTTGGAATCGAAATAATCTTGGAAGTTTCTACTTATAAAATTTGACATAAAAGAACAATAAAATAAGTACACCGAGGAACTTTGATGGTCCGAAGTTGCTCAACTCTCTCTATGGAAGTGCTTTTATCTGTTTTGTCCATTTGTCATAGAAAGTTGTTGTTTTGTCATCGAAATAATCTAGGAAGCTTATACTCGTAAAATTTCATATTAAAGAACTATGAAAAGTGTACACCGAGCAACTTTGATGGTCCGAACTTGCTTGACTCTCTTTCTGGAGAAGCTTTTATCCGTTTTGTCTATTTGTCAAAGAAAGTTGGTGTTTTGGAATCGAAATAATCTTGGAAGTTTCTACTTATAAAATTTGACATAAAAGAACAATAAAAAGTGTACACCGTGGAACTTTGATGGTCCGAAGTTGCTCAACTCTCTCTATGGAGGAGCTTTTATCTGTTTTGTCCATTTGTCAAAGAAAGTTAGTGTTTTGGAATCGAAATAATCTTGGAAGTTTCTACTTATAAAATTTGACATAGAAGAACAATAAAAAGTGTACACCGTGGAACTTTGATGGTCCGAAGTTTCTCAACTCTCTCTATGGAGGATCTTTTAACAATTTTGTCCATTTGTCATAGAAAGTTTGTGTTTTGTCATCGAAATAATCTAGGAAGCTTATACTCGTAAAATTTCATATAAAAGAACAATAAAAAGTGTACACCGAGAAACTTTGATGGTTCGAAGTTGCTCGACTCTCTCTTTGGAGGTGCTTTGAACGGTTTTGTCCATTTGTCAAAGAAAGTTGGTGTTTTGGAATCGAAATAATCTTGGAAGCTTCTACTCATAATATTTGACATAGAAGAACAATAAAAAGTCTACACCGTGGAACTTTGATGTTCGGAAGTTGCTCAATTCTATTTTTGGAGGTGCTTTTAACGGTTTTTTTCCAATTGTCATAGAAAGTTGGTGTTTTGGAATCGAAATAATCTTGGAAGCTTCTACTTATAAAATTTGACATAGAAGAACAATAAAATGTGTACACCGAGGAACTTTGATGGTCCGAAGTTGCTCAACTCTCTTTATGGAGGAGCTTTTAACGGTTTTGTCCATTTGTCATAGAAAATTGGTGTTTTGAAATCGAAATAATCTTGGAAGCTTCTACTTATAAAATTTGACATAGAAGAACAATAAAATGTGTACACCGAGGAACTTTGATGGTCGGAAGTTGCTCAACTCTCTCTATAGAGGAGCTTTTAACGGTTTTGTCCATTTGTCATAGAAAGTTGGTGCTTTGGAATCGAAATAATCTTGGAAGCTTCTACTTATAAAATTTGACATAGAAGAACAATAATATGTGTACATCGAGGAACTTTGATCGTCGGAAGTTGCTCAACTATCTCTATGGAGGAGCTTTTCGCTGTTTTGTCCATTTGTCATAAAAAGTTGTTGTTCTGTCATCGAAATAATCTAGGAAGCTTATACTCAAAATATTTTATATAAAATAACTATAAAAAGTGTACGCCGAGCAACTTCGATGGTCTGAAGTTGCTCGACTCTCTCTATGGAGGAGCTTTTAACGGTTTTGTCCAATTGTCATAGAAAGTTGGTGTTTTAGAATCGAAATAATCTTGGAAGCTTCTACTTATAAAATTTGACATAGAAGAACAATAAAAAGTGTAAACCGAGGAACTTTGATGGTCCGAAGTTGCTTAACTCTCTCTATGGAGGAGCTTTTATCTGTTTTGTCGATTTGTCATAGAAAGTTATTGTTTTGTCATCAAAATAATCTAGGAAGCTTATACTCGTAAAATTTCATATAAAAGAACTATGAAAAGTGTACACCGAGTAACTTTGATGGTCCGAACTTGCTCGACTCTCTCTATGGAAGAGCTTTTAATGGTTTTGTCCATTCGTCAAAGAAAGTTGGTATTTTGGAATCGAAATAACCTTGGAAGCTTCTACTTATAAAATTTGACATAGAAGAAAAATAAAAAGTGTACATCGTGGAACTTTGATGGTCCGAAGTTGCTCAACTCTCTCTATGGAGGATCTTTTAATAATTTTGTCCATTTGTCATAGAAAGTTGGTGTTTTGTCATCGAAATAATCTAGGAAGCTTATACTCGTAAAATTTCATATAAAAGAACAATAAAAAGTGTACACCGAGAAACTTTGATGGTTCGAAGTTGCTCGACTCTCTCTTTGGAGGAGCTTTTAACGGTTTTGTCCATTTGTCAAAGAAAGTTGGTGTTTTGGAATCGAAATAATCTTGGAAGCTTGTATTCGTAAAATTTGACATAGAAGAATAGTAAAAAGTGTACACCATGGAACTTTGATGGTCGGAAGTTGCTCAATTATATTTATGGAGGTGCTTTGAACGGTTTTGTCCAATTGTCATAGAAAGTTGGTGTTTTGGAATCGAAATAATCTTGGAAGCCTCTACTTATAAAATTTGACATAGAAGAACAATAAAATGTGTACACCGAGGAACTTTGATGGTCTAAATTTGCTCAACTCTCTCTATGGAGGAGTTTTTAACGGTTTTGTCCATTTGTCATAGAAAATTGGTGTTTTGAAATCGAAATAATCTTGGAAGCTTCCAGTTATAAAATTTGACATAGAAGAACAATAAAATGTGTACACCGAGGAACTTTGATGGTCGGAAGTTGCTCAACTCTCTCTATAGAGGAGCTTTTAACGGTTTTGTCCATTTGTCATAGAAACTTGGTACTTTGGAATCGAAATAATCTTGAAAGCTTCTACTTATAAAATTTGACATAGAAGAACAATAAAATGTGTACACCGAGGAACTTTGATGGTCGGAAGTTGCTAAACTCTCTCTATGGAGGAGCTTTTAACGGTTTTGTCCATTTTTCATAGAAAGTTATTGTTTTGTCATCGAAATAATCCAGGAAGCTTATACTCGAAATATTTCAAATAAAAGAACTATAAGAAGTGTACACCGAGCAACTTTGATGGTACGAAATTGCAGGACTCTCTCTATGGAAGAGCTTTTAACGGTTTTGTCCGTTTGTCAAAGAAAGTTGGTGTTTTCGAATCGAAATAATCTTGGAAGCTTCTACTTATAAAATTTGTCATAGAAGAACAATAAAAAGTGTACACCGAGGAACTTTGATGGTCCGAAGTTGCTCAACTCTCTCTATGGAGGATCTTTTAACAATTTTGTCAATTTGTCATAGAAAGTTGGTGTTTTGGCATGGAAATAATCTAGCAAGCTTATACTCGTAAAATCTGACATAGAAGAATAGTAAAAAGTGTACGCCGAGCAATTTTTGATGTTCGAACTTGCTCAACTCTCTCTATGGAGGAGCTTTTAACGGTTTTGTCCAATTGTCATAGAAAGTTGGTGTTTTCGAATCGAAATAATCTTGGAAGCTTCTACTTATAAAATTTGACATAGAAGAACAATAAAATGTGTACAATAAAATGTGTACACCGAGGAACTTTGACGGTGGGAAGTTGCTCAACTCTCTCTATAGAGGTGCTTTTAACGGTTTTGTCCATTTGTCATAGAAAGTTTGTGCTTTGGAATCGAAATAATCTTGGAAGCTTCTACTTATAAAATTTGACATATAAGAACAATAAAATATTTACACCGAGGAACTTCGATGGTCCGAAGTTGCTCAACTCTCTCTATGGAGGAGCTTTTAACGGTTTTGTCCATTTTTCATAGAAAGTTATTGTTTTGTCATCAAAATAATCTAGGAAGCTTATACTCGTAAAATTTCATATAAAAGAACTATGAAAAGTGTACACCGAGTAACTTTGATGGTTCGAACTTGCTCAACTCTCTCTATGGAAGAGCTTTTAATGGTTTTGTCCATTCGTCAAAGAAAGTTGGTATTTTGGAATCGAAATAACCTTGGAAGCTTCTACTTATAAAATTTGACATAGAAGAACAATAAAAAGTGTACATCGTGGAACTTTGATGGTCCGAAGTTGCTCAACTCTCTCTATGGAGGATCTTTTAATAATTTTGTCCATTTGTCATAGAAAGTTGGTGTTTTGTCATCGAAATAATCTAGGAAGCTTATACTCATAAAATTTCATATAAAAGAACAATAAAAAGTGTACACCGAGAAACTTCGATGGTTCGAAGTTGCTCGACTCTCTCTTTGGAGGAGCTTTTAACGGTTTTGTCCATTTGTCAAAGAAAGTTGGTGTTTTGGAATCGAAATAATCTTGGAAGCTTGTATTCGTAAAATTTGACATAGAAGAATAGTAAAAAGTGTACACCGTGGAACTTTGATTGTCGGAAGTTGCTCAATTATATTTATGGAGGTGCTTTGAACGGTTTTGTCCAATTGTCATAGAAAGTTGGTGTTTTGGAATCGAAATAATCTTGGAAGCCTCTACTTATAAAATTTGACATAGAAGAACAATAAAATGTGTACACCGAGGAACTTTGATGGTCCAAATTTGCTCAACTCTCTCTATGGAGGAGTTTTTAACGGTTTTGTCCATTTGTCATAGAAAATTGGTATTTTGAAATCGAAATAATCTTGGAAGCTTCCAGTTATAAAATTTGACATAGAAGAACAATAAAAAGTGTACACCGTGGAACTTTGATGGTCCGAAGTTTCTCAACTCTCTCTATGGAGGATCTTTTAACAATTTTGTCCATTTGTCATAGAAAGTTTGTGTTTTGTCATCGAAATAATCTAGGAAGCTTATACTCGTAAAATTTCATATAAAAGAACAATAAAAAGTGTACACCGAGAAACTTTGATGGTTCGAAGTTGCTCGACTCTCTCTTTGGAGATGCTTTGAACGGTTTTGTCCATTTGTCAAAGAAAGTTGGTGTTTTGGAATCGAAATAATCTTGGAAGCTTCTACTCATAATATTTGACATAGAAGAACAATAAAAAGTGTACACCGAGGAACTTTGATGGTCCGAAGTTGCTCAACTCTCTCTATGGAGGAGCTTTTAACGGTTTTGTCCAATTGTCATAGAAAGTTGGTGTTTTGGAATCGAAATAATCTTGGAAGCTTCTACTTATAAAATTTGTCATAGAAGAACAATAAAAAGTGTACACCGAGGAACTTTGATGGTCCGAAGTTGCTCAACTCTCTCTATGGAGGATCTTTTAACAATTTTGTCAATTTGTCATAGAAAGTTGGTGTTTTGGCATGGAAATAATCTAGCAAGCTTATACTCGTAAAATCTGACATAGAAGAATAGTAAAAAGTGTACGCCGAGCAATTTTTGATGTTCGAACTTGCTCAACTCTCTCTATGGAGGAGCTTTTAACGGTTTTGTCCAATTGTCATAGAAAGTTGGTGTTTTGGAATCGAAATAATCTTGGAAGCCTCTACTTATAAAATTTGACATAGAAGAACAATAAAATGTGTACACCGAGGAACTTTGATGGTCTAAATTTGCTCAACTCTCTCTATGGAGGAGTTTTTAACGGTTTTGTCCAATTGTCATAGAAAGTTGGTGTTTTCGAATCGAAATAATCTTGGAAGCTTCTACTTATAAAATTTGACATAGAAGAACAATAAAATGTGTACAATAAAATGTGTACACCGAGGAACTTTGACGGTGGGAAGTTGCTCAACTCTCTCTATAGAGGTGCTTTTAACGGTTTTGTCCATTTGTCATAGAAAGTTGGTGCTTTGGAATCGAAATAATCTTGGAAGCTTCTACTTATAAAATTTGACATATAAGAACAATAAAATATGTACACCGAGGAACTTCGATGGTCCGAAGTTGCTCAACTCTCTCTATGGAGGAGCTTTTAACGGTTTTGTCCATTTTTCATAGAAAGTTATTGTTTTGTCATCGAAATAATCTAGGAAACTTATACTCGAAAAATTTCATATAAAAGAACTATAAGAAGTGTACACCGAGCAACTTTGATGGTCCGAAGTTGCTCGACTCTCTCTATGGAGGAGCTTTTAAAGGTTTTGTCTGTTTGTCAAAGAAAGTTGGAGTTTTGGAATCGAAATAATCTTGGAAGCTTCTACTTATAAAATTTGACATAGAAGAACAATAAAAAGTGTACACCGAGGAACTTTGATGGTCCGAAGTTGCTCAACACTCTCTATGGAGGATCTTTTAACAATTTTGTCCATTTGTCAAAGAAAGTTGGTGTTTTGGCATGGAAATAATCTAGGAAGCTTATACTCGTAAAATTTCATATACAAGAACTATAAAAAGTGTACACAGAGCAACTTTGATGGTCCGAAGTTGCTCAACTCTCTCTATGGAGGAGCTTTTAATGGTTTTGTCCATTTGTCATAGAAAGTTAGTGTTTTGGAATCGTAATAATCTTGGAAACTTGTATTCATAAAATTTGACCTAGAAAAACAATAAAAAGTGTGTACCGAGAAACTTTGATGGTCTGAAGTTGCTCAACTCTCTCTATGGAGGAGCTTTTAAAGGTTTTGTCCATTTGTCAAAGAAAGTTGGTGTTTTGGAATCGAAATAATCTTCGAAGCTTCTACTTATAAAATTTGACATAAAAGAACAATAAAAAGTGTACACCGAGGAACTTTGATGGTCTGAAGTTGCTCATCTCTCTCTATGGAGGATCTTTTAACAATTTTGTCCATTTGTCATAGAAAGTTGGTGTTTTGGAATCGAAATAATCTTGGAAGCTTCTACTCATAAAATTTGACATAGAAGAACAATAAAAAGTGTACACCGTGGAACTTTGATGGTCGGAAGTTGCTGAACTCTATTTATGGAGGAGCTTTTAACGCTTTTGTCCAATTGTCATAGAAAGTTGGTGTTTTGGAATCGAAATAATCTTGGAAGCTTCTACTTAAAAAATTTGACATAGAAGAACAATAAAATGTGTACACCGAGGAACTTTGATGGTCGGAAGTTGCTCAACTCTCTCTATGGAAGAGCTTTTAACGGTTTTGTCCATTTGTCATGGAAAATTGGTGTTTTGGAATCGAAAAAATCTAGGAAGCTTCTACTTATAAAATTTGACATAGAAGAACAATAAAATGTGTACACCGAGGAACTTTGATGGTGGGAAGTTGCTCAACTCTCTCTATAGAGGAGCTGTTAACGGTTTTGTCCATTTGTCATAGAAAGTTGGTGCTTTGGAATCGAAATAATCTTGGAAGCTTCTACTTATAAAATTTGACATAGAAGAACAATAAAATGTGTACACCGAGGAACTTTGATGGCCCGAAGTTGCTCAACTCTCTCTATAGAGGAGCTTTTAACGGTTTTGTCCATTTGTCATAGAAAGTTGGTGTTTGGAATCCAAATAATCTTGGAAGCTTCTACTTATAAAATTTGACATAGAAGAACAATAAAATATGTACACCGAGGAACTTCGATGGTCCGAAGTTGCTCAACTCTCTCTATGGAGGAGCTTTTAACGGTTTTGTCCATTTTTCATAGAAAGTTATTGTTTTGTCATCGAAATAATCTAGGAAACTTATACTCGAAAAATTTCATATAAAAGAACTATAAGAAGTGTACACCGAGCAACTTTGATGGTCCGAAGTTGCTCGACTCTCTCTATGGAGGAGCTTTTAAAGGTTTTGTCCGTTTGTCAAAGAAAGTTGGTGTTTTGGAATCGAAATAATCTTGGAAGCTTCTACTTATAAAATTTGAGATAGAAGAACAATAAAAAGTGTACACCGAGGAACTTTGATGGTCCGAAGTTGCTCAACACTCTCTATGGAGGATCTTTTAACAATTTTGTCCATTTGTCATAGAAAGTTGGTGTTTTGGCATGGAAATAATCTAGGAAGCTTATACTCGTAAAATTTCATATACAAGAACTATAAAAAGTGTACACAGAGCAACTTTGATGGTCCGAAGTTGCTCAACTCTCTCTATGGAGGAGCTTTTAATGGTTTTTTCCATTTGTCATAGAAAGTTGGTGTTTTGGAATCGTAATAATCTTGGAAACTTGTATTCATAAAATTTGACCTAGAAAAACAATAAAAAGTGTGTACCGAGAAACTTTGATGGTCTGAAGTTGCTCAACTCTCTCTATGGAGGAGCTTTTAAAGGTTTTGTCCATTTGTCAAAAAAAGTTGGTGTTTTGGAATCGAAATAATCTTCGAAGCTTCTACTTATAAAATTTGACATAAATGAACAATAAAAAGTGTACACCGAGGAACTCTGATGGTCCGAAGTTGCTCATCTCTCTCTATGGATGATCTTTTAACAATTTTGTCCATTTGTCATAGAAAGTTGGTGTTTTGGAATCGAAATAATCTTGGAAGCTTCTACTCATAAAATTTGACATAGAAGAACAATAAAAAGTGTACACCGTGGAACTTTGATGGTCGGAAGTTGCTGAACACTATTTATGGAGGAGCTTTTAACGCTTTTTTCCAATTGTCATAGAAAGTTGGTGTTTTGGAATCGAAATAATCTTGGAAGCTTCTACTTAAAAACTTTGACATAGAAGAACAATAAAATGTGTACACCGAGGAACTTTGATGGTCGGAAGTTGCTCAACTCTCTCTATGGAAGAGCTTTTAACGGTTTTGTCCATTTGTCATGGAAAATTGGTGTTTTGGAATCGAAAAAATCTAGGAAGCTTCTACTTATAAAATTTGACATAGAAGAACAATAAAATGTGTATAATAAAATGTGTACACCGAGGAACTTTGATGGTGGGAAGTTGCTCAACTATCTCTATAGAGGAGCTGTTAACGGTTTTGTCCATTTGTCATAGAAAGTTGCTGCTTTGGAATCGAAATAATCTTGGAAGCTTCTACTTATAAAATTTGACATAGAAGAACAATAAAATGTGTACACCGAGGAACTTTGATGGTCCGAAGTTGCTCAACTCTCTCTATAGAGGAGCTTTTAACGGTTTTGTCCATTTGTCATAGAAAGTTGGTGCTTTGGAATCCAAATAATCTTCGAAGCTTATACTTATAAAATTTGACATAGAAGAACAATAAAATGTGTACACCGAAGAACTTTGATCGTCGAAAGTTGCTCAACCATTTCTATGGAGGAGCTTTTCGCTGTTTTGTCCATTTGTCATAGAAAGTTGTTGTTCTGTCATCGAAATAATCTAGGAAGCTTATACTCGAAATATTTCATATAAAAGAACTATAAAAAGTGTACAACTAGCAACTTCGATGGTCCGAACTTGCTCGACTCTCTCAATGGAGGAGCTTTTAACGGTTTTGTCCATTTGTCAAATAAAGTTGGTGTTTTGGAATCGAATTAATCTTGGAAGCTTCTACTTATAAAATTTGACATAAAAGAACAATAAAAAGTGTACACCGAGGAACTTTGATGGTCCGAAGTTGCTCAACTCTCTTTATGGAGGATCTTTTAACAATTTTGTCAATTTGTCATAGAAAGTTGGTGTATTGGCATGGAAATAATCTTGCAAGCTTCTACTCATAAAATTTGACATAGAAGAACAATAAAAAGTGTACACCGTGGAACTTTCAAGGTCGGAAGTTGCTCAACTCTATTTATGGAGGAGCTTTTTTAACGCTTATGTCCAATTGTCATAGAAAGTTGGTGTTTTCGAATCGAAATAGTCTTGGAAGCTTCTACTTTTAAAATTTGACATAGAAGAACAATAAAATGTGTACACCGAGGAACTTTGATGGTCGGAAGTTGCTCAACTCTCTCTATGGAGGAGCTTTTAACGGTTTTGTCCAATTGTCATAGAAAATTGGTGTTTTGGAATCGAAAAAATCTTGGAAGCTTCTACTTATAAAATTTGACATAGAAGAACAATAAAATGTGTACACCGAAGAACTTTGATCGTCGAAAGTTGCTAAACTCTATTTATGGAGGAGCTTTTAACGCTTTTGTCCATTTGTCATAGAAAGTTGGTGTTTTGGCATGGAAATAATCTAGGAAGCTTATACTCGTAAAATTTGAAATAGAAGAATCGTAAAAAGTGTACGTCGAGCAAATTTTGTGGTCTGAAGTTGCTCAACTCTCTCTATGGAGGAGCTTTTAACGGTTTTGTCCATTTGTCATAGAAAGTTGGTGTTTTGGAATCGAAAAAGTCTAGGAAGCTTATACTAGTAAAATTTGACATAGAAGAATAGTAAAAAGTGTACGCCGAGCAATTTTTGTTGTTCGAACTTGCTCAACTCTCTCTATGGAGGAGATTTTAACAGTTTTGTCCATTTGTCGTAGAAAGTTGGTGTTTTTGAATCGAAATAATCTTGGAAGCTTCTACTTATAAAATTTGACATAGAAGAACAATAAAATGTTTACACCGAGGAACTTTGATCGTCGGAAGTTGCGCAACTCTCTCTATGAAGGAGATTTTCGCTGTTTTGTCCATTTGTCATAGAAAGTTGTTGTTTTGTCATCGAAATAATCTAGGAAGCTTATACTCGAAAAATTTCATACAAAAGAACTATAAAAAGTGTACACCGAGCAACTTTGATGGTACGAAGTTGCAGGACTCTCTCTATGGAGGATCTTTTAACGGTTTTGTCCATTTGTCAAAGAAAGTTGGTGTTTTGGAATCGAAATAATCTTGGAAGCTTCTACTTATAAAAATTGACATAGAGGAACAATAAAAAGTGTACACCGAGGAACTTTGATGGTCCGAAGTTGCTCAACTCTCTCTATGGAGGATCTTTTAACAATTTTGTCCATTTGGGATAGAAAGTTGGTGTTTTGGCATGGAAATAATCTAGGAAGCATATACTCGTAAAATCTGATATAGAAGAATAGTAAAAAGTGTACGCCTACCGACTTTTGTGGTCTGTAGTTGCTCAACTTTCTCTATGAAGGAGCTTTTAACGGTTTTGTCCATTTGTCATAGAAAGCTGGTGTTTTGGAATCGAAATAGTCTTTGAAGCTTGTATTCATAAAATTTGACAAAGAAGAATAGTAAAAAGTGCACGCCGAGCAATTTTTGATGTTCGAACTTGCTCAACTCTCTCTATGCAGGAGCTTTTAACGGTTTTGTCCAATTGTCATAGAAAGTTGGTGTTTTGGAATCGAAATAATCTTAGAAGCTTCTACCTATAAAAGTTGACATATAAGAAAAATAAAATGTGTACACCGAGAAACTTTGATGGTCGGAAGTTGCTCAACTATCTCTATGGAGGAGCTTTTCGCTGTTTTGTCCATTTGTTATATAAAGTTGTTGTTTTGTTGTCGAAATAATCTAGGAAGCTTATACTCGAAATATTTCATATAAAAGAACTATAAAAATTGTACACCGACCAACTTCGATGGTCCGAAGTTGCTCGACTCTCTCTATGGAGGAGCTTTTAACAGTTTTGTCCATTTGTCAAAGACAGTTGGTGTTTTGGAATCGAAATAATCTTGGAAGCTTCTACTTATAAAATTTGTAATAGAAGAACAATAAAAACTGTACACCGAGGAACTTTGATGGTCCGAAGTTGCGCAACTCTCTCTATGGAGGATCTTTTAAAAATTTTGTCAATTTGTCATAGAAAGTTGGATTTTTAGCATGGAAATAATCTAGTTAGCTTATACTCATAAAATTTGATGTAGAAGAATTGTAAAAAGTGTACGCCGAGCAACTTTGGTGGTCCGAAGTTGCTCAACTTTCTCTATGGTGGAGCTTTTAACGGTTTTGTCCATTTGTCATAGAAAGTTGGTGTTTTGGAATCGAAATAATCTTGGAAGCTTGTATTCATAAAATTTGACATAGAATAACAATAAAAAGTGTACACCGAGAAACTTTGATGGTCTAAAGTTGCTCAACTATCTCTATGGAGGAGCTTTTAACGGTTTTGTCCATTTGTCATAGAAACTTGGTGTTTTGGAATCGAAATAATCTCGAAAGCTTGTATTCATAAATTTGACATAGAAGAACAATAAAAAGTGTACACAGAGATATTTTGATGGTCCGAAGTTGCTCAACTCTTTCTATGGAGGAGCTTTTAACGGTTTTTTTCATTTGTCATAGAAAGTTGGTGTTTTGGAATCGAAATAATCTTGGAAGCTTCTACCTATAAAATTTGACATAGAAGAACAATAAAATGTGTACACCGAGGAACTTTGATGGTTCGAAGATGCTCAACTCTCTCTATGGAGGAGCTTTTATCTCTTTTGTCCATTTGTCATAGAAAAGTGTTGTTTTGTCATCGAAAAATCTGGGAAGCTTATACTCGTAAAATTTGACATAGAAGAATCGTAAAAAGTGTGTATCGAACAACTTTTATTTTCCAAACTTGCTCAACTCTCTCTATGGAGTAGCTTTTAACGGTTTTGTCCATTTGTCATAGAAAGTTGTTATTTTGATATCGAAAAAGTCTAGGAAGCTTATACTAGTAAAATTTGACATAGAAGGATAGTAAAAAGTGTACGCCGAGCAATTTTTGTTTTTCGAACTTGCTCAACTCTTTCTATGGAGGAGCTTTTAACAGTTTTGTCCATTTGTCATAGAATCTTGGTGTTTTGGAATCGAAATAATCTCGGAAGCTTCTACTTATAAAATTTGACATAGAAGAACAATAAAATTTTTACACAGAGGAACTTTGATCGTCGGAATTTGCTCAACTCTCTCTATGAAGGAGCTTTTCGCTGTTTTGTCCATTTGTCATAGAAAGTTGTTGTTTTGTCTTCGAAATAATCTAGGAAGCTTATACTCAAAAAATTTCATATAAAAGAATTATAAAAAGTGTACACCGAGCAACTTTGATGGGACGAAGTTGCACTACTCTCTCTATGGAGGAGCTTTTAACGGTTTTGTTCATTTGTCAAAGAAAGTTTGTGTTTTGGAATCGAAATAATCTTGGAAGCTTCTACCTACATAGAAGAACAATAAAAAGTGTACACCGAGGAACTTTGATGGTCCGAAGTTGCTCAACTCTCTCTATGGAGGATCTTTTAACAATTTTGTCCATTTGTGATAGAAAGTTGGTGTTTTGGCATGGAAATATTCTAGGAAGCTTATACTCGTAAAATCTGATATAGAAGAATAGTAAAAAGTGTACGCCTACCGACTTTGGTGGTCCGAAGTTGCTCAACTTTCTCTATGGAGGAGCTTTTAACGGTTTTGTCCATTTGCCATAGAAAGCTGGTGTTTTGGAATCGAAATAATCTTGGAAGCTTCTACTTATAAAATTTGACTTTGAAGAACAATAAAATGTGTACACCGAGGAACTTTGATGGTCGGAAGTTGCTCCACTCTCTCTATGGAGGAGCTTTTAGCGGTTTTGTCCATTTGTCATAGAAAGTTGGTGTTTTGGAATCGAAATAATCTTGGAAGTTTCTACTTATAAAATTTGACATAGAAGAGCAATAAAAAGTGTACACCGAGGAACTTTGATGGTCCGAAGTTGCTCAACTCTCTCTATGGAGGATCTTTTAATAATTTTGTCCATTTGTGATAGAAAGTTGGTGTTTTGGCAAGGAAATAATCTAGGAAGCTTATACTCGTAAAATCTGATATAGAAGAATAGTAAAAAGTGTACGCCTTCCGACTTTGGTGGTCCGAAGTTGCTCAACTTTCTCTATGGAGGAGCTTTTAACGGTTTTGTCCATTTGTCATAGAAAGTTCGTGTTTTGGAATCGAAATAATCTTGGAAGCTTCTACTTATAAAATTTGACATAGAAGAACAACAAAATGTGTACACCGAGGAACTTTGATGGTCGGAAGTTGCTCCACTCTCTCTATGGAGGAGCTTTTAACGGTTTTGTCCATTTGTCAAAGAAAATTGGTGTTTTGGAATCGAAATAATCTTTGAAGCTTCTACTTATAAAATTTGACATAGAAGAACAATACAATGTGTACACCGAGGAACTTTGATGCTCGGAAGTTGCTCAACTTTCTCTATAGAAGAGCTTTTAAAGGTTTTGTCCATTTTTCATAGAAAGTTGGTGCTTTGGAATCGAAATAATCTCGGAAGCATGTACTTATAAAATTTGACATGGAAGAACAATAAAATGTATACACCGAGGAACTTTGATCGTCGGAAGTTGCTCAACTATCTCTATGGAGAAGCTTTTCGTTGTTTTGTCCATTTGTTATAGAAAGTTGTGGTTTTGTCATCGAAATAATCTAGGAAGCTTATACTCGAAATATTTCATATAAAATAACTATAAAAAGTATACACCGAGCAACTTCGATGGTCCGAAGTTGCTCGACGCTCTCTATGGAGGAGCTTTTAACGGTTTTGTCCATTTGTCAAAGAAAGTTGTTGTTTTGGAATCGAAATAATCTTGGAAGCTTCTACTTATAAAATTTGACATAGAAGAACAATAAAAAGTCTACACCGAGGAACTTTTATGGTCCGAAGTTGCTTAACTCTCTCTATGGAGGATCTTTTAACAATTTTGTCAATTTGTCATAGAAAGTTGGAGTTTTGGCATGGAAATAATCTAGGAAGCTTATACTCGTAAAATTTGATTTAGAAAAATTGTAAAAAGTGTACGCCGAGCAACTTTGGTTGTCCGAAGTTGCTCAACTTTCTCTATGGAGGAGCTTTTAACGGTTTTGTCCATTTGTCATAGAAAGTTGGTGTTTTGGAATCGAAATAATCTTGGAAGCTTATATTCATAAAATTTGACATAGAAGAACAATAAAAAGTGTACACCGAGAAACTTTGATGGTCTGAAGTTGCTCAACTCTCTCTATGGAGGAGCTTTTAACAGTTTTGTCCATTTGTCATAGAAACTTGGTGTTTTGGAATCGAAATAATCTCGGAAGCTTGTATTCATAAAATTCTACATAGAAGAACAATAAAAAGTGTACACCAAGAAACTTTGATGTTTCGAAGTTGCTCAACTCTCTCTATGGAGAAGCTTTTAACGGTTTTGTCCATTTGTCATAGAAAGTTGGTGTTTTGGAATCGAAATAATCTCGGAAGCTTTTACTTATAAAATTTGACATAGAAGAATAATCAAAGGTGTACACCGAGGAACTTTGATGGTCCGAAGTTGCTCAACTCTCTCTATGGAGGAGCTTTTATCTGTTTTGTCCATTTGTCATAGAAAGTTGTTCTTTTGACATCGAAATAATCTGGGAAGCTTATACTCGTAAAATTTGACATATAATCTAAGAATCGTAAAAAGTGTTCATCGAACAACTTTTATTTTCCAAACTTGCTCAACTCTCTCTATGGAGTAGCTTTTAACGGTTTTGTCCATTTGTCATAGAAAGTTGGTGTTTTGTTATCGAAAAAGTCTAGGAAGCTTATACTAGTAAAATTTGACATAGAAGGATAGTAAAAAGTGTACGCCGAGCAATTTTTGTTGTTCGAACTTGCTCAACTCTCTCTATGGAGAAGCTTTTAACGGTTTTGTCCATTTGTCATAGAAAGTTGGTGTTTTGGAATCGAAATAATCTTGGAAGCTTCTTCTTATAAAATTTGACATGGAAGAACAATAAAATGTGTACACCGAGGAACTTTGATCGTCGGAAGTTGCTCAACTATCTCTATGGAGAAGCTTTTCGTTGTTTTGTCCATTTGTTATAGAAAGTTGTGGTTTTGTCATCGAAATAATCTAGGAAGCTTATACTCGAAATATTTCATATAAAATAACTATAAAAAGTATACACCGAGCAACTTCGATGGTCCGAAGTTGCTCGACGCTCTCTATGGAGGAGCTTTTAACGGTTTTGTCCATTTGTCAAAGAAAGTTGCTGTTTTGGAATCGAAATAATCTTGGAAGCTTCTACTTATAAAATTTGACATAGAAGAACAATAAAAAGTCTACACCGAGGAACTTTTATGGTCCGAAGTTGCTTAACTCTCTCTATGGAGGATCTTTTAACAATTTTGTCAATTTGTCATAGAAAGTTGGAGTTTTGGCATGGAAATAATCTAGGAAGCTTATACTCGTAAAATTTGATTTAGAAAAATTGTAAAAAGTGTACGCCGAGCAACTTTGGTTGTCCGAAGTTGCTCAACTTTCTCTATGGAGGAGCTTTTAACGGTTTTGTCCATTTGTCATAGAAAGTTGGTGTTTTGGAATCGAAATAATCTTGGAAGCTTATATTCATAAAATTTGACATAGAAGAACAATAAAAAGTGTACACCGAGAAACTTTGATGGTCTGAAGTTGCTCAACTCTCTCTATGGAGGAGCTTTTAACAGTTTTGTCCATTTGTCATAGAAACTTGGTGTTTTGGAATCGAAATAATCTCGGAAGCTTGTATTCATAAAATTCTACATAGAAGAACAATAAAAAGTGTACACCAAGAAACTTTGATGTTTCGAAGTTGCTCAACTCTCTCTATGGAGAAGCTTTTAACGGTTTTGTCCATTTGTCATAGAAAGTTGGTGTTTTGGAATCGAAATAATCTCGGAAGCTTTTACTTATAAAATTTGACATAGAAGAATAATCAAAGGTGTACACCGAGGAACTTTGATGGTCCGAAGTTGCTCAACTCTCTCTATGGAGGAGCTTTTATCTGTTTTGTCCATTTGTCATAGAAAGTTGTTCTTTTGACATCGAAATAATCTGGGAAGCTTATACTCGTAAAATTTGACATATAATCTAAGAATCGTAAAAAGTGTTCATCGAACAACTTTTATTTTCCAAACTTGCTCAACTCTCTCTATGGAGTAGCTTTTAACGGTTTTGTCCATTTGTCATAGAAAGTTGGTGTTTTGTTATCGAAAAAGTCTAGGAAGCTTATACTAGTAAAATTTGACATAGAAGGATAGTAAAAAGTGTACGCCGAGCAATTTTTGTTGTTCGAACTTGCTCAACTCTCTCTATGGAGAAGCTTTTAACGGTTTTGTCCATTTGTCATAGAAAGTTGGTGTTTTGGAATCGAAATAATCTTGGAAGCTTCTTCTTATAAAATTTGAAATAGAAGAACAATAAAATGTGTACACCGAGGAACTTTGATCGTCGGAAGTTGCTCAACTATCACTAGGAGGAGCTTTTCGCTGTTTTGTCCATATGTCATAGAAAGTTGTTGTTTTGTCATCGAAATAATCTAGGAAGCTTATACTCGAAAAATTCCATATAAAAGAACTATAAAAAAAGTACATCGAGCAACTTCGATGGTCCGAAGTTTCTCGACTCTCTCTATGGAGAAGCTTTTAACGGTTTTGTCCATTTGTCATAGAAAGTTGGTGTTTTGGAATCGAAATAATCTTGGAAGTTTCTACTTATAAAATTTGACATAGAAGAACAATAAAAAGTGTACACCGAGGAACTTTGATGGTCCGAAGTTGCTCAACTCTCTCTATGGAGGATCTTTTAACAATTTTGTCCATTTGTGATAGAAAGTTGGTGTTTTGCATGGAAATAATCTAGGAAGCTTATACTCGTAAAATCTGATATAGAAGAATAGTAAAAAGTGTACGCCTACCGACTTTGGTGGTCCGAAGTTGCTCAACTTTCTCTATGGAGGAGCTTTTAACGGTTTTGCCCATTTGTCATAGAAAGTTGGTGTTTTGGAATCGAAATAATCTTGGAAGCTTCTACTTTTAAAATTTGACATAGAAGAACAATAAAATGTGTACACCGAGGAACTTTGATGGTCGGAAGTTGCTCCACTCTCTCTATGGAGGAGCTTTTAACGGTTTTGTCCATTTGTCATAGAAAATTGGTGTTTTGGAATCGAAATAATCTTGGAAGCTTCTACTTATAAAATTTGACATAGAAGAACAATAAAATGTGTACACCGAGGAACTTTGATGGTCGGAATTTGCTCAACTTTCTCTATAGAAGAGCTTTTAAAGGTTTTGCCCATTTGTCATAGAAAGTTGGTGCTTTGGAATCGAAATAATCTTGGAAGCATCTACTTATAAAATTTGACATAGAAGAACAATAAAATGTGTACACCGAGGAACTTTGATCGTCGGAAGTTGCTCAACTATCTCTATGGAGAAGCTTTTCGTTGTTTTGTCCATTTGTTATAGAAAGTTGTGGATTTGTCATCGAAATAATCTAGGAAGCTTATACTCAAAATATTTCCTATAAAATAACTATAAAAAGTATATACCGAGCAACTTCGATGGTCCGATGTTGCTCGACGCTCTCTATGGAAGAGATTTTAACGGTTTTGTCCATTTGTCAAAGAAAGTTGGTGTTTTGGAATCGAAATAATCTTGGAAGCTTCTACTTATAAAATTTGACATAGAAGAACAATAAAAAGTCTACCCCGAGGAACTTTTATGGTCCGAAGTTGCTTAACTCTCTCTATGGAGGATCTTTTAACAATTTTGTCAATTTGTCATAGAAAGTTGGAGTTTTGGCATGGAAATAATCTAGGAAGCTTATACTCGTAAAATTTGATTTAGAAAAATTGTAAAAAGTGTACGCCGAGCAACTTTGGTTGTCCGAAGTTGGTCAACTTTCTCTATGGAGGAGCTTTTAACGGTTTTGTCCATTTGTCATAGAAAGTTGGTGTTTTGGAATCGAAATAATCTTGGAAGCTTATATTCATAAAATTTGACATAGAAGAACAATAAAAAGTGTACACCGAGAAACTTTGATGGTCTGAAGTTGCTCAATTCTCTCTATGGAGGAGCTTTTAACAGTTTTGTCCATTTGTCATAGAAACTTGGTGTTTTGGAATCGAAATAATCTCGGAAGCTTGTATTCAAAAAATTCTACATAGAAGAACAATAAAAAGTGTACACCAAGAAACTTTGATGTTTCGAAGTTGCTCAACTCTCTCTATGGAGAAGCTTTTAACGGTTTTGTCCATTTGTCATAGAAAGTTGGTGTTTTGGAATCGAAATAATCTCGGAAGCTTTTACTTATAAAATTTGATATAGAAGAATAATCAAAGGTGTACACCGAGGAACTTTGATGGTCCGAAGTTGCTCAACTCTCTCTATGGAGGAGCTTTTATCTGTTTTGTCCATTTGTCATAGAAAGTTGTTCTTTTGACATCGAAATAATCTGGGAAGCTTATACTCGTAAAATTTGACATATAATCTAAGAATCGTAAAAAGTGTTCATCGAACAACTTTTATTTTCCAAACTTGCTCAACTCTCTCTATGGAGTAGCTTTTAACGGTTTTGTCCATTTGTCATAGAAAGTTGGTGTTTTGTTATCGAAAAAGTCTAGGAAGCTTATACTAGTAAAATTTGACATAGAAGGATAGTAAAAAGTGTACGCCGAGCAATTTTTGTTGTTCGAACTTGCTCAACTCTCTCTATGGAGAAGCTTTTAACGGTTTTGTCCATTTGTCATAGAAAGTTGGTGTTTTGGAATCGAAATAATCTTGGAAGCTTCTTCTTATAAAATTTGAAATAGAAGAACAATAAAATGTGTACACCGAGGAACTTTGATCGTCGGAAGTTGCTCAACTATCACTAGGAGGAGCTTTTCGCTGTTTTGTCCATATGTCATAGAAAGTTGTTGTTTTGTCATCGAAATAATCTAGGAAGCTTATACTCGAAAAATTCCATATAAAAGAACTATAAAAAAAGTACATCGAGCAACTTCGATGGTCCGAAGTTTCTCGACTCTCTCTATGGAGAAGCTTTTAACGGTTTTGTCCATTTGTCATAGAAAGTTGGTGTTTTGGAATCGAAATAATCTTGGAAGTTTCTACTTATAAAATTTGACATAGAAGAACAATAAAAAGTGTACACCGAGGAACTTTGATGGTCCGAAGTTGCTCAACTCTCTCTATGGAGGATCTTTTAACAATTTTGTCCATTTGTGATAGAAAGTTGGTGTTTTGCATGGAAATAATCTAGGAAGCTTATACTCGTAAAATCTGATATAGAAGAATAGTAAAAAGTGTACGCCTACCGACTTTGGTGGTCCGAAGTTGCTCAACTTTCTCTATGGAGGAGCTTTTAACGGTTTTGCCCATTTGTCATAGAAAGTTGGTGTTTTGGAATCGAAATAATCTTGGAAGCTTCTACTTTTAAAATTTGACATAGAAGAACAATAAAATGTGTACACCGAGGAACTTTGATGGTCGGAAGTTGCTCCACTCTCTCTATGGAGGAGCTTTTAACGGTTTTGTCCATTTGTCATAGAAAATTGGTGTTTTGGAATCGAAATAATCTTGGAAGCTTCTACTTATAAAATTTGACATAGAAGAACAATAAAATGTGTACACCGAGGAACTTTGATGGTCGGAATTTGCTCAACTTTCTCTATAGAAGAGCTTTTAAAGGTTTTGCCCATTTGTCATAGAAAGTTGGTGCTTTGGAATCGAAATAATCTTGGAAGCATCTACTTATAAAATTTGACATAGAAGAACAATAAAATGTGTACACCGAGGAACTTTGATCGTCGGAAGTTGCTCAACTATCTCTATGGAGAAGCTTTTCGTTGTTTTGTCCATTTGTTATAGAAAGTTGTGGATTTGTCATCGAAATAATCTAGGAAGCTTATACTCAAAATATTTCCTATAAAATAACTATAAAAAGTATATACCGAGCAACTTCGATGGTCCGATGTTGCTCGACGCTCTCTATGGATGAGATTTTAACGGTTTTGTCCATTTGTCAAAGAAAGTTGGTGTTTTGGAATCGAAATAATCTTGGAAGCTTCTACTTATAAAATTTGACATAGAAGAACAATAAAAAGTCTACCCCGAGGAACTTTTATGGTCCGAAGTTGCTTAACTCTCTCTATGGAGGATCTTTTAACAATTTTGTCAATTTGTCATAGAAAGTTGGAGTTTTGGCATGGAAATAATCTAGGAAGCTTATACTCGTAAAATTTGATTTAGAAAAATTGTAAAAAGTGTACGCCGAGCAACTTTGGTTGTCCGAAGTTGGTCAACTTTCTCTATGGAGGAGCTTTTAACGGTTTTGTCCATTTGTCATAGAAAGTTGGTGTTTTGGAATCGAAATAATCTTGGAAGCTTATATTCATAAAATTTGACATAGAAGAACAATAAAAAGTGTACACCGAGAAACTTTGATGGTCTGAAGTTGCTCAATTCTCTCTATGGAGGAGCTTTTAACAGTTTTGTCCATTTGTCATAGAAACTTGGTGTTTTGGAATCGAAATAATCTCGGAAGCTTGTATTCATAAAATTCTACATAGAAGAACAATAAAAAGTGTACACCAAGAAACTTTGATGTTTCGAAGTTGCTCAACTCTCTCTATGGAGAAGCTTTTAACGGTTTTGTCCATTTGTCATAGAAAGTTGGTGTTTTGGAATCGAAATAATCTCGGAAGCTTTTACTTATAAAATTTGATATAGAAGAATAATCAAAGGTGTACACCGAGGAACTTTGATGGTCCGAAGTTGCTCAACTCTCTCTATGGAGGAGCTTTTATCTGTTTTGTCCATTTGTCATAGAAAGTTGTTCTTTTGACATCGAAATAATCTGGGAAGCTTATACTCGTAAAATTTGACATATAATCTAAGAATCGTAAAAAGTGTTCATCGAACAACTTTTATTTTCCAAACTTGCTCAACTCTCTCTATGGAGTAGCTTTTAACGGTTTTGTCCATTTGTCATAGAAAGTTGGTGTTTTGTTATCGAAAAAGTCTAGGAAGCTTATACTAGTAAAATTTGACATAGAAGGATAGTAAAAAGTGTACGCCGAGCAATTTTTGTTGTTCGAACTTGCTCAACTCTCTCTACGGAGAAGCTTTTAACGGTTTTGTCCATTTGTCATAGAAAGTTGGTGTTTTGGAATCGAAATAATCTTGGAAGCTTCTTCTTATAAAATTTGAAATAGAAGAACAATAAAATGTGTACACCGAGGAACTTTGATCGTCGGAAGTTGCTCAACTATCACTAGGAGGAGCTTTTCGCTGTTTTGTCCATATGTCATAGAAAGTTGTTGTTTTGTCATCGAAATAATCTAGGAAGCTTATACTCGAAAAATTCCATATAAAAGAACTATAAAAAAAGTACATCGAGCAACTTCGATGGTCCGAAGTTTCTCGACTCTCTCTATGGAGAAGCTTTTAACGGTTTTGTCCATTTGTCATAGAAAGTTGGTGTTTTGGAATCGAAATAATCTTGGAAGTTTCTACTTATAAAATTTGACATAGAAGAACAATAAAAAGTGTACACCGAGGAACTTTGATGGTCCGAAGTTGCTCAACTCTCTCTATGGAGGATCTTTTAACAATTTTGTCCATTTGTGATAGAAAGTTGGTGTTTTGCATGGAAATAATCTAGGAAGCTTATACTCGTAAAATCTGATATAGAAGAATAGTAAAAAGTGTACGCCTACCGACTTTGGTGGTCCGAAGTTGCTCAACTTTCTCTATGGAGGAGCTTTTAACGGTTTTGCCCATTTGTCATAGAAAGTTGGTGTTTTGGAATCGAAATAATCTTGGAAGCTTCTACTTTTAAAATTTGACATAGAAGAACAATAAAATGTGTACACCGAGGAACTTTGATGGTCGGAAGTTGCTCCACTCTCTCTATGGAGGAGCTTTTAACGGTTTTGTCCATTTGTCATAGAAAATTGGTGTTTTGGAATCGAAATAATCTTGGAAGCTTCTACTTATAAAATTTGACATAGAAGAACAATAAAATGTGTACACCGAGGAACTTTGATGGTCGGAATTTGCTCAACTTTCTCTATAGAAGAGCTTTTAAAGGTTTTGCCCTTTTGTCATAGAAAGTTGGTGCTTTGGAATCGAAATAATCTTGGAAGCATCTACTTATAAAATTTGACATAGAAGAACAATAAAATGTGTACACCGAGGAACTTTGATCGTCGGAAGTTGCTCAACTATCTCTATGGAGAAGCTTTTCGTTGTTTTGTCCATTTGTTATAGAAAGTTGTGGATTTGTCATCGAAATAATCTAGGAAGCTTATACTCAAAATATTTCCTATAAAATAACTATAAAAAGTATATACCGAGCAACTTCGATGGTCCGATGTTGCTCGACGCTCTCTATGGAAGAGATTTTAACGGTTTTGTCCATTTGTCAAAGAAAGTTGGTGTTTTGGAATCGAAATAATCTTGGAAGCTTCTACTTATAAAATTTGACATAGAAGAACAATAAAAAGTCTACACCGAGGAACTTTTATGGTCCGAAGTTGCTTAACTCTCTCTATGGAGGATCTTTTAACAATTTTGTCAATTTGTCATAGAAAGTTGGAGTTTTGGCATGGAAATAATCTAGGAAGCTTATACTCGTAAAATTTGATTTAGAAAAATTGTAAAAAGTGTACGCCGAGCAACTTTGGTTGTCCGAAGTTGCTCAACTTTCTCTATGGAGGAGCTTTTAACGGTTTTGTCCATTTGTCATAGAAAGTTGGTGTTTTGGAATCGAAATAATCTTGGAAACTTATATTCATAAAATTTGACATAGAAGAACAATAAAAAGTGTACACCGAGAAACTTTGATGGTCTGAAGTTGCTCAACTCTCTCTATGGAGGAGCTTTTAACAGTTTTGTCCATTTGTCATAGAAACTTGGTGTTTTGGAATCGAAATAATCTCGGAAGCTTGTATTCATAAAATTCTACATAGAAGAACAATAAAAAGTGTACACCAAGAAACTTTGATGTTTCGAAGTTGCTCAACTCTCTCTATGGAGAAGCTTTTAACGGTTTTGTCCATTTGTCATAGAAAGTTGGTGTTTTGGAATCGAAATAATCTCGGAAGCTTTTACTTATAAAATTTGACATAGAAGAATAATCAAAGGTGTACACCGAGGAACTTTGATGGTCCGAAGTTGCTCAACTCTCTCTATGGACGAGCTTTTATCTGTTTTGTCCATTTGTCATAGAAAGTTGTTCTTTTGACATCGAAATAATCTGGGAAGCTTATACTCGTAAAATTTGACATATAATCTAAGAATCGTAAAAAGTGTTCATCGAAGAACTTTTATTTTCCAAACTTGCTCAACTCTCTCTATGGAGTAGCTTTTAACGGTTTTGTCCATTTGTCATAGAAAGTTGGTGTTTTGGTATCGAAAAAGTCTAGGAAGCTTATACTAGTAAAATTTGACATAGAAGGATAGTAAAAAGTGTACGCCGAGCAATTTTTGTTGTTCGAACTTGCTCAACTCTCTCTATGGAGAAGCTTTTAACGGTTTTGTCCATTTGTCATAGAAAGTTGGTGTTTTGGAATCGAAATAATCTTGGAAGCTTCTTCTTATAAAATTTGAAATAGAAGAACAATAAAATGTGTACACCGAGGAACTTTGATCGTCGGAAGTTGCTCAACTATCACTAGGAGGAGCTTTTCGCTGTTTTGTCCATATGTCATAGAAAGTTGTTGTTTTGTCATCGAAATAATCTAGGAAGCTTATACTCGAAAAATTCCATATAAAAGAACTATAAAAAAAGTACATCGAGCAACTTCGATGGTCCGAAGTTGCTCGACTCTCTCTATGGAGAAGCTTTTAACGGTTTTGTCCATTTGTCATAGAAAGTTGGTGTTTTGGAATCGAAATAATCTTGGAAGTTTCTACCTATAAAATTTGACATAGAAGAACAATAAAAAGTGTACACCGAGGAACTTTGATGGTCCGAAGTTGCTCAACTCTCTCTATGGAGGATCTTTTAACAATTTTGTCCATTTGTGATAGAAAGTTGGTGTTTTGGCATGGAAATAATCTAGGAAGCTTATACTCGTAAAATCTGATATAGAAGAATAGTAAAAAGTGTACGCCTACCGACTTTGGTGGTCCGAAGTTGCTCAACTTTCTCTATGGAGGAGCTTTTAACGGTTTTGCCCATTTGTCATAGAAAGTTGGTGTTTTGGAATCGAAATAATCTTGGAAGCTTCTACTTTTAAAATTTGACATAGAAGAACAATAAAATGTGTACACCGAGGAACTTTGATGGTCGGAAGTTGCTCCACTCTCTCTATGGAGGAGCTTTTAACGGTTTTGTCCATTTGTCAAAGAAAATTGGTGTTTTGGAATCGAAATAATCTTGGAAGCTTCTACTTATAAAATTTGACATAGAAGAACAATAAAATGTGTACACCGAGGAACTTTGATGGTCGGAATTTGCTCAACTTTCTCTATAGAAGAGCTTTTAAAGGTTTTGCCCATTTGTCATAGAAAGTTGGTGCTTTGGAATCGAAATAATCTTGGAAGCATCTACTTATAAAATTTGACATAGAAGAACAATAAAATGTGTACACCGAGGAACTTTGATCGTCGGAAGTTGCTCAACTATCTCTATGGAGAAGCTTTTCGTTGTTTTGTCCATTTGTTATAGAAAGTTGTGGATTTGTCATCGAAATAATCTAGGAAGCTTATACTCAAAATATTTCCTATAAAATAACTATAAAAAGTATATACCGAGCAACTTCGATGGTCCGATGTTGCTCGACGCTCTCTATGGAAGAGATTTTAACGGTTTTGTCCATTTGTCAAAGAAAGTTGGTGTTTTGGAATCGAAATAATCTTGGAAGCTTCTACTTATAAAATTTGACATAGAAGAACAATAAAAAGTGTACACCGAGGAACTTTGATGGTCCGAAGTTGCTCAACTCTCTCTATGGGGGATCTTTTAACAATTTTGCCCATTTGTGATAGAAAGTTGGTGTTTTGGCATGGAAATAATCTAGGAAGCTTATACTCGTAAAATCTGATATAGAAGAATAGTAAAAAATGTACGCCTACCGACTTTGGTGGTCCGAAGTTGCACGTAGAGCAACTTTGATGGTCAGAAGTTGCTCAACTCTCTCTGTGGAGGAGCTTTTAACGGTTTTGTCCATTAGTCATAGAAAGTGGGTGTTCTGGAATCTAAATAATGTTGGAAGCTTGTATTCATAAAATTTGACATAGAAGAACAATAAAAAGTGTTCACCGAGCAACTTTGATGGTCCGAAGTTGCACGACTCTCTCTATGGAGGAGCTTTTAACGGTTTTGTCCATTTGTCAAAGAAAGTTGGTGTTTTGGAATCGAAATAATCTTGGACGCTTCTACTTATAAAATTTGACATAGAAGAACAATAAAAGTGTACACCGAGGAACTTTGATGTCCGAAGTTGCTCAACTCTCTCTATGGAGGATCTTCTAACAATTTTGTCAATTTGTCATAGAGAGATGGAGTTTTGGCATGAAAAAAATCTGTGAAGCTTATACTCGTAAAATTTGATGTTGAAGAATTGTAAAAAGTGTACGCCGAGCAACTTTGGTGGTCCGAAGTTGCTCAACTTTCTCTATGGAGGAGCTTTTAACGGTTTTGTCCATTTGGCATAGAAAGTTGGTGTTTTGGAATCGAAATAATCTTGGAAGCTTGTATTCATAAAATTTGACATAGAAGAACAATAAAAAGTGTACACCGAGAAACTTTGACGGTCTGAAGTTGCTCAACTCTCTCTATGGAGGAGCTTTTAACGGTTTTGTCCATTTGTCATAGAAACTTGGTGTTTTGGAATCGAAATAATCCCGGAAACTTGTATTCATAAAATTTGACATAGAAGAACAATAAAAAGTGTAAACCGAGAAACTTTGATGGTCCGTAGTTGCTCAACTCTCTCTATGGAGGAGCTTTTAACGGTTTTGTCCATTTGTCAAAGAAAGTAGGTGTTTTGGAATCGAAATAATCTTTGAAGCTTCTACTTATAAAATTTGACATAGAAGAACAATAAAATGTGCACACCGAAGAACTTTGATGGTCCGAAGTTGCTCAACTCTCTCTATGGAGGAGCTTTTAACGGTTTTGTCCATTTATCATAGAAAGTTGGTGTTTTGGAATCGAAATAATCTTGGAAGCTTCTACTTTTAAAATTTTACATAGAATAACAATAAAATGTTTACACCGAGGAACTTTGATCGTCGGAAGTTGCTCAACTCTCTCTATGGAGGAGCTTTTCGCTATTTTGTCCATTTGTCATAGAAAGTTGTTGTTTTGTCATCGAAATAATCTAGGAAGCTTATACTTGAAAATTTTCATATAAAAGAACTATAAAAAATGTACACCGAGCAACTTTTATGATCTGAAGTTGCACGACTCTCTCTATGGAGTAGCTTTTAACGGTTTTGTCCATTTGTCATAGAAAGTTGGTGTTTTGGAATCGAAAAAGTCTACGAAGCTTATACTAGTAAAATTTGACATAGAAGGATAGTAAAAAGTGTACGCCGAGCAATTTTTTTTGTTCGAACTTGCTCAACTCTCTCTATGGAGGAGCTTTTATAGGTTTTGTCCATTTGTCATAGAAAGTTGGTGCTTCGGAATCGAAATAATCTTGGAAGCTTCTTCTTTTAAAATTTGACATAGAAGAACAGTAAAATGTTTACACCGAGGAACTTTGATCGTCGGTAGTTGCTCAACTCTCTCTATGGAGGAGCTTGTCGCTGTTTTGTCCATTTGTCATAGAAATTTGTTGTTTTGTCATCGAAATAATCTAGGAAGCTTATACTTGAAAAATTTCATATAAAAGAACTATAAAAAATGTACACCGAGCAACTTTTATGGTCCGAAGTTGCACGACTCTCTCTATGGAAGAGCTTTTAACGGTTTTGTCCATTTGTCAAAGAAAGTTGGTGTTTTGGAATCGAAATAATCTTGGAAGCTTCGACTTATAAAATTTGACATAGAAGAACAATAAAAGTGTACACTGAGGAACTTTGATGTCCGAAGTTGCTCAACTCTCTCTATGGAGGATCTTTTAACAATTTTGTCAATTTGTCATAGAGAGTTGTAGTTTTGGCATGGAAAAAATCTAGGAAGCTTATACTCGTAAAATTTGATGCAGAAGAATTGTAAAAAGTGTACGCCGAGCAACTTTGGTGGTCCGAAGTTGCTCAACTTTCTCTATGGAGGAGCTTTTAACGGTTTTGTCCATTTGTCATAGAAAGTAGTTGTTTTGGAATCGAAATAATCTTGGAAGCTTCTACTTGTTAAATTTGACATAGAAGAACAATAAAATGTGTACACCGAAGAACTTTGACGGTCCGAAGTTGCTCAACTCTCTCTATGGAGGAGCTTTTAACTGTTTTGTCCATTTGTCATAGAAAGTTGTTGTTTTGTCATCGAAATAATCTAGGAAGCTTATACTCGTAAAATTTGACATAGAACAATCGTAAAAAGTGTACATCGAACAACTTTTATTTTCTAAACTTGCTCAACTCTCTCTATGGAGTAGCTTTTAACGGTTTTGTCCATTTGTCATAGAAAGTTGGTGTTTTGGAATCGAAAAAGTCTACGAAGCTTATACTAGTAAAATTTGACATAGAAGGATAGTAAAAAGTGTACGCCGAGCAATTTTTGTTGTTCGAACTTGCTCAATTCTCTCTATGGAGTAGCTTTTAACGGTTTTGTCCACTTATCATAGAAAGTTGGTGTTTTGGAATCGAAATAATCTTGGAAGCTTCTACTTTTAAAATTTGACATAGAAGAACAATAAAATGTTTACACCGAGAAATTTTGATCGTCAGAAGTTGCTCAACTCTCTCTATGGAGGGGCTTTTCGCTGTTTTGTCCATTTGTCATAGAAAGTTGTTGTTTTGTCATCGAAATAATCTAGGAAGCTTATACTCGAAAAATTTCATATAAAAGAATAATAAAAGTGTACACTGAGCAACTTCGATGGTCCGAAGTTGCTCGACTCTCTCTATGGAGGAGCTTTTAACGGTTTTGTCCATTTGTCAAAGAAAGTTGGTGTTTTCGAATCGAAATAATCTTGGAAGCTTCTACTTATAAAATTTGACATAGAAGAACAATAAAAGTGTACACCGAGGAACTTTGATGTCCGAAGTTGCTCAACTCTCTCTATGGAGGATCTTTTAACAATTTTGTCAATTTGTCATAGAGAGTTGGAGTTTTGGCATCGAAAAAATCTAGGAAGCTTATACTCGTAAAATTTGATGTAGAAGAATTGTAAAAAGTGTACGCCGAGCAACTTTGGTGGTCCAAAGTTGCTCAACTTTCTCTATGGAGGAGCTTTTAACGGTTTTGTCCATTTGTCAAAGAAAGTAGGTGTTTTGGAATCGAAATAATCTTTGAAGCTTCTACTTATAAAATTTGACATAGAAGAACAATAAAATGTGCACACCGAAGAACTTTGATGGTCCGAAGTTGCTCAACTCTCTCTATGGAGGAGCTTTTAACGGTTTTGTCCATTTATCATAGAAAGTTGGTGTTTTGGAATCGAAATAATCTTGGAAGCTTCTACTTTTAAAATTTTACATAGAATAACAATAAAATGTTTACACCGAGGAACTTTGATCGTCGGAAGTTGCTCAACTCTCTCTATGGAGGAGCTTTTCGCTATTTTGTCCATTTGTCATAGAAAGTTGTTGTTTTGTCATCGAAATAATCTAGGAAGCTTATACTTGAAAAATTTCATATAAAAGAACTATAAAAAATGTACACCGAGCAACTTTTATGGTCCGAATTTGCACGACTCTCTCTATGGAAGAGCTTTTAACGGTTTTGTCCATTTGTCAAAGAAAGTTGGTGTTTTGGAATCGAAATAATCTTGGAAGCTTCGACTTATAAAATTTGACATAGAAGAACAATAAAAGTGTACACTGAGGAACTTTGATGTCCGAAGTTGCTCAACTCTCTCTATGGAGGATCTTTTAACAATTTTGTCAATTTGTCATAGAGAGTTGTAGTTTTGGCATGGAAAAAATCTAGGAAGCTTATACTCGTAAAATTTGATGCAGAAGAATTGTAAAAAGTGTACGCCGAGCAACTTTGGTGGTCCGAAGTTGCTCAACTTTCTCTATGGAGGAGCTTTTAACGGTTTTGTCCATTTGTCATAGAAAGTAGTTGTTTTGGAATCGAAATAATCTTGGAAGCTTCTACTTGTTAAATTTGACATAGAAGAACAATAAAATGTGTACACCGAAGAACTTTGACGGTCCGAAGTTGCTCAACTCTCTCTATGGAGGAGCTTTTAACTGTTTTGTCCATTTGTCATAGAAAGTTGTTGTTTTGTCATCGAAATAATCTAGGAAGCTTATACTCGTAAAATTTGACATAGAACAATCGTAAAAAGTGTACATCGAACAACTTTTATTTTCTAAACTTGCTCAACTCTCTCTATGGAGTAGCTTTTAACGGTTTTGTCCATTTGTCATAGAAAGTTGGTGTTTTGGAATCGAAAAAGTCTACGAAGCTTATACTAGTAAAATTTGACATAGAAGGATAGTAAAAAGTGTACGCCGAGCAATTTTTGTTGTTCGAACTTGCTCAATTCTCTCTATGGAGTAGCTTTTAACGGTTTTGTCCACTTATCATAGAAAGTTGGTGTTTTGGAATCGAAATAATCTTGGAAGCTTCTACTTTTAAAATTTGACATAGAAGAACAATAAAATGTTTACACCGAGAAATTTTGATCGTCAGAAGTTGCTCAACTCTCTCTATGGAGGGGCTTTTCGCTGTTTTGTCCATTTGTCATAGAAAGTTGTTGTTTTGTCATCGAAATAATCTAGGAAGCTTATACTCGAAAAATTTCATATAAAAGAATAATAAAAGTGTACACTGAGCAACTTCGATGGTCCGAAGTTGCTCGACTCTCTCTATGGAGGAGCTTTTAACGGTTTTGTCCATTTGTCAAAGAAAGTTGGTGTTTTCGAATCGAAATAATCTTGGAAGCTTCTACTTATAAAATTTGACATAGAAGAACAATAAAAGTGTACACCGAGGAACTTTGATGTCCGAAGTTGCTCAACTCTCTCTATGGAGGATCTTTTAACAATTTTGTCAATTTGTCATAGAGAGTTGGAGTTTTGGCATCGAAAAAATCTAGGAAGCTTATACTCGTAAAATTTGATGTAGAAGAATTGTAAAAAGTGTACGCCGAGCAACTTTGGTGGTCCAAAGTTGCTCAACTTTCTCTATGGAGGAGCTTTTAACGGTTTTGTCCATTTGTCAAAGAAAGTAGGTGTTTTGGAATCGAAATAATCTTTGAAGCTTCTACTTATAAAATTTGACATAGAAGAACAATAAAATGTGCACACCGAAGAACTTTGATGGTCCGAAGTTGCTCAACTCTCTCTATGGAGGAGCTTTTAACGGTTTTGTCCATTTATCATAGAAAGTTGGTGTTTTGGAATCGAAATAATCTTGGAAGCTTCTACTTTTAAAATTTTACATAGAATAACAATAAAATGTTTACACCGAGGAACTTTGATCGTCGGAAGTTGCTCAACTCTCTCTATGGAGGAGCTTTTCGCTATTTTGTCCATTTGTCATAGAAAGTTGTTGTTTTGTCATCGAAATAATCTAGGAAGCTTATACTTGAAAAATTTCATATAAAAGAACTATAAAAAATGTACACCGAGCAACTTTTATGGTCCGAATTTGCACGACTCTCTCTATGGAAGAGCTTTTAACGGTTTTGTCCATTTGTCAAAGAAAGTTGGTGTTTTGGAATCGAAATAATCTTGGAAGCTTCGACTTATAAAATTTGACATAGAAGAACAATAAAAGTGTACACTGAGGAACTTTGATGTCCGAAGTTGCTCAACTCTCTCTATGGAGGATCTTTTAACAATTTTGTCAATTTGTCATAGAGAGTTGTAGTTTTGGCATGGAAAAAATCTAGGAAGCTTATACTCGTAAAATTTGATGCAGAAGAATTGTAAAAAGTGTACGCCGAGCAACTTTGGTGGTCCGAAGTTGCTCAACTTTCTCTATGGAGGAGCTTTTAACGGTTTTGTCCATTTGTCATAGAAAGTAGTTGTTTTGGAATCGAAATAATCTTGGAAGCTTCTACTTGTTAAATTTGACATAGAAGAACAATAAAATGTGTACACCGAAGAACTTTGACGGTCCGAAGTTGCTCAACTCTCTCTATGGAGGAGCTTTTAACTGTTTTGTCCATTTGTCATAGAAAGTTGTTGTTTTGTCATCGAAATAATCTAGGAAGCTTATACTCGTAAAATTTGACATAGAACAATCGTAAAAAGTGTACATCGAACAACTTTTATTTTCTAAACTTGCTCAACTCTCTCTATGGAGTAGCTTTTAACGGTTTTGTCCATTTGTCATAGAAAGTTGGTGTTTTGGAATCGAAAAAGTCTACGAAGCTTATACTAGTAAAATTTGACATAGAAGGATAGTAAAAAGTGTACGCCGAGCAATTTTTGTTGTTCGAACTTGCTCAATTCTCTCTATGGAGTAGCTTTTAACGGTTTTGTCCACTTATCATAGAAAGTTGGTGTTTTGGAATCGAAATAATCTTGGAAGCTTCTACTTTTAAAATTTGACATAGAAGAACAATAAAATGTTTACACCGAGAAATTTTGATCGTCAGAAGTTGCTCAACTCTCTCTATGGAGGGGCTTTTCGCTGTTTTGTCCATTTGTCATAGAAAGTTGTTGTTTTGTCATCGAAATAATCTAGGAAGCTTATACTCGAAAAATTTCATATAAAAGAATAATAAAAGTGTACACTGAGCAACTTCGATGGTCCGAAGTTGCTCGACTCTCTCTATGGAGGAGCTTTTAACGGTTTTGTCCATTTGTCAAAGAAAGTTGGTGTTTTCGAATCGAAATAATCTTGGAAGCTTCTACTTATAAAATTTGACATAGAAGAACAATAAAAGTGTACACCGAGGAACTTTGATGTCCGAAGTTGCTCAACTCTCTCTATGGAGGATCTTTTAACAATTTTGTCAATTTGTCATAGAGAGTTGGAGTTTTGGCATCGAAAAAATCTAGGAAGCTTATACTCGTAAAATTTGATGTAGAAGAATTGTAAAAAGTGTACGCCGAGCAACTTTGGTGGTCCAAAGTTGCTCAACTTTCTCTATGGAGGAGCTTTTAACGGTTTTGTCCATTTGTCATAGAAAGTTGGTGTTTTGGAATCGAAATAATCTTGGAAGCTTGTATTCATAAAATTTGACATAGAAGAACAATAAAAAGAGTACACCGAGAAACTTTGATGGTCTGAAGTTGCTCAACTCTCACTATGGAGGAGCTTTTAATGCTTTTGTCCATTTGTCATAGAAAGTTGGTGTTTTGGAATCGAAATAATCTTGGAAGCTTCTACTTATAAAATTTGACATAGAAGAACAATAAAAAGTGTACACCGAGTAACTTTGATGGTCCGAAGTTGCTCAACTCTCTCTATGGAGGATCTTTTAACAATTTTTTCCATTTGTGATAGAAAGTTGGTGTTTTGGCATGGAAATAATCTAGGAAGCTTATACTCGTAAAATCTGATATAGAAAAATAGTAAAAAGTGTACGCCTACCGACTTTGGTGGTCCAAAGTTGCTTAACTTTCTCTATGGAGGAGCTTTTAACGATTTTGTCCATTTGTCATACAAAGTTGGTGTTTTGGAATCGAAATAGTCTTGGAAGCTTGTATTCATAAAATTTGACATAGAAGAACAATAAAATGTGTACACTGAGGAACTTTGATGGTCGGAAGTTGCTCAACTCTCTTTATGGAGGAGCTTTTAACGGTTTTGTCCATTTGTCATAGAAAGTTGGTGTTTTGTAATCGAAATAATCTTGGAAGCTTCTACTTATAAAATTTGAGATAGAGGAACAATAAAATGTGTACACCGAGGAACTTTGATCGTCGGAAGTTGCTTAATTTTCTCTATGGAGGAGCTTTTCGCTGTTTTGTCCATTTGTCATCGAAAGTTGTTGTTTTGTCATCGAAATAATTTAGGAAGCTTATACTCGAAAAATTTCATAAAAAAGAACTGTAAGAAGTGTACACCGAGTAACTTTGATGGTCCGAAGTTGCTCAACTCTCTCTATGGAGGATCTTTTAACAATTTTTTCCATTTCTGATAGAAAGTTTGTGTTTTGGCATGGAAATAATCTAGGAAGCTTATACTCGTAAAATCTGATATAGAGAAATAGTAAAAAGTGTACGCCTACCGACTTTGGTGGTCCAAAGTTGCTCAACTTTCTCTATGGAGGAGCTTTTAACGATTTTGTCCATTTGTCATAGAAAGTTGGTGTTTTGGAATCGAAATAATCTTGGAAGCTTCTACTTATAAAATTTGACATAGAGGAACAATAAAATGTGTACACCGAGGAACTTTGATGATCGAAAGTTGCTCAACTCTTTCTATGGAGGAGCTTTTAACGGTTTTGTCCATTTGTCATAGAAAGTTGGTGTTTTGGAATCGAAATAATCTTGGAAGCTTCTACTTATAAAATTTGACATAGAAGAACAATAAAAGTGTACACCGAGGAACTTTGATGTCCGAAGTTGCTCAACTCTCTCTATGGAGGATCTTTTAACAATTTTGTCAATTTGTCATAGAGAGTTGGAGTTTTGGCATGGAAAAAATCTAGGAAGCTTCTACTCGTAAAATTTGATGTAGAAGAATTGTAAAAAGTGTACGCCGAGCAACTTTGGTGGTCCAAAGTTGCTCAACTTTCTCTATGGAGGAGCTTTTAACGGTTTTGTCCATTTATCATAGAAAGTTGGTGTTTTGGAATCGAAATAATCTTGGAAGCTTGTATTCATAAAATTTGACATAGAAGAACAATAAAAAGAGTACACCGAGAAACTTTGATGGTCTGAAGTTGCTCAACTCTCACTATGGAGGAGCTTTTAATGCTTTTGTCCATTTCTCATAGAAAGTTGGTGTTTTGGAATCGAAATAATCTTGGAAGCTTCTACTTATAAAATTTGACATAGAAGAACAATAAAAAGTGTACACCGAGTAACTTTGATGGTCCGAAGTTGCTCAACTCTCTCTATGGAGGATCTTTTTACAATTTTTTCCATTTGTGATAGAAAGTTGGTGTTTTGGCATGGAAATAATCTAGGAAGCTTATACTCGTAAAATCTGATATAGAAAAATAGTAAAAAGTGTACGCCTACCGACTTTGGTGGTCAAAAGTTGCTTAACTTTCTCTATGGAGGAGCTTTTAACGATTTTGTCCATTTGTCATAGAAAGTTGGTGTTTTGGAATCGAAATAGTCTTGGAAGCTTGTATTCATAAAATTTGACATAGAAGAACAATAAAATGTGTACACTGAGGAACTTTGATGGTCGGAAGTTGCTCAACTCTCTTTATGGAGGAGCTTTTAACGGTTTTGTCCATTTGTCATAGAAAGTTGGTGTTTTGGAATCGAAATAATCTTGGAAGCTTCTACTTATAAAATTTGAGATAGAGGAACAATAAAATATGTACACCGAGGAACTTTGATCGTCGGAAGTTGCTTAATTTTCTCTATGGAGGAGCTTTTCGCTGTTTTGTCCATTTGTCATCGAAAGTTGTTGTTTTGTCATCGAAATAATCTAGGAAGCTTATACTCGAAAAATTTCATAAAAAAGAACTGTAAGAAGTGTACACCGAGTAACTTTGATGGTCCGAAGTTGCTCAACTCTCTCTATGGAGGATCTTTTAACAATTTTTTCCATTTCTGATAGAAAGTTTGTGTTTTGGCATGGAAATAATCTAGGAAGCTTATACTCGTAAAATCTGATATAGAAATATAGTAAAAAGTGTACGCCTACCGACTTTGGTGGTCCAAAGTTGCTCAACTTTCTCTATGGAGGAGCTTTTAACGATTTTGTCCATTTGTCATAGAAAGTTGGTGTTTTGGAATCGAAATAATCTTGGAAGCTTCTACTTATAAAATTTGACATAGAGGAACAATAAAATGTGTACACCGAGGAACTTTGATGATCGAAAGTTGCTCAACTCTTTCTATGGAGGAGCTTTTAACGGTTTTGTCCATTTGTCATAGAAAGTTGGTGTTTTGGAATCGAAATAATCTTGGAAGCTTCTACTTATAAAATTTGACATAGAAGAACAATAAAATGTGTACACCGAGGAACTTTGATCGTCGGAAGTTGCTTAATTTTCTCTATGGAGGAGCTTTTCGCTGTTTTGTCCATTTGTCATCGAAAGTTGTTGTTTTGTCATCGAAATAATCAAGGAAGCTTATACTCGAAAAATTTCATATAAAAGAACTGTAAGAAGTGTACACCGAGTAACTTTGATGGTCCGAAGTTGCTCAACTCTCTCTATGGAGGATCTTCTAACAATTTTGTCCATTTGTCATAGAAAGTTGGTGTTTTGGCATGGAAATAATCTAGGAAACTTATACTCGTAAAATTTCATATACAAGAACTATAAAAAGTGTACACATAGCAACTTTGATGGTCCGAAGTTGCTCAACTCTCTCTATGGAGGAGCTTTTAACGGTTTTGTCCATTTGTCATAGAAAGTTGGTGTTTTGGAATCGAAATAATCTTGGAAGCTTGTATTCATAAAATTTGACCTAGAAGAACAATAAAAAATGTGTACCGAGAAACTTTGATGGTCGGAAGTTGGTCAACTCTATTTATGGAGGAGATTTTAACGGTTTTGTCGAATTGTCATAGAAAGTTGGTGTTTTGAATTCGAAATAATCTTGGAAGCTTCTACTTATAAAATTTGACATAGAAGAACAATAAAATGTGTACACCGAGGAATTTTGATGGTCGGAAGTTGCTCAACTCTCTTTATGGAGGAGCTTTTAACGGTTTTGTCCATTTGTCATAGAAAGTTGGTGTTTTGGAATCGAAATAATCTTGGAAGCTTCTACTTATAAAATTTGACATAGAAGAACAAATAAAAGTGTACACTGAGGAACTTTGATGGTCCGAAGTTGCTCAACTCTCTCTATAAAGGAGCTTTTAACGGTTTTGTCCATTTGTCATAAAAAGTTGGTGCTTTGGAATCGAAATAATCTGGGAAGCTTCTTCTTATAAAATTTGACATAGAAGAACAATAAAATGTGTACACCGAGGAACTTTGATCGTCGGAAGTTGCTCAACTATCTCTATGAAGGAGCTTTTCGCTGTTTTGTCCATTTGTCATAGAAAGTTGTTGTTTTGTCATCGAAATAATCTAGGAAGCTTATACTCGAAAATTTTCATATAAAAGAACTATAAAAAGTGTACACCGAGCAACTTCGATGGTCCGAAGTTGCTCGACTCTCTCTATGGAGGAGCTTTTAACGGTGTTTTCCATTTGTCAAAGAAAGTCGGTGTTTTGGAATCGAAATAATCTTGGAAGCTTCTACTTATAAAATTTGACATAGAAGAACAATAAAAAGTGTACACCGAGGAACTTTGATGGTCCGAAGTTGCTCAACTCTCTCTACGGAGGATCTTTTAACAATTTTGTCAATTTGTCATAGAAAGTTGGTGTTTTGGCATGGAAATAATCTAGGAAGCTTATACTCGTAAAATTTGATGTATAAGAATTGTAAAAAGTGTACGCCGAGCAACTTTGGTGTTTCGAAGTTGCTCAACTTTCTTTATGGAGGAGCTTTTAATGGTTTTTTCCATTTACGTAGAAAGTTGGTGTTTTGGAATCGAAATAATTTTGGAAGCTTGTATTCATAAAATTTGACATACAAGAACAATAAAAAGTGTACATCGAGAAACTTTGATGGTCTGAAGTTGCTCAACTCTCTCTGTGGAGGAGCTTTTAACGGTTTTGTCCATTTTTCATAGAAACTTGGTGTTTTAGAATCGAAATAATCTTGGAAGCTTCTACTCATAAAATTAGACATAGAAGAACAATAAAAGTGTACACCGAGGAACTTTGATGGTCTGAAGTTGCTCAACTCTCTCTATGGAGCATCTTTTAACAATTTTGTCCCATTTTCAGAGAAAGTTGGTGTTTTGGCATCGAAATAATATAGGAGGCTTATACTCGTAAAATCTGAGATAAAAGAATAGTAAAAGTGTACGCCGAGAAACTTAGGTGGTTCGAAGTTGCTCAACTTTCTCTATGAAGGAGCTTTTAACGGTTTTGTCCATTTGTCATAGAAAGTTGGTGTTTTGGAATCGAAATAATCTTGGAAGCCTGTATTCATAAAATTTGACATAGAAGAACAATAAAATGTGTACACTGAGGAACTTTGATGGTCGGAAGATGCTCAACTCTCTTTATGGAGGAGCTTTTAACGATTTTGTCCAATTGTCATAGAAAGTTGGTGTTTTGGAATCGACATAATCTTGGAAGCTTCTACTTATAAAATTTGACATAGAAGAACAATAAAATGTGTACACCGAGGAACTTTGATGGTCGGATGTTGCTCAACTCTCTCTATGGAGGAGCTTTTAACGGTTTTGTCCATTTGTCATAGAAAGTTGGTGTTTTGGAATCGAAATAATCATGGAAGCTTCTACTTATAAAATTTGACATAGAAGAACAATAAAAGGTGTACACCGAGGAACTTTGATGGTCCGAAGTTGATCAACTCTCTTTATGGAGCATCTTTTAAAAATTTTGTCCAATTGTGATAGGAAGTTGGTGTTTTGGCATGGAAATAATCTAGGAGGCTTATACTCGTAAAATCTGAGATAGAAGAATAGTAAAAAGTGTACGGCGAGCAACTTTGGAGGTCCGAAGTTGCTCAACTCTCTTTATGGAGAAGCTTTTAACGGTTTTGTCTATTTGTCATAGAAAGTTGGTGTTTTGGTATCGAAAAAGTCTAGAAAGCTTATAATCGTAAAATTTGACATAGAAGAATAGTAAAAAGTCTACGCCGAGCAATTTTTGTTGTTCGAAAATGCTCAACTCTGTCTATGGAGGAGCTTTTAATGGTTTTGTCAATTTATCATAAAAGGTTTTTGTTTTGTTGTCGAAATAATCCAGGAGACATATACTCGTAAAATTTGACAAAGAAGAGCAATAAAAAATTTACACCGTGCAAGTTTAATGGTCCGAAGTTGCTCAACTCTCCCTATGGAGGAGCTTTTAACGGTTTTGTCCATTTGTCATAGAAAGTTGGGGTTTTGGAATCGAAATAATCTTGGAAGCTTCTACTCATAAAATTTGACATTGAAGAACAATAAAAAGTGTACACTGAGCAACTTTGATCGTCCGAAGTTGCTCAACTCCCTCCATGGAAGATCTTTTAACGGTTTTGTCCATTTGTTATAGCATGTGTACACCGAGGAACTTTGATAGTCGGAAGTTGCTCAACTCTCTCTATAGAGGAGCTTTTCGCTGTTTTGTCCATTTGTCATAGAAAGTTGTTGTTTTGTCATCGAAATAATCTTAAAAGCTTATACTCGTAAAATTTGACATACAAGAATCGTAAAAAGTGTTCATCGAACAACTTTTATGTTCCAAACTTGCTCAACTCTCTCTATAGAGTAGCTTTTAACGGTTTTGTACATTTTTCATAGAAAGTTGGTGTTTTCGTATCGAAAAAGTCTAGGAAACTTATACTCGTAAAATTTGACATAGAAGAATAGTAAAAAGTATACGCCGAGCAATTTTTGTTGTTCGAACTTGCTCAACTCTCTCGATGGAGGAGCTTTTAACGGTTTTGACCATTTGTCATAGAAAGTTGGTCTTTTGGAATCGAAATAATCTTGGAAGCTTCTACTTATAAAATTTGTCATAGAAGAACAATAAAATGTGTACACCGAGTAACTTTGATCGTCGGAAGTTGCTCAACTCTCTCTATGGAGGAGCCTTTCGCTGTTTTGTCCATTTGTCTTAGAAAGTAGTTGTTTTGTCATCGAAAAAATCTAGGAAGCTTATACTTGAAAATTTTCATATAAAAGAACTATAAAAAGTGTACACCGAGCACATTTTTGATGGTCCGAAGTTGCTCGACTCTCTCTATGGAGGTGCTTTTAACGGCTTTGTCCATTTGTCAAAGAAATGTTGTGTTTTGGAATCAAAATAATCTTGGAAGCTTCTACTTATAAAATTCGACATAGAAGAACAATAAAATGTGTACACCGAGGAACTTTGATCGTCGGAAGTTTCTCATCTCTCTATGGAGGAGCCTTTCGCTGTTTTGTTCATTTGTCATAGAAAGTAGTTGTTTTGTCATCGAAATAATCTAGGAAGCCTATACTTCAAAAATTTCATATAAAAGAACTATAAAAAGTGTACACCGAGCAACTTTGATGGTCCGAAGTTGCTCGACTCTCTCTATGGAGGTCCTTTTAACGGCTTTGTCCATTTGTCAAAGAAAGGTTGTGTTTTGGAATCAAAATAATCTTGGAAGGTTCTACTGATAAAATTTGACATAGAAGAACAATAAAAAGTGTACGCCGAGCAACTTTGGTGGTCCGAAGTTGCTCAACTCTCTCTATGGAGGAGCTTTTAACGGTTTTGTCCATTTGTCATAGAAAGTTGGTGTTTTGGAATCGAAATAATCTTGGAAGCCTGTATTCATAAAATTTGACATAGAAGAACAATAAAATGTGTACACCGAGAAACTTTGATGGTCGAAAGTTGCTCAACTCTCTCTATGGAGGAGCTTTTAACGGTTTTATCCAATTGTCGTAGAAAGTTGGTGTTTTGGAATCTAAATAATCTTGGAAGCTTCTACTTATAAAATTTGACATAGAAGAACAATAAAAAGTGTACACCGAGGAACTTTGATGGCCCGAAGTTGCTCAACTCTCTCTATGGAGCATCTTTTAACAATTTTGTCCAATTGTCAAAGAAAATTGGTGTTTTGGCATGGAAATAATCTAGGAGGCTTATACTCGTAAAATCTGAGACAGAAGAATAGTAAAAAGTGTACGCCGAGCAACTTTGGCGGTCCGAAGTTGCTCAACTCTCTCTATGGAGGAGCTTTTAACGGTTTTGTCCATTTGTCATAGAAAGTTGGTGTTTTGGAATCGAAATAATCTTGGAAGCCTGTATTCATAAAATTTGACATAGAAGAACAATAAAATGTGTACACCGAGGAACTTTGATGGTCGGAAGTTGCTCAACTCTCTCTATGGAGGAGCTTTTAACGGTTTTGTCCAATTGTCATAGAAAGTTGGTGTTTTGGAATCGAAATAATCTTGGAAGATTCTACTTATAAAATTTGACATAGAAGAACAATAAAAAGAGTACACCGAGGAACTTTGATGGTCCGAAGTTGCTCAACTCTCCCTATGGAGGAGCTTTTAACGGTTTTGTCCATTTGTCATAGAAAGTTGGGGTTTTGGAATCGAAATAATCTTGGAAGCTTCTACTCATAAAAATTGACATTGAAGAACAATAAAAAGTGTACACTGAGCAACTTTGATCGTCCGAAGTTGCTCAACTCCCTCCATGGAGGAGCTTTTAACGGTTTTGTCCATTTGTCATAGAAAGTTGTTGTTTTGGAATCGACATAATCTTGGAAACTTCTACTTATAAAATTTGACATAGAAGAACAATAGAATGTGTACACCGAGGAACTTTGATGGTCGGAAGTTGCTCAACTCTCTCTATGGAGGAGCTTTTCGCTGTTTTGTCCATTTGTCATAGAAAGTTGTTGTTTTGTCATCGAAATAATCTTAAAAGCTTATACTCGTAAAATTTGCCATACAAGAATCGTAAAAAGTGTTCATCGAACAACTTTTATGTTCCAAACTTGCTCAACTCTCTCTATGGAGTAGCTTTTAACGGTTTTGTCCATTTTTCATAGAAAGTTGGTGTTTTCGTATCGAAAAAGTCTAGGAAACTTATACTCGTAAAATTTGACATAGAAGAATAGTAAAAAGTATACGCCGAGCAATTTTTGTTGTTCGAACTTGCTCAACTCTCTCGATGGAGGAGCTTTTAACGGTTTTGACCATTTGTCATAGAAAGTTGGTCTTTTGGAATCGAAATAATCTTGGAAGCTTCTACTTATAAAATTTGTCATAGAAGAACAATTAAATGTGTACACCGAGGAACTTTGATCGTCGGAAGTTTCTCAACTCTCTCTATGGAGGAGCCTTTCGCTGTTTTGTCCATTTTTCTTAGAAAGTCGTTGTTTTGTCATCGAAAAAATCTAGGAAGCTTATACTTGAAAATTTTCATATAAAAGAACTATAAAAAGTGTACACCGAGCAACTTTGATGGTCCGAAGTTGCTAGACTCTCTCTATGGAGGTGCTTTTAACGGCTTTGTCCATTTGTCAAAGAAATGTTGTGTTTTGGAATCAAAATAATCTTGGAAGCTTCTACTTATAAAATTCGACATAGAAGAACAATAAAATGTGTACACCGAGGAACTTTGATCGTCGGAAGTTTCTCATCTCTCTCTATGGAGGAGCCTTTCGCTGTTTTGTCCATTTGTCATAGAAAGTTGTTGTTTTGTCATCGAAATAATCTAGGAAGCCTATACTTCAAAAATTTCATATAAAAGAACTATAAAAAGTGTACACCGAGCAACTTTGATGGTCCGAAGTTGCTCGACTCTCTCTATGGAGGTCCTTTTAACGGCTTTGTCCATTTGTCAAAGAAAGGTTGTGTTTTGGAATCAAAATAATCTTGGAAGCTTCTACTGATAAAATTTGACATAGAAGAACAATAAAAAGTGTACGCCGAGCAACTTTGGTGGTCCGAAGTTGCTCAACTCTCTCTATGGAGGAGCTTTTAACGGTTTTGTCCATTTTTCATAGAAAGTTGGTGTTTTGGAATCGAAATAATCTTGGAAGCTTCTACTTATAAAATTCGACATAGAAGAACAATAAAATGTGTACACCGAGGAACTTTGATGGCCCGAAGTTGCTCAACTCTCTCTATGGAGCATCTTTTAACAATTTTGTCCAATTATCATAGAAAATTGGTGTTTTGGCATGGAAATAATCTAGGAGGCTTATACTCGTAAAATCTGAGACAGAAGAATAGTAAAAAGTGTACGCCGAGCAACTTTGGCGGTCCGAAGTTGCTCAACTCTCTCTATGGAGGAGCTTTTAACGGTTTTGTCCATTTGTCATAGAAAGTTGGTGTTTTGGAATGGAAATAATCTTGGAAGCCTGTATTCATAAAAGTTGTCATAGAAGAACAATAAAATGTGTACACCGAGGAACTTTGATGGTCGGAAGTTGCTCAACTCTCTCTATGGAGGAGCTTTTAACGGTTTTGTCCAATTGTCATAGAAAGTTGGTGTTTTGGAATCGAAATAATCTTGGAAGCTTCTACTTATAAAATTTGACATAGAAAAACAATAAAAAGTGTACACCGAGGAACTTTGATGGTCCGAAGTTGCTCAACTCTCTCTATGGAGCATCTTTCAACAATTTTGTCCAATTTTCATAGAAAATTGGTGTTTTGGCATGGAAATAATCTAGGAGGCTTATACTCGTAAAATCTGAGACAGAAGAATAGTAAAAAGTGTACGCCGAGCAACTATGGCGGTCCGAAGTTGCTCAACTCTCTATATGGAGGAGCTTTTAACGGTTTTGTCCATTTGTCATAGAAAGTTGGTGTTTTGGAATCGAAATAATCTTGGAAGCCTGTATTCATAAAATTTGACATAGAAGAACAATAAAATGTGTACACCGAGGAACTTTGATGGTCGGAAGTTGCTCAACTCTCTCTATGGAGGAGCTTTTAACGGTTTTGTCCAATTGTCATAGAAAGTTGGTGTTTTGGAATCGAAATAATCTTGGAAGCTTCTACTTATAAAATTTGACATAGAAGAACAATAAAAAGTGTACACCGAGGAACTTTGATGGTCCGAAGTTGCTCAACGCTCCCTATGGAGGAGCTTTTAACGGTTTTGTCCATTTGTCATAGAAAGTTGGGGTTTTGGAATCGAAATAATCTTGGAAGCTTCTACTCATAAAAATTGACATTGAAGAACAATAAAAAGTGTACACTGAGCAACTTTGATCGTCCGAAGTTGCTCAACTCCCTCCATGGAGGAGCTTTTAACGGTTTTGTCCATTTGTCATAGAAAGTTGTTGTTTTGGAATCGACATAATCTTGGAAACTTCTACTTATAAAATTTGACATAGAAGAACAATAGAATGTGTACACCGAGGAACTTTGATGGTCGGAAGTTGCTCAACTCTCTCCATGGAGGAGCTTTTCGCTGTTTTGTCCATTTGTCATAGAAAGTTGTTGTTTTGTCATCGAAATAATCTTAAAAGCTTATACTCGTAAAATTTGCCATACAAGAATCGTAAAAAGTGTTCATCGAACAACTTTTATGTTCCAAACTTGCTCAACTCTCTCTATGGAGTAGCTTTTAACGGTTTTGTCCATTTTTCATAGAAAGTTGGTGTTTTCGTATCGAAAAAGTCTAGGAAACTTATACTCGTAAAATTTGACATAGAAGAATAGTAAAAAGTATACGTCGAGCAATTTTTGTTGTTCGAACTTGCTCAACTCTCTCGATGGAGGAGCTTTTAACGGTTTTGACCATTTGTCATAGAAAGTTGGTCTTTTGGAATCGAAATAATCTTGGAAGCTTCTACTTATAAAATTTGTCATAGAAGAACAATAAAATGTGTACACCGAGGAACTTTGATCGTCGGAAGTTTCTCAACTCTCTCTATGGAGGAGCCTTTCGCTGTTTTGTCCATTTTTCTTAGAAAGTCGTTGTTTTGTCATCGAAAAAATCTAGGAAGCTTATACTTGAAAATTTTCATATAAAAGAACTATAAAAAGTGTACACCGAGCAACTTTGATGGTCCGAAGTTGCTAGACTCTCTCTATGGAGGTGCTTTTAACGGCTTTGTCCATTTGTCAAAGAAATGTTGTGTTTTGGAATCAAAATAATCTTGGAAGCTTCTACTTATAAAATTCGACATAGAAGAACAATAAAATGTGTACACCGAGGAACTTTGATCGTCGGAAGTTTCTCATCTCTCTCTATGGAGGAGCCTTTCGTTGTTTTGTCCATTTGTCATAGAAAGTTGTTGTTTTGTCATCGAAATAATCTAGGAAGCCTATACTTCAAAAATTTCATATAAAAGAACTATAAAAAGTGTACACCGAGCAACTTTGATGGTCCGAAGTTGCTCGACTCTCTCTATGGAGGTCCTTTTAACGGCTTTGTCCATTTGTCAAAGAAAGGTTGTGTTTTGGAATCAAAATAATCTTGGAAGCTTCTACTGATAAAATTTGACATAGAAGAACAATAAAAAGTGTACGCCGAGCAACTTTGGTGGTCCGAAGTTGCTCAACTCTCTCTATGGAGGAGCTTTTAACGGTTTTGTCCATTTTTCATAGAAAGTTGGTGTTTTGGAATCGAAATAATCTTGGAAGCTTCTACTTATAAAATTTGACATAGAAGAACAATAAAAAGTGTACACCGAGGAACTTTTTTGGCCCGAAGTTGCTCAACTCTCTCTATGGAGCATCTTTTAACAATTTTGTCCCATTATCATAGAAAATTGGTGTTTTGGCATGGAAATAATCTAGGAGGCTTATACTCGTAAAATCTGAGACAGAAGAATAGTAAAAAGTGTACGCCGAGCAACTTTGGCGGTCCGAAGTTGCTCAACTCTCTCTATGGAGGAGCTTTTAACGGTTTTGTCCATTTGTCATAGAAAGTTGGTGTTTTGGAATCGAAATAATCTTGGAAGCCTGTATTCATAAAAGTTGACATAGAAGAACAATAAAATGTGTACACCGAGGAACTTTGATGGTCGGAAGTTGCTCAACTCTCTCTATGGAGGAGCTTTTAACGGTTTTGTCCATTTGTCATAGAAAGTTGGTGTTTTGGAATCGAAATAATCTTGGAAGCTTCTACTTATAAAATTTGACATAGAAGAACAATAAAAAGTGTACACCGAGGAACTTTGATGGTCCGAAGTTGCTCAACTCTCTCTATGGAGCATCTTTTAACAATTTTGTCCAATTTTCATAGAAAATTGGTGTTTTGGCATGGAAATAATCTAGGAGGCTTATACTCGTAAAATCTGAGACAGAAGAATAGTAAAAAGTGTACGCCGAGCAACTTTGGCGGTCCGAAGTTGCTCAACTCTCTATATGGAGGAGCTTTTAACGGTTTTGTCCATTTGTCATAGAAAGTTTGTGTTTTGGAATCGAAATAATCTTGGAAGCCTGTATTCATAAAATTTGACATAGAAGAACAATAAAATGTGTACACCGAGGAACTTTGATGGTCGGAAGTTGCTCAACTCTCTCTATGGAGGAGCTTTTAACGGTTTTGTCCAATTGTCATAGAAAGTTGGTGTTTTGGAATCGAAATAATCTTGGAAGCTTCTACTTATAAAATTTGACATAGAAGAACAATAAAAAGTCTACACCGAAGAACTTTGATGGTCCGAAATTGCTCAACTCTCCCTATGGAGGAGCTTTTAACGGTTTTGTCCATTTGTCATAGAAAGTTGGGGTTTTGGAATCGAAAAAATCTTGGAAGCTTCTACTCATAAAAATTGACATTGAAGAACAATAAAAAGTGTACACTGAGCAACTTTGATCGTCCGAAGTTGCTCTACTCCCTCCATGGAGGAGCTTTTAACGGTTTTGTCCATTTGTCATAGAAAGTTGTTGTTTTGGAATCGACATAATCTTGGAAACTTCTACTTATAAAATTTGACATAGAAGAACAATAGAATGTGTACACCGAGGAACTTTGATGGTCGGAAGTTGCTCAACTCTCTCCATGGAGGAGCTTTTCGCTGTTTTGTCCATTTGTCATAGAAAGTTGTTGTTTTGTCATCGAAATAATCTTAAAAGCTTATACTCGTAAAATTTGACATACTAGAATCGTAAAAAGTGTTCATCGAACAACTTTTATGTTCCAAACTTGCTCAACTCTCTCTATGGAGTAGCTTTTAACGGTTTTGTCCATTTGTCATAGAAAGTTGGTGTTTTCGTATCGAAAAAGTCTAGGAAACTTATACTCGTAAAATTTGACATAGAAGAATAGTAAAAAGTATACGCCGAGTAATTTTTGTTGTTCGAACTTGCTCAACTCTCTCGATGGAGGAGCTTTTAACGGTTTTGACCATTTGTCACAGAAAGTTGGTCTTTTGGAATCGAAATATTCTTGGATGCTTCTACTTATAAAATTTGTCATAGAAGAACAATAAAATGTGTACACCGAGGAACTTTGATCGTCGGAAGTTGCTCAACTCTCTCTATGGAGGAGCCTTTCGCTGTTTTGTCCATTTTTCTTAGAAAGTCGTTGTTTTGTCATCGAAAAAATCTAGGAAGCTTATACTTGAAAATTTTCATATAAAAGAACTATAAAAAGTGTACACCGAGCAACTTTGATGGTCCGAAGTTGCTAGACTCTCTCTATGGAGGTGCTTTTAACGGCTTTGTCCATTTGTCAAAGAAATGTTGTGTTTTGGAATCAAAATAATCTTGGAAGCTTCTACTTATAAAATTCGACATAGAAGAACAATAAAATGTGTACACCGAGGAACTTTGATCGTCGGAAGTTTCTCATCTCTCTCTATGGAGGAGCCTTTCGCTGTTTTGTCCATTTGTCATAGAAAGTTGTTGTTTTGTCATCGAAATAATCTAGGAAGCCTATACTTCAAAAATTTCATATAAAAGAACTATAAAAAGTGTACACCGAGCAACTTTGATGGTCCGAAGTTGCTCGACTCTCTCTATGGAGGTCCTTTTAACGGCTTTGTCCATTTGTCAAAGAAAGGTTGTGTTTTGGAATCAAAATAATCTTGGAAGCTTCTACTGATAAAATTTGACATAGAAGAACAATAAAAAGTGTACGCCGAGCAACTTTGGTGGTCCGAAGTTGCTCAACTCTCTCTATGGAGGAGCTTTTAACGGTTTTGTCCATTTTTCATAGAAAGTTGGTGTTTTGGAATCGAAATAATCTTGGAAGCTTCTACTTATAAAATTTGACATAGAAGAACAATAAAAAGTGTACACCGAGGAACTTTGATGGCCCGAAGTTGCTCAACTCTCTCTATGGAGCATCTTTTAACAATTTTGTCCAATTATCATAGAAAATTGGTGTTTTGGCATGGAAATAATCTAGGAGGCTTATACTTGTAAAATCTGAGACAGAAGAATAGTAAAAAGTGTACGCCGAGCAACTTTGGCGGTCCGAAGTTGCTCAACTCTCTCTATGGAGGAGCTTTTAACGGTTTTGTCCATTTGTCATAGAAAGTTGGTGTTTTGGAATCGAAATAATCTTGGAAGCCTGTATTCATAAAAGTTGACATAGAAGAACAATAAAATGTGTACACCGAGGAACTTTGATGGTCGGAAGTTGCTCAACTCTCTCTATGGAGGAGCTTTTAACGGTTTTGTCCATTTGTCATAGAAAGTTGGTGTTTTGGAATCGAAATAATCTTGGAAGCTTCTACTTATAAAATTTGACATAGAAGAACAATAAAAAGTGTACACCGAGGAACTTTGATGGTCCGAAGTTGCTCAACTCTCTCTATGGAGCATCTTTTAACAATTTTGTCCAATTTTCATAGAAAATTGGTGTTTTGGCATGGAAATAATCTAGGAGGCTTATACTCGTAAAATCTGAGACAGAAGAATAGTAAAAAGTGTACGCCGAGCAACTTTGGCGGTCCGAAGTTGCTCAACTCTCTATATGGAGGAGCTTTTAACGGTTTTGTCCATTTGTCATAGAAAGTTGTTGTTTTGGAATCGAAATAATCTTGGAAGCCTGTATTCATAAAATTTGACATAGAAGAACAATAAAATGTGTACACCGAGGAACTTTGATGGTCGGAAGTTGCTCAACTCTCTCTATGGAGGAGCTTTTAACGGTTTTGTCCAATTGTCATAGAAAGTTGGTGTTTTGGAATCGAAATAATCTTGGAAGCTTCTACTTATAAAATTTGACATAGAAGAACAATAAAAAGTTTACACCGAAGAAATTTGATGGTCCGAAGTTGCTCAACTCTCCCTATGGAGGAGCTTTTAACGGTTTTGTCCATTTGTCATAGAAAGTTGGGGTTTTGGAATCGAAATAATCTTGGAAGCTTCTACTCATAAAAATTGACATTGAAGAACAATAAAAAGTGTACACTGAGCAACTTTGATCGTCCGAAGTTGCTCAACTCCCTCCATGGAGGAGCTTTTAACGGTTTTGTCCATTTGTCATAGAAAGTTGTTGTTTTGGAATCGACATAATCTTGGAAACTTCTACTTATAAAATTTGACATAGAAGAACAATAGAATGTGTACACCGAGGAACTTTGATGGTCGGAAGTTGCTCAACTCTCTCTATGGAGGAGCTTTTCGCTGTTTTGTCCATTTGTCATAGAAAGTTGTTGTTTTGTCATCGAAATAATCTTAAAAGCTTATACTCGTAAAATTTGACATACTAGAATCGTAAAAAGTGTTCATCGAACAACTTTTATGTTCCAAACTTGCTCAACTCTCTCTATGGAGTAGCTTTTAACGGTTTTGTCCATTTGTCATAGAAAGTTGGTGTTTTCGTATCGAAAAAGTCTAGGAAACTTATACTCGTAAAATTTGACATAGAAGAATAGTAAAAAGTATACGCCGAGTAATTTTTGTTGTTCGAACTTGCTCAACTCTCTCGATGGAGGAGCTTTTAACGGTTTTGACCATTTGTCATAGAAAGTTGGTCTTTTGGAATCGAAATATTCTTGGAAGCTTCTACTTATAAAATTTGTCATAGAAGAACAATAAAATGTGTACACCGAGGAACTTTGATCGTCGGAAGTTGCTCAACTCTCTCTATGGAGGAGCCTTTCGCTGTTTTGTCCATTTGTCTTAGAAAGTCGTTGTTTTGTCATCGAAAAAATCTAGGAAGCTTATACTTGAAAATTTTCATATAAAAGAACTATAAAAAGTGTACACCGAGCAACTTTGATGGTCCGAAGTTGCTAGACTCTCTCTATGGAGGTGCTTTTAACGGCTTTGTCCATTTGTCAAAGAAATGTTGTGTTTTGGAATCAAAATAATCTTGGAAGCTTCTACTTATAAAATTCGACATAGAAGAACAATAAAATGTGTACACCGAGGAACTTTGATCGTCGGAAGTTTCTCATCTCTCTCTATGGAGGAGCCTTTCGCTGTTTTGTCCATTTGTCATAGAAAGTTGTTGTTTTGTCATCGAAATAATCTAGGAAACCTATACTTCAAAAGTTTCATATAAAAAACTATAAAAAGTGTACACCGAGCAACTTTGATGGTCCGAAGTTGCTCGACTCTCTCTATGGAGGTCCTTTTAACGGCTTTGTCCATTTGTCAAAGAAAGGTTGTGTTTTGGAATCAAAATAATCTTGGAAGCTTCTACTGATAAAATTTGACATAGAAGAACAATAAAAAGTGTACGCCGAGCAACTTTGGTGGTCCGAAGTTGCTCAACTCTCTCTATGGAGGAGCTTTTAACGGTTTTGTCCATTTTTCATAGAAAGTTGGTGTTTTGGAATCGAAATAATCTTGGAAGCTTCTACTTATAAAATTTGACATAGAAGAACAATAAAAAGTGTACACCAAGGAACTTTGATGGCCCGAAGTTGCTCAACTCTCTCTATGGAGCATCTTTTAACAATTTTGTCCCATTATCATAGAAAATTGGTGTTTTGGCATGGAAATAATCTAGGAGGCTTATACTCGTAAAATCTGAGACAGAAGAATAGTAAAAAGTGTACGCCGAGCAACTTTGGCGGTCCGAAGTTGCTCAACTCTCTCTATGGAGGAGCTTTTAACGGTTTTGTCCATTTGTCATAGAAAGTTGGTGTTTTGGAATCGAAATAATCTTGGAAGCCTGTATTCATAAAAGTTGACATAGAAGAACAATAAAATGTGTACACCGAGGAACTTTGATGGTCGGAAGTTGCTCAACTCTCTCTATGGAGGAGCTTTTAACGGTTTTGTCCAATTGTCATAGAAAGTTGGTGTTTTGGAATCGAAATAATCTTGGAAGCTTCTACTTATAAAATTTGACATAGAAGAACAATAAAAAGTGTACACCGAAGAACTTTGATGGTCCGAAGTTGCTCAACTCTCCCTATGGAGGAGCTTTTAACGGTTTTGTCCATTTGTCATAGAAAGTTGGGGTTTTGGAATCGAAATAATCTTGGAAGCTTCTACTCATAAAAATTGACATTGAAGAACAATAAAAAGTGTACACTGAGCAACTTTGATCGTCCGAAGTTGCTCAACTCCCTCCATGGAGGAGCTTTTAACGGTTTTGTCCATTTGTCATAGAAAGTTGTTGTTTTGGAATCGACATAATCTTGGAAACTTCTACTTATAAAATTTGACATAGAAGAACAATAGAATGTGTACACCGAGGAACTTTGATGGTCGGAAGTTGCTCAACTCTCTCTATGGAGGAGCTTTTCGCTGTTTTGTCCATTTGTCATAGAAAGTTGTTGTTTTGTCATCGAAATAATCTTAAAAGCTTATACTCGTAAAATTTGACATACTAGAATCGTAAAAAGTGTTCATCGAACAACTTTTATGTTCCAAACTTGCTCAACTCTCTCTATGGAGTAGCTTTTAACGGTTTTGTCCATTTGTCATAGAAAGTTGGTGTTTTCGTATCGAAAAAGTCTAGGAAACTTATACTCGTAAAATTTGACATAGAAGAATAGTAAAAAGTATACGCCGAGTAATTTTTGTTGTTCGAACTTGCTCAACTCTCTCGATGGAGGAGCTTTTAACGGTTTTGACCATTTGTCATAGAAAGTTGGTCTTTTGGAATCGAAATATTCTTGGATGCTTCTACTTATAAAATTTGTCATAGAAGAACAATAAAATGTGTACACCGAAGAACTTTGATCGTCGGAAGTTGCTCAACTCTCTCTATGGAGGAGCCTTTCGCTGTTTTGTCCATTTGTCTTAGAAAGTCGTTGTTTTGTCATCGAAAAAATCTAGGAAGCTTATACTTGAAAATTTTCATATAAAAGAACTATAAAAAGTGTACACCGAGCAACTTTGATGGTCCGAAGTTGCTAGACTCTCTCTATGGAGGTGCTTTTAACGGCTTTGTCCATTTGTCAAAGAAATGTTGTGTTTTGGAATCAAAATAATCTTGGAAGCTTCTACTTATAAAATTCGACATAGAAGAACAATAAAATGTGTACACCGAGGAACTTTGATGGTCGGAAGTTGCTCAACTCTCTCTATGGAGGAGCTTTTCGCTGTTTTGTCCATTTGTCATAGAAAGTTGTTGTTTTGTCATCGAAATAATCTTAAAAGCTTATACTCGTAAAATTTGACATACTAGAATCGTAAAAAGTGTTCATCGAACAACTTTTATGTTCCAAACTTGCTCAACTCTCTCTATGGAGTAGCTTTTAACGGTTTTGTCCATTTGTCATAGAAAGTTGGTGTTTTCGTATCGAAAAAGTCTAGGAAACTTATACTCGTAAAATTTGACATAGAAGAATAGTAAAAAGTATACGCCGAGTAATTTTTGTTGTTCGAACTTGCTCAACTCTCTCGATGGAGGAGCTTTTAACGGTTTTGACCATTTGTCACAGAAAGTTGGTCTTTTGGAATCGAAATATTCTTGGATGCTTCTACTTATAAAATTTGTCATAGAAGAACAATAAAATGTGTACACCGAGGAACTTTGATCGTCGGAAGTTGCTCAACTCTCTCTATGGAGGAGCCTTTCGCTGTTTTGTCCATTTGTCTTAGAAAGTCGTTGTTTTGTCATCGAAAAAATCTAGGAAGCTTATACTTGAAAATTTTCATATAAAAGAACTATAAAAAGTGTACACCGAGCAACTTTGATGGTCCGAAGTTGCTAGACTCTCTCTATGGAGGTGCTTTTAACGGCTTTGTCCATTTGTCAAAGAAATGTTGTGTTTTGGAATCAAAATAATCTTGGAAGCTTCTACTTATAAAATTCGACATAGAAGAACAATAAAATGTGTACACCGAGGAACTTTGATCGTCGGAAGTTTCTCATCTCTCTCTATGGAGGAGCCTTTCGCTGTTTTGTCCATTTGTCATAGAAAGTTGTTGTTTTGTCATCGAAATAATCTAGGAAGCCTATACTTCAAAAATTTCATATAAAAGAACTGTAAAAAGTGTACACCGAGCAACTTTGATGGTCCGAAGTTGCTCGACTCTCTCTATGGAGGTCCTTTTAACGGCTTTGTCCATTTGTCAAAGAAAGGTTGTGTTTTGGAATCAAAATAATCTTGGAAGCTTCTACTGATAAAATTTGACATAGAAGAACAATAAAAAGTGTACGCCGAGCAACTTTGGTGGTCCGAAGTTGCTCAACTCTCTCTATGGAGGAGCTTTTAACGGTTTTGTCCATTTTTCATAGAAAGTTGGTGTTTTGGAATCGAAATAATCTTGGAAGCTTCTACTTATAAAATTTGACATAGAAGAACAATAAAAAGTGTACACTGAGGAACTTTGATGGCCCGAAGTTGCTCAACTCTCTCTATGGAGCATCTTTTAACAATTTTGTCCAATTATCATAGAAAATTGGTGTTTTGGCATGGAAATAATCTAGGAGGCTTATACTCGTAAAATCTGAGACAGAAGAATAGTAAAAAGTGTACGCCGAGCAACTTTGGCGGTCCGAAGTTGCTCAACTCTCTCTATGGAGGAGCTTTTAACGGTTTTGTCCATTTGTCATAGAAAGTTGGTGTTTTGGAATCGAAATAATCTTGGAAGCCTGTATTCATAAAAGTTGACATAGAAGAACAATAAAATGTGTACACCGAGGAACTTTGATGGTCGGAAGTTGCTCAACTCTCTCTGTGGAGGAGCTTTTAACGGTTTTGTCCATTTGTCATAGAAAGTTGGTGTTTTGGAATCGAAATAATCTTGGAAGCTTCTACTTATAAAATTTGACATAGAAGAACAATAAAAAGTGTACACCGAGGAACTTTGATGGTCCGAAGTTGCTCAACTCTCTCTATGGAGCATCTTTTAACAATTTTGTCCAATTTTCATAGAAAATTGGTGTTTTGGCATGGAAATAATCTAGGAGGCTTATACTCGTAAAATCTGAGACAGAAGAATAGTAAAAAGTGTACGCCGAGCAACTTTGGCGGTCCGAAGTTGCTCAACTCTCTATATGGAGGAGCTTTTAACGGTTTTGTCCATTTGTCATAGAAAGTTGGTGTTTTGGAATCGAAATAATCTTGGAAGCCTGTATTCATAAAATTTGACATAGAAGAACAATAAAATGTGTACACCGAGGAACTTTGATGGTCGGAAGTTGCTCAACTCTCTCTATGGAGGAGCTTTTAACGGTTTTGTCCAATTGTCATAGAACGTTGGTGTTTTGGAATCGAAATAATCTTGGAAGCTTCTACTTATAAAATTTGACATAGAAGAACAATAAAAAGTGTACACCGAAGAAATTTGATGGTCCGAAGGTGCTCAACTCTCCCTATGGAGGAGCTTTTAACGGTTTTGTCCATTTGTCATAGAAAGTTGGGGTTTTGGAATCGAAATAATCTTGGAAGCTTCTACTCATAAAAATTGACATTGAAGAACAATAAAAAGTGTACACTGAGCAACTTTGATCGTCCGAAGTTGCTCAACTCCCTCCATGGAGGAGCTTTTAACGGTTTTGTCCATTTGTCATAGAAAGTTGTTGTTTTGGAATCGACATAATCTTGGAAACTTCTACTTATAAAATTTGACATAGAAGAACAATAGAATGTGTACACCGAGGAACTTTGATGGTCGGAAGTTGCTCAACTCTCTCTATGGAGGAGCTTTTCGCTGTTTTGTCCATTTGTCATAGAAAGTTGTTGTTTTGTCATCGAAATAATCTTAAAAGCTTATACTCGTAAAATTTGACATACTAGAATCGTAAAAAGTGTTCATCGAACAACTTTTATGTTCCAAACTTGCTCAACTCTCTCTATGGAGTAGCTTTTAACGGTTTTGTCCATTTGTCATAGAAAGTTGGTGTTTTCGTATCGAAAAAGTCTAGGAAACTTATACTCGTAAAATTTGACATAGAAGAATAGTAAAAAGTATACGCCGAGTAATTTTTGTTGTTCGAACTTGCTCAACTCTCTCGATGGAGGAGCTTTTAACGGTTTTGACCATTTGTCATAGAAAGTTGGTCTTTTGGAATCGAAATATTCTTGGATGATTCTACTTATAAAATTTGTCATAGAAGAACAATAAAATGTGTACACTGAGGAACTTTGATCGTCGGAAGTTGCTCAACTCTCTCTATGGAGGAGCCTTTCGCTGTTTTGTCCATTTGTCTTAGAAAGTCGTTGTTTTGTCATCGAAAAAATCTAGGAAGCTTATACTTGAAAATTTTCATATAAAAGAACTATAAAAAGTGTACACCGAGCAACTTTGATGGTCCGAAGTTGCTAGACTCTCTCTATGGAGGTGCTTTTAACGGCTTTGTCCATTTGTCAAAGAAATGTTGTGTTTTGGAATCAAAATAATCTTGGAAGCTTCTACTTATAAAATTCGACATAGAAGAACAATAAAATGTGTACACCGAGGAACTTTGATCGTCGGAAGTTTCTCATCTCTCTCTATGGAGGAGCCTTTCGCTGTTTTGTCCATTTGTCATAGAAAGTTGTTGTTTTGTCATCGAAATAATCTAGGAAGCCTATACTTCAAAAATTTCATATAAAAGAACTATAAAAAGTGTACACCGAGCAACTTTGATGGTCCGAAGTTGCTCGACTCTCTCTATGGAGGTCCTTTTAACGGCTTTGTCCATTTGTCAAAGAAAGGTTGTGTTTTGGAATCAAAATAATCTTGGAAGCTTCTACTGATAAAATTTGACATAGAAGAACAATAAAAAGTGTACGCCGAGCAACTTTGGTGGTCCGAAGTTGCTCAACTCTCTCTATGGAGGAGCTTTTAACGGTTTTGTCCATTTTTCATAGAAAGTTGGTGTTTTGGAATCGAAATAATCTTGGAAGCTTCTACTTATAAAATTTGACATAGAAGAACAATAAAAAGTGTACACCGAGGAACTTTGATGGCCCGAAGTTGCTCAACTCTCTCTATGGAGCATCTTTTAACAATTTTGTCCAATTATCATAGAAAATTGGTGTTTTGGCATGGAAATAATCTAGGAGGCTTATACTCGTAAAATCTGAGACAGAAGAATAGTAAAAAGTGTACGCCGAGCAACTTTGGCGGTCCGAAGTTGCTCAACTCTCTCTATGGAGGAGCTTTTAACGGTTTTGTCCATTTGTCATAGAAAGTTGGTGTTTTGGAATCGAAATAATCTTGGAAGCCTGTATTCATAAAAGTTGACATAGAAGAATAATAAAATGTGTACACCGAGGAACTTTGATGGTCGGAAGTTGCTCAACTCTCTCTATGGAGGAGCTTTTAACGGTTTTGTCCATTTGTCATAGAAAGTTGGTGTTTTGGAATCGAAATAATCTTGGAAGCTTCTACTTATAAAATTTGACATAGAAGAACAATAAAAAGTGTACACCGAGGAACTTTGATGGTCCGAAGTTGCTCAACTCTCTCTATGGAGCATCTTTTAACAATTTTGTCCAATTTTCATAGAAAATTGGTGTTTTGGCATGGAAATAATCTAGGAGGCTTATACTCGTAAAATCTGAGACAGAAGAATAGTAAAAAGTGTACGCCGAGCAACTTTGGCGGTCCGAAGTTGCTCAACTCTCTATATGGAGGAGCTTTTAACGGTTTTGTCCATTTGTCATAGAAAGTTGGTGTTTTGGAATCGAAATAATCTTGGAAGCCTGTATTCATAAAATTTGACATAGAAGAACAATAAAATGTGTACACCGAGGAACTTTGATGGTCGGAAGTTGCTCAACTCTCTCTATGGAGGAGCTTTTAACGGTTTTGTCCAATTGTCATAGAAAGTTGGTGTTTTGGAATCGAAATAATCTTGGAAGCTTCTACTTATAAAATTTGACATAGAAGAACAATAAAAAGTGTACACCGAAGAAATTTGATGGTCCGAAGTTGCTCAACTCTCCCTATGGAGGAGCTTTTAACGGTTTTGTCCATTTGTCATAGAAAGTTGGGGTTTTGGAATCGAAATAATCTTGGAAGCTTCTACTCATAAAAATTGACATTGAAGAACAATAAAAAGTGTACACTGAGCAACTTTGATCGTCCGAAGTTGCTCAACTCCCTCCATGGAGGAGCTTTTAACGGTTTTGTCCATTTGTCATAGAAAGTTGTTGTTTTGGAATCGACATAATCTTGGAAACTTCTACTTATAAAATTTGACATAGAAGAACAATAGAATGTGTACACCGAGGAACTTTGATGGTCGGAAGTTGCTCAACTCTCTCTATGGAGGAGCTTTTCGCTGTTTTGTCCATTTGTCATAGAAAGTTGTTGTTTTGTCATCGAAATAATCTTAAAAGCTTATACTCGTAAAATTTGACATACTAGAATCGTAAAAAGTGTTCATCGAACAACTTTTATGTTCCAAACTTGCTCAACTCTCTCTATGGAGTAGCTTTTAACGGTTTTGTCCATTTGTCATAGAAAGTTGGTGTTTTCGTATCGAAAAAGTCTAGGAAACTTATACTCGTAAAATTTGACATAGAAGAATAGTAAAAAGTATACGCCGAGTAATTTTTGTTGTTCGAACTTGCTCAACTCTCTCGATGGAGGAGCTTTTAACGGTTTTGACCATTTGTCATAGAAAGTTGGTCTTTTGGAATCGAAATATTCTTGGATGATTCTACTTATAAAATTTGTCATAGAAGAACAATAAAATGTGTACACTGAGGAACTTTGATCGTCGGAAGTTGCTCAACTCTCTCTATGGAGGAGCCTTTCGCTGTTTTGTCCATTTGTCTTAGAAAGTCGTTGTTTTGTCATCGAAAAAATCTAGGAAGCTTATACTTGAAAATTTTCATATAAAAGAACTATAAAAAGTGTACACCGAGCAACTTTGATGGTCCGAAGTTGCTAGACTCTCTCTATGGAGGTGCTTTTAACGGCTTTGTCCATTTGTCAAAGAAATGTTGTGTTTTGGAATCAAAATAATCTTGGAAGCTTCTACTTATAAAATTCGACATAGAAGAACAATAAAATGTGTACACCGAGGAACTTTGATCGTCGGAAGTTTCTCATCTCTCTCTATGGAGGAGCCTTTCGCTGTTTTGTCCATTTGTCATAGAAAGTTGTTGTTTTGTCATCGAAATAATCTAGGAAGCCTATACTTCAAAAATTTCATATAAAAGAACTATAAAAAGTGTACACCGAGCAACTTTGATGGTCCGAAGTTGCTCGACTCTCTCTATGGAGGTCCTTTTAACGGCTTTGTCCATTTGTCAAAGAAAGGTTGTGTTTTGGAATCAAAATAATCTTGGAAGCTTCTACTGATAAAATTTGACATAGAAGAACAATAAAAAGTGTACGCCGAGCAACTTTGGTGGTCCGAAGTTGCTCAACTCTCTCTATGGAGGAGCTTTTAACGGTTTTGTCCATTTTTCATAGAAAGTTGGTGTTTTGGAATCGAAATAATCTTGGAAGCTTCTACTTATAAAATTTGACATAGAAGAACAATAAAAAGTGTACACCGAGGAACTTTGATGGCCCGAAGTTGCTCAACTCTCTCTATGGAGCATCTTTTAACAATTTTGTCCAATTATCATAGAAAATTGGTGTTTTGGCATGGAAATAATCTAGGAGGCTTATACTCGTAAAATCTGAGACAGAAGAATAGTAAAAAGTGTACGCCGAGCAACTTTGGCGGTCCGAAGTTGCTCAACTCTCTCTATGGAGGAGCTTTTAACGGTTTTGTCCATTTGTCATAGAAAGTTGGTGTTTTGGAATCGAAATAATCTTGGAAGCCTGTATTCATAAAAGTTGACATAGAAGAATAATAAAATGTGTACACCGAGGAACTTTGATGGTCGGAAGTTGCTCAACTCTCTCTATGGAGGAGCTTTTAACGGTTTTGTCCATTTGTCATAGAAAGTTGGTGTTTTGGAATCGAAATAATCTTGGAAGCTTCTACTTATAAAATTTGACATAGAAGAACAATAAAAAGTGTACACCGAGGAACTTTGATGGTCCGAAGTTGCTCAACTCTCTCTATGGAGCATCTTTTAACAATTTTGTCCAATTTTCATAGAAAATTGGTGTTTTGGCATGGAAATAATCTAGGAGGCTTATACTCGTAAAATCTGAGACAGAAGAATAGTAAAAAGTGTACGACGAGCAACTTTGGCGGTCCGAAGTTGCTCAACTCTCTATATGGAGGAGCTTTTAACGGTTTTGTCCATTTGTCATAGAAAGTTGGTGTTTTGGAATCGAAATAATCTTGGAAGCCTGTATTCATAAAATTTGACATAGAAGAACAATAAAATGTGTACACCGAGGAACTTTGATGGTCGGAAGTTGCTCAACTCTCTCTATGGAGGAGCTTTTAACGGTTTTGTCCAATTGTCATAGAAAGTTGGTGTTTTGGAATCGAAATAATCTTGGAAGCTTCTACTTATAAAATTTGACATAGAAGAACAATAAAAAGTGTACACCGAAGAAATTTGATGGTCCGAAGTTGCTCAACTCTCCCTATGGAGGAGCTTTTAACGGTTTTGTCCATTTGTCATAGAAAGTTGGGGTTTTGGAATCGAAATAATCTTGGAAGCTTCTACTCATAAAAATTGACATTGAAGAACAATAAAAAGTGTACACTGAGCAACTTTGATCGTCCGAAGTTGCTCAACTCCCTCCATGGAGGAGCTTTTAACGGTTTTGTCCATTTTTCATAGAAAGTTGTTGTTTTGGAATCGACATAATCTTGGAAACTTCTACTTATAAAATTTGACATAGAAGAACAATAGAATGTGTACACCGAGGAACTTTGATGGTCGGAAGTTGCTCAACTCTCTCTATGGAGGAGCTTTTCGCTGTTTTGTCCATTTGTCATAGAAAGTTGTTGTTTTGTCATCGAAATAATCTTAAAAGCTTATACTCGTAAAATTTGACATACTAGAATCGTAAAAAGTGTTCATCGAACAACTTTTATGTTCCAAACTTGCTCAACTCTCTCTATGGAGTAGCTTTTAACGGTTTTGTCCATTTGTCATAGAAAGTTGGTGTTTTCGTATCGAAAAAGTCTAGGAAACTTATACTCGTAAAATTTGACATAGAAGAATAGTAAAAAGTATACGCCGAGTAATTTTTGTTGTTCGAACTTGCTCAACTCTCTCGATGGAGGAGCTTTTAACGGTTTTGACCATTTGTCATAGAAAGTTGGTCTTTTGGAATCGAAATATTCTTGGATGCTTCTACTTATAAAATTTGTCATAGAAGAACAATAAAATGTGTACACCGAGGAACTTTGATCGTCGGAAGTTGCTCAACTCTCTCTATGGAGGAGCCTTTCGCTGTTTTGTCCATTTGTCTTAGAAAGTCGTTGTTTTGTCATCGAAAAAATCTAGGAAGCTTATACTTGAAAATTTTCATATAAAAGAACTATAAAAAGTGTACACCGAGCAACTTTGATGGTCCGAAGTTGCTAGACTCTCTCTATGGAGGTGCTTTTAACGGCTTTGTCCATTTGTCAAAGAAATGTTGTGTTTTGGAATCAAAATAATCTTGGAAGCTTCTACTTATAAAATTCGACATAGAAGAACAATAAAATGTGTACACCGAGGAACTTTGATCGTCGGAAGTTTCTCATCTCTCTCTATGGAGGAGCCTTTCGCTGTTTTGTCCATTTGTCATAGAAAGTTGTTGTTTTGTCATCGAAATAATCTAGGAAGCCTATACTTCAAAAATTTCATATAAAAGAACTATAAAAAGTGTACACCGAGCAACTTTGATGGTCCGAAGTTGCTCGACTCTCTCTATGGAGGTCCTTTTAACGGCTTTGTCCATTTGTCAAAGAAAGGTTGTGTTTTGGAATCAAAATAATCTTGGAAGCTTCTACTGATAAAATTTGACATAGAAGAACAATAAAAAGTGTACGCCGAGCAACTTTGGTGGTCCGAAGTTGCTCAACTCTCTCTATGGAGGAGCTTTTAACGGTTTTGTCCATTTTTCATAGAAAGTTGGTGTTTTGGAATCGAAATAATCTTGGAAGCTTCTACTTATAAAATTTGACATAGAAGAACAATAAAAAGTGTACACCGAGGAACTTTGATGGCCCGAAGTTGCTCAACTCTCTCTATGGAGCATCTTTTAACAATTTTGTCCAATTATCATAGAAAATTGGTGTTTTGGCATGGAAATAATCTAGGAGGCTTATACTCGTAAAATCTGAGACAGAAGAATAGTAAAAAGTGTACGCCGAGCAACTTTGGCGGTCCGAAGTTGCTCAACTCTCTCTATGGAGGAGCTTTTAACGGTTTTGTCCATTTGTCATAGAAAGTTGGTGTTTTGGAATCGAAATAATCTTGGAAGCCTGTATTCATAAAAGTTGACATAGAAGAATAATAAAATGTGTACACCGAGGAACTTTGATGGTCGGAAGTTGCTCAACTCTCTCTATGGAGGAGCTTTTAACGGTTTTGTCCATTTGTCATAGAAAGTTGGTGTTTTGGAATCGAAATAATCTTGGAAGCTTCTACTTATAAAATTTGACATAGAAGAACAATAAAAAGTGTACACCGAGGAACTTTGATGGTCCGAAGTTGCTCAACTCTCTCTATGGAGCATCTTTTAACAATTTTGTCCAATTTTCATAGAAAATTGGTGTTTTGGCATGGAAATAATCTAGGAGGCTTATACTCGTAAAATCTGAGACAGAAGAATAGTAAAAAGTGTACGACGAGCAACTTTGGCGGTCCGAAGTTGCTCAACTCTCTATATGGAGGAGCTTTTAACGGTTTTGTCCATTTGTCATAGAAAGTTGGTGTTTTGGAATCGAAATAATCTTGGAAGCCTGTATTCATAAAATTTGACATAGAAGAACAATAAAATGTGTACACCGAGGAACTTTGATGGTCGGAAGTTGCTCAACTCTCTCTATGGAGGAGCTTTTAACGGTTTTGTCCAATTGTCATAGAAAGTTGGTGTTTTGGAATCGAAATAATCTTGGAAGCTTCTACTTATAAAATTTGACATAGAAGAACAATAAAAAGTGTACACCGAAGAAATTTGATGGTCCGAAGTTGCTCAACTCTCCCTATGGAGGAGCTTTTAACGGTTTTGTCCATTTGTCATAGAAAGTTGGGGTTTTGGAATCGAAATAATCTTGGAAGCTTCTACTCATAAAAATTGACATTGAAGAACAATAAAAAGTGTACACTGAGCAACTTTGATCGTCCGAAGTTGCTCAACTCCCTCCATGGAGGAGCTTTTAACGGTTTTGTCCATTTTTCATAGAAAGTTGTTGTTTTGGAATCGACATAATCTTGGAAACTTCTACTTATAAAATTTGACATAGAAGAACAATAGAATGTGTACACCGAGGAACTTTGATGGTCGGAAGTTGCTCAACTCTCTCTATGGAGGAGCTTTTCGCTGTTTTGTCCATTTGTCATAGAAAGTTGTTGTTTTGTCATCGAAATAATCTTAAAAGCTTATACTCGTAAAATTTGACATACTAGAATCGTAAAAAGTGTTCATCGAACAACTTTTATGTTCCAAACTTGCTCAACTCTCTCTATGGAGTAGCTTTTAACGGTTTTGTCCATTTGTCATAGAAAGTTGGTGTTTTCGTATCGAAAAAGTCTAGGAAACTTATACTCGTAAAATTTGACATAGAAGAATAGTAAAAAGTATACGCCGAGTAATTTTTGTTGTTCGAACTTGCTCAACTCTCTCGATGGAGGAGCTTTTAACGGTTTTGACCATTTGTCATAGAAAGTTGGTCTTTTGGAATCGAAATATTCTTGGATGCTTCTACTTATAAAATTTGTCATAGAAGAACAATAAAATGTGTACACCGAGGAACTTTGATCGTCGGAAGTTGCTCAACTCTCTCTATGGAGGAGCCTTTCGCTGTTTTGTCCATTTGTCTTAGAAAGTCGTTGTTTTGTCATCGAAAAAATCTAGGAAGCTTATACTTGAAAATTTTCATATAAAAGAACTATAAAAAGTGTACACCGAGCAACTTTGATGGTCCGAAGTTGCTAGACTCTCTCTATGGAGGTGCTTTTAACGGCTTTGTCCATTTGTCAAAGAAATGTTGTGTTTTGGAATCAAAATAATCTTGGAAGCTTCTACTTATAAAATTCGACATAGAAGAACAATAAAATATGTACACCGAGGAACTTTGATCGTCGGAAGTTTCTCATCTCTCTCTATGGAGGAGCCTTTCGCTGTTTTGTCCATTTGTCATAGAAAGTTGTTGTTTTGTCATCGAAATAATCTAGGAAGCCTATACTTCAAAAATTTCATATAAAAGAACTATAAAAAGTGTACATCGAGCAACTTTGATGGTCCGAAGTTGCTCGATTCTCTCTATGGAGGTCCTTTTAACGGCTTTGTCCATTTGTCAAAGAAAGGTTGTGTTTTGGAATCAAAATAATCTTGGAAGCTTCTACTGATAAAATTTGACATAGAAGAACAATAAAAAGTGTACGCCGAGCAACTTTGGTGGTCCGAAGTTGCTCAACTCTCTCTATGGAGGAGCTTTTAACGGTTTTGTCCATTTTTCATAGAAAGTTGGTGTTTTGGAATCGAAATAATCTTGGAAGCTTCTACTTATAAAATTTGACATAGAAGAACAATAAAAAGTGTACACCGAGGAACTTTGATGGCCCGAAGTTGCTCAACTCTCTCTATGGAGCATCTTTTAACAATTTTGTCCAATTATCATAGAAAATTGGTGTTTTGGCATGGAAATAATCTAGGAGGCTTATACTCGTAAAATCTGAGACAGAAGAATAGTAAAAAGTGTACGCCGAGCAACTTTGGCGGTCCGAAGTTGCTCAACTCTCTCTATGGAGGAGCTTTTAACGGTTTTGTCCATTTGTCATAGAAAGTTGGTGTTTTGGAATCGAAATAATCTTGGAAGCCTGTATTCATAAAAGTTGACATAGAAGAACAATAAAATGTGTACACCGAGGAACTTTGATGGTCGGAAGTTGCTCAACTCTCTCTATGGAGGAGCTTTTAACGGTTTTGTCCATTTGTCATAGAAAGTTGGTGTTTTGGAATCGAAATAATCTTGGAAGCTTCTACTTATAAAATTTGACATAGAAGAACAATAAAAAGTGTACACCGAGGAACTTTGATGGTCCGAAGTTGCTCAACTCTCTCTATGGAGCATCTTTTAACAATTTTGTCCAATTTTCATAGAAAATTGGTGTTTTGGCATGGAAATAATCTAGGAGGCTTATACTCGTAAAATCTGAGACAGAAGAATAGTAAAAAGTGTACGACGAGCAACTTTGGCGGTCCGAAGTTGCTCAACTCTCTATATGGAGGAGCTTTTAACGGTTTTGTCCATTTGTCATAGAAAGTTGTTGTTTTGGAATCGAAATAATCTTGGAAGCCTGTATTCATAAAATTTGACATAGAAGAACAATAAAATGTGTACACCGAGGAACTTTGATGGTCGGAAGTTGCTCAACTCTCTCTATGGAGGAGCTTTTAACGGTTTTGTCCAATTGTCATAGAAAGTTGGTGTTTTGGAATCGAAATAATCTTGGAAGCTTCTACTTATAAAATTTGACATAGAAGAACAATAAAAAGTGTACACCGAAGAAATTTGATGGTCCGAAGTTGCTCAACTCTCCCTATGGAGGAGCTTTTAACGGTTTTGTCCATTTGTCATAGAAAGTTGGGGTTTTGGAATCGAAATAATCTTGGAAGCTTCTACTCATAAAAATTGACATTGAAGAACAATAAAAAGTGTACACTGAGCAACTTTGATCGTCCGAAGTTGCTCAACTCCCTCCATGGAGGAGCTTTTAACGGTTTTGTCCATTTTTCATAGAAAGTTGTTGTTTTGGAATCGACATAATCTTGGAAACTTCTACTTATAAAATTTGACATAGAAGAACAATAGAATGTGTACACCGAGGAACTTTGATGGTCGGAAGTTGCTCAACTCTCTCTATGGAGGAGCTTTTCGCTGTTTTGTCCATTTGTCATAGAAAGTTGTTGTTTTGTCATCGAAATAATCTTAAAAGCTTATACTCGTAAAATTTGACATACTAGAATCGTAAAAAGTGTTCATCGAACAACTTTTATGTTCCAAACTTGCTCAACTCTCTCTATGGAGTAGCTTTTAACGGTTTTTTCCATTTGTCATAGAAAGTTGGTGTTTTCGTATCGAAAAAGTCTAGGAAACTTATACTCGTAAAATTTGACATAGAAGAATAGTAAAAAGTATACGCCGAGTAATTTTTGTTGTTCGAACTTGCTCAACTCTCTCGATGGAGGAGCTTTTAACGGTTTTGACCATTTGTCATAGAAAGTTGGTCTTTTGGAATCGAAATATTCTTGGATGCTTCTATTTATAAAATTTGTCATAGAAGAACAATAAAATGTGTACACCGAGGAACTTTGATCGTCGGAAGTTGCTCAACTCTCTCTATGGAGGAGCCTTTCGCTGTTTTGTCCATTTGTCTTAGAAAGTCGTTGTTTTGTCATCGAAAAAATCTAGGTAGCTTATACTTGAAAATTTTCATATAAAAGAACTATAAAAAGTGTACACCGAGCAACTTTGATGGTCCGAAGTTGCTAGACTCTCTCTATGGAGGTGCTTTTAACGGCTTTGTCCATTTGTCAAAGAAATGTTGTGTTTTGGAATCAAAATAATCTTGGAAGCTTCTACTTATAAAATTCGACATAGAAGAACAATAAAATGTGTACACCGAGGAACTTTGATCGTCGGAAGTTTCTCATCTCTCTCTATGGAGGAGCCTTTCGCTGTTTTGTCTATTTGTCATAGAAAGTTGTTGTTTTGTCATCGAAATAATCTAGGAAGCCTATACTTCAAAAATTTCATATAAAAGAACTATAAAAAGTGTACACCGAGCAACTTTGATGGTCCGAAGTTGCTCGACTCTCTCTATGGAGGTCCTTTTAACGGCTTTGTCCATTTGTCAAAGAAAGGTTGTGTTTTGGAATAAAAATAATCTTGGAAGCTTCTACTGATAAAATTTGACATAGAAGAACAATAAAAAGTGTACGCCGAGCAACTTTGGTGGTCCGAAGTTGCTCAACTCTCTCTATGGAGGAGCTTTTAACGGTTTTGTCCATTTTTCATAGAAAGTTGGTGTTTTGGAATCGAAATAATCTTGGAAGCCTGTATTCATAAAATTTGACATAGAAGAACAATAAAATGTGTACACCGAGGAACTTTGATGGTCGGAAGTTGCTCAACTCTCTCTATGGAGGAGCTTTTAACGGTTTTGTCCAATTGTCATAGAAAGTTGGTGTTTTGGAATCGAAATAATCTTGGAAGCTTCTACTTATAAAATTTGACATAGAAGAACAATAAAAAGTGTACACCGAAGAAATTTGATGGTCCGAAGTTGCTCAACTCTCCCTATGGAGGAGCTTTTAACGGTTTTGTCCATTTGTCATAGAAAGTTGGGGTTTTGGAATCGAAATAATCTTGGAAGCTTCTACTCATAAAAATTGACATTGAAGAACAATAAAAAGTGTACACTGAGCAACTTTGATCGTCCGAAGTTGCTCAACTCCCTCCATGGAGGAGCTTTTAACGGTTTTGTCCATTTGTCATAGAAAGTTGTTGTTTTGGAATCGACATAATCTTGGAAACTTCTACTTATAAAATTTGACATAGAAGAACAATAGAATGTGTACACCGAGGAACTTTGATGGTCGGAAGTTGCTCAACTCTCTCTATGGAGGAGCTTTTCGCTGTTTTGTCCATTTGTCATAGAAAGTTGTTGTTTTGTCATCGAAATAATCTTAAAAGCTTATACTCGTAAAATTTGACATACTAGAATCGTAAAAAGTGTTCATCGAACAACTTTTATGTTCCAAACTTGCTCAACTCTCTCTATGGAGTAGCTTTTAACGGTTTTGTCCATTTGTCATAGAAAGTTGGTGTTTTCGTATCGAAAAAGTCTAGGAAACTTATACTCGTAAAATTTGACATAGAAGAATAGTAAAAAGTATACGCCGAGTAATTTTTGTTGTTCGAACTTGTTCAACTCTCTCGATGGAGGAGCTTTTAACGGTTTGTACCATTTGTCATAGAAAGTTGGTCTTTTGGAATCGAAATATTCTTGGATGCTTCTACTTATAAAATTTGTCATAGAAGAACAATAAAATGTGTACACCGAGGAACTTTGATCGTCGGAAGTTGCTCAACTCTCTCTATGGAGGAGCCTTTCGCTGTTTTGTCCATTTGTCTTAGAAAGTCGTTGTTTTGTCATCGAAAAAATCTAGGAAGCTTATACTTGAAAATTTTCATATAAAAGAACTATAAAAAGTGTACACCGAGCAACTTTGATGGTCCGAAGTTGCTAGACTCTCTCTATGGAGGTCCTTTTAACGGCTTTGTCCATTTGTCAAAGAAATGTTGTGTTTTGGAATCAAAATAATCTTGGAAGCTTCTACTTATAAAATTCGACATAGAAGAACAATAAAATGTGTACACCGAGGAACTTTGATCGTCGGAAGTTTCTCATCTCTCTCTATGGAGGAGCCTTTCGCTGTTTTGTCTATTTGTCATAGAAAGTTGTTGTTTTGTCATCGAAATAATCTAGGAAGCCTATACTTCAAAAATTTCATATAAAAGAACTATAAAAAGTGTACACCGAGCAACTTTGATGGTCCGAAGTTGCTCGACTCTCTCTATGGAGGTCCTTTTAACGGCTTTGTCCATTTGTCAAAGAAAGGTTGTGTTTTGGAATCAAAATAATCTTGGAAGCTTCTACTGATAAAATTTGACATAGAAGAACAATAAAAAGTGTACGCCTAGCAACTTTGGTGGTCCGAAGTTGCTCAACTCTCTCTATGGAGGAGCTTTTAACGGTTTTGTCCATTTTTCATAGAAAGTTGGTGTTTTGGAATCGAAATAATCTTGGAAGCCTGTATTCATAAAATTTGACATAGAAGAACAATAAAATGTGTACACCGAGGAACTTTGATGGTCGGAAGTTGCTCAACTCTCTCTATGGAGGAGCTTTTAACGGTTTTGTCCAATTGTCATAGAAAGTTGGTGTTTTGGAATCGAAATAATCTTGGAAGCTTCTACTTATAAAATTTGACATAGAAGAACAATAAAAAGTGTACACCGAAGAAATTTGATGGTCCGAAGTTGCTCAACTCTCCCTATGGAGGAGCTTTTAACGGTTTTGTCCATTTGTCATAGAAAGTTGGGGTTTTGGAATCGAAATAATCTTGGAAGCTTCTACTCATAAAAATTGACATTGAAGAACAATAAAAAGTGTACACTGAGCAACTTTGATCGTCCGAAGTTGCTCAACTCCCTCCATGGAGGAGCTTTTAACGGTTTTGTCCATTTGTCATAGAAAGTTGTTGTTTTGGAATCGACATAATCTTGGAAACTTCTACTTATAAAATTTGACATAGAAGAACAATAGAATGTGTACACCGAGGAACTTTGATGGTCGGAAGTTGCTCAACTCTCTCTATGGAGGAGCTTTTCGCTGTTTTGTCCATTTGTCATAGAAAGTTGTTGTTTTGTCATCGAAATAATCTTAAAAGCTTATACTCGTAAAATTTGACATACTAGAATCGTAAAAAGTGTTCATCGAACAACTTTTATGTTCCAAACTTGCTCAACTCTCTCTATGGAGTAGCTTTTAACGGTTTTGTCCATTTGTCATAGAAAGTTGGTGTTTTCGTATCGAAAAAGTCTAGGAAACTTATACTCGTAAAATTTGACATAGAAGAATAGTAAAAAGTATACGCCGAGTAATTTTTGTTGTTCGAACTTGCTCAACTCTCTCGATGGAGGAGCTTTTAACGGTTTTGACCATTTGTCACAGAAAGTTGGTCTTTTGGAATCGAAATAATCTTGGAAGCCTGTATTTATAAAATTTGACATAGAAGAACAATAAAAAGTGTACACCGAGCAACTTTGATGGTCCGAAGTTGCTAGACTCTCTCTATTGAGGTGCTTTTAACGACTTTGTCCATTTGTCAAAGAAATGTTGTGTTTTGGAATCAAAATAATCTTGGAAGCTTCTACTTATAAAATTCGACATAGAAGAACAATAAAATGTGTACACCGAGGAACTTTGATCGTCGGAAGTTTCTCATCTCTCTCTATGGAGGAGCCTTTCGCTGTTTTGTCCATTTGTCATAGAAAGTTGTTGTTTTGTCATCGAAATAATCTAGGAAGCCTATACTTCAAAAATTTCATATAAAAGAACTATAAAAAGTGTACACCGAGCAACTTTGATGGTCCGAAGTTGCTCGACTCTCTCTATGGAGGTCCTTTTAACGGCTTTGTCCATTTGTCAAAGAAAGGTTGTGTTTTGGAATCAAAATAATCTTGGAAGCTTCTACTGATAAAATTTGACATAGAAGAACAATAAAAAGTGTACGCCGAGCAACTTTGGTGGTCCGAAGTTGCTCAACTCTCTCTATGGAGGAGCTTTTAACGGTTTTGTCCATTTTTCATAGAAAGTTGGTGTTTTGGAATCGAAATAATCTTGGAAGCTTCTACTTATAAAATTTGACATAGAAGAACAATAAAAAGTGTACACCGAGGAACTTTGATGGCCCGAAGTTGCTCAACTCTCTCTATGGAGCATCTTTTAACAATTTTGTCCAATTATCATAGAAAATTGGTGTTTTGGCATGGAAATAATCTAGGAGGCTTATACTCGTAAAATCTGAGACAGAAGAATAGTAAAAAGTGTACGCCGAGCAACTTTGGCGGTCCGAAGTTGCTCAACTCTCTCTATGGAGGAGCTTTTAACGGTTTTGTCCATTTGTCATAGAAAGTTGGTGTTTTGGAATCGAAATAATCTTGGAAGCCTGTATTCATAAAAGTTGACATAGAAGAACAATAAAATGTGTACACCGAGCAACTTTGATGGTCGGAAGTTGCTCAACTCTCTCTATGGAGGAGCTTTAACCGTTTTGTCCAATTGTCATAGAAAGTTGGTGTTTTGGAATCGAAATAATCTTGGAAGCTTCTACTTATAAAATTTGACATAGAAGAACAATAAAAAGTGTACACCGAGGAACTTTGATGGTCCGAAGTTGCTCAACTCTCTCTATGGAGCATCTTTTAACAATTTTGTCCAATTTTCATAGAAAATTGGTGTTTTGGCATGGAAATAATCTAGGAGGCTTATACTCGTAAAATCTGAGACAGAAGAATAGTAAAAAGTGTACGCCGAGCAACTTTGGCGGTCCGAAGTTGCTCAACTCTCTATATGGAGGAGCTTTTAACGGTTTTGTCCATTTGTCATAAAAAGTTGGTGTTTTGGAATCGAAATAATCTTGGAAGCCTGTATTTATAAAATTTGACATAGAAGAACAATAAAATGTGTACACCGAGGAACTTTGATCGTCCGAAGTTGCTCAACTCCCTCCATGGAGGAGCTTTTAACGGTTTTGTCCATTTGTCATAGAAAGTTGTTGTTTTGGAATCGACATAATCTTAAAAGCTTATACTCGTAAAATTTGACATACAAGAATCGTAAAAAGTGTTCATCGAACAACTTTTATGTTCCAAACTTGCTCAACTCTCTCTATGGAGTAGCTTTTAACGGTTTTGTCCATTTTTCATAGAAAGTTGGTGTTTTCGTATCGAAAAAGTCTAGGAAACTTATACTCTTAAAATTTGACATAGAAGAATAGTAAAAAGTATACGCCGAGCAATTTTTGTTGTTCGAACTTGCTCAACTCTCTCGATGGAGGAGCTTTTAACGGTTTTGACCATTTGTCATAGAAAGTTGGTCTTTTGGAATCGAAATAATCTTGGAAGCTTCTACTTATAAAATTTGTCATAGAAGAACAATAAAATGTGTACACCGAGGAACTTTGATCGTCGGAAGTTTCTCAACTCTCTCTATGGAGGAGCCTTTCGCTGTTTTGTCCATTTGTCTTAAAAAGTCGTTGTTTTGTCATCGAAAAAATCTAGGAAGCTTATACTTGAAAATTTTCATATAAAAGAACTATAAAAGTGTACACCGAGCAACTTTGATGGTCCGAAGTTGCTAGACTCTCTCTATTGAGGTGCTTTTAACGGCTTTGTCCATTTGTCAAAGAAATGTTGTGTTTTGGAATCAAAATAATCTTGGAAGCTTCTACTTATAAAATTCGACATAGAAGAACAATAAAATGTGTACACCGAGGAACTTTGATCGTCGGAAGTTTCTCATCTCTCTCTATGGAGGAGCCTTTCGCTGTTTTGTCCATTTGTCATAGAAAGTTGTTGTTTTATCATCGAAATAATCTAGGAAGCCTATACTTCAAAAATTTCATATAAAAGAACTATAAAAAGTGTACACCGAGCAACTTTGATGGTCCGAAGTTGCTCGACTCTCTCTATGGAGGTCCTTTTAACGGCTTTGTCCATTTGTCAAAGAAAGGTTGTGTTTTGGAATCAAAATAATCTTGGAAGCTTCTACTGATAAAATTTGACATAGAAGAACAATAAAAAGTGTACGCCGAGCAACTTTGGTGGTCCGAAGTTGCTCAACTCTCTCTATGGAGGAGATTTTAACGGTTTTGTCCATTTTTCATAGAAAGTTGGTGTTTTGGAATCGAAATAATCTTGGAAGCTTCTACTTATAAAATTTGACATAGAAGAACAATAAAAAGTGTACACCGAGGAACTTTGATGGCCCGAAGTTGCTCAACTCTCTCTATGGAGCATCTTTTAACAATTTTGTCCAATTATCATAGAAAATTGGTGTTTTGGCATGGAAATAATCTAGGAGGCTTATACTCGTAAAATCTGAGACAGAAGAATAGTAAAAAGTGTACGCCGAGCAACTTTGGCGGTCCGAAGTTGCTCAACTCTCTCTATGGAGTAGCTTTTAACGGTTTTGTCCATTTGTCATAGAAAGTTGGTGTTTTGGAATCGAAATAATCTTGGAAGCCTGTATTCATAAAAGTTGACATAGAAGAACAATAAAATGTGTACACCGAGGAACTTTGATGGTCGGAAGTTGCTCAACTCTCTCTATGGAGGAGCTTTTAACGGTTTTGTCCAATTGTCATAGAAAGTTGGTGTTTTGGAATCGAAATAATCTTGGAAGCTTCTACTTATAAAATTTGACATAGAAGAACAATAAAAAGTGTACACCGAGGAACTTTGATGGTCCGAAGTTGCTCAACTCTCTCTATGGAGCATCTTTTAACAATTTTGTCCAATTTTCATAGAAAATTGGTGTTTTGGCATGGAAAAAATCTAGGAGGCTTATACTCGTAAAATCTGAGACAGAAGAATAGTAAAAAGTGTACGCCGAGCAACTTTGGTGGTATGAAGTTGCTCAACTCTCTCTATGGAGGAGCTTTTAACGGTTTTGTCTATTTGTCATAGAAAGTTGGTGTTTTGGAATCGAAATAATCTTGGAAGCTTGTATTCATAAAATTTGACATAGAAGAATCGTAAAAAGTGTACATCGAACAACTTTTATGGTCCCAACTTGCTCAACTCTCTCTATGGAGTATCTTTTAACGGTTTTGTCCATTTGTCATAGAAAGTTGGTGTTTTGGTATCGAAAAAGTCTAAGTAGCTTATACTCGTAAAATTTGACATAGAAGAATAGTAAAAAGTGTACGCCGAGCAAATTTTTGTTGTTCGGACATGCTCAACTTTGTGTATGGAGGAGCTTTTAACGGTTTTGTCCATTTATCATAAAAAGTTTTTGTTTTGTTTTCAAAATAATCCAGGAGACTTATACTCGTAAAATTTGACATAGAAGAGCAATAAAAAGTTTACACCGTGCAAGTTTGATGGTCCGAAGTTGCTCAACTCTCCCAATGGAGGAGCTTTTAACGGCTTTGTCTATTTGTCATAGAAAGTTGGGGTTTTGGAATCGAAATAATCTTGGAAGGTTCTACTCATAAAATTTGACATTGAAGAACAATAAAAAGTGTACACGGAGCAACTTTGATGGTCCGAAGTTGCTCAACTCCCTCCATGGAGGAGCTTTTAACGGTTTTGTCCATTTTTCATAGAAAGTTGTTGTTTTCGAATCGAAATAATCTTGGAAATTTCTACTTATAAAATTTGACGTAGAAGAACAATAAAATGTGTACACCGAGGAACTTTGATGGTCGGAAGTTGCTCAACTCTCTCTATGGAGTAGCTTTTAACGGTTTTGTTCATTTGTCATAGAAAGTCGGTGTTTTGGAATCAAAATAATCTTGGAAGCTTCTACTGATAAAATTTGACATAGAAGAACAATAAAAAGTGTACGCCGAGCAACTTTGGTTGTCCGAAGTTGCTCAACTCTCTCTATGGAGGTGCTTTTAACGGTTTTGTCCATTTGTCATAGAAAGTTGGTGTTTTGGAATCGAAATAATCTTGGAAGCCTGTATTAATAAAATTTGACATAGAAGAACAATAAAATGTGTACACCGAGGAACTTTGATGGTCGGAAGATGCTCAACTCTCTTTATGGAGGAGCTTTTAACGATTTTGTCTAACTCTCATAGAAAGTTGGTGTTTTGGAATCGAAATAATCCTGGAAGCTTCTACTTATAAAATTTGACATATAAGAACAATAAAAAGTGTACACCGAGAAAATTTTGATGGTCCGAAGTTGCTCAACTCTCATTATGGAGCATCTTTTAACAATTTTTTCCAATTGTCATAGAAAGTTGGTGTTTTGGCATGAAAATAATCTAGGAGGCTTATACTCGTAAAATCTGAGATAGAAGAATCGTAAAAAGTGTACGCTGAGCAACTTTGGTGCTCCGAAGTTGCTCAACTCTCTCTATGGGGGATCTTTTAACAATTTTTTCCATTTGTCATAGAAATTTGGTGTTTTGGCATGGAAATAATCTAGGAAGATTGTATTCATAAAATTTGACATAGAAGAATCGTAAGAAGTGTACATCGAACAACTTTTATGGTCCCAACTTGCTCCACTTTCTCTATGGAGTATCTTTTAACGGTTTTGTCCATTTGTCATAGAAAGTTGGTGTTTTGGTATTGAAAAAGTCTAGGAAGCTTATACTCGTAAATTTTGACATAGAAGAATAGTAAAAATTGTACGCTGAGCAATTTCTGTTGTTCGAAAATGCTCAACTCTTTCTATAGAGTTGCTTTTAACGGTTTTTTCCATTTATCATAAAAAGTTGGTGTTTTGTCGTCAAGATAATCTTGGAAACTTATACTCGTAAAATTTGACATAGAAGAGCAATAAAAAGTTTACATCGTGCAAGTTTGATGGTCCGAAGTTGCTCAACTCTCCGTATGGAGGAGCTTTTAACGGTTTTGTCCATCTGTCATAGAAAGTTGGTGTTTTTGAATCAAATAATCTCGGAAGCTTCTACTCATAAAATTTGAGATAGAAGAACAATAAAAAGTGTACACTGAGCAACTTTGATTGTCCGAAGTTGCTCAACTCTCTCCATGGAGGTGCTTTTAACGGTTTTGTCCATTTGTCGTAGTAAATTGTTGTTTTGTCATCGAAATAATCTAGGAAGCTTCTACTCCTAAAATTTGACGTAGAAGAATCGTAAAAAGTGTACACCAAACAACTTTTACGGTCCAAACTTGCTCAACTCTCTCTATGGAGTAGCTTTTAACGGTTTTGTCCATTTGTCATAGAAAGTCGCTGTTTTGGTGTCGAAATAATCTTGGAAGCTTCTACATATAAAATTTGACATAGAAGAACAATAAAATGTGTACACCGAGGAACTTTGATGGTTCGAAGTTGCTCAACTCTCTCTATGGAGGATCTTTTAACAATTTTGTACATTTGTCATAGAAAGGTTGTGTTTTGGAATCGAAATAATCTTTGAAGCTTCTACTCATAAAATTAGACATAGGAGAACAATAAAAAGTGTACACCGAGCAACTTTGATGATCGGAAGTTGCTCAAATCTCTCTATGGAGGAGCTTTTTACAGTTTTGTCCATTTGTCATAGAAAGTTGTTGTTTTGGAATCGAAATAATCTTGGAAGCTTCTACTCATAAAATTTGACATAGAAGAACAGTAAAAAGTGTACACTGAGCAACTTTGATGGTCCAAAGTTGCTCAACTCTCTCCATGGAGGAGCTTTTAACGGTTTTGTCCATTTGTCATAGAAAGTTGCTGTTTTGGAATCGAAATAATCTTGGAAGCTTCTACTTATAAAATTTGACATAGAAGAACAATAAAATGTGTACACTGTGCAACTTTGATCATCGGAAGTTGCTCAACTCTCTCTACAAAGGAGCTTTTTGCTGTTTTGTCCATTTGTCATAGAAAATTGTTGTTTTGTCATCGAAATAATCTAGGAAGCTTATACTCAAAAATTTCATATAAAAGAACTAGAAAAAGTGTACACCGAGCAACTTTGATAGTCCGAAGTTGCTCGACTCTCTTTATGGAGAAGCTTTTAACGGTTTTGTCCATTTGTCAAAGAAAGGTGGTGTTTTGGAATCGAAATAATCTTGGTAGCTTCTACTTATAAAATTTGACATAGAAGAACAATAAAAAGTGTACACCGAGGAGCTTTGATGGTCCGAAGTTGCCCAACTCTCTCTATGGATGATCTTTTAATAATTTTGCCCATTTGTCATAGAAAGTTGGTGTTTTGGCATGGAAATAATCTAGGAAGCTTATACTCGTAAAATCTGATATAGAAGAATAGTAAAGTGACTACGCCGAGCAACATTGGTGGTCCGAAGTTGCACAACTCTCTCTATGGAGGAGCTTTTAACGGTTTTGTCCATTTGTCATAGAAAGTTGGTGTTTTGGAATCGAAATAATCTTGGAAGCTTTTATTCATAAAATTTGACATAGAAGAAACGTAAAAAGTGTACATCGAATAACTTTTATGGTCCCAACTTGCTCAACTCTCTCTATGGAGTATCTTTTAACGGTTTTGTCCATTTGTCATAGAAAGTTGGTGTTTTGGTATCGAAAAATTCTAGGAAGCTTATACTCGAAAAATTTGACATAGAAGAATAGTAAAAAGTGTATGCCGAGCAATTTTTGTTGTTCGAACATGCTCAACTCTGTCTATGGAGGTGCTTTTAACGGTTTTGTCCATTTATCATAAAAAGTTGGTGTTTTTTGTCGAAATAATCTAAGAAACTTATACTCGTAAAATTTGACATAAAAGAGCAATAAAAAGTTTACACCGTGCAAGTTTGATGGTCCGAAGTTGTTCAACCCTCCCTATGGAGGAGCTTTTAGCGGTTTTGTCCATTTGTCATAGAAAGTTGATGTTTTTGAATCGAAATAATCTTGAGAGCTTCTACTCATAAAATTTGACATAGAAGAACAATAAAAAGTGTACATTGAGCAACTTTGATGGTAAGAAGTTGCTCAACTCTCTCTATGGAGGAGCTTTTAACGGTCTTGTCCATTTGTCATAGAAAGTTGGTGTTTTGGAATCGAAATAATCTTGGAAGCTTCTACTTATAAAATTTGACATAGAAGAACAATAAAATGTGTACACCGAGGAACTTTGATTGTCGGAAGTTGCCCAACTCTCTCTATGGAGGAGCTTTTCGCGGTTTTGTCCATTTGTCATTGAAAGTTGTTGTTTTGTCATCGAAATAATCTAGGAAGCTTATACTCCTAAAATTTGACATAGAAAAATCGTAAAAAGTGTACATCAAACAAATTTTATGGTCCATACATGCTCAACTCTCTCTATGGAGTTACTTTTAACGGTTTTGTCCATTTGCCATAGAAAGTTGGTGTTTTGGTGTCGAAATAATCTTGGAAGCTTCTACTTATAAAATTTGACATAGAAGAACAATAAAATGTACACACCGAGGAACTTTGATGGTCCGAAGTTGGTCAACTTTCTCTATGGAGGATCTTTTAACAATTTTGTCCATTTGTCATAGAAAGTTGGTGTTTTGGAATCGAAATAATCTTGGAAGCTTCTACTCATAAAATTAGACACAGAAGAACAATAAAAAGTGTACACCGAGGAACTTTGATGGTCGGAAGTTGCTCAACTCTCTCAATGGAGGTGCTTTTAACGGTTTTTTCCATTTGTCATAAAAAGTTCGTGTTTTGGAATCGAAATAATCTTCGAAGCTTCTACTTATAAAATTTGACATAGAAGAACAATAAAATGTGTGCACCGAGGAACTTTGATGGTCCGAAGTTGCTCAACTCTCTCTATGGAGAAGCTTTTAGTTGTTTTGTCCATTTGTCATAGAAAGTTGTTGTTTTATCATCGAAATAATCTAGGAAGCTTATACTCGTAAAATTTGAAATAGAAGAATCGTAAAAAGTCTACATCGAACAACTTTTATGGCTCAAACTTGCTCAACTCTCTCTATGGAGTTGTTTTTAACGCTTTTGTCCATTTGTCATAGAAAGTCGGTGTTTTGCCATCGAAATAATCTAGGAAACTTATACTCGTAAAATTTGACATAGAAGAACAATAAAATGTGTACACCGAGGAATTTTGATGGTCCGAAGTTGCTCAACTCTCTCTATGGAGGAGCTTTTAGCTGTTTTATCCATTTGTCATAGAAAGCTAATGTTTTGTCATCGAAATAATCTAAGAAGCTTATACTCGTAAAATTTGACATAGAACAATCGTAAAAAGTGTACATCGAACAACGTTTATGATCCAAAATTGCTCAACTCTCTCTATGGCGTAGCTTTTAACAATTTTGTCCATTTGTCGTAGAAAGTTGGTGTTTTGGAATCGAAAAAGTCTAGGAAGCTTATACTTGTAAAATTTGACATAGAAGAATAATAAAAAGTGTACGCCGAGCAATTTTTGTTGTTCGAACATGCTCAACTCTGTCTACGGAGGAGCTTTTAACTGTTTTGTTCATTTATCATAAAAAGTTGGTGTTTTGTCGTCGAAATAATCTAGAAAACTTATACTCGTAAAATTTGACATAGAAGAGCAGTAAAAAGTTTACACCGAGCAAGTTTGATGGTCCGAAGTTGGTCAACTCTCCCTATGGAGGAGCTTTTAACGGTTTTGTCCATTTGTCAAAGAAAGTTGGTGTTTTGGAATCGAAATAATCTTGGAAGCTTCTACTCATAAAATTTGACATAGAAGAACAATAAAAAGTGTACATTGAGCAACTTTGATGGTCCGAAGTTGCTCAACTCTCTCCATGGAGGAGGTTTTAACGGTTTTGTCCATTTGTCATAGAAAGTTGGTATTTTGGAATTGAAATAATCTTGGAACTTCTACTTATAAAATTTGACATAGAAGAACAATAAAATGTGTACACCGTGCAACTTTGATCGTCGGAAGTTGCTCAACTCTCTCTATGGAGGAGCTTTTCGCTGTTTTGTCCTTTTGTCATAGAAAGTTGTTGTTTTGTCATCGAAATAATCTAGGAAGCTTATACTCGAAAAATTGCATATAAAAGAACTATAAAAAGTGTAGACCGAGCAACTTTGATAGTCCGAAGTCGCTCGACTCTCTTTATGGAGGAGCTTTTAACGGTTTTGTCCATTTGTCAAAGAAAGTTGGTGTTTTGGAATCGAAATAATCTTGGAAGCTTCTACTTATAAAATTTGACATAGAAGAACAATAAAATGTGTACACCGAGAAACTTTGATGGTCCGAAGTTGCTCAACTCTCTCTATGGAGGAGCTTTTAGCTGTTTTGTCCATTTGTCATAGAAAGTTGTTGTTTTGTCATCGAAATAATCAAAGAAGCTTATACTAAAAAAATTGCATATAAAAGAACTATAAAAAGTGTACACCGAGCAACTTTGATGATCGGAAGTTGCTCAACTCTCTCTATGGATGAGCTTTTAATGGTTCTGTCCATTTGTCATAGAAAGTTGGTGTTTTGGAATCGAAATAATCTTGGAAGCTTCTACTTATAAAATTTGACATAAAAGAACAATAAAATGTGTACACCGAGGAACTTTGATGGTCGGAAGTTGCTCAACTCTCTCTATGGAGGAGCTTTTAACGGTTTTTGCCATTTGTCATAGAAAGTTGGTGTTTTGGAATCGAAATAATCTTGGAAGCTTCTACTTATAAAATTTGACATAGAAGAACAATAAAAAGTGTACACCGAGGAACTTTGATGGTCCGAAGTTGCTCAACTCTCTCTATGGTGGATCTTTTAACAATTTTGTCCATTTGTCATAGAAAGTTGATGTTTTGGCATAAAAATAATCTAGAAAGCTTATAATCGCAAAATCTGATATAGAAGAATAGTAAAAAGTGTACATCAAACAACTTTTACGGTCCCAACTTGCTCCAATCTCTCTATGGAGTATCTTTTAACGGTTTTGTCTATTTGTCATAGAAAGTTGGTGTTTTGGTATCGAAAAAGTCTAGGAAGCTTATACTCGAAAAATTTGACCTACAAGAATAGCAAAAAGTGTATGACGAGCAATTTTTGTTGTTTGAACATGCTCAACTCTCTCTATGGAGTAGCTTTTAACGGTTTTGTCCATTTGTCATAGAAAGTTGGTGTTTTGGTGTCGAAATAATCTTGGAAGCTTCTACTTATAAAATTTGACATAGAAGAACAATAAAATGTGTACACTGAGGAACTTTCATGGTCCGAAGTTGGTCAACTCTCTCTATGGAGGATCTTTTAACAATTTTGTCCATTTCTCATAGAAAGTTGGTGTTTTGGAATCGAAATAATCTTGGAAGCTTGTATTCATAAAATTTGACATAGAAGAAACGTAAAAAGTGTACATCGAATAACTTTTATGGTCCCAACTTGCTCAACTCTCTCTATGGAGTATCTTCTAACGGTTTTGTCCATTTGTCATAGAAAGTTGGTGTTTTGGTATCGAAAAATTCTAGGAAGCTTATACTCGAAAAATTTGACATAGAAGAATAGTAAAAAGTGTATGCCGAGCAATTTTTGTTGTTCGAACATGCTCAACTCTGTCTATGGAGGTGCTTTTAACGGTTTTGTCCATTTATCATAAAAGTTGGTGTTTTTTGTCGAAATAATCTAAGAAACTTATACTCGTAAAATTTGACATAAAAGAGCAATAAAAAGTTTACACCGTGCAAGTTTGATGGTCCGAAGTTGTTCAACCCTCCCTATGGAGGAGCTTTTAGCGGTTTTGTCCATTTGTCATAGAAAGTTGATGTTTTTGAATCGAAATAATCTTGAAAGCTTCTACTCATAAAATTTGACATAGAAGAACAATAAAAAGTGTACATTGAGCAACTTTGATGGTAAGAAGTTGCTCAACTCTCTCTATGGAGGAGCTTTTAACGGTCTTGTCCATTTGTCATAGAAAGTTGGTGTTTTGGAATCGAAATAATCTTGGAAGCTTCTACTTATAAAATTTGACATAGAAGAACAATAAAATGTGTACACCGAGGAACTTTGATTGTCGGAAGTTGCTCAACTCTCTCTATGGAGGAGCTTTTCGCGGTTTTGTCCATTTGTCATTGAAAGTTGTTGTTTTGTCATCGAAATAATCTAGGAAGCTTATACTCCTAAAATTTGACATAGAAAAATCGTAAAAAGTGTACATCAAACAAATTTTATGGTCCATACATGCTCAACTCTCTCTATGGAGTTGTTTTTAACGGTTTTGTCCATTTGCCATAGAAAGTTGGTGTTTTGGTGTCGAAATAATCTTGGAAGCTTCTACTTATAAAATTTGACATAGAAGAACAATAAAATGTGTACACCGAGGAATTTTGATGGTCCGAAGTTGCTCAACTCTCTCTATGGAGGAGCTTTTAGCTGTTTTATCCATTTGTCATAGAAAGCTAATGTTTTGTCATCGAAATAATCTAAGAAGCTTATACTCGTAAAATTTGACATAGAACAATCGTAAAAAGTGTACATCGAACAACGTTTATGGTCCAAAATTGCTCAACTCTCTCTATGGCGTAGCTTTTAACAATTTTGTCCATTTGTCGTAGAAAGTTGGTGTTTTGGAATCGAAAAAGTCTAGGAAGCTTATACTTGTAAAATTTGACATAGAAGAATAATAAAAAGTGTACGCCGAGCAATTTTTGTTGTTCGAACATGCTCAACTCTGTCTACGGAGGAGCTTTTAACTGTTTTGTTCATTTATCATAAAAAGTTGGTGTTTTGTCGTCGAAATAATCTAGAAAACTTATACTCGTAAAATTTGACATAGAAGAGCAGTAAAAAGTTTACACCGAGCAAGTTTGATGGTCCGAAGTTGGTCAACTCTCCCTATGGAGGAGCTTTTAACGGTTTTGTCCATTTGTCAAAGAAAGTTGGTGTTTTGGAATCGAAATAATCTTGGAAGCTTCTACTCATAAAATTTGACATAGAAGAACAATAAAAAGTGTACATTGAGCAACTTTGATGGTCCGAAGTTGCTCAACTCTCTCCATGGAGGAGGTTTTAAAGGTTTTGTCCATTTGTCATAGAAAGTTGGTATTTTGGAATTGAAATAATCTTGGAACTTCTACTTATAAAATTTGACATAGAAGAACAATAAAATGTGTACACCGTGCAACTTTGATCGTCGGAAGTTGCTCAACTCTCTCTATGGAGGAGTTTTTCGCTGTTTTGTCCTTTTGTCATAGAAAGTTGTTGTTTTGTCATCGAAATAATCTAGGAAGCTTATACTCGAAAAATTGCATATAAAAGAACTATAAAATGTGTAGACCGAGCAACTTTGATAGTCCGAAGTCGCTCGACTCTCTTTATGGAGGAGCTTTTAACGGTTTTGTCCATTTGTCAAAGAAAGTTGGTGTTTTGGAATCGAAATAATCTTGGAAGCTTCTACTTATAAAATTTGACATAGAAGAACAATAAAATGTGTACACCGAGAAACTTTGATGGTCCGAAGTTGCTCAACTCTCTCTATGGAGGAGCTTTTAGCTGTTTTGTCCATTTGTCATAGAAAGTTGTTGTTTTGTCATCGAAATAATCAAAGAAGCTTATACTAAAAAAATTGCATATAAAAGAACTATAAAAAGTGTACACCGAGCAACTTTGATGATCGGAAGTTGCTCAACTCTCTCTATGGATGAGCTTTTAATGGTTCTGTCCATTTGTCATAGAAAGTTGGTGTTTTGGAATCGAAATAATCTTGGAAGCTTCTACTTATAAAATTTGACATAAAAGAACAATAAAATGTGTACACCGAGGAACTTTGATGGTCGGAAGTTGCTCAACTCTCTCTATGGAGGAGCTTTTAACGGTTTTTGCCATTTGTCATAGAAAGTTGGTGTTTTGGAATCGAAATAATCTTGGAAGCTTCTACTTATAAAATTTGACATAGAAGAACAATAAAAAGTGTACACCGAGGAACTTTGATGGTCCGAAGTTGCTCAACTCTCTCTATGGTGGATCTTTTAACAATTTTGTCCATTTGTCATAGAAAGTTGATGTTTTGGCATAAAAATAATCTAGAAAGCTTATAATCGCAAAATCTGATATAGAAGAATAGTAAAAAGTGTACATCAAACAACTTTTACGGTCTCAACTTGCTCCAATCTCTCTATGGAGTATCTTTTAACGGTTTTGTCCATTTGTCATAGAAAGTTGGTGTTTTGGTATCGAAAAAGTCTAGGAAGCTTATACTCGAAAAATTTGACCTACAAGAATAGCAAAAAGTGTATGACGAGCAATTTTTGTTGTTTGAACATGCTCAACTCTCTCTATGGAGTAGCTTTTAACGGTTTTGTCCATTTGTCATAGAAAGTTGGTGTTTTGGTGTCGAAATAATCTTGGAAGCTTCTACTTATAAAATTTGACATAGAAGAACAATAAAATGTGTACACTGAGGAACTTTCATGGTCCGAAGTTGGTCAACTCTCTCTATGGAGGATCTTTTAACAATTTTGTCCTTTTGTCATAGAAAGTTGGTGTTTTGGAATCGAAATAATCTTGGAAGCTTGTATTCATAAAATTTGACATAGAAGAAACGTAAAAAGTGTACATCGAATAACTTTTATGGTCCCAACTTGCTCAACTCTCTCTATGGAGTATCTTCTAACGGTTTTGTCCATTTGTCATAGAAAGTTGGTGTTTTGGTATCGAAAAATTCTAGGAAGCTTATACTCGAAAAATTTGACATAGAAGAATAGTAAAAAGTGTATGCCGAGCAATTTTTGTTGTTCGAACATGCTCAACTCTGTCTATGGAGGTGCTTTTAACGGTTTTGTCCATTTATCATAAAAGTTGGTGTTTTTTGTCGAAATAATCTAAGAAACTTATACTCGTAAAATTTGACATAAAAGAGCAATAAAAAGTTTACACCGTGCAAGTTTGATGGTCCGAAGTTGTTCAACCCTCCCTATGGAGGAGCTTTTAGCGGTTTTGTCCATTTGTCATAGAAAGTTGATGTTTTTGAATCGAAATAATCTTGAAAGCTTCTACTCATAAAATTTGACATAGAAGAACAATAAAAAGTGTACATTGAGCAACTTTGATGGTAAGAAGTTGCTCAACTCTCTCTATGGAGGAGCTTTTAACGGTCTTGTCCATTTGTCATAGAAAGTTGGTGTTTTGGAATCGAAATAATCTTGGAAGCTTCCAATTATAAAATTTGACATAGAAGAACAATAAAATGTGTACACCGAGGAACTTTGATTGTCGGAAGTTGCTCAACTCTCTCTATGGAGGAGCTTTTCGCGGTTTTGTCCATTTGTCATTGAAAGTTGTTGTTTTGTCATCGAAATAATCTAGGAAGCTTATACTCCTAAAATTTGACATAGAAAAATCGTAAAAAGTGTACATCAAACAAATTTTATGGTCCATACATGCTCAACTCTCTCTATGGAGTTACTTTTAACGGTTTTGTCCATTTGCCATAGAAAGTTGGTGTTTTGGTGTCGAAATAATCTTGGAAGCTTCTACTTATAAAATTTGACATAGAAGAACAATAAAATGTGCACACCGAGGAACTTTGATGGTCCGAAGTTGGTCAACTTTCTCTATGGAGGATCTTTTAACAATTTTGTCCATTTGTCATAGAAAGTTGGTGTTTTGGAATCGAAATAATCTTGGAAGCTTCTACTCATAAAATTAGACACAGAAGAACAATAAAAAGTGTACACCGAGAAACTTTGATGGTCGGAAGTTGCTCAACTCTCTCAATGGAGGTGCTTTTAACGGTTTTTTCCATTTGTCATAAAAAGTTCGTGTTTTGGAATCGAAATAATCTTCGAAGCTTCTACTTATAAAATTTGACATAGAAGAACAATAAAATGTGTGCACCGAGGAACTTTGATGGTCCGAAGTTGCTCAACTCTCTCTATGGAGAAGCTTTTAGTTGTTTTGTCCATTTGTCATAGAAAGTTGTTGTTTTGTCATCGAAATAATCTAGGAAGCTTATACTCGTAAAATTTGAAATAGAAGAATCGTAAAAAGTCTACATCGAACAACTTTTATGGCTCAAACTTGCTCAACTCTCTCTATGGAGTTGTTTTTAACGCTTTTGTCCATTTGTCATAGAAAGTCGGTGTTTTGCCATCGAAATAATCTAGGAAACTTATACTCGTAAAATTTGACATAGAAGAACAATAAAATGTGTACACCGAGAAATTTTGATGGTCCGAAGTTGCTCAACTCTCTCTATGGAGGAGCTTTTAGCTGTTTTATCCATTTGTCATAGAAAGCTAATGTTTTGTCATCGAAATAATCTAAGAAGCTTATACTCGTAAAATTTGACATAGAACAATCGTAAAAAGTGTACATCGAACAACGTTTATGGTCCAAAATTGCTCAACTCTCTCTATGGCGTAGCTTTTAACAATTTTGTCCATTTGTCGTAGAAAGTTGGTGTTTTGGAATCGAAAAAGTCTAGGAAGCTTATACTTGTAAAATTTGACATAGAAGAATAATAAAAAGTGTACGCCGAGCAATTTTTGTTGTTCGAACATGCTCAACTCTGTCTACGGAGGAGCTTTTAACTGTTTTGCTCATTTATCATAAAAAGTTGGTGTTTTGTCGTCGAAATAATCTAGAAAACTTATACTCGTAAAATTTGACATAGAAGAGCAGTAAAAAGTTTACACCGAGCAAGTTTGATGGTCCGAAGTTGGTCAACTCTCCCTATGGAGGAGCTTTTAACGGTTTTGTCCATTTGTCAAAGAAAGTTGGTGTTTTGGAATCGAAATAATCTTGGAAGCTTCTACTCATAAAATTTGACATAGAAGAACAATAAAAAGTGTACATTGAGGAACTTTGATGGTCCGAAGTTGCTCAACTCTCTCTATGGTGGATCTTTTAACAATTTTGTCCATTTGTCGTAGAAAGTTGGTGTTTTGGAATCGAAAAAGTCTAGGAAGCTTATACTTGTAAAATTTGACATAGAAGAATAATAAAAAGTGTACGCCGAGCAATTTTTGTTGTTCGAACATGCTCAACTCTGTCTACGGAGGAGCTTTTAACTGTTTTGTTCATTTATCATAAAAAGTTGGTATTTTGGTGTCGAAATAATCTTGGAAGCTTCTACTTATAAAATTTGACATAGAAGAACAATAAAATGTGTACACCGAGGAATTTTGATGGTCCGAAGTTGCTCAACTCTCTCTATGGAGGAGCTTTTAGCTGTTTTATCCATTTGTCATAGAAAGCTAATGTTTTGTCATCGAAATAATCTAAGAAGCTTATACTCGTAAAATTTGACATAGAACAATCGTAAAAAGTGTACATCGAACAACGTTTATGGTCCAAAATTGCTCAACTCTCTCTATGGCGTAGCTTTTAACAATTTTGTCCATTTGTCGTAGAAAGTTGGTGTTTTGGAATCGAAAAAGTCTAGGAAGCTTATACTTGTAAAATTTGACATAGAAGAATAATAAAAGTGTACGCCGAGCAATTTTTGTTGTTCGAACATGCTCAACTCTGTCTACGGAGGAGCTTTTAACTGTTTTGTTCATTTATCATAAAAAGTTGGTATTTTGGTGTCGAAATAATCTTGGAAGCATCTACTTATAAAATTTGACATAAAAGAACAATAAAATGTGTACACCGAGGAACTTTGATGGTCGGAAGTTGCTCAACTCTCTCTATGGAGGAGCTTTTAACGGTTTTTGCCATTTGTCATAGAAAGTTGGTGTTTTGGAATCGAAATAATCTTGGAAGCTTCTACTTATAAAATTTGACATAGAAGAACAATAAAAAGTGTACACCGAGGAACTTTGATGGTCCGAAGTTGCTCAACTCTCTCTATGGTGGATCTTTTAACAATTTTGTCCATTTGTCATAGAAAGTTGATGTTTTGGCATAAAAATAATCTAGAAAGCTTATAATCACAAAATCTGATATAGAAGAATAGTAAAAAGTGTACATCAAACAACTTTTACGGTCCCAACTTGCTCCAATCTCTCTATGGAGTATCTTTTAACGGTTTTGTCCATTTGTCATAGAAAGTTGGTGTTTTGGTATCGAAAAAGTCTAGGAAGCTTATACTCGAAAAATTTGACCTACAAGAATAGCAAAAAGTGTATGACGAGCAATTTTTGTTGTTTGAACATGCTCAACTCTCTCTATGGAGTAGCTTTTAACGGTTTTGTCCATTTGTCATAGAAAGTTGGTATTTTGGTGTCGAAATAATCTTGGAAGCTTCTACTTATAAAATTTGACATAGAAGAACAATAAAATGTGTACACTGAGGAACTTTCATGGTCCGAAGTTGCACAACTCTCTCTATGGAGGAGCTTTTAACGGTTTTGTCCATTTGTCATAGAAAGTTGGTGTTTTGGAATCGAAATAATCTTGGAAGCTTTTATTCATAAAATTTGACATAGAAGAAACGTAAAAAGTGTACATCGAATAACTTTTATGGTCCCAACTTGCTCAACTCTCTCTATGGAGTATCTTTTAACGGTTTGTCCATTTGTCATAGAAAGTTGGTGTTTTGGTATCGAAAAATTCTAGGAAGCTTATACTCGAAAAATTTGACATAGAAGAATAGTAAAAAGTGTATGCCAAGCAATTTTTGTTGTTCGAACATGCTCAACTCTGTCTATGGAGGTGCTTTTAACGGTTTTGTCCATTTATCATAAAAAGTTGGTGTTTTTTGTCGAAATAATCTAAGAAACTTATACTCGTAAAATTTGACATAAAAGAGCAATAAAAAGTTTACACCGTGCAAGTTTGATGGTCCGAAGTTGTTCAACCCTCCCTATGGAGGAGCTTTTAGCGGTTTTGTCCATTTGTCATAGAAAGTTGATGTTTTTGAATCGAAATAATCTTGAGAGCTTCTACTCATAAAATTTGACATAGAAGAACAATAAAAAGTGTACATTGAGCAACTTTGATGGTAAGAAGTTGCTCAACTCTCTCTATGGAGGAGCTTTTAACGGTCTTGTCCATTTGTCATAGAAAGTTGGTGTTTTGGAATCGAAATAATCTTGGAAGCTTCTACTTATAAAATTTGACATAGAAGAACAATAAAATGTGTACACCGAGGAACTTTGATTGTCGGAAGTTGCTCAACTCTCTCTATGGAGGAGCTTTTCGCGGTTTTGTCCATTTGTCATTGAAAGTTGTTGTTTTGTCATCGAAATAATCTAGGAAGCTTATACTCCTAAAATTTGACATAGAAAAATCGTAAAAAGTGTACATCAAACAAATTTTATGGTCCATACATGCTCAACTCTCTCTATGGAGTTACTTTTAACGGTTTTGTCCATTTGCCATAGAAAGTTGGTGTTTTGGTGTCGAAATAATCTTGGAAGCTTCTACTTATAAAATTTGACATAGAAGAACAATAAAATGTGCACACCGAGGAACTTTGACATAGAAGAACAATAAAATGTGTGCACCGAGGAACTTTGATGGTCCGAAGTTGCTCAACTCTCTCTATGGAGAAGCTTTTAGTTGTTTTGTCCATTTGTCATAGAAAGTTGTTGTTTTGTCATCGAAATAATCTAGGAAGCTTATACTCGTAAAATTTGAAATAGAAGAATCGTAAAAAGTCTACATCGAACAACTTTTATGGCTCAAACTTGCTCAACTCTCTCTATGGAGTTGTTTTTAACGCTTTTGTCCATTTGTCATAGAAAGTCGGTGTTTTGCCATCGAAATAATCTAGGAAACTTATACTCGTAAAATTTGACATAGAAGAACAATAAAATGTGTACACCGAGGAATTTTGATGGTCCGAAGTTGCTCAACTCTCTCTATGGAGGAGCTTTTAGCTGTTTTATCCATTTGTCATAGAAAGTTAATGTTTTGTCATCAAAATAATCTAAGAAGCTTATACTCGTAAAATTTGACATAGAACAATCGTAAAAAGTGTACATCGAACAACGTTTATGGTCCAAAATTGCTCAACTCTCTCTATGGCGTAGCTTTTAACAATTTTGTCCATTTGTCGTAGAAAGTTGGTGTTTTGGAATCGAAAAAGTCTAGGAAGCTTATACTTGTAAAATTTGACATAGAAGAATAATAAAAAGTGTACGCCGAGCAATTTTTGTTGTTCGAACATGCTCAACTCTGTCTACGGAGGAGCTTTTAACTGTTTTGTTCATTTATCATAAAAAGTTGATGTTTTGTCGTCCAAATAATCTAGAAAACTTATACTCGTAAAATTTGACATAGAAGAGCAGTAAAAAGTTTACACCGAGCAAGTTTGATGGTCTGAAGTTGCTCAACTCTCTCTATGGAGGAGCTTTTCGCTGTTTTGTCCTTTTGTCATAGAAAGTTGTTGTTTTGTCATCGAAATAATCTAGGAAGCTTATACTCGAAAAATTGCATATAAAAGAACTATAAAAAGTGTAGACCGAGCAACTTTGATAGTCCGAAGTCGCTCGACTCTCTTTATGGAGGAGCTTTTAACGGTTTTGTCCATTTGTCAAAGAAAGTTGGTGTTTTGGAATCGAAATAATCTTGGAAGCTTCTACTTATAAAATTTGACATAGAAGAACAATAAAATGTGTACACCGAGAAACTTTGATGGTCCGAAGTTGCTCAACTCTCTCTATGGAGGAGCTTTTAGCTGTTTTGTCCATTTGTCATAGAAAGTTGTTGTTTTGTCATCGAAATAATCAAGGAAGCTTATACTAAAAAAATTGCATATAAAAGAACTATAAAAAGTGTACACCGAGCAACTTTGATGATCGGAAGTTGCTCAACTCTCTCTATGGATGAGCTTTTAATGGTTCTGTCCATTTGTCATAGAAAGTTGGTGTTTTGGAATCGAAATAATCTTGGAAGCTTCTACTTATAAAATTTGACATAAAAGAACAATAAAATGTGTACACCGAGGAACTTTGATGGTCGGAAGTTGCTCAACTCTCTCTATGGAGGAGCTTTTAACGGTTTTTGCCATTTGTCATAGAAAGTTGGTGTTTTGGAATCGAAATAATCTTGGAAGCTTCTACTTATAAAATTTGACATAGAAGAACAATAAAAAGTGTACACCGAGGAACTTGGATGGTCCGAAGTTGCTCAACTCTCTCTATGGTGGATCTTTTAACAATTTTGTCCATTTGTCATAGAAAGTTGATGTTTTGGCATAAAAATAATCTAGAAAGCTTATAATCGCAAAATCTGATATAGAAGAATAGTAAAAAGTGTACATCAAACAACTTTTACGGTCCCAACTTGCTCCAATCTCTCTATGGAGTATCTTTTAACGGTTTTGTCCATTTGTCATAGAAAGTTGGTGTTTTGGTATCGAAAAAGTCTAGGAAGCTTATACTCGAAAAATTTGACCTACAAGAATAGCAAAAAGTGTATGACGAGCAATTTTTGTTGTTTGAACATGCTCAACTCTCTCTATGGAGTAGCTTTTAACGGTTTTGTCCATTTGTCATAGAAAGTTGGTGTTTTGGTGTCGAAATAATCTTGGAAGCTTCTACTTATAAAATTTGACATAGAAGAACAATAAAATGTGTACACTGAGGAACTTTCATGGTCCGAAGTTGGTCAACTCTCTCTATGGAGGATCTTTTAACAATTTTGTCCATTTGTCATAGAAAGTCGGTGTTTTGGAATCGAAATAATCTTGGAAGCTTGTATTCATAAAATTTGACATAGAAGAAACGTAAAAAGTGTACATCGAATAACTTTTATGGTCCCAACTTGCTCAACTCTCTCTATGGAGTATCTTTTAACGGTTTTGTCCATTTGTCATAGAAAGTTGGTGTTTTGGTATCGAAAAATTCTAGGAAGCTTATACTCGAAAAATTTGACATAGAAGAATAGTAAAAAGTGTATGCCGAGCAATTTTTGTTGTTCGAACATGCTCAACTCTGTCTATGGAGGTGCTTTTAACGGTTTTGTCCATTTATCATAAAAAGTTGGTGTTTTTTGTCGAAATAATCTAAGAAACTTATACTCGTAAAATTTGACATAAAAGAGCAATAAAAAGTTTACACCGTGCAAGTTTGATGGTCCGAAGTTGTTCAACCCTCCCTATGGAGGAGCTTTTAGCGGTTTTGTCCATTTGTCATAGAAAGTTGATGTTTTTGAATCGAAATAATCTTGACAGCTTCTACTCATAAAATTTGACATAGAAGAACAATAAAAAGTGTACATTGAGCAACTTTGATGGTAAGAAGTTGCTCAACTCTCTCTATGGAGGAGCTTTTAACGGTCTTGTCCATTTGTCATAGAAAGTTGGTGTTTTGGAATCGAAATAATCTTGGAAGCTTCTACTTATAAAATTTGACATAGAAGAACAATAAAATGTGTACACCGAGGAACTTTGATTGTCGGAAGTTGCTCAACTCTCTCTATGGAGGAGCTTTTCGCGGTTTTGTCCATTTGTCATTGAAAGTTGTTGTTTTGTCATCGAAATAATCTAGGAAGCTTATACTCCTAAAATTTGACATAGAAAAATCGTAAAAAGTGTACATCAAACAAATTTTATGTTCCATACATGCTCAACTCTCTCTATGGAGTTACTTTTAACGGTTTTGTCCATTTGCCATAGAAAGTTGGTGTTTTTGTGTCGAAATAATCTTGGAAGCTTCTACTTATAAAATTTGACATAGAAGAACAATAAAATGTGTACACCGAGGAACTTTGATGGTCCGAAGTTGGTCAACTTTCTCTATGGAGGATCTTTTAACAATTTTGTCCATTTGTCATAGAAAGTTGGTGTTTTGGAATCGAAATAATCTTGGAAGCTTCTACTCATAAAATTAGACACAGAAGAACAATAAAAAGTGTACACCGAGGAACTTTGATGGTCGGAAGTTGCTCAACTCTCTCAATGGAGGTGCTTTTAACGGTTTTTTCCATTTGTCATAAAAAGTTCGTGTTTTGGAATCGAAATAATCTTCGAAGCTTCTACTTATAAAATTTGACATAGAAGAACAATAAAATGTGTGCACCGAGGAACTTTGATGGTCCGAAGTTGCTCAACTCTCTCTATGGAGAAGCTTTTAGTTGTTTTGTCCATTTGTCATAGAAAGTTGTTGTTTTGTCATCGAAATAATCTAGGAAGCTTATACTCGTAAAATTTGAAATAGAAGAATCGTAAAAAGTCTACATCGAACAACTTTTATGGCTCAAACTTGCTCAACTCTCTCTCTGGAGTTGTTTTTAACGCTTTTGTCCATTTGTCATAGAAAGTCGGTGTTTTGCCATCGAAATAATCTAGGAAACTTATACTCGTAAAATTTGACATAGAAGAACAATAAAATTTGTACACCGAGGAATTTTGATGGTCCGAAGTTGCTCAACTCTCTCTATGGAGGAGCTTTTAGCTGTTTTATCCATTTGTCATAGAAAGCTAATGTTTTGTCATCGAAATAATCTAAGAAGCTTATACTCGTAAAATTTGACATAGAACAATCGTAAAAAGTGTACATCGAACAACGTTTATGGTCCAAAATTGCTCAACTCTCTCTATGGCGTAGCTTTTAACAATTTTGTCCATTTGTCGTAGAAAGTTGGTGTTTTGGAATCGAAAAAGTCTAGGAAGCTTATACTTGTAAAATTTGACATAGAAGAATAATAAAAAGTGTACTCCGAGCAATTTTCGTTGTTCGAACATGCTCAACTCTGTCTACGGAGGAGCTTTTAACTGTTTTGTTCATTTATCATAAAAAGTTGGTGTTTTGTCGTCGAAATAATCTAGAAAACTTATACTCGTAAAATTTGACATAGAAGAGCAGTAAAAAGTTTACACCGAGCAAGTTTGATGGTCCGAAGTTGGTCAACTCTCCCTATGGAAGAGCTTTTAACGGTTTTGTCCATTTGTCAAAGAAAGTTGGTGTTTTGGAATCGAAATAATCTTGGAAGCTTCTACTCATAAAATTTGACATAGAAGAACAATAAAAAGTGTACATTGAGCAACTTTGATGGTCCGAAGTTGCTCAACTCTCTCCATGGAGGAGGTTTTAACGGTTTTGTCCATTTGTCATAGAAAGTTGGTATTTTGGAATTGAAATAATCTTGGAACTTCTACTTATAAAATTTGACATAGAAGAACAATAAAATGTGTACACCGTGCAACTTTGATCGTCGGAAGTTGCTCAACTCTCTCTATGGAGGAGCTTTTCGCTGTTTTGTCCTTTTGTCATAGAAAGTTGTTGTTTTGTCATCGAAATAATCTAGGAAGCTTATACTCGAAAAATTGCATATAAAAGAACTATAAAAAGTGTAGACCGAGCAACTTTGATAGTCCGAAGTCGCTCGACTCTCTTTATGGAGGAGCTTTTAACGGTTTTGTCCATTTGTCAAAGAAAGTTGGTGTTTTGGAATCGAAATAATCTTGGAAGCTTCTACTTATAAAATTTGACATAGAAGAACAATAAAATGTGTACACCGAGAAACTTTGATGGTCCGAAGTTGCTCAACTCTCTCTATGGAGGAGCTTTTAGCTGTTTTGTCCATTTGTCATAGAAAGTTGTTGTTTTGTCATCGAAATAATCAAGGAAGCTTATACTAAAAAAATTGCATATAAAAGAACTATAAAAAGTGTACACCGAGCAACTTTGATGATCGGAAGTTGCTCAACTCTCTCTATGGATGAGCTTTTAATGGTTCTGTCCATTTGTCATAGAAAGTTGGTGTTTTGGAATCGAAATAATCTTGGAAGCTTCTACTTATAAAATTTGACATAAAAGAACAATAAAATGTGTACACCGAGGAACTTTGATGGTCGGAAGTTGCTCAACTCTCTCTATGGAGGAGCTTTTAACGGTTTTTGCCATTTGTCATAGAAAGTTGGTGTTTTGGAATCGAAATAATCTTGGAAGCTTCTACTTATAAAATTTGACATAGAAGAACAATAAAAAGTGTACACCGAGGAACTTTGATGGTCCGAAGTTGCTCAACTCTCTCTATGGTGGATCTTTTAACAATTTTGTCCATTTGTCATAGAAAGTTGATGTTTTGGCATAAAAATAATCTAGAAAGCTTATAATCGCAAAATCTGATATAGAAGAATAGTAAAAAGTGTACATCAAACAACTTTTACGGTCCCAACTTGCTCCAATCTCTCTATGGAGTATCTTTTAACGGTTTTGTCCATTTGTCATAGAAAGTTGGTGTTTTGATATCGAAAAAGTCTAGGAAGCTTATACTCGAAAAATTTGACCTACAAGAATAGCAAAAAGTGTATGACGAGCAATTTTTGTTGTTTGAACATGCTCAACTCTCTCTATGGAGTAGATTTTAACGGTTTTGTCCATTTGTCATAGAAAGTTGGTGTTTTGGTGTCGAAATAATCTTGGAAGCTTCTACTTATAAAATTTGACATAGAAGAACAATAAAATGTGTACACTGAGGAACTTTCATGGTCCGAAGTTGGTCAACTCTCTCTATGGAGGATCTTTTAACAATTTTGTCCATTTGTCATAGAAAGTTGGTGTTTTGGAATCGAAATAATCTTGGAAGCTTCTAATCATAAAATTTGACATAGAAGAACAATAAAAAGTATACACTGAGCAACTTTGATGATCCGAAGTTGCTAAACTTTCTCTATGGAAAAGCTTTTAACGGTTCTGTCCATTTTTCATAGAAAGTTAGTGTTTTGGAATCGAAATAATATAGGAAGCTTCTACTTATAAAATTTGACATAGAAAAATAATAAAATGTGTACACCGAGGAACTTTGATGGTCGGAAGTTGCTCAACTCTTTCTATGAGGAGCTTTTCGCTGTTTTGTCCATTTCTCATAGAAAGTTGTTGTTTTGTCATCGAAACAATCTAGGAAGCTTATACTCCTAAAATTTGACATAGAAGAATCGTAAAAAGTGCACATCAAACAACTTTTACGGTCCATATTTGCTCAACTCTCTCTATGGAGTAGCTTTTAACGGTTTTGTCCATTTGTCATAGAAAGTTGGTGTTTTGGTGTCGAAATAATCTTGGAAGCTTCTACTTATAAAATGTGACATAGAAAAACAATAAAATGTGTACACCGAGGAACTTTGATGGTCCGAAGTTGCTCAACTCTCTCTATGGAGGAGCTTTTAGCTGTTTTGTCTATTTGTCATCGAAAGTTGTTGTTTTGTCATCGAAATAATCTAGGAAGCTTATACTCGTAAAATTTTACATAGAAGAATCGTAAAAAGTCTACATCGAACAACTTTTATGGTCCAAACTTGCTCAACTCTCTCTATAGAAAAGCTTTTAACAATTTTGTCCAATTGTCATAGAAAGTTGGTGTTTTGGCATGGAAATAACCTAGAAAGCTTCTACTCGTAAAATCTGATATAGAAGAATAGTAAAAAGTGTACGCCGAGCAACTTTGGTGGTCGGAAGTTGCTCAACTCTCTCTATCGAGGAGCTTTTAACGGTTTTCTACATTTGTAATAGAAAGTTGGTGTTTTGGAATCGAAATAATCTTGGAAGCTTGTATTCATAAAATTTGACATAGAAGAATCGTAAAAAGTGTACATCGAACAACTTTTATGGTCCCAACTTGCTCAACTCTCTCTATGGAGTATCTTTTAACGGTTTTCGCTATTTTTCATAGAAAGTTGGTGTTTTGGTATCGAAAAAGTCTACGAAGTTATACTCGTAAAATTTGACATAGTAGAATAGTAAAAACTGTATGTCGAGCAATTTTTGTTGTTCGAACATGCTCAACTCTGTCTATGAAGGTGCTTTTAACGGTTTTATCCGTTTATAATAAAAATTTGTTGTTTTGTCGTCGAAATAATCTACAAAACTTATACTCGTAAAATTTGACATAGAAGAGCAATAAAAAGATTACACCGTGCAGGTTTGATGGTCCGAAGTTGCTCAACTCTCCCTATGGAGGAGCTTTTAACGGTTTTGTCCATTTGTCCTAGAAAGTTGGTGTTTTGGAATCGAAATAATCTTGGAAGCTTCTAGTCATAAAACTTGACATAGAAGAACAGTAAAAAGTGTACGGCGAGCAACTTTGGTTGTCCGAAGTTGCTCAACTCTCTCTATGGAGGAGCTTTTAACGGTTTTGTCCATTTGTCATAGAAAGTTGGTGTTTTGGAATCGAAATAATCTTGGAAGCTTGTATTCATAAAATTTGACATAGAAGAATCGTAAAAAGTGTACATCGAACAACTTTGATGGTCCGAAGTTGCTCAATTCTCTCTATGGAGTAGCTTTTAACGGTTTTTTCCATTTGTCATAGAAAGTTGGTGTTTTGGTGTCGAAATAATCTTGGAAGCTTCTACTTATAAAATTTGACATAGAAGAACAATAAAATGTTTACACTGAGGAACTTTGATGTCCGAAGTTGGTCAACTCTCTCTATGGAGGATCTTTTAACAATTTTGTCCATTTGTCATAGAAAGTTGGTGTTTTGGAATCGAAATAATCTTGGAAGCTTCTAATCATAAAATTTGACATAGAAGAACAATAAAAAGTATACACTGAGCAACTTTGATGGTCCGAAGTTGCTAAACTTTCTCTATGGAAAACCTTTTAACAGTTCTGTCCATTTGTCATGGAAAGTTAGTGTTTTGGAATCGAAATAATCTAGGAAGCTTCTACTTATAAAATTTGACATAGAAAAATAATAAAATGTGTACACCGAGGAACTTTGATGGTCGGAAGTTGCTCAACTCTTTCTATGAGGAGCTTTTCGCTGTTTTGTCCATTTGTCATAGAAAGTTGTTGTTTTGTCATCGAAACAATCTAGGAAGCTTATACTACTAAAATTTGACATAGAAGAATCGTAAAAAGTGCACATCAAACAACTTTTACGGTCCATATTTGCTCAACTCTCTCTATGGAGTAGCTTTTAACGGTTTTGTCCATTTGTCATAGAAAGTTGGTGTTTTGGTGTCGAAATAATCTTGGAAGCTTATACTTATAAAATTTAACATAGAAAAACAATAAAATGTGTACACCGAGGAACTTTGATGGTCCGAAGTTGCTCAACTCTCTCTATGGAGGAGCTTTTAGCTGTTTTGTCTATTTGTCATCGAAAGTTGTTGTTTTGTCATCGAAATAATCTAGGAAGCTTATACTCGTAAAATTTTACATAGAAGAATCGTAAAAAGTCTACATCGAACAACTTTTATGGTCAAAACTTGCTCAACTCTCTCTATAGAAAAGCTTTTAACAATTTTGTCCAATTGTCATAGAAAGTTGGTGTTTTGGCATGGAAATAACCTAGAAAGCTTCTACTCGTAAAATCTGATTTAGAAGAATAGTAAAAAGTGTACACCGAGCAAATTTGGTGGTCGGAAGTTGCTCAACTCTCTCTATCGAGGAGCTTTTAACGGTTTTCTCCATTTGTCATAGAAAGTTGGTGTTTTGGAATCGAAATAATCTTGGAAGCTTGTATTCATAAAATTTGACATAGAAGAATCGTAAAAAGTGTACATCGAACAACTTTTATGGTCCCAACTTGCTCAACTCTCTCTATGGAGTATCTTTTAACGATTTTGTCCATTTTTCATAGAAAGTAGGTGTTTTGGTATCGAAAAAGTCTAGGAAGTTATACTCGTAAAATTTGACATAGTAGAATAGTAAAAACTGTACGTCGAGCAATTTTTGTTGTTCGAACATGCTCAACTCTGTCTATGGAGGTGCTTTTAATGGTTTTATCCATTTATAATAAAAATTTGATGTTTTGACGTCGAAATAATCTACAAAACTTATACTCGTAAAATTTGACATAGAAGAGCAATAAAAAGATTACACCGTGCAGGTTTGATGGTCCGAAGTTGCTCAACTCTCTCTATGGAGGAGCCTTTAACGGTTTTGTCCATTTGTCCTAGAAAGTTGGTGTTTTGGAATCGAAATAATCTTGGAAGCTTCTAGTCATAAAACTTGACATAGAAGAACAATAAAAAGTGTACACTGAGCAACTTTGATGGTCCGAAGTTGCTCAACTCTCTCCATGGAGGAGCTTTTAACGCTTTTGTCCATTTGTCATAGAAAGTTGGTGTTTTTGAATCAAAATAATCTTGGAAGCTTCTACATATAAAATTTGACATAAAAGAACAATAAAATGTGTACGCCTAGGAACTTTGATGGTCGGAAGTTGCTCAACTCTCTCTATGGAGGAGCTTTTCGCTGTTTTGTCTATTTGTCATATAAAGTTGTTGTTTTGTCATCGAAATAATCTAGGAAGCTTATACTCCTAAAATTTGACATAGAAGAATCGTAAAAAGTGTACATCAAACAACTTTTATGGTCCATACTTGCTCAACTCTCTCTATGGAGTAGCTTTTAACGGTTTTGTCCATTTGTCATAGAAAGTTGGTGTTTTGGTGTCGAAATAATCTTGGAAGCTTCTACTTATAAAATTTGACATAGAAGAACAATAAAATGTGTACACCGAGGAACTTTGATGGTCCGAAGTTGCTCAACTCTCTCTATGGAGGAGCTTTTAGCTGTTTTGTCCATCTGTCATAGAAAGTTGTTGTTTTGTCATCGAAATAATCTATGAAGCTTATACTCGTAAAATTTGACATAGAATAATCGTAAAAACTGTACATCGAACAACGTTTATAGTCTATAATTGCTCAACTCTCTCTATGGCGTAGCTTTTAACGGTTTTGTCCATTTGTCGTAGAAAGTTGGTGCTTTGGTATCGAAAAAGTCTTGGAAGCATATACTTGTAAAATTTGACATAGAAGAATAATAAAAAGTGTACGCCGAGCAATTTTTGTTGTTCGAACATGCTCAACTCTTTCTATGGAGGAGCTTTTAACTGTTTCGTCCATTTATCATAAAAAGTTGGTGTTTTGTCGTCGAAATAATTTAGGAAACTTATACTCGTAAAATTTGACATAGAAGAGCAGTAAAAAGTTACACCGAGCAAGTTTGATGGTCCGAAGTTGGTCAATTCTCCCTGTGGAGGAGCATTTAACGGTTTTGTCCATTTGTCATAGAAAGTTGGTGTTTTAGAATCGAAATAATCTTGGAAGCTTCTACTCATAAAATTTGACATAGAAGAACAATAAAAATTGTACACTGAGCAACTTTGATGGTCCGAAGTTGCTCAACTCTCTCCATGGAGGAGGTTTTAACGGTTTTGTCCATTTGTCATAGAAAGTTGGTGTTTTGGAATCGAAATAATCTTGGAATCCTCTACATATAAAATTTGACATAGAAGAACAATAAAATGTGTACACCAAGGAACTTTGATGGTCGCAAGTTGCTCAACTCTCTCTATGGAGGAGCTTTTCGCTGTTTTGTCCATTTGTCATAGAAAGTTGTTGTTTTGTCATCGAAATAATCTAGGAAGCTTATACTCCTAAAATTTGACATAGAAGAATCGTAAAAAGTGTACATCAAACAACTTTTATGGTCCATACTTGCTAAACTCTCTCTATGGAGTAGCTTTTAACGGTTTTGTCCATTTGTCATAGAAAGTTGGTGTTTTGGTGTCGAAATAATCTTGCAAGCTTCTACTTATAAAGTTTGACATAGAAGAACAATAAATTGTGTACACCGAGGAACTTTGATGGTCCGAAGTTGCTCAACTCTCTCTATGGAGGAGCTTTTAGCTGTTTTGTCCATTTGTCATAGAAAGTTGTTGTTTTGTCATCGAAATAATCTAGGAAGCTTATACTTGTAAAATTTGACATAGAACAATCGTAAAAACTGTACATCGAACAACGTTTATGGTCCATAATTGCTCAACTCTCTCTATGGCATAGCTTTTAACGGTTTTGTCCATTTTTCGTAGAAAGTTGTTGATTTGGTATCGAAAAAGTCTAGGAAGCTTATACTTGTAAAATTTGAAATAGAAGAATAATAAAAAGTGTACGCCGAGCAATTTTTGTTATTCGAACATGCTCAACTCTGTCTATGAAGGAGCTTTTAACTGTTTCGTCCATTTATCATAAAAAGTCGGTGTTTTGTCGTCGAAATAATCTAGGAAACTTATACTCGTAAAATTTGACATAGAAGAGCAGTAAAAAGTTTACACCGAGCAAGTTTGATGGTCCGAAGTTGGTCAACTCTCCCTATGGAGGAGCTTTTAACGGTTTTGTCCATTTGTCATAGAAAGTTGGTGTTTTGGAATCGAAATAATCTTGGAAGCTTCTACTCATAAAATTTGACATAGAAGAACAATAAAAAGTGTACACCGAGGAACTTTGATGGTCCGAAGTTGCTCAACCCTCTCTATGGAGGAGCTTTTAGCTGTTTTATCTATTTGTCATAGAAAGTTAATGGTTTGTCATCGAAATAATCTAGGAAGCTTATACTCGTAAAATTTGACATAGAACAATCGTAAAAAGTGTACATCGAACAACGTTTATGGTCCAAAATTGCTCAACTCTCTCTATGGCGTAGCTTTTAACAATTTTGTCCATTTGTCATAGAAAGTTGGTGTTTTGGTATCGAAAAAGTCTAGGAAGCTTATACTTGTAAAATTTGACATAGAAGAATAATAAAAAGTGTACGCCGAGCAATTTTTGTTGTTCGAACATGCTCAACTCTGTCTACGGAGGAGCTTTTAACTGTTTTGTTCATTTATCATAAAAAGTTGGTGTTTTGTCGTCGAAATAATCTAGGAAACTTATACTCGTAAAATTTGACCTAGAAGAGCAGTAAAAAGTTTACACCGAGCAAGTTTGATGGTCCGAAGTTGGTCAACTCTCCCTATGGAGGAGCTTTTAACGGTTTTGTCCATTTTTCATAGAAAGTTGGTGTTTTGGAATCGAAATAATCTTGGAAGCTTCTACTCATAAAATTTGACATAGAAGAACAATAAAAAGTGTACACTGAGCAACTTTGATGGTCCGAAGTTGCTCAACTCTCTCCATGGAGGAGGTTTTAACGGTTTTGTCCATTTGTCATAGAAAGTTGGTATTTTGGAATCGAAATAATCTTGGAATCCTCTACTTATAAAATTTGACATAGAAGAACAATAAAATGTGTACACCGTGAAACTTTGATCATCGGAAGTTGCTCAACTCTCTCTATGGAGGAGCTTTTCGCTGTTTTATCCTTTTGTCATAGAAAGTTGTTGTTTTGTCATCGAAATAATCTAGGAAGCTTATACTCGAAAAATTGCATATAAAAGAACTATAAAAAGTGTAGGCCGAGCAACTTTGATAGTCCGAAGTTGCTCGACTCTCTTTATGGAGGAGCTTTTAACGGTTTTGTCCATTTCTCAAAGAAAGTTGGTGTTTTGGAATCGAAATAATCTTGGTAGCTTCTACTTATAAAATTTGACATAGAAGAACAATAAAAAGTGTACACCGAGGAACTTTGATGGTCCGAATTTGCCCAACTCTCACTATGGAGGATCTTTTAACAATTTTGTCCATTTGTCATAGAAAGTTGTTCTTTTGTCATCGAAATAATCTAGGAAGGTTATTATACTCAAAAAATTGCATATAAAAGAACTATAAAAAGTGTACACCAAGCAACTTTGATGATCGGAAGTTGCTCAACTCTCTCTATGGATGAGCTTTTAATGGTTCTGTCCATTTGTCATAGAAAGTTGGTGTTTTCGAATCGAAATAATCTTGGAAGCTTCTACTTATAAAATTTGACATAGAAGTACAATAAAATGTGTACACCGAGGAACTTTGATGGTCCGAAGTTGCTCAACTCTCTCTATGGAGTAGTTTTTAGCTGTTTTGTCCATTTGTAATAGAAAGTTGTTGTTTTGTCATCGAAATAATCTAGGAAGCTTATACTCATAAAATTTGGCATAGAAGAATCGTAAAAAGTCTACATCGAACAACTTTTATTGTCCAAACTTGCTCAACTCTCTCTATGGAGGAGCTTTTAACGGTTTTGTCCAATTGGCATAGAAAGTTGGTGTTTTGGAATCAAAATAATCTTGGAAGCTTCTACTTATAAAATTTGACATAAAAGAACAATAAAATGTGCACACCGAGGAACTTTGATGGTCGGAAGTTGCTCAACTCTCTCTATGGAGGAGCTTTTAACGGTTTTGTCCATTTGTCATAGAAAGTTGGTTTTTTGGAATCGAAATAATCTTGGAAGCTTCTACTTATAAAATTTGACATAGAAGAACAATAAAAAGTGTACACCGAGGAACTTTGAAGGTCCGAAGTTGCTCAACTCTCTCTATGGTGGATCTTTTAACAATTTTGTCCATTTGTCATAGAAAGTTGGTGTTTTGGCATAAAAATAGTCTAGAAAGCTTATAATCGCAAAATCTGATATAGAAGAATTTTAAAAAGTGTACATCGAACAACTTTTACGGTCCCAACTTGCTCCAATCTCTCTATGGAGTATCTTTTAACGGTTTTGTCCATTTGTCATAGAAAGTTGGTGTTTTGGAATCGAAATAATCTTGGAAGCTTGTATTCATAAAATTTGACACAGAAGAATCGTAAAAAGTGTACATCGAACAACTTTTATGGTCATAACTTGCTCAACCTTGTCTATGTAGTAGCTTTTAACGCTTTTGCCCATTTGTCGTAGAAAGTTGGTGTTTTGGTATCGAAAAAGTCTAGGAAGCTTATACTTGTAAAATTGGACATAGAAGAATAATAAAAAGTGTACGCTGAGCAATTTTTGTTGTTCGAACATGCTCAACTCTGTCTACGGAGGAGCTTTTAATTGTTTTGTTCATTTATCATAAAAAGTTGGTGTTTTGTCGTCGAAATAATCTAGAAAACTTATACTTGTAAAATTGGACATAGAAGAGCAATAAAAAGTTTACACCGTGCAAGTTTGATGGTCCGAAGTTGCTCAACCCTCCCTATGGAGGAGCTTTTAACGGTTTTGTCCATTTGTCATAGAAAGTTGGTGTTTTAGAATCGAAATAATCTTGGAACCTTCTACTCATAAAATTTGACATAGAAGAACAATAAAAATTGTACACTGAGCAACTTTGATGGTCCGAAGTTGCTCAACTCTCTCATGGAAAAGCTTTTAACGGTCTTGTCCATTTGTCACAGAAAGTTGGTGTTTTGGAATCGAAATAATCTTGAAAGCTTCTACTTATAAAATTTGACATAGAAGAACAATAAAATGTGTACACCGAGGAACTTTGATGGTCGGAAGTTGCTCAACTCTCTCTACGGAGGAGCTTTTCGCTGTTTTGTCCATTTGTCATAGAAAGTTGTTGTTTTGTCATCGAAATAATCTAGGAAGCTTATACTCTTAAAATTTGACATAAAAGAATCGTAAAAAGTGTACATCAAACAAATTTTATGGTCCATACTTGCTCAACTCTCTCTATGGAGTAGCTTTTAACGGTTTTGTCCATTTGTCATAGAAAGTTAGTGTTTTGGAATCGAAATAATCTAGGAAGCTTCTACTTATAAAATTTTACATAGAAAAACAATAAAATGTGTACACCGAGGAACTTTGACGGTCGGAAGTTGCTCAACTCTCTCTATGGAGGAGCTTTTCGCTGTTTTGTCCATTTGTCATAGAAAGTTGTTGTTTTGTCATCGAAACAATCTAGGAAGCTTATACTCCTAAAATTTGACATAGAAGAATCGTAAAAATTGCACATCAAACAAGTTTTACGGTCCATACTTGCTCAACTCTCTCTATGGAGTAGCTTTTAACGGTTTTGTCCATTTGTCATAGAAAGTTGGTGTTTTGCTGTCGAAATAATCTTGGAAGCTTCTACTTATAAAATTTGACATAAAAAAACAATAAAATGTGTACACCGAGGAATTTTGATGGTCCAAAGTTGCTCAACTCTCTCTATAGAAGAGCTTTTAGCTGTTTTTTCTATTTGTCATATAGAAAGTTGTTGTTTTATCATCGAAATAATCTAGGATGCTTATACTCGTAAAATTTGACATAGAAGAATCGTAAAAAGTCTACATCGAACAACTTTTATGGTCCAACTTGCTCAACTCTCTCTATGAAGGAGCTTTTAACAATTTTGTCCAATTATCATAGAAAGTTGGTATTTTGGCATGGAAATAACCTAGAAAGCTTGTACTCGTAAAATCCGATATAGAAGAATAGTAAAAAGTGTACACCGAGCAAATTTGGTGGTCGGAAGTTGCTCAACTCTCTCTATCGAGGAGCTTTTAACGGTTTTCTCCATTTGTCATAGAAAGATGGTGTTTTGGAATCGAAATAATCTTGGAAGCTTGTATTCATAAAATTTGACATAGAAGAATCGTAAAAAGTGTACATCGAACAACTTTTACGGTCCCAACTTGCTCAACTCTCTCTATGGAGTATCTTTTAACGGTTTTGTCCATTTTTCATAGAAAGTTGGTGTTTTGGTATCGAAAAAGTCTAGGAAGTTATGCTCGTAAAATTTGACATAGTAGAATAGTAAAAACTGTACGTCGAGCAATTTTGGTTGTTCGAACATGCTCAACTCTGTCTATGGAGGTGCTTTTAACGGTTTTATCCATTTATCATAAAAATTTGGTGTTTTGTCGTCGAAATAATCTTGAAAGCTTCTACTTATAAAATTTGACATAGAAGAACAATAAAATGTGTACACCGAGGAACTTTGATGGTCGGAAGTTGCTCAACTCTCTCTACGGAGGAGCTTTTCGCTGTTTTGTCCATTTGTCATAGAAAGTTGTTGTTTTGTCATCGAAATAATCTAGGAAGCTTATACTCTTAAAATTTGACATAAAAGAATCGTAAAAAGTGTACATCAAACAAATTTTATGGTCCATACTTGCTCAACTCTCTCTATGGAGTAGCTTTTAACGGTTTTGTCCATTTGTCATAGAAAGTTAGTGTTTTGGAATCGAAATAATCTAGGAAGCTTCTACTTATAAAATTTTACATAGAAAAACAATAAAATGTGTACACCGAGGAACTTTGACGGTCGGAAGTTGCTCAACTCTCTCTATGGAGGAGCTTTTCGCTGTTTTGTCCATTTGTCATAGAAAGTTGTTGTTTTGTCATCGAAACAATCTAGGAAGCTTATACTCCTAAAATTTGACATAGAAGAATCGTAAAAATTGCACATCAAACAAGTTTTACGGTCCATACTTGCTCAACTCTCTCTATGGAGTAGCTTTTAACGGTTTTGTCCATTTGTCATAGAAAGTTGGTGTTTTGCTGTCGAAATAATCTTGGAAGCTTCTACTTATAAAATTTGACATAAAAAAACAATAAAATGTGTACACCGAGGAATTTTGATGGTCCAAAGTTGCTCAACTCTCTCTATAGAAGAGCTTTTAGCTGTTTTTTCTATTTGTCATATAGAAAGTTGTTGTTTTATCATCGAAATAATCTAGGATGCTTATACTCGTAAAATTTGACATAGAAGAATCGTAAAAAGTCTACATCGAACAACTTTTATGGTCCAACTTGCTCAACTCTCTCTATGAAGGAGCTTTTAACAATTTTGTCCAATTATCATAGAAAGTTGGTATTTTGGCATGGAAATAACCTAGAAAGCTTGTACTCGTAAAATCCGATATAGAAGAATAGTAAAAAGTGTACACCGAGCAAATTTGGTGGTCGGAAGTTGCTCAACTCTCTCTATCGAGGAGCTTTTAACGGTTTTCTCCATTTGTCATAGAAAGATGGTGTTTTGGAATCGAAATAATCTTGGAAGCTTGTATTCATAAAATTTGACATAGAAGAATCGTAAAAAGTGTACATCGAACAACTTTTACGGTCCCAACTTGCTCAACTCTCTCTATGGAGTATCTTTTAACGGTTTTGTCCATTTTTCATAGAAAGTTGGTGTTTTGGTATCGAAAAAGTCTAGGAAGTTATGCTCGTAAAATTTGACATAGTAGAATAGTAAAAACTGTACGTCGAGCAATTTTGGTTGTTCGAACATGCTCAACTCTGTCTATGGAGGTGCTTTTAACGGTTTTATCCATTTATCATAAAAATTTGGTGTTTTGTCGTCGAAATAATCTACAACACTTATACTCGTAAAATTTGACATAGAAGAGCAATAAAAAGATTACACCGTGCATGTTTGAAGGTCCGAAGTTGCTCAACTCTCCCTATGGAGGAGCTTTTAACGGTTTTGTCCATTTGTCATAGAAAGTTGGTGTTTTGGAATCAAAATAATATTGGAAGCTTCTAGTCATAAAACTTGACATAGAATAACAATAAAAAGTGTACACTGAGCAACTTTGATGGTCCGAAGTTGCTCAACTCTCTCCATGGAGGAGCTTTTAACTGTTTTGTCCATTTGTCATAGAAAGTTGGTGTTTTGGAATCGAAATAATCTTGGAAGCTTCTACATATAAAATTTGACATAGAAGAACAATAAAATGTGTACACCAAGGAACTTTGATGGTCGGAAGTTGCTCAACTCTCTCTATAGAGGAGCTTTTCGCTGTTTTGTCCATTTGTCATAGAAAGTTGTTGTTTTGTCATCGAAATAATCTAGGAAGCTTATACTCTTAAAATTTGACATAGAAGAATCGTAAAAACTGTACATCAAACAACTTTTATGGTCCATATTTGCTCAACTCTCTCTATGGAGTAGCTTATAACGGTTTTGTCCATTTGTCATAAAAAGTTGGTGTTTTGGTGTCGAAATAATCTTGGAAGCTTCTACTTATAAAACTTGACATAGAAGAACAATAAAATGTGTACACTGAGGAACTTTGATGGTCCGAAGTTGCTCAACTCTGTCTACGGAGGAGCTTTTAATTGTTTTGTCCATTTGTCTAAGAAAGTAGTTGTTTTGTCATCGAAATAATCTAGGAAGCTTATACTCGTAAAATTTGACATATAACAATCGTAAAAACTGTACATCGAACAACGTTTATGGTCCATAATTGCTCAACTCTCTCTATGGCGTAGCTTTTAACGGTTTTGTCCATTTGTCGTAGAAAGTTGGTGCTTTGGTATCGAAAAAGTCTAGGAAGCTTATGCTTGTAAAATTTGACATAGAAGAATAATAAAAAGTGTACGCCGAGCACTTTTTGTTGTTCGAACATGCTCAACTCTGTCTATGGAGGAGCTTTTAACTGTTTTGTCCATTTATCATAAAAAGTTGGTGTTTTGTCGTCGAAATAATCTAGGAAACTTATATTCGTAAAATTTGACATAGAAGAGCAGTAAAAAGTTTACACCGAGCAAGTTTGATGGTCCGAAGTTGGTCAACTCTCCCTATGGAGGAGCTTTTAACGGTTTTGTCCATTTGTCATAGAAAGTTGGTGTTTTGGAATCGAAATAATCTTGGAAGCTTCTACTCATAAAATTTGACATAGAAGAACAATAAAAAGTGTACACTGAGCAACTTTTATGGTCCGAAGTTGCTCAACTCTCTTCATGGAGGAGCTTTTAACGGTTTTGTCCATTTGTCATAGAAAGTTGGTATTTTGGAATCGAAATAATCTTGGAAGCTTCTACTTATAAAATTTGACATAGAAGAACAATAAAATGTGTACACCGTGCAACTTTGATCGTCGGAAGTTGCTCAACTCTCTCTATGGAGGAGCTTTTCGCTGTTTTGTCCATTTGTCATATAAAGTTGTTGTTTTGTCATCGAAATAATCTAGGAAGCTTATACTCCTAAAATTTGACATAGAAGAATCGTAAAAAGTGTACATCAAACAACTTTTATGGTCCATACTTGCTGAACTCTCTCTATGGAGTAGCTTTTAACGGTTTTGTCCATTTGTCATAGAAAGTTGGTCTTTTGGTGTCGAAATAATCTTGGAAGCTTCTACTTATAAAATTTGACATAGAAGAACAATAAAATGTGTACACCGAGGAACTTTGATGGTCCGAAGTTGCTCAACTCTCTCTATGGAGGAGATTTTAGCTGTTTTGTCATAGAAAGTTGTTGTTTTGTCATCGAAATAATTTAGGAAGCTTATACTCGTAAAATTTGACATAGAACAATCGTAAAAACTGTACATCGAACAACGTTTATGGTCCATAATTGCTCAACTCTCTCTATGGCGTATCTTTTAACGATTTTGTCCATTTGTCGTAGAAAGTTGGTGTTTTGGTATCGAAAAAGTCTAGGAAGCTTATACTTGTAAAATTTGACAAAGAAGAATAATAAAAAGTGTACACCGAGCAATTTTTGTTGTTCGAACATGCTCAACTCTGTCTATGGAGAAGCTTTTAACTGTTTTGTCCATTTATCATAAAAAGTTGTTGTTTTGTCGTCGAAATAATCTACGAAACTTGTACTCTTAAAATTTGACATGGAAGAGCAGCAAAAAGTTTACACCGAGCAAGTTTGATGGTCCAAAGTTGGTTAACTCTCCCTATGGAGGAGCTTTTAACGGTTTTGTCCATTTGTCATAGAAAGTTGGTGTTTTGGAATCGAAATAATCTTGGAAGCTTCTACTCATAAAATTTGACATAGAAGAACAATAAAAAGTGTACACTGAGCAACTTTGATGGTCCGATGTTGCTCAACTCTCTCCATGGAGGAGCTTTTAACGGTTTTTTCCATTTGTCATAGAAAGTTGGTATTTTGGAATCGAATAATCTTGGAAGCTTCTACCTATAAAATTTGACATAGAAGAACAATAAAATGTGTACACCATGCAACTTTGATCGTCGGAAGTTGCTCAACTCTCTCTATGGAGGATCTTTTCGCTGTTTTGTTCTTTTGTCATAGAAAGTTGTTGTTTTGTCATCGAAATAATCTAGGAAGCTTATACTCGAAAAATTGCATATAAAAGAACTATAAAAAGTGTACACCGAGCAACTTTGATAGTCCGAAGTTGCTCAACTCTCTTTATGGAGGAGCTTTTAATGGTTTTGTCCATTAGTCAAAGAAAGTTGGTGTTTTGGAATCGAAATAATCCTGGTAGCTTCTACTTATAAAACTTGACATTGAAGAACAATAAAAAGTGTACACCGAGGAACTTTGATGGTCCGAAGTTGCCCAACTCTCTCTATGGAGGATCTTTTAACAATTTTGTCCATTTCTCATAGAAAGTTGGTGTTTTGGCATGGAAATAATCTAGGAAGCTTATACTCGTAAAATCTGATATAGAAGAATAGTAAAAAGTGTACGCCGAGCAACTTTGATGGTCCGAAGTTGCTCAACTCTCTCTATGTTGGAGCTTTTAACGGTTTTATCCATTTGTCGTAGAGAGTTGGTGTTTTGGAATCGAAATAATCTTGGAAGCATGTATTCATAAAATTTGACATAGAAGAATCGTAAAAAGTGTACATCGAACAACTTTTATGGTCCCAACTTGCTCAACTCTCTCTATGGAGTATCTTTTAACGGTTTTGTCAATTTTTCATAGAAAGTTGGTGTTTTGGTATCGAAAAAGTCTAGGAAGCTTATACTCGAAAAATTTGACATAGAAGAATAGTAAAAAGTGTATGACGAGCAATTTTTGTTGTTCGAACATGCTCAACTCTGTCGATGGAGGTGCTTTTAACCGTTTTTTCCATTTATCATAAAAAGTTGGTGTTTTGTCGTCGAAATAATCTAGGAAACTTATACTCGTAAAATTGGACATAGAAGAGCAATAAAAAGTTTACACCGTGCAAGTTTGATGGTCCGAAGTTGCTCAACCCTCCCTGTGGAGGATCTTTTAACGGTTTTGTCCATTTGTCATAGAAAGTTGGTGTTTTAGAATCGAAATAATCTTGGAAGCTTCTACTCATAAAATTTGACATAGAAGAACAATAAAAAGTGTACACTGAGCAACTTTGATGGTCGGAAGTTGCTCAACTCTCTCTATAGAGGAGCTTTTCGCTGTTTTGTCCATTTGTCATAGAAAGTTGTTGTTTTGTCATCGAAATAATCTAGGAAGCTTATACTCTTAAAATTTGACATAGAAGAATCGTAAAAACTGTACATCAAACAACTTTTATGGTCCATATTTGCTCAACTCTCTCTATGGAGTAGCTTTTAACGGTTTTGTCCATTTGTCATGGAAAGTTGGTGTTTTGGTGTCGAAATAATCTTGGAAGCTTCTACTTATAAAACTTGACATAGAAGAACAATAAAATGTGTACACCGAGGAACTTTGATGGTCCGAAGTTGCTCAACTCTGTCTACGGAGGAGCTTTTAATTGTTTTGTTCATTTATCATAAAAAGTTGGTGTTTTGTCGTCGAAATAATCTAGAAAACTTATACTCGTAAATTTTGACATAGAAGAATCGTAAAAATTCTACATCGAACAACTTTTATGGTCCAAACTTGCTCAACTCTCTCTATGTAGTAGCTTTTAACGCTTTTGTCCATTTGTCGTAGAAAGTTGGTGTTTTGGTATTGAAAAAGTCTAGGAAGCTTATACTTGTAAAATTTGACATAGAACAATAATAAAAATTGTACGCCGAACAATTTTTGTTGTTCGAACATGCTCAACTCTGTCTACGGAGGAGCTTTTAATTGTTTTGTTCATTTATCATAAAAAGTTGGTGTTTTGTCGTCGAAATAATCTAGGAAACTTATATTCGTAAAATTTGACATAGAAGAGCAGTAAAAAGTTTACACCGAGCAAGTTTGATGGTCCGAAGTTGGTCAACTCTCCCTATGGAGGAGCTTTTAACGGTTTCGTCCATTTGTCATAGAAAGTTGGTGTTTTGGAATCGAAATAATCTTGGAAGCTTCTACTCATAAAATTTGACATAGAAGAACAATAAAAAGTGTACACTGAGCAACTTTTATGGTCCGAACTTGCTCAACTCTCTTCATGGAGGAGCTTTTAACGGTTTTGTCTATTTGTCATAGAAAGTTGGTATTTTGGAATCGAAATAATCTTGGAAGCTTCTACTTATAAAATTTGACATAGAAGAACAATAAAATGTGTACACCGTGCAACTTTGATCGTCGGAAGTTGCTCAACTCTCTCTATGGAGGAGCTTTTCGCTGTTTTGTCCATTTGTCATATAAAGTTGTTGTTTTGTCATCGAAATAATCTAGGAAGCTTATACTCCTAAAATTTGACATAGAAGAATCGTAAAAAGTGTACATCAAACAACTTTTATGGTCCATACTTGCTGAACTCTCTCTATGGAGTAGCTTTTAACGGTTTTGTCCATTTGTCATAGAAAGTTGGTCTTTTGGTGTCGAAATAATCTTGGAAGCTTCTACTTATAAAATTTGACATAGAAGAACAATAAAATGTGTACACCGAGGAACTTTGATGGTCCGAAGTTGCTCAACTCTCTCTATGGAGGAGATTTTAGCTGTTTTGTCATCGAAATAATCTAGGAAGCTTATACTCGTAAAATTTGACATAGAACAATCGTAAAAAACTGTACATCGAACAACGTTTATGGTCCATAATTGCTCAACTCTCTCTATGGCGTAGCTTTTAACGGTTTTGTCCATTTGTCGTAGAAAGTTGGTGTTTTGGTATCGAAAAAGTCTAGGAAGCTTATACTTGTAAAATTTGACAAAGAAGAATAATAAAAAGTGTACACCGAGCAATTTTTGTTGTTCGAACATGCTCAACTCTGTCTATGGAGAAGCTTTTAACTGTTTTGTCCATTTATCATAAAAAGTTGTTGTTTTGTCGTCGAAAAAATCTAGGAAACTTATACTCGTAAAATTTGACATGGAAGAGCAGTAAAAAGTTTACACCGAGCAAGTTTGATGGTCCGAAGTTGGTCAACTCTCCCTATGGAGGAGCTTTTAACGGTTTTGTCCATTTGTCATAGAAAGTTGGTGTTTTGGAATCGAAATAATCTTGGAAGCTTCTACTCATAAAATTTGACATAGAAGAACAATAAAAAGTGTACACTGAGCAACTTTGATGGTCCGAAGTTGCTCAACTCTCTCCATGGAGGTGCTTTTAACGGTTTTTTCCATTTGTCATAGAAAGTTGGTATTTTGGAATCGAATAATCTTGGATGCTTCTACTTATAAAATTTGACATAGAAGAACAATAAAATGTGTACACCATGCAACTTTGATCGTCGGAAGTTGCTCAACTCTCTCTATGGAGGAGCTTTTCGCTGTTTTGTTCTTTTGTCATAGAAAGTTGTTGTTTTGTCATCGAAATAATCTAGGAAGCTTATACTCGAAAAATTGCATATAAAAGAACTATAAAAAGTGTACACCGAGCAACTTTGATAGTCCGAAGTTGCTCAACTCTCTTTATCGAGGAGCTTTTAATGGTTTTGTCCATTAGTCAAAGAAAGTTGGTGTTTTGCAATCGAAATAATCCTGGTAGCTTCTACTTATAAAATTTAACATAGAAGAACAATAAAAAGTGTACACCGAGGAACTTTGATGGTCCGAAGTTGCCCAACTCTCTCTATGGAGGATCTTTTAACAATTTTGTCCATTTCTCATAGAAAGAATGTGTTTTGGCATGGAAATAATCTAGGAAGCTTATACTCGTAAAATATGATATAGAAGAATAGTAAAAAGTGTACGCCGAGCAACTTTGATGGTCTGAAGTTGCTCAACTCTCTCTATGGAGGAGCTTTTAACGGTTTTATCCATTTGTCGTAGAAAGTTGTTGTTTTGGAATCGAAATAATCTTGGAAGCATGTATTCATAAAATTTGACATAGAAGAATCGTAAAAAGTGTACATCGAACAACTTTTATGGTCCCAACTTGCTCAACTCTCTCTATGGAGTATCTTTTAACGGTTTTGTCAATTTTTCATAGAAAGTTGGTGTTTTGGTATCGAAAAAGTCTAGGAAGCTTATACTCGAAAAATTTGACATAGAAGAATAGTAAAAAGTGTATGACGAGCAATTTTTGTTGTTCGAACATGCTCAACTCTGTCGATGGAGGTGCTTTTAACCGTTTTTTCCATTTATCATAAAAAGTTGGTGTTTTGTCGTCGAAATAATCTAGGAAACTTATACTCCTAAAATTGGACATAGAAGAGCAATAAAAAGTTTACACTGTGCAAGTTTGATGGTCCGAAGTTGCTCAACCCTCCCTGTGGAGGATCTTTTAACGGTTTTGTCCATTTGTCATAGAAAGTTGGTGTTTTAGAATCGAAATAATCTTGGAAGCTTCTACTCATAAAATTTGACATAGAAGAACAATAAAAAGTGTACACTGAGCAACTTTGATGGTCCGAAGTTGCTCAACTCTCTCCATGGAGGAGCTTTTAACGGTCTTGTCCATTTGTCATAGAAAGTTGGTGTTTTGGAATCGAAATAATCTTGGAAGCTTCTACTTATAAAATTTGACATAGAAGAACAATAAAATGTGTACACCGAGGAACTTTGATGGTCGGAAGTTGCTCAACTCTCTCTACGGAGGAGCTTTTCGCTGTTTTGTCCATTTGTCATAGAAAGTTGTTGTTTTGTCATCGAAATAATCTAGGAAGCTTATACTCCTAAAATTTGACATAGAAAAAATCGTAAAAAGTGTACATCAAACAAATTTTATGGTCCATACTTGCTCAACTCTCTCTATGGAGTAGCTTTTAACGGTTTTGTCCATTTGTCTTAGAAAGTTAGTGTTTTGGAATCGAAATAATCTAGGAAGCTTCTACTTATAAAATTTGACATAGAAAAACAATAAAATGTGTACACCGAGGAACTTTGATGGTCGGAAGTTGCTCAACTCTCTCTATGGAGGAGCTTTTCGCTGTTTTGTCCATTTGTCATAGAAAGTTGTTGTTTTGTCATCGAAACAATCTAGGAAGCTTATACTCCTAAAATTTGACATAGAAGAATCGTAAAAAGTGCACATCAAACAAGTTTTACGGTCCATACTTGCTCAACTCTCTCTATGGAGTAGCTTTTAACGGTTTTGTCCATTTGTCATAGAAAGTTGGTGTTTTGGTGTCGAAATAATCTTGGAAGCTTCTACTTATAAAATTTGACATAGAAAAACAATAAAATGTGTACACCGAGGAACTTTGATGGTCCAAAGTTGCTCAACTCTCTCTATGGAAGAGCTTTTAGCTGTTTTGTCTATTTGTCATAGAAAGTTGTTGTTTTGTCATCGAAATTATCTAGGAAGCTTGTACTCGTAAAATTTGACATAGAAGAATTGTAAAAAGTCTACATCGAACAACTTTTATGGTCCAAACTTGCTCAACTCTCTCTATGAAGGAGCTTTTAACAATTTTGCCCAATTGTCATACAAAGTTGGTGTTTTGGCATGGAAATAACCTAGAAAGCTTGTACTCGTAAAATCTGATATAGAAGAATAGTAAAAAGTGTACGCCGAGCAACTTTGGTGGTCGGAAGTTGCTCAACTCTCTCTATCAAGGAGCTTTTAGCTGTTTTGTCCATTTGTCTAAGAAAGTTGTTGTTTTGTCGTCGAAATAATCTAGGAAGCTCATACTCGTAAAATTTGACATAGAACAATCGTAAAATTTGTACATCGAACAACGTTTATGGTCCATAATTGCTCAACTCTCTCTATGGCGTAGCTTTTAACGGTTTTGTCCATTTGTCGTAGAAAGTTGGTGTTTTGGTATCGAAAAAGTCTAGAAAGTTATGCTCGTAAAATTTGACATAGTAGAATAGTAAAAACTGTACGTCGAGCAATTTTTGTTGTTCGAACATGCTCAACTCTGTCTATGGAGGTGCTTTTAACGGTTTTATCCGTTTATCATAAAAATTTGTTGTTTTGTCGTCGAAATAATCTACAACACTTATACTCGTAAAATTTGACATAGAAGAGCAATAAAAAGATTACACCGTGCAGGTTTGAAGGTCCGAAGTTGCTCAACTCTCCCTGTGGAGGAGCTTTTAACGGTTTTGTCCATTTGTTCTAGAAAGTTGGTGTTTTGGAATCGAAATAATCTTGGAAGCTTCTAGTCATAAAACTTGACATAGAATAACAATAAAAAGTGTACACTGAGCAACTTTGATGGTCCGAAATTGCTCAACTTTCTCCATGGAGGAGCTTTTAACGGTTTTTTCCATTTGTCATAGAAAGTTGGTGTTTTGGAATCGAAATAATCTTGGAAGCTACTACATATAAAATTTGACATAGAAGAACAATAAAATGTGTACACCAAGGAACTTTGATGGTCGGAAGTTGCTCAACTCTCTCTACGGAGGAGCTTTTCGCTGTTTTGTCCATTTGTCATAGAAAGTTGTTGTTTTGTCATCGAAATAATCTAGGAAGCTTATACTCCTAAAATTTGACATAGAAGAATCGTAAAAAGTGTACATCAAACAAATTTTATGGTCCATACTTGCTCAACTCTCTCTATGGAGTAGCTTTTAATGGTTTTGTCCATTTGTCATAGAAAGTTAGTGTTTTGGAATCGAAATAATCTAGGAAGCATCTACTTATAAAATTTGACATAGAAAAACAATAAAATGTGTACACCGAGGAACTTTGATGGTCGGAAGTTGCTCAACTCTCTCTATGGAGGAGCTTTTCGCTGTTTTGTCCATTTGTCATAGAAAGTTGTTGTTTTGTCATCGAAACAATCTAGGAAGCCTATACTCCTAAAATTTGACATAGAAGAATCGTAAAAAGTGCACATCAAACAAGTTTTACGGTCCATACTTGCTCAACTCTCTCTATGGAGTAGCTTTTAACGGTTTTGTCCATTTGTCATAGAAAGTTGGTGTTTTGGTGTCGAAATAATCTTGGAAGCTTCTACTTATAAAATTTGACATAGAAAAACAATAAAATGTGTACACCGAGGAACTTTGATGGTCCAAAGTTGCTCAACTCTCTCTATGGAAGAGCTTTTAGCTGTTTTGTCTATTTGTCATAGAAAGTTGTTGTTTTGTCATCGAAATTATCTAGGAAGCTTGTACTCGTAAAATTTGACATAGAAGAATCGTAAAAAGTCTACATCGAACAACTTTTATGGTCCAAACTTGCTCAACTCTCTCTATGAAGGAGCTTTTAACAATTTTGTCCAATTGTCAAAGAAAGTTGGTGTTTTGGCGTGGAAATAACCTAGAAAGCTTGTACTCGTAAAATCTGATATAGAAGAATAGTAAAAAGTGTACGGCGAGCAACTTTGGTGGTCGGATGTTGCTCAACTTTCTCTATCGAGGAGCTTTTAACGGTTTTCTCCATTTGTCATAGAAAGATGGTGTTTTGGAATCGAAATAATCTTGGAAGCTTGTATTCAAAAAATTTGACATAGAAGAATCGTAAAAAGTGTACATCGAACAACTTTTATGGTCCCAACTTGCTCAACTCTCTCTATGGAGTATCCATTTAACGGTTTTGTCCATTTTTCATAGAAAGTTGGTGTTTTGGTATCGAAAAAGTCTAGGAAGTTATGCTCGTAAAATTTGACATAGTAGAATAGTAAAAACTGTACGTCGAGCAATTTTTGTTGTTCGAACATGCTCAACTCTGTCTATGGAGGTGCTTTTAACGGTTTTATCCATTTATCATAAAAATTTGTTGTTTTGTCGTCGAAATAATCTACAACACTTATACTCGTAAAATTTGACATAGAAGAGCAATAAAAAGATTACACCGTGCAGGTTTGAAGGTCCGAAGTTGCTCAACTCTCCCTATGGAGGAGCTTTTAACGATTTTGTCCATTTGTTCTAGAAAGTTGGTGTTTTGGAATCGAAATAATCTTGGAAGCTTCTAGTCATAAAACTTGACATAGAATAACAATAAAAAGTGTACACTGAGCAACTTTGATGGTCCGAAATTGCTCAACTTTCTCCATGGAGGAGCTTTTAACGGTTTTGTCCATTTGTCATAGAAAGTTGGTGTTTTGGAATCGAAATAATCTTGGAAGCCACTACATATAAAATTTGACATAGAAGAACAATAAAATGTGTACACCAAGGAACTTTGATGGTCGGAAGTTGCTCAACTCTCTCTATGGAGGAGCTTTTCGCTGTTTTGTCCATTTGTCATAGAAAGTTGTTGTTTTGTCATCGAAATAATCTAGGAAGCTTATACTACTAAAATTTGACACAGAAGAATCGTAAAAACTGTACATCAAACAACTTTTATGGTCCATACTTGCTCAACTCTCTCTATGGAGTAGCTTTTAACGGTTTTGTCCATTTGTCATAGAAAGTTGGTGTTTTGGTGTCGAAATAATCTTGGAAGCTTCTACTTATAAAACTTGACATAGAAGAACAATAAAATGTGTACACCGAGGAACTTTGATGGTCCGAAGTTGCTCAACTCTCTCTATGGAGGAGCTTTTAGCTGTTTTGTCCATTTGTCTAAGAAAGTTGTTGTTTTGTCATCGAAATAATCTAGGAAGCTCATACTCGTAAAATTTGACATAGAACAATCGTAAAATTTGTACATCGAACAACGTTTATGGTCCATAATTGCTCAACTCTCTCTATGGCGTAGCTTTTAACGGTTTTGTCCATTTGTCGTAGAAATTTGGTGCTTTGGTATCGAAAAAGTCTAGGAAGCTTATGCTTGTAAACTTTGACGTGGAAGAATAATAAAAAGTGTACGCCGAGCAATTTTTGTTGTTCGAACATGCTCAACTCTGTTTATGGAGGAGCTTTTAACCGTTTTGTCCATTTATCATAAAAAGTTGATGTTTTGTCGTCGAAATAATCTAGGAAACTTATACTCGTAAAATTTGACATAGAAGAGCAGTAAAAAGTTTCACCGAGCAAGTTTGATGGTCCGAAGTTGGTCAACTCTCCCTATGGAGGAGCTTTTAACGGTTTTGTCCATTTGTCATAGAAAGTTGGTGTTTTGGAATCGAAATAATCTTGGAAGCTTCTACTCATAAAATTTGACATAGAAGAACAATAAAAAGTGTACACTGAGCAACTTTGATGGTCCGAAGTTGCTCAACTCTCTTCGTGGAGGAGCTTTTAACGGTTTTGTCCATTTGTCATAGAAAGTTGGTATTTTGGAATCGAAATAATCTTGGAAGCTTCTACTTATAAAATTTGACATAGAAGAACAATAAAATGTGTACACCGTGAAACTTTGATCGTCGGAAGTTGCTCAACTCTCTCTATGGAGGAGCTTTTCGCTGTTTTGTCCATTTGTCATATAAAGTTGTTGTTTTGTCATCGAAATAATCTAGGATGCTTATACTCCTAAAATTTGACATAGAAGAATCGTAAAAAGTGTACATCAAACAACTTTTATGGTCCATACTTGCTCAACTCTCTCTATGGAGTAGCTTTTAACGGTTTTGTCCATTTGTCATAGAAAGTTGGTCTTTTGGTGTCGAAATAATCTTGGAAGCTTCTACTTATAAAATTTGACATAGAAGAACAATAAAATGTGTACACCGAGGAACTTTGATGGTCCGAAGTTGCTCAACTCTCTCTATGGAGGAGCTTTTAGCTGTTTTTTCATAGAAAGTTGTTGTTTTGTCATCGAAATAATCTAGGAAGCTTATACTCGTAAAATTTGACATAGAACAATCGTAAAAACTGTACATCGAACAACGTTTATGGTCCATAGTTGCTCAACTCTCTCTATGGCGTAGCTTTTAACGGTTTTGTCCATTTGTCGTAGAAAGTTGGTGTTTTGGTATCGAAAAAGTCTAGGAATCTTATACTTGTAAAATTTGACAAAGAAGAATAATAAAAAGTGTACGCCGAGCAATTTTTATTGTTCGAACATGCTCAACTCTGTCTATGGTGGAGCTTTTAACTGTTTTGTCCATTTATCATAAAAAGTTGTTGTTTTGTCGTCGAAATAATCTAGGAAACTTATACTCGTAAAATTTGACATGGAAGAGCAGTAAAAAGTTTACACCGAGCAAGTTTGATGGTCCGAAGTTGGTCAACTCTCCCTATAGAGGAGCTTTTAACGGTTTTGTCCATTTGTCATAGAAAGTTGGTGTTTTTGAATCGAAATAATCTTGGAAGCTTCTACTCATAAAATTTGACATAGAAGAACAATAAAAAGTGTACACTGAGCAACTTTGATGGTCCGAAGTTGCTCAACTCTCTCCATGGAAAAGCTTTTAACGGTCTTGTCCATTTGTCATAGAAAGTTGGTGTTTTGGAATCAAAATAATCTTGGAAGCTTCTACTTATAAAATTTGACTTAGAAGAACAATAAAATGTGTACACCGAGGAACTTTGATGGTCGGAAGTTGCTCAACTCTTTCTACGGAGGAGCTTTTCGCTGTTTTGTCCATTTGTCATAGAAAGTTGTTGTTTTGTCATCGAAATAATCTAGGAAGCTTATACTCCTAAAATTTGATATAGAAGAATCGTAAAAAGTGTACATCAAACAAATTTTATGGTCCATACTTGCTCAACTCTCTCTATGGAGTAGCTTTTAACGGTTTTGTCCATTTGTCATAGAAAGTTAGTGTTTTGGAATCGAAATAATCTAGGAAGCTTCTACTTATAAAATTTGACATAGAAAAACATTAAAATGTGTATACCGAGGAACTTTGATGGTCGGAAGTTGCTCAACTCTCTCTATGGGGGAGCTTTTCGCTGTTTTGTCCATTTGTCATAGAAAGTTGTTGTTTTGTCATCGAAAAAATCTAGGAAGCTTATACTCCTAAAATTTGACATAGAAGAATCGTAAAAAGTGCACATCAAACAAGTTTTACGGTCCATACTTGCTCAACTCTCTCTATGGAGTAGCTTTTAACGGTTTTGTCCATTTGTCATAGAAAGTTAGTGTTTTGGAATCGAAATAATCTAGGAAGCTTCTACTTATAAAATTTGACATAGAAAAACAATAAAATGTGTACACCGAGGAACTTTGATGGTCGGAAGTTGCTCAACTCTCTCTATGGGGGAGCTTTTCGCTGTTTTGTCCATTTGTCATAGAAAGTTGTTGTTTTGTCATCGAAAAAATCTAGGAAGCTTATACTCCTAAAATTTGACATAGAAGAATCGTAAAAAGTGCACATCAAACAAGTTTTACGGTCCATACTTGCTCAACTCTCTCTATGGAGTAGCTTTTAACGGTTTTGTCCATTTGTCATAGAAAGTTGGTGTTTTGGTGTCGAAATAATCTTGGAAGCTTCTACTTATAAAATTTGACATAGAAAAACAATAAAATGTGTACACCGAGGAACTTTGATGGTCCAACGTTGCTCAAATCTCTGTATGGAAGAGCTTTTAGCTGTTTTGTCTATTTGTCATAGAAAGTTGTTGTTTTGTCATCGAAATAATCTAGGAAGCTTATACTCGTAAAATTTGACATAGAAGAATCGTAAAAATTCTACATCGAACAACTTTTATGGTCCAAACTTGCTCAACTCTCTCTATGAAGGAGCTTTTAACAATTTTGTCCAATTGTCATAGAAAGTTGGTGTTTTGGCACGGAAATAACCTAGAAAGCTTCTACTCGTAAAATCTGATATAGAAGAATAGTAAAAAGTGTACGACGAGCAACTTTGGTGGTTGGAAGTTGCTCAACTCTCTCTATCGAGGAGCTTTTAACGGTTTTCTCCATTTGTCATAGAAAGATGGTGTTTTGGAATCGAAATAATCTTGGAAGCTTGTATTCAAAAAATTTGACATAGAAGAATCGTAAAAAGTGTACATCGAACAACTTTTATGGTCCCAACTTGCTCAACTCTCTCTATGGAGTATCATTTAACGGTTTTGTCCATTTTTCATAGAAAGTTGGTGTTTTGGTATCGAAAAAGTCTAGGAAGTTATGCTCGTAAAATTTGACATAGTAGAATAGTAAAAATTGTACGTCAAGCAATTTTTGTTGTTCGAACATGCTCAACTCTGTCTATGGAGGTGCTTTTAACGGTTTTACCCATTTATCATAAAAATTTGGTGTTTTGTCGTCGAAATAATCTACAACACTTATACTCGTAAAATTTGACATAAAAGAGCAATAAAAAGATTACACCGTGCAGGTTTGAAGGTCCGAAGTTGCTCAACTCTCTTCGTGGAGGAGCTTTTAACGGTTTTGTCCATTTGTCATAGAAAGTTGGTATTTTGGAATCGAAATAATCTTGGAAGCTTCTACTTATAAAATTTGACATAGAAGAACAATAAAATGTGTACACCGTGAAACTTTGATCGTCGGAAGTTGCTCAACTCTCTCTATGGAGGAGCTTTTCGCTGTTTTGTCCATTTGTCATATAAAGTTGTTGTTTTGTCATCGAAATAATCTAGGATGCTTATACTCCTAAAATTTGACATAGAAGAATCGTAAAAAGTGTACATCAAACAACTTTTATGGTCCATACTTGCTCAACTCTCTCTATGGAGTAGCTTTTAACGGTTTTGTCCATTTGTCATAGAAAGTTGGTCTTTTGGTGTCGAAATAATCTTGGAAGCTTCTACTTATAAAATTTGACATAGAAGAACAATAAAATGTGTACACCGAGGAACTTTGATGGTCCGAAGTTGCTCAACTCTCTCTATGGAGGAGCTTTTAGCTGTTTTTTCATAGAAAGTTGTTGTTTTGTCATCGAAATAATCTAGGAAGCTTATACTCGTAAAATTTGACATAGAACAATCGTAAAAACTGTACATCGAACAACGTTTATGGTCCATAGTTGCTCAACTCTCTCTATGGCGTAGCTTTTAACGGTTTTGTCCATTTGTCGTAGAAAGTTGGTGTTTTGGTATCGAAAAAGTCTAGGAAGCTTATACTTGTAAAATTTGACAAAGAAGAATAATAAAAAGTGTACGCCGAGCAATTTTTATTGTTCGAACATGCTCAACTCTGTCTATGGTGGAGCTTTTAACTGTTTTGTCCATTTATCATAAAAAGTTGTTGTTTTGTCGTCGAAATAATCTAGGAAACTTATACTCGTAAAATTTGACATGGAAGAGCAGTAAAAAGTTTACACCGAGCAAGTTTGATGGTCCGAAGTTGGTCAACTCTCCCTATAGAGGAGCTTTTAACGGTTTTGTCCATTTGTCATAGAAAGTTGGTGTTTTTGAATCGAAATAATCTTGGAAGCTTCTACTCATAAAATTTGACATAGAAGAACAATAAAAAGTGTACACTGAGCAACTTTGATGGTCCGAAGTTGCTCAACTCTCTCCATGGAAAAGCTTTTAACGGTCTTGTCCATTTGTCATAGAAAGTTGGTGTTTTGGAATCAAAATAATCTTGGAAGCTTCTACTTATAAAATTTGACTTAGAAGAACAATAAAATGTGTACACCGAGGAACTTTGATGGTCGGAAGTTGCTCAACTCTTTCTACGGAGGAGCTTTTCGCTGTTTTGTCCATTTGTCATAGAAAGTTGTTGTTTTGTCATCGAAATAATCTAGGAAGCTTATACTCCTAAAATTTGATATAGAAGAATCGTAAAAAGTGTACATCAAACAAATTTTATGGTCCATACTTGCTCAACTCTCTCTATGGAGTAGCTTTTAACGGTTTTGTCCATTTGTCATAGAAAGTTAGTGTTTTGGAATCGAAATAATCTAGGAAGCTTCTACTTATAAAATTTGACATAGAAAAACAATAAAATGTGTACACCGAGGAACTTTGATGGTCGGAAGTTGCTCAACTCTCTCTATGGGGGAGCTTTTCGCTGTTTTGTCCATTTGTCATAGAAAGTTGTTGTTTTGTCATCGAAAAAATCTAGGAAGCTTATACTCCTAAAATTTGACATAGAAGAATCGTAAAAAGTGCACATCAAACAAGTTTTACGGTCCATACTTGCTCAACTCTCTCTATGGAGTAGCTTTTAACGGTTTTGTCCATTTGTCATAGAAAGTTAGTGTTTTGGAATCGAAATAATCTAGGAAGCTTCTACTTATAAAATTTGACATAGAAAAACAATAAAATGTGTACACCGAGGAACTTTGATGGTCGGAAGTTGCTCAACTCTCTCTATGGGGGAGCTTTTCGCTGTTTTGTCCATTTGTCATAGAAAGTTGTTGTTTTGTCATCGAAAAAATCTAGGAAGCTTATACTCCTAAAATTTGACATAGAAGAATCGTAAAAAGTGCACATCAAACAAGTTTTACGGTCCATACTTGCTCAACTCTCTCTATGGAGTAGCTTTTAACGGTTTTGTCCATTTGTCATAGAAAGTTGGTGTTTTGGTGTCGAAATAATCTTGGAAGCTTCTACTTATAAAATTTGACATAGAAAAACAATAAAATGTGTACACCGAGGAACTTTGATGGTCCAACGTTGCTCAAATCTCTGTATGGAAGAGCTTTTAGCTGTTTTGTCTATTTGTCATAGAAAGTTGTTGTTTTGTCATCGAAATAATCTAGGAAGCTTATACTCGTAAAATTTGACATAGAAGAATCGTAAAAATTCTACATCGAACAACTTTTATGGTCCAAACTTGCTCAACTCTCTCTATGAAGGAGCTTTTAACAATTTTGTCCAATTGTCATAGAAAGTTGGTGTTTTGGCACGGAAATAACCTAGAAAGCTTCTACTCGTAAAATCTGATATAGAAGAATAGTAAAAAGTGTACGACGAGCAACTTTGGTGGTTGGAAGTTGCTCAACTCTCTCTATCGAGGAGTTTTAACGGTTTTCTCCATTTGTCATAGAAAGATGGTGTTTTGGAATCGAAATAATCTTGGAAGCTTGTATTCAAAAAATTTGACATAGAAGAATCGTAAAAAGTGTACATCGAACAACTTTTATGGTCCCAACTTGCTCAACTCTCTCTATGGACTATCATTTAACGGTTTTGTCCATTTTTCATAGAAAGTTGGTGTTTTGGTATCGAAAAAGTCTAGGAAGTTATGCTCGTAAAATTTGACATAGTAGAATAGTAAAAATTGTACGTCAAGCAATTTTTGTTGTTCGAACATGCTCAACTCTGTCTATGGAGGTGCTTTTAACGGTTTTACCCATTTATCATAAAAATTTGGTGTTTTGTCGTCGAAATAAGCTACAACACTTATACTCGTAAAATTTGACATAAAAGAGCAATAAAAATATTACACCGTGCAGGTTTGAAGGTCCGAAGTTGCTCAACTCTCCCTATGGAGGAGCTTTTAACGGTTTTGTCCATTTGTCCTAGAAAGTTGGTGTTTTGGAATCGAAATAATCTTGGAAGCTTCTAGTCATAAAACTTGACATAGAATAACAATAAAAAATGTACACTGAGCAACTTTGATGGTCCGAAGTTGCTCAACTCTCTCCATGGAGGAGCTTTTAACGGTTTTGTCCATTTGTCATAGAAAGTTGGTGTTTTGGAATCGAAATAATCTTGGAAGCTTCTACATATAAAATTTGACATAGAAGAACAATAAAATGTGTACACCATGGAACTTTGATGGTCGGAAGTTGCTCAATTCTCTCTATGGAGGAGCTTTTCGCTGTTTTGTCCATTTTTCATAGAAAGTTGTTGTTTTGTTATCGAAATAATCTAGGAAGCTTATACTCCTAAAATTTGACATAGAAGAATCGTAAAAACTGTACATCAAACAACTTTTATGGTCCATACTTGCTCAACTCTTTCTATGGAGTAGCTTTTAACGGTTTTGTCCATTTGTCATAGAAAGTTGGTGTTTTGGTCTCGAAAAAATCTTGGAAGCTTCTACTTATAAAATTTGACATAGAAGAACAATAAAATGTTTACATCGAGGAACTTTGATGGTCCGAAGTTGCTCAACTCTCTCTATAGAGGAGCTTTTAGCTGTTTTGTCCATTTGTCATAGAAAGTTGTTGTTTTGTCTTCGAAATAATCTAGGAAGCTTATACTCGTAAAATTTGACATAGAACAATCGTAAAAGCTGTACATCGAACAATGTTTATGGTCCATAATTGCTCAACTCTCTCTATGGCGTAGCCTTTAACGGTTTTGTCCATTTGTCGTAGAAAGTTGGTGCATTGGTATCGAAAAAGTCTAGGAAGCTTATACTTGTAAAATTTGACATAGAAGAATAATAAAAAGTGTACGCCGAGCAATTTTTGTTGTTCGAACATGCTCAACTCTGTTTATGGAGGAACTTTTAACTGTTTTGTCCATTTATCATAAAAAGTTGGTGTTTTGTCGTCGAAATAATCTAGGAAACTTATACTCGTAAAATTTGAAATAGAAGAGCAGTAAAAAGTTTACACCAAGCAAGTTTGATGGTCCGAAGTTGGTCAACTCTCCCTATGGAGGAGCTTTTAACGGTTTTTTCCATTTGTCATAGAAAGTTGGTGTTTTGGAATCGAAATAATCTTGGAAGCTTCTACTCATAAAATTTGACATAGAAGAACAATAAAAAGTGTACACTGAGCAACTTTGATGGTCCGAAGTTGCTCAACTCTCTTCATGGAGGAGCTTTTAACGGTTTTGTCCATTTGTCATAGAAAGTTGGTATTTTGGAATCGAAATAATCTTGGAAGCTTCTACTGATAAAATTTGACATAGAAGAATAATAAAATGTGTACGCCGTGCAACTTTGATCGTCGGAAGTTGCTCAACTCTCTCTATGGAGGAGCTTTTCGCTGTTTTGTCCATTTGTCATATAAAGTTGTTGTTTTCTCATGAAAATAATCTAGGAAGCTTATACTCCTAAAATTTGACATAGAAGAATCGTAAAAAGTGTACATCAAACAACTTTTATGGTCCATACTTGCTCAACTCTCTCTATGGAGTAGCTTTTAACGGTTTTGTCCATTTGTCATAGAAAGTTGGTCTTTTGGTGTCGAAATAATCCTGGAAGCTTCTACTTAAACAATTTGACATAGAAGAACAATAAAATGTGTACACCGAGCAACTTTGATGGTCCGAAGTTGCTCAACTCTCTCTATGGACGAGATTTTAGCTGTTTTGTCATAGAAAGTTGTTGTTTTGTCATCGAAATAAACTAGGAAGCTTATACTCGTAAAATTTGACATAGAACAATCGTAAAAACTTTACATCGAACAACGTTTATGGTCCATAATTGCTCAACTCTCTCTATGGCGTAGCTTTTAACGGTTTTGTCCATTTGTCGTAGAAAGTTGGTGTTTTGGTATCGAAAAAGTCTAGGAAGCTTATACTTGTAAAATTTGACAAAGAAGAACAATAAAATGTGTACACCGTGCAACTTTGATCGTCGGAAGTTGCTCAACTCTCTCTATGGAGGAGCTTTTCGCTGTTTTGTCCTTTTGTCATAGAAAGTTGTTGTTTTGTCATCAAAATAATCTAGGAAGCTTATACTCGAAAAATTGCATATAAAAGAACTATAAAAGTGTACGCCGAGCAATTTTTGTGGTCCGAAGTTGCTCAACTCTCTCCATGGAGGAGCTTTTAAGGGTTTTTTCCATTTGTCATAGAAAGTTGGTATTTTGGAATCGAAATAATCTTGGAAGCTTCTACTTATAAAATTTGACATAGAAGAACAATAAAATGTGTACACCGTGCAACTTTGATCGTCGGAAGTTGCTCAACTCTCTCTATGGAGGAGCTTTTCGCTGTTTTGTCCTTTTGTCATAGAAAGTTGTTGTTTTGTCATCAAAATAATCTAGGAAGCTTATACTCGAAAAATTGCATATGAAAGAACTATAAAAGTGTACTCCGAGCAACTTTGATAGTCCGAAGTTGCTCGACTCTCTTTATGGAGGAGCTTTTAATGGTTTTGTCCATTTGTCAAAGAAAGTTGGTGTTTTGGAATCGAAATAATCCTGGTAGCTTCTACTTGTAAAATTTGACATAGAAGAAAAATAAAAAGTGTACACAGAGGAACTTTGATGGTCCGAAGTTGCCCAACTCTCTCTATGGAGGATCTTTTAACAATTTTGTCCATTTCTCATAGAAAGTTGGTGTTTTGGCATGGAAATAATCTAGGAAGCTTATACTCGTAAAATCTGATATAGAAGAATTGTAAAAAGTGTACGCCGAGCAACTTTGGTGGTCCGAAGTTGCTCAACTCTCTCTATGGAGGAGCTTTTAACGGTTTTGTCCATTTTTCATCGAAAGTTGGTGTTTTGGAATCGAAATAATCTTGGAAGCTTGTATTCATAAAATTTGACATAGAAGAATCGTAAAAAGTGTACATCGAACAACTTTTATGGTCCCAACTTGCTCAACTCTCTCTATGGAGTATCTTTTAACGGTTTTGTCAATTTGTCGTAGAAAGTTGGTGTTTCGGTATCGAAAACGTCTAGGAAGCTTATACTCGAAAAATTTGACATAGAAAATAGTAAAAAGTGTATGACGAGCAATTTTTAATGTTCGAACATGCTCAACTCTGTCGATGGACGTGCTTTTAACCGTTTTTTCCATTTATCATAAAAAGTTAGTGTTTTGTCGTCGAAATAATCTAGAAAACTTATACTAGTAAAATTGGACATAGAAGAGCAATAAAAAGTTTACACCGTGCAAGTTTGATGGTCCGAAGTTGCTCAACCCTCCCTATGGAGGAGCTTTTAACGGTTTTGTCTATTTGTCATAGAAAGTTGGTGTTTTAGAATCGAAATAATCTTGGAAGCTTCTACTCATAAAATTTGACATAGAAGAACAATAAAAAGTGTACACTGAGCAACTTTGATGGTCCGAAGTTGCTCAACTCTCTCCCTGGAGGAGCTTTTAACGGTCTTGTCCATTTGTCATAGAAAGTTGGTGTTTTGGAATCGAAATAATCTTGGAAGCTTCTAGTTATAAAATTTGACATAGAAGAACAATAAAATGTGTACACCGAGGAACTTTGATGGTCGGAAGTTGCTCAACTCTCTCTACGAAGGAGTTTTTCACTGTTTTGTCCATTGGTCATAGAAAGTTCTTGTTTTGTCATCGAAATAATCTAGGAAGCTTATACTCCTAAAATTTGACATAGAAGAATCGTAAAAAGTGTACATCAAACAAATTTTATGGTCCATACTTGCTAAACTCTCTCTATGGAGTAGCTTTTAACGTTTTGTCCATTTGTCATAGAAAGTTGGTGTTTTGCTGTCGAAATAATCTTGGAAGCTTCTACTTATAAAATTTGACATAGAAGAACAATAAAATGTGTACACCGAGGAACTTTGATGGTCCGAAGTTGGTCAACTCTCTCTAGGGAGGATCTTTTAACAATTTTGTCCATTTGTCATAGAAAGTTGGTGTTTTGGAATCGAAATAATCTTGGAAGCTTCTACTCAAAAAATTTGACATAGAAAAACAATAAAAAGTGTACACTGAGCAACTTTGATGGTCCGAAGTTGGTCAACTCTCTCCATGGAGGAGCTTTTAACGGTTTTGTCCATTTGTCATAGAAAGTTGGTATTTTGGAATCGAAATAATCTTGGAAGCTTCTACTTATAAAATTTGACATAGAAGAACAATAAAATGTGTACACCGTGCCACTTCGATCGTCAGAAGTTGCTCAACTCTCTCTATGGAGGAGCTTTTCGGTGTTTTGTTCTTTTGTCATAGAAAGTTGTTGTTTTGTCATCGAAATAATCTAGGAAGCTTATACTCGAAAAATTGCATATAAAAGAACTATAAAAAGTGTACACCGAGCAACTTTGATACTCCGAAGTTGCTCGACTCTCTTTATGGAAGAGCTTTTAACGGTTTTGTCCATTTGTCAAAGAAAGTTGGTGTTATGGAATCGAAATAATCTTGGTAGCTTCTACTTATAAAATTTGACATAGAAAAACAAAAAAAGTGTACACCGAGGAACTTTGATGGTCCGAAGTTGTCCAACTCTCTCTATGCAGGATGTTTTAACAATTTTGTCCATTTGTCATAAAAAGTAGGTGTTTTGGAATAGAAATAATCTTGGAAGCTTCTACTCATAAAATTAGACATAGAAGAACAATAAAAAGTGCACACCGAGGAACTTTGATGGTCGGAAGTTGCTCAACTCTCTCAATAAAGGAGCTTTTAACGGTTTTGTCCATTTGTCATAGAAAGTTGTTGTTTTGTCATCGAAATAATCTAGGAAGCTTATACTCCTAAAATTTGACATAGAAGAATCGTAAAAACTGTACATCAAACAACTTTTATGGTCCATACTTGCTCAACTCTTTCTATGGAGTAGCTTTTAACGGTTTTGTCCATTTGTCATAGAAAGTTGGTGTTTTGGTCTCGAAAAAATCTTGGAAGCTTCTACTTATAAAATTTGACATAGAAGAACAATAAAATGTTTACATCGAGGAACTTTGATGATCCGAAGTTGCTCAACTCTCTCTATAGAGGAGCTTTTAGCTGTTTTGTCCATTTGTCATAGAAAGTTGTTGTTTTGTCTTCGAAATAATCTAGGAAGCTTATACTCGTAAAATTTGACATAGAACAATCGTAAAAGCTGTACATCGAACAATGTTTATGGTCCATAATTGCTCAACTCTCTCTATGGCGTAGCCTTTAACGGTTTTGTCCATTTGTCGTAGAAAGTTGGTGCATTGGTATCGAAAAAGTCTAGGAAGCTTATACTTGTAAAATTTGACATAGAAGAATAATAAAAAGTGTACGCCGAGCAATTTTTGTTGTTCGAACATGCTCAACTCTGTTTATGGAGGAACTTTTAACTGTTTTGTCCATTTATCATAAAAAGTTGGTGTTTTGTCGTCGAAATAATCTAGGAAACTTATACTCGTAAAATTTGAAATAGAAGAGCAGTAAAAAGTTTACACCAAGCAAGTTTGATGGTCCGAAGTTGGTCAACTCTCCCTATGGAGGAGCTTTTAACGGTTTTGTCCATTTGTCATAGAAAGTTGGTGTTTTGGAATCGAAATAATCTTGGAAGCTTCTACTCATAAAATTTGACATAGAAGAACAATAAAAAGTGTACACTGAGCAACTTTGATGGTCCGAAGTTGCTCAACTCTCTTCATGGAGGAGCTTTTAACGGTTTTGTCCATTTGTCATAGAAAGTTGGTATTTTGGAATCGAAATAATCTTGGAAGCTTCTACTGATAAAATTTGACATAGAAGAATAATAAAATGTGTACGCCGTGCAACTTTGATCGTCGGAAGTTGCTCAACTCTCTCTATGGAGGAGCTTTTCGCTGTTTTGTCCATTTGTCATATAAAGTTGTTGTTTTCTCATGAAAATAATCTAGGAAGCTTATACTCCTAAAATTTGACATAGAAGAATCGTAAAAAGTGTACATCAAACAACTTTTATGGTCCATACTTGCTCAACTCTCTCTATGGAGTAGCTTTTAACGGTTTTGTCCATTTGTCATAGAAAGTTGGTCTTTTGGTGTCGAAATAATCCTGGAAGCTTCTACTTAAAAAATTTGACATAGAAGAACAATAAAATGTGTACACCGAGCAACTTTGATGGTCCGAAGTTGCTCAACTCTCTCTATGGACGAGATTTTAGCTGTTTTGTCATAGAAAGTTGTTGTTTTGTCATCGAAATAAACTAGGAAGCTTATACTCGTAAAATTTGACATAGAACAATCGTAAAAACTGTACATCGAACAACGTTTATGGTCCATAATTGCTCAACTCTCTCTATGGCGTAGCTTTTAACGGTTTTGTCCATTTGTCGTAGAAAGTTGGTGTTTTGGTATCGAAAAAGTCTAGGAAGCTTATACTTGTAAAATTTGACAAAGAAGAACAATAAAATGTGTACACCGTGCAACTTTGATCGTCGGAAGTTGCTCAACTCTCTCTATGGAGGAGCTTTTCGCTGTTTTGTCCTTTTGTCATAGAAAGTTGTTGTTTTGTCATCAAAATAATCTAGGAAGCTTATACTCGAAAAATTGCATATAAAAGAACTATAAAAGTGTACGCCGAGCAATTTTTGTGGTCCGAAGTTGCTCAACTCTCTCCATGGAAGAGCTTTTAAGGGTTTTTTCCATTTGTCATAGAAAGTTGGTATTTTGGAATCGAAATAATCTTGGAAGCTTCTACTTATAAAATTTGACATAGAAGAACAATAAAATGTGTACACCGTGCAACTTTGATCGTCGGAAGTTGCTCAACTCTCTCTATGGAGGAGCTTTTCGCTGTTTTGTCCTTTTGTTATAGAAAGTTGTTGTTTTGTCATCAAAATAATCTAGGAAGCTTATACTCGAAAAATTGCATATGAAAGAACTATAAAAGTGTACTCCGAGCAACTTTGATAGTCCGAAGTTGCTCGACTCTCTTTATGGAGGAGCTTTTAATGGTTTTGTCCATTTGTCAAAGAAAGTTGGTGTTTTGGAATCGAAATAATCCTGGTAGCTTCTACTTGTAAAATTTGACATAGAAGAAAAATAAAAAGTGTACACAGAGGAACTTTGATGGTCCGAAGTTGCCCAACTCTCTCTATGGAGGATCTTTTAACAATTTTGTCCATTTCTCATAGAAAGTTGGTGTTTTGGCATGGAAATAATCTAGGAAGCTTATACTCGTAAAATCTGATATAGAAGAATTGTAAAAAGTGTACGCCGAGCAACTTTGGTGGTCCGAAGTTGCTCAACTCTCTCTATGGAGGAGCTTTTAACGGTTTTGTCCATTTTTCATCGAAAGTTGGTGTTTTGTAATCGAAATAATCTTGGAAGCTTGTATTCATAAAATTTGACATAGAAGAATCGTAAAAAGTGTACATCGAACAACTTTTATGGTCCCAACTTGCTCAACTCTCTCTATGGAGTATCTTTTAACGATTTTGTCAATTTGTCGTAGAAAGTTGGTGTTTCGGTATCGAAAACGTCTAGGAAGCTTATACTCGAAAAATTTGACATAGAAAATAGTAAAAAGTGTATGACGAGCAATTTTTAATGTTCGAACATGCTCAACTCTGTCGATGGACGTGCTTTTAACCGTTTTTTCCATTTATCATAAAAAGTTAGTGTTTTGTCGTCGAAATAATCTAGAAAACTTATACTAGTAAAATTGGACATAGAAGAGCAATAAAAAGTTTACACCGTGCAAGTTTGATGGTCCGAAGTTGCTCAACCCTCCCTATGGAGGAGCTTTTAACGGTTTTGTCTATTTGTCATAGAAAGTTGGTGTTTTAGAATCGAAATAATCTTGGAAGCTTCTACTCATAAAATTTGACATAGAAGAACAATAAAAAGTGTACACTGAGCAACTTTGATGGTCCGAAGTTGCTCAACTCTCTCCCTGGAGGAGCTTTTAACGGTCTTGTCCATTTGTCATAGAAAGTTGGTGTTTTGGAATCGAAATAATCTTGGAAGCTTCTAGTTATAAAATTTGACATAGAAGAACAATAAAATGTGTACACCGAGGAACTTTGATGGTCGGAAGTTGCTCAACTCTCTCTACGAAGGAGTTTTTCACTGTTTTGTCCATTGGTCATAGAAAGTTCTTGTTTTGTCATCGAAATAATCTAGGAAGCTTATACTCCTAAAATTTGACATAGAAGAATCGTAAAAAGTGTACATCAAACAAATTTTATGGTCCATACTTGCTAAACTCTCTCTATGGAGTAGCTTTTAACGTTTTGTCCATTTGTCATAGAAAGTTGGTGTTTTGCTGTCGAAATAATCTTGGAAGCTTCTACTTATAAAATTTGACATAGAAGAACAATAAAATGTGTACACCGAGGAACTTTGATGGTCCGAAGTTGGTCAACTCTCTCTAGGGAGGATCTTTTAACAATTTTGTCCATTTGTCATAGAAAGTTGGTGTTTTGGAATCGAAATAATCTTGGAAGCTTCTACTCAAAAAATTTGACATAGAAAGACAATAAAAAGTGTACACTGAGCAACTTTGATGGTCCGAAGTTGGTCAACTCTCTCCATGGAGGAGCTTTTAACGGTTTTGTCCATTTGTCATAGAAAGTTGGTATTTTGGAATCGAAATAATCTTGGAAGCTTCTACTTATAAAATTTGACATAGAAGAACAATAAAATGTGTACACCGTGCCACTTCGATCGTCAGAAGTTGCTCAACTCTCTCTATGGAGGAGCTTTTCGGTGTTTTGTTCTTTTGTCATAGAAAGTTGTTGTTTTGTCATCGAAATAATCTAGGAAGCTTATACTCGAAAAATTGCATATAAAAGAACTATAAAAAGTGTACACCGAGCAACTTTGATACTCCGAAGTTGCTCGACTCTCTTTATGGAAGAGCTTTTAACGGTTTTGTCCATTTGTCAAAGAAAGTTGGTGTTATGGAATCGAAATAATCTTGGTAGCTTCTACTTATAAAATTTGACATAGAAAAACAAAAAAAGTGTACACCGAGGAACTTTGATGGTCCGAAGTTGTCCAACTCTCTCTATGCAGGATGTTTTAACAATTTTGTCCATTTGTCATAAAAAGTAGGTGTTTTGGAATAGAAATAATCTTGGAAGCTTCTACTCATAAAATTAGACATAGAAGAACAATAAAAAGTGCACACCGAGGAACTTTGATGGTCGGAAGTTGCTCAACTCTCTCAATAAAGGAGCTTTTAACGGTTTTGTCCATTTGTCATAGAAAGTTGTTGTTTTGTCATCGAAATAATCTAGGAAGCTTATACTCCTAAAATTTGACATAGAAGAATCGTAAAAAGTGTACATCAAACAAATTTTATGGTCCATACTTGCTCAACTCTCTCTATGCAGTAGCTTTTAACGGTTTTGTCCATTTTTCATAGAAAGTTGGTGTTTTGGTGTCGAAACAATCTTGGAAGCTTCTACTTATAAAATTTGACATAGAAGAAGAATAAAATGTGTACACCGAGCAACTTTGATGGTCCGAAGTTGGTCAACTCTCTCTATGGAGGATCTTTTAACAATTTTGTCCATTTGTCATAGAAAGTTGGTGTTTTGGAATCGAAATAATCTTGGAACTTCTACTCACCAAATTAGACATAGAAGAACAATAAAATGTGTACACCGAGGAACTTTGATGGTCGGAAGTTGCTCAACTCTCTCAATGGAGGAGCTTTTAATGGTTTTGTCCATTTTTCATAGAAAGTTTGTGTTTTGGAATCGAAATAATATTCGAAGCTTCTACTTATAAAATTTGACATAGAAGAACAATAAAATGTGTACACCGAGGAACTTTGATGGTCGGAAGTTGCTCAACTCTCTTTACGGAGGAGCTTTTCGCTGTTTTTTCCATTTGTCATAGAAAGTTGTTGTTTTGTCATCGAAATAATCTAGGAAGCTTATACTCCTAAAATTTGACATAGAAGAATCGTAACAAGTGTATATCAAACAAATTTTATGGTCCATACTTCCTCAACTCTCTCTATGGAGTAGCTTTTAACGGTTTTGTCCATTTGTCATAGAAAGTTGGTGTTTTGGTGTCGAAATAATCTTGGAAGCTTCTACTTATAAAATTTGACATAGAATAACAATAAAATGTGTACACCGAGGAACTTTGATGGTCCGAAGTTGGTCAACTCTCTCTATGGAGGATCTTTTAACAATTTTGTCCAGTTGTCATAGAAAGTTGGTGTTTTGGAATCGAAATAATCTTGGAAGCTTCTACTCATCAAATTAGACATAGAAGAACAATAAAAAGTGTACACCGAGGAACTTTGATGGTCGGAAGTTGCTCAACTCTCTCAATAGAGGGCTTTTAATGGTTTTGTCCATTTTTCATAGAAAGTTGGTGTTTTGGAATCGAAATAATCTTCGAAGCTTCTACTTATAAAATTTGACATAGAAGAACAATAAAATGTGTACACCGAGGAACTTTAATGGTCCGAAGTTGCTCAACTCTCTCTATGAGGGAGCTTTTAGCTGTTTTATCCATTTGTCATAGAAAGTTGTTGTTTTGTCATCGAAATAATCCAGGAAGCTTATACTCGTAAAATTTGACATAGAAGAATCATAAAAAGTCTACCTCGAACAACTTTTATGGTCCAAAATTGCTCAACTCTCTCTATGGAGGAGCTTTTAACAATTTTGTCCAATTGTAGTAGAAAGTTGGTCTTTTGGCATGGAAATAACCTATAAAGCTTCTACTCGTAATATCTGATATAGAAGAATAGTAAAAAGTGTACGTCGAGCAACTTTGGTGGTCGGAAGTTGCTCCACTCTCTCTATCGGGGAGCTTTTAACGGTTTTGTCCATTTGTCATAGAAAGTTGGTGTTTTGGAATCGAAATAATCTTGGAAGCTATTACTCATAAAATTTGACATAGAATAACAATAAAAAGTGTACACTGAGCAACTTTGATGGTCCGAAGTTGCTCAACTCTCTCCATGGAGGAGCATTTAACAGTCTTGTCCATTTGTCATAGAAAGTTGGTGTTTTGGAATCGAAATAATCTTGGAAGCTTCTACTTATAAAATTTGACATAGAAGAACAATAAAATGTGTACACCGTGCAACTTTGTTCGTCGGAAGTTGCTCAACTCTCTCTATGGAGAAGCATTTCGCTGTTTTGTCCTTTTGTCATAGAAAGTTGTTGTTTTGTCATCGAAATAATCTAGAAAGCTTATACTCAAAAAATTGCGTATAAAAGAACTATAAAAAGTTTACACCGAGCGACTTTGATACTCCGAAGTTGCTCGACTCTCTTTATGGAGGAGCTTTTAACGGTTTTGTCCATTTGTCAAAGAAAGTTGGTGTTTTGGAATCGAAATAATCTTGGTAGCTTCTACTTATAAAATTTGACGTAGAAGATCAATAAAAAGTGTACACCGAGGAAATTTGATGGTCCGAAGTTGTCCAACTCTCTCTATGGAGGATGTTTTAACAATTTTGTCCATTTGTCATAGAAAGTTGTTGTTTTGGAATCGAAATAATCTTCGAAGCTTCTACTCATAAAATTAGACATAGAAGAACAATAAAAAGTGCACACCGAGGAACTTTGATGGTCGGAAGTTGCTCAACTCTCTCAATGGAGGAGCTTTTAACGGTTTTGTCCATTTGTCATAGAAAGTTGGTGTTTTGGAATCGAAATAATCTTGGAAGCTTGTATTCATAAAATTTGACATAGAAGAATCGTAAAAAGTGTACATCGAACAACATTTATGGTCCCAATTTGCTCAACTCTCTCTATGGAGAAGCTTTTAACGGTTTTGTCCATTTGTCATAGAAAGTTAGTGTTTTGGAATCGAAATAATCTTGGAAGCTTCTACTTATAAAATTTGACATAGAAGAACAATAAAATGTGTACACCGGGGAACTTTGATGGTCGGAAGTTGCTCAAAACTCTCTATGGAGGAGCTTTTCGCTGATTTGTCCATTTGTCATAGAAAGTTGCTGTAATGTCATTGAAATAATCTAGGAAGCTTATACTCCTAAAATTTGACATAGGAAAATCGTAAAAAGTGTACATCAAACAACTTTTATGTTCCATACTTGCTCAACTCTCTCTATGGAGTAGCTTTTAACGGTTTTGTCCATTTGTCATAGAAAGTTGGTGTTTTGGTGTCGAAATAATCTTGCAAGCTTCTACTTATAAAATTAGACATAGAAGAACAATAAAAAGTGCACACCGAGGAACTTTGATGGTCGAAAGTTGCTCAACTCTCTCAATGGAGGAGCTTTTAACTGTTTTGTCCATTTGTCATAGAAAGTTGGTGTTTTGGAATCGAAATAATCTTGGAAGCTTGTATTCATAAAATTTGACATAGAAGAATCGTAAAAAGTGTACATCGAACAACGTTTATGGTCCCAACTTGCTCAACTCTCTCTCTGGAGTATCTTTTAACGGTTTTGTCCATTTGTCATAGAAAGTTGGTGTTTTGGTATCGAAAAAGTTTAGGAAGCTTATACTCGAAAAATTTGACATAGAAGAATAGTAAAAAGTGTATGACGAGCAATTTTTTTTGTTCAAAAGTGCTCAACTCTGTCGATGGAGGTGCTTTTAATGGTTTTGTCCATTTATCATAAAAGGTTGGTGTTTTGTCGTCGAAATAATCTAGGAAGCTTCTACTTATAAAATTTGACATAGAAGAGCAATAAAAAGTTTTCACCGTGCAAGTTTGATGGTCCGAAGTTGCTCAACCCTCCCTATGGAGGTTCTTTTCGCTGTTTTGTCCATTTGTCATAGAAAGTTGTTGTTTTATCATCGAAATAATCTAGGAAGCTTATACTCCTAAAATTTGACATAGAAAAACCGTAAAAAGTGTACATCAAAGAACTTTTATGGTCCATACTTGCTCAACTCTCTCTATGGAGTTGCTTTTAACGGTTTTGTCCATTTGTCATAGAAAGTTGGTGTTTTGGTGTCGAAATAATCTTGGAAGCTTCTACTGATAAAATTTGACATAGAAAAACAATAAAATGTGTACACCGAGGAACTTTGATGGTCGGAAGTTGCTCAACTCTCTCTATGGAGGAGCTTTTCGCTATTTTGTCCATTTGTCATAGAAAGTTGTTTTGTCATCGAAATAATCTAGGAAGCTTATACTCCTAAAATTTGACATAGAAGAATCGTAAAAAGTGTACATCAAACAACTTTTATGGTCCATACTTTCTCAACTCTCTCTATGGAGTAGATTTTAACGATTTTGTTCATTTGTCATAGAAAGTTGTTGTTTTGGTGTCGAAATAATCTTGGAAGCTTGTATTCATAAAATTTGACATAGAAGAATCGTAAAAAGTTTACATCGAACAACGTTTATGGTCCCAACTTGCTCAACTCTCTCTATGGAGTATGTTTTAACGGTTTTGTCCATTTGTCATAGAAAGTTGGTGTTTTGGTATCGAAAAAGTCTAGGAAGCTTATACTCAAAAAATTTGACATGGAAGAATAGTAAAAAGTGTATGACGAGCAGTTTTTGTTATTCGAACATGCTCAACTCTGTCGATGGAGGTGCTTTTAACGGTTTTGTCCATTTATCATAAAAAGTTGGTGTTTTGTCGTCGAAATAATCTAGGAAACTTATACTCGTAAAATTTGACATAGAAGAGCAATAAAAAGTTTACACCGTGCAAGTTTGATGGTCCGAAGTTCCTCAACCCTCCCTATGGAGGTTTTTTTAGCGGTTTTGTCCATTTTTCGTGGAAAGTTAGTGTTTTGGAATCGAAATACTCTTGGAAGCTTCTACTCATAAAATTTGACATAGAAGAACAATAAAAAGTGTACACTGAGCAACTTTGATGGTCCGAAGTTGCTCAACTCTCTCTATGGAGGAGCTTTAAACGGTTTTGTCCATTTGTCAAAGAAAGTTAGTGTTTTGGAATCGAAATAATCTTGAAAGCTTCTACTTATAAAATTTGACATAGAAGAACAATAAAATGTGCACACCGGGGAACTTTGATCATCGGAAGTTGCTCAAATCTCTCTATGAAGGAGCTTTTTGCTGTTTTGTCAATTTGTCATAGGAAGTTGTTGTTTTGTTATCGAAATAATCTAGGAAGCTTATACTCCTAAAATTTGAAATAGAAAAATCATAAAAAGTGTACATCAAACAACTTTTATGGTCCATACTTGCTCAACTCTCTCTATGGAGTAGCTTTTAACGGTTTTGTCCATTTGTCATAAAAAGTTGTTGTTTTGGAGTCGAAATAATCTTGGAAGCTTGTATTCATAAAATTTGAGATAGAAGAATCGTAAAAAGTGTACATCGAACAACTTTATGTTCCCAACTTGCTCAACTCTCTCTATGAAGTATGTTTTAACGGTTTTGTCCATTTGTCATAGAAAGTTGGTGTTTTGGTATCGAAAAAGTCTAGAAAGCTTATACTCGAAAAATTTGACATGGAAGAATAGTAAAAAGTGTATGACGAGCAATTTTTGTTATTCGAACATGCTCAACTTTGTCGATGGAGGTGCTTTTAACGGTTTTGTCCATTTATCATAAAAAGTTGGTGTTTTGTCGTCGAAATAATCTAGGAAACTTATACTCGTAAAATTTGACATAGAAGAGCAATAAAAAGTTTACACCGTGCAAGTTTGATGGTCCGAAGTTGCTCAACCCTCCCTATGGAGGTTCTTTTAACGGTTTTGTCCATTTGTCGTGGAGAGTTAGAGTTTTGGAATCGAAATAACCTTGGAAGCTTCTACTCATAAAATTTGACATAGAAGAACAATAAAAAGTGTACACTGAGCAACTTTGATGGTCCGAAGTTTCTCAACTCTCTCCGTGGAGGAGCTTTTAACGGTTTTGTCCATTTGTCATAGAAAGTTGGTATTTTGGAATCGAAATAATCTTGGAAGCTTCTACTTATAAAATTTGACATAGAAGAATAATAAAATGTGTACACCGTGCAACTTTGATCGTCGGAAGTTGCTCAACTCTCTCTATGGAGGAGCTTTTCGCTGTTTTGTCCTTTTGTCATAGAAAGTTGTTGTTTTGTCATCGAAATAATCTAGGAAGCTTTATACTCCTAAAATTTGACATAAAAGAATCGTAAAAAGTGTACATGAAACAACTTTTATGGTCCATACTTGCTCAACTCTCTCTATGGAGTAGCTTTTAACGGTTTTGTCCATTTGTCGTAGAAAGTTGGTGTATTGGTGTCGAAATAATCTTGCAAGCTTCTACTTATAAAATTTGACATAGAAGAACAATAAAATGTGTACACCGAGGAACTTTGATGGTCCGAAGTTGCTCAACTCTCTCTGTGGAGGAGCTTTTAACGGTTTTGTCCATTTGTCATAGAAAGTTAGTGTTTTGGAATCGAAATAATCTTGGAAGCTTCTACTTATAAAATTTGACATAGAAGAACAATAAAATGTGTACACCGGGGAACTTTGATCATCAGAAGTTGCTCAAATCTCTATATGGAGGAGCTTTTCGCTGTTTTGTCCATTTGTGATAGAAAGTTGTTGTTTTGTCATCGAAACAATCTACAAAGCTTATACTCCTAAAATTTGACATAGAAAAATCGTAAAAAGTGTACATCAAACAACTTTTATGGTCCATACTTGCTCAACTCTCTCTATGGAGTAGCTTTTAACGGTTTTGTCCATTTGTCATAGAAAGTTGGTGTTTTGGTGTCGAAATAATCTTGGAAGCTTCTACTTATAAAATTTGACATAGAAGAACAATAAAATGTGTACACCGAGGAACTTTGATGGTCGGAAGTTGCTCAACTCTCTCTATGGAGGTGCTTTTCGCTTTTTTGTCCATTTGTCATAGAAAGTTGTTGTTTTGTCATCGAAATAAACTAGGAAGCTTATACTCCTAAAATTTGACATAGAAGAATCGTAAAAAGTGTACATCAAACAACTTTTATGGTCCATACTTGCTCAACTCTCTCTATGGAGTAGCTTTTAACGGTTTTGTCCATTTGTCGTAGAAAGTTGGTGTATTGGTGTCGAAATAATCTTGGAAGCTTCTACTTATAAAATTTGACATAGAAGAACAATAAAATGTGTACACCGAGGAACTTTGATGGTCCGAAGTTGCTCAACTCTCTCTGTGGAGGAGCTTTTAACGGTTTTGTCCATTTGTCATAGAAAGTTAGTGTTTTGGAATCGAAATAATCTTGGAAGCTTCTACTTATAAAATTTGACATAGAAGAACAATAAAATGTGTACACCGGGGAACTTTGATCATCGGAAGTTGCTCAAATCTCTATATGGAGGAGCTTTTCGCTGTTTTGTCCATTTGTCATAGAAAGTTGTTGTTTTGTCATCGAAACAATCTACAAAGCTTATACTCCTAAAATTTGACATAGAAAAATCGTAAAAAGTGTACATCAAACAACTTTTATGGTCCATACTTGCTCAACTCTCTCTATGGAGTAGCTTTTAACGGTTTTGTCCATTTGTCATAGAAAGTTGTTGTTTTGGTGTCGAAATAATCTTGGAATCTTGTATTCATAAAATTTGACATAGAAGAATCGTAAAAAGTGTACATCGAACAACTTTTATGGTCCCAACTTGCTCAACTCTCTCTATGGAGTATGTTTTAACGGTTTTGTCCATTTGTCATAGAAAGTTGGTGTTTTGGTATCGAAAAAGTCTAGGAAGCTTATACTCGAAAAATTTGACATGGAAGAATAGTAAAAAGTGTATGACGAGCAATTTTTGTTATTCGAACATGCTCAACTCTGTCGATGGAGGTGCTTTTAACGGTTTTGTCCATTTATCATAAAAAGTTGGTGTTTTGTCGTCGAAATAATCTAGGAAACTTATACTCGTAAAATTTGACATAGAAGAGCAATAAAAAGTTTACACCGTGCAAGTTTGATGGTCCGAAGTTGCTCAATCTTCCCCATGGAGGTTCTTTTAACGGTTTTGTCCATTAGTCGTGCTAAGTTAGTGTTTTGGAATCGAAATAATCTTGGAAGCTTCTTCTCATAAAATTTGACATAGAAGAACAATAAAAAGTGTACACTGAGCAACTTTGATGGTCCGAAGTTGCTCAACTCTCTCCATGGAGGAGCTTTTAACGATTTTCTCCATTTGTCATAGAAAGTTAGTGTTTTCGAATCGAAATAATCTTGGAAGTTGGTGTTTTAACGGTTTTGTCCATTTGTCATAGAAAGTTGGTGTTTTGGTATCGAAAAAGTCTAGGAAGCTTCGAAAAATTTGACATGGAAGAATAGTAAAAAGTGTATGACGAGCAATTTTTGTTATTCGAACATGCTCAACTCTGTCGATGGAGGTGCTTTTAACGGTTTTGTCCGTTTATCAAAAAAAAGTTGGTGTTTGTCGAAATAATCTAGGAAACTTATACTCGTAAAATTTGACATAAAAGAGCAATAACAAGTTTACACCGTGCAAGTTTGATGGTCCGAAGTTGCTCAACCCTCTCTATGGAGGTTCTTTTAACGGTTTTGTCCATTTGTCGTGGAAAGTTAGTGTATTGGAATCGAAATAATCTTGGAAGCTTCTACTCATAAAATTTGACATAGAAGAACAATAAAAAGTGTACACCGAGGAACTTTGATGGTCCGAAGTTGTCCAACTCTTTCTATGGAGGATGTTTTAACAATTTTGTCCATTTGTCATAGAAAGTTGGTGTTTTGGAATCGAAATAATCTTGGAAGCTTCTACTCATAAAATTAGACATTGAAGAACAATAAAAAGTGTACACCGAGGAACTTTGATGGTCGGAAGTTGCTCAACTCTCTCAATGGAGGAGCTTTTAATGGTTTTGTCCATTTGTCATAGAAAATTGGCATTTTGGAATCGAAATAATTTTGGAAGCTTGTATTCATAAAATTTGACATAGAAGAATCGTAAAAAGTGTACATCGAACAACTTTTATGTTCCCAACTTGCTCAACTCTCTCTATGGAGTATGTTTTAACGGTTTTGTCCATTTGTCATAAAAAGTTGGTGTTTTGGTATCGAAAAAGTCTAGGAAGTTAGACTCGTAAAATTTGACATATTAGAATAGTAAAAAGTTTACGCCGAGCAATTTTTGTTGTTCGAACATGCTCAACTCTGTCTATGGAAGAGCTTTTAACGGTTTTGTCCATTTATCATAAAAATTTGGTGTTTTGTCGTCGAAATAATCTCTGAAACTTATACTCATAAAATTTGACATAGAAGAGCAATAAAAAGTTTACACCGTTCAAGTTAGATGGTCCGAAGTTGCTCAACTCTCCCTATGGAGGAGCTTTTAACGGTTTTGTCCATTTGTCATAGAAAGTTGGTGTTTTGGAATCGAAATAATCTTGGAAGCTTCTACTCATAAAATTAGACATAGAAGAACAATAAAAAGTGTACACCGAGGAACTTTGATGGTCGGAAGTTGCTCAACTCTCTCAATGGAGGAGCTTTTAACGGTTTTGTCCAATTGTCATAGAAAGTTGGTGTTTTGGAATCGAAATAATCTTGGAAGCTTCTACATATAAAATTTGACATAGAAGAACAATAAAATGTGTACACCAAGGAACTTTGATGGTCGGAAGTTGCTCAACTCTCTCTATGGAGGAGCTTTTCGCTGTTTTGTCCATTTGTCATATAAAGTTGTTGTTTTGTCATCGAAATAATCTAGGAAGCTTATACTCCTAAAATTTGACATAGAAGAATCGTAAAAAGTGTACATCAAACAACTTTTATGGTCCATACTTGCTCAACTCTCTCTATGAAGTAGCTTTTAATGGTTTTGTCCATTTGTCATAGAAAGTCGGTGTTTTGGTGTCGAAATAATCTTGGAAGCTTCTACTTATAAAATTTGACATAGAAGAACAATAAAATGTGTACACCGAGGAACTTTGATGGTCCGAAGTTGCTCAACTCTCTCTATGAAGGAGCTTTTAACGGTTTTGTCCATTTGTCATAGAAAGTTGGTGTTTTGGAATCGAAATAATCTTGGAAGCTTCTACTTATAAAATTTGACATAGAAGAACAATAAAATGTGTACACCGAGGAACTTCAATGGTCCGAAGTTGCTCAACTCTCTCTATGGAAGAGCTTTTGGCTGTTTTGTCCATTTGTCATAGAAAGTTGTTATTTTGTCATCGAAATAGTCTAGGAAGCTTATACTCATAAAATTTGACATAGAAGAATTGTAAAAAGTCTACATCGAACAACTTTTATGGTCCAAACTTGCTCAACTCTCTCTATGGAGAAGCTTTTAACGGTTGTATCCAATTGTCATAGAAAGTTGGTGTTTTAGAATCGAAATAATCTTGGAAGCTTCTACTTATAAAATTTGACATAGAAGAACAATAAAATATTTACACCGAGGAACTTTGACGGTCGGAAGTTGCTCAACTCTCTCTATGGAGGAGCTTTTAACGGTTTTGTCCATTTGTCATAGAAAGTTGGTGTTTTGGAATCGAAATAATCTTGGAAGCTTCTACTTATAAAATTTGACATAGAAGAACAATAAAAAGTGTACACTGAGCAATTTTGATGGTCTGAAGTTGCTCAACTCTCTCTATGGAGGAGCTTTTAGCTGTTTTGTCCATTTGTCATAGAAAGTTGTTGTTTTGTCATCGAAATAATCTAGGAAGCTTATACTCCTAAAATTTGACATAGAAGAATCGTAAAAAGTGTACATCAAACAACTTTTATGGTCCAAACTTGCTCAACTCTCCCTATGGAGTAGCTTTTAACGCTTTTGTCCATTTATCATAGAAAGTTGGTGTTTTGCCATCGAAATAATCTAGGAAACTTATACTCGTAAAATTTGACATAGAAGAACAATAAAAAGTGTACACCGAGGAACTTTGATGGTCCGAAGTTGCTCAACTCTCTCTATGGAGGATCTTTTAACAATTTTGTCCATTTGTCATAGAAAGTTGGTGTTTTGGAATCGAAATAATCTTTGAAGCTTCTACTAATAAAATTAGACAAAGAAGAACAATAAAAAGTGTACACCGAGCAACTTTGATGATCGGAAGTTGCTCAACTCTTCCTATGGAGGAGCTTTTAACGGTTTTGTCCATTTGTCATAGAAATTTGGTGTTTTGGAATCGAAATAATCTTGGAAGCTTCTACTTATAAAATTTGACATAGAAGAACAATAAAGTGATTACACCGAGGAACTTCGATGGTCGGAAATTGCTCAACTCTCTCTATGGAGGAGCTTTTCGCTGTTTTGTCCATTTGTCATAGAAAGTTGTTGTTTTGTCATCGAAATAATCTAGGAAGCTTATACTCGTAAAAAGTCTACATCGAAGAACTTTTATGGTCCAAACTTGCTCAACTCTCTCTATGGAGGAGCTTTTAACGCTTTTGTCCATTTGTCATAGAAAGTTGGTGTTTTGCCATCGAAATAATCTTTGATGCTGCTACTTATAAAATTTGACATAGAAAAACAATAAAATGTGTACACCGAGGAACTTTGATGGTCGTAAGTTGCTCAACTCTCTCTATGGAGGAGCTTTTAACGGTTTTGTCCATTTGTCATAGAAAGTTGGTGTTCTGGAATCGAAATAATCTTGGAAGCTTCTACTTATAAAATTTGACATAGAAGAACAATAAAAAGTGTACACCGAGGAACTTTGATGGTCCGAAGTTGCTCAACTCTCTCTATGGAGGATCTTTTAACAATTTTGTCCATTTGTCATAGAAATTCGGTGTTTTCGCATGGAAATAATCTAGAAAGCTTATACTCGTAAAATCTTATATAGAAGAATAGTAAAAAGTGTACGCCGAGCAACTTTGGTGGTCTGAAGTTGCTCAACTCTCTCTATCGAGGTGCTTTTAACGGTTTTGTCCATTTGTCATAGAAAGCCTCAAGTCTACTTGCTTGGTTCTCTTCATTTTTTTGTTTCTTTTTTTTCTCTTTTTTTTACTCATTTTTTTCATTTTGTTCTTTGTTTTTTTCATATTTGTTTTATGGCAATAATCAAACGGCACCGCATCACCTTGCATACTGAAACCACCACCTTAATTATGCTGTCACAAAGAGGCTGCAAAAAGTATCATCCTGCACCAGAACTGACAACTCTCCTTCCTCCTTGAATATCACCCTACTATAACCTCTTTGCAAACTCTTTCCCCAACATTCATACCCCAAACTAAAACATCATATCAAACACCTTTAAGCACATGATTATCCTTGAAAGTAAGGAAAAAGGATAGAAGTTGGATTGGCTTTTGGCTCACACAAAGAAAGGCTTTTGTTTACATGGCAAGAATCAGATGATTGAAATTTAGCATAGGTTGAGAGTCTCAGAAAAATAATTGTACAGCATAGGGTCAGACAAATATGTGCAGCACTTCATCATCTCAGCACAACAAAACCAGGCATTTTACTCAGTTGATAGAATGCAAGTTCTAGCAAGCAAAGTAATGGAATTATAACACACATAATCTGCAGGCTGCTCACTAAATGCTTAGATGCTTCAGTGACATGCATATTCAAGCAAAAGCTTCACACAAATCACCTCACAGCAAGATATAATTTCAGCCCTACACATTCAAGACAAACAAAAACCAGCTTGCCAAAGTTTTATAAAAAGAGCAAAACCCTCCCCCAAAATTAAATTTGACATTGTCCTCAATGGTAGAGAAGAAAGACCAAAAATTAAATTTGCGATGACAAAAATTAAAGTGCAATGAAAGAAAACAAAAAGGAGACTTAGCTGGTTAAAAATGTTGAGTACGATGCTCCTCCACATGGGTTACCTCCCATGAAGTGCTAAATTTATTGTCTTCAGCCGGACATAACCACATTGTGGCTAGGACTAAGGTGGATCAAAATGGAAGTTTTCCTCAAGGGTGATAGGGACTGAATCCCAATAAGGCTTCACACGATGCCTATGAATTTTAAAAGTCTGATTGGAGGTGAGGTGTTGCAAATCAAGTGCTCCATAAGGATAAACTGTCTTCACTAAGGAGGGACCATGCCATCTTGATTTCAGCTTGCTTGGGAAATGGGTGCAAACGCAAGTTGTAAACAATAAACTTTTGCCCTTTAAATTTTTTTTTCGCGTAAGCTTCCTATCATGGTATTTCTTTAAGTGCTTCTTGTACAACTTTGCATTCTCATAGATTTCTTCCATGTATGGGTTCAACCGCCTTTGTGCCTTTCTGGAATGCTTAGCTTCCTCCCCCAAACTTAAAGTTGCAGCCACAATAATGGGTAAAGTGTTGTCCTCTCCCAAATAGATGTATTTCAAATGACTAGGCAGCTGGTTCAGCTCCAACTTTGGTGCTTTCACTGTAGAGGAAGCAAAAGATGAATTAGTAGGCATTAGTTGTTCAAAAGAAGGAGCACCCTTACCAACATATGGTTTATCCAACTGGACTGCCTGAATAGCCTCTTCTATGTAGCTGCCATGCACTATGGTACTTGTAATCAATGTTTTATCATCCAAGCCTTGGGCCATCACCTTCTCCAAAGGGTCTCCACAAGATACCTGAAAAACCTTACTCGCAAGATCATTTATAGTATCAACATTAAAACAATCTCTATGATCATCATGAGACTTAAGAGCTTCAAACACACGAAATTCTAGCTCTTGATCATTTACCTTCATGGTGATAGTGCCCTTTTTCACACAAATATTCATGTCAGCAGTAATCAATAAAAGGGCGACCAAGAAAAATAGGTAAAGATGAAGACATTTGACTATCTTCCATATCTAACACAACGAAATCAGCTGGTAAAATCAGACCTTGCACAGATACTAAAACATCCTCTAAAATGCCCCTAGGTCTCTTAACAGTTCGGTCAGCCAATTGCAATGTTATGGAAGTGGGCTGAAGTTCTCCTAGACCAAGCTTCTCATATACAGAAAAAGGAAACAAGTTAATACTAGCACCAAGGTCTAACAAAGCCTTTTCGAAAAATTGATTCCCCACTTTGCAAGGGATGGTGAAGCTACCAGGATCCTTAAGCTTAGGAGGAAGCTTGTGTAATAAAACAGCACTCACCTCTTCAGTCAAAGCAACTTTCTCATGCTCAACAAATTTTCTCTTATTTGTACAACAATCTTTCAAAAATTTAGCATAAAAAGGAATTTGCTTAATAGCATCAAGCAATGGAATATTAATCTCAACCTTACGCAAATTTTCAAAGATATCTAGAGCTTTAGAGTCAAGTTTCTTTTTAGCAAACCTTTGCGGGAAAGGTGGAGGATCTCTTCCCCAGTCTTTTGGAGCCACTGGTGCAGAACTGCATCCTTGTTGCACCCTTTCTGCGACTGGACCAGTGCAGTTTTTTTCTTTCCAGTGGAGGCCTTTCAACCTTGTTGTCAACAACTTTGCCACTCCTTAGTGTTGTAACAGTCTTTGCATGTTCCAAACCAGCTGGATTATTAACGACCTGAGCTGGAAGCTCTCCCTTTTTCCTCTCACTCATCTCCTTAGCCATTTGCCCCATTTGGGTCTCTAATTTCTGAATGGCTTGAGTTGTTTGTTGCATAAACTGCATCATGGATACCTCCAAGTCACTCTTCTTTGCTGGTTGAACAACTGAAGCTGGAACATTAGCTGCAGGCTGGTCATTCTTCCAAGAAAAATTAGGATGGCTTCTCCAAGGATACTGCTGGTTCCTTTGATTAAAATTCATTTGGCCCATATAGTTGGCCTCCTCTTGCTCTGTCATAGCAGTCAATGGACATGCCTCAGTAGCATGTTCTTGATGTGAACAAATAGCACATACCACAGCGGATCGTGATGAAGTAGATGCATTAGCCAAGTTCATCCCCTTCAGAGAATCAACTAAGAGATTCATTTTTCGGTTCAGATTCCCAATTTCAGCTTGCACCATAGTATCTGAACTCACCTCGTACACACCTTGTCTCTTAGAGGAACCCTTACTTCTTGTGGAAAATTGTTGGGAATCTTCACTCAATTCCTCAAACAACTCCATTGCCTCTTCACTACTCTTCCTCATCAACACCCCATTACATGCTGAATCAACCTTCATCCTATTGACCTCATTCAACCCTTCATAGAAATGCAAAACAATGTCATCTTTGTGCAAGTTGTTGGTTGGGCAGCGAGCTAGGCGAACCTTGAAATCTTTCCAAGCTTCATAGAAGAGATCACCATCTTTTTGTTGGAAATTTTGGATCTCCCTTACAAGTTGCTTAGTCCTATGAGCTGGAAAAAATTCTCTCAAGAACTTTGTAGCTATTTGCTCCCATGTAACAATGGAACCCGCTTCAATTGTGTTGTACCACATCTTGGCTCCTCCTCTTAGCGTGAAGGGAAACAACATAAGCTTCAAATTATCAGCCGTGATGCCTATCATGTTTTGTGTTCGACAAAGATCGGTAAAATCTTTCAAGTGTTGGTGGGGATCTTCATCAAACCGCCCCTCATAGTGAGGCACTGAATTCAGCAATTGAGGTGCCAAGCTGAATGTGGCTGCTCTATTGGGCTGATATGCAATGCAAGATGGTTGGGCAACATTTCGTGGAATGTATCGGTTCATCATAGGAACCCTTTCATTACCCGCATCTTCTGCATCAACAATGGGATTATTCTCAGCCATATTCTTCCTCCTAAGTGCTCTGGCCGTTCTCTCTATTTCAGGATCTAACTTTTCTAACTTCTTGTCTTGAGAACGTGTATTGACCATGCACTTTCAAGGAACAAAAGAGAACCCCCCTGCAAAATAAAAATAACAATGCAAGGCTCTGAAACACTAAACTAACCAGTAAATAAATATATAAATAAAACTTATTGCTAAACGCTTAACCGGCAATGGACTTAACAGTCCCCGGCAACGGCGCCAAAAACTTGGTCGATATAAAATATCACAAGTTAACCTTGTAATATCAAATAAAGACGGGTCTTACCCTATCCGCAAGTGTACGTGTTGTAAATAGTATAAAAGCGAATGGGATCGTATCCATAGAGACTGCTCAATTACCGAACAAACTACAAAGCAATAATTAAACTAAAATGCAAAGAAAAATCAGATCTGAAAATGCTGAATAAAAGTGGCTGGAAAGGATGTAAATTAATGCGGGAAAGCTTAGCTTGGGTTAGTCTCGTTCTTGTACTATCACTTAGTTACAAAATTCCAATTGCAATCACACAATTTAAAGAATTAATGACTTCAATCAAGAGACCTTGGTCCGGCTCTCTTGACCGTGACTTTCCTAAACAATGACCTTTGGCTTTAGTCCAGCCTAAAAATCTTTTCTTATCTTAGGAGTCTTGGTTGGCGTACCCTAAGAGTTTCCTAAAATAAGCATACGAACTAGAAAGTCGACAATCACACAACCTTAAGCAATGGTGTATTACCTAATAAATTGTGTTCACAAATCCCAAATCTAGACCTTAATCAGATTTTTGTCACTTGTTAGACACCGGGTATTGGTCAGCCGAATGTGCCTAACTAACAGTTCCCCAACATCATGAAGTTGATCAGACATTCACAATAACAAGAAATCATCAATTAATTCAGAGATTCATAAATTAATCCTAGTGTAATCAACCATAGAATTGTTCAACCAATATCAAATACAAGAACTAACCAAACCCAAGCTAATAAGTACTTTAGTTACACATATACATATTCAAATACAGAAATGAAAACCCAAAACCAGTTGTAGAGAAGAGTCCACTTGATCTTCGTGTCTTCTTCCTTCAATCCCCCTTCTTTTCTTTCTCCTCTGCCGTGTATCTCTCTTCTGGAATGTCTACTGCCTCTTTTCTATCTTTTCTTCCTTTCTTTTCTATTTTTAGTAACTCCCTTTATGGCTTCGTTTTTCCCATTATAACCTCCAGCTGATATTTGGACAAAAGATTCTTTAATTCCTACTTGCCACGTCAGTCAACAAAGTGATGTCGTTTTCATTTTTCCCCGCTGGAATTCTGCGGCCGCAAATAGGTTGCACTTTTCCTCCAGAACCAGCTTGCATTTCCATCTTTGCATTCATCCATACCTAACAAGAAAACATGTATTTTGGGCAGTATTTCGATCTTGAAATCATACCAATTACAACAATTAAAGCCCAGAATTATAGGTGCATTCTACACCTATCATTCCTAAAGCTTTCAATAACATTATTTCTGTGGGACTTTTGGCACAGAAGAATTATGAATTCTATTATAAGAATGATGTGTGTTATATTCATTTTGGAAATGAATGTGTTGGTATGGGAAATTTGATAAATGGTTTGTATTATTTAACTATGCATGATGTTAAGCTCTTAACTCATGATGTGGATAATGATGCTGTAGAACCATCTAAAAATAATTCTAAATATCTGTGGCATCTAAGATTGTGTCATATTGCAGAAGAAAGACTTAACAAGTTGATAAAAGAGGGTTTAATCAAGTCCTCGGATTTAGAATCCTATTCTACTTGTGAGTCCTGTATTCAAGGCAAAATGACCAGATCGCCCTTTGTTGGACAAAGTCAAAGATCTACAGAAGTTTTAGAATTAATACATTCAGATGTATGTGGGCCTTTTAATCAAATGGCTAGTGGTGGTTATTTCTACTTCATTACTTTTACTGATGATACCTCACGGTATGGGTATGTGTACTTAATGAAGTACAAGCATGAATCTTTTGAAAAGTTCAAAGAATTCAAAGCTGAAGTAGAAAATCAAACTGGAAAAAGTATTAAAGCTCTTCGATCAGATCGAGGTGGTGAATACTTAAGTCATGAGTTTGAAATGTTCCTAAAGGAACATGGCATTGTTTCACAATTGACTCCTCCAGGAACACCACAATTAAATGGTGTATCAGAAAGGAGAAACCGTACTTTGTTAGACATGGTACGTTCAATGATGAGTTATACAGATTTACCCATTTCATTATGGGGTTTCTGTCTTCTGACTGCAACTTATTTGCTGAACAGAACTCCTTCTAAATCTGTTCCTAAGACACCATATGAGATATGGGTTGGTAGGGCTCCAAGTCTTAAACATGTTAGGATTTGGGGTTGTCTAGCACACATCAAAAAGCTGCAAACAGATAAATTGGAGGCCAGATCTGAACAAGGAAGATTTGTTGGATATCCAAAGGAAACTTTGGGATACTATTTCTATATTCCCACTGATCACAAAATAGTGATTAGAAGAGATGCCATTTTTCTAGAAAAAGAGTTTGTTCAGAATAAAGGTATAGGGAAAAGAATAGAACTTGAGGAAGTATCTGATATTTCACAATATGATCAAGATCATATTCAAGAATCCAATGATGCAAGAACTGTCATTACACAAACTCCTAGAAAATCTAGTAGAGTTATCCGTCCACCAGCACGGTATAACTTACTACATGATATACAAGAGTTGTTTGTTCATGGAGATATAGATCATGGTGATGATCCTACTAGTTAGGAAGAAGCAATATCTGATATTGACTCTTCAAAGTGGCTTGAAGCTATGAAATCTGAAATGTATTCAAATCAAGTTTGGGATCTTGTGGACTCTTCTGAAGGTATTGTACCTATAGGATGCAAATGTGTCTACAAGAGAAAAATTGGTTTGGATGGTAAGGTGGAAACCTACAAAGCAAGACTGGTTGCAAAAGGATATACTCAAAGACAAGGAATTGACTATGAGGAAACCTTTTCTCCAGTTGCTATGTTGAAATCTATCAGGATTTTATTAGCCATATCTGCACACTATGATTATGAGATATGGCAGTTGGATGTCAAAAATGCATTCCTTAATGGAAACATTGAGGAAGATATCTATATGGAACAACCCAAGGGTTTTGAATCCAAAGGTGGAAAACAAAAGGTGTGCAAGCTTAAGAGATCCATTTATGGTCTTAAGCAAGCTTCAAGGAGTTGGAACATCCGTTTTGATGAAGCAATCAAATCATTTGGCTTCATTAAAAATGTGGATGAACCTTGTGTTTACAAGAAGGTTAGTGGGAGTGCTCACACATTCCTAGTCTTGTATGTTGATGACATTCTCCTTTTTGGAGATGATATTGGAATGATGACTTCAGTTAAAGTCTGGTTGTCAAAAACTTTCTCCATGAAAGATTTGGGAGAAGCAGCCTATATTCTGGGAATTAGAATCTATAGAGAGAGATCTAAAAGAATAATAGGGCTTTCTCAATCTATGTATATAGACAAAGTGTTGAAACGATTCAACATGCAAGAGTCTAAAAGAGGATTGTTACCTTACAGACATGGCATTCATCTTTCTAAGGAAATGTCTCCAAAGACACCTGAGGAAAGAGAGAGAATGACCAAGATTCCATATGCATCTGCAGTTGGAAGTCTGATGTATGCTATGTTATGTACTAGACCTGATATAGCACATGCTGTAAGTGTTACGAGCAGGTTTCAATCAAATCCTGGTGAAGATCACTGGATTGCTGTTAAGAATATTCTTAAGTACTTAAGAAGGACTAAAGAATTGTTCTTAACATATGGAGGAGGTGATTTGAGAATCGATGGCTATACCGATTCTGATTTCCAAACAGATATTGATGATAGAAAGTCTATCTCTGGGTTGGTTTACATATGTAATGGTGGAGCAGTGTGTTGGAAAAGTTCCAAACAAAGCACTACTGCAAATTCTACCACAGAGGCTGAATACATCGCTGCATCGGATGCTGCAAAGGAAGCGGTTTGGATGAAGAAGTTCGTTACAGAACTTGGTGTTGTTCCATCCATTGAATCACCAGTGCCACTATACTGTGATAACAATGGGGTAATTACTCAGGCAAAGGAACCAAGGTCTCATAAGAAATCCAAACACATCGAAAGACGTTTTCACATTATCAGAGAGATAATTGAAAGAGGTTATGTATCTATACAGAAAATAGCATCAGCAGAGAACATTGCTGATCCATTAACTAAAGCTCTAACTCTACAGCAGTTAGATCGTCATCTAGAAAAGATGGGTATGAGATACCATAGCGATTGGCTTTAGGACAAGTGGGAGATTGTTAGATATATGTCCTGTATAGCCAATTTAATACGGTTGTATTTGGAACATATATAATAATTGTACTGTATTAATCGTTTAATAAAAATGGCAGTTTATTATATATTTGATATTTCTATTTAAATAGTTGTATTAAATATATCCGTAGATATTTAATAGAGACCTCATTCTCAAGAGTTGAGAATATGAGTGACGAGTGATCTCTAGTATAAATATCTTAAATAAAGTTCCTGATTGTAGAATTATTAATTGGACAATAATAATTTGGAAGATCAGTATACTGTTTATTTCCTATAATGATAGGGTTGTGAGTCTCATGCAATTTAATATGAGATATTAAAATAAACAGTATGGAATATTTATTGTTTAAAATAAATGCTTCGAACATGACTTGCTAAATAATGAATCACATGGAGGTTTATTTCCTTGTCAATGATTTATTATTTATTTATGATTGTGTAAATAATCCTTTGACCTGAGATGACATAGTAGTCTTGTATATGGGTGATTGAATTTTGTCAATGTTAGAAATATTTATTTATTAAATAAATATTAACATTTGATGGATTCAGTTAGTTATATATGGAGACTTGTGTGTAGTCAATAAGGAATCCATCGCCTCAAAATAAACGAGGAGAATATTCTATGTGATCAGGATAAATATATTAACACAGGAAATCCTTGGCCGAGGTTACATGACTAATGAAAAGTGTTTTCATTAATTATTTGTTAGTCAATATAATATTGGATCTGCCATATAATTGAGTTAGTGGATTTGACGGATATCCATGATCCTCACTCAATTGGGATATTGTACAGTGGAAGGATTTAATTACATGGTAATTGTAATTAAAGGTTCATATGAAAGAATTCATCACTGATTGGGTAGTCACCATATACTGCTAGGTGTCACTCGTGATTTATAAGAAATGATTAAAAGTTGTTTTAATTAATATCAAAGAGTTTGATATTATTCTTGATGACGTCAAAAAGGTGTCACTACCGAGAAGACGTTCAGTGGGTCAGACCTGCAGTAATGCACAAACGAAGATCCTTCCAGGAAGCCAATCAGCTGAGCAAAGCAGTCTTGGTTGACCAGTTAAGTTGCCTAGCAGGCAACTTACCGACCAGGCAGGTAGGGCTGTCCAGGTTGATCAGCTAAGCAATCCGAGAGCTGAGCACAACAAACAAAGATGAGCTAAAGGCCGCACCAGAGGGTGTCCTCTGGCGTTCGCGCTCCGACGCTCAAGTCAGTAGGTATCCAATCAGACAAACTCCTCGGACTAGAGCTCTCAATTAGCCAGACTCAAATTGTGATTAAGTTTGATAATACCTGACTTGCTGAGCCTTATATAGGGCTGGAGACCACTGTTGAAGTGGGTCTTTCCATTATGATTGTGGACCACATCCAGCTGGTTTTCACCTTGGTAGGTCCAGCTGGTGCACTCTTACCGAGGAGACTGCCTGGTAGGCATGAAGAGTCTTGGTCCACATATGACGTGGTGGAGCACCATTGGTGGGGGTATTTTTGTAATATCAGTTGCCCCCCAACTCCCTTATCGAGGCGTCGCTCTGCGCAGATCGATAAGAGGAGTAATTATGTTATTCCATAAATGAGGAGATGACAGCTCAGACCTTTTAGATCAACGGTCCACTTACTGCGTGGCTCATTGGCCATTTGTTCCTGGCCGTTGATCTGGGGTTAGCCTTTTGCTATAAAAGGACTCAGGGACCTCGTCATTCCACATCTTTTATAAGATTTGAGAGCGATTACCGAGCAGTTGCACATACCGAGCAAGTTTCATACTGATCCATAGTGAATTCTCAAATTTCTGACATACCGAGCAATCTTCTAGGTAAGCCATGTCTTCTTCTAGTTTAAGTACTTCTTCTATATCTGGGCTCTCAACTTCTACCTCTGGTAGTGACCGAGCAACTACCTCTACCGATGAGGTGGTTATAACTCAAACCAATCCTCCCCTAGCAAGACGAAATGCTTCCTCGGTAGAATACCCTATAGAGTATGCCCCCCATGACCTACCTCCTCCTAATGAGAGGGGTGGAGGTACCGATGACAGCATCCCTGAACCGACCTACCTTTCCTGTGACCTATCCAACAGCTATATTGACAAGGTGGTGGCCAAGTGTGGTCTGCCCTTTCCATACCGACGTGTGGGTGATGGCGAGTCTCCTTTTCGACCTAGGAGAGGTGAGTTTGCTATCTCACTTCGGTCACTCCAAGCAGGTGCTAGGATTCCCTTCCCACCAGCCATAACTAGCCTTCTTCGTCGGTTCAATCTCTCTCCCGCCATTCTGGCACCGAATTCTTGGCACTTCCTGGCCAACATTGTTTGTCTCTCTCACAGATACCATCTCGGTATCTCTTCCTCGGTCATTCAACATCTTTCTCTTCTGTGTCATTTACCAAATTCACCTGGCCTCTTCTATCTAAAACTCAAGCCAGGGCTTAAGATTCCTCTATACAACCAGTCCATCAAGAGATGGAAAAATTCATACATTCTTGTAAGAGTTCCTCTTCCTGAAGGAGAGGAACTTCCTTTCCGAACTACCTGGTCGGTACCACTTACCGATCAGTTCAACCGTCCTCCGCAGTTGAAGGGCGATGAGTTAAAATTGTATGATTCCTGGAAGGAGCTCCTTGTCGTTGGGGCTGATACCGACATGAAGTTCAGTCTACAGGACTTCTCGGTGTCTAATTTTTGTTACGGATCTCGGCAAGGTTTGCATATTTTTGATTTTTCAACCATTTTATCCATCATTACTGATCGGTATTCACTTGACTTGTGGTCATGCTTTGCAGATATGGCCGACCTTTCTGAGTACATGGCGATGAACGCTGCCCCTGCTCCTCGGCAACAGAAGAGGAAGAAAAGTAGCAAGGGTAAGGACCCTAAGAGGCCACGTGTGGGGGCCACAGGGGAGACTATGGCGTCTGAGATTGCCCTCACTGGAGCTACCACCTCGGTTACTACGGTAACACGAACTGCTCCTTCTCCTAGGATAGGGACTCCTCGGTCCATGGTCTCCCATATTCCTCGGCAGGTAAATGATCCCCCGTTGGGACCAATTGCCGAGGAAGACTTTGCTCGGCATGCTCCAGAATGGGATGTCAGTCAGACTGATAGGGTAGTCAACCCAAAAGTGGCTACCGAGATGCTGAAGCACTTGCCTACTCCTGCAGACTATGACAGGGTGTCTGGTCTGACAGCTATGGAGCATCTGACTCAGATAAACTGCCTTTTCATGCAGGTACGACTTTCTTCTCCTCAGCTCGGTAACTTTTTTTTTTTTTTGATAAATTTTTTCCTTTTCAGACTGCTGTCCACCTCTCTGCTCTCCCCTCCGGCATTGCTTGGTTTGCTTACGAGGAGACAGTTCAACGAGAGAGAGCTGATGCTGCCGAGGAGAGAGCTACCAAGGCCAAGAACGAGCTCAACTTGTTGAAGGCCGAGATGGAGGAGACGCAGCAGTCTTACTCCGCTCATCTGGAGAAGGTTGCTCGGCAGCGAAAGGAATTGAAGGAGAGGACGGCCTCCTTAGAGCGCAAGCTGAAGAATGCCGAGGAGACCTATCAGCGACTCCTTGGCGATGCCGAGCTGCAGACAATCCAGAAGTTCAAGGAGTCCGAGGAATTCAAGGCCGCCCTGAGGGAGGAAGGCTTCTATGGCTTCCGCGGTGGTGTCAAGGAGTCCAGGAAGCTGCTCGTCAAGGCTGGTCTGGACTCTTCCATCCTTACTCCATTGTGCCCTTCTCTCATGGGAATGGATCATCTTGAGGAGTCTAAGGAGGAGATCCTAGAAGCCTTCAGGAAGGCTGAGCAGATGAGGAAGAGAGGGCTTGGCGAGATGGACTTCTCTGAGGAGGAGATCTCTGATGAGGAGGTTGAAGTATTGGAAGAGGAGAACTTGGGAGCTGACCAGGAAGCACTAAACCAAGTTCCTCAACCAGTTGCGGAGACAACCGAGGAGACACCTCCAGCACTTCCAGCCAATGTGCCTACTGCCGAGGAGTCTGGCTCTGGAGTTCCTGCCTTGGATCCTTAGGACTTCCCTTGTATGAGCTTAGCCCTCTTTTGCTCTGTTCTTAACCTGTATTGAAGTTGTTTGAATTTTAATGAAACCAGAATTCACGATTGCTCGGTAGATTATATACTTGTATATTTTTTTGTTCATATTTGATTGTCATCATGCTTTTGTGGTCGGTAAGCCGACCAGTCTTCTTTCATTTTTTGACTTAAGTCTCAAATTTTCTTAAGTATTTCAGAGGATGAGGATACTTCCCTGGTCGGTAGGCCTCCCAGGGTCTTTGTGTCTTTGCTTTCACTGAAGCTTTTTATTCCTTTTAGGAATACTGGATTGCCATCTTCGTCGGTAGGCCGACAGTGGCGCTTTTCTTTCCTTTTAGGAATGTGTTGAATTTGGGATGCCATCTTGGTCGGTAGGCCTACTGTGGCTCTTGGACCCTCTTTATTGGGGTCTTAAGTCTTCGTTGTTGAGTAGATACTATCCTGGTCGGTAGGCCGACCAGGCTTATAACGTCTTCATTTCCTCTTTTTGGGAAATTTGATTTAGTCTGGTCATCTTGTGACGCTGGTAGGTATGGCATTGATACTTAGACAATTTTTTGGCTAAGTTTGCATGTTGTCCAGGTCAAAGCCTTTTCCTGCATTGCGATGCCTTATTTTGGGAAAGAGACCTGAACTTTTATTCCTTCCTGCATGTTCAAAACTGAATAGCAGATATACACAGAAATAGAAACTATCATGTGTTACAATAAAGCATTACACATAGTATCTTCGAAGATTATCCACATTCCAAGGTCTCATATCCCCGGGTCTCTCTGGATCTTCGATTTTGTAGGTGCCTTCTTTCAGGATTTTCACAACTAGGTAGGGTCCTTCCCAAGTTTCTCCTAGCTTACCTGGATGTTTTCCTGTGGCAGCTACCTTTCTCAGCACAAGGTCTCCAACAGAGAAACTTCTCCTCTTTACTCGCCTGTTGTGGTACTGAGCTATTCTCTGTTTATAAGCAGCAGTCCGGATCCTTGCATTTTCCCTGGTCTCTTCTAGGAGATCAAGGTTGTTCAGCAGTAACTCATCATTCGTTGATTGTTCGAAGTTGGTGACCCTTAACGATGGGACTCCAATTTCGACCGGGATGACTGCCTCGGTCCCGAAGGAGAGGAAGAATGGAGTTTCACCTGTTGATGTCCGGGGTGTAGTGTGGTACGACCAGAGCACACTAGGTAGTTCTTCAACCCATCTCCCCTTTTCTCCATCCAGCCTCGTTTTCAGTCCTTCAAGGATGGTCCGGTTTGTCACTTCTGCCTGCCCATTTGCCTGGGGATGTGCCACAGAGGTAATCCTTAGGTCGATGCTAAGGTCTTCGCAGAACTTGTGCATCTTTCTGCTCACAAATTGTCTTCCATTGTCCACCACTAGGGCTTGTGGCAAGCCATACCTACAGACAATAGTTTTCCATATGAAGTCCATCACCTTCTGTTCTGAAATGGCTGCAAATGGCTCTACCTCTATCCATTTTGTGAAGTAATCAACGGCAACAATAAGGTTTCTCCTCTGCCCCAATGTCTAGACGAATGGTCCGAGGAGATCCATGCCCCATTTTGCAAATGGACAGGGATTTTGCATGGGGATGATGTCTGAGGAAGGTACTCTTGGCACGTTTGAGTGCCTTTGACATTTATCTCACTTCTGTACGAGCTTCTTAGCATCCTTCATCATGGTTGGCCAATAGTATCCGCATCTCAGCATCTTGTGACTTAAGGTCCTGGATCCTATGTGGCCTCCACATATCCCCTCATGCACTTCTCGGAGCGCATAGTCCGTATCTCTAGGTGCTAGACATTTCAGATATGGAAGAGTGAAGGATTTCGATACAACTCTCCCTGGATCAGGGTATACCTAGCTGCTCTTTTTCGGAGGCTTTTTGCTTGGTTGCGATCTTTAGGCAAACTTCAGTCCTCCAAGTATTTCTTGATCGGATCCTTCCAACTCGGCTCATGACCGACATCAATATCCGCCATCAAAGTTTGTACTTCAATGCTCTTCTGCGGGAGTATCTCCACTTGAACTGAAGTAGGTACTTGTACTGAGGAGGCAGACGCCAATCGTGCTAACACGTCGGCCCTTGAGTTCTCCCCTCTAGGTATCTGCCTTACCTCCACCTTTGGTATCCTTTCCATCAGTTCATGTACTCTTGCCAAGTACTTAATCATACTCGGTCCTCTTGCTTCGTATTCTCCTTTGATCTGCTCCGTGACCAGTTGTGAGTCACTATGAACAATCAAATTTTTAACTTCCAACTGCTCAGCAAGGCGTAGTCCAGCCAGCACAGCCTCATATTCCGCCTCATTGTTCGAGGCTTTAAAATTGAATCGCAAGGAATGTGCTATGGTCATGCCCCCCCGGGCCGAGCAGGAGAATGCCGGCACCACTGCCTTCTTGGTTGGAGGATCCATCCACAAACAATTGCCATTGTTGAGGTGCAGTGGCGGCAATGTCCTGGTTGGGCTCTCTATAACATTCAATTATAAAATCACCTAAGGCCTGGGCCTTCATAGCCTTCCTTGGCTGGTACTGAATGTCAAACTCTCCCAATTCAATAGCCCACTTCACTAATCTTCCTGAAGTGTCTGGCTTTTGGAGGACTTGTTTTAGCGGCTGGTCAGTCAGGACAATTATCGAGTGTGCTTGGAAGTAAGGTCTCAGCTTCCTTGCTGCCACTATCAGTGACAGAGCAAGCTTCTCAGCATGGGAGTACCTTGTCTCTGCACTAACCATCATCCTGCTGATGTAATACACTGGTCTTTGCACCTTCTCTTGCTCACTTACTAGCACTGCGCTTACCGCGTGTTGTGATACTGCTAGGTAGAGGTACAAGACTTCACCTTCCCTTGGACAAGTCAGTAGAGGAGGCTGGCCTAGATAATCTTTAAGATTTTCAAAGGCAATTTGACACTCAGGTGTCCATACGAATTCCTTGGCCTTTTTTAATGCCTGGATAAATGGTCTACATTTGTCGCCAGACCGAGCAAGGAACCTTCCAAGTGATGCTGCTCGGCCTGTCAGCCTTTGAACTTCCTTGGCATTTGTGGGTGGCTCCATCTGCAGGATTGCTTCCACCTTTTCAGGATTCATCTCAATACCCCTGCTGGTACCAAGAAGCCAAGAAACTTCCCGGATGCCACTCCGAAGGCACACTTGTCCGGGTTAAGCTTCATTCCAAACCGATCAAGTGTATGAAAGACCTTGCGCAGGTCAGCAGGGTGGTCCTCAGCATTCTTGCTCTTTACCACCATATCATCCACATAGGCCTCCAAGGACTTTCCTATCTGATCTCTGAAGATATGGTTCACCAACCTCTGGTAGGTGGCTCCAGCATTCTTCAATCCGAATGGCATCACCTTATAGCAATATGTCCCCTCAGGAGTGATGAATGAGGTGCCTTCTTGGTCTTCGGGATGCATTCTTATCTGATGGTAATGGTACCCCGAATAAGCATCCAAGAAGCTGAGGAGCTGATGTCCTGAGGTGGCGTCTACCAGCTGATCAATCTTTGGTAGTGGATAGCTATCCTTAGGACACGATTTATTCAAGTCGGTAAAATCAACACACATCCTCCATTTTCCATTGGCTTTCCTCACCATGACAACATTGGCTAGCCATTCAGGGTATTCGACTTCTCTGATGAAATCTGCATCCATCAGCTTCCTTACCTCTTCCTTGATCGCTTCTTGGCGATCGGGAGCAAAGTTTCTTCTCTTTTGCTTAACTGGTCGGGTACCAGGTATGATGCTCAGTCGATGTGCTATCACCTCTGCACTTATGCCGGGCATCTCATCAGCACTCCAGGCAAAAGTACCTACATTTGCTAAGAGTACTTCGGTGATCTCCTTGGCCATTGTTTCCCCAAGTTGAGATCCAATATGGAAGTTTCTTCCTGAGCCAGCCTTGACCTCAACTTTCTTGAGTTGTTCTACTGGAGTGGGTTTGAACACCTGCTCCTCTGCCCTCATATCTAGGCTGCCTACTGAGATCTTCTCTTTCTTCCTCTCTTTGAGTTCAGTGAAGTAGGTGCTCCGGGAAGCCTTCTGATTTCCCTTCACTTCACCCACTCCCTTTGAGGTGGGGAATTTCATCTTCAAACAATAGGTTGAGACAACAGCTCTCACCTTGTGAAGTAGTGGTCTTCCTATGATGGCATTGTGTGAAGCCTTCACATCAACTATCAACATGTCCACCATGTGCATCACCGTCCTGGGATGTGTTCCCAATGTGACTGGGAGGGTTATCATTCCTTTTGGTATGACTGACTCTCCTGTGAACCCATACAAGGGTACTGAGGTCGGCTTTAGCCTATCCTTCGAAAGCTTCATAGCCTTGAAAGTGTGGTAGAACAGGATGTCTGCTGCACTCCCATTGTCTACCAAGATTTTCAGGACGTTAAAGTTGGCGATCACTGCATCAATTACCAAGGCGTCATCGTGATGGACTCGAACACCTTCCTCATCTTTCTCTGAGAATGTGATAACATACTCATCCCTCTTGACCCTTTTTCCCTTGGTTGGCTGTTTAGTGAGGCGAGCATAGGCTCTCCCAGCTGATGTACTTTCTCCACCTGCTGCCAACCCTCCAATAATGACACCACAGAAATCAATTGTTCCTGCCGTGCGTCTCTGATGTGGAGGAGACTCTTCCCTCCTCCGTGGCCTTCTATGGCCATCATCTTCTTTATTATCTCTCATTCATTTTTCTTCTCGATTTGCCGTGTACCTCTTGAGGTGTCCTCTTCTTATCAACTCCTCAATCTCGTCTTTCAATTGAATGCAATCATCGGTATCATGACCACGGTCCTTGTGGAACCTACAATATTTGTCTGAAAACCTCCTCTTCCCTGCGGGGTTCTTGAGCTCCCTTGGCCATTTGACCAAGTTCTGGGCCACTATTTCATTCAACACTGTTCTCGGGGGAGCATTCAGTGGAGTGTAGCTCTTCGCCTGTTGTCTTCTCTTCCCGACCTCTTGTCACTGCTTGGTCGGCTACCTCCCACCCCTCATGAGCGGCCCTTCTTCCCAGTGCCTCTCATTCTATCAGGAGAGGTTCGGATCGCAAAACGAGAAGACTTCAGTGAATCTGTTGCTTTGATGTATTTCTCAATCCTTGCCAGGAGTTCGTCCATGGACTGAGGGGCATCAGTGCATAATGAGTTGCAGAACTGCTCATGACGCACTGTCCTGATCAGAGCAGCATTTGCTACAGCAATTTGCACGTCGGGGATCTCCAGACACATCTAGTTAAATCTTCCTATGAAGTCACGAAACGGTTCTCCCTTCTCGTGTTCAATCACCATCAAGTCCTGATTGGTGGTCTTGGGCTTCCTAGCACTAGCAAATCGGAGACTAAACTTCCTGGATAGGTCCTGGAAGCTATAAATGGTGTGCCTAGGAAGGTTGATGAACCAAGTCCGAGCAGGTCCAATAAGTGTAGAGGGGAAGGCCTTGCACAACACTGCATCTGAGGCCCTTCGACACTCCATCATAGACTTGTATCCCATGACATGGTCATAAGGATCTCTTTTTCCATCATATTGCTCCAGGTTGGGGAGCCTGAAGTCACGAGGTATGTCTGTCTCAAGGATATCCCTAGACAGGGGAGTCATGGAACTGTCCCACATTTCATCAACAATACCGCGTCCCTGGAGGGCTGCTAGTTTGCGGTCTACCTCTTGAAGGTGCCTATTGACATCATCCTTGATGTGGGAGTAATGGGTATTCCTATTGGTATTGGAATTTCCCTCTCGGTTCTCATCCCTCCTCTTGCACCTGGAATTTAGAGAACCTGAGTTTCCATCACCTTCGTTCCTTTCAGTGGTCCAAGGTGGGCCTTGCTGGTTAGCCATCATCATCTCAGTGAGCAGCTGCACTTGTTGGCAGAGTTGATTAAACCATGCAGCACTGATGGGAGGACCAGCTGCCTCCTGTGGTGGTGCTTGGACGTTTCCTCCTTCTCGGACTTGAGGTGCATCCAAGGGCACCCCATGCCTCGCGAGATTCCCATAATCTTGGTGTTGCTGCCCGGCATCCTCTATCAGATGATGGGCATGAGATGTCTCAGGATCGTTAGTTCTTCGAGGTCTAACAATTGTAAGGGAACTTAGTCGTTTCCCACAGACGGCGCCAAACTGATGACGTCAAAAAGGTGTCACTACCGAGAAGACGTTCAGTGGGTCAGACCTGCAGTAATGCACAGACGAAGATCCTTCCAGGAAGCCAATCAGCCGAGCAAAGCAGTCTTGGTTGACCAGTTAAGTTGCCTAGCAGGCAACTTACCGACCAGGCAAGTAGGGCTGTCCAGGTTGATCAGCTAAGCAATCTGAGAGCTGAGCACAACAAACAAAGATGAGCTAAAGGCCGCAACAGAGGGTCTTCTCTGGCGTTGGCGCTCCGACGCTCAAGTCAGTAGGTATCCAATCGGACAAACTCCTCGGACTAGAGCTCTCAATTAGCCAGTACCCAAATTGTGATTAAGTTGGATAATACCTGACTTGCTGAGCCTTATATAGGGCTAGAGACCACTGTTGAAGTGGGTATTTCCATTATGATTGTGGACCACATCCAGCTGGTTTTCACCTTGGTAGGTCCAGCTGGTGCACTCTTACCGAGGAGGTTTTAACGGTTTTGTCCATTTGTCATAGAAAGTTGGTGTTTTGGTATCGAAAAAGTCTAGGAAGCTTATACTCGTAAAATTTGAAATAGAAGAATAGTAAAAAGAGTGACGTCGAGCAATTTTTGTTGTTCGAACTTTCTCAACTCTCTCTATGGAGGAGGTTTTAACGGTTTTGTCCATTTGTTAAAGAAAGTTGGTGTTTTGTCATCGACATAATCTAGGAAGTTTATACTCGTAAAATTTGACGTAGAAGAACAATAAAAAGTGTACACAGAGCAACTTTGATGGTCCGAAGTTGCTCAACTCTCTCTGTGGAGGAGCTTTTATCGGTTTTGTCAATTTGTCGTAGAAAGTTGGTGTTTTGGCATCGAAATAATTTTGGAATCTTGTATTCATAAAATTTCACATAGAAGAACAATAAAAAGTGTACACCGAGCAACTTTGATGGTCCGAAGTTGCTCAACTCTCTCTATGGAAGAGCTTTTAACAGTTTTGTCCATTTGTCATAGAAAGTTGGTGTTTTGGAATCGAAATAATCTTAGAAGCTTCTACTTATAAAATTTGACATAGAAGAATAATAAAATGTGTACACCGAGGAACTTTGATGGTCGGAAGTTGCTCAACTCTCTCTATGGAGAAGCTTTTAGCTGTTTTGTCCATTTGTCATAGAAAGTTGTTGTTTTGTCATCGAAATAATCTAGGATGCTTTTACTCGTAAAATTTGTCATAGAAGAATCGTAAAAAGTGTACATCGAACAACGTTTATGGTCCAAACTTTGCTTAACTCTCTCTATGGAGTAGCTTTTAACGGTTTTGTCCATTTGTCGTAGAAAGTTGGTGTTTTGGCCATTTGTCATAAAAGAATAGTAAAAAGTGTGCGCCGAGCAATTTTTGTTGTTCGAACTTGCTCAACTCTGTCTATGGAGGAGCTTTTAACGGTTTTGTCCATTTATCATAGAAAGTTGGTGTTTTGTCGTTGAAATAATCTCGGAAACTTATACTCGTAAAATTTGACAAACAAGAACAATAAAAAGTGTACACCGAGCAACTTCGATGGTCCGAAGTTGCTCAACTCTCTCTATGGAGGAGCTTTTAATGGTTTTGTCCGTTTGTCATAGAAAGTTGGTGTTTTAGAATCGAAATATTCTTGGAAGCTTGTACTCATAAAATTTGAATAGAAGAACAATAAAAAGTGTACACCGAGCAACTTTGACGTTCCGAAGTTGCTCGACTCTCTCTATGGGGGAGCTTTTAATGGTTTTGTCCATTAATCATAGAAAGTTGGTGTTTTGGAATCGAAATAATCTTGGAAGCTTCTAGTTATAAAATTTGACATAGAAGAACAATAAAATGTGTATAGCGAGGAACTTTGATGGTCCGAAGTTGCTCAACTCTCTCTATGGAGGGTCTTTACCAATTTTGACCATTTGTCATTGAAAGTTGGTGTTTTGGCATGGAAATAATTTGACAAGCTTATACTCGTAAAATCTGATATATAAGAATAGTAAAAAGTGTACGCCGAGCAACTTTGGTGGTCTGAACTTGCTCAACTCTCTCTATAGAGGAGCTTTTAACGGTTTTGTCCATTTGTTATAGAAAGTTGGTGTTTTGTCATCGAAATAATCTAGGAAGCATATACTCGTAAAATCTGATAAAGAAGAATAGTAAAAAGTGTAAATCGAACAACGTTTATGGTCCAAACTTGCTCAACTCTCTCCATGCAGTAGCTTTTAACGGTTTTGTCTATTTGTCGTAGAAAGTTGGTGTTTTGGTATCGAAAAAGTCTAGGAAGCTTATACTCGTAAAATATGACATAGAAGAATAGTAAAAAGTGTACGCCGAGCAATTTTTGTTGTTCGAACCTGCTCAACTCTCTCTATGGAGGAAGTTTTAACGGTTTTGTCCATTTGTCATAGAAAGTTGGTGTTTTGGTATCGAAAAAGTCTAGGAAGCTTATACTCGTAAAATTTGAAATATAAGAATAGTGAAAAGTGTACGCCGAGCAATTTTTGTTGTTCGAAATTTCTCAACTCTCTCTATGGAGGAGGTTTTAACGGTTTTGTCCATTTGTTAAAGAAAGTTGGTGTTTTGTCATCGACATAATCTAGGAAGTTTATACTCGTAAAATTTGACGTAGAAGAACAATAAAAAGTGTACACAGAGCAACTTTGATGGTCCGAAGTTGCTAAACTCTCTCTATGGAGGAGCTTTTAACGGTTTTGTCAATTTGTCGTAGAAAGTTGGTGTTTTGGTATCGAAATAATTTTGGAATCTTGTATTCATAAAATTTGACATAGAAGAACAATAAAAAGTGTACACCGAGCAACTTTGATGGTCCGAAGTTTCTAAACTCTCTCTATGGAAGAGCTTTTAACGGTTTTGTCCATTTGTCATAGAAAGTTGGTGTTTTGGAATCGAAATAATCTTAGAAGCTTCTATTTATAAAATTTGACATAGAAGAATAATAAAATGTGTACACCGAGGAACTTTGATGGTCGGAAGTTGCTCAACTCTCTCTATGGAGGAGCTTTTAGCTGTTTTGTCCATTTGTCATAGAAAGTTGTTGTTTTGTCATCGAAATAATAAAGGATGCTTTTACTCGTAAAATTTATCATAGAAGAATCGTAAAAAGTGTACATCGAACAACGTTTATGGTCCAAACTTTGCTTAACTCTCTCTATGGAGTAGCTTTTAACGGTTTTGTCCATTTGTCGTAGAAAGTTGGTGTTTTGGTATCTAAAAAGTCTAGGAAGCTTATACTCGTAAAATTTGACATAAAAGAATAGTAAAAAGTGTTCGCCGAGCAATTTTTGTTGTTCGAACTTGCTCAACTCTGTCTATGGAGGAGCTTTTAACGGTTTTGTCCATTTATCATAGAAAGTTGGTGTTTTGTCGTCGAAATAATCTCGGAAACTTATACTCGTAAAATTTGACAAACAAGAACAATAAAAAGTGTACACCGAGCAACTTCGATGGTCCGAAGTTGCTCAACTCTCTCTATGGAGGAGCTTTTAATGGTTTTGTCCATTTATCATAGAAAGTTTGTGTTTTGTCGTCGAAATAATCTAGGAAGCTTATACTCGTAAAATTTGACATAGAAGAACAATAAAACGTGTACACAGAGCAACTTTGATGGTCCGAAGTTGCTTAACTCTCTCTATGGAGGAGCTTTTAACGGTTTTGTCCATTTGTCATAGATAGTTGGTGTTTTGGAATCGAAATAATCCCGGAAGCCTGTATTTATAAAATCTGACATAAAAGAACAACAAAAAGCGTACACCGAGCAACTTTGATGGTCCGAAGTTGCTCAACTCTTTCTATAGAAGAGCTTTTAACAGTTTTGTCCATTTGTCATACAAGGTTGGTGTTTGGAATCGAAATAATCTTGGAAGCTTCTACTCATAAAATTTGACATAGAAGAACAATAAAAAGTGTACACCGAGCAACTTTGATCGTCCGAAGTTGCTCAACTCTCTCCATGGAGGAGCTTTTAACGGTTTTGTCCATTAGTCATAGAAAGTTGGTGTTTTGGAATCGAAATAATCTTGGAAGCTTCTACTCATAAAATTTGACATAAAAGAACACTAAAAAGTGTACACCGACCAACTTTGATGGTCCGAAGTTGTTCAACTCTCTCCATGGAAGAGCTTTTAATGGTTTTGTCCATTTGTCATAGAAAGTTGGTGTTTTGGAATCAAAATAATCTTGGAAGCTTCTATTCATAAAATTTGGCATAGAAGAACAATAAAAAGCATAGACCGAGGAACTTTGATGGTCCGAAGTTGCTCAACTCTGTCTATGGAGGAGCTTTTAACGGTTTTGTCCATTTATCTTAGAAAGTTGGTGTTTTGTCGTCGAAATAATCTCGAAAACTTATACTCGTAAAATTTGACAAACAAGAACAATAAAAAGTGTACACCGAGCAACTTTGATGGTCGTAAGTTGCTCAACTCTCTCTATGGAGGAGCTTTTAGCTGTTTTGTCCATTTGTCATAGAAAGTTGTTGTTTTGTCATCGAAATAATCTAGGATGATTTTACTCGTAAAATTTGTCATAGAAGAATCGTAAAAAGTGTACATCGAACAACGTTTATGGTCCAAACTTTGCTTAACTCTCTCTATGGAGTAGCTTTTAACGGTTTTGTCCATTTGTCGTAGAAAGTTGGTGTTTTGGTATCTAAAAAGTCTAGGAAGCTTATACTCGTAAAATTTGACATAAAAGAATAGTAAAAAGTGTGCGCCGAGCAATTTTTGTTGTTCGAACTTGCTCAACTCTGTCTATGGAGGAGCTTTTAATGGTTTTGTCCATTTGTCATAGAAAGTTGGTGTTTTGGAATCGAAATAATCTTGGAAGCTTCTATTCATAAAATTTGGCATAGAAGAACAATAAAAAGCATAGACCGAGGAACTTTGATGGTCCGAAGTTGCTCAACTCTCTCTATGGAGGAGGTTTTAACGGTTTTGTCCATTTGTTATAGAAAGTTGGTGTTTTGTCATCGAAATAGTCTAGGAAGCTTATACTCGTAAAATTTGACATAGAAGAATCGTAAAAAGTGCACATCGAACAATGTTTATGGTCCAAACTTGCTCAACTCTCTCTATGGCGTAGCTTTTAACGGTTTCGTCCATTTGTCATAGAAAGTAGGTGTTTTGGTATCGAAAAAGTCTAGGAAGCTTATACTCGTAAAATTTGACATAGAAGAATAGTAAAAAGTGTACGCCGAGCAATTTTTGTTGTTCGAAGTTGCTCAACTCTGTCTATGGAGGAGCTTTTAAGGATTTTGTCCATTTATCATAGAAAGTTGGTGTTTTGTCGTCGAAATAATCTAAGAAATTTATACTCGTAAAATTTGACATACAAGAACAATAAAAAAGTGTACACCGAGCAACTTTGATGGTCTGAAGTTGCTCAACTCTCTCTATGGAGGAGCTTTTTTCGGTTTTGTCCATTTTTCATAGAAAGTCGGTGTTGTGGAATCGAAATAATCTTGGAAGCTTCTACTCATAAAATTTGACATAGAAGAACAATAAAAAGTGTACACCGAGCAACTTTGATGGTCCGAAGTTGCTCAACTCTCTCTATGGAGGAGCTTTTAACGGTTTTGTCCATTTGTCATAGAAAGTTGGTGTTTTGTCATTGAAATAATCTAGGAAGCTTATACTCGTAAAATTTCATATAAAAGAACAATAAAAATTGTACACAGGGCAACTTTAGTGGTCCGAAGTCGCTCAACTCTCTCTATCGAGGAGCTTTTAACGGTTTTGTCCATTTGTTATAGAAAGTTGGTGTTTTGGTGTCGAAAAAGTCTAGGAAGCTTATTCTCGTAAAATTTGACATAGAAGAATTGTAAAAAGTGTACGCCGAGCAACTTTGATGGTCCGAAGTTGCCCAACTCTCTCCATGAAGGACCTTTTAGCGGTTTTGTCCATTTGTCATAGAAAGTTGGTGTTTTGGAATCGAAATAATCTTGGAAGCTTCTACTCGTAAAATTTGACATTCAAGAAAACTAAAAAATGTACACCGAGCAACTTTGATGGTCCGAAGTTGTTCAACTCTCTCCGTGGAAGTGCTTTTAACGGTTTTGTCCATTTGTCATAGAAAATTGGTGTTTTGGAATCGAAATAATCTTATAAGCTTGTATTCATAAAACTTCATATAGAAGAACAATAAAATGTGTACACCGAGGAACTTTTATGGTCGAAAGTTGCTCAACTCTCTCTATGGAGGAGCTTTTTCGTTGTTTTGTCCATTTGTCATAGAAAGTTGTTGTTTTGTCATCAATATAGTCTAGGAAGCTTATACTCGTAAAATTTGACATAGAAGAATCGTAAAAAGTGTACATCGAACAACGTTTATGGTCCAAACTTGCTCAACTCTCTCTATGGAGTAGCTTTTAACGGTTTTGTCCATTTGTCGTAGAAAGTTGGTGTTTTGGTATCGAAAAAGTCTAGGAAGCTTATACTTGTAAAATTTGACATAGAAGAATAGTAAAAAGTGTACGCCGAGCAATTTTTGTTGTTCGAACTTGCTCAACTCTGTCTACGGAGGAGCTTTTAACGGTTTTGTCCATTTATCATAGAAAGTTGGTGTTTTGTCGTCGAAATAATCTAGGAAACTTATACTCGTAAAATTAGACATACAAGAACAATAAAAATGTGTACACCAAGCAACTTTGATGGTCCGAAGTTGCTCAACTCTCTCCATGGAGGAGCTTTTAACGGTTTTGTCCATTTGTCATAAAAAGTTGGTGTTTAGGAATCGAAATAATCTTGGAAGCTTCTACTGATAAAATTTGACAATGAAGAACAATAAAATGTGTACACTGAGGAACTTTGATGGTCGGAAGTTGCTCAACTCTTTCTATGGAGGAGCTTTTCGCTGTTTTGTCCATTTGTCATATAGAAAGTTGTCGTTTTGTCATCGAAATAGTCTAGGAAGCTTATAATCGTAAAATTTGACATAGAAGAATCGTAAAAAGTGTACATCGAACAACGTTTATGGTCCAAAATTGCTCAACTCTCTCTATGGAGTAGCTTTTAACGGTTTTGTCCATTTGTCGTAGAAAGTTGGTGTCTTGGTACCGAAAAAGTCTAGAAAGCTTATACTCGTAAAATTTGACATAGAAGAATAGTAAAAAGTGTACGCCGAGAAATTTTTGTTGTTCGAACTTCCTCAACTCTGTCTATAGAGGAGCTTTTAACGGTTTTGTCCATTTGTCATAGATGGTTGGTGTTTTGTCGTCGGAATAATCTAGGAAACTTATACTCGTAAAATTAGATATACAAGAACAATAAAAAAGTGTACACCGAGCAACTTTGATGGTCCAAAGTCGCTTAACACTCTCTATGGAGGAGCATTTCGCTGTTTTGTCCATTTGTTATAGAAAGTTGTTGTTTTGTCATCGAAATAATCTAGGAAGCTTATACTCGTAAAATTTCATATAAAAGAACAATAAAAATTGTACACAGAGCAACTTTGATGGTCGGAAGTCGCCCAACTCTATCTATCGTAGAGCTTTTAACGGTTTTGTCCATTTGTTATAGAAAGTTGGTGTTTTGGTATCGAAAAAGTCTAGGAAGATTAGTCTCGGAAAATTTGACATAGAAGAATAGTAAAAAGTGTACGCCGAGCAAATTTGATGGTCCGAAGTTGCTCAACTCTCTCCATGGAGGAGCTTTTAACGGTTTTGTCCATTTGTCATAGAAAGTCGGTGTTTTGGAATCGAAATAATCTTGGAAGCTTCTACTCGTAAAATTTGACATTGAAGAACACTAAAAAATGTACACCGAGCAACTTTGATGGTCCGAAGTTGTTCAACTCTCTCCGTGAAAGTTCTTTTAACGGTTTTGTCCATTTGTCATAGAAAGTTGGTGTTTTCGAATCGAAATAATCTTCGAAGTTTCTACTTATAAAATTTGACAATGGAGAACAATAAAATGTGTACACCGAGGAACTTTGATGGTCGAAAGTTGCTCAACTCTCTCTGTAGAAGAGCTTTTCGCTGTTTTGTCCATTTGTCATAGAAAGTTGTTGTTTTGTTATCGAAATAGTCTAGGAAGCTTATACTCGTAAAATTTGACATAGAAGCATCGTAAAAAGTGTACATCGAACAACGTTTATGGTCCAAACTTGCTCAACTCTCTCTATGGAGTAGCTTTTAACGATTTTGTCCATTTGTCGTAGAAAGTGGGTGTTTTGGTATCGAAAAAGTCTAGGAAGCTTATACTCGTAAAATTTGACTTAGAAGAATAGTAAAAAGTGTACGCCGAGCAATTTTTGGTGTTCGAACTTGCTCAACTCTGTCTATGGAGGAGCTTTTAACGGTTTTGTCCATTTATCATAGAAAGTTGGTGTTTTGTCGTCGAAATAATCTAGGAAACTTATACTCGTAAAATTAGACATACAAGAACAATAAAAAAGTGTACACCGAGCAACTTTGATGGTCCGAAGTTGCTCAACTCCCTCCATGGAGGAGCTTTTAACGGTTTTGTCCATTTGTCATAAAAAGTTGGTGTTTAGGAATCGAAATAATCTTGGAACTTCTACTTATAAAATTTGACATAGAAGAACAATAAAATGTGTACACCGAGGAACTTTGATGGTCGGAAGTTGCTCAACTCTCTCTATGGAGGAGATTTTCGCTTCTTTGTCCATTTCTTATAGAAAGTTGGTGTTTTCTCATCGAAATAATCTAGGAAGCTTATACTCGTAAAATTTGACATAGAAGAACAATAAAACGTGTACACAGAGCAACTTTGATGGTCCGAAGTTGCTGAACTCTCTCTATGGAGGAGCTTTTAACGGTTTTGTCCATTTGTCATAGATAGTTGGTGTTTTGGAATCGAAATAATCCCGGAAGCCTGTATTTATAAAATCTGACATAAAAGAACAACAAAAAGTTTACACCGAGCAACTTTGATGGTCCGAAGTTGCTCAACTCTTTCTATAGAAGAGCTTTTAACGGTTTTGTCCATTTGTCATAGAAGGTTGGTGTTTTGGAATCGAAATAATCTTGGAAGCTTCTACTCATAAAATTTGACATAGAAGAACAATAAAAAGTGTACACCGAGCAACTTTGATCGTCCGAAGTTACTCAACTCTCTCCATGGAGGAGCTTTTAACGGTTTTGTCCATTTGTCATAGAAAGTTGGTGTTTTGGAATCGAAATAAACTTGGAAGCTTCTACTCATAAAATTTGACATAGAAGAACACTAAAAAGTGTACACCGACCAACTTTGATGGTCCGAAGTTGTTCAACTCTCTCCATGGAGGAGCTTTTAATGGTTTTGTCCATTTGTCATAGAAAGTTGGTGTTTTGGAATCGAAATAATCTTGGAAGCTTCTATTCATAAAATTTGGCATAGAAGAACAATAAAAAGCATAGACCGAGGAACTTTGATGGTCCGAAGTTGCTCAACACTCTCCATGGAGGAGGTTTTAACGGTTTTGTCCATTTGTTATAGAAAGTTGGTGTTTTGTCATCGAAATAGTCTAGGAAGCTTATACTCGTAAAATTTGACATAGAAGAATCGTAAAAAGTGCACATTGAATAATGTTTATGGTCCAAACTTGCTCAACTCTCTCTATGGCGTAGCTTTTAACGGTTTCGTCCATTTTTCATAGAAAGTTGGTGTTTTGGTATCGAAAAAGTCTAGGAAGCTTATACTCGCAAAATTTGACATAGAAGAATAGTAAAAAGTGTACGCCGAGCAATTTTTATTGTTCGAAGTTGCTCAACTCTGTCTATGGAGGAGCTTTTAAGGATTTTGTCTATTTATCATAGAAAGTTGGTGTTTTGTCGTCGAAATAATCTAGGAAATTTATACTCGTAAAATTTGACATACAAGAACAATAAAAAAGTGTACACCGAGCAACTTTGATGGTCAGAAGTTGCTCAACTCTCTCTATGGAGGAGCTTTTAACGGTTTTGTCCATTTGTCATAGAAAGTTGGTGTTGTGGAATCGAAATAATCTTGGAAGCTTCTACTCATAAAATTTGACATAGAAGAACAATAAAAAGTGTACACTGAGCAACTTTGATGGTCCGAAGTTGCTCAACTATCTCTATGGAGGAGCTTTTAACGGTTTTGTCCATTTGTCATAGAAAGTTGGTGTTGTGGAATCGAAATAATCTTGGAAGCTTCTACTCATAAAATTTGACATAGAAGAACAATAAAAAGTGTACACCGAGCAACTTTGATGTTCCGAAGTTGCTCAACTCTCTCCATGGAGGAGCTTTTAACGGTTTTGTCCATTTGTCATAAAACGTTGGTGGTTAGGAATCGAAATAATCTTGGAAGCTTCTACTTATAAAATTTGACAATGAAGAACAATAAAATGTGTACACCGAGGAACTTTGATGGTCGAAAGTTGCTCAACTCTCTCTATGGAGGAGCTTTTCGCTGTTTTGTCCATTTGTCATAGAAAGTTGTTGTTTTGTCATCAATATAGTCTAGGAAGCTTATACTCATAAAATTTGACATAGAAGAATCGTAAAAAGTGTACATCGAACAACGTCTATGGTCCAAACTTGCTTAACTCTCTCTATGGGATAGCTTTTAACGGTTTCGTCCATTTCTCATAGAAAGTTAGTTTTTTGGTATCGAAAAAGTCTAGGAAGCTTATAGTCAAAAAATTTGACATAGAAGAATAGTAAAAAGTGTACGCCGAGCAATTTTTTTTGTTCGAACTTGCTCAACTCTGTCTATGGAGGAGCTTTTAACGGTTTTGTCCATTTATCATAGAAAGTTGTTGTTTTGTCATCGAAATAATCTAGGAAACTTATGCTCGTAAAATTAGACATACATGAACAATAAAAAAGTGTACACCGAGCAACTTTGATGGTCCGAAGTTGCTCAACTCTCTCCATGGATGTGCTTTTAACGGTTTTGTCCATTTGTCATAGAAAGTTGGTGTTTTGGAATCGAAATAATCTTGGAAGCTTCTACTCATAAAATTTGACATAGAAGAATAATAAAAAGTGTACACCGAGCAACTTTGATGGTCCGAAGTTGCTCAACTCTCTCTATGGAGGAGCTTTTAACGGTTTTGTCCATTTGTCATAGAAAGTTGGTGTTTTGGAATCGAAATAATCTTGGAAGCTTCTACTCATAAAATTTGACATAGAAGAACACTAAAAAGTGTACACCGAGCAACTTCGATGGTCCGAAGTTGCCCAACTCTCTCCATGGAGGTGCTTTTAACGGTTTTGTCCATTTGTCATAGAAAGTTGGTGTTTTGGAATCGAAATAATCTTGGAAGCTTTTACTCATAAAATTTGACATAGAAGAACACTAAAAAGTGTACACCAAGCAACTTTGATGGTCCGATGTTGTTCAACTCTCTCGATGGAGTAGCTTTTAATGGTTTTGTCCATTTGTCATCGAAAGTTGGTGTTTTGGAATCGAAATAATCTTGGAAGCTTCTACTCATAAAATTTGACATAGAATAACAATAAAAAGCGTAGACCGAGGAAATTTGATGGTTCGAAGTTGCTCAACTCTCTCTATGGAGGAGGTTTTAACGATTTTGTCCATTTGTCATCGAAATAATCTACGAAGCTTATACTCGTAAAATTTCATATAAAAGAACAATAAAAATTGTACACAGAGCAACTTTGATGGTCCGAAGTTGCTCAACTCTCTCTATGGAGTAGCTTTTAACGGTTTCGTACATTTGTCATAGAAAGTTGGTGTTTTGGTATCAAAAAAGTCCAGGAAGCCTATACTCGTAAAATTTGACATAGAAGACTAGTAAAAATTGTACACCGAGCAATTTTTGTTCTTCGAACTTGCTCAACTCTGTCCATGGAGTAGCTTTTAACGGTTTTGTCCATTTATCATAGAAAGTTGGTGTTTCGTCGTCGAAATAATCTAGGAAACTTATACTCGTAAAATTTGACATACAAGAACAATAAAAAAGTGTACACCGAGCAACTTTGATGGTCCGAAGTTGCTCAACTCTCTCCATGGAGGAGCTTTTAACGGTTTTGTCCATTTGTCATAGAAAGTTGGTGTTTTGGAATCGAATCTTGGAAGCTTCTACTCATAAAATTTGACGTAGAAGAACACTAAAAAGTGTACACCGAGCAACTTTGATGGTCCGAAGTTGTTCAAATCTTTCCATGGAGGATCATTTAACGGTTTTGTCCATTTGTCATAGAAAGTTGGTGTTTTGTCGTCGAAATAATCTAGGAAACTTATACTCGTAAAATTTAACATACAAGAACAATTAAAAAGTGTACACCGAGCAACTTCGATGGTCCGAAGTTCCTCAACTCTCTCCATGGAGGTGCTTTTAACGATTTTGTCCATTTGTCATAGAAAGTTGGTGTTTTGGAATCGAAATAATCTTGGAAGCTTTTACTCATAAAATTTGACATAGAAGAACACTAAAAAGTGCACACCGAGCAACTTTGATGGTCCGAAGTTGTTCAACTCTCTCCATGGTGTAGCTTTTAACGGTTTTGTCTATTTGTCATAGAAAGTTGGTGTTTTGGAATCGAATCTTGGAAGCTTCTACTCATAAATTTTGACATAGAAGAACACTAAAAAGTGTACACCGAGCAACTTTGATGGTCCGAAGTTGTTCAAATCTCTCCATGGAGGATCTTTTAACGGTTTTGTCCATTTGTCATAGAAAGTTGGTGTTTTGTCGTCGGAATAATCTAGGAAACTTATACTCGTAAAATTTAACATACAAGAACAATTAAAAAGTGTACACCGAGCAACTTCGATGGTCCGAAGTTGCTCAACTCTCTCCATGGAGATGCTTTTAACGGTTTTGTCCATTTGTCATAGAAAGTTGGTGTTTTGGAATCGAAATAATCTTGGAAGCTTTTACTCATAAAATTTGACATAGAAGAACACTAAAAAGTGTACACCGAGCAACTTTGATGGTCCGAAGTTGTTCAACTCTCTCCATAGAGTAGCTTTTAACGGTTTTGTCCATTTGTCATAAAAAGTTGGTGTTTTCGAATCGAAATAATCTTGGAAGCTTCTACTCATAAAATTTGACATAGAAGAACAATAAAAAGCGTAGACCGAGGAAATTTGATGGTCGGAAGTTGCTCAACTCTTTCTATAGAAGAGCTTTTAACGGTTTTGTCCATTTGTCATAGAAGGTTGGTGTTTTGGAATCGAAATAATCTTGGAAGATTCTACTCATAAAATTTGACATAGAAGAACAATAAAAAGTGTACACCGAGCAACTTTGATCGTCCGAAGTTGCTCAACTCTCTCCATGGAGGAGCTTTTAACGGTTTTGTCCATTTGTCATAGAAAGTTGGTGTTTTGGAATCGAAATAATCTTGGAAGCTTCTACTCATAAAATTTGACATAGAAGAACACTAAAAAGTGTACACCGACCAACTTTGATGGTCCGAAGTTGTTCAACTCTCTCCATGGAGGAGCTTTTAATGGTTTTGTCCATTTGTCATAGAAATTTGGTGTTTTGGAATCGAAATAATCTTGGAAGCTTCTAATTATAAAATTTGGCATAGAAGAACAATAAAAAGCATAGACCGAGGAACTTTGATGGTCCGAAGTTGTCAACTCTCTCTATGGAGGAGGTTTTAATGGTTTTGTCCATTTGTTATAGAAAGTTGGTGTTTTGTCATTGAAATAGTCTAGGAAGCTTATACTCGTAAAATTTGACATAGAAGAATCGTAAAAAGTGCACATCGAACAATGTTTATGGTCCAAACTTGCTCAACTCTCTCTATGGCGTAGCTTTTAACGGTTTCGTCCATTTGTCATAGAAAGTTGGTGTTTTGGTATCGAAATAGTCTCGGAGGCTTATACTCGTAAAATTTGACATAGAAGAATAGTAACAAGTGTACGCCGAGCAATTTTTGTTGTTCGAAGTTGCTCAACTCTGTCTGTGGAGGAGCTTTTAAGGATTTTGTCCATTTATCATAGAAAGTTGTTGTTTTGTCGTCGAAATAATCTAGGAAATTTATACGCGTAAAAATTGACATACAAGAACAATAAGAAAGTGTACACCGAGCAACTTTGATGGTCAGAAGTTGCTCAACTCTCTCTATGGAGGAGCTTTTAACGGTTTTGTCCATTTGTCATAGAAAGTTGGTGTTGTGGAATCGAAATAATCTTGGAAGCTTCTACTCATAAAATTTGACATAGAAGAACAATAAAAAGTGTACACCGAGCAACTTTGATGGTCCGAAGTTTCTTAACTCTCTCTATGGAGGAGCTTTTAACGGTTTTGTCCATTTGTCATAGAAAGTTGGTGTTTTGGTATCGAAATAGTCTCAGAGGCTTATACTCGTAAAATTTGACTTAGAAGAATAGTAACAAGTGTACGCCGAGCAATTTTTGTTGTTCGAAGTTGCTCAACTCTGTCTATGGAGGAGCTTTTAAGGATTTTGTCCATTTATCATAGAAAGTTGTTGTTTTGTCGTCGAAATAATCTAGGAAATTTATACTCGTAAAATTTGACATACAAGAACAATAAGAAAGTGTACACCGAGCAACTTTGATGGTCCGAAGTTGCTCAACAATCTCCATGGAGGAGCTTTTAACGGTTTTGTCCATTTGTCATAGAAAGTTGGTGTTTTGGAATCGAAATAATCTTGGAAGCTTCTACTCATAAAATTTGACATAGAAGAACACTAAAAAGTGTACACCGAGCAACTTCGATGGTCCGAAGTTGCCCAACTCTCTCTATGGAGGTGCTTTTAACGGTTTTGTCCATTTATCATAGAAAGTTGGTGTTTTGGAATCGAAATAATCTTGGAAGCTTTTACTCATAAAATTTGACATAGAAGAACACTAAAATGTGTACACCGAGCAACTTTGATTTTCCGAAGTTGTTCAACTCTCTCCATGGAGTAGCTTTTAAAGGTTTTGTCCATTTGTCATAGAAAGTTGGTGTTTTGGAATCGAAATAATCTTGGAAGCTTCTACTCATAAAATTTGACATAGAAGAACAATAAAAAGCGTAGACCGAGGAAATTTGATGGTTCGAAGTTGCTCAACTCTCTCTATGGAGGAGGTTTTAACGATTTTGTCCATTTGTCATCGAAATAATCTAGGAAGCTTATACTCGTAAAATTTCATATAAAAGAACAATAAAAAGTGTACACAGAGCAACTTTGATGGTCCGAAGTTGCTCAACTCTCTCTATGGAGTAGCTTTTACCGGTTTCGTACATTTGTCATAGAAAGTTGGTGTTTTGGTATCAAAAAAGTCTAGGAATCTTATACTCGTAAAATTTGACATAGAAGAATAGTAAAAATTGTACGCCGAGCAATTTTTGTTCTTCGAACTTGCTCAACTCTGTCTATGGAGGTGCTTTTTGTTGGACCATAGGTCCTACATTTGTGTTTTGATGCAAAAATACATATTGGACTATTTGATTGTGCTTAACTTTGGATGAATTTGGATAAATCATGAAATGAATTATATCTACTGATTTAAGCTTCATTATATATCTTTGGAATTATGTTTGATCATGTATGATATAAATTGGACGAATCTGGACTGACTTATTTTTCGATGCTAAAATCTGTCACAACATCACACTGCGCACACGTTGATTGAACAGTCATAACTTATTTATATTAGCTCTGATTGACTTGATTCTTGTTCTGAAAATTATTTAAGACATTCTGGCATTTTTCATTGTCAAATAGTGTCAGGTCAATTTTATGCTTATCAGGTTCAATTTATCTGTTGAAATAAATTCACCTGTGTAGTGATTAAACTGGGCTAGTTGAGATTTGCATGATCAAATTGAATGACCAAATGACCTCAGTTATAAGTGAAATTTTGTATGCACATTCAATTATATATGAAATGATTTATCATGTGCTTACTTGAATTTTATTAAGCTTATAACATGTTGATTAACCTAAGTGCTAGCATTGAAGCTCTTTGAGCTTACAAGCAAAAATGGGATGTTTTGTCATCTATTCTTTTTGTAGGATTAATCAACTGATCATCATGAGCCTATTTGAAGTATCATGAAGCTGATTCTATTGAGAAAATTTGTGCATCATGATTTGAAGCTCATGTAGACAAGTTTGGACATGGTCAACCCTACTTGGTTCAAGGTTGACATTTTGTGTGCAAGAAATGGTTCCAGCCGTGTGCCTTGTGTTATTATTGCTGGAGAATTAACTCAAGAACTTCTAGAAGCTTTATTATTTGATTTGGAGTCAACAAAGTAGAGGGAATACAAGTTTGAAATACTTGGTTGGTAGTGTGCCTAACACTTGCACTATGGAGACAAGGAAGAGACAAGGGAGAGACAAGATGACATAAAGTTATAATATTTTCCAGAATTTAAGATGGACTTGTTTGGCATTCCTTGAGAGAGAGTTGCTTCATGAAGAAGACTCATTTGATTGATCCAAACAAGGTGCAACTCAAAAGGACAACTCTTGACAAAATGATGCCAACGGCTTGATCTTCAATGGCTGAGATCAATTTCATTTGAATTAAAGAAAGGTCCAGGGTTGAAAGTAGCTTCAAGGGCCAAGATTTGAAGATGTATTGATCCAATGGCTGAGTTGGTTTTGTTTGTTTTGAAGAGAGAAGGGTCGGCCATTCTTGCTAGGTGGAAGAAGCATTTGCAGATTTTTTTCTAAGTGTTCAAGCTTACTTGCTCTCAACTTCATCTTCTTGATTCAAGCTTCTTCCTTGCGATCTCTTGCTACCACTTTGATTACATTCAAGCCATCATCTTCCTATTTGAAAGAGAGATCCAAAAACTCCTTGAACCACCCCAAAATATTTCTACCCTTGGGTACTCTTGGTGTGTTCTTGAGAGTCCTTCAACAAAGCTTCACCTAAACCTATTCTTGATCTAGTGTGAGCTTTGTGTGAGATTACAAGAGTGTTTGCTACACATTTGAATCCAAACCCATTTGAGCAACATCTTGTGAATTTGAGTGTTCTCCAACTATATATAGCCTAGAGCTAATCTTGAGAGAACCAAAATCCAAATACTTGTAAAAGTCCCTTTTGAGGGCATTACCTTTGAGAGGTGTGTGAAAGTTTAAGGTTAGCTTCAAACCTTGTTGGTGTACAAGTTTGGGGTGTTCTTGGAAACCCTAAGTTTGTGGTGAACTTGCAAAACCACATATATCCTTTAGTGGATTGGGAAATCCTAAGCTTGAGGGCTTAGGTAGTGGACGTAGGTGTGAGCACCGAACCACTATATATCCTTGTGCACACTATTTTGATTTCCTTGCTTGTTTGTGTGTTAGACTTGCTGCCTTGTAGTGACTTATTTTTGATTATCATTCTATTGGTGTTATTGGTGATTTGTGTGCCTTAGAAGTTGATATTAGGGTGTTGCTTGCTGCCATTGCTTGTTGGGATATTGCTTGTGGTTGAACAACATGTGATTATTGAATTCTAGGTATACTTTTGATTGTTAATTTTCCAGAATACCAATCTGTCCGTGAATTGTTCATATATCTAGAATTTGAATTTTGAGCTGAAGTTTTGATATAGTGTTCATTGACGTGTTGTAATATTGCATATCAAGTTTCGTTACATTCCGATTTGAATTGCTAGGTCAAATTGCATTTACACGATTAGTGCGCAGATTTGCATTCTTGACATTGCCTTAATCATTTGTGAGTTTTTAGGTTGTGGTTTTATGCTTGGGGTTTATACTTAGTTTTTTAAAACACAATTCACCCCCCCTCTTGTGTTAGCCTAGTGATTTCACTTTTAACGGTTTTGTCCATTTATCATAGAAAGTTGGTGTTTCGTCGTCGAAATAATCTAGGAAACTTATACTCGTAAAATTTGACATACAAGAACAATAAAAAAGTGTACACCGAGCAACTTTGATGGTCTGAAGTTGCTCAACTCTCTCCATGAAGAAGCTTTTAACGGTTTTGTCCATTTGTCATAGAAAGTTGGTGTTTTGGAATCGAATCTTGGAAGCTTCTACTCATAAAATTTGACATAGAAGAACACTAAAAAGTGTACACCGAGCAACTTTGATGGTCCAAAGTTGTTCAACTCTCTCCATGGAGTAGCTTTTAACGGTTTTGTCCATTTTTCATAGAAAGTTGGAGTTTTCGAATCGAAATAATCTCGGAAGCTTCTACTCATAAAATTTGACATAGAAGAACAATAAAAAGCGTAGACCGACGAAATTTGATGGTCCGAAGTTGCTCAACTCTCTCTATGGAGGAGGTTTTAACGATTTTTTCCATCTGTTATAGAAAGTTGGTGTTTTGTCATCGAAATAATCTAGAAAGCTTATACTCGTAAAATTACATATAAAAGAACAATAAAAAGTGTACAAAGAGCAACTTTGATGGTCCGAAGTTGCTCAACTCTCTCTATGGAGGAGCTTTTAACGGTTTTGTCCATTTGTCATAGAAAGTTGGTGTGGTGGAATTGAAATAATCTTGGAAGCTTCTACTCATAAAATTTGAGATAGAAGAATAATAAAAAGTGTACACCGAGCAACTTTGATGGTCCGAAGTTGATCAACTCTGCCTATGGAGGAGCTTTTAACGGTTTTGTCCATTTGTCATAGAAAGATGGTGTTTTGGAATCAAAATAATTTTGGAAGCTTCTACTCGTAAAATTTGACATTGAAGAACACTAAAAATTGTACACTGAGCAACTTTGATGGTCTGAAGTTGTTCAACTCTCTCCGTGGAAGTGCTTTTAACGGTTTTGTCCATTTTTCATAGAAAGTTGGTGTTTTGGAATCGAAATAAACATGGAAGCTTCTACTTAAAAAAATTGACATAGAAGAACAATAAAATGTCTACACCGGGGAACTTTGGTGGTCGAAAGTTGCTCAACTCACTCTATGGAGGAGCTTTTCGCTGTTTTGTCCATTTGTCATAGAAAGTTGTTGTTTTGTCATCGAAATAGTTTAGGAAGCTTATACTCGTAAAATTTTACATAGAAGAATCGTAAAAATTGTACACGAACAACTTTTATCGTCCAAACTTGCTCAACTATCTCTATGGCGTAGCCTTTAACGGTTTCGTCCATTTGTCATAGAAAGTTGGTGTTTTGGTATCGAAAAAGTCCAGGAAGCTTATACTCGTAAAATTTGACATTGAAGAACAGTAAAAAGTGTACGCCGAGAAATTTTTGTTGTTCGAACTTGCTCAACTCTCTCTATGGAGGAGGTTTTAACGGTTTTGTCCATTTGTTATAGGAAGTTGGTGTTTTGTCATCGAAATAAACTAGGAAGCTTATACTCGTAAAATTTGACATACAAGAACAATAAAAAAGTGTACACTGAGCAACTTTGATAGTCCAAAGTTGCTCAACTCTCTCTATGGAGGAGCTTTTAACGGTTTTGTCCATTTGTCATAGAAAGTTGGTGTTTTGGAATCGAAATAATCTTGGAAGCTTGTATTCATAAAATTTGACATGGAAGAACAATAAAAAGTGTACACCGAGAAACTTTGATGGTCCAAAGATGCTCAACTCTCTCTATGGAGGAGCTTTTAACGATTTTGTCCATTTGTCATAGAAAGTTGGTGTTTTGTAATCGAAATAAACTTGGAAGCTTCTACTCATAAAATTGACATAGATGAACAATAAAAAGTGTACACCGAGAAACTTTGATGGTCCGAAGTTGCTCAACTCTCTCCATGGATGTGCTTTTAACGGTTTTGTCCATTTGTCATAGAAAGTTGGTGTTTTGGAATCGAAATAATCTTGGAAGCTTCTACTCATAAAATTTGACATAGAAGAACGATAAAAAGGGTAGACTGAGGAAATTTGATGGTCCGAAGTTGCTCAACTCTCTCTATGGAGGAGGTTTTAACGATTTTGTCCATTTGTCATAGAAAGTTGGTGTTTTGTCATCGAAATAATCTAGGAAGCCTATACTCGTAAAATTACATATAAAAGAACAATAAAAAGTGTACAAAGAGCAACTTTGATGGTCCGAAGTTGATCAACTCTTCCTATGGACGAGCTTTTGACGGTTTTGTCCATTTGTCATAGAAAGTTGGTGTTTTGGAATCGAAATAATTTTGGAAGCTTCTACTCGTAAAATTTGACATTGAAGAACACTAAAAATTGTACACTGAGCAACTTTGATGGTCTGAAGTTGTTCAACTCTCTCCGTGGAAGAGCTTTTAACGGTTTTGTCCATTTGTCATAGAAAGTTGGTGTTTTGGAATCGAAATAATCTTGGAAGCTTCTACTTAAAAAATTTGACATAGAAGAACAATAAATGTCTACACCGGGGAACTTTGGTGCCGAAAGTTGCTAAACTCACTCTATGGAGGAGCTTTTCGCTGTTTTGTCCATTTGTCATAGAAAGTTGTTGTTTTTTCATCGAAATAGTGTAGGAAGCTTATACTCGTAAAATTTTACATATAAGAATCGTAAAAATTGTACATCGAACAACTTTTATCGTCCAAACTTGCTCAACTATCTCAATGGGGTAGCCTTTAACGGTTTCATCCATTTGTCATAGAAGGTTGGTGTTTTGGTATCGAAAAAGTCCAGGAAGCTTATACTCGTAAAATTTGACATTGAAGAACAGTAAAAAGTGTACGCCGAGAAATTTTTGTTGTTCGAACTTGCTCAACTCTCTCTATGGAGGAGGTTTTAACGGTTTTGTCCATCTGTTATAGGAAGTTGGTGTTTTGTCATCGAAATAATCTAGGAAACTTATACTCGTAAAATTTGACATACAAGAACAATAAAAATGTGTACACCAAGCAACTTTGATGGTCCGAAGTTGCTCAACTCTCTCTATGGAGGAGCTTTTAACGGTTTTGTCCATTTGTCATAGAAAGTTGGTGTTTTGGAATCGAAATAATCTTGGAAGCTTCTACTTAAAAAATTTGACATAGAAGAACAATAAATGTCTACACCGGGGAACTTTGGTGGTCGAAAGTTGCTCAACTCACTCTATGGAGGAGCTTTTTGCTGTTTTGTCCATTTGTCATAGAAAGTTGTTGTTTTGTCATCGAAATAGTCTAGGAAGCTTATACTCGTAAAATTTTACATAGAAGAATCGTAAAAATTGTACATCGAACAACTTTTATCGTCCAAACTTGCTCAACTATCTCAATGGGGTAGCCTTTAACGGTTTCATCCATTTGTCATAGAAGGTTGGTGTTTTGGTATCGAAAAAGTCCAGGAAGCTTATACTCGTAAAATTTGACATTGAAGAACAGTAAAAAGTGTACGCCGAGAAATTTTTGTTGTTCGAACTTGCTCAGCTCTCTCTATGGAGGAGGTTTTAACGGTTTTGTCCATCTGTTATAGGAAGTTGGTGTTTTGTCATCGAAATAATCTAGGAAACTTATACTCGTAAAATTTGACATACAAGAACAATAAAAAAGTGTACACTGAGCAACTTTGATAGTCCAAAGTTGCTCAACTCTCTCTATGGAGGAGCTTTTAACGGTTTTGTCCATTTGTCATAGAAAGTTGGTGTTTTGGAATCGAAATAATCTTGGAAGCTTCTACTTAAAAAATTTGACATAGAAGAACAATAAATGTCTACACCGGGGAACTTTGGTGGTCGAAAGTTGCTCAACTCACTCTATGGAGGAGCTTTTTGCTGTTTTGTCCATTTGTCATAGAAAGTTGTTGTTTTGTTATCGAAATAGTCTAGGAAGCTTATACTCGTAAAATTTTACATAGAAGAATCGTAAAAATTGTACATCGAACAACTTTTATCGTCCAAACTTGCTCAACTATCTCTATGGGGTAGCCTTTAACGGTTTCGTCCATTTGTCATAGAAAGTTGGTGTTTTGGTATCGAAAAAGTCCAGGAAGTTTATACTCGTAAAATTTGACATTGAAGAACAGTAAAAAGTGTACTCCGAGAAATTTTTGTTGTTCGAACTTGCTCAACTCTCTCTATGGAGGAGCTTTTAACGGTTTTGTCCATTTGTCATAGAAAGTTGGTGTTTTGGAATCGAAATAATCTTGGAAGCTTGTATTCATGAAATTTGACATGGAAGAACAATAAAAAGTGTACACCGAGAAACTTTGATGGTCCAAAGATGCTCAACTCTCTCTATGGAGGAGCTTTTAACGGTTTTGTCCATTTGTCATAGAAAGTTGGTGTTTTGGAATCGAAATAATCTTGGAAGCTTCTACTCATAAAATTGACATAGATGAACACTAAAAAGTGTACACCGACCAACTTTGATGGTCCGAAGTTGCTCAACTCTCTCCATTGATGTGCTTTTAACGGTTTTGTCCGTTTGTCATAGAAAGTTGGTATTTTGGAATCAAAATAATCTTGGAAGCTTCTAATTATAAAATTTGACATAGAAGAACAATAAAATATGTACACCAAGGAACTTTGATGGTCGGAAGTTGCTCAACTCTCTCTATGGAGGAGCTTTTCGTTGTTTTTTCCATTTGTCATAGAAAGTTGTTGTTTTGTCATCGAAATAATCTAGGAAGCTTATACACCTAAAATTTGACATAGAAGAATCGTAAAAAGTGTACATCGAACAACTTTTATCGTCCAAACTTGCTCAACTGTCTCTATGGGGTAGCCTTTCACGGTTTCGTCCATTTGTCACAGAAAGTTGGTGTTTTGGTATCGAAAAAGTACAGGAAGCGTATACTCGTAAAATTTGACATAGAAGAATAGTAAAAAGTGTACGCCGAGCAATTTTTGTTGTTCGAACTTCCTCAACTCTGTTTATGGAGGAGCTTTTAACGGTTTTGTCCATTTATCATAGAAAGTGGATGTTTTGTCGGCGAAATAATGTAGGAAACTTATACTCGTAAAATTATACATACAAGAACAATAAAAATGTGTACACCGAGCAACTTTGATGGTCCGAAGTTGCTCAACTCTCTCTATGGAGGAGGTTTTAACAGTTTTGTCCATTTGTCATAGAAAGTTGGTGTTTTGGAATCGAAATAATCTTGGAAGCTTGTATTCATAAAATTTGACATGGAAGAACAATAAAAAGTGTACACCGAGAAACTTTGATGGTCCGAAGTTGCTCAACTCTCTCCATGGATGTGCTTTTAACGGTTTTGTCCATTTGTCATAGAAAGTTGGTGTTTTGGAATCGAAATAATCTTGGAAGCTTGTATTCATAAAATTTGACATGGAAGAACAATAAAAAGTGTACACCGAGAAACTTTGATGGTCCGAAGTTGCTCAACTCTCTCCATGGAGGTGCTTTTAACGGTTTTATCCATTTGTCATAGAAAGTTGGTGTTTTGGAATCGAAATAATCTTGGAAGCTTCTACTCATAAAATTTGACATAGAAGAACACTAAAAAGTGTACACCGAGCAACTTCGATGGTTCGAAGTTGCTCAACTCTCTCCGTGGAGGTGCTTTTAACGGTTTTGTCCACTTGTCATAGAAAGTTGGTGTTTTGGAATCGAAATAATCTTGGAAGCTTCTACTCATAAAATTTGACATAGAAGAACACTAAAAAGTGTACACCGAGCAACTTTGATAGTCTGAAGTTGTTCAACTCTCTCCATGGATTAGCTTCTAACGGTTTTGTCCATTTGTCATAGAAAGTTGGTGTTTTGGAATCGAAATAATCTTGGAAGCTTCTATTCATAAAATTTGACATAGAAGAACAATAAAAAGCGTAGACCGAGAAAATTTGATGGTCCGAATTTGCTCAACTCTCTCTATGGAGGAGGTTTTAACGGTTTTGTCCATTTGTTATAGAAAGTTCGTGTTTTGTCATCGAAATAATCTAGGAAGCTTAAACTCGTAAAATTTCATATAAAAGAACAATAAAAAGTGTACACAGAGCAACTTTGATGGTCCGAAGTTACTCAACTCTCTCTATGGAGTAGCTTTTAACGATTTCGTCCATTTGTCATAGAAAGTTGGTGTTTTGGTATCAAAAAAATCTAGGAAGCTTCTACTCATAAAATTTGACATAGAAGAACACTAAAAAGTGTACACCGAGAAACTTTGATGGTCCGAAGTTGCTCAACTCTCTCTATGGAGGAGCTTTTAACGGTTTTGTCCATTTGTCATAGAAGGTTGGTGTTTTGGAATGGAAATAATCTTGGAAGCTTCTACTCATAAAATTTGACATAGAAGAACAATAAAATATGTACACCGAGCAACAATGACGGTCCGAAGTTGCTCAACTCTCTCCATGGAGGAGCTTTTCACAGTTTTGTCCTTTTGTCATAGAAAGTTGGTGTTTTGGAATCGAAATAATCTTGGAAGCTTCTACTCATAAAATTTGACATAGAAGAACACTAAAAAGTGTACACCGAGAAACTTTGATGGTCCGAAGTTGCTCAACTCTCTCTATGGAGGAGCTTTTAACGGTTTTGTCCATTTGTCATAGAAGATTGGTGTTTTGGAATCGAAATAATCTAGGAAGCTTCTACTCATAAAATTTGACATAGATGAACAATAAAAAGTGTACACCGAGCAACTTTGATGGTCCGAAGTTGCTCAACTCTCTCCATGGAAGAGCTTTTAACGGTTTTGTTTATTTGTCATAGAAAGTTGGTGTTTTGGAATCAAAATAATCTTGGAAGCTTCTACTCATAAAATTTGACATAGAAGAACACTAAAAAGTGTACACCGGGCAACTTTGATGGTCCGAGGTTGTTCAACTCTCTCCATGGATGTGCTTTTAACGGTTTTGTCCATTTGTCATAGAAAGTTGGTATTTTGGAATCGAAAAAATCTTGGAAGCTTCTACTTATAAAATTTGACATAGAAGAACAATAAAATATGTACACCGAGGAACTTTGATGGTCGGAAATTGCTCAACTCCCTCTATGGAGGAGCTTTTCGCTGTTTTGTCCATTTGTCATAGAAAGTTATTGTTTTGTCATCGAAATAATCTAGGAAGCTTATACACCAAAAATTTGACATAGAAGAATCGTAAAAAGTGTACATCGAACAACTTTTGTCGTCCAAACTTGCTCAACTCTATCTATGGGGTAGCCTTTAACGGTTTCGTCCATTTGTCATAGAAAGTTGGTGTTTTCGTATCGAAAAAGTCCAGAAAGCTTATACTCGTAAAATTTGACATAGAAGAATAGTAAAAAGTGTACGCGGAGCAATTTTTGTTATTCAAACCTGCTCAACTCTCTCTATGGAGGAGGTTTTAACGGTTTTGTCTATTTGTTATAGAAAGTTGGTGTTTTGTCATCGAAATAATCTAGGAAGCTTATACTCGTAAAATTTGACGTGGAAGAACAATAAAAAGTGTACAACGAGCAACTTTGATGGTCCGAAGTTGCTCAACTCTCTCCATAGGGGAGCTTTTAACGGTTTTGTCCATTTGTCATAGAAAGTTGGTGTTTTGGAATCGAAATAATCTTGGAAGCTTGTATTCATAAATACTGACATGGAAGAACAACAAAAAGTGTACACCGAGCAACTTTGATGGTCCGAAGTTGCTCAACAATCTCCATGGAGGAGCTTTTAACGGTTTTGTCCATTTGTCATAGAAAGTTGGTGTTTTGGAATCGAAATAATCTTGGAAGCTTCTACTCATAAAATTTGACATAGAAGAACACTAAAAAGTGTACACCGAGCAACTTTGATGGTCCGAAGTTGCTCAACTCTCCCCATTGAGGAGCTTTTAACGGTTTTGTCCATTTGTCATAGAAAGTTGGTGTTTTGGAATCGAAATAATCTTGGAAGCTTCTACTTATAAAATTTGACATAGAAAAACAATAAAATGTGTATACCGAGGAACTTTGATGGTCGGAAGTTGCTCAACTCTCTCCATGGAGGAGGTTTTAACGGTTTTGTCCATTTGTTGTAGAAAGTTGGTGTTTTGTCATCGAAATAATGTAGGAACTTATACTCGTAAAATTTGACGTAGAAGAACAATAAAAAGTGTACACAGAGCAACATTGATGGTCCGAAGTTCCTCAATTCTCTCGATGGTGGAGCTTTTAACGGTTTTGTCCATTTGTCATAGAAAGTTGGTGTTTTGGAATCGAAATAATCTTGGAAGCTTGTATTCATAAAATTTGACATGGAAGAACAATAAAATGTGTACACCGAGCAACTTTGATGGTCCGAAGTTGTTCAACTCTCTCCATGGAGGATCTTTTAACGGTTTTGTCCATTTGTCCTAGAAAGTTGGTGTTTTGTCGTCGAAATAGTCTAGGAAGCTTATACTCGTAAAATTTGACATACAAGAACAATAAAAAAGAGTACACCGAGCAACTTTGATGGTCCGAAGTTGCTCAACTCTCGCCATAGAGGAGCTTTTAACGGTTTTGTCCATTTGTCATAGAGAGTTGGTGTTTTGGAATCGAAATAATCTTGGAAGCTTGTATTCATAAAATCTGACATGGAAGAACAACAAAAAGTGTACACCGAGCAACTTTGATGGTCCGAAGTTGCTCAACAATCTCCATGGAGGAGCTTTTAACGGTTTTGTCCATTTGTCATAGAAAGTTGGTGTTTTGGAATCGAAATAATCTTGGAAGCTTCTACTCATAAAATTTAAGATAGAAGAACACTAAAAAGTGTACAACGAGCAACTTTGATGGTCCGAAGTTGCTCAACTCTCTCCAAGGAGGAGCTTTTAACGGTTTTGTCCCTTTGTCATAGAAAGTTGGTGTTTTGGAATCGAAATAATCTTGGAAGCTTGTATTCATAAAATTTGACATGGAGAACAATAAAAAGTGTACACCGAGCAACTTTGATGGTCCGAAGTTGTTCAACTCTCTCCATGGAGGATCTTTTAACGGTTTTGTCCATTTGTCATAGAAAGTTAATGTTTTGTCGTCGAAATAGTCTAGAAAGCTTATACTCGTAAAATTTGACATACAAGAACAATAAAAAAGAGTACACCGAGCAAATTTGATGGTCCGACGTTGCTCAACTCTCTCCATGGAGGAGCTTTTAACGGTTTTGTCCATTTGTCATAGAAAGTTGGTGTTTTGGAATCGAAATAATCTTGGAAGCTTTTATTCATAAAATCTGACATGGAAGAACAACAAAAAGTGTACATCGAGCAACTTTGATGGTCCGAAGTTGCTCAACAATCTCCATGGAGGAGCTTTTAACGGTTTTGTCCATTTGTCATAGAAAGTTGGTGTTTTGAAATCGAAATAATCTTGGAAGCATCTACTCATAAATTTTGAGATAGAAGAACACTAAAAAGTGTACAACGAGCAACTTTGATGGTCCGAAGTTGCTCAACTCTCACCATGGACGAGCTTTTAACGGTTTTGTCCATTTGTCATAGAAAGTTGGTGTTTTGGAATCGAAATAATCTTGGAAGCTTGTATTCATAAAATTTGACATGGAAGAACAATAAAAAGTGTACACCGAGCAACTTTGATGGTCCGAAGTTGTTCAACTCTCTCCATGGGGGATCTTTTAACGGTTTTGTCCATTTGTCCTAGAAAGTTGGTGTTTTGTCGTCGAAATAGTCTAGGAAGCTTATACTCGTAAAATTTGACATACAAGAACAATAAAAAAGAGTACACCGAGAAACTTTGATGGTCCGAAGTTGCTCAACTCTCGCCATAGAGAAGCTTTTAACGGTTTTGTCCATTTGTCATAGAGAGTTGGTGTTTTGGAATCGAAATAATCTTGGAAGCTTGTATTCATAAAATCTGACATGCAAGAACAACAAAAAGTGTACACAGAGCAACTTTGATAGTCCGAAGTTGCTCAACTCTCTCGATGGAGGAGCTTTTAACGGTTTTGTCCATTTTTCATAGAAAGTTGGTGTTTTGGAATCGAAATAATCTTGGAAGCATGTATTCATAAAATTTGACATGGAAGAACAATAAAAAGTGTAGACCGAGCAACTTTGATGGTCCGAAGTTGCTCAACTCTCTCCATGGAGGAGCTTTTAACGGTTTTGTCCATTTGTCATAGAAAGTTGGTGTTTTGGAATCGAAATAATCTTGGAAGTTTGTATTCATAAAATTTGACATGGAAGAACAATAAAAAGTGTACACCGAGCAACTTTGATGGTCCGAAGTTGTTCAGCTCTCTCCATGGAGGATCTTTTAACGGTTTTGTTCATTTGTCATAGAAAGTTGGTGTTTTGTCGTCGAAATAGTCTAGAAAGCTTATACTCGTAAAATTTGACGAACGAGAACAATAAAAAAGAGTACACCGAGCAAATTTGATGGTCCGAAGTTGGTGTTTTGGAATCGAAATAATCTTGGAAGCTTCTACTTAAAAAATTTGACATAGAAGAACAATAAATGTCTACACCGGGGAACTTTGGTGGTCGAAAGTTGCTCAACTCACTCTATGGAGGAGCTTTTCGCTGTTTTGTCCATTTTTCATAGAAAGTTGTTGTTTTGTCATCGAAATAGTCTAGGAAGCTTATACTCGTAAAATTTTACATAGAAGAATCGTAAAAATTGTACATCGAACAACTTTTATCGTCCAAACTTGCTCAACTATCTCTATGGGGTAGCCTTTAACGGTTTCGTCCATTTGTCATAGAAGGTTGGTGTTTTGATATCGAAAAAGTCCAGGAAGCTTATACTCGTAAAATTTGACATTGAAGAACAGTAAAAAGTGTACGCCGAGAAATTTTTGTTGTTCGAACTTGCTCAACTCTCTCTATGGAGGAGGTTTTAACGGTTTTGACCATTTGTTATAGGAAGTTGGTGTTTTGTCATCGAAATAATCTAGGAAGCTTATACTCGTAAAATTATACATACAAGAACAATAAAAATCTGTACACCGAACAACTTTGCTGGTCCGAAGTTGCTCAACTCTCTCTATGGAGGAGGTTTTAACGGTTTTGTCCATTTGTCATAGAAAGTTGGTGTTTTGGAATCGAAATAATCTTGGAAGCTTGTATTCATAAAATTTGACATGGAAGAACAATAAAAAGTGTACACCGAGAAACTTCGATGGTCCAAAGTTGCTCAACTCTCTCCATGGATGTGCTTTTAACGGTTTTGTCCATTTGTCATAGAAAGTTGGTCTTTTGGAATCGAAATAATCTTGGAAGCTTCTACTCATAAAATTTGACATAGAAGAACAATAAAAAGTATACACCGAGCAACTTTGATGGTCCGAAGTTGCTCAACTCTCTCCATGGAGGTGCTTTTAACGGTTTTGTCCATTTGTCATAGAAAGTTGGTGTTTTGTAATCGAAATAATCTTGGAAACTTCTACTCATAAAATTTGACATAGAAGAACACTAAAAAGTGTACACCGAGCAACTTCGACGGTCCGAAGTTGCTCAACTCTCTCCGTGGAGTTGCTTTTAACGGTTTTGTCATTTGTCATAGAAAGTTGGTGTTTTGGAATCGAAATAATCTTGGAAGCTTCTACTCATAAAATTTGACATAGAAGAACACTAAAAAGTGTACACCGAGCAACTTTGATAGTCTGAAGTTGTTCAACTCTCTCCATGGAGTAGCTTTTAACGGTTTTGTCCATTTGTCATAGAAAGTTGGTGTTTTGGAATCGAAATAATCTTGGAAGCTTCTATTCATAAAATTTGACATAGAAGAACAATAAAAAGCGTAGACCGAGAAAATTTGATGGTCCGAATTTGCTCAACTCTCTCTATGGAGGAGGTTTTAACGGTTTTGTCCATTTGTTATAGAAAGTTGGTGTTTTGTCATCGAAATAATCTAGGAAGCTTATACTCGTAAAATTTCATATAAAAGAACAATAAAAAGTGTACACAGAGCAACTTTGATGGTCCGAAGTTGCTCAACTCTCTCTATGGAGTAGCTTTTAACGGTTTCGTCCATTTGTCATAGAAGGTTGATGTTTTGGTATCAAAAAAATCTAGGAAGCTTCTACTCATAAAATTTGACATAGAAGAACACTAAAAAGTGTACACCGAGAAACTTTGACGGTCCGAAGTTGCTCAACTCTCTCTATGGAGGAGCTTTTAACGGTTTTGTCCATTTGTCATAGAAGGTTGGTGTTTTGGAATCGAAATAATCTTGGAAGCTTCTACTCATAAAATTTGACATAGAAGAACAATAAAATATGTACACCGAGCAACAATGACGGTCCGAAGTTGCTCAACTCTCTCCATGGAGGAGCTTTTCACAGTTTTGTCCTTTTGTCATAGAAAGTTGGTGTTTTGGAATCGAAATAATCTTGGAAGCTTCTACTCATAAAATTTGACATAGATGAACAATAAAAAGTGTACACCGAGAAACTTTGATGGTCCAAAGTTGCTCAACTCTCTCTATGGAGAAGCTTTTAACGGTTTTGTCCATTTGTCATAGAAAGCTGGTGTTTTCGAATCGAAATAATCTTGGAAGCATCTACTCATAAAATTTGACATAGATGAACAATAAAAAGTGTACACCGAGCAACTTTGATGGTCCGAAGTTGCTCAACTCTCTCCATGGAGGAGCTTTTAACGGTTTTGTTTATTTGTCATAGAAAGTTGGTATTTTGGAATCAAAATAATCTTGGAAGCTTCTACTCATAAAATTTGACATAGAAGAACACTAAAAAGTGTACACCGGGCAACTTTGATGGTCCGAGGTTGTTCAACTCTCTCCATGGATGTGCTTTTAACGGTTTTTTCCATTTGTCTTAGAAAGTTGGTATTTTGGAATCGAAAAAATCTTGGAAGCTTCTACTTATAAAATTTGACATAGAAGAACAATAAAAATTGTACACCGAGCAACTTTGATGGTCCGAAGTTGCTCAACAATCTCCATGGAGGAGCTTTTAACGGTTTTGTCCATTTGTCATAGAAAGTTGGTGTTTTGGAATCGAAATAATTTTGGAAGCTTCTACTCATAAAATTTGACATGGAAGAACAATAAAAAGTGTACAACGAGCAACTTTGATGGTCCGAAGTTGCTCAACTCTCTCGATGGAGGAGCTTTTAACGGTTTTGTCCATTTGTCATAGAAAGTTGGTGTTTTGGAATCGAAATAATCTTGGAAGCATGTATTCATAAAATTTGACATGGAAGAACAATAAAAAATGTACACCGAGCAACTTTGATGGTTCAAAATTGCTCAACTCTCTCTATGGAAGAGCTTTTAACGGTTTTGTCCATTTGTCATAGAAAGTTGGTGTTTTGGAATCGAAATAATCCTGGAAGCTTCTACTCATAAAATTTGACATAAAAGAACAATAAAAAGAGTACATCGAGCAACTTTGACGGTCCGAAGTTGCTCAACAATCTCCATGGAGGAGCTTTTAACGGTTTTGTTCATTTGTCATATAAAGTTGGTGTTTTGGAATCGAAATAATCTTGGAAGCTTCTACTTATAAAATTTGACATGGAAGAAGAACAAAAAGTGTACATCGAGCAACTTTGATGGTCCGAAGGTTCTCAACAATCCATGGAGGAGCTTTTAACGGTTTTGTCCATTTGTCATAGAAAGTTGGTGTTTTGGAATCGAAATAATCTTGGAAGCTTCTACTCATAAAATTTGACATGGAAGAACAACAAAAAGTGTACACCGAGCAACTTTGATGGTCCGAAGTTGCTCAACTCTCTCCATGGAGGAGCTTTTAACGGTTTTGTCCATTTGTCATAGAAAGTTGGTGTTTTGGAATCGAAATAATCTTGGAAGCTTGTATTCATAAAATCTGACATGGAAGAACAACAAAAAGTGTACACCGAGCAACTTTGATGGTCCGAAGTTGCTCAACAATCTCCATGGAGGAGCTTTTAACGGTTTTGTCCATTTGTCATAGAAAGTTGGTGTTTTGGAATCGAAATAATCTAGGAAGCTTCTACTCATAAAATTTGACATACAACAACAACAAAAAGTGTACACCGAGCAACTTTGATGGTCCGAAGTTGCTCAACTCTCTCCATGGAGGAGCTTTTAACGGTTTTGTCCATTTGTCATAGAAAGTTGGTGTTTTGGAATCGAAATAATCTTGGAAGCTTGTATTCATAAAATTTGACATGGAAGAACAATAAAAAGTGTACACCGAGCAACTTTGATGGTCCGAAGTTGTTCAACTCTCTCCATGGAGGAGCTTTTAACGGTTTTGTCCATTTGTCATAGAAAGTTGGTGTTTTGGAATCGAAATAGTCTAGGAAGCTTATACTCGTAAAATTTGACATAGAAGAACACTAAAAAGTGTACACCGAGCAACTTTGATGGTCCGAAGTTGCTCAACTCTCTCCATGAAGGATCTTTTAACGGTTTTGTCCATTTGTCATAGAAAGTTGGTCTTTTGGAATCGAAATAATCTTGGAAGCTTCTACTTATAAAATTTGACATAGAAGAACATTAAAATGTGTATACCGAGGAACTTTGATGGTCGGAAGTTGCTCAAATCTCTCCATGGAGGAGGTTTTATAGGTTTTGTCCATTTGTTGTAGAAAGTTGGTGTTTTGTCATCGAAATAATGTAGGAACTTATACTCGTAAAATTTGACGTAGAAGAAGAATAAAAAGTGTACACAGAGCAACTTTGATGGTCCGAAGTTGCCCAACTCTCTCGATGGAGGAGCTTTTAACGGTTTTGTCCATTTGTCATAGAAAGTTGGTGTTTTGGAATCGAAATAATCTTGGAAGCATGTATTCATAAAATTTGACATGGAAGATCAATAAAAATTGTACACCGAGCAACTTTGATGGTCCGAAGTTGCTCAACAATCTCCATGGAGGAGTTTTTAACGGTTTTGTCCATTTGTCATAGAAAGTTGGTGTTTTGGAATCGAAATAATTTTGGAAGCTTCTACTCATAAAATTTGACATGGAAGAACAATAAAAAGTGTACAACGAGCAACTTTGATGGTCCGAAGTTGCTCAACTCTCTCGATGGAGGAGCTTTTAACGGTTTTGTCCATTTGTCATAGAAAGTTGGTGTTTTGGAATCAAAATAATCTTGGAAGCATGTATTCATAAAATTTGACATGGAAGAACAATAAAAAGTGTACACCGAGCAACTTTGATGGTCCGAAGTTGCTCAACAATCTCCATGGAGGAGCTTTTAACGGTTTTGTCCATTTGTCATAGAAAGTTGGTGTTTTGGAATCGAAAAAATCCTGGAAGCCTGTATTTAAAAAATTTGACATAGAAGAACAATAAAAAATGTACACCGAGCAACTTTGATGGTTCAAAATTGCTCAACTCTCTCTATGGAGGAGCTTTTAACGGTTTTGTCCATTTGTCATAGAAAGTTGGTGTTTTGGAATCGAAATAATCTTGGAAGCTTCTACTCATAAAATCTGACATGGAAGAACAATAAAAAGTGTACACCGAGCAACTTTGATGGTCCGAAGTTGCTCAACAATCTCCATGGAGGAGCTTTTAACGGTTTTGTCCATTTGTCATAGAAAGTTGGTGTTTTGGAATCGAAATAATCTTGGAAGCTTGTACTCAAAAAATTTAAGATAGAAGAACACTAAAAAGTGTACATCGAGCAACTTTGATGGTCCGAAGTTGCTCAACTCTCTCCATGGAGGAGCTTTTAACGGTTTTGTCCATTTGTCATAGAAAGTTGGTGTTTTGGAATCGAAATAATCTTGGAAGCTTGTATTCATAAAATTTGACATGGAAGAACAATAAAAAGTGTACACCGAGCAACTTTGATGGTCCGAAGTTGTTCAACTCTCTCCATGGAGGATCTTTTAACGATTTTGTCCATTTGTCATAGAAAGTTAATGTTTTGTCGTCGAAATAGTCTAGGAAGCTTATACTCGTAAAATTTGACATACAAGAACAATAAAAAAGAGTACACCGAGCAAATTTGATGGTCCGAAGTTGCTCAACTCTCTCCATAGAGGAGCATTTAACGGTTTTGTCCATTTGTCATAGAAAGTTGGTGTTTTGGAATCGAAATAATCTTGGAAGCTTGTATTCATAAAATCTGACATGGAAGAACAACAAAAAGTGTACACGGAGCAACTTTGATGGTCCGAAGTTGCTCAACAATCTCCTTGGAGGAGCTTTTAACGGTTTTGTCCATTTGTCATAGAAAGTTGGTGTTTTGGAATCGAAATAATCTTGGAAGCTTCTACTCATAAAATTTGAGATAGAAGAACACTAAAAAGTGTACACCGAGCAACTTTGATGGTCCGAAGTTGCTCAACTCTCTCTATGGAGGAGCTTTTAATAGTTTTGTCCATTTGTCATAGAAAGTTGGTGTTTTGGAATCGAAATAATCTTGGAAGCTTCTACTTATAAAATTTTACATAGAAGAACAATAAAATGTGTACACCGAGGAACTTTGATGGTCGGAAGTTGCTCAACTCTGTCTATGGAAGAGCTTTTCGCTGTTTTGTCCATTTGTCATAGAAAGTTGTTGTTTTGGAATCAAAATAATCTTGGAAGATTGTATTCATAAAATCTGACATTGAAGAACAACAAAAAGTGTACACCGAGCAACTTTTGATGGTCCGAAGTTGCTCAACAATCTCCATGGAGGAGCTTTTAACGGTTTTGTCCATTTCTCATAGAAAGTTGGTGTTGTGGAATCGAAATAATCTTGGAAGCTTCTACTCATAAAATTTGACATAAAAGAACACTAAAAAGTGTACACCGAGCAACATTGATAGTCCGAAGTTGCTCAACTCTCTCCATGGAGGAGCTTTTAACGGTTTTGTCCATTTGTCATAGAAAGTTATTTTTTTGGAATCGAAATAATATTGGAAGCTTCTACTCATAAAATTTGAGATAGAAGAACACTAAAAAGTGTACACCGAGCAACTTTGATGGTCTGAAGTTGCTCAACTCTCTCCATGGAGGAGCTTTTAACGGTTTTGTCCATTTGTCATAGAAAGTTGTTGTTTTGGAATCAAAATAATCTTGGAAGCTTCTACTTATAAAATTTTACATAGAAGAACAATAAAATGTGTACACCGAGGAACTTTGATGGTCGGAAGTTGCTCAACTCTGTCTATGGAGGAGCTTTTCGCTGTTTTGTCCATTTGTCATAGAAAGTTGTTGTTTTGGAATCGAAATAATCTTGGAAGCTTGTATTCATAAAATCTGACATGGAAGAACAACAAAAAATGTACACCGAGCAACTTTGATGGTCCGAAGTTGCTCAACTCTCTCCATGGGGGAGCTTTTAACGGTTTTGTCCATTTGTCATAGAAAGTTGTTTTTTTGGAATCGAAATAATCTTGGAAGCTTCTACTTATAAAATTTGACATAGAAGAACAATAAAATGTGTACACCGAGGAACTTTGATGGTCGGAAGTTGCTCAAAACTCTCTATGGAGGAGCTTTTCGCTGTTTTGTCCATTTGTCATAGAAAGTTGTTGTTTTGTCATCGAAATAATCTAGGAAGCTTCTACTCAAAAAATTTGAAATAGAAGACCACTAAAAAGTGTACACCGAGCAACTTTGATGGTCCGAAGTTGTTCAACTCTCTCCATGGAGGATCTTTTAACGGTTTTATCCATTTATCATAGAAAGTTGGTGTTTTGTCGTCGAAATAGTCTAGGAAGCTTATACTCGTAAAATTTGACATACAAGAACAATAAAAAAGTGTACACCGAGCAAGATTGATGATTCGAAGTTGATCAACTCTCTCTATGGAAGAGCTTTTAACGGTTTTGTCCATTTGTCATAGAAAGTTGGTGTTGTGGAATCGAAATAATCTTGGAAGCTTCTACTCATAAAATTTGACATAGAAGAACAATAAAATGTGTACACCGAGGAACTTTGATGGTCGGAAGTTGCTCAACTCTCTCCATGGAGGAGGTTTTAAAGGTTTTGACCATTTGTTATTGAAAGTTGGTGTTTTGTCATCAAAATAATCTAGGAACTTATACTCGTAAAATTTGACGTAGAAGAACAATAAAAACTGTACACAGAGCAACTTTGATTGTCCGAAGTTGCTCAATTCTCTCTATGGAGGAGCTTTTAACGGTTTTGTCCATTTGTCATAGAAAGTTGGTGTTTTGGAATCGAAATAATCCTGGAAGCCTATATTTATAAAATTTGACATAGAAGAAGAATAAAAAGTGTACACTGAGGAACTTTGATGGTCCTAAATTGCTCAACTCTCTCTAAGAAAGTGCTTTTAACGGTTTTGTCCATTTGTCATAGAAAGTTGGTGTTTTGGAATCGAAATAATCTTGGAAGCTTCTACTCATAAAATTTGACATAGAAAAACAATAAAAAGTGTACACCGAGCAACTTTGACGGTCCGAAGTTGCTCAACTCTCTCCATGGAGGAGCTTTTAACGGTTTTGTCCATTTGTCATATAAAACTGGTGTTTTGGAATTGAAATAATCTTGGAAGCATCTACTCATAAAATTTGACATGGAAGAACAACAAAAAGTGTACACCGAGCAACTTTGATGGTCCGAAGTTGATCAACTCTCTCCATGGATAAGCATTTAACGGTTTTGTCCATTTGTCATAGAAAGTTGGTGTTTTGGAATCAAAATAATCTTGGAAGCTTCTACTCATAAAATTTGACATAGAAAAACAGTAAAAAGTGTACACCGAGCAACTTTGACGGTCCGAAGTTGCTCAACTCTCTCCATGGAGGAGCTTTTAACGGTTTTGTCCATTTGTCATATAAAACTAGTGTTTTGGAATTGAAATAATCTTGGAAGCATCAACTCATAAAATTTGACATGGAAGAACAACAAAAAGTGTACACCGAGCAACTTTGATGGTCCGAAGTTGATCAACTCTCTCCATGGATGAGCATTTAACGGTTTTGTCCATTTGTCATAGAAAGTTCGTGTTTTGGAATCGAAATAATCTTGGAAGCTTCTACTTATAAAATTTGAGATAGAAGAACAATAAAATGTGTACACCGAGCAACTTTGATGGTCCGAAGTTGCTCAACAATCTCCATGGAGGTGCTTTTAACGGTTTTGTCCATTTGTCATAGAAAGTTGGTCTTTTGTCGTCGAAATAGTCTAGGAAGCTTATACTCGTAAAATTTGACATACAAGAACAATAAAAAAGAGTACACCGAGCAAATTTGATGGTCCGAAGTTGCTCAACTCTCTCCATAGAGGAGCATTTAACGGATTTGTCCATTTGTCATAGAAAGTTGGTGTTTTGGGATCGAAATAATCTTGGAAGCATGTATTCATAAAATCTGACATGGAAGAACAACAAAAAGTGTACACGGAGCAACTTTGATGGTCCGAAGTTGCTCAACAATCTCCATGAAGGAGCTTTTAACGGTTTTGTCCATTTGTCATAGAAAGTTGTTTTTTTGGAATCGAAATAATCTTGGAAGCTTCTACTCATAAAATTTGACATAGAAGAACAATAAAAAGTGTACACCGAGCAACTTTGATGGTCCGAAGTTGCTCAACAATCTCCATTGAGGAGCTTTTAACGGTTTTGTCCATTTGTCATAGAAAGTTGGTGTTTTGGAATCGAAATAATCTTGGAAGCTTCTACTCATAAAATTTAAGATAGAAGAACACTAAAAAGTGTACATCGAGCAACTTTGATGGTCCGAAGTTGCTCAACTCTCTCCATGGAGGAGCTTTTAACGGTTTTGTCCATTTGTCATAGAAAGTTGGTGTTTTGGAATCGAAATAATTTTGGAAGCTTGTATTCATAAAATTTGACATGGAAGAACAATAAAAAGTGTACACCGAGCAACTTTGATGGTTCGAAGTTGTTCAACTCTCTCCATGGAGGATCTTTTAACGGTTTTGTCCATTTGTCATAGAAAGTTAATGTTTTGTCGTCGAAATAGTCTAGGAAGCTTATACTCGTAAAATTTGACATACAAGAACAATAAAAAAGAGTACACCGAGCAAATTTGATGGTCGGAAGTTGCTCAACTCTCTCCATAGATGAGCATTTAACGGTTTTGTCCATTTGTCATAGAAAGTTGGTGTTTTGGAATCGAAATAATCTTGGAAGCTTGTATTCATAAAATCTGACATGGAAGAACAATAAAAAGTGTACACGGAGCAACTTTGATGGTCCGAAGTTGCTCAACAATCTCCATGGAGGAGCTTTTAACAGTTTTGTCCATTTGTCATAGAAAGTTGGTGTTTTGGAATCGAAATAATCTTGGAAGCTTCTACTCATAAAATTTGAGATAGAAGAACACTAAAAAGTGTACACCGAGCAACTTTGATGGTCCGAAGTTGCTCAACTCTCTCCATGGAGGAGCTTTTAATAGTTTTGTCCATTTGTCATAGAAAGTTGGTGTTTTGGAATCGAAATAATCTTGGAAGCTTCTACTTATAAAATTTTACATAGAAGAACAATAAAATGTGTACACCGAGGAACTTTGATGGTCGGAAGTTGCTCAAAACTCTCTATGGAGGAGCTTTTCGCTGTTTTGTCCATTTGTCATAGAAAGTTGTTGTTTTGTCATCAAAATAATCTAGGAAGCTTCTACTCAAAAAATTTGAAATAGAAGACCACTAAAAAGTGTACACCGAGCAACTTTGATGGTCCGAAGTTGTTCAACTCTCTCCATGGAGGATCTTTTCACGGTTTTATCCATTTGTCATAGAAAGTTGGTGTTTTGTCGTCGAAATAGTCTAGGAAGCTTATACTCGTAAAATTTGATATACAAGAACAATAAAAAAGTGTACACCGAGCAACTTTGATGATTCGAAGTTGATCAACTCTCTCTATGGAAGAGCTTTTAACGGTTTTGTCCATTTGTCATAGAAAGTTGTTGTTGTGGAATCGAAATAATCTTGGAAGCTTCTACTCATAAAATTTGACATAGAAGAACAATAAAATGTGTACACCGAGGAACTTTGATGGTCGGAAGTTGCTCAACAATCTCCATGGAGGAGGTTTTAACGGTTTTGTCCATTTGTCATAGAAAGTTGGTGTTTTGGAATCGAAATAATCCTGGAAGCCTATATTTATAAAATTTGACATAGAAGAAGAATAAAAAGTGTACACCGAGGAACTTTGATGGTCCGAAATTGCTCAACTCTCTCTAAGAAAGTGCTTTTAACGGTTTTGTCCATTTGTCATAGAAAGTTGGTGTTTTGGAATCGAAATAATCTTGGAAGCTTCTACTCATAAAATTTGACATAGAAAAACAATAAAAAGTGTACACCGAGCAACTTTGACGGTCCGAAGTTGCTCAACTCTCTCCATGGAGGAGCTTTTAACGGTTTTGTACATTTGTCATATAAAACTGGTGTTTTGGAATTGAAATAATCTTGGAAGCATCTACTCATAAAATTTGACATGGAAGAACAACAAAAAGTGTACACCGAGCAACTTTGATGGTCCGAAGTTGATCAACTCTCTCCATGGATGAGCATTTAACGGTTTTGTCCATTTGTCATAGAAAGTTGGTGTTTTGGAATCAAAATAATCTTGGAAGTTCTACTCATAAAATTTGACATAGAAAAACAGTAAAAAGTGTACACCGAGCAACTTTGATGGTCTGAAGTTGCTCAACTCTCTCCATGGAGGAGCTTTTAACGGTTTTGTCCATTTGTCATATAAAACTGGTGTTTTGGAATTGAAATAATCTTGGAAGCATCTGCTCATAAAATTTGACATGGAAGAACAACAAAAAGTGTACACCGAGCAACTTTGATGGTCTGAAGTTGATCAACTCTCTCCATGGATGAGCATTTCACGGTTTTGTCCATTTGTCATAGAAAGTTGGTGTTTTGGAATCGAAATAATCTTGGAAGCTTCTACTCATAAAATTTGACATAGAAAAACAATAAAAAGTGTACACCGAGCAACTTTGACGGTCCGAAGTTGCTCAACTCTCTCCATGGAGGAGCTTTTAAGGGTTTTGTCCATTTGTCATATAAAACTGGTGTTTTGGAATTGAAATAATCATGGAAGCTTCTACTTATAAAATTTGACATAAAAGAACAATAAAATGTGTACACCGAGTAACTTTGATGGTCCGAAGTTGCTCAACAATCTTCATGGAGGTGCTTTTAACGGTTTTGTCCATTTGTCATAGAAAGTTGGTGTTTTGTCGTCGAAACAGTCTATGAAGCTTATACTCGTAAAATTTGACATACAAGAACAATAAAAAAGTGTACACCGAGCAACTTTGATGGTGCGAAGTTGATCAACTCTCTCCATGGATGAGCATTTAACGGTTTTGTCCATTTGTCATAGAAAGTTCGTGTTTTGGAATCGAAATAATCTTGGAAGCTTCTACTTATAAAATTTGACATAGAAGAACAATAAAATGTGTACACCGAGTAACTTTGGTGGTCCGAAGTTGCTCAACAATCTCCATGGAGGTGCTTTTAACGGTTTTGTCCATTTGTCATAGAAAGTTGGTGTTTTGTCGTCGAAATAGTCTATGAAGCTTATACTCATAAAATTTGACATACAAGAACAATAAAAAAGTGTACACCGAGCAACTTTGATGATTCGTAGTTGATCAACTCTCTCTATGGAAGAGCTTTTAACGGTTTTGTCCATTTGTCATAGAAAGTTGGTGTTGTGGAATCGAAATAATTTTGGAAGCTTCTACTCATAAAATTTGACATAGAAGAACAATAAAATGTGTACACCGAGGAACTTTGAGGGTCGGAAGTTGCTCAACTCTCTCCATGGAGGAGGTTTTAACGGTTTTGTCCATTTGTTATAGAAAGTTGGTGTTTTCTCATCGAAATAATTAGGAACTTATACTCGTAAAATTTGACGTAGAAGAACAATAAAAGGTGTACACAGAGCAACTTTGATGGTCCGAAGTTGCTCAATTCTCTCTATGGAGGAGCTTTTAACGATTTTGTCCATTTGTCATAGAAAGTTGGTGTTTTGGAATCGAAATAATCCTGGAAGCCTATATTTATAAAATTTGACATAGAAGAAGAATAAAAAGTGTACACCGAGGAACTTTGATTGTCCGAAATTGCTCAACTCTCTCTAAGAAAGTGCTTTTAACGGTTTAGTCCATTTGTCATAGAAAGTTGGTGTTTTGGAATCGAAATAATCTTGGAAGCTTCTACTCATAAAATTTGACATAGAAAAACAATAAAAAGTGTACACCGAGCAACTTTGACGGTCCGAAGTTGCTCAACTCTCTCCACGGAGGAGCTTTTAACGGTTTTGTCCATTTGTCATATAAAACTGGTGTTTTGGAATTGAAATAATCTTGGAAGCATCTACTCATAAAATTTGACATGGAAGAACAACAAAAAGTGTACACCGAGCAACTTTGATGGTCCGAAGTTGATCAACTCTCTCCATGGATAAGCATTTAACGGTTTTGTCCATTTGTCATAGAAAGTTGGTGTTTTGGAATCAAAATAATCTTGGAAGCTTCTACTCATAAAATTTGACATAGAAAAACAGTAAAAAGTGTACACCGAGCAACTTTGACGTTCCGAAGTTGCTCAACTCTCTCCATGGAAGAGCTTTTGACGGTTTTGTCCATTTGTCATATAAAACTGGTGTTTTGGAATTGAAATAATCTTTGAAGCATCTACTCATAAAATTTGACATGGAAGAACAACAAAAAGTGTACACCGAGCAACTTTGATGGTCCGAAGTTGATCAACTCTCTCCATGGATGAGAATTTAACGGTTTTGTCCATTTGTCATAGAAAGTTCGTGTTGTGGAATCGAAATAATCTTGGAAGCTTTTACTCATAAAATTTGACATAGAAAAACAGTAAAAAGTGTACACCGAGCAACTTTGACGGTCCGAAGTTGGTCAACTCTCTCCATGGAGGAGCTTTTAACGGTTTTGTCCATTTGTCATATAAAACTGGTGTTTTGGAATTGAAATAATCTTGGAAGCATCTACTCAAAAATTTGGCATGGAAGAACAACAAAAAGTGTACACCGAGCAACTTTGATGGTCCGAAGTTGATCAACTCTCTCCATGGATGAGCATTTAACGGTTTTATCCATTTGTCATAGAAAGTTGGTGTTTTGGAATCAAAATAATCTTGGAAGCTTCTACTCATAAAATTTGACATAGAAAAATAGTAAAAAGTGTACACCGAGCAACTTTGACGGTCCGAAGTTGCTCAACTCTCTCCATGGAGGAGCTTTTGACGGTTTTGTCCATTTGTCATATAAAACTGGTGTTTTGGAATTGAAATAATCTTTGAAGCATCTACTCATAAAACTGACATGGAAGAACAACAAAAAGTGTACACCGAGCAACTTTGATGGTACGAAGTTGATCAACTCTCTCCATGGATGAGAATTTAACGGTTTTGTCCATTTGTCATAGAAAGTTCGTGTTTTGGAATCGAAATAATCTTGGAAGCTTTTACTCATAAAATTTGACATAGAAAAACAGTAAAAAGTGTACACCGAGCAACTTTGACGGTCCGAAGTTGCTCAACTCTCTCCATGGAGGAGCTTTTAACGGTTTTGTCCATTTGTCATATAAAACTGGTGTTTTGGAATTGAAATAATCTTGGAAGCATCTACTCATAAAATTTGACATGGAAGAACAACAAAAAGTGTACACCGAGCAACTTTGATGGTCCGAAGTTGATCAACTCTCTCCATGGATGAGCATTTAACGGTTTTGTCCATTTGTCATAGAAAGTTGGTGTTTTGGAATCAAAATAATCTTGGAAGCTTCTACTCATAAAATTTGACATAGAAAAACAGTAAAAAGTGTACACCGAGCAACTTTGACGGTCCGAAGTTGCTCAACTCTCTCCATGGAGGAGCTTTTGATGGTTTTGTCCATTTGTCATATAAAACTGGTGTTTTGGAATTGAAATAATCTTTGAAGCATCTACTCATAAAATTGACATGGAAGAACAACAAAAAGTGTACACCGAGCAACTTTGATGGTCCGAAGTTGATCAACTCTCTCCATGGATGAGAATTTAACGGTTTTGTCCATTGGTCACAGAAAGTTCGTGTTTTGGAATCGAAATAATCTTGGAAGCTTTTACTTATAAAATTTTGACATAGAAGAACAATAAAATGTGTACACCGAGCAACTTTGATGGTCCGAAGTTGCTCAACAACCTTCGTGGAGGAGCTTTTAACGGTTTTGTCCATTTGTCATTGAAAGTTGGTGTTGTGTAATCGAAATAATCTTGGAAGCTTCTACTCAAAAAATTTGACATAGAAGAACACTAAAAAGTGTACACCGAGCAACTTTGATGGTCCGAAGTTGCTCAACTCTCTCCATGGAGGAGCTTTTAACGGTTTTGTCCATTTGTCATATAAAACTGGTGTTTTGGAATTGAAATAATCTTGGAAGCATCTACTCATAAAATTTGACATGGAAGAACAACAAAAAGTGTACACCGATCAACTTTGACGGTCCGAAGTTGCTCAACTCTCCATGGAGGAGCTTTTAACGGTTTTGTCCATTTGTCATATAAAACTGGTGTTTTGGAATTGAAATAATCTTGGAAGCATCTACTCATAAAATTTGACATGGAAGAATAACAAAAAGTGTACACCGAGCAACTTTGATGGTCCGAAGTTGATCAACTCTCTCCATGGATGAGCATTTAACGGTTTTGTCCATTTGTCATAGAAAGTTCGTGTTTTGGAATCGAAATAATCTTGGAAGCTTCTACTTATAAAATTTGACATAGAAGAACAATAAAATGTGTACACCGAGTAACTTTGGTGGTCCGAAGTTGCTCAACAATCTCCATGGAGGTGCTTTTAACGGTTTTGTCCATTTGTCATAGAAAGTTGGTGTTTTGTCGTCGAAATAGTCTATGAAGCTTATACTCATAAAATTTGACATACAAGAACAATAAAAAAGTGTACACCGAGCAACTTTGATGATTCGAAGTTGATCAACTCTCTCTATGGAAGAGCTTTTAACGGTTTTGTCCATTTGTCATAGAAAGTTGGTGTTGTGGAATCGAAATAATTTTGGAAGCTTCTACTCATAAAATTTGACATAGAAGAACAATAAAATGTGTACACCGAGGAACTTTGAGGGTCGGAAGTTGCTCAACTCTCTCCATGGAGGAGGTTTTAACGGTTTTGTCCATTTGTTATAGAAAGTTGGTGTTTTCTCATCGAAATAATTAGGAACTTATACTCGTAAAATTTGACGTAGAAGAACAATAAAAGGTGTACACAGAGCAACTTTGATGGTCCGAAGTTGCTCAATTCTCTCTATGGAGGAGCTTTTAACGATTTTGTCCATTTGTCATAGAAAGTTGGTGTTTTGGAATCGAAATAATCCTGGAAGCCTATATTTATAAAATTTGACATAGAAGAAGAATAAAAAGTGTACACCGAGGAACTTTGATTGTCCGAAATTGCTCAACTCTCTCTAAGAAAGTGCTTTTAACGGTTTTGTCCATTTGTCATAGAAAGTTGGTGTTTTGGAATCGAAATAATCTTGGAAGCTTCTACTCATAAAATTTGACATAGAAAAACAATAAAAAGTGTACACCGAGCAACTTTGACGGTCCGAAGTTGCTCAACTCTCTCCATGGAGGAGCTTTTAACGGTTTTGTCCATTTGTCATATAAAACTGGTGTTTTGGAATTGAAATAATCTTGGAAGCATCTACTCATAAAATTTGACATGGAAGAACAACAAAAAGTGTACACCGAGCAACTTTGATGGTCCGAAGTTGATCAACTCTCTCCATGGATAAGCATTTAACGGTTTTGTCCATTTGTCATAGAAAGTTGGTGTTTTGGAATCAAAATAATCTTGGAAGCTTCTACTCATAAAATTTGACATAGAAAAACAGTAAAAAGTGTACACCGAGCAACTTTGACGGTCCGAAGTTGCTCAACTCTCTCCATGGAGGAGCTTTTGACGGTTTTGTCCATTTGTCATATAAAACTGGTGTTTTGGAATTGAAATAATCTTTGAAGCATCTACTCATAAAATTTGACATGGAAGAACAACAAAAAGTGTACACCGAGCAACTTTGATGGTCCGAAGTTGATCAACTCTCTCCATGGATGAGAATTTAACGGTTTTGTCCATTTGTCATAGAAAGTTCGTGTTGTGGAATCGAAATAATCTTGGAAGCTTTTACTCATAAAATTTGACATAGAAAAACAGTAAAAAGTGTACACCGAGCAACTTTGACGGTCCGAAGTTGGTCAACTCTCTCCATGGAGGAGCTTTTAACGGTTTTGTCCATTTGTCATATAAAACTGGTGTTTTGGAATTGAAATAATCTTGGAAGCATCTACTCAAAAATTTGGCATGGAAGAACAACAAAAAGTGTACACCGAGCAACTTTGATGGTCCGAAGTTGATCAACTCTCTCCATGGATGAGCATTTAACGGTTTTGTCCATTTGTCATAGAAAGTTGGTGTTTTGGAATCAAAATAATCTTGGAAGCTTCTACTCATAAAATTTGACATAGAAAAATAGTAAAAAGTGTACACCGAGCAACTTTGACGGTCCGAAGTTGCTCAACTCTCTCCATGGAGGAGCTTTTGACGGTTTTGTCCATTTGTCATATAAAACTGGTGTTTTGGAATTGAAATAATCTTTGAAGCATCTACTCATAAAACTGACATGGAAGAACAACAAAAAGTGTACACCGAGCAACTTTGATGGTCCGAAGTTGATCAACTCTCTCCATGGATGAGAATTTAACGGTTTTGTCCATTTGTCATAGAAAGTTCGTGTTTTGGAATCGAAATAATCTTGGAAGCTTTTACTCATAAAATTTGACATAGAAAAACAGTAAAAAGTGTACACCGAGCAACTTTGACGGTCCGAAGTTGCTCAACTCTCTCCATGGAGGAGCTTTTAACGGTTTTGTCCATTTGTCATATAAAACTGGTGTTTTGGAATTGAAATAATCTTGGAAGCATCTACTCATAAAATTTGACATGGAAGAACAACAAAAAGTGTACACCGAGCAACTTTGATGGTCCGAAGTTGATCAACTCTCTCCATGGATGAGCATTTAACGGTTTTGTCCATTTGTCATAGAAAGTTGGTGTTTTGGAATCAAAATAATCTTGGAAGCTTCTACTCATAAAATTTGACATAGAAAAACAGTAAAAAGTGTACACCGAGCAACTTTGACGGTCCGAAGTTGCTCAACTCTCTCCATGGAGGAGCTTTTGATGGTTTTGTCCATTTGTCATATAAAACTGGTGTTTTGGAATTGAAATAATCTTTGAAGCATCTACTCATAAAATTGACATGGAAGAACAACAAAAAGTGTACACCGAGCAACTTTGATGGTCCGAAGTTGATCAACTCTCTCCATGGATGAGAATTTAACGGTTTTGTCCATTGGTCACAGAAAGTTCGTGTTTTGGAATCGAAATAATCTTGGAAGCTTTTACTTATAAAATTTTGACATAGAAGAACAATAAAATGTGTACACCGAGCAACTTTGATGGTCCGAAGTTGCTCAACAATCTTCATGGAGGAGCTTTTAACGGTTTTGTCCATTTGTCATTGAAAGTTGGTGTTGTGGAATCGAAATAATCTTGGAAGCTTCTACTCAAAAAATTTGACATAGAAGAACACTAAAAAGTGTACACCGAGCAACTTTGATGGTCCGAAGTTGCTCAACTCTCTCCATGGAGGAGCTTTTAACGGTTTTGTCCATTTGTCATAGAAAGTTGGTGTTTTGGAATCGAAATAATCTTGGAAGCTTTTACTCAAAAAATTTGACATAGAAGAACACTAAAAAGTGTACACCGAGCAACTTTGATGGTCCGAAGTTGCTCAACTCTCTCCATGGAGGAGCTTTTAACGGTTTTGTCCATTTGTCATATAAAACTGGTGTTTTGGAATTGAAATAATCTTGGAAGCATCTACTCATAAAATTTGACATGGAAGAACAACAAAAAGTGTACACCGATCAACTTTGACGGTCCGAAGTTGCTCAACTCTCTCCATGGAGGAGCTTTTAACGGTTTTGTCCATTTGTCATATAAAACTGGTGTTTTGGAATTGAAATAATCTTGGAAGCATCTACTCATAAAATTTGACATGGAAGAACAACAAAAAGTGTACACCGAGCAACTTTGATGGTCCGAAGTTGATCAACTCTCTCCATGGATGAGAATTTAACGGTTTTGTCCATTTGTCATAGAAAGTTCGTGTTTTGGAATCGAAATAATCTTGGAAGCTTCTACTTATAAAATTTTGACATAGAAGAACAATAAAATGTGTAAACCGAGCGACTTTGATGGTCCGAAGTTGCTCAACAATCTCCATGGAGGAGCTTTTAACGGTTTTGTCCATTTGTCATTGAAAGTTGGTGTTGTGGAATCGAAATAATCTTGGAAGCTTCTACTCATAAAATTTGACATAGAAAAACAATAAAATGCGTACACCGAGGAACTTTGATGGTCGGAAGTTCCTCAACTCTCTCCATGGAGGAGGTTTTAACGGCTTTGTCCATTTGTTATAGAAAGTTGGTGTTTTGTCATCGAAATAATTAGGAACTTATACTCGTAAAATTTGACGTAGAAGAACAATAAAAAGTGTACACAGAGCAACTTTGATGGTCCGAAGTTGCTCAATTCTCTCTGTGGAGGAACTTTTAACGGTTTTGTCCATTTGTCATAGAAAGTTGTTGTTTTGGAATCGAAATAATCCTGGAAGCCTATATTTATAAAATTTGACATAGAAGAAGAATAAAAAGTGTACACCGAGGAACTTTGGTGGTCCGAAATTGCTCAACTCTCTCTAAGAAAGTGCTTTTAACGGTTTTGTCCATTTGTCATAGAAAGTTGGTGTTTTGGAATCGAAATAATCTTGGAAGCTTCTACTCGTAAAATTTGAAATTGAAGAACACTAAAAATTGTACACTGAGCAATTTTGATTGTCCGAAGTTGTTCAATTCTCTCCATGGAAGTGCTTTTAACGGTTTTGTCCGTTTGTCATAGAAAGTTGGTGTTTTGGAATCGAAATAATCTTGGAAGCTTGTATTTATATAATTTGACATAGAAGAACAATAAAAAGTGTACACCGAGCAACTTTGATGGTCGGAAGTTGCTCAACTCTCTCCGTGGAGGAGCTTTTAACGGTTTTGTCCATTTGTCATAGAAAGTTGGTGTTTTGGAATCGAAATAATCTTGGAAGCTTCAACTCATAAAATTTGACATGGAAGAACAATAAAAAGTGTACACCGAGCAACTTTGATGGTTCGAAGTTGATCAACTCTCTCTATGGAAGAGCTTTTAACGGTTTTGTCCATTTGTCATAGAAAGTTGGTGTTGTGGAATCGAAATAATCTTGGAAGCTTCTACTCATAAAATTTGACATAGAAGAACAATAAAATGCGTACACCGAGGAACTTTGATGATCGGAAGTTCCCCAACTCTCTCCATGGAGGAGGTTTTAACGGTTTTGTCCATTTGTTATAGAAAGTTGGTGTTTTGTCATCGAAATAATTAGGAACTTATACTCGTAAAATTTGACGTAGAAGAACAATAAAAAGTGTACACAGAGCAACTTTGATGGTCCGAAGTTGCTCAATTCTCTCTATGGAGGAACTTTTAACGGTTTTGTCCATTTGTCATAGAAAGTTGTTGTTTTGGAATCGAAATAATCCTGGAAGCCTATATTTATAAAATTTGACATAGAAGAAGAATAAAAATTGTACACCGAGGAACTTTGATGGTCCGAAATTGCTCAACTCTCTCTAAGAAAGTGCTTTTAACGGTTTTGTCCATTTGTCATAGAAAGTTGGTGTTTTAGAATCGAAATAATCTTGGAAGCTTCTACTCATAAAATTTGACATAGAAAAACAATAAAAAGTGTACACCGATCAACTTTGACGGTCCGAAGTTGCTCAACTCTCTCCATGGAGGAGCTTTTAACGGTTTTGTCCATTTGTCATATAAAACTGGTGTTTTGGAATTGAAATAATCTTGGAAGCATCTACTCATAAAATTTCACATGGAAGAACAACAAAAAGTGTACACCGAGCAACTTTGATGGTCCGAAGTTGATCAACTCTCTCCATGGATGAGAATTTAACGGTTTTGTCCATTGGTCATAGAAAGTTCGTGTTTTGGAATCGAAATAATCTTGGAAGCTTTTACTTATAAAATTTTGACATAGAAGAACAATAAAATGTGTACACCGAGCAACTTTGATGGTCCGAAGTTGCTCAACAATCTTCATGGAGGAGCTTTTAACGGTTTTGTCCATTTGTCATTGAAAGTTGGTGATGTGGAATCGAATTAATCTTGGAAGCTTCTACTCAAAAAATTTGACATAGAAGAACACTAAAAAGTGTACACCGAGCAACTTTGATGGTCCGAAGTTGCTCAACTCTCTCCATGGAGGAGCTTTTAACGGTTTTGTCCATTTGTCATATAAAACTGGTGTTTTGGAATTGAAATAATCTTGGAAGCATCTACTCATAAAATTTGACATGGAAGAACAACAAAAAGTGTACACCGATCAACTTTGACGGTCCGAAGTTGCTCAACTCTCTCCATGGAGGAGCTTTTAACGGTTTTGTCCATTTTTCATATAAAACTGGTGTTTTGGAATTGAAATAATCTTGGAAGCATCTACTCATAAAATTTGACATGGAAGAACAACAAAAAGTGTACACCGAGCAACTTTGATGGTCCGAAGTTGATCAACTCTCTCCATGGATGAGCATTTAACGGTTTTGTCCATTTGTCATAGAAAGTTGGTGTTTTGGAATCAAAATAATCTTGGAAGCTTCTACTCATAAAATTTGACATAGAAAAACAGTAAAAAGTGTACACCGAGCAACTTTGACGGTCCGAAGTTGCTCAACTCTCTCCATGGAGGAGCTTTTGATGGTTTTGTCCATTTGTCATATAAAACTGGTGTTTTGGAATTGAAATAATCTTTGAAGCATCTACTCATAAAATTGACATGGAAGAACAACAAAAAGTGTACACCTAGCAACTTTGATGGTCCGAAGTTGATCAACTCTCTCCATGGATGAGAATTTAACGGTTTTGTCCATTGGTCACAGAAAGTTCGTGTTTTGGAATCGAAATAATCTTGGAAGCTTTTACTTATAAAATTTTGACATAGAAGAACAATAAAATGTGTACACCGAGCAACTTTGATGGTCCGAAGTTGCTCAAAAATCTTCATGGAGGAGCTTTTAACGGTTTTGTCCATTTGTCATTGAAAGTTGGTGTTGTGGAATCGAAATAATCTTGGAAGCTTCTACTCAAAAAATTTGACATAGAAGAACACTAAAAAGTGTACACCGAGCAACTTTGATGGTCCGAAGTTGCTCAACTCTCTCCATGGAGGAGCTTTTAACGGTTTTGTCCATTTGTCATAGAAAGTTGGCGTTTTGGAATCGAAATAATCTTGGAAGCTTTTACTCAAAAAATTTGACATAGAAGAACACTAAAAAGTGTACACCGAGCAACTTTGATGGTCCGAAGTTGCTCAACTCTCTCCATGGAGGAGCTTTTAACGGTTTTGTCCATTTGTCATATAAAACTGGTGTTTTGGAATTGAAATAATCTTGGAAGCATCTACTCATAAAATTTGACATGGAAGAACAACAAAAAGTGTACACCGATCAACTTTGACGGTCCGAAGTTGCTCAACTCTCTCCATGGAGGAGCTTTTAACGGTTTTGTCCATTTGTCATATAAAACTGGTGTTTTGGAATTGAAATAATCTTGGAAGCATCTACTCATAAAATTTGACATGGAAGAACAACAAAAAGTGTACACCGAGCAACTTTGATGGTCCGAAGTTGATCAACTCTCTCCATGGATGAGAATTTAACGGTTTTGTCCATTTGTCATAGAAAGTTCGTGTTTTGGAATCGAAATAATCTTGGAAGCTTCTACTTATAAAATTTTGACATAGAAGAACAATAAAATGTGTAAACCGAGCGACTTTGATGGTCCGAAGTTGCTCAACAATCTCCATGGAGGAGCTTTTAACGGTTTTGTCCATTTGTCATTGAAAGTTGGTGTTGTGGAATCGAAATAATCTTGGAAGCTTCTACTCATAAAATTTGACATAGAAAAACAATAAAATGCGTACACCGAGGAACTTTGATGGACGGAAGTTCCTCAACTCTCTCCATGGAGGAGGTTTTAACGGTTTTGTCCATTTGTTATAGAAAGTTGGTGTTTTGTCATCGAAATAATTAGGAACTTATACTCGTAAAATTTGACGTAGAAGAACAATAAAAAGTGTACACAGAGCAACTTTGATGGTCCGAAGTTGCTCAATTCTCTCTGTGGAGGAACTTTTAACGGTTTTGTCCATTTGTCATAGAAAGTTGTTGTTTTGGAATCGAAATAATCCTGGAAGCCTATATTTATAAAATTTGACATAGAAGAAGAATAAAAAGTGTACACCGAGGAACTTTGATGGTCCGAAATTGCTCAACTCTCTCTAAGAAAGTGCTTTTAACGGTTTTGTCCATTTGTCATAGAAAGTTGGTGTTTTGGAATCGAAATAATCTTGGAAGCTTCTACTCGTAAAATTTGAAATTGAAGAACACTAAAAATTGTACACTGAGCAATTTTGATTGTCCGAAGTTGTTCAACTCTCTCCATGGAAGTGCTTTTAACGGTTTTGTCCATTTGTCATAGAAAGTTGGTGTTTTGGAATCGAAATAATCTTGGAAGCTTGTATTTATATAATTTGACATAGAAGAACAATAAAAAGTGTACACCGAGCAACTTTGATGGTCGGAAGTTGCTCAACTCTCTCCATGGAGGAGCTTTTAACGGTTTTGTCCATTTGTCATAGAAAGTTGGTGTTTTGGAATCGAAATAATCTTGGAAGCTTCAACTCATAAAATTTGACATGGAAGAACAATAAAAAGTGTACACCGAGCAACTTTGATGGTTCGAAGTTGATCAACTCTCTCTATGGAAGAGCTTTTAACGGTTTTGTCCATTTGTCATAGAAAGTTGGTGTTGTGGAATCGAAATAATCTTGGAAGCTTCTACTCATAAAATTTGACATAGAAGAACAATAAAATGCGTACACCGAGGAACTTTGATGATCGGAAGTTCCCCAACTCTCTCCATGGAGGAGGTTTTAACGGTTTTGTCCATTTGTTATAGAAAGTTGGTGTTTTGTCATCGAAATAATTAGGAACTTATACTCGTAAAATTTGACGTAGAAGAACAATAAAAAGTGTACACAGAGCAACTTTGATGGTCCGAAGTTGCTCAATTCTCTCTATGGAGGAACTTTTAACGGTTTTGTCCATTTGTCATAGAAAGTTGTTGTTTTGGAATCGAAATAATCCTGGAAGCCTATATTTATAAAATTTGACATAGAAGAAGAATAAAAATTGTACACCGAGGAACTTTGATGGTCCGAAATTGCTCAACTCTCTCTAAGAAAGTGCTTTTAACGGTTTTGTCCATTTGTCATAGAAAGTTGGTGTTTTAGAATCGAAATAATCTTGGAAGCTTCTACTCATAAAATTTGACATAGAAAAACAATAAAAAGTGTACACCGATCAACTTTGACGGTCCGAAGTTGCTCAACTCTCTCCATGGAGGAGCTTTTAACGGTTTTGTCCATTTGTCATATAAAACTGGTGTTTTGGAATTGAAATAATCTTGGAAGCATCTACTCATAAAATTTCACATGGAAGAACAACAAAAAGTGTACACCGAGCAACTTTGATGGTCCGAAGTTGATCAACTCTCTCCATGGATGAGAATTTAACGGTTTTGTCCATTGGTCATAGAAAGTTCGTGTTTTGGAATCGAAATAATCTTGGAAGCTTTTACTTATAAAATTTTGACATAGAAGAACAATAAAATGTGTACACCGAGCAACTTTGATGGTCCGAAGTTGCTCAACAATCTTCATGGAGGAGCTTTTAACGGTTTTGTCCATTTGTCATTGAAAGTTGGTGATGTGGAATCGAATTAATCTTGGAAGCTTCTACTCAAAAAATTTGACATAGAAGAACACTAAAAAGTGTACACCGAGCAACTTTGATGGTCCGAAGTTGCTCAACTCTCTCCATGGAGGAGCTTTTAACGGTTTTGTCCATTTGTCATATAAAACTGGTGTTTTGGAATTGAAATAATCTTGGAAGCATCTACTCATAAAATTTGACATGGAAGAACAACAAAAAGTGTACACCGATCAACTTTGACGGTCCGAAGTTGCTCAACTCTCTCCATGGAGGAGCTTTTAAAGGTTTTGTCCATTTGTCATATAAAACTGGTGTTTTAGAATTGAAATAATCTTGGAAGCATCTACTCATAAAATTTGACATGGAAGAACAACAAAAAGTGTACACCGAGCAACTTTGATGGTCCGAAGTTGATCAACTCTCTCCATGGATGAGAATTTAACGGTTTTGTCCATTTGTCATAGAAAGTTCGTGTTTTGGAATCGAAATAATCTTGGAAGCTTCTACTTATAAAATTTTGACATAGAAGAACAATAAAATGTGTAAACCGAGCGACTTTGATGGTCCGAAGTTGCTCAACAATCTCCATGGAGGAGCTTTTAACGGTTTTGTCCATTTGTCATTGAAAGTTGGTGTTGTAGAATCGAAATAATCTTGGAAGCTTCTACTCATAAAATTTGACATAGAAAAACAATAAAATGCGTACACCGAGGAACTTTGATGGTCGGAAGTTCCTCAACTCTCTCCATGGAGGAGGTTTTAACGGTTTTGTCCATTTGTTATAGAAAGTTGGTGTTTTGTCATCGAAATAATTAGGAACTTATACTCGTAAAATTTGACGTAGAAGAACAATAAAAAGTGTACACAGAGCAACTTTGATGGTCCGAAGTTGCTCAATTCTCTCTGTGGAGGAACTTTTAACGGTTTTGTCCATTTGTCATAGAAAGTTGTTGTTTTGGAATCGAAATAATCCTGGAAGCCTATATTTATAAAATTTGACATAGAAGAAGAATAAAAAGTGTACACCGAGGAACTTTGATGGTCCGAAATTGCTCAACTCTCTCTAAGAAAGTGCTTTTAACGGTTTTGTCCATTTGTCATAGAAAGTTGGTGTTTTGGAATCGAAATAATCTTGGAAGCTTCTACTCGTAAAATTTGAAATTGAAGAACACTAAAAATTGTACACTGAGCAATTTTGATTGTCCGAAGTTGTTCAACTCTCTCCATGGAAGTGCTTTTAACGGTTTTGTCCGTTTGTCATAGAAAGTTGGTGTTTTGGAATCGAAATAATCTTGGAAGCTTGTATTTATATAATTTGACATAGAAGAACAATAAAAAGTGTACACCGAGCAACTTTGATGGTCGGAAGTTGCTCAACTCTCTCCGTGGAGGAGCTTTTAACGGTTTTGTCCATTTGTCATAGAAAGTTGGTGTTTTGGAATCGAAATAATCTTGGAAGCTTCAACTCATAAAATTTGACATGGAAGAACAATAAAAAGTGTACACCGAGCAACTTTGATGGTTCGAAGTTGATCAACTCTCTCTAGGGAAGAGCTTTTAACGGTTTTGTCCATTTGTCATAGAAAGTTGGTGTTGTGGAATCGAAATAATCTTGGAAGCTTCTACTCATAAAATTTGACATAGAAGAACAATAAAATGCGTACACCGAGGAACTTTGATGATCGGAAGTTCCCCAACTCTCTCCATGGAGGAGGTTTTAACGGTTTTGTCCATTTGTTATAGAAAGTTGGTGTTTTGTCATCGAAATAATTAGGAACTTATACTCGTAAAATTTGACGTAGAAGAACAATAAAAAGTGTATACAGAGCAACTTTGATGGTCCGAAGTTGCTCAATTCTCTCTATGGAGGAACTTTTAACGGTTTTGTCCATTTGTCATAGAAAGTTGTTGTTTTGGAATCGAAATAATCCTGGAAGCCTATATTTATAAAATTTGACATAGAAGAAGAATAAAAATTGTACACCGAGGAACTTTGATGGTCCGAAATTGCTCAACTCTCTCTAAGAAAGTGCTTTTAACGGTTTTGTCCATTTGTCATAGAAAGTTGGTGTTTTGGAATCGAAATAATCTTGGAAGCTTCTACTCATAAAATTTGACATAGAAAAACAATAAAAAGTGTACACCGATCAACTTTGACGGTCCGAAGTTGCTCAACTCTCTCCATGGAGGAGCTTTTAACGGTTTTGTCCATTTGTCATATAAAACTGGTGTTTTGGAATTGAAATAATCTTGGAAGCATCTACTCATAAAATTTGACATGGAAGAACAACAAAAAGTGTACACCGATCAACTTTGACGGTCCGAAGTTGCTCAACTCTCTCCATGGAGGAGCTTTTAACGGTTTTGTCCATTTGTCATATAAAACTGGTGTTTTGGAATTGAAATAATCTTGGAAGCATCTACTCATAAAATTTGACATGGAAGAACAACAAAAAGTGTACACCGAGCAACTTTGATGGTCCGAAGTTGATCAACTCTCTCCATGGATGAGAATTTAACGGTTTTGTCCATTTGTCATAGAAAGTTCGTGTTTTGGAATCGAAATAATCTTGGAAGCTTCTACTTATAAAATTTTGACATAGAAGAACAATAAAATGTGTAAACCGAGCAACTTTGATGGTCCGAAGTTGCTCAACAATCTCCATGGAGGAGCTTTTAACGGTTTTGTCCATTTGTCATTGAAAGTTGGTGTTGTGGAATCGAAATAATCTTGGAAGCTTCTACTCATAAAATTTGACATAGAAAAACAATAAAATGCGTACACCGAGGAACTTTGATGGTCGGAAGTTCCTCAACTCTCTCCATGGAGGAGGTTTTAACGGTTTTGTCCATTTGTTATAGAAAGTTGGTGTTTTGTCATCGAAATAATTAGGAACTTATACTCGTAAAATTTGACGTAGAAGAACAATAAAAAGTGTACACAGAGAAACTTTGGTGGTCCGAAGTTGCTCAATTCTCTTTATGAAGGAACTTTTAACGGTTTTGTCCATTTGTCATAGAAAGTTGTTGTTTTGGAATCGAAATGATCCTGGAAGCCTATATTTATAAAATTTGACATAGAAGAAGAATAAAAAGTGTACACCGAGGAACTTTGATGGTCCGAAATTGCTCAACTCTCTCTAAGAAAGTGCTTTTAACGGTTTTGTCCATTTGTCATAGAAAGTTGGTGTTTTGGAATCGAAATAATCTTGGAAGCTTGTATTTATATAATTTGACATAGAAGAACAATAAAAAGTGTACACCGAGCAACTTTGATGGTCGGAAGTTGCTCAACTCTCTCCGTGGAGGAGCTTTTAACGGTTTTGTCCATTTGTCATAGAAAGTTGGTGTTTTGGAATCGAAATAATCTTGGAAGCTTCAACTCATAAAATTTGACATGGAAGAACAATAAAAAGTGTACACCGAGCAACTTTGGTGGTCCGAAGTTGCTCAACCTCTCCATGGAGGAGCTTTTAACGGTTTTGTCCATTTGTCATAGAAAGTTGGTGTTTTGGAATCGATATAATCTTGGAAGCTTCTTCTCATAAAATTTGACATAGAAGAACACTAAAAAGTGTACACCGAGCAACTTTGATGGTCCGAAGTTGCTCAACTCTCTCCATGTAGGAGCTTTTAACGGTTTTGTCCATTTGTCATAGAAAGTTATTTTTTTGGAATCGAAATAATCTTGGAAGCTTCTACTTATAAACTTTGACATAGAAGAACAATAAAATGTGTACACCGAGGAACTTTGATGGTCGGAAGTTGCTCAACTCTCTCTATGTAGGAGCTTTTCGCTGTTTTGTCTATTTGTCGTAGAAAGTTGTTGTTTTGTCATCGAAATAATCTAGGAAGCTTCTACTCATAAAATTTGAAATAGAAAACCACTAAAAAGTGTACACCGAGCAACTTTGATGGTCTGAAGTTGTTCAACTCTCTCCATGGAGGATCTTTTAACGGTTTTGTCCATTTGTCATAGAAAGTAGGTGTTTTGTCGTCGAAATAGTCTAGGAAGCTTATACTCGTAAAATTTGACATACAAGAACAATAAAAAAGTGTACACCGAGCAACTTTGATGATTCGAAGTTGCTCAACTCTCTCTATGGAGGAGCTTTTAACGGTTTTGTCCATTTGTCATAGAAAGTTGGTGTTGTGGAATCGAAATAATCTTGGAAGCTTCTACTCATAAAATTTGACATAGAAGAACAATAAAAAGTGTACACCGAGCAACTTTGATGGTCCGAAGTGGCTCAACTCTCTCCATGGAGGAGCTTTTAACGGTTTTGTCCATTTGTCATAGAAAGTTGGTGTTTTATAATCGAAATAATTTTGGAAGCTTCTACTCGTAAAATTTGACATTGAAGAACACTAAAAATTGTACACTGAGCAATTTTGATTGTCCGAAGTTGTTCAACTCTCTCCATGGAAGTGCTTTTAACGGTTCTGTCCATTTGTCATAGAAAGTTGGTGTTTTGGAATCGAAATAATCTTGGAAGCTTGTATTCATATAATTTGACATAGAAGAACAATAAAAAGTGTACACCGAGCAACTTTGATGGTCGGAAGTTGCTCAACTATCTCCATGGAGGAGCTTTTAACGGTTTTTTTCATTTGTCATAGAAAGTTGGTGTTTTGGAATCGAAATAATCTTGGAAGCTTCTACTCATAAAATTTGACATGGAAGAACAATAAAAAGTGTATACCGAGCAACTTTGATGGTCCGAAGTTGCTCAACCTCTCCATGGAGGAGCTTTTAACGGTTTTGTCCATTTGTCATATAAAACTGGTGTTTTGGAATTGAAATAATCTTGGAAGCATCTACTCATAAAATTTGACATGGAACAACAACAAAAGGTGTACACCGAGCAACTTTGATGGTCCGAAGTTGATCTACTCTCTCCATGGATGAGCATTTAACGGTTTTGTCCATTTGTCATAGAAAGTTGGTGTTTTGGAATCAAAATAATCTTGGAAGCTTCTACTTATAAAATTTGACATAGAAAAACAGTAAAAAGTGTACACCGAGCAACTTTGAAGGTCCGAAGTTGCTCAACTCTCTCCATGGAGGAGCTTTTAACGGTTTTCTCCATTTGTCATATAAAATTGGTGTTTTGGAATTGAAATAATCTAGGAAGCATCTACTCATAAAATTTGACATGGAATAACAACAAAAAGTGTACACCGAGCAACTTTGATGGTCCAAAGTTGATCAACTCTCTCCAAGGATGAGAATTTAACGGTTTTGTCCATTTGTCATAGAAAGTTGGTGTTTTGGAATCGAAATAATCTTGGAAGCTTCTACTCATAAAATTTGACATGGAAGAACAATAAAAAGTGTACGCCGAGCAACTTTGATGGTCCGAAGTTGCTCAACCTCTCCATGGACGAGCTTTTAACGGTTTTGCCATTTGTCATAGAAAGTTGGTGTTTTGGAATCGATATAATCTTGGAAGCTTCTACTCGTAAAATTTAACGTAGAAGAACAATAAAAAGTGTACACAGAGCAACTTTGATGGTCCGAAGTTGCTCAACTCTCTCTATGGAGGAGCTTTTAACGGTTTTGTCCATTTGTCATAGAAAGTTGGTGTTGTGGAATCGAAATAATCTTGGAAACTTCTACTCATAAAATTTGACATAGAAGAACAATAAAAAGTGTACACCGAGCAACTTTGATGGTCCGAAGTGGCTCAACTCTTTCCATGGAGGAGCTTTTAACGGTTTTGTCCATTTGTCATAGAAAGTTGGTGTTTTGTAATCGAAATAATCTTGGAAGCTTCTACTCGTAAAATTTGACATTGAAGAACACTAAAAATTGTACACTGAGCAATTTTGATTGTCCGAAGTTGTTCAACTCTCTCCATGGAAGTGCTTTTAACGGTTTTGTCCATTTGTCATAGAAAGTTGGTGTTTTGGAATCGAAATAATCTTGGAAGCTTGTATTTATATAATTTGACATAGAAGAACAATAAAAAGTGTACACCGAGCAACTTTGATGGTCGGAAGTTGCTCAACTCTCCCCATGGAGGAGCGTTTAACGGTTTTGTCCATTTGTCATAGAAAGTTGGTGTTTTGGAATCGAAATAATCTTGGAAGCTTCTACTCATAAAATTTGACAGGGAAGAACAATAAAAGGTGTACACCGAGCAACTTTGATGGTCCGAAGTTGCTCAACCTCTCCATGGAGGAGCTTTTAACGGTTTTGTCCATTTGTCATAGAAAGTTGGTGTTTTGGAATCGATATAATCTTGGAAGCTTCTACTCATAAAATTTGACATAGCAGAATAATAAAAAGTGTACACCGAGCAACGTCGATGGTCCGAAGTTGCTCAACTCTCTCCATGGAGGAACTTTTTACGGTTTTGTCCATTTGTCATAGAAAGTTGGTGTTTTGGAATCGAAATAATCTTGGAAGCTTCTACTCATAAAATTTTACATGGAAGAACAATAAAATCTGTACAACGAGCAACATTGATGGTCCGAAGTTGCACAACTCTCTCCATGGAGGAGCTTTTAACGATTTTGTCCATTTGTCATAGAAAGTTGGTGTTGTGGAATGGAAATAATCTTGGAAGCTTCTACTCATAAAATTTGACATAGAAAAACAATAAAAAGGGTACACCGAGCAACTTTGATGGTCCGAAGTTGCTCAACTCTCTCCATGGAGGAGCTTTTAACGGTTTTGTCCATTTGTCATAGAAAGTTGGTGTTTTGGAATCGAAATAATCTTGGAAGCTTCTACTCATAAAATTTTACATGGAAGAACAATAAAATGTGTACACCGAGCAACTTTGATGGTCCGAAGTTGCTCAACTCTCTCCATGGAGTATCTTTTAACGGTTTTGTCCATTTGTCATAGAAAGTCTGTGTTTTGGAATCGAAATAATCTTGGAAGCTTCTACTCATAAAATTTGACATAGAAGAACACTAAAAAGTGTACACCGAGCAATTTTGATGGTCCGAAGTTCCTCAACTCTCTCCATGGAGGAGCGTTTAACGGTTTTGTCCATTTGTCATAGAAAGTTGGTGTTTTGGAATCGAAATAATCTTGGAAGCTTCTACTCATAAAATTTGACATGGAAGAACAATAAAAAGTGTACACCGAGCAACTTTGATGGTCCGAAGTTGCTCAACCTCTCCATGGAGGAGCTTTTAACGGTTTTGTCCATTTGTCATAAAAAGTTGGTGTTTTGGAATCGATATAATCTTGGAAGCTTCTACTCATAAAATTTGACATAGCAGAATAATAAAAAGTGTACACCGAGCAACGTCGATGGTCCGAAGTTGCTCAACTCTCTCCATGGAGGAACTTTTTACGGTTTTGTCCATTTGTCATAGAAAGTTGGTGTTTTGGAATCGAAATAATCTTGGAAGCTTCTACTCATTAAATTTGACATGGAAGAACAATAAAAAGTGTACACCGAGCAACTTTGATGGTCCGAAGTTGCTCAACTCTCTCCATGGAGGAGCTTTTAATGGTTTTTGTCCATTTGTCATAGAAAGTTGGTGTTTTGGAATCGAAATAATCTTGGAAGCTTCTACTCATAAAATTTTACATGGAAGAACAATAAAATCTGTACACCGAGCAACTTTGATAGTCCAAAGTTGCTCAACTCTCTCCATGGAGGAGCTTTTAACGGTTTTGTCCATTTTTCATAGAAAGTTGGTGTTCTGGAATCGAAATAATCTTGGAAGCTTCTACTCATAAAATTTGACCTCGAAGAACACTAAAAAGTGTACACCGAACAACATTGATGGTCCGAAGTTGTTCAACTCTCTCCATGAAGGAGCTTTTAACGATTTTGTCATAGAAAGTTGGTGTTTTGGAATCGAAATATTCTTGGAAGCTTCTACTCATAAAATTTGACATAGAAGAACAATAAAAAGCGTAGACCGAGGAACTTTGATGGTCCGAAGTTGCTCAACTCTCTCTATGGAGGAGGTTTTAACGGTTTTGTCCATTTGTTATAGAAAGTTGGTGTTTTGTCATCAGAATAATCTAGGAAGCTTATACTCGTAAAATTTCATATAAAAGAAAAATAAAAAGTGTACAAAAAACAACTTCGATGGTCCGAAGTTGTTCAGCTCTCTCTATGGGGGAGCTTTTAATGGTTTTGTCCATTTGCTATAGAAAGTTGGTGTTTTGGTATCGAAATAATCTAGGAAACTTATACTCGTAAAATTCGACATACAAGATCAATAAAAAAGTGTACACCGAGCAACTTTGATGGTTCGAAGTTGCTCAATTCTCTCTATGGAAGAGCTTTTAACGGTTTTGTCCATTTGTCATAAAAAGTTGGTGTTTTGGAATTGAAATATTCTTGGAAGCTTGTGTTCATAAAATTTGACATGGAAGAACAATAAAAAGTGTACACCGAGCAACTTTGATGGTCCGAAGTTGCTCAACTCTCTCCATAGAGGAGCTTTTAACGGTTTTGTCCATTTGTCATAGAAAGTTGGTGTTTTGGAATCGAAATAATCTTGGAAGCTTCTACTCATAAAATTTGACATAGAAGAACACTAAAAAGTGTTCACCGAGCAACTTTGATGGTCCGAAGTTGCTCAACTCTCTCCATGGAGGAACTTTTAACGGTTTTGTCCATCTGTCATAGAAAGTTGGTTTTTTGGAATCGAAATAATCTTGGAAGCTTCTACTCATAAAATTTGACATAGAAGAACACTAAAAAGTGTACACCGAGCAACTTTGATGGTCCAAAGTTGTTCAACTCTCTCCATGGAGGATCTTTTAACGGTTTTGTCCATTTGTCATAGAAAGTTGTTGTTTTGTCATCGAAATAATCTAGGAAATTTATACTTGAAAAGTTGACATACAAGAACAATAAAAAAGTTTACACCGAGCAACTTTGATGGTCCGAAGTTGCTCAACTCTCTCTATGGAGGAGCTTTTAACGTTTTTGTCCATTTGCCATAGAAAGTTGGTGTTGTAGAATCGAAATAGTCTTGGCAGCTTCTACTCGTAAAATTTGACATAGAAGAACAATAAAAAGTGTCCACCGAGCAACTTTGATGGTCCGAAGTTGCTCAACTCTCTCCATGGAGGAGCTTTTAACGGTTTTGTCCATTTGTCGTAGAAAGTTGGTGTTTTGGAATCGAAATAATCTTGGAAGCTTCTACTCATAAAATTTGACATGGAAGAACAATAAAACGTGTACACCGAGCAACTTTGTTGGTCCGAAGTTGCTCAACTCTATCCATGTAGGAGCTTTTAACGGTTTTGTCCATTTGTCATAGAAAGTTGGTGTTTTGGAATCGAAATAATCTTGGAAGCTTCTACTCATAAAATTTGACATAGAAGAACACTAAAAAGTGTACACCGAGCAACTTTGATGGTCCGAAGTTGCTCAACTCTCTCCATGGAGGAGCTTTTAACGTTTTTGTCCATTTGCCATAGAAAGTTGGTGTTGTAGAATCGAAATAATCTTGGCAGCTTCTACTCATAAAATTTGACATAGAAGAACAATAAAAAGTGTCCACCGAGCAACTTTGATGGTCCAAAGTTGCTCAACTCTCTCCATGGAGGAGCTTTTAACGGTTTTGTCCATTTGTCATAGAAAATTGGTGTTTTGGAATCAAAATAATCTTGGAAGCTTCTACTCGTAAAATTTGACATTGAAGAACACTAAAAAGTGTACACCGATCAACTTTGATGGTCCGAAGTCGTTCAACTCTCTCCATGGAAGTGCTTTTAACGGTTTTGTCCATTTGTCATAGAAAGTTGGTGTTTTGGAATTGAAATAATCCTGCAAGCCTGTATTCATACAATTTGACATAGAAGAACAATAAAAAGTGTACACCGAGCAACTTTGATGGTCCGAAGTTGCTCAACTCTCTCCATGGAGGAGCTTTTAACGGTTTTGTCCATTTGTCGTAGAAAGTTGGTGTTTTGGAATCGAAATAATCTTGGAAGCTTCTACTCATAAAATTTGACATGGAAGAACAATAAAACGTGTACACCGAGCAACTTTGTTGGTCCGAAGTTGCTCAACTCTCTCCATGGAGGAGCTTTTAACGGTTTTGTCCATTTGTCATAGAAAGTTGGTGTTTTGGAATCGAAATAATCTTGGAAGCTTCTACTCATAAAATTTGACATAGAAGAACACTAAAAAGTGTACACCGAGCAACTTTGATGGTCCGAAGTTGTTCAACTCTCTCCATGGAGGATCTTTTAACGGTTTTGTCCATTTGTCATAGAAAGTTGTTGTTTTGTCATCGAAATAATCTAGGAAATTTATACTTGAAAAGTTGACATACAAGAACAATAAAAAAGTCTACACCGAGCAACTTTGATGGTCCGAAGTTGCTCAACTCTCTCTATGGAGGAGCTTTTAACGTTTTTGTCCATTTGCCATAGAAAGTTGGTGTTGTAGAATCGAAATAATCTTGGCAGCTTCTACTCATAAAATTTGACATAGAAGAACAATAAAAAGTGTCCACCGAGCAACTTTGATGGTCCGAAGTTGCTCAACTCTCTCCATGGAGGAGCTTTTAACGGTTTTGTCCATTTGTCATAGAAAATTGGTGTTTTGGAATCGAAATAATCTTGGAAGCTTCTACTCGTAAAATTTGACATTGAAGAACACTAAAAAGTGTACACCGATCAACTTTGATGGTCCGAAGTCGTTCAACTCTCTCCATGGAAGTGCTTTTAACGGTTTTGTCCATTTATCATAGAAAGTTGGTGTTTTGGAATTGAAATAATCCTGGAAGCCTGTATTCATACAATTTGACATAGAAGAACAATAAAAAGAGTACACCGAGCAACTTTGATGGTCCGAAGTTGCTCAACTCTCTCCATGGAGGAGCTTTTAACGGTTTTGTCCATTTGTCGTAGAAAGTTGGTGTTTTGGAATCGAAATAATCTTGGAAGCTTCTACTCATAAAATTTGACATGGAAGAACAATAAAACGTGTACACCGAGCAACTTTGTTGGTCCGAAGTTGCTCAACTCTCTCCATGGAGGAGCTTTTAACGGTTTGTCCATTTGTCATAGAAAGTTGGTGTTTTGGAATCGAAATAATCTTGGAAGCTTCTACTCGTAAAATTTGACATTGAAGAACACTAAAAAGTGTACACCGAGCAACTTTGATGGTCCGAAGTCGTTCAACTCTCTCCATGGAAGTGCTTTTGACGGTTTTGTCTATTTGTCATAGAAAGTTCGTGTTTTGGAATCGAAATAATCCTGGAAGCCTGTATTCATACAATTTGACATAGAAGAACAATAAAAAGTGTACACCGAGCAACTTTGATGGTCCGAAGTTGGTCAACCCTCTCCATGGAGGAGCTTTTAACGGTTTTGTCCATTTGTCATAGAAAGTTGGTGTTTTGGAATCGAAATAATCTTGGAAGCTTCTACTCGTAAAATTTGACATTGAAGAACACTAAAAAGTGTACACCGATCAACTTTGATGGTCCGAAGTCGTTCAACTCTCTCCATGGAAGTGCTTTTAACGGTTTTGTCCATTTGTCATAGAAAGTTGGTGTTTTGGAATTGAAATAATCCTGGAAGCCTGTATTCATACAATTTGACATAGAAGAACAATAAAAAGTGTACACCGAGCAACTTTGATAGTCCGAAGTTGCTCAACTCTCTCCATGGAGGAGCTTTTAACGGTTTTGTCCATTTGTCGTAGAAAGTTGGTGTTTTGGAATCGAAATAATCTTGGAAGCTTCTACTCATAAAATTTGACATGGAAGAACAATAAAACGTGTACACCGAGCAACTTTGTTGGTCCGAAGTTGCTCAACTCTCTCCATGGAGGAGCTTTTAACGGTTTGTCCATTTGTCATAGAAAGTTGGTGTTTTGGAATCGTAATAATCTTGGAAGCTTCTACTCGTAAAATTTGACATTGAAGAACACTAAAAAGTGTACACCGATCAACTTTGATGGTCCGAAGTCATTCAACTCTCTCCATGGAAGTGCCTTTAACGGTTTTGTCCATTTATCATAGAAAGTTGGTGTTTTGGAATCGAAATAATTTTGGAAGCTTCTACTCGTAAAATTTGACATTGAAGAACACTAAAAAGTGTACACCGAGCAACTTTGATGGTCCGAAGTTGCTCAATTCTCTCTATGAAGGAGCTTTTAACGGTTTTGTCCATTTCTCATAGAAAGTTGGTGTTTTGGAATCGAAATAATCTTAGAAGCTTCTACTTATAAAATTTGACATAGAAGAACAATAAAATGTGTACACCGAGGAACTTTGAGGGTCGGAAGTTGCTTAACTCTCTCTATGGAGGAGCTTTTCGCTGTTTTGTCCATTTGTCGTAGAAAGTTGTTGTTTTGTCATCGAAATAATCTAGGAAGCTTATATACCTAAAATTTGACATAGAAGAATCGTAAAAATTGTACAACGGACAGCTTTTATCTTCCAAACTTGCTCAACTCTCTCTATGGGGTAGCTTTTAACGGTTTCGTCCGTTTGTCATAGAAAGTTAGTGTTTTGGTATCGAAAAAGTCTTGGAAGCTTATACTCGTAAAATTTGACATAGAAGAAAAGTAAAAAGTGTACGCCGAGCAATTTTTGTTGTTCGAACTTGCTCAACTCTCTCTATGGAGGAGGTTTTAACTGTTTTGTCCATTTGTTATAGAAAGTTGGTGTTTTGTCATCGAAATAATCTATAAAGCTTACACTCGTAAAATTTGACGTAGAAGAACAATAAAAAGTGTACATAGAGCAACTTTGATGGTCCGAAGTTGCTAAACTCTCTCTATGGAGGAGCTTTTAACGGTTTTGTCCATTTGACATAGAAAGTTGATGTTTTGGAATCGAAATAATCCTGGAAGCCTGTATTCATAAAATTTGACACAGAAGAACAATAAAAAGAGTACACCGAGCAACTTTGATGGTCCGAAGTTGCTCAACTCTCTCTAGGAAGAGCTTTTAATGGTTTTGTCCATTTGTCATAGAAAGTTGGTGTTTTGGAATCGAAATACTCTTATAAGTTTCTGCTCATAAAATTTGACATAGAAGAACAATAAAAAGTGTACAACGAGCAACTTTGATGGCCCGAAGTTGCTTAACTCTCTCCATGGAGGAGCTTTTAACGGTTTTTTCCATTTGTCATAGAAAGTTTTTGTTTTGGAATCGAAATAATCTTGGACGCTTCTACTCATAAAATTTAACATAGAAGAACACTAAAAAGTGTACACCGAGCAACTTTGATGGTCCGAAGTTGCTCAACTCTCTCGATGGAGGAGCTTTTAACGATTTTGTCCATTTGTCATAGAAAGTTGGTGTTTTGGAATAGAAATAATCTTGGAAGCTTCTACTTATAAAATTTGACAGAGAAGAACAATAAAATGTGTACACCGAGGAACTTTGATGGTTAGAAGTTGCTCAACTCTCTCTATGGAGGAGCTTTTCGCTGTTTTGTCCATTTGTCAAAGAAAGTTGTTGTTTTGTCATCGAAATAATTTAGGAAGCTTATACACCTAAAATTTGACATAGAAGAATCGTAAAAAGTGTACATCGAAAAACTTTTATCGTCCAAACTTGCTCAACTCTCTCTATGGGGTAGCTTTTAACGGTTTCGTCCGTTTGTCATAGAAAGTTGGTGTTTTGGTATCGAAAAATCTAGGAAGCTTATACTCGTAATCTAGGAAGCTTACACTCATAAAATTTGACGTAGAAGAACAATAAAAAGTGTACACAGAGCAACTTTGATGGTCCGAAGTTGCTCAACTCTCTCTATGGAGGAGCTTTTAACGGTTTTGTCCATTTGTTATTGAAAGTTGCTGTTTTAGAATCGAAATAATCCTGGAAGCCTGTATTCATAAAATTCGACATAGAAGAACAATAAAAAGTGTACGCCGAGCAACATTGATGGTCCGAAGTTGCTCTCTCTCTCCATGGAGGAGCTTTTAACCGTTTTGTCCATTTGTCATAGAAAGTTGGTGTTTTGGAATCGAAATAATCTTAGAATCTTCTACTCATAAAATTTGATATAGAAGAACACTAAAAAGTTTTCACCGAGCAACTTTGATAGTCTGAAGTTGTTCAACTCTCTCCATGGAAGATCTTTTAACGGTTTTGTCCATTTGTCATAGAAAGTTGGTGTTTTGTCATCGAAATAATCTAGGAAATTTATACTCGTAAAATTTGACATACAAGAACAATAAAAAAGTGTACACCGAGCAACTTTGATGGTCCGAAGTCGCTCAATTATCTCTATGAACGAGCGTTTAACGGTTTTCACCATTTGTCATAGAAAGTTGGTGTTTTGAAATCGAAATAATCTTGGAAGCTTGTATTCATAAAATTTGACATGAAAGAACAATAAAAAGTGTACACCGAGCAACTTTGATGGTCCGAAGTTGCTCAACTCTCTCCATGAAGGAGCTTTTAACGGTTTTTGTCCATTTTTCATAGAAAGTTGGTATTTTGGAATCGAAATAATCTTGGAAGCTTCTACTCATAAAATTTGACAATGAAGAACACTAAAAAGTGTACACCGAGCAACTTTGATGGTCCGAAGTTGCTCAACTCTCTCCATGGAGGAGCTTTTAACGGTTTTGTCCATTTGTCATAGAAAGTTGGTGTTTTGAATCGAAATAATATTGGAAGCTTCTACTTATAAAATTTGACATAGAAGAACAATAAAATGTGTACAGCGAGGAACTTTGATTGTCGGAAGATGCTCAACTCTCTCTATGGAAGAGCCTTTCGCTGTTTTGTCCATTTGTCATAGAAAGTTGTTGTTTTGTCATCGAAATAATCTAGGAAGCTTATACACCTAAAATTTGACATAGAAGAATCGTAAAAAGTGTACATCGAACAACTTTTATCGTCCAAACTTGCTCAACTCTCTCTATGGGCTAGCTTTTAACGGTTTCGTCCGTTTGTCATAGAAAGTTGGTGTTTTGGTATCGAAAAAGTCTAGGAAGCTTATACTCATAAAATTTGACATAGAAGAATAGTAAAAAGTGTACGCCGAGCAATTTTAGTTGTTCGAACTTGCTCAACTCTCTCTATTGTCGAGGTTTTAACGGTTTTGTCCATTTGTTATAGAAAGTTGGTGTTTTGTAATCAAAATAATCTAGGAAGCATACACTCGTAAAATTTGACGTAGAAGAACAATAAAAAGTGTACACAGAGCAACTTTGGCGGTCCAAAGTTGCTCAACTCTCTCTATGGAGGAGCTTTTAACGGTTTTGTCCATTTGTCATTGAAAGTTGGTGTTTTAGAATCGAAATAATCCTGGAAGCCTATATTCATAAAATTCGACATAGAAGAACAATAAAAAGTGTACACCGAGCAACTTTGATGGTCCGAAGTTGCTCAACTCTTTCTATGGAAGAGCTTTTAACAGTTTTGTCCATTTGTCATAGAAAGTTGGTGTTTTGGAATTGAAATAATCTTGGAAGCTTCAACTCATAAAATTTGACATAGCAGAACAATAAAAAGTGTACACCGAGCAACTTTGATGGTCCGAAGTTGCTCAACTCTCTCCATGGAGGAGCTTTTAACGGTTTTGTCCATTTGTCATCGAAAGTTGGTGTTTTCGAATCGAAATAATCTTGGAAGCTTCTACTCATAAAATTTGACATAGAAGAACACTAAAAAGTGTACACTGAGCAACTTTGATGGTCCGAAGTTGTTCAACTCTCTCCATGGAGGATCTTTTAACGGTTTTGTCCATTTGTCATAGAAAGTTGGTGTTCTGTCATCGAAATAATCTAGGAAACTTATACTCGTAAAATTTGACATACAAGAACAATAAAAAAGTGTACACCGAGCAACTTTGATGGTCCGAAGTTGCTCAATTCTCTCTATGAAGGAGCTTTTAACGGTTTTCTCCATTTGTCATAGAAAGTTGGTGTTTTGGAATCGAAATAATCTTGGAAGCTTGTATTCATAAAATTTGACTTGGAAGAACAATAAAAAGTGTACACCGAGCAACTTTGATTGCCCGAAGTTGCTCAACTCTCTCCATGGAGGAGCTTTTAACGGTTTTATCCATTTGTCATAGAAAATTGGTGTTTTGGAATCGAAATAATCTTGGAAGCTTCTACTCATAAAATTTGACATAAAAGAACACTAAAAAGTGTACATCGAACGACTCTTATAGTCCAAACTTGCTCAACTCTCTCTATGGGGTAGCTTTTAACGGTTTCGTCCGTTTGTCATAGAAAGTTGTTGTTTTGGTATCGAAAAAGTCTAGGAAGCTTATACTCGTAAAATTTGACATAGAAGAATAGTAAAAAGTGTACGCCGAGCGATTTTTGTTGTTCGAACTTGCTCAACTCTCTCTATGGAGGAGGTTTTAACAGTTTTGTCCATTTGTCAAAGAAAGTTGGTGTTTTGTCATCGAAATAATCTAGGAAGCTTACACTCGTAAAATTTGACGTAGAAGTACAATAAAAAGTGTACACAAAACAACTTTGACGGTCCGAAGTTGCTCAACTCTCTCTATGGAGGAGCTTTTAACGGTTTTGTCCATTTGTCATAGAAAGTTGGTGTTTTGGAATCGAAATAATTTTGGAAGCTTCTACTTAAAAAACTTGACATAGAACAAACAATAAAATGTGTACACCGAGGAACTTTGATGGTCGGAAGTTGCTCAACTCTCTCTATGGAGGAGCTTTTCGCTGTTTTGTCCATTTTTGATAGAAAGTTGTTGTTTTGTCATCGAAATAATCCAGGAAGCTTGTACTCATAAAATTTGACATAGAAGAACAGTAAAAAGTGTACACCGAGCAACTTTGATGGTCCTAAGTTGTTCAACTCTCTCCATGGAGGATCTTTTAACGGTTTTGTCTATTTGTCATAGAAAGTTGGTGTTTTGTAGTCGAAATAATCTAGGAAATTTATACTCGTAAAATTTGACATACAAGAACAATAAAAAAGTGTACACTAAGCAACTTTGATGGTCCGAAGTTGCTCAACTCTCTCTATGGAGGAGCTTTTAACGGTTTTGTCCATTTCTCATAGAAAGTTGGTGTTTTGGAATCGAAATAATCTTGGAAGCTTGTATTCATAAAATTTGACATGGAAGAACAATAAAAAGTTTACATCGAGCAACTTTGATGGTCCGAACTTGCTCAAGTCTCTCCATGGAGGAGCTTTTAACGGTTATCTCCATTTGTCATGGAAAGTTGGTGTTTTGGAATCGAAATAATCTTGGAAGCTTCTACTCATAAAATTTGACATAGAAGAACACTAAAAAGTGTACACCGAGCAACTTTGATGGTCTGAAGTTGTTCAACACTCTCCATGGAGGATCTTTTAACGGTTTTTTCCATTTGTCATAGAAAGTTGGTGTTTTGTCATCGAAATAATCTAGGAAACTTATACTTGTAAAATTTGACATACAAGAACAATAAAAAAGTGTACACCGAGCAACTTTGATAGTCCGAAGTTGCACAATTCTCTCTATGAAGGAGCTTTTATTGGTTTTCTCCATTTGTCATAGAAAGTTGGTGTTTTGGAATTGAAATAATCTTGGAAGCTTGTATTCATAAAATTTGACATGGAAGAACAATAAAAAGATTACATCGAGCAACTTTGATGGTCTGAAGTTTCTCAACTCTCTCCATCGAGGAGCTTTTAACGGTTTTGTCTATTTGTCATTGAAAGTTGGTGTTTTGTCGTCGAAATAATCTAGGAAATTTATACTCATAAAATTTGACATACAAGAACAATAAAAAAGTGTACACCGAGCAACTTTGATGGTCTGAAGTTGCTCAACTCTCTCTATGGAGAAGCTTTTAACTGTTTTGTCCATTTGTCATAGAAAGTTGGTGTTGTGGAATAGAAATAATCTTGGAAGCTTCTACTCATAAAATTTGACATAGAAGAACAATAAAAAGTGTACACCGAGCAACTTTGATGGTCCGAAGTTGCTCAACTCTCTCCATAGAGGAGCTTTTAACGGTTTTGTCCATTTGTCATAGAAAGTTGGTGTTTTGGAATCGAAATAATCTTGGAAGCTTCTACTCACAAAATTTGACATTGAAGAACACTAAAAAGTGTACACCGAGCAACTTTGATGGTCTGAAGTCGTTCAACTCTTTCCATGGAAGTGCTTTTATTGGTTTTGTCCATTTGTCATCGAAAGTTGGTGTTTTGGAATCGAAATAATCTTGGAAGCTTCTACTCATAAAATTTGACATAGAAGAACACTAAAAAGTGTACACCAAGCAACTTTGATTGTCCGAATTGCTCAACTCTCTCCATGGAGAAGCTTTTAACGGTTTTGTCCATTTGTCATAGAAAGTTGGTGTTTTGGAATCGAAATAATCTTGGAAGCTTCTACTTAAAAAATTTGACATAGAAGAACAATAAAATGTGTACAACGAGGAACTTTGATGGTCGGAAGTTGCTCAACTCTCTCTATGGAGGAGCTTTTCGCTGTTTTGTCCATTTTTTATAGAAAGTTGTTGTTTTGTCATCAAAATAAACTAGGAAGCTTATACACCTAAAAGTTGACATAGAAGAATCGTAGAATCTGTACATCGAACAACTTTTATCGTCCAAACTTGATCAACTCTCTCTATGGGATAGCTTTTAACGGTTTTGTCCATTTGTCATAGAAAGTTGGTGTTTTGGTATCTAAAAAGTCTAGGAAGCAAATACTCGTAAAATTTGACATAGAAGAATAGTAAAAAGTGTACGCCGAGCAATTTTTGTTGTTCGAACTTGCTCAACTCTCTCTATGGAGGAGGTTTTAACAGTTTTGTCCATTTGTTATAGAAAGTTGGTGTTTTGTCATCGAAATAATATAGGAAGCTTATACTCGTAAAATTTGACGTAGAAGAACATTAAAAAGTGTACACAGAGCAACTTTGATGGTCCGAAGTTGCTCAACTCTCTCTATGGAGGAGCTTTTAACGGTTTTGTCTATTTGTCATAGAAAGTTAGTGTTTTGGAATCGAAATAATCCTAGAAGCTTGTATTCATAAAATTTGACATAGAAGAACAATAAAAAGTGTACACCGAGCAACTTTGATGGTCCGAAGTTGCTCGACTCTCTCTATGGAGGAGCTTTTCGCTGTTTTGTCCATTTGTCATAGAAAGTTCTTGTTTTGTCATTGAAATAGTCTAGGAAGCTTATACTTGTAAAATTTGACATGGTAGAATCGTAAAAAGTGTACATCGAAAAAAGTTTATGGTCAAAACTTGCTCCACTCTCTCTATGGAGTAGCTTTTAACGGTTTTTTCCATTTGTCCTAGAAAGTTAGTGTTTTGGTATCGAAAAAGTCTAGGAAGCTTATACTCGTAAAATTTGACATAGAAGAATAGTAAAAAGTGTACGCCGAGCAATTTTTGTTGTTCGAACTTGCTCAACTCCCTCTATGGAGGAGGTTTTAACGGTTTTGTCTATTTGCTATAGAAAGTTGGTGTTTTGTCATCGAAATAATCTAGGAAACTTATACTCGTAAAATTTAACGTAGAAGAACAATAAAAATTGTACACAGAGCAACTTTGATGGTCCGAAGTTGCTCAACTCTCTCTATGGAGAAGCTTTTAACGGTTTTGTCCATTTGTTATAGAAAGTTGGTGTTTTGTCATCGAAATAATCTAGGAAGCTTATACTCGTAAAATTTCATATAAAAGAACAATAAAAAGTGTACACAGAGCAACTTTGATGGTCCGAAGTTGCTCAGCTCTCTCTATGGAGGAGCTTTTAATGGTTTTGTCCATTTGTTATTGAAAGTTGGTGTTTTGGTATCAAAAAAGTCTAGGAAGCTTATACTCGTAAAATTTCATATAAAAGAACAATAAAAAGTGTACACAGAGCAACTTTGATGGTCCGAAGTTGCTCAACTCTCTCAGTAGAGGAGCTTTTAACGGTTTTATCGATTTATCATAGAAATTTGGTGTTTTGTCGTCGAAATAATCAGGGAAACTTATACTCGTAAAATTTTTCATACAAGAACAATAAAATAGCGTACACCGAGCAACTTTGATGGTCCGAAGTTGCTCAACTCTCTCTATGGAGAAGCTTTTCGCTGTTTTGTCCATTTGTCATAGAAAGTTCTTGTTTTGTCGTCGAAATAGTCTAGGAAGCTTATACTCGTAAAATTTGACATAGAAGAACAATCAAAAGTGTACACCGAGCAACTTTGATGGTACGAAGTTGCTCAACTCTCTCCATAGAGGAGCTTTTAACGGTTTTGTCCATTTGTCATAGAAAGTTGGTGTTTTGGAATCGAAATAATCTTGGAAGCTTCTACTCGTAAAATTTGACATTGAAGAACACTAAAAAGTGTACACCGAGCAACTTTGATGGTCCGAAGTTGTTCAACTCTCTCCATGGAGGTGCTTTTAACGGTTTTGTCCATTTGTCATAGAAAGTTGGTGTTTTGGAATCGAAATAATCTTGGAAGCTTCTACTTATAAAATTTCACATTGAAGAACAATAAAATTTGTACACCGAGGAACTTTGATGGTCGGAAGTTGGTCAAATCTCTCTATGGAGGACCTTTTCGCTGTTTTGTCCATTTGTCATAGAAAGTTGTTGTTTTGTCATCGAAATAGTCTAGGAAGCTTATACTCGTAAAATTTGACATAGAAGAATCGTAAAAAGTGTACATCGAACAAGGTTTATGGTCCAAACTTGCTCCACTCTCTCTATGGAGTAGCTTTTAACGGTTTTGTCCATTTGTCCTAGAAAGTAGGTGTTTTGGTATCGAAAAAGTCTATGAAGCTTATACTCGTAAAATTTGACATAGAAGAATAGGAAAAAGTATACGCCGAGCAATTTTTGTTGTTCGAACTTGCTCAACTCTCTCTATGGAGGAGCTTTTAACGGTTTTGTCCATTTATCATAGAAAGTTGGTGTTTTGTCGTCGAAATAATCTAGGAAACTTATACTCGTAAAATTTCACATACAAGAACAATAAAAAAGTGTAGACCGAGCATCTTTGATGGTCCGGAGTTGCACGACTCTCTCTATGGAGGAGCTTTTAACGGTGTCCATTTGTCATAGAAAGTTGGTATTTTGGAATCGAAATAATCTTGGAAGCTTGTATTCATAAAATTTGACATGGAAGAACAATAAAAAGTGTACACCGAGAAATTTTGATGGTCCGAAGTTGCTCAACTCTCTCTATGGAGGAGGTTTCACCGGTTTTGTCCATTTGTTATAGAAAGTTGGTGTTTTGTCATCGAAATAATCTAGGAAGCTTATACTCGTAAAATTTGACATAGAAGAACAATAAAAAGTGTACACAGAGCAACTTTGATGGTCCGAAGTTGCTCAACTCTCTCTATGGAGGAGCTTTTAACGGTTCTGTCCATTTGTTATAGAAAGTTGGTGTTTTGTCATCGAAATAATCTAGGAAGCTTATACTCGTAAAATTTCATATAAAAGAAAAATAAAAAGTGAACACAGAGCAACTTTGATGGTCCGAAGTTGCTCAACTCTCTCTATGGAGGAGCTTTTAATGGTTTTGTCCATTTGTGATTGAAAGTTGGTCTTTTGGTATCGAAAAAGTCTAGGAAGCTTATACTCGTAAAATTTGACATAGAAGAATAGTAAAAAGTGTACGCCGAGCAATTTTTATTGTTCGAACTTGCTCAACTCTGTCGATGGAGGAGCTTTTAACGGTTTTGTCCATTTATCATATAAAGTTGGTGTTTTGTCGTCGAAATAATCTAGGAAACTTATGCTCGTAAAATTTGACATACAAGAACAATAAAAAGGTGTACACCGAGCAACTTTGATGGTCCGAAGTTGCTCAACTCTCTCTATGGAGGAGCTTTTAATGGTTTTGTCCATTTGTCATAGAAAGTTGGTGTTGTGGAATCGAAATAATCTTGGAAGCTTCTACTCATAAAATTTGACATAGAAGAACAATAAAAAGTGTACACCGCGCAACTTTGATGGTACAAAGTTGCTCAACTCTCTCCATGGAGGAGCTTTTAACGGTTTTGTCTATTTGTCATAGAAAGTTGTTGTTTTGGAATCGAAATAATCTTGGAAGCTTCTACTCGTAAAATTTGACATTGAAAAACACTAAAAAGTGTACACCGAGCAACTTTGATGGTCCGAAGTTGTTCAACTCTCTCCATGGATGTGCTTTTAATGGTTTTGTCCATTTGTCATAGAAAGTTGGTGTTTTGGAATCGAAATAATCTTGGAAGCTTCTGCTTATAAAATTTCACATTGAAGAACAATAAAATGTGTACACCGAGGAACTTTGATGGTCGAAAGTTGGTCAAATCTCTCTATGGAGGAGTTTTTCGCTGTTTTGTCCATTTGTCATAGAAAGTTGTTGTTTTGTCATCGAAATAATCTAGGAAGCTTATACTCATAAAATTTGACATTGAAGAATAGGAAAAAGTATACGCCGAGAAATTTTTGTTGTTCGAACTTGCTCAACTCTTTCTATGGAGGAGCTTTTAACGGTTTTGACCATTTATCATAGAAAGTTGGAGTTTTGTCATCGAAATAATCTAGGAAACTTATACTCGTAAAATTTGACATACAAGAACAATAAAAAAGTGTTGACCGAGCAACTTTGATGGTCCGGAGTTGCACAACTCTCTCTATGGAGGAGCTTTTAACGGTGTCCATTTGTCATAGAAAGTTGGTGTTTTGGAATCGAAATAATCTTTGAAGCTTGTATTCATAAAATTTGACATGGAAGAACAATAAAAAGTGTACACCGAGAAACTTTTATGGTCCGAACTTGCTCAACTCTCTCTATGAAGGAGCTTTTAACGGTTTTGTTCATTTGTCATAGAAATTTGGTGTTTTGGAATCGAAATAATCTTGGAAGCTTGTATTCATAAAATTTGACATGGAAGAACAATAAAAAGTGTACACCGAGAAACTTTGATGGTCCGAAGTTGCTCAACTCTCTCTATGGAGGAGGTTTTACCGGTTTGTTCTATTTGTTATAGAAAGTTGGTGTTTTGTCATCGAAATAATCTAGGAAGCTTATACTCGTAAAATTTGACGTAGAAGAACAATAAAAAGTGTACACAGAGCAACTTTGATGATCCGAAGTTGCTCAACTCTCTCTATGGAGGAGCTTTTAACGGTTTTGTCCATTTGTTATAGAAAGTTGGTGTTTTGTCATCGAAATAATCTAGGAAGCTATACTCTTACAATTTCATATAAAAGAACAATAAAAAGTGAACACAGAGCAACTTTGATGGTACGAAGTTGCTCAACTCTCTCTATGGAGGAGCTTTTAATGGTTTTGTCCATTTGTTATAGAAAGTTGGTGTTTTGGTATCGAAAAAGTCCAGGAAGCTTATACTCGTAAAATTTGACATAGAAGAATAGTAAAAAGTGTACGCCGAGCAATTTTTGCTGTTCGAACTTGCTCAACTGTGTCTATGGAGGAGCTTTTAACGGTTTTATCCATTTATCATAGAAAGTTGGTGTTTTGTCGTTGAAATAATCTAGGAAACATATACTCGTAAAATTTGTCATACAAGAACAAAAAAAAAGTGTACACCGAGCAACTTTAATGGTCCGAAGTTGCTCAACTTTCTCTATGGAGGAGCTTTTAACGGTTTTGTCCATTTTGTCATAGAAAGTTGGTATTTTGGAATCGAAATAATCTTGGAAGCTTCTACTCATAAAATTTGACATAGAAGAACATTAAAAAGTGTACACCGAACAACTTTGATGGTCCGAAGTTGCTCAACTCTCTCCATGGAGGAGCTTTTAACGGTTTTGTCCATTTGTCATAGAAAGTTGGTGTTTTGGAATCGAAATAATCTTGGAAGCTTCTACTCATAAAATTTGACATAGAAGAACACTAAAAAGTGTACACCGAGCAACTTTGATGGTCCGAAGTTGCTCAACTCTCTCCATGGAGGAGCTTTTAGCGGTTTTGTCCATTTGTCATAGAAAGTCGGTGTTTTGGAATCGAAATAATCTTGGAAGCTTCTACTTATAAAATTTGACATAGAAGAACTATAAAATGTGTACACCGCGCAATTTTGATGGTACGAAGTTGCTCAACTCTCTCCATGGAGGAGCTTTTAACGGTTTTGTCCATTTGTCATAGAAAGTTGGTGTTTTAGAATCGAAATAATCTTGGAAGCTTCTACTCGTAAAATTTGACATTGAAGAACACTAAAAAGTGTACACCGAGCAACTTTTATCGTCCAAACTTGCTCGACTCTCTCTATGGGGTAGCTTTTAACGGTTTTGTCCATTTGTCATAGAAAGTTGGTGTTTTGGTATCGAAAAAGTCTAGGAAGCTTATACTTGTAAAATTTGACATAGAAGAATAGTAAAAATTGTACGCCGAGCAATTTTTGTTGTTCGAACTTGCTTAACTCTCTCTATGGAGGAGTTTTTCGCTGTTTTGTCCATTTGTCATAGAAAGTTGTTGTTTTGTCATCGAAATAGTCTAGGAAGCTTATACTCGTTAAATTTGACATAGAAGAATCGTAAAAAGTGTACATCGAACAAGGTTTATGGTCCAAACTTGCTCCATTCTCTCTATGGAGTAGCTTTTAACGGTTTTGTATTTTGTCCTAGAAAGTAGGTGTTTTGGTATCGAAAAAGTCTAGGAAGCTTATACTCGTAAAATTTCACATAGAAGAATAGTAAAAAGTATACACCGAGCACCTTTGATGGTCCGAAGTTGTTCAACTCTCTCCATGGAGGATCTTTTAACGGTTTTGTCCATTTGTCATAGAAAGTTGGTGTTTTGTCATCGAAATAATCTAGGAAACTTATGCTCGTAAAATTTGACATACAAGAACAACAAAAAAGTGTACACCGAGCAACTTTGATGGTCCGAAGTTGATCAACTCTCTCTATGGAGGAGCTTTTAACGGTTTTGTCCATTTGTCATCGAAAGTTGGTGTTGTGGAATCGAAATAATCTTGGAAACTTCTACTCATAAAATTTGACATAGAAGAACAATAAAAAGTGTTCCCCGAGCAACTTTTATGGTACGAAGTTGCTCAACTCTCTCCATGGAGGAGCTTTTAACGGTTTTGTCCATTTGTCATAGAAAGTTGGTGTTTTGGAGTCGAAATAATCTTGGAAGCTTCTACTCGTAAAATTTGACATTGAAGAACACTAAAAAGTGTACACCGAGCAACTTTGATGGTCAGAAGTTGTTCAACTGTCTCCATGAAAGTGCTTTTAACGGTTTTGTCCTTTTGTCATAGAAAGTTGGTGTTTTGGAATCGAAATAATCTTGGAAGCTTCTACTTATAAAATTTCACATTGAAGAACAATAAAATGTGTACACCGAGGAACTTTGATGGTCGAAAGTTGGATCCTGGGTGCACACATTTTATTGTTCCTCTATAGAGAGTTGAGCAACTTCGAACCATCAAAGTTGCTCGGGGTACACTTTTTATTGTTCTTCTATGTCAAATTTTATGAGTAGAAGCTTCCAAGATTATTTCGATTGCAAAACTCCAACTTTCAATGACAAATGGACAAAATCGTTAAAAGCTCCTCCATAGAGAGAGTTGAGCAACTTCGGACCATCAAAGCTGCTCGGTGTACACTTTTATTGTTCTTCAATGTCAAATTTTACGAGTATAAGTTTCCAAGATTATTTCGATGGCAAAACACCAACTTTCTTTGACAAATGGACAAAAGCGTTAAAAGCTCCTCCATAGAGAGAGTTGAGGAAGTTCGAACAACAAAAGTTTTTCGGCGTAAACTTTTTACAATTCTTCTATGTCTAATTTTACGAGTATAAGCTTCCAAGACATTTTCGATACCAAAACACCAACTTTCTATGACAAATGGACGAAACCGTCAAAAACTACTCCATAGAGAGAGTTGAGCAAGTTTGGACCATAAAAGTTGTTCGATGTACACTTTTTACGATTCTTCTATGTCAAATTTTACGAGTACAGGCTTCCGAGATTATTTCGATGACATAACAACAACTTTCTATGACAAATGGACAAAACAGCTAAAAGATCCTTCATAGAGAGAGTTGATCAACTTCGGACCATCAAAGTTCATCGGTGTACACATTTTATTGTTCTTCTATGTCAAATTTTATGAATACTAGCTTCCAAGATTATTTCGATTCCAAAACACCAACTTTCTATTACAAATTGACAAAACCGTTAAAAGCACCTCCATAGAGAGAGTTGAGCAACTTCGGACCATCAAAGTTGCTCTTTGTACACTTTTTATTGTTCTTCTATGTCAAATTGTACGAGTATAAGCTTCCTAGATAATTTCGATGACAAAACAACAACTTTCTATGACAAACGGACAAAACAGCTAAAAGCTCCTCCATAGAGAGAGTTGAGCAAGTTCGAACAACAAAAGTTGCTCAACTATCTCTATGGAGGAGCTTTTAACGCTTTTATCTATTTGTCATAGAAAGTTGGTGTTTTGCCATCGAAATAATCTTGGAAACTTATTCTCGTAAAATTTGACGTAGAAGAACAATAAAAAGTTTACACCGAGTAACTTTGATTTGATGGTCCGAAGTTGCTCAACTCTCTCTATGGAGGAGCTTTTAACGGTTTTGTCCATTTGTTATAGAAAGTTCGTGTTTTGGAATCGAAATAATCTTGGAAGCTTGTATTCATAAAATTTGACATGGAAGAACAATAAAATGTGTACACCGATGAACTTTGATGGTCCGAAGTTGATCAACTCTCTCTATGTTGGAGCTTGTAGCTGTTTTGTCCATTTGTCATAGAAAATTGTTGTTTTGGAATCGAAATAATCTTGGTAGCTTCTACTTATAAAATTTGACATAGAAGAACAATAAAATGTGTACACCGAGGAACTTTGATGGTTCGAAGTTGCTCAACTCTCTCTATGGAGAAGCTTTTAGCTGTTTTGTGCATTTGTCATAGAAAGTTGTTGTTTTGTCATCGAAATAATCTAGGAAGCTTATACTTGTAAAATTTGACAAAGAAGAATCGTAGAAAGTGTACATCGAACAACTTTTATGGTCCAAAATTGCTCAACTCTCTCTATGGAGTAGCTTTTAACGGTTTTGTCCATTTATCATAGAAAGTTGGTGTTTTGGAATCGAAATAATCTTGGAAGCTTGTAGTCATAAAATTTGACATAGAAGAACAATAAAAACTGTATGCCGAGCAATTTTTGTTGTTCGAACTTGCCCAACTTTCTCTATGGAGGAGCTTTTAACGATTTTGTCCATTTATCGTAGAAAGTTGGTGTTTTGTCGTCGAAATAATCTAGAAAACTTATACTCGTAAAATTTGACATAGAAGAACAATAAAAAGTGTACACCGAGCAACTTTGATTTGAGGGTCCGAAGTTGCTCAACTCTCTCTATGGAGGAGCTTTTAACGGTTTTGTCCATTTGTTATAGAAAGTTGGTGTTTTGGAATCGAAATAATCTTGGAAGCTTGTATTCATAAAATTTGACATGGAAGAACAATAAAAAGTGTACACCGAGCAACTTTGATGGTCCGAAGTTGCTCAACTCTCTCTATGGAGGAGCTTTTAACGGTTTTGTCCATTTTTCATAGAAAGTTGTTGTTTTGGAATCGAAATATTATTGGAAGCTTCTACTTATAAAATTTGACATAGAAGAATAATAAAATGTGTACACCGAGGAACTATGATGGTCCGAAGTTGCTCAACTCTCTCTATGGGGGAGCTTTTAGCTGTTTTGTCCATTTGTCATAGAAAGTTGTTGTTTTGTCATCAAAATAATCTAGGAAGCTTATACTCGTACAATTTGAAATAGAGAAATCGTAAAAAGTGTACATCGAATAACTTTTATGGTCCAAACTTGCTCAACTCTCTCTATGGAGTGGTTTTTGACGGTTTTTTCCATTTGTCATAGAAAGTTGGTGTTTTGGTATCGAAAAAGTCTTGGAAGCTTATACTCTTAAAATTTGACATAGAAGAATTGTAAAAAGTGTACGCCGAGCAACTTTTATTGTTTGAACTTGCCCAACTTTCTCTATGGAGGAGCATTTAACAGTTTTGTCCATTTATCATTGAAAGTTGGTGTTTTGCCATCGAAATAAGCTAACAAACTTATACACGTAAAATTTAATGTAGAAATTAATAAAAATTATACATCGAGCAACTTTGATAGTCCGAAGTTGCTCAACTCTCTCTATGGATGAGCTTTTAACGGTTTTTTCCATTTGTCATAGAAAGTTGGTGTTTTGGAATCGAAATAATCTTGGAAGCTTCTACTTATAAAATTTGACATAGAAAAATAATAAAATGTGTACACCGAGGAACTATGATGGACCGAAGTTGCTCAACTCTCTCTATGGAGGAGCTTTTAGCTGTTTCGTCCATTTGTCATAGAATGTTGTTGTTTTGTCATCTAAATAATCTAGGAAGCTTATACTCGTACAATTTGACATAAAGGAATCGTAAAAAGTGTACATCGAACAACGTTTATGGTCCAAACTTGCTCCACTCTCTCTATGGTGTAGTTTTTGACGGTTTTGTCGAATTGTCATAGAAAGTTGGTGTTTTGGTATCGAAAAAGTCTTGGAAGCTTATACTCGTAAAATTTGACATAGAAGAATTGTAAAAAGTGTACGCCGAGCAACTTTTGTTGTTCGAACTTGCTCAACTCTCTCTATGGAGGAGCTTTTAACGGTTTTGTCCATTTTTCATAGAAAGTTGGTGTTTTGGAATCGAAATAATCTAGGAAGCTTATACTCGTACAATTGGACATAGAAGAATCGTAAAAAGTGTACATCGAACAACTTTTATGGTCCAAACTTGCTCAACTCTCTCTATGGAGTAGCTTTTGACGGTTTTGTCCATTTGTCATAGAAAGTTTGTGTTTTGGTATCGAAAAAGTCTTGGAAGCTTATACTCGTAAAATTTGACATAGAAGAATTGTAAAAAGTGTACGCCGAGCAACTTTAGTTGTTCGAACTTGCTCAACTCTCTCTATGGAGGAGCTTTTAACGGTTTTGTCCATTTGTCATAGAAAGTTGGTGTTTTGGAATCGAAATAATCTTGGAAGCTTCTACTTATAAAATTTGACATAGAAGAATAATAAAATGTGTACACCAAGGAACTATGATGGTCCGAAGTTGCTCAACTCTCTCTATGGAGGAGCTTTTAGCTGTTTTGTCCATTTTTCATAGAATGTTGTTGTTTTGTCATCTAAATAATCTAGGAAGCTTATACTCGTACAATTTGACATAAAGGAATCGTAAAAAGTGTACATCGAACAACGTTTATGGTCCAAACTTGCTCACTCTCTCTATGGAGTAGTTTTTGACGGTTTTGTCGAATTGTCATAGAAAGTTGGTGTTTTGGTATCGAAAAATTCTTGGAAGCTTATACTCGTAAAATTTGACATAGAAGAATTGTAAAAAGTGTACGCCGAGCAACTTTTGTTGTTCGAACTTGCTCAACTCTCTCTATGGAGGAGCTTTTAACGGTTTTGTCCATTTTTCATAGAAAGTTGGTGTTTTGGAATCGAAATAATCTAGGAAGCTTATACTCGTACAATTGGACATAGAAGAATCGTAAAAAGTGTACATCGAACAACTTTTATGGTCCAAACTTGCTCAACTCTCTCTATGGAGTAGCTCTTGACGGTTTTGTCCATTTGTCATAGAAAGTTTGTGTTTTGGTATCGAAAAAGTCTTGGAAGCTTATACTCGTAAAATTTGACATAGAAGAATTGTAAAAAGTGTACGCCGAGCAACTTTAGTTGTTCGAACTTGCTCAACTCTCTCTATGGAGGAGCTTTTAACGGTTTTGTCCATTTGTCAAAAAAAGTTGGTGTTTTGGAATCGAAATAATCTTGGCAGCTTCCACCTATAAAATTTGACATAGAAGAACAATAAAATGTGTACACCAAGGAACTATGATGGTCCGAAGTTGCTCAACTCTCTCTATGGAGGAGCTTTGAGCTGTTTTGTCCATTTGTCATAGAAAGTTGTTGTTTTGTCATCGAAATAATCTAGGAAGCTTATACTCGTAAAATTTGACATAGAAGAACAATAAAAAGTATACATCGAGCACATTTGATGGTCCGAAGTTGCGCAACTCTCTCTATGGATGAGCTTTTAACGGTTTTGTCCATTTGTCATTGAAAGTTGGTGTTTTGGAATCGAAATAATCTTGGAAGCTTCTACTTATAAAATTTGACATAGAAGAATAATAAAATGTGTACACCGAGGAACTATGATGGTCCGAAGTTGCTCAACTCTCTCTATGGGGGAGCTTTTAGCTGTTTTGTCCATTTGTCATAGAAAGTTGTTGTTTTGTCATCGAAATAATCTAGGAAGCTTATACTCGTACAATTTGACATAGAGAAATCGTAAAAAGTGTACATCGAATAACTTTTATGGTCCAAACTTGCTCAACTCTCTCTATGGAGTGGTTTTTGACGGTTTTTTCCATTTGTCATAGAAAGTTGGTGTTTTGGTATCGAAAAAGTCTTGGAAGCTTATACTCTTAAAATTTGACATAGAAGAATTGTAAAAAGTGTACGCCGAACAACTTTTATTGTTTGAACTTGCCCAACTTTCTCTATGAAGGAGCTTTTAACGGTTTTGTCCATTTGTCATAGAAAGTTGGTGTTTTGCCATCGAAATAAGCTAACAAACTTATACACGTAAAATTTAACGTAGAAATTAATAAAAATTATACATCGAGCAACTTTGATAGTCCGAAGTTGCTCAACTCTCTCTATGGATGAGCTTTTAACGGTTTTTTCCATTTGTCATAGAAAGTTGGTGTTTTGGAATCGAAATAATCTTGGAAGCTTCTACTTATAAAATTTGACATAGAAGAATAATAAAATGTGTACACCGAGGAACTATGATGGTCCGAAGTTGCTCAACTCTCTCTATGGAGGAGCTTTTAGCTGTTTTGTCCATTTGTCATAGAATGTTGTTGTTTTATCATCTAAATAATCTAGGAAGCTTATACTCGTACAATTTGACATAAAGGAATCGTAAAAAGTGTACATCGAACAACGTTTATGGTCCAAACTTGCTCCACTCTCTCTATGGTGTAGTTTTTGACGGTTTTGTCGAATTGTCATAGAAAGTTGGTGTTTTGGTATCGAAAAATTCTTGGAAGCTTATACTCGTAAAATTTGACATAGAAGAATTGTAAAAAGTGTACGCCGAGCAACTTTTGTTGTTCGAACTTGCTCAACTCTCTCTACGGAGGAGCTTTTAGTGGTTATGTCCATTTTTCATAGAAAGTTGGTGTTTTGGAATTGAAATAATCTAGGAAGCTTATACTCGTACAATTGGACATAGAAGAATCGTAAAAAGTGTACATCGAACAACTTTTATGGTCCAAACTTGCTCAACTCTCTCTATGGAGTAGCTTTTGACGGTTTTGTCCATTTGTCATAGAAAGTTTGTGTTTTGGTATCGAAAAAGTCTTGGAAGCTTATACTCGTAAAATTTCACATAGAAGAATTGTAAAAAGTGTACGCCGAGCAACTTTAGTTGTTCGAACTTGCTCAACTCTCTCTATGGAGGAGCTTTTAACGGTTTTGTCCATTTGTCATAGAAAGTTGGTGTTTTGGAATCGAAATAATCTTGGAAGCTTCTACTTATAAAATTTGACATAGAAGAATAATAAAATGTGTACACCGAGGAACTATGATGGTCCGAAGTTGCTCAACTCTCTCTATGGGGGAGCTTTTAGCTGTTTTGTCCATTTGTCATAGAAAGTTGTTGTTTTGTCATCGAAATAATCTAGGAAGCTTATACTCGTACAATTTGACATAGAGAAATCGTAAAAAGTGTACATCGAATAACTTTTATGGTCCAAACTTGCTCAACTCTCTCTATGGAGTGGTTTTTGACGGTTTTTTCCATTTGTCATAGAAAGTTGGTGTTTTGGTATCGAAAAAGTCTTGGAAGCTTATACTCTTAAAATTTGACATAGAAGAATTGTAAAAAGTGTACGCCGAGCAACTTTTATTGTTTGAACTTGCCCAACTTTCTCTATGAAGGAGCTTTTAACGGTTTTGTCCATTTGTCATAGAAAGTTGGTGTTTTGCCATCGAAATAAGCTAACAAACTTATACTCGTAAAATTTAACGTAGAAATTAATAAAAATTATACATCGAGCAACTTTGATAGTCCGAAGTTGCTCAACTCTCTCTATGGATGAGCTTTTAACAGTTTTTTCCATTTGTCATAGAAAGTTGGTGTTTTGGAATCGAAATAATCTTGGAAGCTTCTACTTATAAAATTTGACATAGAAGAATAATAAAATGTGTACACCGAGGAACTATGATAGTCCGAAGTTGCTCAACTCTCTCTATGGAGGAGCTTTTAGCTGTTTTGTCCATTTGTCATAGAATGTTGTTGTTTTGTCATCTAAATAATCTAGGAAGCTTATACTCGTACAATTTGACATAAAGGAATCGTAAAAAGTGTACATCGAACAACTTTTATGGTCCAAACTTGCTCCACTCTCTCTATGGAGTAGTTTTTGACGGTTTTGTCGAATTGTCATAGAAAGTTGGTGTTTTGGTATCGAAAAAGTCTTGGAAGCTTATACTCGTAAAATTTGACATAGAAGAATTGTAAAAAGTGTACGCCGAGCAACTTTTGTTGTTCGAACTTGCTCAACTCTCTCTATGGAGGAGCTTTTAACGGTTTTGTCCATTTTTCATAGAAAGTTGGTGTTTTGGAATCGAAATAATCTAGGAAGCTTATACTCGTACAATTGGAAATAGAAGAATCGTAAAAAGTGTACATCGAACAACTTTTATGGTCCAAACTTGCTCAACTCTCTCTATGGAGTAGCTCTTGACGGTTTTGTCTATTTGTCATAGAAAGTTTGTGTTTTGGTATCGAAAAAGTCTTGGAAGCTTATACTCGTAAAATTTGACATAGAAGAATTGTAAAAAGTGTACGCCGAGCAACTTTAGTTGTTCGAACTTGCTCAACTCTCTCTATGGAGGAGCTTTTAACGGTTTTGTCCATTTGTCATAGAAAGTTGGTGTTTTGAAATCGATATAATTTTGGAAGCTTCCACCTATAAAATTTGACATAGAAGAACAATAAAATGTGTACACCGAGGAACTATGATGGTCCGAAGTTGCTCAACTCTCTCTATGGAGGAGCTTTTAGCTGTTTTGTCCATTTGTCATAGAAAGTTGTTGTTTTGTCATCGAAATAATCTAGGAAGCTTATACTCGTAAAATTTGACATAGAAGAACAATAAAAAGTATACATCGAGCAACTTTGATGGTCCGAAGTTGCGCAACTCTCTCTATGGATGAGCTATTAACGGTTTTGTCCATTTGTCATAGAAAGTTGGTGTTTTGGAATCGAAATAATCTTGGAAGCTTCTACTTATAAAATTTGACATAGAAGAATAATAAAATGTGTACACCGAGGAACTATGATGGTCCGAAGTTTCTCAACTCTCTCTATGGGGGAGCTTTTAGCTGTTTTGTCCATTTGTCATAGAAAGTTGTTGTTTTGTCTTCGAAATAATCTAGGAAGCTATACTCGTACAATTTGACATAGAGAAATCGTAAAAAGTGTACATCGAATAACTTTTATGGTCCAAACTTGCTCAACTCTCCCTATGGAGTGGTTTTTGACGGTTTTTTCCTTTTGTCATAGAAAGTTGGTGTTTTGGTATCGAAAAAGTCTTGGAAGCTTATACTCTTAAAATTTTACATAGAAGAATTGTAAAAAGTGTACGCCGAGCAACTTTTATTGTTTGAACTTGCCCAACTTTCTCTATGGAGGAGCTTTTAACGGTTTTGTCCATTTGTCATAGAAAGTTGGTGTTTTGCCATCGAAATAAGCTAACAAACTTATACTCGTAAAATTTAACGTAGAAATTAATAAAAATTATACATCGAGCAACTTTGATAGTCCGAAGTTGCTCAACTCTCTCTATGGATGAGCTTTTAAAAGTTTTTTTCATTTGTCATAGAAAGTTGGTGTTTTGGAATCGAAATAATCTTGGAAGCTTCTACTTATAAAATTTGACATAGAAGAATAATAAAATGTGTACACCGAGGAACTATGATAGTCCGAAGTTGCTCAACTCTCTCTATGGAGGAGCTTTTAGCTGTTTTGTCCATTTGTCATAGAATGTTGTTGTTTTGTCATCTAAATAATCTAGGAAGCTTATACTCGTACAATTTGACATAAAGGAATCGTAAAAAGTGTACATCGAACAACTTTTATGGTCCAAACTTGCTCCACTCTCTCTATGGAGTAGTTTTTGATGGTTTTGTCGAATTGTCATAGAAAGTTGGTGTTTTGGTATCGAAAAAGTCTTGGAAGCTTATACTCGTAAAATTTGACATAGAAGAATTGTAAAAAGTGTACGCCGAGCAACTTTTGTTGTTCGAACTTGCTCAACTCTCTCTATGGAGGAGCTTTTAACGGTTTTGTCCATTTTTCATAGAAAGTTGGTGTTTTGGAATCGAAATAATCTAGAAAGCTTATACTCGTACAATTGGACATAGAAGAATCGTAAAAAGTGTACATCGAACAACTTTTATGGTCCAAACTTGCTCAACTCTCTCTATGGAGTAGCTTTTGACGGTTTTGTCCATTTGTCATAGAAAGTTTGTGTTTTGGTATCGAAAAAGTCTTGGAAGCTTATACTCGTAAAATTTGACATAGAAGAATTGTAAAAAGTGTACGCCGAGCAACTTTAGTTGTTCGAACTTGCTCAACTCTCTCTATGGAGGAGCTTTTAACGGTTTTGTCCATTTGTCATAGAAAGTTGGTGTTTTTGAATCGAAATAATCTTGGAAGCTTCCACCTATAAAATTTGACATAGAAGAACAATAAAATGTGTACACCGATGAACTTTGATGGTCCGAAGTTGATCAACTCCCTCTATGGAGGAGCTTTTAGCTGTTTTGTCCATTTTTCATAGAAAGTTGTTGTTTTGTCATCGAAATAATCTAAGAAGCTTGTACTTGTAAAATTTGACATAGAAGAATCGTAGAAAGTGTACATCGAAAAACTTTTATGGTCCAAACTTGTTCAATTCTCTCTATGGAGTAGCTTTTAACGATTTTGTCCATTTGTCATAGAAAGTTTGTGTTTTGGAATTGAAATAATCTAGGAAGCTTGTATTCATAAAATTTGATATAAAAGAACAATAAAAAGTGTACACCGAGCAACTTTGATGGTCCGTTGTTGATCAACTCTCTCTATGGAGGAGCTTTTAACGGTTTTGTCGATTTGTCATAGAAAGTTGGTGTTTTGGAATCGAAATAATCGTGGAAGCTTCTAGTTATAAAATTTGACGTAGAAGAACAATAAAATGTGTACACCGAGGAACTATGATGGTCCGAAGTTGCTCAACTCTCTCTATGGAGGAGCTTTTAGCTGTTTTGTCCATTTGTCATAGAAAGTTGTTGTTTTGTCATCGAAATAATCTAGGAAGCTTATACTCGTACAATTTGACATAGAGGAATCGTAAAAAGTGTACATCGAACAACTTTTATGGTCCAAACTTGCTCAACTCTCTCTATGAAGTGGTTTTTGACAGTTTTGTCCATTTGTCATAGAAAGTTGGTGTTTTGGTATCGAAAAATTCTTGGAAGCTTATACTCTTAAAATTTAACATAGAAGAATTGTAAAAAGTGTACGCCGAGCAACTTTTATTGTTTGAACTTGCCAAACTTTCTCTATGGATGAGCTTTTAACGGTTTTGTCCATTTGTCATAGAAAGTTGGTGTTTTGCCAACGAAATAAGCTAGGAAACTTATACTCGTAAAATTTAACATAGAAGAACAATAAAAAGTATACATCGAGCAACTTTGATGGTCCGAAGTTGCTCTACTCTCTCTATGGATGAGCTTTTAACGGTTTTGTCCATTTGTCATAGAAAGTTGGTGTTTTGGAATCGAAATAATCTTGGAAGCTTCTACTTATAAAATTTGACGTAGAAGAACAATAAAATGTGTACACCGAGGAACTATGATGGTCCGAAGTTGCTCAACTCTCTCTATGGAGGAGCTTTTAGCTGTTTTGACAATTTGTCATAGAAAGTTGTTGTTTTTTCATCGAAATAATCTTGGAAGCTTATACTCGTACTGTCACACCCCGTTTCCGGAGACGCGACTGGGTGCTCTCTCCGCACCCTTCCTAGGTCACTAGTGTGAACATCCGGGATCAACTGGAAATCCGGCGGCACCTCCCCGTATATCGGAGAGTGCCCACCTGCATCAGAAACGCAGCAAGAACAATATCACACTAGCAACCTAGCAAACATAGGTCTCGGGCCTCAACCACATGCAATCCTGACCCTAGGCCTCAGGCCATCCACTACCAGCATGCACAAACTGATGGCATCACATATAAATCCACACACAGATTCATATAACATCAAATATAACCAAAAAACATCATCCACATAAACACGCTAGCATCACCGTGCCAATGGTTATATTCTCACAACATAGATATTCTACATACACCCACGTGCATAGAGTATATCCCTAGCACCCCATCCTACCCAGGGCCATCCATGTCACGTCCCGCTCACCGATCCGCACCACCGGTACTCGTACCAGTATCTCCTGTGAAAGGAAGAAAGTAAAGGAGTGAGCTAGAAGCTCAGTAGGGTAAAGAAGTAAACATCGATATAGGCAGAACCAAAAAGGAAGTAATGCATCAATATGTACCTACCACATGAACGTATACTCAACATTTCATATCAACATTTATCCGGATTAACCCTTCGGAGCATAACAACCACAATACCATTGCAACTCAATGTAATATTGCATGGGAGCAAGCTCACCACCACCAACCACTCCTAGGATCATCCGGTTGCGTGAACCTATCACGCCCGCACCCCACAAGGCAAGTCACTCTTGACCCTACCCCTAGTGCGTTACCCCACATGGGGTTCACATGACTCGGTGGTAACAACCTTCACCTTGCCATCCTCCCATGTGGCTTCCAAGAAACCTAAAGGTTCCCGAGTCCATACCCGAGTCCCCCATGCATCTCTAATGCATTATGACATGTCATGCCGAATAGATAAGTATATATGAATATCCTATATATCCTACATAACTACCATGATGCATGCTCGGAGAATTCACAATGTGTCCGTAAATGACGGAACACAAAATCGGGTCATGCAACATTCAATATCAAACAGTAATCCACACAAGGCTCGTTTCCCCTTAGAAACAATTAAGGCGGAAACACAAACACGGAGACCAATGAAGATTAGAAACGCTATTTAGGCAACAATATCGAATGATAAAAGAAAGGTTGGAAATCCCTTACCTCGTTCCGAGCCAACTACACAAATTCTCAAATTTAGGGTTTTAACCCTTGGTTCTCCCAACCTATCGATTCACATCAAATCGAACTCATATAATTAATCCAAAAATTCCATATTATCATATCAATCACAATTTAATCAACAAAATCATAAACACTTACTTTCTCTCTCTAGAAATTCCTCTAAAACACCTTTGTTCTTAGCCCAAACGATTCTTCACACCAAAATCACAATCAACCTACACATAGGTCTAATTGTTAAAGAATCAAACGAATCTAGAAAAACCTAGAAATTCCAAAAACTATGAAAAACTTACCAAATCTCCAAATCCACCTTGAATCTTCCTTGATAAGCTTCAAGAGTCACAAATCTTCAATTCCCAAGCCAAACTTCAACCAAAAGCTCCTTCTCTCTCTTCTTCTCTCTCTCTTTCTCTCTCTAGTCGGGTGTTTCAAAAGTTGGAATAAGCTGAAATGTCTAAAACTTAGCCTAAAAACTGATTTCCCGATAGCCGTCCGGACGCCCTAAGTGGCCATCCGGACGGATTACTGTTCCCGTAACCCACTGCCCTTCCTCTAGGCAAATCCGTCCGGACGGCCATTTTATCCGTCCGGACGGATTACTGTTCACAGAACCCAGTTTTTCCTGAAATTTATTTTCCGTCTCGGTCCAAGCTTCGATTTGATATATTATGGGCCCGAAACGGACATGTATACTAAAAGTTATGACCCATTTACCGAACCAAGCTCAAAACTATTTTTCCATGATTCCGTACTTCACGGATCATCCGTATTTCGACTCAAAACTAAATTTTTAGGTCGGGATTTCACACGTACAATTTGACATAAAGGAATCGTAAAAAGTGTACATCTAACAACTTTTATGGTCCAAACTTGCTCCACTCTCTCTATGGAGTATTTTTTGACGGTTTTGTCGAATTGTCATAGAAAGTTGGTGTTTTGGTATCGAAAAAGTCTTGGAAGCTTATACTCGTAAAATTTGACATAGAAGAATTGTAAAAAGTGTACGCCGAGCAACTTTTGTTGTTCGAACTTGCTCAACTCTCTCTATGGGGGAGCTTTTAACGGTTTTGTCCATTTGTCATAGAAAGTTGGTGTTTTGGAATCGAAATAATCTAGGAAGCTTATACTCGTACAATTGGACATTGAAGAATCGTAAAAAGTGTACATCGAACAACTTTTATGGTCCAAACTTGCTCAACTCTCTCTTTGGAGTAGCTTTTGACGGTTTTGTCCATTTCTCATAGAAAGTTTGTGTTTTGGTATCGAAAAAGTCTTGGAAGCTTATACTCGTAAAATTTGACATAGAAGAATTGTAAAAAGTGTACGCCGAGCAACTTTAGTTGTTCGAACTTGCTCAACTCTCTCTATGGAGGAGCTTTTAACGGTTTTGTCCATTTGTCATAGAAAGTTGGTGTTTTGGAATTGAAATAATCTTGGAAGCTTCCACCTATAAAATTTGACATAGAAGAACAATAAAATGTGTACACCGATGAACTTTGATGGTCCGAAGTTGATGAACTCCCTCTATGGAGGAGCTTTTTGCTGTTTTGTCCATTTGTCATAGAAAGTTGTTGTTTTGTCATCGAAATAATCTAAAAAGCCTGTACTTGTAAAATTTGACATAGAAGAATCAAAGAAAGTGTACATCGAAAAACTTTTATGGTCCAAACTTGCTCAACTCTCTCTATGGAGTAGCTTTTAATGATTTTGTCCATTTGTCATAGAAAGTTTGTGTTTTCGAATTTAAATAACCTAGGAAGCTTGTATTCATAAAATTTGATATAAAAGAACAATAAAAAGTATACACTGAGCAACTTTGATGGTCCGATGTTGCTCAACTCTCTCTATGAAGGAGCTTTTAACGGTTTTGTCCATTTGTCATAGAAAGTTGATGTTTTGGAATCGAAATAATCTTGGAAGCTTCTACTTATAAAATTTGACATAGAAGAACAATAAAATGTGTACACCGAGGAACTATGATGGTCCGAAGTTGCTCAACTCTCTCTATGGAGGAGATTTTAGCTGTTTTGTCCATTTGTCATAGAAAGTTGTTGTTTTGTCATCGAAATAATCTAGGAAGCTTATACTCGTACAATTTGACATAGAGGAATCGTAAAAAGTGTACATCGAACAACTTTTATGGTCCAAACTTGCTCAACTCTCTCTATGGAGTGGTTTTTGACGGTTTTGTCCATTTGTCATAGAAAGTTGGTGTTTTGGAATCGAAATAATCTTGGAAGTTTCTACTTATAAAATTTGACATAGAAGAACAATAAAATGTGTACAACGAGGAACTATGATGGTCCGAAGTTGCTCAACTCTCTCTGTGGAGGAGCTTTTATCTGTTTTGTCCATTTGTCATAGAAAGTTGTTGTTTTGTCATCGAAATAATCTAGGAAGCTTATACTCTTACAATTTGACATAAAGGAATCGTAAAATGTGTACATCGAACAACTTTTATGGTCCAAACTTGCTCCACTCTCTCTATGGAGTAGTTTTTGACGGTTTTGTCGAATTGTCATAGAAAGTTGGTGTTTTGGTATCGAAAAAGTCTTGGAAGCTTATACTCGTAAAAATTGACATAGAAGAATTGTAAAAAGTGTACGCCGAGCAACTTTAGTTGTTCAAACTTGCTCAACTCTCTCTATGGAGGAGCTTTTAACGGTTTTGTCCATTTGTCATTGAAAGTTAGTGTTTTGGAATTGAAATAATCTTGGAAGCTTCTACCTATAAAATTTGACATAGAAGAACAATAAAATGTGTACACCGATGAACTTTGATGGTTCGAAGTTGATCAACTTCTTCTATGGAGGAGCTTTTAGCTGTTTTTTCCATTTGTCATAGAAAGTTGTTGTTTTGTCATCGAAATAATCTAAGAAGCTTGTACTCGTAAAATTTGACATAGAAGAATCGTAGAAAATGTACATCGAAAAACTTTTATGGTGCAAACTTGCTCAACTCTCTCTATGGAGTAGCTTTTAACGGTTTTGTCTATTTGTCATAGAAAGTTTGTGTTTTGGAATTGAAATAATCCAGGAAACTTTTTTCATAAAATTTGATATAAAAGAACAATAAAAAGTGTACACCGAGCAACTTTGATGGTCCGATGTTGCTCAACTCTCTCTATGGAGGAGCTTTTAACGGTTTTGTCCATTTGTCATAGAAAGTTGTTGTTTTGGAATCGAAATAATCTTGGAAGCTTCTACTTATAAAATTTGACATAAAAGAACAATAAAATGTGTACACCGAGGAACTTTGATGGTCCGAAGTTGCTCAACTCTCTCTATGGAGGAGCTTTTAGCTGTTTTGTCCATTTGTCATAGAAAGTTGTTGTTTTGTCATCGAAATAATCTAGGAAGCTTATACTCGTACAATTTGACATAGAGGAATCGTAAAAAGTGTACATCGAATAACTTTTATGGTCCAAACTTGCTCAACTCTCTCTATGGAGTGGTTTTTGACGGTTTTGTCCATTTGTCATACAAAGTTGGCGTTTTGGTATCGAAAAATTCTTGGAAGCTTATACTCTTAAAATTTGACATAGAAGAATTGTAAAAAGTGTACGCCGAGCAACTTTTATTGTTTGAACTTGCCCAACTTTCGCTATGGAGGAGCTTTTAACGGTTTTGTCCATTTGTCATAGAAAGTTGGTGTTTTGCCAACGAAATAAGCTAGGAAACTTATACTCGTAAAATTTAACATAGAAGAACAATAAAAAGTATACATCGAGTAACTTTGATGGTCCGAAGTTGCTCAACTCTCTCTATGGATGAGCTTTTAACGGTTTTGTCCATTTGTCATAGAAAGTTGGTCTTTTGGTATCGAAATAATCTTGGAAGCTTCTACTTATAAAATTTGACGTAGAAGAACAATAAAATGTGTACACCGAGGAACTGTGATGGTCCGAAGTTGCTCAACTCTCTCTATGGAGGAGCTTTTAGCTGTTTTGTCCATTTTTCATAGAAAGTTGTTGTTTTGTCATCGAACTAATCTAGGAAGCTTATACTCGTACAATTTGACATAAAGGAATAGTAAAAAGTGTACATCGAACAAATTTTATGGTCCAAACTTGCTCCACTCTCTCTATGGAGTAGTTTTTGACGGTTTGGTCCATTTGCCATAGAAAGTTGGTCTTTTGCCATCGAAATAAGCTAGGAAACTTATACTCGTAAAATTTGACATAGAAGAACAATAAAAAGTATACATCGAGCAACTTTGATGGTCCGAAGTTGCTCAACTCTCTCTATGGAGGAGCTTTTAACGGTTTTGTCAATTTGTCGTAGAAAGTTGTTGTTTTTGAGTCGAAATAATCTTGGAAGCTTCTACTCATAAAATTTGACATAGAAGAACAATAAAAAGTGTACACCGAGCAACATTGATGGTCCGAAGTTGCTCAACCCTCTCTAGGGAGGAGCTTTTAACGGTTTTGTCCATTTGTCATAGAAAGTTGGTGTTTTGGAATCGAAATAATCTTGGAAGCTTCCACCTATAAAATTTGACATAGAAGAACAATAAAATGTGTACACCGATGAACTTTGATGGTCCGAAGTTGATCAACTCCCTCTATGGAGGAGCTTTTAGCTGTTTTGTCCATTTGTCATAGAAAGTTGTTGTTTTGTCATCGAAATAATCTAAGAAGCTTATACTCGTACAATTGGACATAGAAGAATCGTAAAAAGTGTACATCGAACAACTTTTATGGTCCAAACTTGCTCAACTCTCTCTTTGGAGTAGCTTTTGACGGTTTTGTCCATTTGTCATAGAAAGTTGGTGTTTTGGAATCGAAATAATCTTGGAAGCTTGTATTCATAAAATTTGACATAGAAGAACAATAAAAAGTGTACACCGAGCAACTTTGATGGTCCGAAGTTGCGCAACTCTCTCTATTGAGTAGCTTTTAACGGTTTTGTCCATTTGTCATAGAAAGTTCGTGTTTTGGAATCGAAATAATCTAGGAAGCTTATACTCGTACAATTTGACATAGAGGAATCGTAAAAAGTGTACATCGAACAACTTTTATGGTCCAAGCTTGCTCCACTCTCTCTATGGAGTTGTTTTTGACGGTTTTGTCGAATTGTCATAGAAAGCTGTTGTTTTGGTATCGAAAAAGTCTTGGAAACTTATACTTGTAAAATTTGACATAGAAGAACAATAAAAAGTATACATCGAGCAACTTTGATGGTCCGAAGTTGCTCAACTCTCTCTATGGATGAGTTTTTAACGGTTTGGTCCATTTGTCATAGAAAGTTTGTCTTTTGCCATCGAAATAAGCTAGGAAACTTATACTCGTGAAATTTGACATAGAAGAACAATAAAAAGTATACATCGAGAAACTTTGATGGTCCGAAGTTGCTCAACTCTCTCTATGGAGGAGCTTTTAACGGTTTTGTCAATTTGTCATATAAAGTCGTTGTTTTTGAGTCGAAATAATCTTGGAAGCTTCTACTCATAAAATTTGACATAGAAGAACAATAAAAAGTGTAGACCGAGCAACATTGATGGTCCGAAGTTGCTCAACCCTCTCTAGGGAGGAGCTTTTAAAGGTTTTGTCAATTTGTCATAGAAAGTTGGTGTTTTGGAATTGAAATAATCTTGGAAACTTCTACTTATAAAATTTGACATAGAAGAACAATAAAATGTGTACACCGAGGAACTATGATCGTCCGAAGTTTCTCAACTCTCTCTATGGAGGAGCTTTTAGCTGTTTTGTCCATTTGTCATAGAAAGTTGTTGTTTTGTCATAGAAAGTTGTTGTTTTGTCATCGAAATAATCTAGAAGCTTATACTCGTACAATTTGACATAGAGGAATGGTAAAAAGTGTACATCGAACAACTTTAATCGTCCAAACTTTCTCAACTCTCTTTATGTAGTGGTTTTTGACGGTTTTGTCCATTTGTCATAGAAAGTTGGTGTTTTGGTATCGAAAAAGTCTTGGAAGCTTATACTCTTAAAATTTGACATAGAAGAATTGTAAAAAGTGTACGCCGAGCAACTTTTATTGTTTGAACTTGCCCATCTTTCTCTATGGAGGAGCTTTTAACGGTTTTGTCCATTTGTCATAGAAAGTTGGTGTTTTGCCATCGATATAAGCTAAGAAACTTATACTCGTAAAATTTGACATAGAAGAACAATAAAAAGTATACATCGAGCAACTTTGATGGTCCGAAGTTGCTCAACTCTCTCTATGGATGAGCTTTTAACGGTTTTGTCCATTTGTCATAGAAAGTTGGTATTTTGGAATCGAACTAATCTTGAAAGCTTCTACTTATAAAATTTGACATAGAAGAATAATAAAAAGTGTACACTGAGAAACTTGGATGGTCCGAAGTTGCTCAACTCTCTCTATGGAGGAGCTTTTAACGGTTTTGCCCATTTGTTATAGAAAATTGTTGTTTTGTCATCGAAATAATCTATAAAGCTTATACTCGTAAAATTTGATGTATAAGAACAATAAAAAGTGTACACATAGCAACTTTGATGGTCCGAAGTTGCTCAACTGTCTCTATAGAGGAGCTTTTAACGGTTTTGTCAATTTGTCATAGAAAGTTGGTGTTTTCGAGTTGAAATAATCTTGGAAGTTTCTACTCATAAAATGTGACATAGAAGAACAATAAAAGTGTACACCGAGCAACATTGATGGTCCGAAGTTGCTCAACTCTCTCAATGGAAGAGTTTTTAACGGTTTTGTCTATTTGTCATAGAAAGTTGGTGTTTTGGAATCGAAATAATCTTGGAAGTTTCTACCTATAAAATTTGAAATAGAAGAACAATAAAATGTGTACACCGATGAACTTTGATGGTTCAAAAAGATCAACTCCCTCTATGGAGGAGCTTTTAGCTGTTTTGTCCATTTGTCATAGAAAATTGTTGTTTTGTCATAGAAATAATCTAAGAAACTTGTACTCGTAAAATTTGACATAGAAGAATCGTAAAAAGTGTACATCGAAAAACTTTTATGGTCCAAACTTGCTCAACTCTCTCTATAGAGTAGCCTTTAACGGTTTTGTCCATTTGTCAGTGAAAGTTGGTGTTTTGGAATCGTAAAAATCTAGGAAGCTTGTATTCATAAAATTTGATATAAAAGAACAATAAAAAGTGTACACCGAGCAACTTTGATGGTCCGATGTTGCTCAACTCTCCCTATGTAGGAGCTTTTAACGATTTTGTCCATTTGTCATAGAAAGTTGGTGTTTTGGAATCGAAATAATCTTGGAAGCTTCTACTTATAAAATTTGACATAGAAGAACAATAAAATGTGTACACCGAGAACTATGATGGTCCGATATTTCTCAACTCTCTCTATGGAGGAGCTTTTAGCTGTTTTGTCCATTTGTCATAGAAAGTTGTTGTTTTGTCATCGAAATAATCTAGGAAGCTTATACTCGTACAATTTGACATAGAGGAATGGTAAAAAGTGTACATGGAACAACTTTAATCGTCCAAACTTTCTCAACTCTCTCTATGGAGTGGTTTTTGACGGTTTTGTCCATTTGTCATAGAAAGTTGGTGTTTTGGTATCGAAAAAGTCTTGGAAGCTTATACTCTTAAAATTTGACATAGAAGAATTGTAAAAAGTGTACGCCGAGCAACTTTTATTGTTTGAACTTGCCCATCTTTCTCTGTGGAGGAGCTTTTAACGGTTTTGTCCATTTGTCATAGAAAGTTGTTGTTTTGCCATCGAAATAAGCTAGGAAACTTATACTCGTAAAATTTGACATAGAAGAACAATAAAAAGTATACATCGAGCAACTTTGATGGTCCGAAGTTGCTCAACTCTCTCTATGGATGAGCTTTTAACGGTTTTGTCCATTTGTCATAGAAAGTTGGTATTTTGGAATCGAAATAATCTTGGAAGCTTTTACTTATAAAATTTGACATAGAAGAATAATAAAAAGTGTACACTGAGAAACTTGGATGGTCCGAAGTTGCTCAACTCTCTCTATGGAGGAGCTTTTAACGGTTTTGCCCATTTGTTATAGAAAATTGTTGTTTTGTCATCGAAATAATCTATAAAGCTTATACTCGTAAAATTTGACGTATAAGAACAATAAAAAGTGTACACATAGCAACTTTGATGGTCCGAAGTTGCTCAACTGTCTCTATGGAGGAGCTTTTAACGATTTTGTCAATTTGTCATAGAAAGTTGGTGTTTTCGAGTCGAAATAATCTTGGAAGTTTCTACTCATAAAATTTGACATAGAAGAACAATAAAAAGTGTACACCGAGCAACATTGATGGTCCGAAGTTGCTCAACTCTCTCTATGGAAGAGCTTTTACTGGTTTTGTCCATTTGTCATAGAAAGTTGGAGTTTTGGAATCGAAATAATCTTGGAAGCTTCTACTTGTAAAATTTGACATAGAAGAACAATAAAATGTGTACACCGAGGAACTTTGATGGCCCGAAGTTGCTCAACTCTCTCTATGGAGGAGCTTTTAACGGTTTTGTCTATTTGTCATCGAAAGTTGTTGTTTTGTCATCGAAATAATCTAGCAAGCTTATACTCGTACAATTTTACGTAGAGGAATCGTAGAAAGTGTACATCGAAAAACGTTTATGGTCCAAACTTGCTTAACTTTCTCTATGGAGTAGCTTTTGACGGTTTTGTCCATTTGTCACAGAAAGTTGGTGTTTTGGAATCGAAATAATCCTGGAAGCTTGTATTCATAAAATTTGATATAGAAGAACAATAAAAAGTGTACACCGAGCAACTTTGACGGTCCGAAGTTGCTCAACTCTCTCTATGGAGGAGCTTTTAACGGTTTTGTCTATTTGTCATCGAAAGTTGTTGTTTTGTCATCGAAATAATCTAGCAAGCTTATACTCGTACAATTTTACGTAGAGGAATCGTAAAAAGTGTACATCGAACAACTTTTATGGTCCAAACTTGCTCCACTCTCTCTATGGAGTAGTTTTTGATGGTTTGGTCCATTTGCCATAGAAAGTTGGTCTTTTGCCATCGAAATAGGCTAGGAAACTTATACTCATAAAAGTTGACATAGAAGAACAATAAAAAGTATACATCGAGCAACTTTAATGGTCCGAAGTTGCTCAACTCTCTCTATGGAGGAGCTTTTAACGGTTTTGTCAATTTGTCATAGAAAGTTGTTGTTTTTGAGTCGAAATAATCTTGGAAGCTTGTACTCATAAAATTTGACATAGAAGAACAATAAAAAATGTACACCGAGCAACATTGATGGTCCGAAGTTGCTCAACACTCTCTAGGGAGGAGCTTTTAACGGTTTTTTCAATTTGTCATAGAAAGTTGGTGTTTTGGAATCGAAATAATCTTGGAAGCTTCTACTTGTAAAATTTGACATAGAAGAACAATAAAATTTGTACACCGATGAACTTTGATGGTCCGAAGTTGATCAACTCTCTCTACGGAGGAGCTTTTAGCTGTTTTGTCCATTTGTCATAGAAAGTTGTTGTTTTGTCATCGAAATAATCTAGGAAGCTTGTACTCGTAAAATTTGACATAGAAGAATCGTAGAAAGTGTACATCGAAAAACTTTTATGGTCCCAAATTGCTCAACTTTCTCTATGGAGTAGCTTTTAACGGTTTTGTCCATTTGTCATAGAAAGTTGGTGTTTTGGAATCGAAATAATCTTGGAAGCTTGTATTCATAAAATTTGATATAGAAGAACAATAAAAAGTGTACACCGAGCAACGTTGATGGTCCGAAGTTGCTCAACTCTCTCCATGGAGGAGCTTTTAACGGTTTTGTCCGTTTGTCATAGAAAGTTGGTGTTTCGGAATCGAAATTATCTTGGAAGCTTCTACTTATAAAATTTGACATAGAAGAACAATAAAATGTGTACACCGAGGAACTATGATGGTCCGAAGTTGCTCAACTCTCTCTATGGAGGAGCTTTTAGCTGTTTTGTCCATTTTTCATAGAAAGTTGTTGTTTTGTCATCGAAATAAACTAGGAAGCTTATAAACGTACAATTTGACATAGAGGAATGGTAAAAAGTGTACATCGAACAACTTTAATCGTCCAAACTTTCTCAACTCTCTCTATGGAGTGGTTTTTGACGGTTTTGTCCATTTGTCATAGAAAGTTGGTGTTTTGGTATCGAAAAAGTCTTGGAAGCTTATACTCTTAAAATTTGACATAGAAGAATTGTAAAAAGTGTACGCCGAGCAACTTTTATTGTCTGAACTTGCCCATCTTTCTCTATGGAGGAGCTTTTAACGGTTTTGTCCATTTGTCATAGAAAGTTGGTGTTTTGCCATCGATATAAGCTAAGAAACTTATACTCGTAAAATTTGACATAGAAGAACAATAAAAAGTATACATCGAGCAACTTTGATGGTCCGAAGTTGCTCAACTCTCTCTATGGATGAACTTTTAACGGTTATGTCCATTTGTCATAGAAAGTTGGTGTTTTGGAATCGAAATAATCTTGGAAGCTTCTACTTATAAAATTTGACATAGAAGAATAATAAAAAGTGTACACTGAGAAACTTAGATGGTCCGAAGTTGCTCAACTCTCTCTATGGAGGAGTTTTAACGGTTTTGCCCATTTGTTATAGAAAATTGGCGTTTTGTCATCGAAATAATCTATAAAGCCTATACTCGTAAAATTTGACGTATAAGAACAATAAAAAGTGTACACATAGCAACTTTGATGGTCGGAAGTTGCTCAACTCTCTCTATGGAGGAGCTTTTAGCTGTTTTGTCCATTTGTCATAGAAAGTTGTTGTTTTGTCATCGAAATAATCTAGGAAGCTTATACTCGTACAATTTGAAATAGAGGAATGGTAAAAGTGTACATCGAACAACTTTAATCGTCCAAACTTTCTCAACTCTCTCTATGGATTGGTTTTTGACGGTTTTGTCCATTTGTCATAGAAAGTTGGTGTTTTGGTATCGAAAAAGTCTTGGAAGCTTATACTCTTAAAATTTGACATAGAAGAATTGTAAAAAGTGTACGCCGAGCAACTTTTATTGTTTGAACTTGCCCATCTTTCTCTATGGAGGAGCTTTTATCGGTTTTGTCCATTTGTCATAGAAAGTTGGTGTTTTGCCATCGAAATAAGCTAAGAAACTTATACTCGTAAAATTTGACATAGAAGAACAATAAAAAGTATACATCGAGCAACTTTGATGGTCCGAAGTTGCTCAACTCTCTCTATGGATGAGCTTTTAACGGTTTTGTCAATTTGTCATAGAAAGTTCGTGTTTTCGAGTCGAAATAATCTTGGAAGTTTCTACTCATAAAATTTGACATAGAAGAACAATAAAAAGTGTACACCGAGCAACATTGATGGTCCGAAGTTGCTCAACTCTCTCTATGGAAGAGCTTTTAACGATTTTGTCCATTTGTCATAGAAAGTTGGTGTTTTGGAATCGAAATAATCTTGGAAGCTTCTACTTGTAAAATTTGACATAGAAGAACAATAAAATGTGTACACCGAGGAAATTTGATGGCCCGAAGTTGCTCAACTCTCTCTATGGAGGAGCTTTTAGCTGTTTTGTCCATTTGTCATAGAAAGTTGTTGTTTTGTCATCGAAATAATCTAGGAAGCTTGTACTCGTAAAATTTGACATAGAAGAATCGTAGAAAGTGTACATCAAAAAACGTTTATGGTCCAAACTTGCTCAACTTTCTCTATGGAGTAGCTTTTAACGGTTTTGTCCATTTGTCATAGAAAGTTGGTGTTTTGGAATCGAAATAATCTTGGAAGCTTGTATTCATAAAATTTATTATCGAAGAACAATAAAAAATGTACACCGAGCAACTTTGACGGTCCGAAGTTGCTCAACTCTCTCTATGGAGGAGCTTTTAACGGTTTTGTCCATTTGTCATCGAAAGTTGTTCTTTTGTTATCGAAATAATCTAGGAAGCTTATACTCGTACAATTTGACGTAGAGGAATCGTAAAAAGTGTACATCGAACAACTTTTATGGTCCAAACTTGCTCCACACTCTCTATGGAGTAGTTTTTGACGGTTTAGTCCATTTGTCATAGAAAGTTTGTGTTTTGGTATCGAAAAAGTCTTGGAAGCTTATTCTTGTAAAATTTGACATAGACGAATTGTAAAAAGTGTACGCCGAGGAACTATGATGGTCCGAAGTTTCTCAACTCTCTCTATGGAGGAGCTTTTAGCTGTTTTGTCCATTTGTCATAGAAAGTTGTTGTTTTGTCATCGAAATAATCTAGGAAGCTTATACTCGTACAATTTGACATAGAGGAATAGTAGAAAGTGTACATCGAACAACTTTAATCGTCCAAACTTTCTCAACTCTCTCTATGGAGTGGTTTTTGACAGTTTTGTCCATTTGTCATAGAAAGTTGGTGTTTTGGTATCGAAAAAGTCTTGGAAGCTTATAGTCTTAAAATTTGACATAGAAGAATTGTAAAAAGTGTACCCCGAGCAACTTTTATTGTTTGAACTTGCCCATCTTTCTCTATGGAGGAGCTTTTAACGGTTTTGTCCATTTGTCATAGAAAGTTGGTGTTTTGCCATCGAAATAAGCTAGGAAACTTATACTCGTAAAATTTGACGAAGAAGAACAATAAAAAGTATACATCGAGCAACTTTGATGGTCCGAAGTTGCTCAACTCTCTCTATGGATGAGCTTTTAACGGTTTTGTCCATTTGTCATAGAAAGTTGTATTTTGGAATCGAAATAATCTTGAAAGCTTCTACTTCTAAAATTTGACATAGAAGAATAATAAAAAGTGTACACTGTGAAACTTGGATGGTCCGAAGTTGCTCAACTCTCTCTATGGGGGAGCTTTTAACGGTTTTGCCCATTTGTTATAGAAAATTGTTGTTTTGTCATCGAAACAATCTATAAAGCTTATACTTGTACAATTGGACATAGAAGAATCGTAAAAAGTGTACACATAGCAACTTTTATGGTCCAAAGTTGCTCAACTCTCTCTATGGAGTAGCTTTTGACGGTTTTGTCCATTTGTCATAGAAAGTTTGTGTTTTGGTATCGAAAAAGTCTTGGAAGCTTATACTCGTAAAATTTGACATAGAAGAATTGTAAAAAGTGTACGCCGAGCAACATTGATGGTCCGAAGTTGCCCAACTCTCTCTATGGAGGAGTTTTTAACGGTTTTGTCCATTTATCATAGAAAGTTGGTGTTTTGGAATCGAAATAATCTTGGAAGTTTCTACCTATAAAATTTGAAATACAAGAACAATAAAATGTGTACACCGATGAACATTGATGGTTCGAAGTTGATCAACTCCCTCTATGGAGGAGCTTTTAGCTGTTTTGTCCATTTGTCATAGAAAATTGTTGTTTTGTCATCGAAATAATCTAAGAAACTTGTACTCGTAAAATTTGACATAGAAGAATCGTAAAAAGTGTACATCGAAAAACTTTTATGGTCCAAACTTGCTCAACTCTCTCTATGGAGTAGCTTTTAACGCTTTTGTCCATTTGTCATAGAAAGTTGGTGTTTTGGAATGGAAATAATCTAGGAAGCTTGTATTCATAAAATTTGATATAAAAGAACAATAAAAAGTTTACACCGAGCAACTTTGATGGTCCGATGTTGCTCAACTCTCTCTATGTAGGAGCTTTTAACGGTTTTGTCCATTTGTCATAGAAAGTTGGTGTTTTGGAATCGAAATAATCTTGGAAGCTTCTACTTATAAAATTTGACATAGGGGAACAATAAAATGTGTACACCGAGGAACTATGATGGTCTGAAGTTTCTCAACTCTCTCTATGGCGGAGCTTTTAGCTGTTTTGTCCATTTGTCCTAGAAAGTTGTTGTTTTGTCGATCTAGGAAGCTTATACTCGTTCGATTTGACATAGAGGAATGGTAAAAAGTGTACATCGAACAACTTTAATCGTCCAAACTTTCTCAACTCTCTCTATGGAGTGGTTTTTGACGGTTTTGTCCATTTGTCATAGAAAGTTGGTGTTTTGGTATCGAAAAAGTCTTGGAAGCTTATACTCTTAAAATTTGACATAGAAGAATTGTAAAAAAGTGTACGCCGAGCAACTTTTATTGTCTGGACTTGCCCATCTTTCTCTATGGAGGAGCTTTTAACGGTTTTGTCCATTTGTCATAGAAAGTTGGTGTTTTGCCATCGAAATAAACTAGGAAACTTATACTCGTAAAATTTGACATAGAAGAACAATAAAAAGTATACATCGAGCAACTTTGATGGTCCGAAGTTGCTCAACTCTCTCTATGGATGAGCTTTTAACGGTTATGTCCATTTGTCATAGAAAGTTGGTGTTTTGGAATCGAAATAATCTTGGAAGCTTCTACTTATAAAATTTGACATAGAAGAATAATAAAAAGTGTACACTGAGAAACTTGGATGGTCCGAAGTTGCTCAACTCTCTCTATGGAGGAGTTTTTAACGGTTTTGCCCATTTGTTATAGAAAATTGGTGTTTTGTCATCGAAATAATCTATAAAGCTTATACTCGTAAAATTTGTCGTATAAGAACAATAAAAAGTGTACACATAGCAACTTTGATGGTCGGAAGTTGCTCAACTCTCTCTATGGATGAGCTTTTAACGGTTTTGTCAATTTGTCATAGAAAGTTGGTGTTTTCGAGTCGAAATAATCTTGGAAGTTTCTACTCATAAAATTTGATATAGAAGAACAATAAAAAGTGTACACCGAGGAACTTTGATGGGCCGAAGTTGCTCAACTCTCTCTATGGAGGAGCTTTTAGCTGTTTTGTCCATTTGTCATAGAAAGTTGTTGTTTTGTCATCGAAATAATCTAGGAAGCTTGTACTCGTAAAATTTGACATAGAAGAATCGTAGAAAGTGTACATCGAAAAACGTTTATGGTCCAAACTTGCTCAACTATCTCTATGGAGTAGCTTTTAACGGTTTTGTCCATTTGCCATAGAAAGTTGGTGTTTTGGAATCGAAATAATCTTGGAAGCTTGTATTCATAAAATTTATTATAGAAGAACAATAAAAAATGTATACCGAGCAACTTTGACGGTCCGAAGTTGCTCAACTCTCTCTATGAGGGAGCTTTTAACGGTTTTGTCCATTTGTCATCGAAAGTTGTTGTTTTGTCATCGAAATAATCTAGGAAGCTTATACTCGTACGATTTGACATAGAGGAATGGTAAAAAGTGTACATCGAACAACTTTAATCGTCCAAACTTTCTCAACTCTCTCTATGGAGTGGTTTTTGACGGTTTTGTCCATTTGTCATAGAAAGTTGGTGTTTTGGTATCGAAAAAGTCTTGGAAGCTTATACTCTCAAAATTTGACATAGAAGAATTGTAAAAAGTGTACGCCGAGCAACTTTTATTGTCTGGACTTGCCCATCTTTCTCTATGGAGGAGCTTTTAACGGTTTTGTCCGTTTGTCCTAGAAAGTTGGTGTTTTGCCATCGAAATAAGCTAGGAAACTTATACTCGTAAAATTTGACATAGAAGAACAATAAAAAGTATACATCGAGCAACTTTGATGGTCCGAAGTTGCTCAACTCTCTCTATGGATGAGCTTTTAACGGTTATGTCCATTTGTCATAGAAAGTTGGTGTTTTGGAATCGAAATAATCTTGGAAGCTTCTACTTATAAAATTTGACATAGAAGAATAATAAAAAGTGTACACTGAGAAACTTGGATGGTCCGAAGTTTCACAACTCTCTCTATGGAGGAGTTTTTAACGGTTTTGCCCATTTGTTATAGAAAATTGGTGTTTTGTCATCGAAATAATCTATAAAGCTTATACTCGTAAAATTTGACGTATAAGAACAATAAATAGTGTTCACATAGCAACTTTGATGGTCGGAAGTTGCTCAACTCTCTCTATGGAGGAGCTTTTAACGGTTTTGTCAATTTGTCATAGAAAGTTGGTGTTTTCGAGTCGAAATAATCTTGGAAGTTTCTACTCATAAAATTTGACATAGAAGAACAATAAAAAGTGTACACCGAGGAACTTTGATGGCCCGAAGTTGCTCAACTCTCTCTATGGAAGAGCTTTTAACGATTTTGTCCATTTGTCATAGAAAGTTGGTGTTTTGGAATCGAAATAATCTTGGAAGCTTCTTGTAATATCCCGAACCCAAAATTTTAAAAAAATATAATAATTGTTCAAATTTAATATTTTTAATAAATACTACATATTTTTAGAAAAATATTGACGCAAGAATCAGCTAAATCGGAGTTGAATTGGATTTGTTATGGATTATAGAAGTTTAAGTGTTATTTGGGAATAAGGGGCAAAACGGTAATTTTCACCAAAAATCTGGGATAACCCAGATTTTTCTGGTTTTTCCGGCAGATTTGGCCGAAGGAGAGAGAGAGGGGGAGGAGAGAGAGAGAGAGAGAGAAGAAGTTGTTCGTTTGTGGTCCGATCGGAGCAAGTAAGGTGTCAAATCGAAGCTCGTGAAGAGAGGAGCAAAACCCAAGTAGAATCACCACCATCGGACCACCGTAGACGGCGGAATCGGCCGGAGAAGTTTCGGTTTTTCAAAATTTCAAAGCTCGATCCCGGTTGATTCAGTAGGAATTTTGGAACGAGACAGGTACCATTAGATTTCTGTTGTTGTGGGCTTCGTTTTGATGTAGAAGTGACCGGAAAATTCGCCGGAAAAATGGATTCCGGCGACCGGCGAGTTGACTCGGGTTTGACCGAGTTGACCCGTTGACTCGGGTTTGACCCGTTTTGATTGGGTTGACCCGGTTTGATCGAGTTGACTTTGACCGGGTTTGACTTTTGACCCGAGTTGACTTTTCCGTATTTTGACTGTCGCGTATACGTATCCGTATTTCGATGCAGGAGGTTGATTTGAGGATTTCAGATTGGGATTTCAGACGTACTACGGATTAGCATAGTCGACATTTCAGGTAGGGATTCTGCCCTAGTTCTTATTTGGGGTTCCGGGGGTTCCGTATTCGACGGACTCCTATTTGTCTATTGGTGTGAAATTCCCGGAGGTTGGAAATTTCTTTGTTTATACTCTTATCTGATTTATTTCCGCAATTGCAATATGTTATGATTATATGTGGTTGGTTTGGAGGTATATGTGTACGACTGGCAGTATTTTGTCTCTTACGGCCCACTATCCTGGTGGGGCCCACTTATCCTCCTGTGGGGTCCACTATCCTTGTGGGGCCCACTTATCCTTTTGTGGGGCCCACATCCATTGGCGGGGCCCACCTCCTGATGTTTGGTTTTTTCCTCGAGAGTCCGGATAGGACTTCATTATGATGATTTTCTATGATTTGTGAGATTATGGAGGGATGATTTGTAGAGCGTGGGACCCACATCGGGCGACCCAGCTTACTGGATGATTTTTCGATGGTTTCGATCGGGTACGTAGCTGGAGACCGGATTGAGGTGAGGTACATCCTAGGGTACGCTCTTCGATGTAGGCGATGCTATCGAGTACCTGATGTAGGCTCGATCCTCATCCAATCTGGGGAGTACCTGGACTGGGAGACACCTTGCGGGGATCAGGGTGGGTCTAGGGGAGGATTTTCTGTTGTTATGTGGATATGAGTTGATACGGATTTGTGTTGATACGGATTTGATTTGATATGGATTTGAGTTGGATTATGGTTGAGTACTGATTTGAGAGTTGTACTTGAGGATGGTAGTGGTGGAACCTACTCGGTATCTACCCTACGGATTGACTGATTGTGATGAGTTGTGATGTGTATCACTTGTGGTTTCTCTGTATGTATTCTATATCATACAGACTTTCTTACTTTATCTCTGATTTACTGGAGTTCGGTGACACGGGAGTGTATCACTGTTTGAGTTTCCTGTTCATTTCACATATATCTTGAGTTCTACTTTCCGTTTATTCTGATGATCGATATTTCTCCATATCCCTACTGAGCTTTGTAGCTCACTCCTTTCATTCACATGTTTTCAGGTGAGATAGCCGGAGTGGATGATCAGCGCAGGGATGCGTTAGGCGTGATGTAGCTGGTGTGGGGATGTTTTGTTTGTCTGTAGTATCTGTTTTGTATCCATGACGGTATTCCGTATCTATTGGTTTTTCGCTGTAGACTCTGGTTTGCATATTACATTTTATTGGCAGTATTTGAGATTTTGGATTTTGTAGTTATTTTGGAGATATATATATATATATATATATATATGTGAGACTACTTATGTAGTGTTTGGGTAGATATTGGGTTTAAATCCGGTTCGGGGAACGGAGGAGTTCCCTGCCGGTCACGTCTCTGGGATTCATGGGTGCTCATCTGCACCTATCTGGGAGAGGGGCGTGACACTTCTACTTGTAAAATTTGACATAGAAGAACAATAAAATGTGTACACCGAGGAACTTTGATGGCCCGAAGTTGCTCAACTCTCTCTATGGAGGAGCTTTTAGCTGTTTTGTCCATTTGTCATAGAAAGTTGTTGTTTTGTCATCGAAATAATCTAGGAAGCTTGTACTCGTAAAATTTGACACAGAAGAATCGTAGAAAGTGTACATCGAAAAACGTTTATGGTCCAAACTTGCTCAACTATCTCTATGGAGTAGCTTTTAACGGTTTTGTCCATTTGACATAGAAAGTTGGTGTTTTGGAATCGAAATAATCTTGGAAGCTTGTATTCATAAAATTTATTATAGAAGAACAATAAAAAATGTACACCGAGCAACTTTGACGGTCCGAAGTTGCTCAACTCTCTCTATGGAGGAGCTTTTAACGGTTTTGTCCATTTGTCATCGAAAGTTGTTGTTTTGTCATCGAAATAATCTAGGAAGCTTATACTCGTACGATTTGACATAGAGGAATGGTAAAAAGTGTACATCGAACAACTTTAATCGTCCAAACTTTCTCAACTCTCTCTATGGAGTGGTTTTTGACGGTTTTGTCCATTTGTCATAGAAAGTTGGTGTTTTGGTATCGAAAAAGTCTTGGAAGCTTATACTCTTAAAATTTGACATAGAAGAATTGTAAAAAGTGTACGCCGAGCAACTTTTATTGTCTGGACTTGCCCATCTTTCTCTATGGAGGAGCTTTTAACGGTTTTGTCCATTTGTCATAGAAAGTTGGTGTTTTGCCATCGAAATAAGCTAGGAAACTTATACTCGTAAAATTTGACATAGAAGAACAATAAAAAGTATACATCGAGCAACTTTGATGGTCCGAAGTTGCTCAACTCTCTCTATGGATGAGCTTTTAACGGTTATGTCCATTTGTCATAGAAAGTTGGTGCTTTGGAATCGAAATAATCTTGGAAGCTTCTACTTATAAAATTTGACATAGAAGAATAATAAAAATTGTACACTGAGAAACTTGGATGGTCCGAAGTTGCTCAACTCTCTCTATGGAGGAGTTTTTAACGGTTTTTCCCATTTGTTATAGAAAATTGGTGTTTTGTCATCGAAATAATCTATATTAAGCTTATACTCGTAAAATTTGACGTATAAGAACAATAAAAAGTGTACACATAGCAACTTTGATGGTCGGAAGTTGCTCAACTCTCTCTATGGAGGAGCTTTTAACGGTTTTGTCAATTTGTCATAGAAAGTTGGTGTTTTCGAGTCGAAATAATCTTGGAAGTTTATACTCGTACAATTTGAAGTGGAGGAATCGTAAAAAGTGTACATCGAACAACTTTTATGGTTCAAACTTGCTCAACTTTCTCTATGGAGTCGTTTTTGATAATTTTGTCCAATTGTCATAGAAAGTTGGTGTTTTGGTATCGAAAAAGTCTTGAAAGCTTATACTCGTAAAATTTGACATAGGAGAATTGTAAAAAGTGTACGCCGAGCAACTTTTGTTGTTCGAACTTGCTCAACTCTCTCTATGGAGGAGCTTTTAGCTGTTTTGTCCATTTGTCATAGAAAGTTATTTTTTTGCCATCGAAATAATCTAGGAAGCTTATACTCGTACAATTGGACATAGAAGAATCGTAAAAAGTGTACATCGAACAACTTTTATTGTCCAAACTTGCTCAACTCTCTCTATGGAATAGCTTTTGACGGTTTTGTCCATTTGTCATAGAAAGTTTGTGTTTTGGTATCGAAAAATTCTTGGAAGCTTATACTCGTAAAATTTGACATAGAAGAATTGTAAAAAGTGTACGCCGAGCAACTTTAGTTGTTCGAATTTGCTCGACTCTCTCTATGGAGGAGCTTTTAACGGTTTTGTCCATTTGTCATAGAAAGTTGGTGTTTTGGAATCGAAATAATCTTGGAAGCTTCTACCTATAAAATTTGACATAGAAGAACAATAAAATGTGTACACCGATGAACTATGATTGTCCGAAGTTGATCAACTCCCTCTATGGAGGAGCTTTTAGCTGTTTTGTCCATTTGTCATAGAAAGTTGTTGTTTTGTCATCGAAATAATCTAAAAAGCTTGTACTCGTAAAATTTGACATAGAAGAATCGTAGAAAGTGTACATCGAAAAACTTTTATGGTGCAAACTTGCTCAACTCTCTCTATGGAAGAGCTTTTAACGATTTTGTCCATTTGTCATGGAAAGTTGGTGTTTTGGAATCGAAATAATCTTGGAAGCTCCTACTTGTAAAATTTGACATAGAAGAACAATAAAATGTGTACACCGAGGAACTTTGATGGCCCGAAGTTGCTCAACTCTCTCTATGGAGGAGCTTTTAGCTGTTTTGTACATTTGTCATAGAAAGAAGTTGTTTTGTCATCGAAATAATCTAGGAAGCTTGTACTCGTAAAATTTGACATAGAAGAATCGTAGAAAGTGTACATCGAAAAACGTTTATGGTCTAAACTTGCTCAACTTTCTCTATGGAGTAGCTTTTAACGGTTTTGTCCATTTGTCATAGAAAGTTGGTGTTTTGGAATCGAAATAATCTTGGAAGCTTGTATTCATAAAATTTATTATAGAAGAACAATAAAAAATGTACACCGAGCAACTTTGACGGTCCGAAGTTGCTCAACTCTCTCTATGGAGGAGATTTTAACGGTTTTGTCCATTTGTCATCGAAAGTTGTTGTTTTGTCATCGAAATAATCTTGGAAGCTTATACTCGTACAATTTGACGTAGAGGAATCGTAAAAAGTGTACATCGAACAACTTTTATGGTCCAAACTTGCTCCACTCTCTCTATGGAGTAGTTTTTGACGATTTTGTCCATTTGTCATAGAAAGTTTGTGTTTTGTTATCGAAAAAGTCTTGGAAGCTTATTCTCGTAAAATTTGACATAGAAGAATTGTAAAAAGTGTACGCCGAGCAACTTTTGTTGTTCGAACTTGCTCAACTCTCTCTATGGAGGAGCTTTTAGCTGTTTTGTCCATTTGTCATCGAAAGTTGTTGTTTTGTCATCGAAATATTCTAGGAAGCTTGTAGTCGTAAAAATTGACATAGAAGAATCGTAGAAAGTGTACATCGAAAAACTTTTATGGTCCCAAATTGCTCAACTTTCTCTGTGGAGTAGCTTTTAACGGTTTTGTCCATTTGTCATAAAAAGTTGTTGTTTTGGAATCGAAATAATCTTGAAAGCTTGTATTCATAAAATTTGATATAGAAGAACAATAAAAAGTGTACACCGAGCAACTTCGATGGTCCGAAGTTGCTCAACTCTCTCTATGGAGGAGCTTTTAACGGTTTTGTCCATTTGTCATAGAAAGTTGGTGTTTTGGAATCGAAATAATCTTGGAAGCTTCTACTTTTAAAATTTGACATAGAAGAACAATAAAATGTGTACACCAAGGAACTATGATGGTCCGAAGTTGCTCAACTCTCTCTATAAAGGAGCTTTTAGCTGTTTTGTCCATTTGTCATCGAAAGTTGTTGTTTTGTCATCGAAATAATCTAGGAAGCTTATACTCGTACAATTTGACATAGAGGAATCGTAGAAAGTGTACATCGAACAACTTTTATGGTTCAAACTTGCTCAACTTTCTCTATGGAGTTGTTTTTGATAATTTTGTCCAATTGTCATAGAAAGTTGGTGTTTTGGTATCGCTCGTTAGCGGTGAAGTCCATCAAACCAGAAGTTTAAAATTTTACTGGTGGGCCTACGAGAGAAATTAACTTTACATACTGATATTGCATACCGAAGGGAAGGCCTAATTGCACCACTCCTCCTTACCTTCCGCCTGCCGTCTCCCTCCTCCTCATCAGGCCAGTCCTTCTCCGAAGTCTGGGATATTTGGGCGGATCTTGCTTGTCCATTTACTTCGAAAAAGTCTTGGAAGCTTATACTCGTAAAATTTGACATAGAAGAATTGTAAAAAGTGTACGCCGAGCAACTTTTGTTGCTCGAAGTTGCTCAACTCTCTCTATGGAGGAGCTTTTAGCTGTTTTGTCCATTTGTCATAGAAAGTTGTTTTTTTGCCATCGAAATAATCTAGGAAGCTTATACTCGTACAAGTGGACATAGAAGAATCGTAAAAAGTGTACATCGAACAACCTTTATGGTCCAAACTTGGTCAACTCTCTCTATGGAGTAGCTTTTGACGGTTTTGTCCATTTGTCATAGAAAGTTTGTGTTTTGGTATCGAAAAATTCTTGGAAGCTTATACTCGTAAAATTTTACATAGAAGAATTGTAAAAAGTGTACGCCGAGCAACTTTAGTTGTTCGAATTTGCTCGAGTCTCTCTATGGAGGAGCTTTTAACGGTTTTATCCATTTGTCATAGAAAGTTGGTGTTTTCGAATCGAAATAATCTTGGAAGCTTCTACCTATAAAATTTGACATAGAAGAACAATAAAATGTGTACACCGATGAACTATGATGGTCCGAAGTTGATCAACTCCCTCTATGGAGGAGCTTTTAGCTGTTTTGTCCATTTGTCATAGAAAGTTGTTGTTTTGTCATCGAAATATTCTAAGAAGCTTGTACTCGTACAATTTGACATAGAGGAATCGTAAAAAGTGTACATCGAACAATTTTTATGGTCCAAACTTGCTCAAATCTCTCTATGGAGTTGTTTTTGACTCTTTCGTCCATTTGACATAGAAGAATTGTAAAAAGTGTACGCAGAGCAACTTTTGTTGTTCGAACTTGCTCAACTCTCTCTATAGGGGAGCTTTTAACGCTTTTATCCATTTGTCATATAAAGTTGGTGTTTTGACATCGAAATAATCCTGGAAACTTATAATCGTAAAATTTGACATAGAAGAGCAATAAAAAGTGTACACCGAGCAACTTTGATGGTCCGAAGTTGCTCCACTCTCTCTATGGAGGAGCTTTTAAGGGTTTTGTCCATTTGTCATAGAATGTTGGAGTTTTGCAATTGAAATAATCTTGGAAGCTTCTACTCATAAAATTTGATATAGAAGAACAATAAAAAGTGTACACCGAGCAACTTTGATGGTTCGAAGTTGCTCAACTCCCTCTATGGAGGAGCTTTTAAGCGTTTTATCCATTTTTCATAGAAAGTTGGTGTTTTGGAATCGAAATAATCTTGGAAGCTTGTATTCATAAAATTTTACATAGAAGAACAATAAAAGTGTACACCGAGCAACTTTGATGGTCCGAAGTTGCTCAACTCTCTCTATGGAGGAGTTTTTAACGGTTTTGTTCATTTGTCATAGAAAGTTGGTGTTTTCGAATCGAAATAATCCTGGAAGCTTCTACTTATAAAATTTGACATAGAAGAACAATAAAATGTGTACACCGAGGAACTTTGATGGCCCGAAGTTGCTCAACTCTCTCTATGGAGGAGCTTTTAAGCCGTTTTGTCCATTTTTCATAGAAAATTGTTGTTTTGTCATCGAAATAATCTAGGAAGCTTATACTCGTACAATTTGACATAGAGGAATCGTAAAAAGTGTACATCGAACAACTTTTATGGTCCAAACTTGCTCAACTCTCTCTATGGAGTAGTTTTTGACTCTTTTGTCCATTTTTCATAGAAAGTTGGTGTTTTGGAATCTAAATAATCTTGGAAGCTTCTACGTATAAAATTTGACATAGAAGAATAATAAAAAGTGTACACTGAGAAACTCGGATGGTTCGAAGTTTCTCAACTCTCTCTATGGAGGAGCTTTTAACAGTTTTGTCAATTTGTTATAGAAAATTGGCGTTTTATCAACGAAATAATCTAGGAAGCTTATACTCGTAAAATTTGACGTAGAAGAACAACAAAAAGTGTACACATAGCAACTTTGATGGTCCGAAGTTGCTCAACTCTCTCTATGGAGGAGCTTTTAACGATTTTGTCAATTTGTCATAGAAAGTTGGTGTTTTCGAGTCGAAATAATCTTGAAGCTTGTATTAATAAAATTTGAAATAGAAGAACAATAAAAACTGTATACCGAGCAACATTGATGGTCCGAACTTGCTCAACTCTCTCTATGGAGGAGCTTTTAACGGTTTTGTCCATTTGTCATAGAAAGTTGGTGTTTTGGAATCGAAATAATCTTGGAAGTTTCTACTTGTAAAATTTGACATAGAAGAACAATAAAATGTGTACACCGATGAACTTTGATGGTCCGAAGTTGATCAACTCTCTCTATGTAGGAGCTTTTAGCTGTTTTGTCCATTTATCATAGAAAGTTGTTGTTTTGTCATCGAAATAATCTAGGAAGCTTGTACTCGTAAAATTTGACATAGAAGAATCGTAGAAAGTGTACATCGAACAACTTTTGTGGTCCAAACTTGCTCAACTTTCTCTATGGAGTAGCTTTTAACGGTTTTGTCCATTTGTCATAGAAAGTTGGTGTTTTGGAATCGAAATAATCTTGGAAGCTTGTATTCATAAAATTTGATATAGAAGAACAATAAAAAGTGTACACCGAGCAACTTTGATGGTCCGATGTTGCTCAACTCGCTCTATGGAGGAGCTTTTAACGGTTTTGTCCATTTGTCATAGAAAGTTGTTGGTGATTTGGAATCGAAATAATCTTGGAAGCTTCTACTTATAAAATTTGACATAGAAGAACAATAAAATGTGTACACCGAGGAACTATGATGGTCCAAAGTTGCTCAACTCTCTCTATGGAGGAGCTTTTAGCTGTTTTGTGCATTTGTCATAGAAAGTTGTTGTTTTGTCATCGAAATAATCTAGGAAGCTTATACTCGTACAATTTGACATGGAGGAATCGTAAAAAGTGTACATCGAACAACTTTTATGGTCAAAACTTGCTCAACTCTCTCTATGGAGTAGTTTTTGACTCTTTTGTCCATTTGTCATAGAAAATTGTTGTTTTGGTATCGAAAAATTCTTGGAAGCTGATACTCGTAAAATTTGACATAGAAGAATTGTAAAAAGCGTACGCCGAGCAACTTTTGTTGTTCGAACTTCCTCAACTCTCTCTATGGAGGAGCCTTTAACGGTTTTGTCCATTTGTTATAGAAAATTGGTGTTTTTTCATCGAAATAATCTAGGAAGCCTAATACTCGTAAAATTTGACGTAGAGGAACAATAAAAAGTGTACACATAGCAACTTTGATGGTCCGAAGCTGCTCAACTCTCTCTATGGAGGAGCTTTTAACGGGTTTGTCAATTTATCATAGAAAGTTGGTGTTTTCGAGTCGAAATAATCTTGGAAGCTTCTAGTCATAAAATTTGACATAGAAGAACAATAAAAAGTGTACACTGAGCAACTTTTATGGTCCAAACTTGCTTAACTCTCTCTATGGAGTAGTTTTTGACGGTTTTGTCCAATTGACATAGAAAGTTGGTGTTTTGGAATCGAAATAATCTTGGAAGCTTGTATTCATAAAATTTTACATAGAAGAACAATAAAAAGTGTACACCGAGCAACTTTGATGGTCCGAAGTTGCTCAACTCTCTCTATGGAGGAGTTTTTAACGGTTTTGTTCATTTGTCATAGAAAGTTGGTGTTTTCGAATCGAAATAATCCTGGAAGCTTCTACTTATAAAATTTGACATAGAAGAACAATAAAATGTGTACACCGAGGAACTTTGATGGCCCGAAGTTGCTCAACTCTCTCTATGGAGGAGCTTTTAAGCCATTTTGTCCATTTTTCATAGAAAATTGTTGTTTTGTCATCGAAATAATCTAGGAAGCTTATACTCGTACAATTTGACATTGAGGAATCGTAAAAAGTGTACATCGAATAACTTTTATCGTCCAAACTTGCGCAACTCTCTCTATGGAGTAGTTTTTGACTCTTTTGTCCATTTTTCATAGAAAGTTGGTGTTTTGGAATCTAAATAATCTTGGAAGCTTCTACGTATAAAATTTGACATAGAAGAATAATAAAAAGTGTACACTGAGAAACTCGGATGGTTCGAAGTTTATCAACTCTCTCTATGGAGGAGCTTTTAACAGTTTTGTCCATTTGTTATAGAAAATTGGTGTTTTGTCAACGAAATAATCTAGGAAGCTTATACTCGTAAAATTTGACGTAGAAGAACAACAAAAAGTGTACACATAGCAACTTTGATGGTCCGAAGTTGCTCAACTCTCTCTATGGAGGAGCTTTTAAAGATTTTGTCAATTTGTCATAGAAAGTTGGTGTTTTCGAGTCGAAATAATCTTGTAGCTTGTATTAATAAAATTTGAAATAGAAGAACAATAAAAACTGTATACCGAGCAACATTGATGGTCCGAACTTGCTCAACTCTCTCTATGGAGGAGCTTTTAACGGTTTTGTCCATTTGTCATAGAAAGTTGGTGTTTTGGAATCGAAATAATCTTGGAAGTTTCTACTTGTAAAATTTGACATAGAAGAACAATAAAATGTGTACACCGATGAACTTTGATGGTCCGAAGTTGATCAACTCTCTCTATGTAGGAGCTTTTAGCTGTTTTGTCCATTTATCATAGAAAGTTGTTGTTTTGTCATCGAAATAATCTAGGAAGCTTGTACTCGTAAAATTTGACATAGAATAATCGTAGAAAGTGTACATCGAACAACTTTTGTGGTCCAAACTTGCTCAACTTTCTCTATGGAGTAGCTTTTAACGGTTTTGTCCATTTGTCATAGAAAGTTGGTGTTTTGGAATCGAAATAATCTTGGAAGCTTGTATTCATAAAATTTGATATAGAAGAACAATAAAAAGTGTACACCGAGCAACTTTGATGGTCCGATGTTGCTCAACTCGCTCTATGGAGGAGCTTTTAACGGTTTTGCCCATTTGTCATAGAAAGTTGTTGGTGATTTGGAATCGAAATAATCTTGGAAGCTTCTACTTATAAAATTTGACATAGAAGAACAATAAAATGTGTACACCGAGTAACTATGATGGTCCAAAGTTGCTCAACTCTCTCTATGGAGGAGCTTTTAGCTGTTTTGTGCATTTGTCATAGAAAGTTGTTGTTTTGTCATCGAAATAATCTAGGAAGCTTATACTCGTACAATTTGACATGGAGGAATCGTAAAAAGTGTACATCGAACAACTTTTATGGTCCAAACTTGGTCAACTCTCTCTATGGAGTAGTTTTTGACTCTTTTGTCCATTTGTCATAGAAAATTGTTGTTTTGGTATGGAAAAATTCTTGGAAGCTTATACTCGTAAAATTTGACATAGAAGAATTGTAAAAAGCGTACGCCGAGCAACTTTTGTTGTTCGAACTTCCTCAACTCTCTCTATGGAGGAGCCTTTAACGGTTTTGTCCATTTGTTATAGAAAATTGGTGTTTTTTCATCGAAATAATCTAGGAAGCCTAATACTCGTAAAATTTGACGTAGAAGAACAATAAAAAGTGTACACATAGCAACTTTGATGGTCCGAAGCTGCTCAACTCTCTCTATGGAGGAGCTTTTAACGGGTTTGTCAATTTATCATAGAAAGTTGGTGTTTTCGAGTCGAAATAATCTTGGAAGCTTCTAGTCATAAAATTTGACATAGAAGAACAATAAAAAGTGTACACTGAGCAACTTTTATGGTCCAAACTTGCTTAACTCTCTCTATGGAGTAGTTTTTGACGGTTTTGTCCAATTGACATAGAAAGTTGGTGTTTTGGAATCGAAATAATCTTGGAAGCTTGTATTCATAAAATTTTACATAGAAGAACAATAAAAAGTGTACACCGAGCAACTTTGATGGTCCGAAGTTGCTCAACTCTCTCTATGGAGGAGTTTTTAACGGTTTTGTTCATTTGTCATAGAAAGTTGGTGTTTTCGAATCGAAATAATCCTGGAAGCTTCTACTTATAAAATTTGACATAGAAGAACAATAAAATGTGTACACCGAGGAACTTTGATGGCCTGAAGTTGCTCAACTCTCTCTATGGAGGAGCTTTTAAGCCGTTTTGTCCATTTTTCATAGAAAATTGTTGTTTTGTCATCGAAATAATCTAGGAAGCTTATACTCGTACAATTTGACATTGAGGAATCGTAAAAAGTGTACATCGAATAACTTTTATCGTCCAAACTTGCTCAACTCTCTCTATGGAGTAGTTTTTGACTCTTTTGTCCATTTTTCATAGAAAGTTGGTGTTTTGGAATCTAAATAATCTTGGAAGCTTCTACGTATAAAATTTGACATAGAAGAATAATAAAAAGTGTACACTGAGAAACTCGGATGGTTCGAAGTTTATCAACTCTCTCTATGGAGGAGCTTTTAACAGTTTTGTCCATTTGTTATAGAAAATTGGTGTTTTGTCAACGAAATAATCTAGGAAGCTTATACTCGTAAAATTTGACGTAGAAGAACAACAAAAAGTGTACACATAGCAACTTTGATGGTCCGAAGTTGCTCAACTCTCTCTATGGAGGAGCTTTTAAAGATTTTGTCAATTTGTCATAGAAAGTTGGTGTTTTCGAGTCGAAATAATCTTGTAGCTTGTATTAATAAAATTTGAAATAGAAGAACAATAAAAACTGTATACCGAGCAACATTGATGGTCGGAACTTGCTCAACTCTCTCTATGGAGGAGCTTTTAACGGTTTTGTCCGTTTGTCATAGAAAGTTGGTGTTTTGGAATCGAAATAATCTTGGAAGTTTCTACTTGTAAAATTTGACATAGAAGAACAATAAAATGTGTACACCGATGAACTTTGATGGTCCGAAGTTGATCAACTCTCTCTATGTAGGAGCTTTTAGCTGTTTTGTCCATTTATCATAGAAAGTTGTTGTTTTGTCATCGAAATAATCTAGGAAGCTTGTACTCGTAAAATTTGACATAGAAGAATCGTAGAAAGTGTACATCGAACAACTTTTGTGGTCCAAACTTGCTCAACTTTCTCTATGGAGTAGCTTTTAACGGTTTTGTCCATTTGTCATAGAAAGTTGGTGTTTTGGAATCGAAATAATCTTGGAAGCTTGTATTCATAAAATTTGATATAGAAGAACAATAAAAAGTGTACACCGAGCAACTTTGATGGTCCGATGTTGCTCAACTCGCTCTATGGAGGAGCTTTTAACGGTTTTGTCCATTTGTCATAGAAAGTTGTTGGTGATTTGGAATCGAAATAATCTTGGAAGCTTCTACTTATAAAATTTGACATAGAAGAACAATAAAATGTGTACACCGAGGAACTATGATGGTCCAAAGTTGCTCAACTCTCTCTATGGAGGAGCTTTTAGCTGTTTTGTGCATTTGTCATAGAAAGTTGTTGTTTTGTCATCGAAATAATCTTGGAAGCTTATACTCGTACAATTTGACATGGAGGAATCGTAAAAAGTGTACATCGAACAACTTTTATGGTCCAAATTTGGTCAACTCTCTCTATGGAGTAGTTTTTGACTCTTTTGTCCATTTGTCATAGAAAATTGTTGTTTTGGTATCGAAAAATTCTTGGAAGCTTATACTCGTAAAATTTGACATAGAAGAATTGTAAAAGGCGTACGCCGAGCAACTTTTGTTGTTCGAACTTCCTCAACTCTCTCTATGGAGGAGCCTTTAACGGTTTTGTCCATTTGTTATAGAAAATTGGTGTTTTTTCATCGAAATAATCTAGGAAGCCTAATACTCGTAAAATTTGACGTAGAGGAACAATAAAAAGTGTACACATAGCAACTTTGATGATCCGAAGCTGCTCAACTCTCTCTATGGAGGAGCTTTTAACGGTTTTGTCAATTTATCATAGAAAGTTGGTGTTTTCGAGTCGAAATAATCTTGGAAGCTTCTAGTCATAAAATTTGACATAGAAGAACAATAAAAAGTGTACACTGAGCAACTTTTATGGTCCAAACTTGCTTAACTATCTCTATGGAGTAGTTTTTGACGGTTTTGTCCAATTGACATAGAAAGTTGGTGTTTTGGAATCGAAATAATCTTGGAAGCTTGTATTCATAAAATTTTACATAGAAGAACAATAAAAAGTGTACACCGAGCAACTTTGATGGTCCGAAGTTGCTCAACTCTCTCTATGGAGGAGTTTTTAACGGTTTTGTTCATTTGTCATAGAAAGTTGGTGTTTTCGAATCGAAATAATCCTGGAAGCTTCTAGTCATAAAATTTGACAAAGAAGAACAATAAAAAGTGTACACTGAGCAACTTTTATGGTCCAAACTTGCTTAACTCTCTCTATGGAGTAGTTTTTGACGGTTTTGTCCAATTGACATAGAAAGTTGGTGTTTTGGAATCGAAATAATCTTGGAAGCTTCTACTTATAAAATTTGACATAGAAGAACAATAAAATGTGTACACCGATGAACTTTGATGGTCCGAAGTTGATCAACTCTCTCTATGGAGGAGCTTTTAGCTGTTTTGTGCATTTGTCATAGAAAGTTGTTGTTTTGTCATCGAAATAATCTAGGAAGCTTATACTCGTACAATTTGACATAGAGGAATCGTAAAAAGTGTACATCGAACAACTTTTATGGTCCAAACTTGGTCAACTCTCTCTATGGAGTAGTTTTTGACTCTTTTGTCCATTTGTCATAGAAAATTGTTGTTTTGGTATCGAAAAATTCTTGGAAGCTTATACTCGTAAAATTTGACATAGAAGAATTGTAAAAAGCGTACGCCGAGCAACTTTTGTTGTTCGAACTTCCTCAACTCTCTCTATGGAGGAGCTTTTAACGGTTTTGTCCATTTGTTATAGAAAATTGGTGTTTTTTCATCGAAATAATCGAGGAAGCCTAATACTCGTAAAATTTGACGTAGAGGAACAATAAAAAGTGTACACATAGCAACTTTGATGGTCCGAAGCTGCTCAACTCTCTCTATGGGGGAGCTTTTAACGGTTTTGTCAATTTATCATAGAAAGTTGGTGTTTTCGAGTCGAAATAATCTTGGAAGCTTCTAGTCATAAAATTTGACATAGAAGAACAATAAAAAGTGTATACTGAGCAACTTTTATGGTCCAAACTTGCTTAACTCTCTCTATGGAGTAGTTTTTGACGGTTTTGTCCAATTGACATAGAAAGTTGGTGTTTTGGAATCGAAATAATCTTGGAAGCTTCTACTTATAAAATTTGACATAGAAGAACAATAAAATGTGTACACCGATGAACTTTGATGGTCCGAAGTTGATCAACTCTCTCTATGTAGGAGCTTTTAGCTGTTTTGTCTTTTGTCATAGAAAGTTATTGTTTTGTCATCGAAATAATCAAGGAAGCTTATACTCGTACAATTTGACATAGAGGAATTGTAAAAAGTGTACCTCGAACAACTTTTATGGTCCAAACTTGCTCAACTCTCTCTATGGAGTGGTTTTTGACGGTTTTGTCAATTTTTCATAGAATGTTGGTGTTTTGGTATCGAAAAAGTCTTGGAAGCTTATACTCTTAAAATTTGACATAGAAGAATGGTAAAAAGTGTACGCCGAGCAACTTTTAATGTTTGAACTTGACCAACTTTCTCTATGGAGGAGCTTTTAACGGTTTTGCCCATTTGTCATAGAAAGTTGGTGTTTTGCCATCGAAATAAGCTAGGAAACTTATACTCGTAAAATTTGACATAGAAGAACAATAAAAAGTATACATCGAGCAACTTTGATGGTCCGAAGTTGCTCAACTCTCTCTATGGATGAGCTTTTAACGGTTTTGTCCATTTGTCATAGAAAGTTGATGTTTTGTCATCGAAATAATCTAGGAAGCTTATACTCATAAAATTTGACGTAGAAGAACAATAAAAAGTGTACACATAGCAACTTTGATGGTCCGAAGTTGCTCAACTCTCTCTATGGAGGAGCTTTTAACGGTTTTGTCAATTTGTCATAGAAAGTTGGTGTTTTCGAGTCGAAATAATCTTGGAAGCTTGTATTAATAAAATTTGACATAGAAGAACAATAAAAAGTGTTTATCGAGCAACTTTGATGGTCCGAAGTTGCTCAACTGTCTCTATGGGGGAGCTTTTAATGGTTTTGTCAATTTGTCATAGAAAGTTTGTGTTTTTGAGTCGAAATAATCTTGGAATCTTCTAGTCATAAAATTTGACATAGAAGAACAATAAAAAGTGTACACCGAGCAACTTTGATGGTCCGAAGTTTATCAACTTTCTCTATGGAGGAGCTTTTAACGGTTTTGTCCATTTGTTATAGAAAATTGGTGTTTTGTCATCGACATAATCTAAGAATCTTATACTCATAAAATTTGACGTAGAAGAACAATAAAAAGTGTACACATAGCAACTTTGATGGTCCGAAGTTGCTCAACTCTCTCTATGGAGGAGCTTTTAACGGTTTTGTCAATTTGTCATAGAAAGTTGATGTTTTGGAATCGAAATAATCTTGGAAGCTTCTACTTATAAAATTTGACATAGAAGAATAATAAAAAGTGTACACTGAGAAACTTGGATGGTCCGAAGTTGCTCAACTCTTTCTATGGATGAGCTTTTAACGGTTTTGTCCATTTGTTATAGAAAATTGGTGTTTTGTCATCAAAATAATCTAGGAAGCTTATACTCATAAAATTTGACGTAGAAGAACAATAAAAAGTGTACACATAGCAACTTTGATGGTCCGAAGTTGCTCAACTCTCTCTATGGAGGAGCTTTTAACGGTTTTGTCAATTTGTCATAGAAAGTTGGTGTTTTCGAGTCGAAATAATCTTGGAAGCTTGTATTAATAAAATTTGACATAGAAGAACAATAAAAAGTGTATACCGAGCAACTTTGATGGTCCGAAGTTGCTCAACTCTCTTTATGGAGGAGCTTTTAACGGTTTTGTCAATTTGTCATAGAAAATTGATGTTTTGGAATCGAAATAATCTTGGATGCTTCTGGTCGATATAAAATATCGCAAGTAAACCTGCAATATCAAATAATGACGGGTCTTACCCAATCGCAAGTGTACATGTCGTGGGACAGTATAAAAGAGAGTGGGGTCGAATCCACAGGGACCGTATCAATCACCAAACAAACAAAGTAGCAATAATAATGCAGAAAATTCAGATTGAAATAAACAATTAAAATATGCTAAAATTGGATAAATAAATATGGAGGAGATCTAGCTTGGGTTGGAGTTGTTCTTCTACTGTCACTCAATCACACAACTTAATATGCAATCACACAATTTAAAGGTTTACCGTTGTCAATTAGAAGACCTTGGTCCGGCTCTCCTAATTATGACTTTCCTAAGCAACGAATTTGGCTTTGGTCCAGCCCAAAATCTTTTCTTACCGTAGGGGTCTTGGTTGGTGTACCCTAAGATTTCCCTAAGACAGGCATATGAACGAGAAAGTCGACAATCGCACAACCTTAAGCGTTGATGTACCACCTAATCAATTGTGTTCACAATTCCCAAATCTGGATCCTATGCAGATTCTTGTTACTTCGTCAAACACCGGGTATGGGTCAGCCGAATGTATTCAACTAACAGTTCTTATCATCATGATGTTGATCAGGCAAACACAATAATAAGAAATCAACATTAAATTCAGAGAATCAATAAATTAAACCTGGTGTAATTGTCAATCAGATTGTGCAATGAGTTGTGGTAGAAGAAACTAACCAAACCAAACTAAATATAAATTTAGTTACACATGTTCATGATTTAATTGCATAAATAAACCAGAATTTTCAGTTGGGGAAGAAGAAGATGCTCGAAAGTGTAGAAATCCTCCTCCTGGCGTCTTCTCTCCCTGGTCCTAAGGTGCAGCGGCGTCCAATCCCTCTTTCTGGTCGAGTTTTTAGTATTTAAAACCCTACTTGCCACATCAGCCCTTAAAATTACGTCACTGGCCCGATAAAATCTGCGGCCGCAAACAGTTCGCACTTTGGCTGCAATGTGTTCACAATCAGGTTGCACTATTTGCCCAGAAAACTCTTTAAATCACCCATATTCCAGCCAGCTATCACCTGCTCAATAAAACACCAATTAAGTAGTAATTGGACTTAAAAGATCATAATTAATATCCCTAAAGATTATTAATACAGGTGCATTTTTGCACCTATCAGCTTCTACTTATAAAATTTGACATAGAAGAATAATAAAAAGTGTACACTGAGAAACTTGGATGGTCCGAAGTTGCTCAACTCTCTCTATGGAGGAGCTTTTAACGGTTTTGTCCATTTGTTATAGAAAATTGGTGTTTTGTCATCGAAATAATCTAGGAATCTTATACTCATAAAATTTGACGTAGAAGAACAATAAAAAGTGTACACATAGCAACTTTGATGGTCCGAAGTTGCTCAACTCTCTCTATGGAGGAGCTTTTAACGGTTTTGTCAATTTGTCATAGAAAGTTGGTGTTTTCGAGTCGAAATAATCTTGGAAGCTTGTATTAATAAAATTTGACATAGAAGAACAATAAAAAGCGTATACCGAGCAACTTTGATGGTCCGAAGTTGCTCAACTCTCTATATGGAGGAGCTTTTAACGGTTTTGTCCATTTGTCATAGAAAGTTTGTGTTTTGGAATCGAAATAATCTTGGAAGCTTGTACTTATAAAATTTGACATCGAAGAACAATAAAATGTGTACACCGATGAACTTTGATGGTCTGAAGTTGATCAACTCTCTCTATGTAGGGGCTTTTAGCTGTTTTGTCCATTTGTCATAGAAAGTTGTTATGTTTTCATCGAAATAATCTAGGAAGCTTGTACTCGTAAAATTTGACATAGAAGAATCGTAGAAAGTGTATATCGAACAACTTTTATTGTCCAAACTTGCTCAACTCTCTCTATGTAGTAGCTTTTAACGATTTTGTCCATTTGTCATAGAAAGTTGGTGTTTTGGAATCGAAATAATCTTGGAAGCTTGTATTCAAAAAATTTGATATAGAAGAACAATAAAAAGTATACACCAAGCAACTTTGATGGTCCGATGTTGCTCAACTCTCTCTATGGAGGAGCTTTTAACAGTTTTGTCCATTTGTCATAGAAAGTTGTTGTTTTGTCATCAAAATAATCTAGGAAGCTTTTACTCGTAAAATTTGACATAGAAGAATCGTAGAAAGTGTACATCGAACAACTTTTATTGTCCAAATATGCTCAACTCTCTCTATGGAGTAGCTTTTAACGGTTTTGTCCATTTGTTATAGAAAATTGGTGTTTTGTCAACGAAATAATCTAGGAAGCTTATACTCATAAAATTTGACGTAGAAGAACAATAAAAAGTGTACACATAGCAACTTTGATTGTCCGAAGTTGCTCAACTCTCTCTATGGAGGAGCTTTTAATGGTTTTGTCAATTTGTCATAGAAAGTTGGTGTTTTCGAGTCGAAATAATCTTGGAAGCTTGTATTAATAAAAATTGACATAGAAGAACAATAAAAAGTGTATACCGAGCAACTTTGATGGTCCGAAGTTGCTCAACTCTCTCTATGGAGGAGCTTTTAACGGTTTTGTCCATTTGTCATAGAAAGTTGGTGTTTTGGAATCGAAATAATGTTGGAAGCTTCTACTTATAAAATTTGACATAGAAGAACAATAAAATGTGTACACCGAGGATCTATGATGGTCCGAAGTTGCTCAACTCTCTCTATGGAGGAGCTTTTAGCCGTTTTGTCCATTTGTCATAGAAAGTTGTTGTTTTGTCATCGAAATATTCTTGGAAGCTTATACTTGTACAATTTGACATAGAGGAATCGTAAAAAGTGTACATCGAACAACTTTTATGGTCCAAACTTGCTCAACTCTCTCTATGGAGTAGTTTTTGACTCTTTTGTCTATTTGTCATAGAAAGTTGGTGTTTTGGTATCGAAAAAGTCTTGGAAGCTTATACTCGTAAAATTTGACATAGAAGAATTGTAAAAAGTGTACGCCGAGGAACTTTTGTCATTCGAACTTGCTCAACTCTCTCTATGGAGCAGCTTTTAACGCTTTTATCCATTTGTCATAGAAAGTTGGTGTTTTGGAATCGAAATAATCTTGGAAGCTTGTACTTATAAAATTTGACATCGAAGAACAATAAAATGTGTACACCGATGAACTTTGATGGTCTGAAGTTGATCAACTCTCTCTATGTAGGGGCTTTTAGCTGTTTTGTCAATTTGTCATAGAAAGTTGTTGTGTTTTCATCGAAATAATCTAGGAAGCTTGTACTCGTAAAATTTGACATAGAAGAATCGTAGAAAGTATAGATCGAACAACTTTTATTGTCCAAACTTGCTCAACTCTCTCTATGTAGTAGCTTTTAACGATTTTGTCCATTTGTCATAGAAAGTTGGTGTTTTGGAATCGAAATAATCTTGGAAGCTTGTATTCAAAAAATTTGATATAGAAGAACAATAAAAAGTGTACACCAAGCAACTTTGATGGTCCGATGTTGCTCAACTCTCTCTATGGAGGAGCTTTTAACAGTTTTGTCCATTTGTCATAGAAAGTTGTTGTTTTGTCATCGAAATAATCTAGAAAGCTTTTACTCGTAAAATTTGACATAGAAGAATCGTAGAAAGTGTACATCAAACAACTTTTATTGTCCAAATATGCTCAACTCTCTCTATGGAGTAGCTTTTAACGGTTTTGTCCATTTGTCATAGAAAGTTGATGTTTTGGAATCGAAATAATCTTGGAAGCTTGTATTCATAAAATTTGATATAGAAGAACAATAAAAAGTGTACACCAAGCAACTTTGATGGTCCGATGTTGCTCAACTCTCTCTACGGAGGAGCTTTTAACAGTTTTGTCCATTAGTCATAGAAAGTTAATGTTTTGGAATCGAAATAATCTTGGAAGCTTCTACTTATAAAATTTGACACAGAAGAACAAAAAAATGTGTACACCGAGGAACTATGATGGTCCGAAGTTGCTCAACTCTCTCTATGGAAGAGCTTTTAGCTATTTTGTGCATTTGTCATAGAAAGTTGTTGTTTTGTCATCGAGATAATCTAGGAAGCTTATACTCGTACAATTTGACATAGAGGAATCGTAAAAAGTGTACATCGAACAACTTTTTTGGTCCAAACTTGCTCAACTCTCTCTATGGAGTGGTTTTTGACGGTTTTGTCAATTTGTCATAGAAAGTTGGTGTTTTGTTATCGAAAAAGTCTTGGAAGCTTATACTCTTATAATTTGACATAGAAGAATTGTAAAAAGTGTACGCCGAGCAAGTTTTAATGTTTGAATTTGACCAACTTTCTCTATGGAGGAGCTTTTAACGGTTTTGCCCATTTGTCATAGAAAGTTTGTGTTTTGCCATCGAAATAAGCTAGGAAACTTATACTCGTAAAATTTGACATAGAAGAACAATAAAAAGTATACATCGAGCAACTTTGATGGTCTGAAGTTGCTCAACTCTCTCTATGGATGAGCTTTTAACGGTTTTGTTCATTTGTCATAGAAAGTTGGTGTTTTGGAATCGAAATAATCTTGGAAGCTTCTACTTATAAAATTTGACATAGAAGAATAATAAAAAGTGTACACTGAGAAACTTGGATGGTCCGAAGATGCTCAAGTCTCTCTATTGGGGAGCTTTTAACGGTTTTGTCCATTTGTTATAGAAAATTGGTGTTTTGTCATCGAAATAATCTAGGAAGCTTATACTCGTAAAATTTGATGTAGAAGAACAATAAAAAGTGTACACATAGAAAGTTGGTGTTTTCGAGTCGAAATAATCTTGGAAGCTTGTATTAATAAAATTTGACATAGAAGAACTATAAAAAGTGTATACCGAGCAACTTTGATGGTCCGAAGTTGCTCAACTCTCTCTATGGAGGAGCTTTTAACGGTTTTGTCCATTTGTCATAGAAAGTTGGTGTTTTGGAATCGAAATAATCTTGGAAGCTTCTACTTATAAAATTTGACATAGAAGAACAATAAAATGTGTACACCGATGAACTTTGATGGTCCGAAGTTGCTTAACTCTCTCTATGGAGGAGCTTTTAGATGTTTTTTCCATTTGTCATAGAAAGTTGTTGTTTTGTCATCGAAATAATCTTGGAAGCTTATACTCGTACAATTTGACATAGAGGAATCATAAAAAGTGTACATCGAACAACTTTTATGGTCCAAACTTGCTCAACTCTCTCTATGGAGGGGTTTTTGACAGTTTTGTCCAATTGTCTTAGAAAGTTGGTGTTTTGGTATCGAAAAAGTCTTGGAAGCTTCTATTCATTAAATTTGATATAGAAGAACAATATAAAGTGTACACCGAGCAACTTTACTGGTCCGATGTTGCTCAACTCTCTCTATGGAGGAGCTATTAACGGTTTTGTCCATTTGTCATAGAAAGTTGGTCTTTTGGAATCGAAATAATATTGGAAGCTTCTACTTATAAAATTTGACATAGAAGAACAATAAAATGTGTACACCGAGGAACTATGATGGTCCGAAGTTGCTTAACTCTCTCTATGGAGGAGCTTTTAGATGTTTTTTCCATTTGTCATAGAAAGTTGTTGTTTTGTCATCGAAATAATCTTGGGAGCTTATACTCGTACAATTTGACATAGAGGAATCATAAAAAGTGTACATCGAACAACTTTTATGGTCCAAACTTGCTCAACTCTCTCTATGGAAAGGTTTTTGACAGTTTTGTCCAATTGTCATAGAAAGTTGGTGTTTTGGTATCGAAAAAGTCTTGGAAGCTTATACTCTTAAAATTTGACGTAGAAGAATTGTAAAAAGTGTACGCCGAGCAACTTTTATTGTTTGAACTTGACCAACTTTCTCTATGGAGGAGCCTTTATCGGTATTGTCCAGTTGTCATAGAAAGTTGGTGTTTTGCCATCGAAATAAGCTAGGAAACTTATACTCATAAAATTTGACATAGAAGAACAATAAAAAGTATACATCGAGCAACTTTGATGGTCCGAAGTTGCTCAACTCTCTCTATGGATGAGCTTTTAACGGTTTTGTTCATTTGTCATAGAAAGTTGGTGTTTTGGAATCGAAATAATCTTGGAAGCTTCTACTTCTAAAATTTGACATAGAAGAATAATAAAAAGTGTACACTGAGAAACTTGGATGGTTCGAAGTTGCTCAACCCTCTCTATGGAGGAGCTTTTAACGGTTTTGTCCATTTGTCATAGAAAGTTGGTGTCTTGGAATCGAAATAATATTGGAATCTTCTACTTATAAAATTTGACATAAAAGAACAATAAAAAGTATACATCGAGCAACTTTGATGGTCCGAAGTTGCTCAACTCTCTCTATGGATGACCTTTTAACGGTTTTGTTCATTTGTCATAGAAAGTTGGTGTTTTGGAATCGAAATAATCTTGGAAGCTTCTACATATAAAATTTGACATAAAAGAATAATAAAAAGTGTACACTGAGAAACTTGGATGGTTCGAAGTTGCTCAACTCTCTCTATGGAGGAGCTTTTAACGGTTTTGTAAATTTGTCATAGAAAGTTGGTGTTTTCGAATCGAAATAATCCTGGAAGCTTCTACTTATAAAATTTGACATAGAAGAACAATAAAATGTGTACACCGACGAACTTTGATGGTCCGAAGTTGCTCAACTCTCTCTATGGAGGAGCTTTTAACGATTTTGTCCATTTGTTATAGAAAATTGGTGTTTTGTCATCGAAATAATCTAGGAAGCTTATACTCGTAAAATTTGACATAGAAGAACAATAAAAAGTGTACACATAGCAACTTTGATGGTCCGAAGTTGCTCAACTCTCTCTATGGAGGAGCTTTTAACGGTTTTGTCAATTTGTCATAGAAAGTTGGTGTTTTCGAGTCGAAATAATCTTCGAAGCTTGTATTAATAAAATTTGACATAGAAGAACAAAAAAAAGTTTATACCGAGCAACTTTGATGGTCCGAAGTTGCTCAACTCTCTCTATGGAGGAGCTTTTAACGGTTTTGTCAATTTGTTATAGAAAATTGGTGTTTTGTCAACGAAATAATCTAGGAAGCTTATACTCGTAAAATTTGACGTAGAAGAACAATAAAAAGTGTACACATAGCAACTTTGAGTGTCCGAAGTTGCTCAACTCTCTCGATGGAGGAGCTTTTAATGGTTTTGTCAATTTGTCATAGAAAGTTGATGTTTTCGAGTCGAAATAATCTTGGAAGCTTGTATTAATAAAAATTGACATAGAAGAACAATAAAAAGTGTATACCGAGCAAATTTGATGGTCCGAAGTTGCTCAACTCTCTCTATGGAGGAGCTTTTAACGGTTTTGTCCATTTGTCATAGAAAGTTGGTGTTTTGGAATCGAAATAATGTTGGAAGCTTCTACTTATAAAATTTGACATAGAAGAACAATAAAATGTGTACACCGAGGAACTTTGATGGTCTGAAGTTGCTCAACTCTCTCTATGGAGGAGCTTTTAACGGTTTTGTCCATTTGTTATAGAAAATTGGTGTTTTGTCATCGAAATAATCTAGGAAGCTTATACTCGTAAAATTTGACGTAGAAGAACAATATAAAGTGTAAACATAGCAACTTTGATTGTCCGAAGTTGCTCAACTCTCTCTATGGAGGAGCTTTTAACTGTTTTGCCATTTTGTCATAGAAAGTTGGTGTTTTCGAGTCGAAATAATCTTGCAAGCTTGTATTAATAAAAATTGACATAGAAGAACAATAAAAAGTGTATACCGAGCAACTTTGATGGTCCGAAGTTGATCAACTCTCTCTATGTAGGAGCTTTTAGCTGTTTTGTCCATTTGTCATCGAAAGTTGTTGTTTTGTCATCGAAATAATCTAGGAAGCTTGTACTCGTAAAATTTGACATAGAAGAATCGTAGAAAGTGTACATCGAACAACTTTTATTGTCCAAACTTGCTCTACTCTCTCTATGGAGTAGCTTTTAATGGTTTTGTCCATTTGTCATAGAAAGTTGGTGTTTTGGAATCGAAATAATCTTGGAAGCTTCTACTTCTAAAATATGACATAGAAGAATAATAAAAAGTGTACACTGAGAAACTTGGATGGTTCGAAGTTGCTCAACCCTCTCTATGGAGGAGCTTTTAACGGTTTTGTCAATTTGTCATAGAAAGTTGGTGTTTTCGAGTCGAAATAATCTTCGAAGCTTGTATTAATAAAATTTGACATAGAAGAACAAAAAAAAGTTTATACCGAGCAACTTTGATGGTCCGAGGTTGCTCAACTCTCTCTATGGAGGAGCTTTTAACGGTTTTGTCAATTTGTTATAGAAAGTTGGTGTTTTCGAGTCGAAATAATCTTGGAAGCTTGTATTAATAAAAATTGACATAGAAGAACAATAAAAAGTGTATACCGAGCAACTTTGATGGTCCGAAGTTGCTCAACTCTCTCTATGGAGGAGCTTTTAACGGTTTTGTCCATTTGTCATAGAAAGTTGGTGTTTTGGAATCGAAATAATGTTGGAAGCTTCTACTTATAAAATTTGACATAGAAGAACAATAAAATGTGTACACCGAGGAACTTTGATGGTCTGAAGTTGCTAAACTCTCTCTATGGAGGAGCTTTTAACGGTTTTGTCCATTTGTTATAGAAAATTGGTGTTTTGTCATCGAAATAATCTAGGAAGCTTATACTCGTAAAATTTGACGTAGAAGAACAATATAAAGTGTAAACATAGCAACTTTGATTGTCCGAAGTTGCTCAACTCTCTCTATGGAGGAGCTTTTAACTGTTTTGCCATTTTGTCATAGAAAGTTGGTGTTTTCGAGTCGAAATAATCTTGGAAGCTTGTATTAATAAAAATTGACATAGAAGAACAATAAAAAGTGTATACCGAGCAACTTTGATGGTCCGAAGTTGATCAACTCTCTCTATGTAGGAGCTTTTAGCTGTTTTGTCCATTTGTCATCGAAAGTTGTTGTTTTGTCATCGAAATAATCTAGGAAGCTTGTACTCGTAAAATTTGACATAGAAGAATCGTAGAAAGTGTACATCGAACAACTTTTATTGTCCAAACTTGCTCTACTCTCTCTATGGAGTAGCTTTTAATGGTTTTGTCCATTTGTCATAGAAAGTTGGTGTTTTGGAATCGAAATAATCTTCGAAGCTTGTATTCATAATATTTGATATAGAAGAACAATAAAAAGTGTACACCGAACAACTTTGGTGATCCGAAGTTGCTCAACTCTCTCTATGGAGGAGCTTTTAACGTTTTTGCCCATTTGTCATAGAAAGTTGGTGTTTTGGAATCGAAATAATCTTGGAAGCTTGTACTTATAAAATTTGACATCGAAGAACAATAAAATGTGTACACCGATGAACTTTGATGGTCTGAAGTTGATCAACTCTCTCTATGTAGGGGCTTTTAGCTGTTTTGTCCATTTGTCATAGAAAGTTGTTGTGTTTTCATCGAAATAATCTAGGAAGCTTGTACTCGTAAAATTTGACATAGAAGAATCGTAGAAAGTATAGATCGAACAACTTTTATTGTCCAAACTTGCTCAACTCTCTCTATGTAGTAGCTTTTAACGATTTTGTCCATTTGTCATAGAAAGTTGGTGTTTTGGAATCGAAATAATCTTGGAAGCTTGTATTCAAAAAATTTGATATAGAAGAACAATAAAAAGTGTACACCAAGCAACTTTGATGGTCCGATGTTGCTCAACTCTCTCTATGGAGGAGCTTTTAACAGTTTTGTCCATTTGTCATAGAAAGTTGTTGTTTTGTCATCGAAATAATCTAGAAAGCTTTTACTCGTAAAATTTGACATAGAAGAATCGTAGAAAGTGTACATCAAACAACTTTTATTGTCCAAATATGCTCAACTCTCTCTATGGAGTAGCTTTTAACGGTTTTGTCCATTTGTCATAGAAAGTTGATGTTTTGGAATCGAAATAATCTTGGAAGCTTGTATTCATAAAATTTGATATAGAAGAACAATAAAAAGTGTACACCAAGCAACTTTGATGATCCGATGTTGCTCAACTCTCTCTACGGAGGAGCTTTTAACAGTTTTGTCCATTAGTCATAGAAAGTTAATGTTTTGGAATCGAAATAATCTTGGAAGCTTCTACTTATAAAATTTGACACAGAAGAACAAAAAAATGTGTACACCGAGGAACTATGATGGTCCGAAGTTGCTCAACTCTCTCTATGGAAGAGCTTTTAGCTATTTTGTGCATTTGTCATAGAAAGTTGTTGTTTTGTCATCGAGATAATCTAGGAAGCTTATACTCGTACAATTTGACATAGAGGAATCGTAAAAAGTGTACATCGAACAACTTTTTTGGTCCAAACTTGCTCAACTCTCTCTATGGAGTGGTTTTTGACGGTTTTGTCAATTTGTCATAGAAAGTTGGTGTTTTGTTATCGAAAAAGTCTTGGAAGCTTATACTCTTATAATTTGACATAGAAGAATTGTAAAAAGTGTACGCCGAGCAAGTTTTAATGTTTGAATTTGACCAACTTTCTCTATGGAGGAGCTTTTAACGGTTTTGCCCATTTGTCATAGAAAGTTTGTGTTTTGCCATCGAAATAAGCTAGGAAACTTATACTCGTAAAATTTGACATAGAAGAACAATAAAAAGTATACATCGAGCAACTTTGATGTTCTGAAGTTGCTCAACTCTCTCTATGGATGAGCTTTTAACGGTTTTGTTCATTTGTCATAGAAAGTTGGTGTTTTGGAATCGAAATAATCTTGGAAGCTTCTACTTATAAAATTTGACATAGAAGAATAATAAAAAGTGTACACTGAGAAACTTGGATGGTCCGAAGATGCTCAAGTCTCTCTATTGGGGAGCTTTTAACGGTTTTGTCCATTTGTTATAGAAAATTGGTGTTTTGTCATCAAAATAATCTAGGAAGCTTATACTCGTAAAATTTGATGTAGAAGAACAATAAAAAGTGTACACATAGAAAGTTGGTGTTTTCGAGTCGAAATAATCTTGGAAGCTTGTATTAATAAAATTTGACATAGAAGAACTATAAAAAGTGTATACCGAGCAACTTTGATGGTCCGAAGTTGCTCAACTCTCTCTATGGAGGAGCTTTTAACGGTTTTGTCCATTTGTCATAGAAAGTTGGTGTTTTGGAATCGAAATAATCTTGGAAGCTTCTACTTATAAAATTTGACATAGAAGAACAATAAAATGTGTACACCGATGAACTTTGATGGTCCGAAGTTGCTTAACTCTCTCTATGGAGGAGCTTTTAGATGTTTTTTCCATTTGTCATAGAAAGTTGTTGTTTTGTCATCGAAATAATCTTGGAAGCTTATACTCGTACAATTTGACATAGAGGAATCATAAAAAGTGTACATCGAACAACTTTTATGGTCCAAACTTGCTCAACTCTCTCTATGGAGGGGTTTTTGACAGTTTTGTCCAATTGTCTTAGAAAGTTGGTGTTTTGGTATCGAAAAAGTCTTGGAAGCTTCTATTCATTAAATTTGATATAGAAGAACAATATAAAGTGTACACCGAGCAACTTTACTGGTCCGATGTTGCTCAACTCTCTCTATGGAGGAGCTATTAACGGTTTTGTCCATTTGTCATAGAAAGTTGGTGTTTTGGAATCAAAATAATATTGGAAGCTTCTACTTATAAAATTTGACATAGAAGAACAATAAAATGTGTACACCGAGGAACTATGATGGTCCGAAGTTGCTTAACTCTCTCTATGGAGGAGCTTTTAGATGTTTTTTCCATTTGTCATAGAAAGTTGTTGTTTTGTCATCGAAATAATCTTGGGAGCTTATACTCGTACAATTTGACATAGAGGAATCATAAAAAGTGTACATCGAACAACTTTTATGGTCCAAACTTGCTCAACTCTCTCTATGGAAAGGTTTTTGACAGTTTTGTCCAATTGTCATAGAAAGTTGGTGTTTTGGTATCGAAAAAGTCTTGGAAGCTTATACTCTTAAAATTTGACGTAGAAGAATTGTAAAAAGTGTACGCCGAGCAACTTTTATTGGTTGAACTTGACCAACTTTCTCTATGGAGGAGCCTTTATCGGTATTGTCCAGTTGTCATAGAAAGTTGGTGTTTTGCCATCGAAATAAGCTAGGAAACTTATACTCATAAAATTTGACATAGAAGATCAATAAAAAGTATACATCGAGCAACTTTGATGGTCCGAAGTTGCTCAACTCTCTCTATGGATGAGCTTTTAACGGTTTTGTTCATTTGTCATAGAAAGTTGGTGTTTTGGAATCGAAATAATCTTGGAAGCTTCTACTTCTAAAATTTGACATAGAAGAATAATAAAAAGTGTACACTGAGAAACTTGGATGGTTCGAAGTTGCTCAACCCTCTCTATGGAGGAGCTTTTAACGGTTTTGTCCATTTGTCATAGAAAGTTGGTGTTTTGGAATCGAAATAATATTGGAATCTTCTACTTATAAAATTTGACATAAAAGAACAATAAAAAGTATACATCGAGCAACTTTGATGGTCCGAAGTTGCTCAACTCTCTCTATGGATGACCTTTTAACGGTTTTGTTCATTTGTCATAGAAAGTTGGTGTTTTGGAATCGAAATAATCTTGGAAGCTTCTACTTATAAAATTTGACATAGAAGAACAATAAAATGTGTACACCGATGAACTTTGATGGTCCGAAGTTGCTTAACTCTCTCTATGGAGGAGCTTTTAGATGTTTTTTCCATTTGTCATAGAAAGTTGTTGTTTTGTCATCGAAATAATCTTGGAAGCTTATACTCGTACAATTTGACATAGAGGAATCATAAAAAGTGTACATCGAACAACTTTTATGGTCCAAACTTGCTCAACTCTCTCTATGGAGGGGTTTTTGACAGTTTTGTCCAATTGTCTTAGAAAGTTGGTGTTTTGGTATCGAAAAAGTCTTGGAAGCTTCTATTCATTAAATTTGATATAGAAGAACAATATAAAGTGTACACCGAGCAACTTTACTGGTCCGATGTTGCTCAACTCTCTCTATGGAGGAGCTATTAACGGTTTTGTCCATTTGTCATAGAAAGTTGGTGTTTTGGAATCAAAATAATATTGGAAGCTTCTACTTATAAAATTTGACATAGAAGAACAATAAAATGTGTACACCGAGGAACTATGATGGTCCGAAGTTGCTTAACTCTCTCTATGGAGGAGCTTTTAGATGTTTTTTCCATTTGTCATAGAAAGTTGTTGTTTTGTCATCGAAATAATCTTGGGAGCTTATACTCGTACAATTTGACATAGAGGAATCATAAAAAGTGTACATCGAACAACTTTTATGGTCCAAACTTGCTCAACTCTCTCTATGGAAAGGTTTTTGACAGTTTTGTCCAATTGTCATAGAAAGTTGGTGTTTTGGTATCGAAAAAGTCTTGGAAGCTTATACTCTTAAAATTTGACGTAGAAGAATTGTAAAAAGTGTACGCCGAGCAACTTTTATTGTTTGAACTTGACCAACTTTCTCTATGGAGGAGCCTTTATCGGTATTGTCCAGTTGTCATAGAAAGTTGGTGTTTTGCCATCGAAATAAGCTAGGAAACTTATACTCATAAAATTTGACATAGAAGATCAATAAAAAGTATACATCGAGCAACTTTGATGGTCCGAAGTTGCTCAACTCTCTCTATGGATGAGCTTTTAACGGTTTTGTTCATTTGTCATAGAAAGTTGGTGTTTTGGAATCGAAATAATCTTGGAAGCTTCTACTTCTAAAATTTGACATAGAAGAATAATAAAAAGTGTACACTGAGAAACTTGGATGGTTCGAAGTTGCTCAACCCTCTCTATGGAGGAGCTTTTAACGGTTTTGTCCATTTGTCATAGAAAGTTGGTGTTTTGGAATCGAAATAATATTGGAATCTTCTACTTATAAAATTTGACATAAAAGAACAATAAAAAGTATACATCGAGCAACTTTGATGGTCCGAAGTTGCTCAACTCTCTCTATGGATGACCTTTTAACGGTTTTGTTCATTTGTCATAGAAAGTTGGTGTTTTGGAATCGAAATAATCTTGGAAGCTTCTACATATAAAATTTGACATAAAAGAATAATAAAAAGTGTACACTGAGAAACTTGGATGGTTCGATGTTGCTCAACTCTCTCTATGGAGGAGCTTTTAACGGTTTTGTAAATTTGTCATAGAAAGTTGGTGTTTTCGAATCGAAATAATCCTGGAAGCTTCTACTTATAAAATTTGACATAGAAGAACAATAAAATGTGTACACCGACGAACTTTGATGGTCCGAAGTTGCTCAACTCTCTCTATGGAGGAGCTTTTAACGATTTTGTCCATTTGTTATAGAAAATTGGTGTTTTGTCATCGAAATAATCTAGGAAGCTTATACTCGTAAAATTTGACATAGAAGAACAATAAAAAGTGTACACATAGCAACTTTGATGGTCCGAAGTTGCTCAACTCTCTCTATGGAGGAGCTTTTAACGGTTTTGTCAATTTGTCATAGAAAGTTGGTGTTTTCGAGTCGAAATAATCTTCGAAGCTTGTATTAATAAAATTTGACATAGAAGAACAAAAAAAAGTTTATACCGAGCAACTTTGATGGTCCGAAGTTGCTCAACTCTCTCTATGGAGGAGCTTTTAACGGTTTTGTCAATTTGTTATAGAAAATTGGTGTTTTGTCAACGAAATAATCTAGGAAGCTTATACTCGTAAAATTTGACGTAGAAGAACAATAAAAAGTGTACACATAGCAACTTTGAGTGTCCGAAGTTGCTCAACTCTCTCGATGGAGGAGCTTTTAATGGTTTTGTCAATTTGTCATAGAAAGTTGATGTTTTCGAGTCGAAATAATCTTGGAAGCTTGTATTAATAAAAATTGACATAGAAGAACAATAAAAAGTGTATACCGAGCAACTTTGATGGTCCGAAGTTGCTCAACTCTCTCTATGGAGGAGCTTTTAACGGTTTTGTCCATTTGTCATAGAAAGTTGGTGTTTTGGAATCGAAATAATGTTGGAAGCTTCTACTTATAAAATTTGACATAGAAGAACAATAAAATGTGTACACCGAGGAACTTTGATGGTCTGAAGTTGCTCAACTCTCTCTATGGAGGAGCTTTTAACGGTTTTGTCCATTTGTTATAGAAAATTGGTGTTTTGTCATCGAAATAATCTAGGAAGCTTATACTCGTAAAATTTGACGTAGAAGAACAATATAAAGTGTAAACATAGCAACTTTGATTGTCCGAAGTTGCTCAACTCTCTCTATGGAGGAGCTTTTAACTGTTTTGCCATTTTGTCATAGAAAGTTGGTGTTTTCGAGTCGAAATAATCTTGCAAGCTTGTATTAATAAAAATTGACATAGAAGAACAATAAAAAGTGTATACCGAGCAACTTTGATGGTCCGAAGTTGATCAACTCTCTCTATGTAGGAGCTTTTAGCTGTTTTGTCCATTTGTCATCGAAAGTTGTTGTTTTGTCATCGAAATAATCTAGGAAGCTTGTACTCGTAAAATTTGACATAGAAGAATCGTAGAAAGTGTACATCGAACAACTTTTATTGTCCAAACTTGCTCTACTCTCTCTATGGAGTAGCTTTTAATGGTTTTGTCCATTTGTCATAGAAAGTTGGTGTTTTGGAATCGAAATAATCTTGGAAGCTTCTACTTCTAAAATATGACATAGAAGAATAATAAAAAGTGTACACTGAGAAACTTGGATGGTTCGAAGTTGCTCAACCCTCTCTATGGAGGAGCTTTTAACGGTTTTGTCAATTTGTCATAGAAAGTTGGTGTTTTCGAGTCGAAATAATCTTCGAAGCTTGTATTAATAAAATTTGACATAGAAGAACAAAAAAAAGTTTATACCGAGCAACTTTGATGGTCCGAGGTTGCTCAACTCTCTCTATGGAGGAGCTTTTAACGGTTTTGTCAATTTGTTATAGAAAGTTGGTGTTTTCGAGTCGAAATAATCTTGGAAGCTTGTATTAATAAAAATTGACATAGAAGAACAATAAAAAGTGTATACCGAGCAACTTTGATGGTCCGAAGTTGCTCAACTCTCTCTATGGAGGAGCTTTTAACGGTTTTGTCCATTTGTCATAGAAAGTTGGTGTTTTGGAATCGAAATAATGTTGGAAGCTTCTACTTATAAAATTTGACATAGAAGAACAATAAAATGTGTACACCGAGGAACTTTGATGGTCTGAAGTTGCTCAACTCTCTCTATGGAGGAGCTTTTAACGGTTTTGTCCATTTGTTATAGAAAATTGGTGTTTTGTCATCGAAATAATCTAGGAAGCTTATACTCGTAAAATTTGACGTAGAAGAACAATATAAAGTGTAAACATAGCAACTTTGATTGTCCGAAGTTGCTCAACTCTCTCTATGGAGGAGCTTTTAACTGTTTTGCCATTTTGTCATAGAAAGTTGGTGTTTTCGAGTCGAAATAATCTTGGAAGCTTGTATTAATAAAAATTGACATAGAAGAACAATAAAAAGTGTATACCGAGCAACTTTGATGGTCCGAAGTTGATCAACTCTCTCTATGTAGGAGCTTTTAGCTGTTTTGTCCATTTGTCATCGAAAGTTGTTGTTTTGTCATCGAAATAATCTAGGAAGCTTGTACTCGTAAAATTTGACATAGAAGAATCGTAGAAAGTGTACATCGAACAACTTTTATTGTCCAAACTTGCTCTACTCTCTCTATGGAGTAGCTTTTAATGGTTTTGTCCATTTGTCATAGAAAGTTGGTGTTTTGGAATCGAAATAATCTTCGAAGCTTGTATTCATAATATTTGATATAGAAGAACAATAAAAAGTGTACACCGAACAACTTTGGTGATCCGAAGTTGCTCAACTCTCTCTATGGAGGAGCTTTTAACGTTTTTGCCCATTTGTCATAGAAAGTTGGTGTTTTGGAATCGAAATAATCTTGGAAGCTTGTACTTATAAAATTTGACATCGAAGAACAATAAAATGTGTACACCGATGAACTTTGATGGTCTGAAGTTGATCAACTCTCTCTATGTAGGGGCTTTTAGCTGTTTTGTCCATTTGTCATAGAAAGTTGTTGTGTTTTCATCGAAATAATCTAGGAAGCTTGTACTCGTAAAATTTGACATAGAAGAATCGTAGAAAGTATAGATCGAACAACTTTTATTGTCCAAACTTGCTCAACTCTCTCTATGTAGTAGCTTTTAACGATTTTGTCCATTTGTCATAGAAAGTTGGTGTTTTGGAATCGAAATAATCTTGGAAGCTTGTATTCAAAAAATTTGATATAGAAGAACAATAAAAAGTGTACACCAAGCAACTTTGATGGTCCGATGTTGCTCAACTCTCTCTATGGAGGAGCTTTTAACAGTTTTGTCCATTTGTCATAGAAAGTTGTTGTTTTGTCATCGAAATAATCTAGAAAGCTTTTACTCGTAAAATTTGACATAGAAGAATCGTAGAAAGTGTACATCAAACAACTTTTATTGTCCAAATATGCTCAACTCTCTCTATGGAGTAGCTTTTAACGGTTTTGTCCATTTGTCATAGAAAGTTGATGTTTTGGAATCGAAATAATCTTGGAAGCTTGTATTCATAAAATTTGATATAGAAGAACAATAAAAAGTGTACACCAAGCAACTTTGATGATCCGATGTTGCTCAACTCTCTCTACGGAGGAGCTTTTAACAGTTTTGTCCATTAGTCATAGAAAGTTAATGTTTTGGAATCGAAATAATCTTGGAAGCTTCTACTTATAAAATTTGACACAGAAGAACAAAAAAATGTGTACACCGAGGAACTATGATGGTCCGAAGTTGCTCAACTCTCTCTATGGAAGAGCTTTTAGCTATTTTGTGCATTTGTCATAGAAAGTTGTTGTTTTGTCATCGAGATAATCTAGGAAGCTTATACTCGTACAATTTGACATAGAGGAATCGTAAAAAGTGTACATCGAACAACTTTTTTGGTCCAAACTTGCTCAACTCTCTCTATGGAGTGGTTTTTGACGGTTTTGTCAATTTGTCATAGAAAGTTGGTGTTTTGTTATCGAAAAAGTCTTGGAAGCTTATACTCTTATAATTTGACATAGAAGAATTGTAAAAAGTGTACGCCGAGCAAGTTTTAATGTTTGAATTTGACCAACTTTCTCTATGGAGGAGCTTTTAACGGTTTTGCCCATTTGTCATAGAAAGTTTGTGTTTTGCCATCGAAATAAGCTAGGAAACTTATACTCGTAAAATTTGACATAGAAGAACAATAAAAAGTATACATCGAGCAACTTTGATGTTCTGAAGTTGCTCAACTCTCTCTATGGATGAGCTTTTAACGGTTTTGTTCATTTGTCATAGAAAGTTGGTGTTTTGGAATCGAAATAATCTTGGAAGCTTCTACTTATAAAATTTGACATAGAAGAATAATAAAAAGTGTACACTGAGAAACTTGGATGGTCCGAAGATGCTCAAGTCTCTCTATTGGGGAGCTTTTAACGGTTTTGTCCATTTGTTATAGAAAATTGGTGTTTTGTCATCAAAATAATCTAGGAAGCTTATACTCGTAAAATTTGATGTAGAAGAACAATAAAAAGTGTACACATAGAAAGTTGGTGTTTTCGAGTCGAAATAATCTTGGAAGCTTGTATTAATAAAATTTGACATAGAAGAACTATAAAAAGTGTATACCGAGCAACTTTGATGGTCCGAAGTTGCTCAACTCTCTCTATGGAGGAGCTTTTAACGGTTTTGTCCATTTGTCATAGAAAGTTGGTGTTTTGGAATCGAAATAATCTTGGAAGCTTCTACTTATAAAATTTGACATAGAAGAACAATAAAATGTGTACACCGATGAACTTTGATGGTCCGAAGTTGCTTAACTCTCTCTATGGAGGAGCTTTTAGATGTTTTTTCCATTTGTCATAGAAAGTTGTTGTTTTGTCATCGAAATAATCTTGGAAGCTTATACTCGTACAATTTGACATAGAGGAATCATAAAAAGTGTACATCGAACAACTTTTATGGTCCAAACTTGCTCAACTCTCTCTATGGAGGGGTTTTTGACAGTTTTGTCCAATTGTCTTAGAAAGTTGGTGTTTTGGTATCGAAAAAGTCTTGGAAGCTTCTATTCATTAAATTTGATATAGAAGAACAATATAAAGTGTACACCGAGCAACTTTACTGGTCCGATGTTGCTCAACTCTCTCTATGGAGGAGCTATTAACGGTTTTGTCCATTTGTCATAGAAAGTTGGTGTTTTGGAATCAAAATAATATTGGAAGCTTCTACTTATAAAATTTGACATAGAAGAACAATAAAATGTGTACACCGAGGAACTATGATGGTCCGAAGTTGCTTAACTCTCTCTATGGAGGAGCTTTTAGATGTTTTTTCCATTTGTCATAGAAAGTTGTTGTTTTGTCATTGAAATAATCTTGGGAGCTTATACTCGTACAATTTGACATAGAGGAATCATAAAAAGTGTACATCGAACAACTTTTATGGTCCAAACTTGCTCAACTCTCTCTATGGAAAGGTTTTTGACAGTTTTGTCCAATTGTCATAGAAAGTTGGTGTTTTGGTATCGAAAAAGTCTTGGAAGCTTATACTCTTAAAATTTGACGTAGAAGAATTGTAAAAAGTGTACGCCGAGCAACTTTTATTGTTTGAACTTGACCAACTTTCTCTATGGAGGAGCCTTTATCGGTATTGTCCAGTTGTCATAGAAAGTTGGTGTTTTGCCATCGAAATAAGCTAGGAAACTTATACTCATAAAATTTGACATAGAAGATCAATAAAAAGTATACATCGAGCAACTTTGATGGTCCGAAGTTGCTCAACTCTCTCTATGGATGAGCTTTTAACGGTTTTGTTCATTTGTCATAGAAAGTTGGTGTTTTGGAATCGAAATAATCTTGGAAGCTTCTACTTCTAAAATTTGACATAGAAGAATAATAAAAAGTGTACACTGAGAAACTTGGATGGTTCGAAGTTGCTCAACCCTCTCTATGGAGGAGCTTTTAACGGTTTTGTCCATTTGTCATAGAAAGTTGGTGTTTTGGAATCGAAATAATATTGGAATCTTCTACTTATAAAATTTGACATAAAAGAACAATAAAAAGTATACATCGAGCAACTTTGATGGTCCGAAGTTGCTCAACTCTCTCTATGGATGACCTTTTAACGGTTTTGTTCATTTGTCATAGAAAGTTGGTGTTTTGGAATCGAAATAATCTTGGAAGCTTCTACATATAAAATTTGACATAAAAGAATAATAAAAAGTGTACACTGAGAAACTTGGATGGTTCGATGTTGCTCAACTCTCTCTATGGAGGAGCTTTTAACGGTTTTGTAAATTTGTCATAGAAAGTTGGTGTTTTCGAATCGAAATAATCCTGGAAGCTTCTACTTATAAAATTTGACATAGAAGAACAATAAAATGTGTACACCGACGAACTTTGATGGTCCGAAGTTGCTCAACTCTCTCTATGGAGGAGCTTTTAACGATTTTGTCCATTTGTTATAGAAAATTGGTGTTTTGTCATCGAAATAATCTAGGAAGCTTATACTCGTAAAATTTGACATAGAAGAACAATAAAAAGTGTACACATAGCAACTTTGATGGTCCGAAGTTGCTCAACTCTCTCTATGGAGGAGCTTTTAACGGTTTTGTCAATTTGTCATAGAAAGTTGGTGTTTTCGAGTCGAAATAATCTTCGAAGCTTGTATTAATAAAATTTGACATAGAAGAACAAAAAAAAGTTTATACCGAGCAACTTTGATGGTCCGAAGTTGCTCAACTCTCTCTATGGAGGAGCTTTTAACGGTTTTGTCAATTTGTTATAGAAAATTGGTGTTTTGTCAACGAAATAATCTAGGAAGCTTATACTCGTAAAATTTGACGTAGAAGAACAATAAAAAGTGTACACATAGCAACTTTGAGTGTCCGAAGTTGCTCAACTCTCTCTATGGAGGAGCTTTTAATGGTTTTGTCAATTTGTCATAGAAAGTTGATGTTTTCGAGTCGAAATAATCTTGGAAGCTTGTATTAATAAAAATTGACATAGAAGAACAATAAAAAGTGTATACCGAGCAACTTTGATGGTCCGAAGTTGCTCAACTCTCTCTATGGAGGAGCTTTTAACGGTTTTGTCCATTTGTCATAGAAAGTTGGTGTTTTGGAATCGAAATAATGTTGGAAGCTTCTACTTATAAAATTTGACATAGAAGAACAATAAAATGTGTACACCGAGGAACTTTGATGGTCTGAAGTTGCTCAACTCTCTCTATGGAGGAGCTTTTAACGGTTTTGTCCATTTGTTATAGAAAATTGGTGTTTTGTCATCGAAATAATCTAGGAAGCTTATACTCGTAAAATTTGACATAGAAGAACAATATAAAGTGTAAACATAGCAACTTTGATTGTCCGAAGTTGCTCAACTCTCTCTATGGAGGAGCTTTTAACTGTTTTGCCATTTTGTCATAGAAAGTTGGTGTTTTCGAGTCGAAATAATCTTGGAAGCTTGTATTAATAAAAATTGACATAGAAGAACAATAAAAAGTGTATACCGAGCAACTTTGATGGTCCGAAGTTGATCAACTCTCTCTATGTAGGAGCTTTTAGCTGTTTTGTCCATTTGTCATCGAAAGTTGTTGTTTTGTCATCGAAATAATCTAGGAAGCTTGTACTCGTAAAATTTGACATAGAAGAATCGTAGAAAGTGTACATCGAACAACTTTTATTGTCCAAACTTGCTCTACTCTCTCTATGGAATAGCTTTTAATGGTTTTGTCCATTTGTCATAGAAAGTTGGTGTTTTGGAATCGAAATAATCTTGGAAGCTTCTACTTCTAAAATATGACATAGAAGAATAATAAAAAGTGTACACTGAGAAACTTGGATGGTTCGAAGTTTCTCAACCCTCTCTATGGAGGACCTTTTAACGGTTTTGTCAATTTGTCATAGAAAGTTGGTGTTTTGTCGAAATAATCTTCGAAGCTTGTATTAATAAAATTTGACATAGAAGAACAAAAAAAAGTTTATACCGAGCAACTTTGATGGTCCGAGGTTGCTCAACTCTCTCTATGGAGGAGCTTTTAACGGTTTTGTCAATTTGTTATAGAAAATTGGTGTTTTGTCAACGAAATAATCTAGGAAGCTTATACTCGTAAAATTTGACGTAGAAGAACAATAAAAAGTGCACACATAGCAACTTTGATTGTCCGAAGTTGCTCAACTCTCTCTATGGAGGGGCTTTTAACGGTTTTGTCAATTTGTCATAGAAAGTTGGTGTTTTCGAGTCGAAATAATCTTGGAAGCTTGTATTAATAAAAATTGACATAGAAGAACAATAAAAAGTGTATACCGAGCAACTTTGATGGTCCGAAGTTGCTCAACTCTCTCTATGGAGGAGCTTTTAACGGTTTTGTCCATTTGTCATAGAAAGTTGGTGTTTTGGAATCGAAATAATGTTGGAAGCTTCTACTTACAAAATTTGACATAGAAGAACAATAAAATGTGTACACCGAGGAACTTTGATGGTCTGAAGTTGCTCAACTCTCTCTATGGAGGAGCTTTTAACGGTTTTGTCCATTTGTTATAGAAAATTGGTGTTTTGTCATCGAAATAATCTAGGAAGCTTATACTCGTAAAATTTGACGTAGAAGAACAATATAAAGTGTAAACATAGCAACTTTGATTGTCCGAAGTTGCTCAACTCTCTCTATGGAGGAGCTTTTAACTGTTTTGCCAATTTGTTATAGAAAGTTGGCGTTTTCGAGTCGAAATAATCTTGGAAGCTTGTATTAATAAAAATTGACATAGAAGAACAATAAAAAGTGTATACCGAGCAACTTTGATGGTCCGAAGTTGATCAACTCTCTCTATGTAGGAGCTTTTAGCTGTTTTGTCCATTTGTCATCGAAAGTTGTTGTTTTGTCATCGAAATAATCTAGGAAGCTTGTACTCGTAAAATTTGACATAGAAGAATCGTAGAAAGTGTACATCGAACAACTTTTATTGTCCGAACTTGCTCTACTCTCCCTATGGAGTAGCTTTTAACGGTTTTGTCCATTTGTCATAGAAAGTTGGTGTTTTGGAATCGAAATAATCTTCGAAGCTTGTATTCATAATATTTGATATAGAAGAACAATAAAAAGTGTACACTGAGCAACTTTGGTGATCCGAAGTTGCTCAACTCTCTCTATGGAGGAGCTTTTAACGTTTTTGTCCATTTGTCATAGAAAGTTTGTGTTTTGGAATCGAAATAATCTTGGAAGATTCTACTTATAAAATTTGACATAGAAGAACAATAAAATGTGTACACCGAGGATCTATGATGGTCCGAAGTTGCTCAACTCTCTCTATGGAGGAGCTTTTAGCCGTTTTGTCCATTTGTCATAGAAAGTTGTTGTTTTGTCATCGAAATATTCTTGGAAGCTTATACTCGTACAATTTGACATAGCGGAATCGTAAAAAGTGTACATCGAACAACTTTTATGGTCCAAACTTGCTCAACTCTCTCTATGGAGTAGTTTTTGACTCTTTTGTCTATTTGTCATAGAAAGTTGGGGTTTTGGTATCGAAAAAGTCTTGGAAGCTTATACTCGTAAAATTTGACACAGAAGAATTGTAAAAAGTGTACGCCGAGGAACTTTTGTCATTCGAACTTGCTCAACTCTCTCTATGGAGCAGCTTTTAACGCTTTTATCCATTTGTCATAGAAAGTTGGTGTTTTGGAATCGAAATAATCTTGGAAGCTTGTACTTATAAAATTTGACATCGAAGAACAATAAAATGTGTACACCGATGAACTTTAATGGTCTGAAGTTGATCAACTCTCTCTATGTAGCGGCTTTTAGCTGTTTTGTCCATTTGTCATAGAAAGTTGTTGTGTTTTCATCGAAATAATCTAGGAAGCTTGTACTCGTAAAATTTGACATAGAAGAATCGTAGAAAGTGTAGATCGAACAACTTTTATTGTCCAAACTTGCTCAACTCTCTCTATGTAGTAGCTTTTAACGATTTTGTCCATTTGTAATAGAAAATTGGTGTTTTGTCATCGAAATAATCTAGGAAGCTTATACTCGTAAAATTTGACATAGAAGAACAATAAAAAGTGTACACATAGCAACTTTGATGGTCCGAAGTTGCTCAACTCTCTCTATGGAGGAGCTTTTAACGGTTTTGTCAATTTGTCATAGAAAGTTGGTGTTTTCGAGTCGAAATAATCTTCGAAGCTTGTATTAATAAAATTTGACATAGAAGAACAAAAAAAAGTTTATACCGAGCAACTTTGATGGTCCGAAGTTGCTCAACTCTCTCTATGGGGGAGCTTTTAACGGTTTTGTCAATTTGTTATAGAAAATTGGTGTTTTGTCAACGAAATAATCTAGGAAGCTTATACTCGTAAAATTTGACGTAGAAGAACAATAAAAAGTGTACACATAGCAACTTTGATTGTCCGAAGTTGCTCAACTCTCTCTATGGAGGAGCTTTTAATGGTTTTGTCAATTTGTCATAGAAAGTTGGTGTTTTCGAGTCGAAATAATCTTGGAAGCTTGTATTAATAAAAATTGACATAGAAGAACAATAAAAAGTGTATACCGAGCAACTTTGATGGTCCGAAGTTGCTCAACTCTCTCTATGGAGGAGCTTTTAACGGTTTTGTCCATTTGTCATAGAAAGTTGGTGTTTTGGAATCGAAATAATGTTGGAAGCTTCTACTTATAAAATTTGACATAGAAGAACAATAAAATGTGTACACCGAGGAACTTTGATGGTCTGAAGTTGCTCAACTCTCTCTATGGAGGAGCTTTTAACGGTTTTGTCCATTTGTTATAGAAAATTGGTGTTTTGTCATCGAAATAATCTAGGAAGCTTATACTCGTAAAATTTGACGTAGAAGAACAATATAAAGTGTAAACATAGCAACTTTGATTGTCCGAAGTTGCTCAACTCTCCCTATGGAGGAGCTTTTAACTGTTTTGCCATTTTGTCATAGAAAGTTGGTGTTTTCGAGTCGAAATAATCTTGGAAGCTTGTATTAATAAAAATTGACATAGAAGAACAATAAAAAGTGTATACCGAGCAACTTTGATGGTCCGAAGTTGATCAACTCTCTCTATGTAGGAGCTTTTAGCTGTTTTGTCCATTTGTCATCGAAAGTTGTTGTTTTGTCATCGAAATAATCTAGGAAGCTTGTACTCGTAAAATTTGACAGAGAAGAATCGTAGAAAGTGTACATCGAACAACTTTTATTGTCCAAACTTGCTCTACTCTCTCTATGGAGTAGCTTTTAATGGTTTTGTCCATTTGTCATAGAAAGTTGGTGTTTTGGAATCGAAATAATCTTCGAAGCTTGTATTCATAATATTTGATATAGAAGAACAATAAAAAGTGTACACCGAGCAACTTTGGTGATCCGAAGTTGCTCAACTCTCTCTATGGAGGAGCTTTTAACGTTTTTGTCCATTTGTCATAGAAAGTTGGTGTTTTGGAATCGAAATAATCTTGGAAGATTCTACTTCTAAAATTTGACATAGAAGAACAATAAAATGTGTACACCGAGGATCTATGATGGTCCGAAGTTGCTCAACTCTCTCTATGGAGGAGCTTTTAGCCGTTTTGTCCATTTGTCATAGAAAGTTGTTGTTTTGTCATCGAAATATTCTTGGAAGCTTATACTCGTACAATTTGACATAGAGGAATCGTAAAAAGTGTACATCGAACAACTTTTATGGTCCAAACTTGCTCAACTCTCTCTATGGAGTAGTTTTTGACTCTTTTGTCTATTTGTCATAGAAAGTTGGTGTTTTGGTATCGAAAAAGTCTTGGAAGCTTATACTCGTAAAATTTGACATAGAAGAATTGTAAAAAGTGTACGCCGAGGAACTTTTGTCATTTGAACTTGCTCAACTCTCTCTATGGAGCAGCTTTTAACGCGTTTATCCATTTGTCATAGAAAGTTGGTGTTTTGGAATCGAAATAATCTTGGAAGCTTGTACTTATAAAATTTGACATCGAAGAACAATAAAATGTGTACACCGATGAACTTTAATGGTCTGAAGTTGATCAACTCTCTCTATGTAGCGGCTTTTAGCTGTTTTGTCCATTTGTCATAGAAAGTTGTTGTGTTTTCATCGAAATAATCTAGGAAGCTTGTACTCGTAAAATTTGACATAGAAGAATCGTAGAAAGTGTAGATCGAACAACTTTTATTGTCCAAACTTGCTCAACTCTCTCTATGTAGTAGCTTTTAACGATTTTGTCCATTTGTTATAGAAAATTGGTGTTTTGTCATCGAAATAATCTAGGAAGCTTATACTCGTAAAATTTGACATAGAAGAACAATAAAAAGTGTACACATAGCAACTTTGATGGTCCGAAGTTGCTCAACTCTCTCTATGGAGGAGCTTTTAACGGTTTTGTCAATTTGTCATAGAAAGTTGGTGTTTTCGAGTCGAAATAATCTTCGAAGCTTGTATTAATAAAATTTGACATAGAAGAACAAAAAAAAGTTTATACCGAGCAACTTTGATGGTCCGAAGTTGCTCAACTCTCTCTATGGGGGAGCTTTTAACGGTTTTGTCAATTTGTTATAGAAAATTGGTGTTTTGTCAACGAAATAATCTAGGAAGCTTATACTCGTAAAATTTGACGTAGAAGAACAATAAAAAGTGTACACATAGCAACTTTGATTGTCCGAAGTTGCTCAACTCTCTCTATGGAGGAGCTTTTAATGGTTTTGTCAATTTGTCATAGAAAGTTGGTGTTTTCGAGTCGAAATAATCTTGGAAGCTTGTATTAATAAAAATTGACATAGAAGAACAATAAAAAGTGTATACCGAGCAACTTTGATGGTCCGAAGTTGCTCAACTCTCTCTATGGAGGAGCTTTTAACGGTTTTGTCCATTTGTCATAGAAAGTTGGTGTTTTGGAATCGAAATAATGTTGGAAGCTTCTACTTATAAAATTTGACATAGAAGAACAATAAAATGTGTACACCGAGGAACTTTGATGGTCTGAAGTTGCTCAACTCTCTCTATGGAGGAGCTTTTAACGGTTTTGTCCATTTGTTATAGAAAATTGGTGTTTTGTCATCGAAATAATCTAGGAAGCTTATACTCGTAAAATTTGACGTAGAAGAACAATATAAAGTGTAAACATAGCAACTTTGATTGTCCGAAGTTGCTCAACTCTCCCTATGGAGGAGCTTTTAACTGTTTTGCCATTTTGTCATAGAAAGTTGGTGTTTTCGAGTCGAAATAATCTTGGAAGCTTGTATTAATAAAAATTGACATAGAAGAACAATAAAAAGTGTATACCGAGCAACTTTGATGGTCCGAAGTTGATCAACTCTCTCTATGTAGGAGCTTTTAGCTGTTTTGTCCATTTGTCATCGAAAGTTGTTGTTTTGTCATCGAAATAATCTAGGAAGCTTGTACTCGTAAAATTTGACAGAGAAGAATCGTAGAAAGTGTACATCGAACAACTTTTATTGTCCAAACTTGCTCTACTCTCTCTATGGAGTAGCTTTTAATGGTTTTGTCCATTTGTCATAGAAAGTTGGTGTTTTGGAATCGAAATAATCTTCGAAGCTTGTATTCATAATATTTGATATAGAAGAACAATAAAAAGTGTACACCGAGCAACTTTGGTGATCCGAAGTTGCTCAACTCTCTCTATGGAGGAGCTTTTAACGTTTTTGTCCATTTGTCATAGAAAGTTGGTGTTTTGGAATCGAAATAATCTTGGAAGATTCTACTTCTAAAATTTGACATAGAAGAACAATAAAATGTGTACACCGAGGATCTATGATGGTCCGAAGTTGCTCAACTCTCTCTATGGAGGAGCTTTTAGCCGTTTTGTCCATTTGTCATAGAAAGTTGTTGTTTTGTCATCGAAATATTCTTGGAAGCTTATACTCGTACAATTTGACATAGAGGAATCGTAAAAAGTGTACATCGAACAACTTTTATGGTCCAAACTTGCTCAACTCTCTCTATGGAGTAGTTTTTGACTCTTTTGTCTATTTGTCATAGAAAGTTGGTGTTTTGGTATCGAAAAAGTCTTGGAAGCTTATACTCGTAAAATTTGACATAGAAGAATTGTAAAAAGTGTACGCCGAGGAACTTTTGTCATTCGAACTTGCTCAACTCTCTCTATGGAGCAGCTTTTAACGCGTTTATCCATTTGTCATAGAAAGTTGGTGTTTTGGAATCGAAATAATCTTGGAAGCTTGTACTTATAAAATTTGACATCGAAGAACAATAAAATGTGTACACCGATGAACTTTGATGGTCTGAAGTTGATCAACTCTCTCTATGTAGGGGCTTTTAGCTGTTTTGTCCATTTGTCATAGAAAGTTGTTGTGTTTTCATCGAAATAATCTAGGAAGCTTGTACTCGTAAAATTTGACATAGAAGAATCGTAGAAAGTGTAGATCGAACAACTTTTATTGTCCAAACTTGCTCAACTCTCTCTATGTAGTAGCTTTTAACGATTTTGTCCATTTGTCATAGAAAGTTGGTGTTTTGGAATCGAAATAATCTTGGAAGCTTGTATTCAAAAAATTTGATATAGAAGAACAATAAAAAGTGTACACCAAGCAACTTTGATGGTCCGATGTTGCTCAACTCTCTCTATGGAGGAGCTTTTAACAGTTTTGTCCATTTGTCATAGAAAGTTGTTGTTTTGTCATCGAAATAATCTAGAAAGCTTTTACTCGTAAAATTTGACATAGAAGAATCGTAGAAAGTGTACATCAAACAACTTTTATTGTCCAAATATGCTCAACTCTCTCTATGGAGTAGCTTTTAACGGTTTTGTCCATTTGTCATAGAAATTTGGTGTTTTGGAATCGAAATAATCTTGGAAGCTTGTATTCATAAAATTTGATATAGAAGAACAATAAAAAGTGTACACCAAGCAACTTTATTGGTCCGATGTTGCTCAACTCTCTCTACGGAGGAGCTTTTAACAGTTTTGTCCATTAGTCATAGAAAGTTAATGTTTTGGAATCGAAATAATCTTGGAAGCTTCTACTTATAAAATTTGACATAGAAGAACAAAAAAATGTGTACACCGAGGAACTATGACGGTCCGAAGTTGCTCAACTCTCTCTATGGAAGAGCTTTTAGCTGTTTTGTGCATTTGTCATAGAAAGTTGTTGTTTTGTCATCGAGATAATCTAGGAAGCTTATACTCGTACAATTTGACATAGAGGAATCGTAAAAAGTGTACATCGAACAACTTTTTTGGTCCAAACTTGCTCAACTCTCTCTATGGAGTGGTTTTTGACGGTTTTGTCAATTTGTCATAGAAAGTTGGTGTTTTGGTATCGAAAAAGTCTTGGAAGCTTATACTCTTATAATTTGACATAGAAGAATTGTAAAAAGTGTACGCCGAGCAAGTTTTAATGTTTGAATTTGACCAACTTTCTCTATGGAGGAGCTTTTAACGGTTTTGCCCATTTGTCATAGAAAGTTTGTGTTTTGCCATCGAAATAAGCTAGGAAACTTATACTCGTAAAATTTGACATAGAAGAACAATAAAAAGTATACATCGAGCAACTTTGATGGTCTGAAGTTGCTCAACTCTCTCTATGGATGAGCTTTTAACGGTTTTGTTCATTTGTCATAGAAAGTTGGTGTTTTGGAATCGAAATAATCTTGGAAGCTTCTACTTATAAAATTTGACATAGAAGAATAATAAAATGTGTACACTGAGAAACTTGGATGGTCCGAAGATGCTCAAGTCTCTCTATTGGGGAGCTTTTAACGGTTTTGTCCATTTGTTATAGAAAATTGGTGTTTTGTCATCGAAATAATCTAGGAAGCTTATACTCGTAAAATTTGATGTAGAAGAACAATAAAAAGTGTACACATAGAAAGTTGGTGTTTTCGAGTCGAAATAATCTTGGAAGCTTGTATTAATAAAATTTGACATAGAAGAACTATAAAAAGTGTATACCGAGCAACTTTGATGGTCCGAAGTTGCTCAAATCTCTCTATGGAGGAGCTTTTAACGGTTTTGTCCATTTGTCATAGAAAGTTGGTGTTTTGGAATCGAAATAATCTTGGAAGCTTCTACTTATAAAATTTGACATAGAAGAACAATAAAATGTGTGCACCGATGAACTTTGATGGTCCGAAGTTGCTTAACTCTCTCTATGGAGGAGCTTTTAGATATTTTTTCCATTTGTCATAGAAAGTTGTTGTTTTGTCATCGAAATAATCTTGGAAGCTTATACTCGTACAATTTGACATAGAGGAATCATAAAAAGTGTACATCGAACAACTTTTATGGTCCAAACTTACTCAACTCTCTCTATGGAGGGGTTTTTGACAGTTTTGTCCAATTGTCATAGAAAGTTGGTGTTTTGGTATCGAAAAAGTCTTGGAAGCTTCTATTCATTAAATTTGATATAGAAGAACAATATAAAGTGTACACCGAGCAACTTTACTGGTCCGATGTTGGTCAACTCTCTCTATGGAGGAGCTTTTAACGGTTTTGTCCATTTGTCATAGAAAGTTGGTGTTTTGGAATCGAAATAATATTGGAAGCTTCTACTTATAAAATTTGACATAGAAGAACAATAAAATGTGTACACCGAGGAACTATGATGGTCCGAAGTTGCTTAACTCTCTCTATGGAGGAGCTTTTAGTTGTTTTTTCCATTTGTCATAGAAAGTTGTTTTGTCATCGAAATAATCTTGGGAGCTTATACTCGTACAATTTGACATAGAGGAATCATAAAAAGTGTACATCGAACAACTTTTATGGTCCAAACTTGCTCAACTCTCTCTATGGAGGGGTTTTTGACAGTTTTGTCCAATTGTCATAGAAAGTTGGTGTTTTGGTATCGAAAAAGTCTTGGAAGCTAATACTCTTAAAATTTGACGTAGAAGAATTGTAAAAAGTGTACGCCGAGCAACTTTTATTGTTTGAACTTGACCAACTTTCTCTATGGAGGAGCCTTTATCGGTATTGTCCAGTTGTCATAGAAAGTTGGTGTTTTGCCATCGAAATAAGCTAGGAAACTTATACTCATAAAATTTGACATAGAAGAACAATAAAAAGTATACATCGAGCAACTTTGATGGTCCGAAGTTGCTCAACTCTCTTTATGGATGAGCTTTTAACGGTTTTGTTCATTTGTCATAGAAAGTTGGTGTTTTGGAATCGAAATAATCTTGGAAGCTTCTACATCTAAAATTTGACATAGAAGAATAATAAAAAGTGTACACTGAGAAACTTGGATGGTTCGAAGTTGCTCAACCCTCTCTATGGAGGAGCTTTTAACGGTTTTGTCCATTTGTTATAGAAAGTTGGTGTTTTGGAATCGAAATAATATTGGAATCTTCTACTTATAAAATTTGACATAGAAGAACAATAAAATGTATACATCGAGCAACTTTGATGGTCCGAAGTTGCTCAACTCTCTCTATGGATGAGCTTTTAACGGTTTTGTTCATTTGTCATAGAAAGTTGGTGTTTTGGAATCGAAATAATCTTGGAAGCTTCTACATATAAAATTTGACATAAAAGAATAATAAAAAGTGTACACTGAGAAACTTGGATGGTTCGAAGTTGCTCAACTCTCTCTATGGAGGAGCTTTTAACGGTTTTGTAAATTTGTCATAGAAAGTTGGTGTTTTCGAATCGAAATAATCCTGGAAGCTTCTACTTATAAAATTTGACATAGAAGAACAATAAAATGTGTACACCGAGGAACTTTGATGGTCCGAAGTTGCTCAACTCTCTCTATGGAGGAGCTTTTAACGATTTTGTCCATTTGTTATAGAAAATTGGTGTTTTGTCATCGAAATAATCTAGGAAGCTTATACTCGTAAAATTTGACATAGAAGAACAATAAAAAATGTACACATAGCAACTTTGATGGTCCGAAGTTGCTCAACTCTCTCTATGGAGGAGCTTTTAACGGTTTTGTCAATTTGTCATAGAAAGTTGGTGTTTTCGAGTCGAAATAATCTTCGAAGCTTGTATTAATAAAATTTGACATAGAAGAACAAAAAAAAGTTTATACCGAGCAACTTTGATGGTCCGAAGTTGCTCAACTCTCTCTATGGAGGAGCTTTTAACGGTTTTGTCAATTTGTTATAGAAAATTGGTGTTTTGTCAACGAAATAATCTAGGAAGCTTATACTCGTAAAATTTGACGTAGAAGAACAATAAAAAGTGTACACATAGCAACTTTGATTGTCCGAAGTTGCTCACCTCTCTCTATGGAGGAGCTTTTAACGGTTTTGTCAATTTGTCATAGAAAGTTGGTGTTTTCGAGTCGAAATAATCTTGGAAGCTTGTATTAATAAAAATTGACATAGAAGAACAATAAAAAGTGTATACCGAGCAACTTTGATGGTCCGAAGTTGCTCAACTCTCTCTATGGAGGAGCTTTTAACGGTTTTGTCCATTTGTCATAGAAAGTTGGTGTTTTGGAATCGAAATAATGTTGGAAGCTTCTACTTATAAAATTTGACATAGAAGAATAATAAAATGTGTACACCGAGGAACTTTGATGGTCTGAAGTTGCTCAACTCTCTCTATGGAGGAGCTTTTAACGGTTTTGTCCATTTGTTATAGAAAATTGGTGTTTTGTCATCGAAATAATCTAGGAAGCTTATACTCGTAAAATTTGACGTAGAAGAACAATATAAAGTGTAAACATAGCAACTTTGATTGTCCGAAGTTGCTCAACTCTCTCTATGGAGGAGCTTTTAACTGTTTTGCCATTTTGTCATAGAAAGTTGGTGTTTTCGAGTCGAAATAATCTTGGAAGCTTGTATTAATAAAAATTGACATAGAAGAACAATAAAAAGTGTATACCGAGCAACTTTGATGGTCTGAAGTTGATCAACTCTCTCTATGTAGGAGCTTTTAGCTGTTTTGTCCATTTGTCATCGAAAGTTGTTGTTTTTTCATCGAAATAATCTAGGAAGCTTGTACTCGTAAAATTTGACATAGAAGAATCGTAGAAAGTGTACATCGAACAACTTTTATTGTCCAAACTTGCTCTACTCTCTCTATGGAGTAGCTTTTAATGGTTTTGTCCATTTGTCATAGAAAGTTGGTGTTTTGGAATCGAAATAATCTTCGAAGCTTGTATTCATAATATTTGATATAGAAGAACAATAAAAAGTGTACACCGAGCAACTTTGGTGATCTGAAGTTGCTCAACTCTCTCTATGGAGGAGCTTTTATCGTTTTTGTCCATTTGTCATAGAAAGTTGGTGTTTTGGAATCGAAATAATCTTGGAAGATTCTACTTCTAAAATTTGACATAGAAGAACAATAAAATGTGTACACCGAGGATCTATGATGGTCCGAAGTTGCTCAACTCTCTCTATGGAGGAGCTTTTAGCCGTTTTGTCCATTTGTCATAGAAAGTTGTTGTTTTGTCATCGAAATATTCTTGGAAGCTTATACTCGTACAATTTGACATAGAGGAATCGTAAAAAGTGTACATCGAACAACTTTTATGGTCCAAACTTGCTCAACTCTTTCTATGGAGTAGTTTTTGACTCTTTTGTCTATTTGTCATAGAAAGTTGGTGTTTTGGTATCGAAAAAGTCTTGGAAGCTTATACTCGTAAAATTTGACATAGAAGAATTGTAAAAAGTGTACGCCGAGGAACTTTTGTCATTCGAACTTGCTCAACTCTCTCTATGGAGCAGCTTTTAACGCTTTTATCCATTTGTCATAGAAAGTTGGTGTTTTGGAATCGAAATAATCTTGGAAGCTTGTACTTATAAAATTTGACATCGAAGAACAATAAAATGTGTACACCGATGAACTTTGATGGTCTGAAGTTGATCAACTCTCTCTATGTAGGGGCTTTTAGCTGTTTTGTCCATTTGTCATAGAAAGTTGTTGTGTTTTCATCGAAATAATCTAGGAAGCTTGTACTCGTAAAATTTGACATAGAAGAATCGTAGAAAGTGTAGATCGAACAACTTTTATTGTCCAAACTTGCTCAACTCTCTCTATGTAGTAGCTTTTAACGATTTTGTCCATTTGTCATAGAAAGTTGGTGTTTTGGAATCGAAATAATCTTGGAAGCTTGTATTGAAAAAATTTGATATAGAAGAACAATAAAAAGTGTACACCAAGCAACTTTGATGGTCCGATGTTGCTCAACTCTCTCTATGGAGGAGCTTTTAACAGTTTTGTCCATTTGTCATAGAAAGTTGTTGTTTTGTCATCGAAATAATCTAGGAAGCTTTTACTCGTAAAATTTGACATAGAAGAATCGTAGAAAGTGTACATCAAACAACTTTTATTGTCCAAATATGCTCAACTCCCTCTATGGAGTAGCTTTTAACGGTTTTGTCCATTTGTCATAGAAAGTTGGTGTTTTGGAATCGAAATAATCTTGGAAGCTTGTATTCATAAAATTTGATATAGAAGAATAATAAAAAGTGTACACCAAGCAACTTTGATGGTCCGATGTTGCTCAACTCTCTCTACGGAGGAGCTTTTAACAGTTTTGTCCATTAGTCATAGAAAGTTAATGTTTTGGAATCGAAATAATCTTGGAAGCTTCTACTTATAAAATTTGACATAGAAGAACAAAAAAATGTGTACACCGAGGAACTATGATGGTCCGAAGTTGCTCAACTCTCTCTATGGAAGAGCTTTTAGCTGTTTTGTGCATTTGTCATAGAAAGTTGTTCTTTTGTCATCGAGATAATCTAGGAAGCTTATACTCGTACAATTTGACATAGAGGAATCGTAAAAAGTGTACATCGAACAACTTTTTTGGTCCAAACTTGCTCAACTCTCTCTATGGAGTGGTTTTTGACGGTTTTGTCAATTTGTCATAGAAAGTTGGTGTTTTGGTATCGAAAAAGTCTTGGAAGCTTATACTCTTATAATTTGACATAGAAGAATTGTCAAAAGTGTACGCCGAGCAACCTTTAATGTTTGAATTTGACCAACTTTCTCTGTGGAGGAGCTTTTAACGGTTTTGCCCATTTGTCATAGAAAGTTTGTGTTTTGCCATCGAAATAAGCTAGGAAACTTATACTCGTAAAATTTGACATAGAAGAACAATAAAAAGTATACATCGAGCAACTTTGATGGTCTGAAGTTGCTCAACTCTCTCTATGGATGAGCTTTTAACGGTTTTGTTCATTTGTCATAGAAAGTTGGTGTTTTGGAATCGAAATAATCTTGGAAGCTTCTACTTATAAAATTTGACATAGAAGAATAATAAAAAGTGTACACTGAGAAACTTGGATGGTCCGAAGATGCTCAAGTCTCTCTATTGGGGAGCTTTTAACGGTTTTGTCCATTTGTTATAGAAAATTGGTATTTTGTCATCGAAATAATCTAGGAAGCTTATACTCGTAAAATTTGACGTAGAAGAACAATAAAAAGTGTACACATAGAAATTTGGTGTTTTTGAGTCGAAACAATCTTGGAAGCTTGTATTAATAAAATTTGACATAGAAGAACAATAAAAAGTGTATACCGAGCAACTTTGATGGTCCGAAGTTGCTCAACTCTCTCTATGGAGGAGCTTTTAACGGTTTTGTCCATTTTTCATAGAAAGTTGGTGTTTTGGAATCGAAATAATCTTGGAAGCTTCTACTTATAAAATTTGACATAGAAGAACAATAAAATGTGTACACCGATGAACTTTGATGGTCCGAAGTTGCTTAACTCTCTCTACGGAGGAGCTTTTAGATGTTTTTTCCATTTGTCATAGAAAGTTGTTGTTTTGTCATCGAAATAATCTATGAAGCTTATACTCGTACAATTTGACATAGAGGAAACATAAAAAGTGTACATCGAACAACTTTTATGGTCCAAACTTGCTCAACTCTCTCTATGGAGGGGTTTTTGACAGTTTTGTCCAATTGTCATGGAAAGTTGGTGTTTTGGTATCGAAAAAGTCTTGGAAGCTTCTATTCATTAAATTTGATATAGAAGAACAATATAAAGTGTACACCGAGCAACTTTGATGGTCCGAAGTTGATCAACTCTCTCTATGTAGGAGCTTTTAGCTGTTTTGTCCATTTGTCATCGAAAGTTGTTGTTTTGTCATCGAAATAATCTAGGAAGCTTGTACTCGTAAAATTTGACATAGAAGAATCGTAGAAAGTGTACATCGAACAACTTTTATTGTCCAAACTTGCTCTACTCTCTCTATGGAGTAGCTTTTAATGGTTTTGTCCATTTGTCATAGAAAGTTGGTGTTTTGGAATCGAAATAATCTTCGAAGCTTGTATTCATAATATTTGATATAGAAGAACAATAAAAAGTGTACACCGAGCAACTTTGGTGATCCGAAGTTGCTCAACTCTCTCTATGGAGGAGCTTTTAACGTTTTTGTCCATTTGTCATAGAAAGTTGGTGTTTTGGAATCGAAATAATCTTGGAAGATTCTACTTCTAAAATTTGACATAGAAGAACAATAAAATGTGTACACCGAGGATCTATGATGGTCCGAAGTTGCTCAACTCTCTCTATGGAGGAGCTTTTAGCCGTTTTGTCCATTTGTCATAGAAAGTTGTTGTTTTGTCATCGAAATATTCTTGGAAGCTTATACTCGTACAATTTGACATAGAGGAATCGTAAAAAGTGTACATCGAACAACTTTTATGGTCCAAACTTGCTCAACTCTCTCTATGGAGTAGTTTTTGACTCTTTTGTCTATTTGTCATAGAAAGTTGGTGTTTTGGTATCGAAAAAGTCTTGGAAGCTTATACTCGTAAAATTTGACATAGAAGAATTGTAAAAAGTGTACGCCGAGGAACTTTTGTCATTCGAACTTGCTCAACTCTCTCTATGGAGCAGCTTTTAACGCTTTTATCCATTTGTCATAGAAAGTTGGTGTTTTGGAATCGAAATAGTCTTGGAAGCTTGTACTTATAAAATTTGACATCGAAGAACAATAAAATGTGTACACCGATGAACTTTGATGGTCTGAAGTTGATCAACTCTCTCTATGTAGGGCTTTTAGCTGTTTTGTCCATTTGTCATAGAAAGTTGTTGTGTTTTCATCGAAATAATCTAGGAAGCTTGTACTCGTAAAATTTGACATAGAAGAATCGTAGAAAGTGTAGATCGAACAACTTTTATTGTCCAAACTTGCTCAACTCTCTCTATGTAGTAGCTTTTAACGATTTTGTCCATTTGTCATAGAAAGTTGGTGTTTTGGAATCGAAATAATCTTGGAAGCTTGTATTGAAAAAATTTGATATAGAAGAACAATAAAAAGTGTACACCAAGCAACTTTGATGGTCCGATGTTGCTCAACTCTCTCTATGGAGGAGCTTTTAACAGTTTTGTCCATTTGTCATAGAAAGTTGTTGTTTTGTCATCGAAATAATCTAGGAAGCTTTTACTCGTAAAATTTGACATAGAAGAATCGTAGAAAGTGTACATCAAACAACTTTTATTGTCCAAATATGCTCAACTCTCTCTATGGAGTAGCTTTTAACGGTTTTGTCCATTTGTCATAGAAAGTTGGTGTTTTGGAATCGAAATAATCTTGGAAGCTTGTATTCATAAAATTTGATATAGAAGAACAATAAAAAGTGTACACCAAGCAACTTTGATGGTCCGATGTTGCTCAACTCTCTCTACGGAGGAGCTTTTAACAGTTTTGTCCATTAGTCATAGAAAGTTAATGTTTTGGAATCGAAATAATCTTGGAAGCTTCTACTTATAAAATTTGACATAGAAGAACAAAAAAATGTGTACACCGAGGAACTATGATGGTCCGAAGTTGCTCAACTCTCTCTATGGAAGAGCTTTTAGCTGTTTTGTGCATTTGTCATAGAAAGTTGTTCTTTTGTCATCGAGATAATCTAGGAAGCTTATACTCGTACAATTTGACATAGAGGAATCGTAAAAAGTGTACATCGAACAACTTTTTTGGTCCAAACTTGCTCAACTCTCTCTATGGAGTGGTTTTTGACGGTTTTGTCAATTTGTCATAGAAAGTTGGTGTTTTGGTATCGAAAAAGTCTTGGAAGCTTATACTCTTATAATTTGACATAGAAGAATTGTCAAAAGTGTACGCCGAGCAACCTTTAATGTTTGAATTTGACCAACTTTCTCTGTGGAGGAGCTTTTAACGGTTTTGCCCATTTGTCATAGAAAGTTTGTGTTTTGCCATCGAAATAAGCTAGGAAACTTATACTCGTAAAATTTGACATAGAAGAACAATAAAAAGTATACATCGAGCCACTTTGATGGTCTGAAGTTGCTCAACTCTCTCTATGGATGAGCTTTTAACGGTTTTGTTCATTTGTCATAGAAAGTTGGTGTTTTGGAATCGAAATAATCTTGGAAGCTTCTACTTATAAAATTTGACATAGAAGAATAATAAAAAGTATACACTGAGAAACTTGGATGGTCCGAAGATGCTCAAGTCTCTCTATTGGGGAGCTTTTAACGGTTTTGTCCATTTGTTATAGAAAATTGGTATTTTGTCATCGAAATAATCTAGGAAGCTTATACTCGTAAAATTTGACGTAGAAGAACAATAAAAAGTGTACACATAGAAAGTTGGTGTTTTTGAGTCGAAACAATCTTGGAAGCTTGTATTAATAAAATTTGACATAGAAGAACAATAAAAAGTGTATACCGAGCAACTTTGATGGTCCGAAGTTGCTCAACTCTCTCTATGGAGGAGCTTTTAACGGTTTTGTCCATTTGTCATAGAAAGTTGGTGTTTTGGAATCGAAATAATCTTGGAAGCTTCTACTTATAAAATTTGACATAGAAGAACAATAAAATGTGTACACCGATGAACTTTGATGGTCCGAAGTTGCTTAACTCTCTCTATGGAGGAGCTTTTAGATGTTTTTTCCATTTGTCATAGAAAGTTGTTGTTTTGTCATCGAAATAATCTATGAAGCTTATACTCGTACAATTTGACATAGAGGAATCATAAAAAGTGTACATCGAACTACTTTTATGGTCCAAACTTGCTCAACTCTCTCTATGGAGGGGTTTTTGACAGTTTTGTCCAATTGTCATAGAAAGTTGGTGTTTTGGTATCGAAAAAGTCTTGGAAGCTTCTATTCATTAAATTTGATATAGAAGAACAATATAAAGTGTACACCGAGCAACTTTACTGGTCCGATGTTGCTCAACTCTCTCTATGGAGGAGCTTTTAACGGTTTTGTCCATTTGTCATAGAAAGTTGGTGTTTTGGAATCGAAATAATATTGGAAGCTTCTACTTATAAAATTTGACATAGAAGAACAATAAAATGTGTACACCGAGGAACTATGATGGTCCGAAGTTGCTTTACTCTCTCTATGGAGGAGCTTTTAGATGTTTTTTCCATTTGTCATAGAAAGTTGTTGTTTTGTCATCGAAATAATCTTGGGAGCTTATACTCGTACAATTTGACATAGAGGAATCATAAAAAGTGTACATCGAACAACTTTTATGGTCCAAACTTGCTCAACTCTCTCTATGGAGGGGTTTTTGACAGTTTTGTCCAATTGTCATAGAAAGTTGGTGTTTTGGTATCGAAAAAGTCTTGTAAGCTAATACTCTTAAAATTTGACGTAGAAGAATTGTAAAAAGTGTACGCCGAGCAACTTTTATTGTTTGAACTTGACCAACTTTCTCTATGGAGGAGCCTTTATCGGTATTGTCCAGTTGTCATAGAAAGTTGGTGTTTTGCCATCGAAATAAGCTAGGAAACTTATACTCATAAAATTTGACATAGAAGAACAATAAAAAGTATACATCGAGCAACTTTGATGGTCCGAAGTTGCTCAACTCTCTCTATGGATGAGCTTTTAACGGTTTTGTTCATTTGTCATAGAAAGTTGGTGTTTTGGAATCGAAATAATCTTGGAAGCTTCTACTTCTAAAATTTGACATATAAGAATAATAAAAAGTGTACACTGAGAAACTTGGATGGTTCGAAGTTGCTCAACCCTCTCTATGGAGGAGCTTTTAACGGTTTTGTCCATTTTTCATAGAAAGTTGGTGTTTTGGAATCGAAATAATATTGGAATCTTCTACTTATAAAATTTGACATAGAAGAACAATAAAAAGTATACATCGAGCAACTTTGATGGTCCGAAGTTGCTCAACTCTCTCTATGGATGAGCTTTTAACGGTTTTGTTCATTTGTCATAGAAAGTTGGTGTTTTGAAATCGAAATAATCTTGGAAGCTTCTACATATAAAATTCGACATAAAAGAATAATAAAAAGTGTACACTGAGAAACTTGGATGGTTCGAAGTTGCTCAACTCTCTCTATGGAGGAGCTTTTAACGGTTTTGTAAATTTGTCATAGAAAGTTGGTGTTTTCGAATCGAAATAATCCTGGAAGCTTCTACTTATAAAATTTGACATAGAAGAACAATAAAATGTGTACACCGAGGAACTTTGATGGTCCGAAGTTGCTCAACTCGAGGAGCTTTTAACGATTTTGTCCATTTGTTATAGAAAATTGGTGTTTTGTCATCGAAATAATCTAGGAAGCTTATACTCGTAAAATTTGACATAGAAGAACAATAAAAAGTGTACACATAGCAACTTTGATTGTCCGAAGTTGCTCAACTCTCTCTATGGAGGAGCTTTTAACTGTTTTGCCAATTTGTCATAGAAAGTTGGTGTTTTCGAGTCGAAATAATCTTCGAAGCTTGTATTAATAAAAATTGACATAGAAGAACAATAAAAAGTTTATACCGAGCAACTTTGATGGTCCGAAGTTGATCAACTCTCTCTATGTAGGAGCTTTTAGCTGTTTTGTCCATTTGTCATCGAAAGTTGGTGTTTTGTCATCGAAATAATCTAGGAAGCTTATACTCGTAAAATTTGACGTAGAAGAATCGTAGAAAGTGTACATCGAACAACTTTTATTGTCCGAACTTGCTCTACTCTCTCTATGGAGTAGCTTTTAACGGTTTTGTCCATTTGTCATAGAAAGTTGGTGTTTTGGAATCGAAATAATCTTGGAAGCTTGTATTCATAATATTTGATATAGAAGAACAATAAAAAGTGTACACCGAGCAACTTTGGTGATCCGAAGTTGCTCAACTCTCTCTATGGAGGAGCTTTTAACGTTTTTGTCCATTTGTCATAGAAAGTTGGTGTTTTGGAATCGAAATAATCTTGGAAGATTCTACTTATAAAATTTGACATAGAAGAACAATAAAATGTGTACACCGAGGATCTATGATGGTCCGAAGTTGCTCAACTCTCTCTATGGAGGAGCTTTTAGCCGTTTTGTCCATTTGTCATAGAAAGTTGTTGTTTTGTCATCGAAATATTCTTGGAAGCTTATACTCGTACAATTTGACATAGAGGAATCGTAAAAAGTGTACATCGAACAACTTTTATGGTCCAAACTTGCTCAACTCTCTCTATGGAGTAGTTTTTGACTCTTTTGTCTATTTGTCATAGAAAGTTGGTGTTTTGGTATCGAAAAAGTCTTGGAAGCTTATACTCGTAAAATTTGACATAGAAGAATTGTAAAAAGTGTACGCCGAGGAACTTTTGTCATTCGAACTTGCTCAACTCTCTCTATGGAGCAGCTTTTAACGCTTTTATCCATTTGTCATAGAAAGTTGGTTCTTTGCCATCGAAATAATCTTGGAAACTTATAGTCGTAAAATTTGACATAGAAGAATAATAAAAAGTGTGCACCGAGCAACATTGATGGTCCGAAGTTGCTCCACTTTGTCTATGGAGGAGGTTTTAACGGTTTTGTCCATTTGTCATAGAAAGTTGGAGTTTTGCAATCGAAATAATCTTGGAAGCTTCTACTCATAAAATTTGACATAGAAGAACAATAAAAAGTGTACACTGAGCAACTTTGATGGTTCGAAGTTGCTCAACTCTCTCTATGGAGGAGCTTTTAAAGGTTTTGTCCATTTTTCATAGAAAGTTGGTGTTTTGGAATCGAAATAATCTTGGAAGCTTCTATTCATAAAATTTGACATAGAAGAACAATAAAAAGTGTACACCGACCAACTTTGATGGTCCGAAGTTGCTCAACTCTATCTATGGAGGAGCTTTTAACGGTTTTGTTCATTTGTCATAGAAAGTTGGTGTTTTCGAATCGAAATAATCCTGGAAGCTTCTACTTATGAAATTTGACATAAAAGAACAATAAAATGTGTACACCGAGGAACTTTGATGGTCCGAAGTTGCTCAACTCTCTCTATGGAGAAGCTTTTGGCCGTTTTGTCTATTTGTCAAAGAAAATTGTTGTTTTGTCATCGAAATAATCTAGGAAGCTTATACACGTACAATTTGACATAGAGGAATCGTAAAAAGTGTACATCGAATAACTTTTATGGTCCAAACTTGCTCAACTCTCTCTATGGAGTAGTTTTTGACTCTTTTGACCATTTGTCATAGAAAGTTGGTGTTTTGGTATCGAAAAAGTCTTGGAAGCTTGTATTAATAAAATTTGACATAGAAGAACAATAAAAAGTGTATACCGAGCAACTTTGATGGTCCGAAGTTGCTCAACTCTCTCTATGGAGGACGGTTTTGTCCATTTTTCATAGAAAGTTGGTGTTTTGGAATCGAAATAATCTTGGAAGCTTCTACTTATAAAATTTGACATAGAAGAACAATAAAATGTGTACACCGAGCAACTTTGATGGTTCAAAGTTGCTCAACACTCCATTGGAAGAGCTTTTAAGGGTTTTGTCCATTTGTCATAGAAAGTTGGTGTTTTGGAATCGAAATAATCTTGCAAGCTTGTATTCATAAAATTTGACATAGAAGAACAATAAAAAGTGTACACCGAGCAACTTTGATGGTCCGAAGTTGCTCAACTCTCTCTATGGATGAGCTTTTAACGGTTTTGTTCATTTGTCATAGAAAGTTGGTGTTTTCGAATCGAAATAATCATGGAAGCTTCTACTTATAAAATTTGATATAGAAGAACAATAAAATGTGTAGACCGAGGAACTTTGATGGTTCGAAGTTGCTCAACTCTCTCTATGGAGGAGCTTTTAGCCGTTTTGTCCATTTTTCATCGAAATAATCTAGGAAGCTTATACTCGTACAATTTGACATAGAGGAATCGTAAAAAGTGTACATCGAATAACTTTTATGGTCCAAACTTGCTCAACTCTCTCTATGGAGTAGTTTTTGACTCTTTTGACCATTTGTCATAGAAAGTTGGTGTTTTGGTATCGAAAAAGTCTTGGAAGCTTGTATTAATAAAATTTGACATAGAAGAACAATAAAAAGTGTATACCGAGCAACTTTGATGGTCCGAAGTTACTCAACTCTCTCTATGGAGGACGGTTTTGTCCATTTTTCATAGAAAGTTGGTGTTTTGGAATCGAAATAATCTTGGAAGCTTCTACTTATAAAATTTGACATAGAAGAACAATAAAATGTGTACACCGATGATCTTTGATGGTCCGAAGTTGATCAACTCTCTCTATGTAGGAGCTTTTAGCTGTTTTGTCCATTTGTCATAGAAAGAAGTTGTTTTGTCCTCGAAATAATCTAGGAAGCTTGTACTCGTAAAATTTGACATAGAAGAATCGTAGAAAGTGTACATCGAACAACTTTTATTGTCCAAACTTGCTCAACTCTCTCAATTTAGTAGCTTTTAACGGTTTTGTCCATTTGTCATAGAAAGTTGTTCTTTTGGAATCGAAATAATCTTGGAAGCTTGTATTCATAATATTTGATATAGAAGAACAATAAAAAGTGTACTCCGAGCAACTTTGATGGTCCGAAGTTGCTCAACTCTCTCTATGGAGAAGCTTTTAACGTTTTTGTCCATTTGTCATAGAAAGTTGGTGATTTGGAATCGAAATAATCTTGGAAGATTCTACTTATAAAATTTTACATAGAAGAACAATAAAATGTGTACACCGAGGAACTATGATGGACCAAAGTTGCTCATCTCTATCTATGGAGGAGCTTTTAGCCGTCTTGTCCATTAGTCAATGAAAGTTGTTGTTTTGTCATCGAAATAATCAACGAAGCTTATACTCGTACAATTTAACATAGAGGAATCGTAAAAAGTGTACATCGAACAACTTTTTTGGTCCAAACTTGCTCAACTCTCTCTATGGAGTAGTTTTTGACTCTTTTGTCCATTTTTCATAGAAAGTTAGCGTTTTGGTATCGAAAAAGTCTTGGAAACTTATACTCGTAAAATTTGACATAGAAGAACTGTAAAAAGAGTACGCCGAGCAACTTTTGTTGTTCGAACTTGCTCAACTCTCTCTGTGGAGGAGCTTTTAACGCTTTTATCCCTTTGTCATAGAAAGTTGGTGTTTTTCCATCGAAATAATCTTGGAAACTTATACTCGTAAAATTTAACAGAGAAGAACTACAAAAAGTGTACACCGAGCAACTTTGATGGTCCGAAGTTCCTCCACTCTCTCTATGGAAGAACTTTTAACAGTTTTATCCATTTGTCATAGAAAGTTGGAGTTTTGCAATCGAAATAATCTTGGAAGCTTCTACTCATAAAATTTGACATAGAAGAACAATAAAAAGTGTACACCGAGCAACTTTGATAGTTCAAAGTTGCTCAACACTCCATTGGAAGAGCTTTTAAGGGTTTTGTCCATTTGTCATAGAAAGTTGGTGTTTTAGAATCAAAATAATCTTGCAAGCTTGTATTCATAAAATTTGACATAGAAGAACAATAAAAAGTGTACACCGAGCAACTTTGATGGTCCGAAGTTGCTCAACTCTCTCTATGGATGAGCTTTTAACGGTTTTGTTCATTTGTCATAGAAAGTTGGTGTTTTCGACTCGAAATAATCATGGAAGCTTCTACTTATAAAATTTGATATAGAAGAACAATAAAATGTGTAGACCGAGGAACTTTGATGGTTCGAAGTTGCTCAACTCTCTCTATGGAGGAGCTTTTAGCCGTTTTGTCCATTTGTCATAGAAAATTGTTGTTTCGTCATCGAAATATTCTAGGAAGCTTATACTCGTACAATTTGACATAGAGGAATCGTAAAAAGTGTACATCGAACAACTTTTATGGTCCAAACTTGCTCAACTCTCTCTATGGAGTAGTTTTTGACTCTTTTGTCCATTTGTCATAGAAAGTTGGTGTTTTGGTATCGAAAAAGTCTTGAAAGCTTATACTCGTAAAATTTGACATAGAAGAATTGTAAAAATTGTACGCCGAGCAACTTTTGTTGTTCGAGCTGGCTCAACTCTCTCTATGTAGGAGCTTTTAACATTTTTGTCCATTTGTCATAGAAAGTTGGTGTTTTGGAATCGAAATAATCTTGTAAGATTCTACTTATAAAATTTGACATAGAAGAACAATAAAATGTGTACACCGAGGATCTATGATGGTCCGAAGTTGCTCAACTCTCTCTATGGAGGAGCTTTTAGCCGTTTTGTCCATTTGTCATAGAAAGTTGTTTTTTTGTCATCGAAAAATTCTTGGAAGCTTATACTCGTACAATTTGACATAGAGGCGTAAAAAGTGTACATCGAACAACTTTTATGGTCCAAACTTGCTCAACTCTCTCTATGGAGTTGTTTTTGACTCTTTCGTCTATTTGTCATAGAAAGTTGGTGTTTTGGTATCGAAAAAGTCTTGGAAGCTTATACTCGTAAAATTTGACATAGAAGAATTGTAAAAAGTGTACGCCGAGGAACTTTTGTCATTCGAACTTGCTCAACTCTCTCTGTGGAGCAGTTTTTAACGCTTTTATCCATTTGTCATAGAAAGTTGGTGTTTTGCCATCGAAATAATCTTGGAAACTTATAGTCGTAAAATTTGACATAGAAGAATAATAAAAAGTGTACGCCGAGCAACATTGATGCTCCGAAGTTGCTCCACACTGTCTATGGAGGAGCTTTTAACGGTTTTGTCCATTTGTCATAGAAAGTTGGAGTTTTGCAATCGAAATAATCTTGGAAGCTTCTACTCATAAAATTTGACATAGAAGAACAATAAAAAGTGTACACCGAGCAACTTTGATGGTTCGAAGTTGCTCAACTCACTCTATGGAGGAGCTTTTAAAGGTTTTGTCTATTTTTCATAGAAAGTTGGTGTTTTGGAATCGAAATAATCTTGGAAGCTTGTATTCATAAAATTTGACCTAGAAGAACAATAAAAAGTGTACACCGACCAACTTTGATGGTTCAAAGTTGCTCAACTCTCTCTATGGAGGAGCTTTTAACGGTTTTGTTCATTTGTCATAGAAAGTTTGTGTTTTCGAATCGAAATAATCCTTGAAACTTCTACTTATAAAATTTGACATAGAAGAACAATAAAATGTGTACACCGAGGAACTTTGATGGTCCAAAGTTGCTCAACTCTCTCTATGGAGAAGCTTTTAGCCGTTTTGTCCATTTGTCATAGAAAATTGTTGTTTTGTCATCGAAATAATCTAGGAAGCTTATACTCGTACAATTTGACATAGAGGAATCGTAAAAAGTGTACATCGAACAACTTTTATTGTCCAAACTTGCTCAACTCTCTCTATGGAGTAGTTTTTGACTCTTTTGACCATTTGTCATAGAAAGTTGGTGTTTTGGTATCGAAAAAGTCTTGGAAGCTTGTATTAATAAAATTTGACATAGAAGAACAATAAAATGTGTACACCGAGGAACTATGATGGTCCAAAGTTGCTCATCTCTATCTATGGAGGAGCTTTTAGCCGTCTTGTCCATTAGTCAATGAAAGTTGGTGTTTTGGAATCGAAATAATCTTGCAAGCTTGTATTCATAAAATTTGACATAGAAGAACAATAAAAAGTGTACACCGAGCAAATTTGATGGTCCGAAGTTGCTCAACTCTCTCTATGGAGGAGCTTTTAACGGTTTTGTTCATTTGTCGTAGAAAGTTGTTGTTTTGTCCTCGAAATAATCTAGGAAGCTTGTACTCGTAAAATTTGACATAGAGGAATCGTAGAAAGTGTACATCGAACAACTTTTATTGTCCAAACTTGCTGAACTCTCTCTATTTAGTAGCTTTTAACGGTTTTGTCCATTTGTCATAGAAAGTTGTTGTTTTGCAATCGAAATAATCTTGGAACCTTGTATTCATAATATTTGATATAGAAGAACAATAAAAAGTGTACTCCGAGCAACTTTGATGGTCCGAAGTTGCTCATCTCTATCTATGGAGGAGCTTTTAACGGTTTTGTTCATTTGTCATAGAAAATTGTTGTTTTGTCGTCGAAATAATCTAAGAAGCTTATAATCGTACAATTTGACATAGAGGAATCGTAAAAAGTGTACATCGAACAACTTTTATGGTCCAAACTTGCTCAACTCTCTCTATGGAGTAGTTTTTGACTCTTTTGACCATTTGTCATAGAAAGTTGGTGTTTTGGTATCGAAAAAGTCTTGGAAGCTTGTATTAAAAAAATTTGACATAGAAGAATTGTAAAAATTGTACGCCGAGCAACTTTTGTTGTTCGAGCTGGCTCAACTCTCTCTATGGAGGAGCTTTTAAAGCTTTTATCCATTTGTCATAAAAAGTTGGTGTTTTGCCATCGAAATAATCTTGGAAACTTATAGTCGTAAAATTTGACATAGAAGAACAATAAAAAGTGTACACCGAGCAACTTTGATGGTCCGAAGTTGCTCAACTCTCCCTATGGAGGAGCTTTTAAGGGTTTTATCCATTTGTCATAGAAAGTTGGTGTTTTGGAATTGAAATAATCCTGGGAGCTTGTATTCATAAAATTTGACATAGAAGAACAATAAAAAGTGTACACCGAGCAACTTTGATGGTCCAAAGTTGCTCAACTCTCTCTATGGAGGACCTTTTAGCTGTTTTGTCGATTTGTCATAGAAAGTTGTTGTTTTGTCATCGAAATAATCCTGGAAGCTTGTATTCATAAAATTTGACATAGAAGAACAATAAAAAGTGTACATCGAGCAACTTTGATGGTCCGAAGTTGCTCAACTCTCTCTATGGAGGACCTTTTAGCTGTTTTGTCGATTTGTCATAGAAAGTTGTTTTTTTGTCATCAAAATAATCTAGGAAGCTTGTACTCGTAGAATTTGAAATAGAAGAATCGGAAAAAGTGTACATCGAACAACTTTCACGGTCCAAACTTGCTCAACTCTCTCTTTGGAGTAGCTTTTGACGGTTTTGTCCATTTGTCATAGAAAGTTGGTGTTTTGGTATCGAAAAAGTCTTGGAAGCTTATACTCGTAAAATTGGACATAGAAGAATTGTAAAAAGTATACGCCGAGCAACTTTCGTTATTCGAACTTGTCCAACTCTCTCTATGGAGGAGCTTTTAACGGTTTTGTCCATTTGTCATAGAAAGTTGGTGTTTTGAAATCGAAATAATCTTCGAAGCTTCCACTTATAAAATTTGACATAGAAGAATAATAAAAAGTGTACACTGAGAAACTTGGATGGTCCGAAGTTGCTCAACTCTCTCTATGGAGGAGCTTTTAACGATTTTGTCCATTTGTAATAGAAAATTGGTGTTTTGTCATCGAAATAATCTAGGAAGCTTATACTCGTAAAATTTGACGTAGAAGAACAATAAAAAGTGTACACATAGCAACTTTGATGGTCTGAAGTTGCTCAACTCTCTCTATGGAGGAGCTTATAACAGTTTTGTCAATTTGTCATAGAAAGTTGGTGTTTTGGAACCGAAATAATCTTGGAAGATTGTAGTCATAAAATTTGACATAGAAGAACAATAAAAAGTGTACACCGAGCAACTTTGATGGTCTGATGTTTTTCAACTCTCTTTATGGAGGCGCTTTTAACGGATTTGTCCATTTCTCCCAGAAAGTTGGTGTTTTGGAATCAAAATAATTTTGGAAGCTTGTATTCATAAAATTTGACACCGAGCACGTTTGATGATCCGAAGTTGCTCAACTCTCTCTATAGAGGAGCTTTTACCGCTTTTGTCCATTTGTCATAGAAAGTTGTTGTTTTGTCATCGAAATAATCTAGGAAGCTTATACTCGTTCAATTTGACATAGAGGAATCGTAAAAAGTGTACATCGAACAACTTTTATGATCCAAACTTGCTCAACTCTCTCTATGGAGTAGTTTTTGACAGTTTTGTCCAATTGTCATAGAAAGTTGGTATTTTGGTATCGAAAAAGTCTTGGAAGCTTATACTCGTAAAATTTGACATAGAAGAATTGTAAAAAGTGTACGCCGAGCAACTTTTGTTGTTCGAACTTGCTCAACTCTCTCTATGGAGAAGCTTTTAGCTGATTTATCCATTTGCCATAGAAAGTTGTTGTTTTGTCATCGAAGGGTAGCTTATACTCGTACAATTGGACATAGAAGAATCGTAAAAAGTGTACATCGAACAACTTTTGTGGTCCAAACTTGCTCAACTCTCTCTATGGAGTAGCTTTTGACGGTTTTGTCCATTTCTCATAGAAAGTTAGTGTTTTGGTATCGAAAAAGTCTTGGAAGCTTATACTCGTAAAATTTGACGTAGAAGAACAATAAAAAGTGTACACCGAGCAACTTTTGTTGTTTGAACTTGCTCAACTCTCTCTATGGAGGAGCTTTTAACGGTTTTGTCCATTTGTCATAGAAAGTTGGTGTTTTGGAATCGAAACAATCTTGGAAGCTTCTGCCTATAAAATTTGACATAGAAGAACAATAAAATGTGTACACCGATGAACTTTGATGGTCCGAAGTCGATCAACTCTCTCTATGGAGGAGCTTTTAGCTGTTTTTTCCATTTGTCATAGAAAGTTGTTGTTTTGTCATCTAAATAATCTAAGAAGCTTGTACTCGTAAAATTTGACATAGAAGAATCGTAGAAAGTGTACATCGAAAAACTTTTATGGTCCAAACTTGCTGAACTCTCTCTGTGGAGTAGCTTTTAACGGTTTTGTCCATTTGTCATAGAAAGTTGGTGTTTTGGTATCGAAAAAGTCTAGGAAGCTTATACTCGTAAAATTTGACATAGAAGAACAATAAAAAGTGTACACCGAGCAACTTTGATGGTCCGATGTTGCTCAACTCTCTCTATGGAGGAGCTTTTAACGGTTTTGTCCATTTGTCATAGAAAGTTAGTGTTTTGGAATCGATATAATCTTGGAAGCTTCTACTTATAAAATTTGACATAGAAGAAGAATAAAATGTGTACACCGAGGAACTATGATGGTCCAAAATTGCTCAACTCCCTCTACGGAGGAGCTTTTAGCTGTTTTGTCCATTTGTCATAGAAAGTTGTTGTTTTGTCATCGAAATAATCTAGGAAGCTTATACTCGTACAATTTGACATAGAGGAATGGTAAAAAGTGTACATCAAAAAACTTTTATGGTCCAAACTTGCTCAACTCTCTCTATGGAGTGGTTTTTGACGATTTTGTCCATTTGTCATAGAAAGTTAGTGTTTTGGTATCGAAAAAGTCTTGGAAGCTTATACTCGTAAAATTTGACATAGAAGAATTGTAAAAAGTGTACGCCGAGCAACTTTTGTTGTTCGAACTTACTCAACTTGGAGGAGCTTTTAACGGTTTTGTCCATTTGTCATAGAAAGTTCTTGTTTTGCCATCGAATAATCTAGGAAGCTTATACTCGTAAAATTTGACATAGAAGAATTGTAAAAAGTGTACGCTGAGCAACTTTTGTTGTTCGAACTTGCTCAACTCTCTCTATGGAGGAGCTTTTAGCTGTTTTGTCCGTTTGTCATAGAAAGTTGTTGTTTTGTCATCGAAATTATCTATGAAGCTTATACTCGTACAACTTGACATAGAAGAACAATAAAAAGTGTACAAAGAGCAACTTTGATGGTCCGAAGTTGCTCAACTCTCTCTATGGAGGTGCTTTTAACGGTTTTGTCAATTTGTAATAGAAAGTTGGTGTTTTGGAATCGAAATAATCTTGGAAGCTTGTATTCATAAAATTTGACATAGAAGAACAATAAAATGTGTACACCGATGAACTTTGATGGTCCGAAGTTGATCAACTCTCTCTATGGAGGAGCTTTTAGCTGTTTTGTCCATTTGTCATAGAAAGTTGTTGTTATGTCATCGAAATAATTTCGGAAGCCTGTACTCGTAAAATTTGACATAGAAGAATCGTAGAAAGTGTACATCGAAAAACTTTTATGGTCCAAACTTGCTCAACTCTCTCTATGTAGTAGCTTTTAATGGTTTTGTCCATTTGTCATAGAAAGTTGGTGTTTTGGAATCGAAATAATCTTGGAAGCTTCTACTTATAAAATTTGACATAGAAGAACAAATAAAGTGTGTTCACCGAGGAACTATGATGGTCCGAAGTTGTTCAACTCTCTCTATGGAGGAGCTTTTAGCTGTTTTGTCCATTTGTCATAGAAAGTTGTTGTTTTGTCATCGAAATAATCTAGGAAGCTTATACTCGTACAATTTGACATAGAGGAATCGTAAAAAGTGTACATCGAACAACTTTTATGGTCCAAACTTGCTCAACTCTCTCTATGGAGTAGTTTTTGACGGTTTCGTCCATTTTTCATAAAAAGTTGGTGTTTTGGTATCGAAAAAGTCTTGGAAGGTTATACTCGTAAAATTAGACATAGAAGAATTGTAAAAAGTTTACGCCGAACAACTTTTGTTGTTCGAACTTCCTCAACTCTCTCTATGGAGGAGCTTTTAACGCTTTTGTCCATTTGTCATAGAAAGTTGGTGTTTTGCCATCGAAATAATCTTGGAAACTTATACTCGTAAAATTTGACATTGAAGAACAATAAAAGTGTACACCGAGCAGCTTTGATGGTCCGAAGTTGCTCAACTCTCTCTATGGAGGAGCTTTTAACGATTTTGTCCATTTGTCATTGAAAGTTGGAGTTTTGCAATCGAAATAATCTTGGAAGCTTCTACTCATAAAATTTGACATAGAAGAACAATAAAAAGTGTACCCCGAGCAACTTTGATGGTTCGAAGTTGCTCAACTCTCTCTATGGAGGAGCTTTTAACGGTTTTCTCCATTTGTCATAGAAAGTTGGTGTTTTGGAGTCGAAATAATCTTGGAAGCTTCTACTCGTAAAATTTGACATTGAAGAATACTAAAAAGTGTACACCGAGCAACTTCTGACCATCAAAGTTGCTCGGTGTACACTTTTTAGTATTCTTCAATGTCAAATTTTACGAGTAGAAGCTTCCAAGATTATTTCGACTCCAAAACACCAACTTTCTATGACAAATGGACAAAACCGTTAAAAGCTCCTCCATGGAGAGAGTTGAGCAACTTCGTACCATCAAAGTTGCTCGGGGTACACTTTTTATTGTTCTTCTATGTCAAATTTTATGAGTAGAAGTTTCCAAGATTATTTCGATTCCACAACACCAACTTTCGATGACAAATGGACAAAACCGTTAAAAGCTCCTCCATAGAGAGAGTTGAGCAACTTCGGACCATCAAAGTTGCTCGGTGTACACTTTTTTGTTGTTCTTGTATGTCAAATTTTACGAGCATAAGTTTCCTAGATTATTTTGATGACAAAACACCAACTTTCTATGACAAATGGTCAAAACCGTTAAAAGCTCCTCCATGGAGAGAGTTGAGCAACTTCGGACCATCAAAGTTGCTCTGTGTACACTTTTTATTGTTCTTCTATGTCAAATTTTACGAGTATAAGATTCCTAGATTATTTCGATGACAAAACACCAACTTTCTATAACAAATAGAAAAAACCGTTAAAACCTCCTCCATAGAGAGAGTTGAGCAGAGAGAGTTGAGCAAGTTCGAACAACAAAAATTGCTCGGCGTACAATTTTTATTATTCTTCTATGTCAAATTTTACGAGTATAAGCTTCCTAGACTTTTTCGATACCAAAACACCAACTTTCTATGACAAATGGACAAAACCGTTAAAAGCTACCCCATAGAGAGAGTCGAGCAAGTTTGGACGATAAAAGTTGTTCGATGTACACTTTTTACGATTCTTCTATGTCAAATTTTAGGTGTAAAAGCTTCCTAGATTATTTTGATGACAAAACAACAACTTTCTATGACAAATGGATAAAACAGCGAAAAGCTCCTCCATAGAGAGAGTTGAGCAACTTCCGACCATCAAAGTTCCTCGGTGTACACATTTTATAGTTCTTCTATATCAAATTTTATAAGTAGAAGCTTCCAAGATTATTTCGATTCCAAAACACCGACTTTCTATGACAAATGGACAAAACCGTTAAAAGCTCCTCCATGGTGAGAGTTGAGCAACTTCGGACCATCAAAGTTGCTCGGTGTACACTTTTTAGTGTTCTTCTATGTCAAATTTTATGAGTAGAAGCTTCCAAGATTATTTCGATTCCAAAACACAACTTTCTATGACAAATGGACAAAACCGTTAAAAGCTCCTCCATGGAGAGAGTTGAGCAACTTCGGACCATCAAAGTTGTTCGGTGTACACTTTTTAATGTTCTTCTATGTCAAATTTTATGAGTAGAAGCTTCCAAGATTATTTCGATTCCAAAACACCAACTTTCTATGACAAAATGGACAAAACCGTTAAAAGCTCCTCCATAGAGAAAGTTGAGCAACTTCGGACCATTAAAGTTGCTCGGTGTACACTTTTTTTTTGTTCTTGTATGACAAATTTTACGAGTATATGTTTCCTAGATTATTTCGATGACAAAACACCAACTTTCTATGATAAATGGATAAAACCGTTAAAAGCTCCTCCATAGACACAGTTGAGTAAGTTCGAACAGCAAAAATTGCTCGGCGTACACTTTTTACTATTCTTCTATGTCAAATTTTACGAGTATAAGCTTCCTGGACTTTTTCGATACCAAAACACCAACTTTCTATAACAAATGGACAAAACCATTAAAAGCTCCTCCATAGAGAGAGTTGAGCAACTTCGTACCATCAAAGTTGCTCTGTGTTCACTTTTTATTGTTCTTTTATATGAAATTTTAAGAGTATACTTTCTATGACAAATAGATAAAAGCGTTAAAAGCTCCTCCATAGAGATAGTTGAGCAAGTTCGAACAACAAAAGTTGCTCGGCGTACACTTTTTACAATTCTTCTATGTCAAATTTTACGAGTATAAGCTTCCAAGACTTTTTCGATACCAAAACACCAATTTTCTATGACAAATGGACAAAAGAGTCAAAAACTACTCCATAGAGAGAGTTGAGCAAGTTTGGACCATAAAAGTTGTTCGATGTACACTTTTCTCGATTTCTCTATGTCAAATTGTACGAGTATAAGCTTCCTAGATTATTTCGATGACAAAACAACAACTTTTATTGAAAAATGGACAAAACGGCTAAAAGCTCCTCCATAGAGAGAGTTGAGCAACTTCGGACCATCATAGTTCCTCGGTGTACACATTTTATTGTTCTTCTATGTCAAATTATATAAGTAGAATCTTCCAAGATTATTTCGATTCCAAAACACCATCTTTCTATGACAAACGGACAAAAACGTTAAAAGCTCCTCCATAGAGAGAGTTGAGCAACTTCGGACCATCAAAGTTGCTCGGTGTAAACTTTTTATTATTCTTCTATATCAAATATTATGAATACAAGCTTCCAAGATTATTTCGATTCCAAAACACCAACTTTCTATGACAAATGGACAAAACAGTTAAAAGCTACTCCATAGAGAGAGTTGAGCAATTTTAGACCATAAAAGTTGTTCGATGTACACTTTCTACGATTCTTCTTTGTCAAATTTTACAAGTATAAGCTTCCTAGATTATTTCGATGACAAAACAACAACTTTCTATGACAAATGGACAAAACAGCTAAAAGCTCCTCCATAGAGAGAGTTGAGCAACTTCGGACCATCAAAGTTCCTCGGTGTACACATTTTATTGTTCTTCCATGTCAAATTTTATGAATACAAGCTTCCAAGATTATTTCGATTCCAAAACACCAACTTTCTATAACAAATAGACAAAATCGTTAAAAGCTCCTCCATAGAGAGAGTTGAGCAACTTTGGACCATCAAATCAAAGTTGCTCGGTGTACACTTTTCACGATTCCTCTATGTCAAATGGTACGAGTATAAGCTTCCTTGATTATTTCGATGACAAAATAACAATTTTCTATGACAAATGGACAAAAGAGTCAAAAACTACTCCATAGAGAGAGTTGAGCAAGTTTGGACCATAAAAGTTGTTCGATGTACACTTTTCTCGATTTCTCTATGTCAAATTGTACGAGTATAAGCTTCCTAGATTATTTCGATGACAAAACAACAACTTTTATTGAAAAATGGACAAAACGGCTAAAAGCTCCTCCATAGAGAGAGTTGAGCAACTTCGGACCATCATAGTTCCTCGGTGTACACATTTTATTGTTCTTCTATGTCAAATTATATAAGTAGAATCTTCCAAGATTATTTCGATTCCAAAACACCATCTTTCTATGACAAATGGACAAAAACGTTAAAAGCTCCTCCATAGAGAGAGTTGAGCAACTTCGGACCATCAAAGTTGCTCGGTGTAAACTTTTTATTGTTCTTCTATATCAAATATTATGAATACAAGCTTCCAAGATTATTTCGATTCCAAAACACCAACTTTCTATGACAAATGGACAAAACCGTTAAAAGCTACTCCATAGAGAGAGTTGATCAAGTTTGGACAACAAAAGTTGTTCGATGTACACTTTCTACGATTCTTCTATGTCAAATTTTACGAGTACAAGCTTCCAAGATTATTTCGATGATAAAACAACAACTTTCTATGACAAATGGACAAAACAGCTAAAATCTCCTACATAGAGAGAGTTGATCAACTTCGGACCATCAAAGTTCATCGGTGTACACATTTTATTGTTCTTCCATGTCAAATTTTATGAATACAAGCTTCCAAGATTATTTCGATTCCAAAACACCAACTTTCTATAACAAATGGACAAAATCGTTAAAAGCTCCTCCATAGAGAGAGTTGAGCAACTTTGGACCATCAAATCAAAGTTGCTCGGTGTACACTTTTCACGATTCCTCTATGTCAAATGGTACGAGTATAAGCTTCCTTGATTATTTCGATGACAAAATAACAATTTTCTATGACAAATGGACAAAACGGCTAAAAGCTCCTCCATAGAGAGAGTTGAGCAACTTCGGACCATCAAAATTCCTCGGTGTACAAATTTTATTGTTCTTCTATGTCAAATTTTATAAATAGAAGCTTCTTGGATTATTTCGATTCGAAAACACCACTTTCTATGACAAATGAACAAAACCGTTAAAAGCACCTCCATAGAGAGAGTTGAGCAAATTCGGACAATCAAAGTTGCTCGGTGTACACTTTTTATTGATCTTCTATGTCAAATTTTATGAATACAAGCTTCCAAGATTATTTCGATTCCAATACACCAACTTTCTATGAGAAATTGACAAAACCCTTAAAAGCTCCTCCATAGAGAGAGTTGAGCAACTTCAAACCATCAAAGTTGCTCGGTGTCCACTTTTTATTGTTCTTCCATGTCAAATTTTATGAATACAAGCTTCCAAGATTATTTCGATTCCAAAACACCAACTTTTTTATCACAGATGGACAAAACCGTTAAAAGCTCCTCCATAGAGAGAGTTGAGCAACTTCGGACCATCAAATCAAAGTTGCTCGGTGTACACTTTTTATTGTTCTTCTATGTCAAATTTTACGAGAATAAGTTTCCAAGATTATTTCGATGGCAAAACACCAACTTTCTATGACAAATAGATAAAAGCGTTAAAAGCTCCTCCATAGAGATAGTTGAGCAAGTTCGAAAAACAAAAGTTGCTCGGCGTACACTTTTTACAATTCTTCTATGTCAAATTTTATGAGTATAAGCTTCCAAGACTTTTTCGATACCAAAACACCAACTTTCTATGACAAATGGACAAAAGCGTTAAAAGCTCCTCTATAAAGAGATTTGAGAAACTTCGGACCATCAACGTTGCTCGGTGCACACTTTTTATTGTTCTTCTATGTCAAATTGTACGAGTATAAGCTTCCTAGATTATTTCGATGACAAAACAACAACTTTCTATGACAAATGGACAAAATGGCTAAAAGCTCCTCCATAGAGAGAGTTGAGCAACTTCGGACCATCATAGTTCCTCGGTGTACACATTTTATTGTTCTTCTATGTCAAATTATATAAGTAGAATCTTCCAAGATTATTTCGATTCCAAAACACCATCTTTCTATGACAAATGGACAAAAACGTTAAAAGCTCTTCCATAGAGAGAGTTGAGCAACTTCGGACCATCAAAGTTTCTCGGTGTAAACTTTTTATTGTTCTTCTATATCAAATATTATGAATACAAGCTTCCAAGATTATTTCGATTCCAAAACATCAACTTTCTATGACAAATGGACAAAACCGTTAAAAGCTACTCCATAGAGAGAGTTGAGCAAGTTTGGACAATAAAAGTTGTTCGATGTACACTTTCTACGATTCTTCTATGTCAAATTTTACGAGTACAAGCTTCCTAGATTATTTCGATGACAAAACAACAACTTTCTATGACAAATGGACAAAACAGCTAAAAGCTCCTACATAGAGAGAGTTGATCAACTTCGGACCATCAAAGTTCATCGGTGTACACATTTTATTGTTCTTCCATGTCAAATTTTATGAATACAACCTTCCAAGATTATTTCGTTTCCAAAACACCAACTTTCTATAACAAATGGACAAAACCGTTAAAAGCTCCTCCAAAGAGAGAGTTGAGCAACTTCGGACCATCAAATCAAAGTTGCTCGGTGTACACTTTTTATTGTTCTTCTATGTCAAATTTTACGAGTATAAGTTTTCTAGATTATTTCAACGACAAAAAACCAACTTCTATGATAAATGGACAAAACCGTTAAAAGCTCCTCCACAGAGAGAGTTGAGCAAGTTCGAACAACAAAAATTGCTCGGCATACAGTTTTTATTGTTCTTCTATGTCAAATTTTATGACTACAAGCTTCCAAGATTATTTCGATTCCAAAACACGAACTTTCTATAACAAATGGACAAAACCGTTAAAAGCTACTCCATAGAGAGAGTTGAGCAATTTTGGACCATAAAAGTTGTTCGATGTACACTTTCTACGATTCTTCCTTGTCAAATTTTACAAGTATAAGCTTCCTAGATTATTTCGATGAAAAAACAACAACTTTCTATGACAAATGGACAAAACAGCTAAAAGCTCCTCCATAGAGAGAGTTGAGCAACTTTGGACCATCAAAGTTCCTCGGTGTACACATTTTATTGTTCTTCTATGTCAAATTTTTTAAGTAGAAGCTACCAAGATTATTTCGATTCCAAAACACCAACTTCCTATGACAAATGGACAAAACCCTTAAAAGCTCCTCTATAGAGAGAGTTGAGCAACTTCGAACCATCAAAGTTGCTCGGTCTACACTTTTTATTGTTCTTCTATGTCAAATTTTATGAGTAGAAGCTTCCAAGATTATTTCGATTCCAAAACTAGAACTTTCTATGACAAATGGTCAAAACCGTTAAAAGCTCCTCCATAGAGAGAGTTGAGCAACTTTGGACCATCAAAGTTGCTCGGTGTACACTTTTTATTGTTCTTCTATTTCAAATTTTACGAGTATAGGTTTCCAAGATTATTTCGATGGCAAAACACCAACTTTCTATGACAAATGGATAAAAGCGTTAAAAGCTCCTCCATAGAGAGAGTTGAGCAAGTTCGAACAACAAAAGTTGCTCGGCGTACACTTTTTACAATTCTTCTCTGTCAAATTTTACGAGTACAAGCTTCCATGACTTTTTCGATACCAAAACACCAACTTTCTATGACAAATGGACAAAAGAGTCAAAAACTACTACATAGAGAGAGTTGAGCAAATTTGGAACATAAAAGTTGTTCGATGTACACTTTTCACGATTCCTCTATGTCAAATGGTACGAGTATAAGCTTTCTAGATTATTTCGATGACAAAACAACAATTTTCTATGACAAATGGACAAAACGGCTAAAAGCTCCTCCATAGAGAGAGTTGAGCAACTTCGAACCATCAAAGTTCCTCGGTGTACAAATTTTATTGTTCTTCTATGTCAAATTTTATAAATAGAAGCTTCCTGGATTATTTCGATTCGAAAACACCACTTTCTATGACAAATGAACAAAACCGTTAAAAGCACCTCCATAGAGAGAGTTGAGCAACTTCGGACAATCAAAGTTGCTCGGTGTACACTTTTTATTGTTCTTCTATGTCAAATTTTATGAATACAAGCTTCCAAGATTATTTCGATTCCAATACACCAACTTTCTATGAGAAATTAACAAAACCCTTAAAAGCTCCTCCATAGAGAGAGTTGAGCAACTTCAAACCATCAAAGTTGCTCGGTGTCCACTTTTTATTGTTCTCCTATGTAAAATTTTTTGAGTAGAAGCTTCCAAGATTATTTCGATTGCAAAACTCCAACTTTCTATGACAAATGGACAAAACCGTTAAAAGCTCCTCCATAGAGAGAGTTGAGCAACTTCGGACCATCAATGTTGCTCGGTGTACACTTTGTATTGTTCTTCTATGTCAAATTTTACGAGTATAAGTTTCCAAGATTATTTCGATGGCAAAACACCAACTTTCTATGACAAATGGATAAAAGCGTTAAAAGCTCCTCCATAGAGAGAGTTGAGCAAGTTCGAACAACAAAAAGTTGCTCGGCGTACACTTTTTACAATTCTTCTATGTCAAATTTTACGATTATAAGCTTCCAAGATTTTTTCGATACCAAAACACCAACTTTCTATGACAAATGGACAGAAGAGTCAAAAACTACTCCATAGAGAGAGTTGAGCGAGTTTTGACCATAAAAGTTGTTCGATGTATACTTTTAACGATTCCTCTATGTCAAATTGTACGAGTATAAGCTTCCTAGATTATTTCGATGACAAAACAACAACTTTCTATGACAAATGGACAAAACGGCTAAAAGCTCCTCCATGGAGAGAGTTGAGCAATTTAGGACCATCATAGTTCGTCGGTGTACACATTTTATTGTTCTTCTATGTCAAATTTTATAAGTAGAATCTTCCAAGATTATTTCGATTCCAAAACACCAACTTTCTATGACAAATGGACAAAAACTTTAAAAGCTCCTCCATAGAGAGAGTTGAGCAACTTCGGACCATCAAAGTTGCTCGGTGTACACTTTGTATTGTTCTTCTATGTCAAATTTTACGAGTATAAGTTTCCAAGATTATTTCGATGGCAAAACACCAACTTTTTATGACAAATGGATAAAAGCGTTAAAAGCTCCTCCATTGAGAGAGTTGAGCAAGTTCGAACAACAAAAGTTGCTCGGCGTACACTTTTTACAATTCTTCTATGTCAAATTTTACGAGTATAAACTTCCAAGATTTTTTCGATACCAAAACACCAACTTTCTATGACAAATGGACAGAAGAGTCAAAAACTACTCCATAGAGAGAGTTGAGGAAGTTTGGACCATAAAAGTTGTTCGATGTACACTTTTTACGATTCCTCTATGTCAAATTGTACGAGTATAAGCTTCCTAGATTATTTCGATGACAAAACAACAACTTTCTATGACAAATGGACAAAACGGCTAAAAGCTCCTCCATGGAGAGAGTTGAGCAATTTCGGATCATCATAGTTCGTCGGTGTACACATTTTATTGTTCTTCTATGTCAAATTTTATAAGTAGAATCTTCCAAGATTATTTCGACTCGAAAACACCAACTTTCTATGACAAATTGACAAAACCGTTAAAAGCTCCTCCATAGAGAGAGTCAATACTTTTTAAAATTTGACATAAACTAACAATAAAAAGTGTACACGAACCAACCTTGATGCTTCGGAATTGCCCAACTCTCTCCATACAGAAGCTTTTAACGTTTTTGTCAAATTGAGAATAAAAAGTTTGTGTTTTGGCAACGAAATAATCTACGAAGTGTATACTAGTAAATTTGGACATAAAATAACAGTAAAAGGTATACACCTATCAACTTTTTTGGTTCAGATTTGCTCAACTTTTTCCAAGGATGATCTATACTTGTAAAATTTGACAAAAACTAACAAAAAAAATGTAAGCTGACCAACCTTGATGGTTCGGAATTGCCCAACCCTCTCCACAAAGAAGCTTTTAACGGTTATGTCAAATTGAGAACGAAAGTTGGTCTTTTGGCAACGAAACAATATACGAAGAAGCGTATAGTAAATTTGAACATAAAGTAACAATAAAAAATTACACCTATCAACTTTGATGGTTCAAATTTTCTCAACTCTAAGGAACCTCATCTTTTAACGGTTTTGACCGTGTGGAAACAAAGTTGGTCTTTTAGCAACGAACCAATCTACGTAGCCTATACTCGTAAAATTTGACATAAAATAACAGTAAAAGGTTTACACCGACCAACCTTCACGGCTCGAAATTGCTCAACTCTCTTCGTGTAGGAGCTTTTAATGAATTTTCCTATTTAGGAACCAAAGTTGGTCTTTTGAAAACGAAATAATATACGAAGCCTACACTTGTAAAATTTGACATAAGTTAAAAATAAAAAGTGTACACGAACCACCTTGATGGTTCGGAATTGACCAACTCTCTTCATAGAGAGGCTTTTAATTTTTTGTCATGTTGAGCACGAAGATTGGTATTTTGGCAATGAGACAATGTACGTAGCGTATACTAGTAAACTTGGAAATAAGGCAACAATAAAAATTGTACATCTATGAACTTTGATGGTTCGGATTTGCTTAACTCCCTCCAAGGAGGATCTTTTAACGGTTTTGACCGTTTGCGAACGAAAGTTGGTCTTTTGGCAATGAAACAATCTACGAAGCCTATACTCATAAAATTTGACATAAAAAAAAAATAAAAGGTATACACCGAACAACCTTGATGGCTCAGAATTGCTCAACTCTCTCCATGTAGGAGCTTTTAATGATTTTGCCCATTTAGGAACCAAAATTGGTCTTTTGAAAACGAAATAATATACGAAGCCTATGCTTGTAAAATTTGACATAAACTAAAAATAAAAAAAGTGTATACGGACCAACCTTTATGGTTCGGAATTGACCAACTCTCTCCAAAGAGAAGCTTTTGACGGTTTTGTCTAATTGAGAACAAACGTTGGTGTTTTGGCAACGAAAGAATCTACGAAACGTATACTAGTAAAGTTGGACATAAAGCAACAATAAAAAATTTACACCAATGAATTTTGATGCTTCGGATTTGCTCAACTCTCTCAAAGGAGGATCTTTTAACGGTTTTGACCGTGTGAAAATGAAAGTTGGTCTTTTGGTAACGAAATAATTTACAAACCCTATACTCATAAAATTTGACAAAAAATAACAATAAAAGGTATGTTGATGGCTTAGAATTGCTAAACTCTCTCTATGAAGGAGCTGGTAATGATTTTGCCCATTTGGGAATGAAAGTTTGTCTTTTGGGAACGAAACAATCCACAGAGGCTATATTCGTAAAATTTGACATAAAATAACAATAAAAGGTCTACAATGACCAACCTTGATTGCTCGGAATTGCTTAACTCTTTCCATGTAGCAGCTTTTAATGATTTTGCTCATTTAGGAACCAAAGTTGGTCTTTCGAAAACGAAACAATATACGAAGCCTACACTTATAAAATTTGACATAAACTAAAAATAAAAAGTGTACACCGACCAGCCTTGATGCTTCGGAATTGCCCAACTCTCTCCATAAAGAAATTTTTAACGGTTTTGTCCAATTGAGAACAAAAGTTGGTGTTTTGGCAACGAAACAACCAACGAAGCGTATACTAGTAAATTTGGCCATAAAGCAACGATAAATAGTGTACACTGAGCACTCTTGATAGTTCGGAATTGCCCATTTCTCTCCATAAGGAAGCTTTTAACGGTTTTGCCCAATTGAGAACGAAAGTTGTCTTTTGGCAATGAAACAATTTACGAAGCGTATACTAGTAAATTTGTACATAAAGCAAAAATAAAAAGTGTACACCTATAACCTTTGATGGTTTGAATTTGCACAACTTTCTCCAATGAGGATCTTTTAACGGTTTTGATCGTGTGGGAACGTAAGTTGGTCCTTTGGCAACGAAACAGTCTACGAAGCCTAAACTCATAAAATTTAAGATAAAATAACAATAAAAGGTATACACCAACCAACCTTGATGGCTCAGAATTGCTCAACCATCTTCATGTAGGAGCTAGTAATGATTTTGCCCATTTGGCAATGAACGACGTCTTTTGGCAACGTAACAATCCACGGAGCTTATACTCGTAAAATTTGACATAAAATAACAATAAACGGTATACACCGACCAACTTTGATGGCTCGGAATTGCACTACTCTCTCTATGTGAGAGCTTGTAATGATTTTGCCCATTTGGGAATGGAAGTTGGTCTTTTGACAACGAAACAATATAGGCAGCTATACTTGTAAAATTTGACATAAAATAATAATAAAGTGTAAGAGGACCAAACTTAATGGTTCAAAATTGCCCAAGTCTCTCCATAAAGAAGCTTTTATCGGTTTTGTCCAATTGAGAACGAATGTTGGTGTTTGGCAACGAAACAATCTACGAAGTGTATACTAGTAAATTTGTACATAAAGCAACAATAAAAAGTGTACACCTATCAATTTTGATGCTTCGGATTTTCTCGACTCTCTCAAAGGAGGATCGTTTAACGGTTATGACCGTGTGGGAACGAAAGTTGCTCTTTTGGCAACGAAATAATCTACAAAGCCTATACTCAAAAAACTTGAAATAAATTAACAATAAAAGGTACACACCAACCAACCATGATGACTCATAATTGCTCAACTCTCTCCATGTTGGACCTAGTAAATTTTGCCCATTTAGGAATAAAAGTTGGTCTTTTGTCAACGAAACAATATACGAAGCCTATACTCGTAAAATTTGACATAAAGTAACAATAAAAATAGTACACCGACCAACTTTGATGGTTCGAAATTGTCCAACTCTCTCCATAAAGAAGCTTTTAACGGTTTTGTCCAATTGAGAACGAAAGTTGGTCTTTTGGCTGCAAAACAGTCTACTTATATACTAGTACATTTTGACATAAAATAACAATAAATAGTGTATGTTGAGTCTAAAATAACCTACTAGCAAGTGCACTAGTCAGAAGAATAGTACAAGTGGTCAGTAGAGATCGTATCCACAGAGACGGAGATATGACTTAATCCAATTGTTTATTTACATATAATTATGGACAATGCAAGAAATTAAAGTTCCACTCAAGTTGATTTGGTTTGCAATTTAAAAGGAATACAAGCAAGAAAAGTAAAGTGTTTTTAGAATTTTTATATTGGAGAATGCAAATGCTAATGCAATTTATCACTAGGCAAGTTATACTAATGCAATGAATTCAAGTAGAAGAATGAAGCACCAAGACTTCGGAATCCACCAAGGGTCAATGATGTACAAACACAACCAATTCACCCATACATTTATCAATCCGGGTATAACGAATCCGTACCTAAGTCGGTTTTAGCGCACTCAAGCCAATTTCCCTCATATCAATCACTAGCCATCTTATTGGTCTAGGTTGGAAGTTCCTATCAACATTCTAGCCATCTTATTGGTCTAGACATGCATAAGAATTCATGAATGCTCAATTGAAATAGGATTCATACAAACTTGTTCCAAACCTAATGGAAACAACAATTGCAATCTAAGTGAAATCACTAGGCTAACACAAGAGGGGGGGGGGGGGGGGGGTGAATTGTGTCTCCAAAAACTAAGTATAAACCCCAAATACAAAAACCACAATCTAAAAACGTACAAATGATCAAAACAGTGTTTATAGTACAAATCTGCCACCCAACCAAGTAGATATTATTTGACCTAGCAATTCAAGTCCAAATGCAACGAAATTTGGTATGCAATATCACAATACCTTAATGAATACTATATCAAAAATTCAGATCAAAATTCAAAGTCTAGCTATATGAACAGTGCACGGGCAGATTGCTATTCCAGAAAATTAACTATCAAAAGTATACCTAGAATCCACTAATCACAAGTTGTTCAAACACAAGCAATATCCCAACAAGCAATGGCAGCAAGCAACACCCTAGTATCAATTTCTAAGGCACACAAATCACTAATAGCACCAAACAAGAAAGGAAATCAAAAATAGAGTGCACAAGGATATATAGTGGTTCGGTGCTCACACCTACATCCACTACCTAAGCCCTCAAGCTTAGGATTTCCAAATCCACTAAAGGATATAAATGGTTTTGCAAGTTCACCACAAACTTAGGGTTTTCAAGCACACCCCAAACTTGTACACAACCAAGGTTTGAAGCTAACCTTAAACTTTCACACACCTCTCAAAGGTAATGCCCTCAAAAGGGACTTTTACAAGTGATTTGGTTTTTGGTTCTCTCAAGATTAGCTCTAAGCTATTTTGATGAGGAACATTTAATCTCTCAATGTATAGCTCACTGGTAGGATATAAATTTGGCTCAAATTCGTGGCTTGCACTCAACCAAAAGTTCACACAAAGTCTCACAAAGATGGAAATAAGTTTAGGAGAAGCTTTTGTGGAAAGTAGCTCAAGAACACTCAAAGAAATACCTTAATGATTTTGGCTTGAAAGTGTGTCTTAGCTTGAGGTTGATGAAGGGAAGATGATGACAATAATCTCAGCAAATGATGATCAAAAGATCAAGAGAAGATCACTCAAAAATTGTAGAATCAAGAACAAAAGCTCTCTTGGTAATTTTTGCACATATGTTTTCCAAGTGTGGAATGAAGCATGATTTTCCTCTTCATTTGTCTCCATTTAATCTTGGCCATTGGATCTTGTTAATCTTCAATCTCAGCCCTCAATCAACTTATAATCTCTGCCCTTCATCTTCAAAAACGAAATCAATCAACACCATTGAAAGGCTAGCCGTTATTGACTTTTGGTCAACCTTTGATTCAAATTTCAAATCTTGGCTCCAAGGTTTGTTTGGATCTTTTGTGCTTCTTGTTAAACTCTTCTTCATGCTTACAAAGGCTTCAACACTCAACCAAACAACCCCTGCAAGTCTCACACGAAATTCCCCCCAAAATACTTGAAAACAAGAACAAAATAGTACATGGTGATGTGGACAATTTTCCTCCAAGTGTTTTGGCTCCAATCTTTTTCATTTGATTTCAAATGAATCCAAGGCTTCTCAAACTCCCTCCAAAGGCTCCTAAGGCTTTCTAGAAGGGTTATGACCGAGCCCCTACTCCAAATAAATCATCCAACATTAATTCAACTTAGTCTAACCCATGGAAGGTCAATTTGAGGAATTTAGGCTATTTTGGATAAGAATGGGTTGCACCAATTTAAGTCTTATTCACTCCAAATTTGGTCAAGTTTCTCAATAAATATGTCTTAGACTATTTCCTAAATAAATCCTTCAATGTAGCTCACATAGTCTCAATTGCTCCCAAATAGGGTTTCCTAGGGGATTTCGGGTTCTAAGTGCCTAAACACTGAAACCTCAATACTCCATGACCATTTCACATCCTCAATTAATGTCCCAAATAAGTGTATGATTTGTACCTACAAAGAAATGAGTGATAGAACACTCCAATTTTGCTTGTAAGCTCAAAGAGCTTCAATGCTTGCACTTGGGTTAACCAATATGATATAAGCTCAATAAAATTCAAGTAAGCACATGATAAATCAATTCATCTATATAAGAATGTGCATACAAAATTTCACTTATAATTGAGGTCGTTTGGTCATTCAATTTGATCATGCAAATCTCAACTAGGCTAGTTTCACAACTACACTAGTGAATTAATTTCAACTGACAAATTGAACCTGATAAACTTAAAATTGACCTGACACTATTTGAAAATGAAAAATTCCAGAGTGTCTTAAATAATTTTCAGAACAAGAATCAAGTCAATCAGAGCTCATATGAATAAGTTATGACTGTTCAACCAACGTGTGCGCAGTGTGATGTTGTGACAGATTTTAGCATCGAAAAATAAGTCAGTCCAGATTCATCCAATTTATATCAAACATGATAAATCATGATTCCAAAGATATATAATGAAGCTTAAATCAGTAGATATAATTCATTTCATGATTTGTCCAAATTCATCCAAAGTTAAGCACAATCAAAACACAAATGTAGGACCTATGGTCTAACACTAAGGACCCAAGAAGCATGATTAAATAGATATTTCACCATCTACAAAATCCATCCAACAAATCCATTCAAAACCCTAAGTGGTGATCAAGCACAAAGAGTAAGAAGAATCCACAATAATCATAGAAACCAAAGATTTATACCCAAAAAGATTCACATATAAACAAATCAATTCATACAACCATCATTCAACCCAAGGCTTCATCCTAGCCTTGGTGATAAAGAGTTTAGCTACACATAGAGAGAGAAAGAGATAAGCAAAGAGAGAGAAACATATTGGTAGAACCCAAAATTGGAAGAAATGCAAGCCAAAATGAAGAATCCCTCCTTCTTTCCTCCGTTTTTCGCTCCTGGAACGGCCGTTCGATAGGTTAAAAGTATATGTTTTTAGGGCTTTCGCGAGATAAAAATGCCCAAACTTGAGTGCAGGGGCGCCTAGGCGTGTAGGAATTGCGCCTAGGCGCCCTTCTAGAAATGGCAGTTCCCTGAATTTTGCATTTTCCCCTGCTCCGTGCGTGGCCCGTACCGCCCAGGCGTGTATAAATCACGCCCAGAATACTTTGGAAGCTTATTCTTGCCCTCATATTGCCCATATTTACCATCTTTTTGTTCCGCACCATCAATTGCCTATCAAAATCCAAGATAATAGATAAATGTACCGAAATGATAATATCAATGAGATAATATAGGGTTATTATCACCAAAAAAAATAGGTATATTCATACCTATCAAACACCCCACACTTAAACGCTACTCGTCCTCGAGTACAACTAATTTAAAGACACTCATGAAAAGTAAAATCCTAACTCACTGACGCAGGAATCGCGGTTGCATTTAGCATATGCAACAAGCCGTTAAACCCCTAGGTGTCCCTAGTGGAGGAGTGTTGTCTCCTGGGGGCTTACAAGAACGATACCCACAAACATTTCTATCAAATGAGCGCAAACACCCCACACTTACATCACACTATATACTCACGAATAATTTCCGTCTACTCAATTGCTCCTTTAATGTGGTGTGATGTGGCAGAGAAAATGTCAACATGTGGCTTCCAAGAGTTTATATATATGTATTAAACATAGTCGCATTCCAAGAATCGCAAAAACAACAAGTAGCAATACCAAGGCACATTTATTTATATAATATATATATTCTTATTTCTTTTCTTTCTTTTTTTTTTTTTTTTTTTTGAACTAGGACTGTGCAATGTTTACTCCATTAAGCTTTCTACTCAACCCATGTAGCGAATTCTCGACCAATGACTCCCAACCAGTTGGTTTAGGGCATTAGGTGATAAGACACCCCTCAGATCAATTATTCGAATTGAAAAGGCTTCGAAGTTAAGCTAGCCTAGAATGTTCGTCATGGTTGTCTCATTTTTTTACGCGAAACTCGAGTTGGTTAGACAAGAGCCCCGGTTACTCAATAAGACGCAAGAGCGGAACATGTTTTCTTTCTTTATTTCTTTTTTTTTTCTTCGGTACACAACATAAATAACTAGTGCCAAACATATCACCAACATGTTTCCAAGCTCATCTCAGGTAGAAACCACAGTTAACACATATATCCATCCAAGTCATACCCCACAACACTTTAGTGCAAGTGAATTCATATATTATGCAATCTAGTAGACTTCAAAAATTCACTCAAGCATATAGGAGGTAAAGACGGGATTAAACAGCTCTGATCAGAAATAAATATATTAAGTACCAGCGGTCAAGTTCAGATCAGAAAATAGCCAAAATGCGCAATACATACAAAATACAGTCCCACCCCCCACTGTAAAATAAGCTTTGTCCTCAAAGCGTGAAACAGGTATATGAAGAAAATGGAGGACAAGCCAAGAAAAACACAACCTGGAGGTGGACTCTAGGAGGAAGGACCGCCAGAGGGTCCTCTACGAGCAAATGTGATATAGCGGTCGAGTCGTAGCTCCGCCAGTATGTCGAGTATGGCCCGAGTCTGCTCCGTCTGTGCCTGGAACTGCTGCTGAACATACTCGGTATGGGCCTGGAACTGCTGCTGGAGGGAGCGCTGACCATCCTCAATCTGTGTAAGCTGAGCTCGTAGCTCGTCCATTTGCATAGTAGGTGCAGCCGCATCAGCAGCCGGCTCCTCATCGGCCTCAGCAGCAACACCCGGGTCATCGCGCGCCGCCCTAGCACGTCTATGCTGAATATCTGTCATGCGAGATATACTGATGTGCCAATGGCGCATGTCGACTTCTTCCATCAGAAGTGTCGCGGGGCACATATGGAGAGGGATCGCTCCAAGATGAGCTACTAATCGCGTGATAATACGAGGCAAAAAAAGTTTCTTCACACCAACACTGTCATCCTCAATACGCCTCCTAATCTCCAAAAAAGATCGAACATAATAGTAGCCCAGATCAATCCATATGCCAGCCCATATACAGTATAAGATCTCTAAAATCTCTCGCCGTCGCTCGCTGTGATGCCCTGCTGGCCATAAGTTCTGGTGCACGATCCGATCTACCAGCCACATAGATTCTGGCAAGCTAGATTTCCTCAAGAAAATCCCACGTGTGCCACCCAACTGCTCCACCATCCGAGAGTGCTGCTGCAACTCGGTACCAGATAAAGGTGGTAAGAATCCACTGTCAGCAGGCCGAAAAAGGGGGTATCCAATGCAAGCACACACATCTGCAGCGGAGAAAGTAACTACTCCAGAGGGCAATGTAATAGTATAATGACCGGTGTCTGTAGCCTGGACGGTGCGATAGAAAGTACGCACTAACTGTGGATACACCGGTATGTCATGAGCCACATCATCCGAAACAGCAAGGAAAGGGCATAATTGACGGAGTCGACCTAAAGGCTCACTCGTGGCCCCCACAATGGTGTAAAGTGTACCGGATATATAAACCTCTGGCACAATGGGAGCTACCTCAAACAGCCTAGCAGTGGCAGCAGAGGATGATCCCTCAGCTGGTGTAGTGCGAGCAGATTGCCTTGGGCGCTTAGGGGCGAGACCCTTAGTTTTGGGCATAATTCCTGAAAAATTAAATAATTTTCTTCCATTAGCATAGCAGGAATTATATATATATAATAAATATATATATTTATTTATTTTTTTTATTATTATTTTTTTTTGGCGCCTAGGTGTGTTGGAGTCCTGCCTGGGCGGTCCAAGCCTAGGCGCAAATGGACAGGACGCCCAGGCGCAAATGAACAGGCGCCTGGGCGGTCCACGCCTAGGCGCGGTCCATCTTCCTCACGCGTGGCTGCCATGGCAGCCACATTCTTCCCTTTTTTCAACTCTGTTTCTTCTAGCATGGCACACCCACAGAAATTCCAGCAATGATTTATCAACAAATCAAAAGTAGACAACCTATGGCAAGCCCTAAATCACTAACACCCAAGAAAATTTCTTTTTCTTTCACCCCCAATCCCATTTTCTTCCTTCTCTCTCTTTGTTCAAAACTTCAAACTCAAAGTAGACCATCCGACCCATACATCGCAAAACAAAGGAGAGAAATGAAAAGTTACTAACCTTGAGCGCTTAGATCTCCGCTTAGGCGGTGGAGTTGAGGTGGGCTGCTAAAGGGGAGAGGTGGGTGTGTGTGTGTGTGTGTGAAAGAGAGATGAGGATTTTAAGAATGCCCAAACCGCCTAGGCGTTTGGAAAATGAGCCTAGGTAGTTTCTTTTTTTCTTTTTTTTTGGTGGAGCATTGCATAACCCAAATGGCATTCTACGGTAGGCAAAAGTTCCAAATGGACATGTAAACGTTGTTTTCTCTTGATCCTCTGGTGCAATCACTATTTGATTATACCCAGAATATCCATCCAAGAAGCAATAATAATTATGCCCTGCCAATCTCTCCAGCATTTGATCAATGAATGGTAGAGGAAAATGATCTTTCCGTGTGGAGGTGTTCAACTTCCTGTAATCAATACAGACTCTCCAACCTGTGACCTTTCTGGTAGGAATAAGGTCATTGTTATCATTAGTAACAACTGTGATGCCCGACTTCTTCGGTACCACCTGAACAGGGCTTACCCACTTGGAATCTGAAATAGGATAGATAATCCCTACATCAAGTAACTTCAGAATTTCAGCACGAACTACTTCTTTCATGTTAGGGTTCAATCTTCTTTGACCCTCCCGGCTTGTCTTTGCTCCATCTTCCAGTAGGAAGCGGTCCATACACATTGATGGACTGATGCCTTTAATGTCTGCTATAGTCCACCCAATGGCGGTTTTATTCTCTTTAAGCACACGCAACAATTTCTCTTCCTCCACAGAAGTGAAATCGGAAGCAATAATAATTGGGAGTGTCTGAGAGTTTCCCAAAAAGGCATACCGCAGGTGAGGAGGAAGTGGCTTCAATTCTAATTCTGGTGGGTTCTCAATAGATGGCAATAACTTCTTAGAAGTTTGAAGATTCCTCAGATTTTCAAAAACAGGCCTCCACTTATGTTGATGCGGAGGTGAAGCTGCAAACATATTGTATATTTCTTCAACTTCCTCAGTCAATAAATGCTTGGAATCACCCACAAGAAAAGCCTCCAATGTAGTGATTTATTACTCCGAGAAACCTCCAAATCAATTCTTCTATCAGCTACATCTATCCAAAAGCTAGTTTTTGTGTCATCAGAATGTCGCATTGCCTCTGAGAGTCGAAACTCAACAGTTTTATCGAAAATTGTCATTGAGAGAACACCTGATTTGACATCAATGATGGTATTGGTAGTAGCCATAAAACCTCTGCCTAAAATAAGAGGTAGGTCTTTCCCAGGAATTGGTTCACCTTCCATGTCCAGAATTAAGAAATCCACTGGAACAACAAACTCTCCAACTTTCACTAAAACATCTTCAACAAGTCCAAAAGGATGAACAAAAGAGCGATCAGCTAACTGTAGAGTAACTGTAGTTGGTTTCAACCCTCCTATTTTCAAAGTGCAATACACAGAATACGGCATGATATTAACACTGACTCCAAGATCCATCAATGCTTTCTCAATATGCTTTTCTCCAATAATGCAGGAAATTGTAAAACTCCCCGGATCTTTCAACTTGGGTGGAAGTTTCTTTTGTAATATAGCACTAGTTTCCTCATAAAGAAACACTTCTTCATGTTCACCAATCTTCCTTTTGTTAGTGCACATCTCCTTTAAGAACTTGGCATAAGCTGGAATAGACTTGATCGCCTCAATAAGTGGGATATTAATCTCAACTTTCTTCAAAACTTCAAAAATATCCCGGTTGTACTTGCTCTTCTTCTTAGGCGCAAGTCGAGATGGGAACATAATCCTCCACTGGCTGCTTATCTTTTTCAACTAGGGGTTTTGTAGATACATGGGGCTCCTCCACTGTCGATTCATTACTCCCCTCATCCTCTTGCTTCTGGAACTCAATCTTGTTGTCAACCTTCTTCCCACTTCTCAAAACAGTAACAGCCTTAGCATCTTCATGTTTTGTGGGATTAATTTCAGGCTGGCTTGGGAGCTTCCCCAACTGTCTCTCACTCAGAGCATTCGCAAGTTGGCCCACTTGCATCTCGAGCTTAGAAATTGACTGTGTGTTACTAGCCACCGTCTGTTGCAACTGATTCATAGAATTACTCATCTCAGCTTGTGAATTCTGCATCTTCACTTGTGACTGAGCTAGTTGAGTGATCAGATCATCCATAGTAGACCTCTTCGATTCAGGAGGTGGTGCTTGAGGTTGGCCTTGCCAGGGTTTTGGACCTTGGCTGTAGTTGTTAGAAGAGCCATAAGATAGATTCGGATGGTTCTTCCAACCCGGATTGTAGGTATGAGAGAAAGGATCATTCTGCTGCCGATGATAATTCTGAACAACATTCACTTCAGCTTCAGGAAATGTGCCACTTCTAGGACACATATGGGTCGGATGGTCTGTGCTCCCACAAATACCACATGGCTCTGCAGCTTTGCTCAATAGACTCATTACAGCATCCAGTTTCCGAGCCATTGAAGCAATTTCTGTGTTGGAAGTACCAGCTTCATATGCAGTTGCTCTAGAACCATATGTATCTCTACTATCCCACTGCGAAGAGTTAGCAACTACATTCTCGATAATCATTGTGGCCTCAGCTGGTTCTTTAGCCATAATGTTCCCACCAACAGCTGCATCTAGCCTATGCCGACAGTCATCTGACAAGTTCTGATAGAAATACAATATAGTCTGCCATGGCAAGAATTGATGATGTGGGCACCCAATCAACAGAGTTTTATACCTCCCCCAAGCTTGATACAGTGATTCCCCCTTATTCTGTTTGAAATGAAATATCTGATCTCGTAATCTCTGCGTCTTAGATTGAGTATAAAATTTCTGAATAAACTTGGCAGAAAGCTGCTCCCAAGAAGTGATAGAATTAGCAGGCAAGGTCTTGAACCAGTTCTTCGCATCACCTTTCAAAGAGAAAGGAAAGAGTTTGAGGCGAATAAATTCTGCAAAAATCCCTTGAATCTGTTGTGTGCCACAAATCTCCAAGAAATTATCGATATGATCGCTAGCATCCTGATTTTCTTCTCCTGAAAAGGATGGAAGCAAGTTAATCATATAACCTTTAATCTCGTATGAAAAATTAGGTGCAATAGTTGGAAAAACAATGCACGATTGACGAGTAGTAAATTGAGGCATAGAAAAATCCTGTATAGTGCGTGGAGCATTGGGGTTGTTGCCATTGTCCTCAACTCCTTCAAGATTTTCTGCCATTTTTACTTGTTCCGGTTTGTCTCCACAAGAGCTCTCAACATATGAGCTAGATGTAGGAGAACTAGAGCGAATGGGAGAATGCTCCCCAAGAATTTGCCTGTCTCTCTTGTTGCGGCGTAGACGTCCCAAGTCTAAATCAATTGGAAGAATTTCCGTATCTTGCGAACGCCGTCCTTGCATGAACTACAAAGAGTAAGAGAATAATGTGAGACAAACAATAATCGAGTATGACCACGCTATGTAAGCAAGTATCTATGCAAACAAAACAATGGATCAAGTATAAGCTACCGTCCCCGGCAACGGCGCCATAAACTTGTTGAGTCTAAAATAACCTACTAGCAAGTGCACTAGTCAGAAGAATAGTACAAGTGGTCAGTAGAGATCGTATCCACAGAGACGGAGATATGACTTAATCCAATTGTTTATTTACATATAATTATGGAAAATGCAAGAAATTAAAGTTCCACTCAAGTTGATTTGGTTTGCAATTTAAAAGGAATACAAGCAAGAAAAGTAAAGTGTTTTTAGAATTTTTATATTGGAGAATGCAAATGCTAATGCAATTTATCACTAGGCAAGTTATACTAATGCAACGAATTCAAGTAGAAGAATGAAGCACCAAGACTTCGGAATCCACCAAGGGTCAATGATGTACAAACACAACCAATTCAGCCATACATTTATCAATCCGGGTGAAACGAATCGTACCTAAGTCGGTTTTAGCGCACTCAAGCCAATTTCCCTTATATCAATCACTAGCCATCTTATTGGTCTAGGTTGGAAGTTCCTATCAACATTCTAGCCATCTTATTGGTCTAGACATGCATAAGAATTCATGAATGCTCAATGGAAATAGGATTCATACAAACTTGTTCCAAACCTAATGGAAACAACAATTGCAATCTAAGGCCCCAAGAAGCATGATTAAATAGATATTTCACCATCTACAAAATCCATCCAACAAATCCATTGAAAACCCTAAGTGGTGATCAAGCACAAAGAGTAAGAAGAATCCACAATAATCATAGAAACCAAAGATTTATACCCAAAAAGATTCACATATAAACAAATCAATTCATACAACCATCATTCAACCCAAGGCTTCATCCTAGCCTTGGTGATAAAGAGTTTAGCTACACATAGAGAGAGAAATAGATAAGCAAAGAGAGAGAAACATATTGGTAGAACCCAAAATTGGAAGAAATGCAAGCCAAAATGAAGAATCCCTCCTTCTTTCCTCCGTTTTTCGCTCCTGGAACGGCCGTTCGATAGGTTAAAAGTATATGTTTTTAGGGCTTTCGCGAGATAAAAATGCCCAAACTTGAGTGCAGGGGCGCCTAGGCGTGTAGGAATTGCGCCTAGGCGCCCTTCTAGAAATGGCAGTTCCCTGAATTTTGCATTTTCCCCTGCTCCGTGCGCGGCCCGTACCGCCCAGGCGTGTATAAATCACGCCCAGAATACTTTGGAAGCTTATTCTTGCCCTCATCTTGCCCATATTTACCATCTTTTTGTTCCGCACCATCAATTGCCTATCAAAATCCAAGATAATAGATAAATGTACCGAAATGATAATATCAATGAGATAATATAGGGTTATTATCACCAAAAACATTAGGTATATTCATACCTATCAGTGTACACCGAGCAACCTTGATGGTACGGAATTGCCCAACTCTCTCCAAAAGTAGACTTTTAATAGTTTTGTCCAATTGAGAACGATAGTTAATCTTTTGGCAACAAAACAATCTACGAAACGTATACTAGTAAATTTGGATATAAAGCAACAATAAAAAAGTGTACACCGAGCAACCTTGATGGTTCAGAATTGCCAAACTCTCTCCAAAACCAGACTTTTAACAGTTTTGTCTAATTGACAACGAAAGTTAATCTTTTGACAATGAAAAAATCTACGAAGCTGATACTCATAAAATTTGACATAAAATAACAATAAAAAGTATACAACGACCAACCTTGATGGCTCAGAATCGCTCAACTTTCTCCATGTAGGAACCGGTAATGATTTTGGTCATTTGAGAATGAAAGTTTGTCTTTTGGCAACGAAACAATATACGAAGCCTATACACCTAAAATTTAACATTAAGCAACAATAAAAGGTGTACACCGAGCAACCTTGATGGTTCAGAATTGCCCAAGTCTCTCCACGAAGAAGCTTTTAAGGGTTTTGTCCAATTGAGAACGAAAGTTGGCCTTTTTTCAACGAAACAATCTACAAAACGTATGCTAGTATATTTAGACATAAAGCAACAATTAAAAGTGTACACCTATCAACTTTGATGGTTCGGATTTGCTCAACTCTCTCCAAGGAGAATCTTTTAACGATTTTGACCATGTGCGAACGAAAGTTGGTCTTTTGGCAACGAAACAATCTACAAAGTCATAATCATAAAATTTGACATACAAAAACAATAAAAGGTATACAATGACCAACCATGATGGCTTGGAATTGCTCAATTTTCTCCACGTATGAGCTAGTAATGATTTTGGCCATTTGAGAATGAAAGTTGGTCTTTTGGCAACAAAACAATAAAAGAAGCCTATACTCGTAAAATTTAACATAAAATAAAAACAAAAAGTGTACACGGAATAACTTTGACCGTTCCAAATTGCCCAACTCTCTTGATGAAGAAGCTTTTAACGGTTTTGTCCAATTGACAACGAAAGTTGGTCTTTTGGCAACAAAACAATAAAAGAAGCCTATACTCGTAAAATTTAACATAAAATAAAAACAAAAAGTGTACACGGAATAACTTTGACCGTTCCAAATTGCCCAACTCTCTTGATGAAGAAGCTTTTAACGGTTTTGTCCAATTGACAACGAAAGTTGGTCTTTTGGCAACGAAACAATCTACAAAATGTATACTAGTAAATTTTTACATAAAGCAACAATAAAAACTGTACACCGAGAAACTTTGATGGTTTGGAATTGCCCAACTCTCTCAAAAAAAAAGCTTTTAACGGTTTTGTCCAATTGAGAATGAAAAAGTTAGTCTTTTGGTCACGAAACAATCTACAAAACCTATACTCAAAAAATTTGACATAAAAAAAACAATAAAAGGTATACACCGACCAACCCTGATGGCTCGGAATTGCTCAACTCTCTCCATGTAGGAGCTAGTAATGATTTTGCCCATTTAAGAATTGAAGTTCGAATTTTGGCAACGAAACAATATACAAAGCCTATACTCACAAAATTTGACATAAAATAACAATAAAATTTGACCAACTTTAATGGTTCGAAATTGCCCGACTCTCTTCATAAAGAAGCTTTTAACAATTTTGTTCAATTGAGAACGAAAAATGAACTTTTGGCAACGAAAGAATCTACAAAGCCTATACTAGTAAATTTGGACATAAAGCAACAATAAAAATTTCACACCGAGCAACCTTGATGGTTCGGAATCGCCCAACTCTCTCCATAAGGATGCTTTCAACAGTTTTGTCTAATTGAGAATGAAAGTTGGTGTTTTGGTAACGAAACAATCTACAAAGCGTCTACTAGTAAACTTGGACATAAAGCAATAATAAAAAGTGTACACCTATCAACATTGATGGTTCGAATTTGCTCAACTCTCTCCAAGGAGGATCTTTTAACGGTTTTGTCCATTTAGGAATGAAAGTTGGTCTTTTGGCAACGAAACCATATACGCAGCCTATACTCGTAAAATTTGAGCTAAAATAACAATAAAAATAGTACACCGACCAACTTTGATGGTTCAAAATTGCCCAACTCTCTCTATAAAGATGCTGGTAACATTTTTATCCAATTGAGAGTGAAAGTTGATATTTTTGCAACGAAACAATCTACGAAGCGTATACTAGTAAAATTGGAAATAAAGCAGCAACAAAAATTTTACACTGAGCAACCTTGAGGTTCGGAATCGCCCAACTCTCTCCATAAGGATGCTTTTAACGGTTTTATCCAATTGAGAATGAAAGTTTGTGTTTTGGCAACGAAATAATCTACAAAGCGTGTATACAATAAAATTTCAACATAAAGGAACAATAAAAAATGTACACCTATCACTTGATGGTTCAGATTTTCTCAGCTCTCTCCATGTAGAAGCTAGTAATTATTTTGCCCATTTGGGAATGAGAGTTGCTCTTTTGGCAACGAAACAATATACGAAGCCTACACTCATAAAATTTGACATTAAAAAACAATAAAAATAATACACCGACCAACTTTGATGGTTCGAAATCGCCCAACTCTCTCCATAAAGAAGCTTTTAATGGTTTGGCCCAATTGAGAACAAAAGCTGGTCTTTTAGCAACGAAACAATCTACAAAGCGTATACTAATAAATTTGGACATAAAGCAACAATAAAAATTTTAAACCGAGCAACCTTGATGGTTTGAAATTGCCCAATTCTCTCCATAAAGAAGCTTTTAACGATTTTGTCCATTTGAGAACGAAAGTTGCTGTTTTGACAACGAAACAATCTATGAAGCGTATACTAGTAAATTTGTACATTGAGCAACAATAAAAAGTGTGCACCTATCAAATTTGATTGTTTGGATTTTCTCATTTCATTCAAAGGATGATCATTTTAAGGGTTTTGACTGTGCGGGAACGAAAGTTGGTCTTTTTGTCAACGAAAAAATCTACGAACTTATACTCATAAAATTTGGTGTAAAATAGCAATAAATGGTACACAACGACCAACCTTGATGGCTCGCAATTCCTAAACTCTCTCCATGTAGGAGTTAGTATTAATTTTGCCCATTAGGGAAAGATAGTTGGTCTTTTGGCAACCAAAAAATCTACGGAGCCTATACTCATAAAATTTGACTTAAAATTTGACGTAAAATGACAATAAAATGCATACAACGACTAACCGTGATGGCTCAAATTTGCTCAACTATCTCCATGTAGGAGCTTTTAATTGTGAAACCCCGACCCAAAATTTTAGTTTTGAGTTGTAAAACGGATGATCCGAGAAGTACGGAATCATGGAAAAATAGTTTTGGAGCTTGGTTCGGTAAATGGGGCATAACTTTTAGTATACATGTCCGTTTTGGGCCCGTAATATATCAAATCGAAGCTTGAACCGAGCCGGAAAATAAAATTTAGGAAAACTGGGTTTCTAAAAAACAGAGACCGTCCGGACACCCAAAACAGCCGTCCGGACGGTTTGTGCAGTAACTGAGGCAGAAAAATGTTTTAGAGAAAATTTTGGTGCTGTGAACAGTAGACCATCCGGACACCATAACGAGGCGTCCGGACGGTTAAGCCTACGAAGTGGGCAGAGAGTGGAGGAAGAGGCAAGCGTCCGGACGGTCACTTGAGGCGTCCGGACGGTTATCGGGAAATCAGTTTTTAAACTCAGTTTTAGTCAATTCCTGCATATTTTCTTCTTGGGAGCCCGACTAGAGAGAGAAAGTGAGAGAGAAGAAGAGAGAGAAGAAGAGAGAGAAGGAGATTTTGGCAAGAGATTGACTTGGAGATTGTGGATTGATGATCCTTGAAGCTAAACAAGGAAGATTCAAGGTTGATTCAAGTGATTTGGTAAGTTTTTCTTAGTTTTTGGAAATTATAGGTTTTTCTAGATTTGCTCGATTCTTGAAGAGTTGGGTGCTATGCTTTAGATATGTTGTTTATTGGTTGATTTTGGATGTTTATGTAGATTGGTTTGTGTTTTGGAGTTGAGTTGAGCTTGGAGTGAGTTAGAGGATTTTGGAAGGAATTTCTAGAGAGAGAAGTAAGTGTTTCGAATTTATGGATTTAATTGATGTTTATATGAGTTATGGTTGATATATTGATGCTTGTGAGGGTTCGGTTATGCCACATTGTAGGTTTGGGCAAACCGGAACCCTAGGAACGGAATTTGGGAAATTGTGGTAATTTAGTCGACACGAGGTAGGGGATTTCCAACCATACTTTCTATCGTTCGTTTTTGATATGTAAAGAGCTTTTTGATTCCTCATTGGTCATTCCATTTGTGTTTCCGCCTTAATTGCTCCTAAGGGGAAACGAACCCTAATTGGGATTCTTGTTGATTCTTGATGTTGCATGACCCGAGTGTGTGTTCCATCTCCTATGGACACGATGTGATTTCCGTTAATTCATCATGGTAGTTATGTATATATATATGTAGGTTGTTCATATATATATCTATTCAGCATGTCATGACATAATGCATTAGAGTTGCATGGGGGACCGGGTATGGACTCGGGAACCTTTAGGTTTCTTGAAAGCTACTTGGGGGGATGACGAGGTGATGAGAGTTACCACTGAGTCATGTGAACTCCAAGTAGGATAACGCACTAGGGGTAAGGTCAAGAGTGACTTGCCTTGTCGGGTGCGGGCGTGATAGGTTCACGCAACCGGATGATCCTAGGAGTGGTTGGTTGTGGTGAGCTTGCTCCCGTGCAATATTTCATTGAGTTGCAATGATATTGTGGTTGTTATGCTCCGAAAGGGTTGTCCGGGTAAATGTTGATGTGAATTTGTTGAGTATACGTTCATGTGGTAGTTACATATTGATGCATTGCTTCCTTTTGGTTCTACCTATATTGATGTTTACTTCATACCCTATTGAGCTTCTAGCTCACTCCTTTACTTTCTTCCTCCACAGGAGACACTGGTACAGGTACTGGTGCTGCGGATCGGTGAGCAGGTCGTGTCAGGGATGGCCCTGGATAGAATAGGGTGCTAGAGATATACTCTATGCATGTGGGTGTATGTAGTATATCTATGTTGAGAGAATATAACCATTTGGCACGGTGGTGCTTGTATGTGGATGTAGATGTTGATATATGGTTATATTTGATGTGTTATAAATCTGTGAGTTGATTTATATGTGATGCCATCAGTTTGTGCATGCTGGTAGTGGATGGCCTGAGGCCTAGGTTCGGGATTGCATGTGGTTGAGGCCCGAGGCCTATGTTTGCTAGGTTGCTAGTGTGATGTTGTTGTTGCTGCGTTTCTGATGCAGGTGGGCACTCTCCGATATACGGGGAGGTGCCGCCGGATTTCCAGTTGATCCCGGATGTTCACACTAGTGACTTAGGATGGGTGCAGAGAGAGCACCCAGTCGCGTCTCCGAAAATGGGGCGTGACAATTTGCTATCAGAGCCAGGTTTACGGTTCTTTATAGGATCTGGGGTGTTGGGTCCTAGTTGTAGAGTAGTATATCCAGGCCATGTCACGACTGCTACTGATCCGGTATGTTTTCTTTTCCCCTTAAATCCTCGTTTGAGTAGTGGGTTAAATGGTATTGCTGTTTGCCATGCAGATGAATACCCGTAGAACTACCAGGTCCGAGAGTGGGACTGTAGTACCTCGTGGCAGAGGCCGACGGGGAGTTGGTAGGGGCCGAGGTAGAGGCCGTAGTGTTGGGGTGGAACGTGTCACAAGAGGCACTCCTAGCACTGAGGATTCGGTTCCGAATGTGGATCCGGAGTTGAGAGAGGAAGAGATAGTTCAAGAGGGACTACCGATGAAGAGTGATGATCAGCAGGCACCACCTGAGGTGCAAGTTGCTCCTGTTACTACAGGGGGGCAACCAGTGACGATGGAGAGTCTTACTAGTTTTATGATGAGTATGGTGCAGACACAGGCGCAGACCATAGCTCAGGCAGTGGCTCAGGCGATGGGTGCTACTGGCACTCGTGCTGAGGGAGTTGTACCAGAGGCTACAACTGATGTAGCAGCAGTACCTAGAGCTGGGAGAGGGATGTATGAGGTGGACCAATTGAGGAGGACTACTCCTCCAACATTTTCTAGAGATGGAACGGGTGTGGGGGCGGAGGAGTGGTTCAACCAGCTGAGTATGAGAATGGACACTCTTGAGATACCCGATGAGAGACGGGTGAAGTTTGTGTTCTACTACTTGAGTGGTGCGGCCTATGAATGGTGGATGTCCATGGGTCAGAGACGGAATGAGCTGACTTGGACTTCGTTTGAGCAGTTGTTTATGCAGAAGTTTGTGCCAAGGCCTCTGCAAACGGAGAAGGCCAAACAGTTTCTAGATTTATTGCAGACATCAGAGATGACGGTGTCTCAGTACACCAAGCAGTTTGAGGAGTTATACCGGTATGGGAAGGAGTTTGCTCCCACAGATGAGAAGAAGGCAGTGAGGTACCGAGATGGGTTGCTTCCCAGTCTTGGTAGAATGGTGATGGCCACTAGGGTGGTGTCATATCAGGACACAGTGGAGATGGCTCTTGATTTTGAGTTGAGTGAGAAAAGTGAAGCTCAGAGGAAGCGTTCAGTGAGTGAGGGTAGTAGTGGTGGTGGTAGTAGCCACAAGAAACTGAGAACCGATTTTCGTCAACAGAGAGGGGACCGAGGCAAGGGTCCTAGGCTACCATGGGGTAAGATGACATGCTTCAAGTGTGGGAAAGAGGGGCACAAGGCAAGTGAGTGCAAGCTTTCTGGGTTTAAGTGCTTTGGGTGTGGCAAGTTGGGTCACAGAAAGAGCGAGTGTCCAGAGGGCAACCAGAGAGCCCAGCAGCAGAGCATACCGGGAGTACCGCCTCCGGCTCTTCCTTCCAATGTTCCAATGGGAGGAAGGGGGCGGGGTGGGACTCGTCAGCCATAGCAGCAGCAGAATGCACTGGTAGAGGGGCGTGTCTATGCATTGGGTCATCAGGAGGCACAGGAGCATCCAAACTTCATTGGAGGTACCTTCTTGATTTCTAATTGTTGGGCAAGAGTCTTGTTTGACTCGGGGGCTACCTCATCTTTCATTACTAGTTCGTTAGCACACGCACTAGAAGTGGAGATTTCGCCAATAAGACGAATGTTCACGGTATCCTCACCATTCAGATACTTTACCACATTGGAGGGGGTAGTGTTCGGTTGTGAGTGTCAGTTTGGAGAAATATCTCTGAAAGCCAACTTGTATGTATTAGATTTCCAGGATTTTGATGTGATTCTTGGAGTTGATTGGTTGACGAAGCACCAAGGGTTGCTTGACTTCTGGGAGAGGAAGATTACTCTTAGAGTACCCGAGGGAGGAGTGATTCAGTTGAGGGGATCGAAGGGGATTCCATGCCCACATTTCATGGATAATCCTTCGTACCAAGATTGTAGAGTCGCAAGTTTGGTGACTTCGGCTCCTAAGGGAGAGGTAGCTACCATGATTAGGGTAGTGGAAAAATTTATGGATGTATTTCCGGAGGAGTTGCCGGGATTACCTCCGAAGAGGGAGATTGACTTTGCTATCGAGTTACATCCGAACGTCAAACCGATTTCGATTCCGCCGTATCGGATGGCTCCAGCAGAGTTGAAGGAGTTGAGTTCTCAATTAGAAGAGTTGCTAGACTTGGGGTTCATCAGACCGAGTGTGTCCCCGTGGGGAGCACCGGTGTTGTTCGTCAAGAAGAAGGATGGAAGTTTGAGGATGTGTATTGATTATAGGCAGTTGAATAAGGTTACAGTGAGGAATAAGTATCCGTTGCCTAGGATCAATGATTTGTTTGACCAATTGAGAGGTGCTAGGCATTTCTCTAAGATTGACTTGAGGTCGGGTTATCATCAGTTGAGGATTAAGGATGAGGATATCCAGAAAACAGCGTTTAGAACTCGTTATGGGCATTATGAGTTCCTTGTGATGCCGTTTGGGTTGACAAATGCCCCGGCGGTATTCATGTACCTAATGCAAAGGGTTCTTCGACCGTTTTTGGACAAGTTTGTAGTTGTGTTTATAGATGACATATTGATTTATTCTCCTACGGAGGAAGAGCATGAGGAACACTTGACGTTAGTGTTACAGACGTTGAGGGAGAATCAACTGTATGCTAAATTGAGTAAGCGTGAATTTTGGGCCACGGAAGTGAAGTTCCTAGGCCATGTGATCACTCAAGAAGGCATAGCGGTTGACTACTCCAAAGTTGAGTCGGTTTTGAATTGGGAGAGACCGAAGAATGTGACTGAGATCCGGAGTTTCCTAGAGTTGGCAGGTTACTACCGGAGGTTTATTGAGGACTTCTCAAGTGTTGCTTCGCCGATGACGCAGCTCACGAAGAAGGGTACACCGACTGTGTGGACAGACGAATGTGAGGCCGCATTTGAAGAGTTGAAGAAGAGGTTGACAACACCTCTAGTGTTAGTAGTTCCGGAGAGGAATATTGGCTATCAGGTGTATTGTGATGCATCTGGAGTCGGGTTGGGTTATGTGTTGATGCAGCAGGGCCGAGTGATAGAGTATGGTTCGAGGTTGCTGAAGACACATGAGAGGAACTATCCAGTGCATGATCTAGAGTTGGCGGCAGTAGTATTTGCTCTTAAGCAATGGAGGTACTATCTCTACGGAGAGACGTTTGAGGTATTCTCGGATCACAAAAGCCTCAAGTACCTATTCACCCAAAAAGAGTTGAACTTACGGCAAAGGCGGTGGATGGAGTACTTGGAGGATTTTGATTTTAATTTGCAATACCATCCTGGTAAAGCAAATGTGGTTGCGGATGCATTGAGTAGGAAGCAGAGAGTTGCTAGCCTATTCATGCATGAGTGGAAAATTGTGGAGACAATCAATGAGTTTGGATTGGAGTTGAGGAGTCAAGAGGAAAAGGTGCATTTGTGTTCTATGACTTCGAGACCTATGATGGTTCAGAAGGTTATAGATGCACAAAACGGAGATCATACATTTGATGTGATTGATGAGAGTCTTGGATGGGTTCGAGGGAATGATGGTGGAGTACGATATGCGGGAAGGTTAGTGGTTCCCGAAGATGATGAGTTGAGACAGGAGATTCTAAGGGAAGCACATCATTCTTGGTTTGCTATGCATCCCGGGGGTACGAAGATGTACCGATACTTGAAGCAGAGTTTCTGGTGGAAGGGTATGAAGGCCGATGTTGCTAGATTTGTGACGAAGTGTCTTACTTGCCAACAAGTGAAGGCAGAACATCAGAGACCAGCTGGATTGTTGCAACCATTACCAGTAGCGGAATGGAAGTGGGAGAAGATCACAATGGACTTTGTGACGGCATTGTCAATGACTCAGAGGAGGCATGATGCGGTTTGGGTGATAGTGGACAGATTAACTAAGTCTGCACACTTCTTACCCATGAACAAGACGGATTCATTGGAGACCTTGAGTACTATGTATGTCAAGGAGATTGTGAGACTTCATGGAATTCCATTATCCATTGCGTCGGACCGAGACCCGAGGTTCACAGGTAGATTCTGGAGTAGTTTACAGGAGGCATTGGGAACGAAGTTAGATTTCTCTACAGCTTATCATCCTCAGAGTGATGGGCAGAGTGAGAGAACCATACAGATTTTGGAGGACATGCTACGGACATGTGTAGTTGATTTTGGAGGAAGTTGGGATCGGTACTTACATTTGGCGGAGTTTGTGTATAACAACTCTTTCCAAAGTAGTATCGGAATGGCACCTTACGAGGCGCTCTACGGGAGGCCTTGTAGGTCGCCTTTGTGTTGGGCAGAGGTTGGTGAGAAAGTTGTGTCAGGACCGGAGATGGTCAAAGAAGCACGAGAGAGAGTTGATGAAATACGGAAGCGGTTGATCACAGCACAGAGCCGACGGAAGTCTTATGCTGACCGGAGGAGGAGACCTTTGGAGTTCGCTGTAGGCGATAAGGTTTTCTTGAAGGTTAGTCCGAGACGGGGAATTCAGAGATATAGCAAGCATAGGAAGTTGGCACCGAGGTTTTTGGGGCCATTTGAGATTTTGGAGACAGTGGGACCAGTGGCGTACCGTTTGGCACTTCCACCGAAGTTTGAGAAGGTTCACAATGTATTCCATGTATCTATGCTTCGGAAATATGAGCCAGATCCGTCGCATGTGATAGATTGGACTACGTTGGAAGTTGAGGAAGATGGGAGCTACACTCTTCAACCGGTGAAAATTCTAGACCGACAGAACAAGGTCACGAGGTCGAGTGTGATTCCATTAGTAAAGGTAATGTGGATGTACCACGGAGTTGAAGAAGCAACTTGGGAGTTGGAGTCTCGAATGAAGGAAAAATACCCGGAGTTGTTCAGTGATTCAGTTACGTGTGTAGTTAAATTTCGGGACGAAATTTTTTTAAGGGGGGGGAGGATGTGAAACCCCGACCCAAAATTTTAGTTTTGAGTTGTAAAACGGATGATCCGAGAAGTACGGAATCATGGAAAAATAGTTTTGGAGCTTGGTTCGGTAAATAGGGCATAACTTTTAGTATACATGTCCGTTTTGGGCCCGTAATATATCAAATCGAAGCTTGAACCGAGCCGGAAAATAAAATTTAGGAAAACTGGGATTCTGAAAAACAGAGACCGTCCGGACACCCAAAACAGCCGTCCGGACGGTTTGTGAAGTAACTGAGGCAGAAAAATGTTTTAGAGAAAATTTTGGTGCTGTGAACAGTAGACCGTCCGGACACCTTAACGAGGCGTCCGGACGGTTAAGCCTACGAAGTGGGCAGAGAGTGGAGGAAGAGGCAAGCGTCCGGACGGTCACTTGAGGCGTCCGGACGGTTATCGGGAAATCAGTTTTTAAACTCAGTTTTAGTCAATTCCTGCATATTTTCTTCTTGGGAGCCCGACTAGAGAGAGAAAGTGAGAGAGAAGAAGAGAGAGAAGGAGATTTTGGCAAGAGATTGACTTGGAGATTGTGGATTGATGATCCTTGAAGCTAAGCAAGGAAGATTCAAGGTTGATTCAAGTGATTTGGTAAGTTTTTCTTAGTTTTTGGAAATTCTAGGTTTTTCTAGATTTGCTAGATTCTTGAAGAGTTGGGTGCTATGCTTTAGATATGTTGTTTATAGGTTGATTTTGGATGTTTATGTAGATTGGTTTGTGTTTTGGAGTTGAGTTGAGCTTGGAGTGAGTTAGAGGATTTTGGAAGGAATTTCTAGAGAGAGAAGTAAGTGATTTCGAATTTATGGATTTAATTGATGTTTATATGAGTTATGGTTGATATATTGATGCTTGTGAGGGTTGGGTTATGCCACATTGTAGGTTTGGGCAAACCGGAACCCTAGGAACGGAATTTGGGAAATTGTGGTAATTTAGTCGACACGAGGTAGGGGATTTCCAACCATACTTTCTATCGTTCGTTTTTGATATGTAAAGAGCTTTTTGATTCCTCATTGGTCATTCCATTTGTGCTTCCGCCTTAATTGCTCCTAAGGGGAAACGAATCCTAATTGTGATTCTTGTTGATTCTTGATGTTGCATGACCCGAGTGTGTGTGTTCCATCTCTTATGGACACGATGTGATTTCCGTTCATGCATCATGGTAGTTATGTATATATATATGTAGGTTGTTCATATATATATCTATTCAGCATGTCATGACATAATGCATTAGAGTTGCGTGGGGGACCGGGTATGGACTCGGGAACCTTTAGGTTTCTCGAAAGCTACTTGGGGGGATGACGAGGTGATGAGAGTTACCACTGAGTCATGTGAACTCCAAGCAGGATAACGCACTAGGGGTAAGGTCAAGAGTGACTTGCCTTGTGGGGTGCGGGCGTGATAGGTTCACGCAACCGGATGATCCTAGGAGTGGTTGGTTGTGGTGAGCTTGCTCCCGTGCAATATTTCATTGAGTTGCAATGATATTGTGGTTGTTATGCCCCGAAAGGGTTGTCCGGGTAAATGTTGATGTGAATTTTTTAAGTATACGTTCATGTGGTAGTTACATATTGATGCATTGCTTCCTTTTGGTTCTACCTATATTGATGTTTACTTCATACCCTACTGAGCTTCTAGCTCACTCCTTTACTTTCTTCCTCCACAGGAGACACTGGTACAGGTACTGGTGCTGCGGATCGGTGAGCAGGTCGTGTCATGGATGGCCCTGGATAGAATAGGGTGCTAGAGATATACTCTATGCATGTGGGTGTATGTAGTATATCTATGTTGAGAGAATATAACCATTTGGCACGGTGGTGCTTGTATGTGGATGTAGATGTTGATATATGGTTATATTTGATGTGTTATAAATCTGTGTGTTGATTTATATGTGATGCCATCAGTTTGTGCATGCTGGTAGTGGATGGCCTGAGGCCTAGGGTCAGGATTGCATGTGGTTAAGGCCCGAGGCCTATGTTTGCTAGGTTGCTAGTGTGATGTTGGTGTTGCTGCGTTTCTGATGCAGGTGGGCACTCTCCGATATACGGGGAGGTGCCGTCGGATTTCCGGTTGATCCCGGATGTTCACACTAGTGACTTAGGATGGGTGCAGAGAGAGCACCCAGCCGCGTCTCCGGAAACGGGGCGTGACATTAATGATTTTGACATTTAGGAACCCAAGATGGTCTTTCTAAAATCAACAATATACGAAGCCTATACTTGAAAATTTTGACATAAAATAAAAAGAAAAATAGTACACCGACCACCCTTGATGGTTCGAAATTGCCCAACTCTCTCCATAAAGAAGCTTTTAAAAGTTTTGTCCAATTGAGAACGAAAATTAGCCTTCTGGCAACGAAATAATCTACAAAGCGTATACTAGTAAATTTGGACATAAACCAACAGCAAAAAGGGGTACACCTACCAACTTTGATGGTTTGAATTTGCTCAACTCTCTTCGATGACGATGTTTTAACGGTTTTAAACTTGGGGGAATGAAAGGTTGTCTTTTATTAACGAAACAATCTACGAAGCCTATACTCATAAAATTTGACATAAAATAGCAATAAAAGGCACCGAGCAACCTTGATGGCTAGGAATTGCTCAACTCTCTCCATGTATAAGCTAGTAATGATTTTGCCCATTTGGGAATGAAAGTTGGTCTTTTGGTAAAAAAATAATATACGAAGCCTATACTCATAAAATTTGAGATAAAATAGCAATAAATAAGCTTTTAACTGTTTTGTCCAATTGAGAACGAAAGCTGATCTTTTGGCAACGAAACAGTCTATGAAGCGTATACTAGTTAATTTGGACATAAAACAACAATAAAAAGCATACACCGAGCAACCTTGATGGTTCGTAATTGCCCAACTCTCTCCATAAAGAAGCTTGTAACGGTTTTGTCCAATTGAGAACGAAAGTTGCGGTTTTGGGAATGAAACAATCTACGAAGCGTATAATAGTAAATTTGGACATAAAACAACAATAAAATGTATACACCGACAAACCTTGATGGCTCGGAGTTGCTCAACTCTCTCCATGTAGAAGCTAGTAATGATTTTGCCCATTTGGGAATGAGAGTTGGTTGTTTGGCAATGAAACATTATACGAAGCCTATACTCGTAAAATTTGACATAAAATAACAATAAAAATAGTACACCGACCAACTTTAATGGTTCAAAATTGGCCAACTCTCTCCATAAAGAAGCTTTTAACAGTTTTGTCCAAATTGATAACGAAAGCTGGTCTTTTGGCAACAAAACAGTCTACGAAGTGTATACTAGTAAATTTAGACATAAAGCAACAATAAAAAGTGTACGCAGAGCAATCTTGATGGTTCAGAATTCCCCAACTCTCTCCATAAAGAAGCTTGTAACGGTTTTGTCCAATTGAGAACAAAAGTTGTTGTTTTGGCGACGAAACAATCTACGAAGCGTATACTAGTAAATTTGGACATCAAAAACAATAAAAAGTGTGCACCTATCAACTTTGATGGTTCGGATTTTCTCAACTCTCTCTAAGGAGGATCTTTTAAAGGTTTTGACTGTGCGGGAATGAAAGTTAGTCTTTTGGCAACAAAACAATCTACGAAGCCTATACTCATAAAATTTGACATAAAATAACAATAAAAGATATACATCGACAAACCTTGATGGCTCGGAGTTGCTCAACTCTCTCCATGTAGGAGCTAGTAATGATTTTGCCCATTTGGGAATGAGAGTTGGTCGTTTGGCAATGAAACAATATATGAAGCCTATACTTGTAAAATTTTACATAAAATAACAATAAAAATAGTACACCTACCAACTTTGATGGTTCGAAATTGCCCAACTCTCTCCATACAGAAGCTTTTAACAGTTTTGTCCAATTGAGAACGAAAGCTAGTCCTTTAGCAAAGAAACAATCTACAAAGCTTATACTAATAAATTTAGACATAAAGCAACAATAAAAAGTGTATACCGAGAAACCTTGATGGTTCGGAATTTCCCAATTCTCTCCATAAAGAAGCCTTTAACGGTTTTGTCAAATTGAGAACGAAAGTTGCTGCTTTAACAATGAAACAATCTACGAAGCGTATACTAGTAAATTTCTACATAAAGCAACAATAAAGAGTTTGCACCTATCAACTTTGATTGTTCGGAATTTCTCGTCTCTCTCCAAGGAGGATCTTTTAACAGTTTTAACTGTGCGGAAACGAAAGTTGGTCTTTTGGCAACGAAACAATCTACGAAGCTAAAATTTGGCCTAAAATAGCAATTAATGGTATACAACGACCAACCTTGATGAGTCGCAATTGCTGAACTCTCTCCATGTAGGAGCTAGTAATAATTTTTCCCATTAGGGAAAGATAGTTGGTTAGCAACGAAACAATATGCGGAGCCTATACTCGTAAAATTTGATGTAAAATAACAATAAAATGAGTACACTGACCAACTGTAACGACTCAGATTTGCTCAACTCTCTCCATGTTGGAGCTTTCAATGATTTTGACATTTACGAACCAAAGTTGTTCTTTCGAAAATGAAACAATATACGAAGCCTATAATTGTAAAATTTGACATAAAATAAAAACAAAAATATTACACCGACCAACCTTGATGGTTCGGAATTGCTCAACTCTCTCCATAAAGAAGCTTTTAATAGTTTTGTCCAATTGAGAACGAAAATTGGTCTTTTGACAAAGAAACAATCTATGAAGCGTATATTAGTAAATTTGGACATAAACCAACAACAAAAAGTGTACACCTACCAATTTTGATGGTTCAAATTTGCTCAACTCTCTCTCCAACGACGATGTTTTAACGGTTTTGACCGTGTGGGAATGAAAGTTGGTCTTTTGATAACGAAACAATCTATGAAGCTTATACTCATAAAATTTGACATAAAATAACAATAAAAGGTATACACTGACAAACCTTGATGGCTCGGAATTGCTCAACTCTCTCCATGTAGGAGCTAAAAATGATTTTGCCTGTTTGGGAATGAAAGTTGGTCTTTTGGCAACGAAACAATATACAAAGTCTATACTCATAAAATTTGACATAAAATAATAATAAAAGTGTACATCCACCAACTTTGATGGTTCGAAATTGCCCAACTCTCTCCATAAAGAAGTTTTTAGTGGTTTTGTTCAATTGAGAATGAAAGCTTGTCTTTTAGTAAGGAAACAGTCTACTGCGTATAATAGTAAATTTGGACATAAAACAACAATAAAAAGTGTAGACTGAGCAACCTTGATGGTTCGGAACTGCCCAACTCTCTCCATAAAGAAGCTTGTAACGGTTTTGTCCAATTGAGAACGAAAGTTGCTGTTTTGCCAGCAAAACAATCTACAAAGCATATATGTTAGGATCCTTTCTAACCTTAGGAGGGGGGTGAATTAAGATTATGCCAAATTTTAAAGTGTTTCACACAAGCCACAAATTAATATTCATTGAGGTTCGACAAGTTTAAATGTATTCACAATTCAATGAAACGACTCTTTAAATAAAAAACTCATACAACAATCAAATACTAAATTTTAAGAATAACCAAATGTAGAGCTTTTGATAAGACAAGTCTTATAGTTTCCTCCAATACACCTAAGAGTCATATTAGTGCTGCACACTCAAATAACTTGATTAGTAATAAAAACACAATATAGGACAATATAGAAATTTTATTTCTTTTATGTTTCTAAAACCCCAATTATATAGACTGATTTTATTTTAATTTTACCCTTGTATGATTTTGAAACAGTTTTGTATTTAAACAGTAATCAAAAGGATGAAGTAGTAAAGGATAGAGAGTGACACCGAGATTTTTACGTGGTTCCTCAAACTGAGTACATCCACGGTCCTCCTTCAAAGGGACTTGTCAACACCTCCACTATGAGTGATAATGAGTACAAGATACAATTTGTTGATTTTGTGGCTGAATCAACGAACCTTCACAACTAAATAAGCAAATAGAAAATGTGGCTCAATAGTCTAGTGTATGTGATCAATAAGGCTCAAGGTAGGCTCTTTGGTAGCAAACTAGGAATGATAAGCTCAAGAACAATAGGCTCAAGGTTTCAGCAAGTATGTAACAGTAGGCTCACTCAAAAATGATTTTCTCAAAGCTCTCTTGCAAAAGGGTTATGTAAAAGAATAGAACTCAAGAGAGAGAATTAAAATGTGTATGAATATGGTTTAGAAATGATGTCTCACGTTTTTCTTTTTTAGGCTTGAAGAAAATGATGTTTTAAATAGGTTTAGGCCAAAAACAGCTCAATGGGTAGAAAAGGGAAGGATTTTCTTGTAGAATCTTTTTGGAGAGTGAGCTAGCCGAAATTTTTTAATGGAAAAAGGTGATGGACTGCTAGGATAGTCTAGGGTCTTGATGTTTTTAGAAAATCAGTCATTCACACATTTTTGTCAAAATCCAACAGCTGGATTTGATCTTCTCCTTGATTTGATGAATGAAGGTTGGCTTGACTTTCTTGTTTCCTTGCTGGAAAGCTTGAATGAATCTTCAACTTGATTTTCCTTCATGATCTTGTCTCCTTAATTTTGAAATCAGCTCCAGAATTTTATTTTCTTCTTTATAATCTTTGAATGAGTATGGATCTTGATCTTGTTGGTATGTAAAGACACCTCCAATGGCTAGAGATGATCTTCTCCTTGATTTTTTTAATGATTTCACGATAGTAGTTCATTGAAATTCGAATTTGACTTCCATTGGATAGGAAAATGACAATTCCATGCTCTTCTTGTGATATATTTTCATAATACTTTATCACCTCTTGATTCTTTCCATATAAAAGGCAAGACTTGATCTCTTTCTATATGTCATTCCTACAAACTCTCAAAAGATAATCCAAAAGGTTCACATGTATAATTAGTCAACTTTTATTTCCATATCAATCTATATTTGTCAATTTCACAATGTAACATTTATATGTTACTAAATTGATAAAGACCATAATTTAACAAACACAAAAACATTTCATATATATAGAGCAAGCTTATCAAACTAATCACACGTTCGATATCCAAATAACTCTTAATGTCACAATTGGTCATTCCTTAGTCGTTTCTTAAATTTGTCAAACACAAGCTTAAAATCTAAACAACAGTATACTTGTAAATTTAGACATAAAGCAAGAATAAAAAGTGTGCACCTATCAACTTTGATGGTTCGGATTTTCTCAAACTCTCTCCAAGGAGGATCTTTTAACGGTTTTGACTGTGCGGGAACGAAAATTGATCTTTTGGCAACGAAACAATCTATGAAGCCTATACACATAAAATTTGACATCAAATAAAAATAAAATGTGTACACCGACCAACCTTAATGGCTCAGAATTGCTCAACTCTCTCCATGTAGGAGCTTTAAATGATTTTGCCATTTAGGTACCAAAGTTGATCTTTTGAAAACGAAACAATATAGATAGCCTATACTTGTAAAACCTTACATAAAATAACGATAAAAATAGTACACCGACCAACCTTGATGGTTCGGAATTGCCCAACTCTCCCTATAAATAAGCTTTTAACGGTTTTGTCCAATTGAGAACAAAAGTTGGTCTTTTGCCAACGAAACAATCTATGAAGTGTATACAAGTAAATTTTGACATAAAGAAACAATAAAAAGTGTACACCTATCAACTTTGATGGTTTGAATTTGATCAACTCTCTCCATTTGGGAATGAAAGTTGGTCTTTTGACAACGAAATAATTTAAGGAACCTATACACGAAAAATTTGACATAAAATAACAATAAAAGGTGCATTCCGAACAACCTTAATCGTTCGAAATTGCTCAACTCTCTCCATCTAGAAGCTTTTAATGATTTTGCCCATTTAGGAATCAAAGCTGGTCTTTTGAAAATGAAACAATATAAGAAGCCTATACTTGTAAAATTTGACATAAACTAACGAAAAAAGTGTACACAAACGAACCTTGATGGTTCGGAATTGCCCAACTCTCTCCATAAAGAAGTTTTTAACGGTTTTGTCAAATTGAGAACGAAAGTTGGTCTTTTGGCAACGAAACAATCTTCGAAACATATAATAGTAAATTTTGACATAAAGCAACAATAAAATGTGTACACCTATAAACATTGATGGTTCGAATTTGCTCAACTCTCTCTAAGAATGATCTTTTAACGGTTTTGACCGTGTGGAAACGAAAGTTGGGCTTTTGGCAAAGAAACAATCTACGAAGCCTATACTAAAAAAATTTGACATAAAATAATAATAAAAAATATACACCGACCAACCTTAAGGTCTCAAAATTGCTCAACTCTCTTCATGTAGGAGGTAGTAAAGATTTTGCCCATTTGGGAATGAAAGTTAGTCTTTTGGCAACCAAACAATATACGAAACCTATATTGTAAAATTTGACATAATATAACAATAAAAATAGTACACCGACCAATTTTGATGGTTTGAAATTGCCCAACTCTCTCCATAAAAAAGCTTTTAACGGTTTTGTCCAATTGAGAACGAAGGTTGGTGTTTTGGCAACGAAACAATCTACGAAGCTTATACTAGTAAAATTGAACATAAAGCAACAATAAAAAGTATAAACTTATCAATTTTGATGGTTCGGATTTGCTCAACTCTCTCTAATGAGGATCTTTTAACGGTTTTGACCGTGTGGAAACGAAAGTTGGTCTTTTGGCAACGAAACAATCTACGAAGTCTATACTCATAAAGTTTGACATAAAATAAAAAAAAATACACGGACCAACCTTGATGGCTCAAAATTGCTCAACTCTCTCCATGTAGGAGATAGTAATGATTTTGCCCGTTTGGGAACGAAAGTTGGTATTTTGGCAACGAAACAATCTACACAGACTATACTCGTAAAATTTGACATCAAATAACAGTAAAGGTATGCACCAATCAACCTTGATGGCTCAGAATTGCTGAACTCTCTCCATGTAGGAGCTAGTAATGATTTTGCCCATTTGGAAATGAAAGTAGGTATTTTAGCAACCAAACATTATACGAAGCCTATACTCATAAAATTTGACATAAAATAACAATAAAAGGTAAACACCGACCGACCTTGATGGCTTGGAATTGCTGAACTTTCTCCATGTAGGAGCTAGTAATGATTTTGCCCATTTGGGAATGAAAGTTGGTATTTTGGCAACGAAACAATACACGAAACCTATACTCGTAAAATTTGACATAAAATAACAATAACAATATTACACCGACCAACTTTGATGGTTTGAAATTGCCCAATTCTCACCATAAAGAAGCTTTTAACGGTTTTGTCCATTTGAGAACGAAAGTTGGTGTTTTGCCAACGAAATAATTTACGAAGCGTATAGTAGTAAATTTGGACATACAGCAACAAAAAAAAGTGTACACCTATCAACTTTGATGGTTCAAATTTTCTCAACTCTTTCCAAGGAGGATCTTTTAATGGTTTTGACCAAGTGGGAATGAAAGTTTGTCTTTTAGCAACGAAGCAATCTACCAAGCCTATACTAATAAAATTTGACATAATATAACTAAAAAAGGATATACATCGACCAACCTTGATGGGTCGGAATTGCTCAACTCTCTCCATGTAGGATAGCAATAATGATTTTGCCCATTTGAGAATGAAAGTTGATCTTTTGTCAACGAAACAATATACGAAGCCTATATTACAAAATTTGATATAAAATAACTATAAAAATAGTACACCAGCCGACTTGATGGTTACAAATTTTTGAACTCTCTCTATGAAGAAGCTTTTAACGGTTTTGTCAAGTTGAGAACGAAAGCCGGTATTTTGGTAACGAAACAATCTACGAAGCTTATACTAGTAAATTTGGACATAAAGTAACAATAAAAAAAAGTACACCTATCAACTTTGATGATTCAGATTTGCTGAACTCTCTCCAAGGAGGATCTTTTAACAGTTTTGACCGTGAGAACGAAAATTGGTCTTTTGACAAGGAAACAACCTACGAAGCCTATACTTATAAAAGTTGACAGAAAATAACAATAAAATGTATACATCGACCAACCTTGATGGGTCGGAATTGCTGAACTCTCTTCATGTGGGAGCTAGTAATGATTTTGCCCATTTGGGAATGGAAGTTGGTCTTTTGGGAACAAAAAAATATACGAAGCCTATATTGCAAAATTTGACATAAGATAACAGTAAAAACAGTACACCGACCAACTCTGATGGTTAAAAATTGTCGAACTCTCTCCATAAAGAAGTTTTTAACGGTTTTGTCCAAATGAGAACGAAAGCTGGTCTTTTGGTAACGAAACAATCTACGAAGCATATACTAATAAATTTGGACATAAAGCAACAATAAAAGGTGGAAATCGTGCAACCTTGATAGTTCGGAATTGTCTAACTCTCTCCATCAAGAAGCTTTGACCGTGTGGGAACGAAAGTTGGTCTTTTGGCAACGAAAGAACCTACGAAGCCTATACTCATAAAAGTTGACATAAAATAACAATAAGATGTATACATCGACCAACCTTGATGAGTCGGAATTGCTTAACTCTCTCCATGTGGGAGCTAGTAATGATTTTGCCCATTTGGGAATGGAAGTTAGCCTTTTGGCAACGAAATAATATACGAAGCCTATATTGTAAAATTTGACATAAAATAATAATAAAAATAGTACACCGACCAACCTTGATGGTTTGAAATTGCCCAACTCTCTCCACAAAGAAGCTTTTAACGGTTTTGTTCAAAAGAGAACGAAAGCTGGTCTTTTGGCAACGAAACAATCTACAAAGCGTATACTAGTAAATTTGGACATAAAGCAACAATAAAAGGTGGAAACTGAGGAACCTTGATTGTTCGGAATTGCCCAACTCTCTCCATCTGTAAGCTTCGACCGTGTTGGAACGAAAGTTGGTCTTTGGGCAACGAAACAACCTACAAAACCTATACTCATAAAATTTGACATAAAATAACAATAAAAAGTATACACCGACAAATCTTGATGGGTCAAAATTGCTCAACTCTATCCATGTTCTACCCATTTGGGAATGAGTGTTGGTCTTTTGGCTACGAAACAATATACGAAGCCTATATTGTAAATTTGGACATCAAGAAACAATAAAAAGTGTACACCATGCAACCTTGATAGTTTGGAATTACCCAACTCTGTCCATAAAAAAGCTTGTAACGGTTTAGTCCAATCGAGAACGAAAGTTTGTGTTTTGGCAATGAAACAATCTACGAAGTGTATACTAGTAAATTTGGACATAAGCAACAATAAAAAGTGGACGCCAAGAAACCTTGATGGTTCGGAATTTCCCAACTCTCTCTCTCCATAAGGAAGCTTTTAACGGTTTTGTCCAATTGAGAATGAAAGTTGGTGTTTTTGCAACGAAACAATCTACGAAACGTATACTAGTAAATTTGGACATAATGGAACAAGAAAAAGTGTACACCTATCAACTTTGATGGTTCGGATTTGCTCAACTTTTTCCAAGGAGGATCTTTTAATGGTTTTGACTGTGTGGGAACTAAAGTTTGTCTTTTGACAACGAAGCAATCAACGAAGCAATCTACGAAGCCTATAGTCATAAAATTTGACATAATATAACTATAAAAGGGTATACACCCAGCAACCTTGATGGGTCGGAATTGCTAAACTCTTTCCATGTAGGAGCTAGTAATGATTTTGCCAATTTGGGAATGAAAGTTGGTCTTTTGAAAATGAAACAATATACCAAGACTATATTGTAAAATTTGACATAAAATAACAATAAAAATAGTACAGCGACCAACCTTGATGGTGACGAATTTTCAAACTCTCTCTATAAAGAAGCTTTTAACGGTTTTGTCCATTTGAGAACGAAAGTCGGTATTTTGGCAACGAAACAATCTACGAAGCTTATACTAGTAAATTTGGACATAAAAAAGCAATAAAAAGTGTACACCTATCAACTTTGATGGTTCCGATTTGCTCAACTCTCTCCAAGGAGGATCTTTTAACGGTTTTGACCGTGTGGGAACGAAAGTTGGTATTTTAGAAACGAAACAAACTACGAAACCTATACTCATAAAAGTTGACATAAACTAATAATAAAATGTATACATCGACCAACCTTGATGGATCCGAATTGCTCAACTCTCTCCATGTGGGAGCTAGTAATAATTTTGCCCATTTGGGAATGACAGTTGGTCTTTTGGCAATGAAACAATAAACGAAGCCTATGCTCATAAAATTTGATATAAAATCACAATAATAATACTATACCGAACAATTTTGATGGTTTGAAATTGCCCAACTCTCTCCATAAAGAAGCTTCTAACAGTTTTGTCTAAATGAGAACGAAAGCTGGTCCTTTAGCAATGAAACAATCTACAAAACGTATACTACTAAATTTGGACATAAAGCAACAATAAAAGGTGAAAACCGAGCAACCTTGAATGTTCGGAATTGCCCAAGTCTCTCCATGAGGAAGCTTTGACCATGTGGGAACGAAAGTTGGTCTTTTGGCAACGAAACAACCTACGAAACCTATACTCATAAAATTAGACATAGAATAACAATAAAAGGTATACACCGACCAACTTTGATGGCTCGAAATCGCTAAACTCTCTCCATGTAGGAGCTAGTAATGATTTTGCCCATTTGGGAGTCAAAGTTTGTATTTTGGCAACAAAACAATACACGAACCTATACTCATAAAATTTGACATAAAATATTAATAACAATAGTACACCGACCAACTTTGATGGTTTGAAATTGCCCAAGTCTCACAATAAATAAGCTTTTAACGGTTTTGTCCATTTGAGAAAAAATGTTGGTGTTTTGCCAATGAAATAATTTACGAAGCGTATAGTAGTAAATTTGGACATACAGCAACAATAAAAAGTGTACACATATCAACTTCGATTGTTCAGATTTTTTCAACTCTCTCCAAGGAGGATCTTTTAACGGTTTTGACTGCGTGAGAATGAAAGTTGGTCTTTTGGAAATGAAACAATCTACGGAGACTATACTCGTAAAATTTGACATCAAATAACAGTAAAAGGTATACACCGACGAATCTTGATGGCTTAAAATTGCTCAACTCTATACATGTTCTTCCCATTTGAGAATGAAAGTTGGCCTTTTGGCAATGAAACAATATAGGAAGCCTATATTGTAAAATTTGACATAAAATAATGACTCGCCAAAAATAGGTAAGTGGATTAACGCTTTCCCAAGTGTAGGTTTGTCAAAGTAATAATAGGAGTGAATCCCAAATCGTCTCACAAAGACTTTTGGTTTCGGCTTGGGTCTATGGATTATTAACCTAATTACTTAATTAAATATGGTATTCACAATGTTAAGTGTGGCAAAATTGCACTAACCATTGGTTAGATTCGGTTTTCCCTCTTGGGGTGATTGATTGAACTAAACCCTAATATACGAAATGAGAATTAAATACTAAACTACTGCAGAAAATCAAAATGGAAATAAGCACAACATAATAAAATGTAAAACATAACATAAAATGTTCAAGCACAAACTAAATCGGAATGGAAATATTCAAGTAGATTAAACTAAAACTATGAATCCAAATGCGATAATAAAATGAAATAACAATAAGGAAGAGGAGTTTAGAGATCAAATCCAATGTCGAATGTTGAGGTGAATCGGCCTTCCAATCTACAAATAGAAGTTGAGGGTAATCCAACTTGGGCTCTTCTCAAGCTCTACAAGGAGGAAGAACTTCTTCTTCTAGTTGGTTGGGTCTCCAAGACTCCTAGCAATCTTCAAGAGACTGATTTTTGAACCCCAAGCAAGAATCAAAGATCAAGAACAAGGTAAGAGAACAAAAACCTTAGAGAAAAATGTATTTTCGGCCAAAGTGAGTATTGTACAAAGAATGGGGTCTCAAGACCCATAAAACCCTCATACCTCTGTTAAAAGACCATCCTAACCTATTACAAATAAGTCTCATTGGTCAAATAAAGTAATTAGACAAGTTTGCCCTTCAAGAATTGAGTAAAAATCATAAAACCCGAAATTACTGAACTGTTCGAGGCAGCATCTTGTTTTAATTCCACAGACTTCAATTCTCAATGGATTTAAGCGTATGAGCACTCGTTGGAAATATCTGGATGTCTAATTCAACTTTGTAGAAGAAAGTTTCTTCAAATTCTATCATTTACACATTCAAAAGTTGACCCGAAAATTATTGCGCAGTGCCGTCCGGACAGATATGCTTGAAAACAGCACTGTCCGGCTTTCTTCTTCAACCGTACGGACGGATATGGTTGAAAATCAATCTGTCCAGCTTTCTTCTTCAACCGTCCGGACGGTTTCTGATAAGTGTCCGGACGGTTGACAGCAAAATGCAATTTTTCAGCTCCTTTGTGTCTTTTCTTCCATATTCAACCCCGATCAATCCGGAGCCTACAAAACTCATTCAAACAAGTCATAAATGACTGAAACATACTTAAACAAGTGTCAAAACCATTTTTAGGTTGATAGAACAAAATTCGGCATATTAAAACTCAAATGCTTAAGAGATAGCATTTCCACAACTTCTAACCATTATGCCCAAAACTTGGATTTCCTATCTCTAAGCTACCAAACCAACTTGAACTACTAGAAAACACTTAAAATGACTATGTCAAAGTGTTGAATTAAGCATTGGCTCATTAACATGGATTTCGGCAACTCAAACCTAAAATGTGGTTTTTAAGCATTGAAACTCAACCTTTTGCTTTCAAAACTCCACAAAAATATGCAAAATACCATCCCAATCACAACCCCTAACTAGCTTTTTGCTAGTCCTCGAGCAAAATAGCGAAAATCAATTGGGATGAATTTCGAGAGAAAAATTTACTTTTAAACCAATTTGTTTGGAACGTGTATGAGTGTAAACATGCAATGACAAGTTCTTCCCTAAATGTTTAACCCTCAGAATAAACACATGACAAAGATGCAAGAGAGCACAAATCTCAACCAAGTCTTGATTTTAACTAAAAAGGTTGCTTCTTTTTGAAACCAAACCATTCTCGTGTGTGTGTGTGCGTGACCACTTGGAACATCCTTGCCATCAATTTAGATTAGAAAATGCAAGAGTGATTCATCAAATGAATCTTAATCATAAAGTGCAAGCCGCCATATGCTCACTTTTCAAAACTTCTCTCCACTAATGTAGCCCTACACAAAACCAATGATCCAATAGGACTTTTAAAGCATGTAACGTAGGTTGAGGCTATGGGTATGTCAAAATGGAAATTTTAGGTTGAGACCACAACTCAAATATACATGTCAATGTAACAATGGTCATACATATGCATGCAAGCACATATACCCCAAAGTAGTCCCAACTCACCTTTTTCACACTCACTTTGCTTTTTCTTTCTCTACTCTCATTTTTTTCTTTTTTTTTTCTTTTTTCTTTTTTTTTCTTTTTTGTATATATGTGCCACATTGATTTTATTGATGGCATGCAATCGTCTTACTCTATACATATATCCCAAACTTGGATATTTTCATTCAATGAACTAAGTTGTTGCCTTCTTTTGCTTTTTTTTTCTTTTTTTTTCACTTTTTTTTTCACTTTAAAGCAAGCAACACCTTACAAAATGCACCATCACAGAAACGCATCACTCAACCCATATGCATGATGATATGCACAAGCATCCCACAAAAACATGTATATCCAATTGCGCGGGTGATGCATGGGGGAAATTTTGTTCTAGCTAGGTACATATGTAGGTGCTGAAATAAAAAGGTTAACATTTGGTTAGGAAGGGACACCTAGGGATAAATTTAAAGTATGGTAGGCTAGAAATTAAGCTCAAATGACCAAAGAAGGCCTTATGTCATCTCATCAGTCAAAATGTGGACTAGGATTTTGCCTCAAGAGTTTATCAAGTGAGTTCTAGTGCTTGTGAGATTCAAAATACTAACACTAAGCAAAACTTCTCTAAATGTCCAACACTTCAAAACCTTATGGTCATGTGCTCAAGGGAAAAGAGAAATAGTCCAAACTTCAAAACAAGACAAACTAAAAAGTCAAGCACAATCCAAGGGATCTTATATGCCTCCCACTACAAGTCATAGTTCATATTTTTCATCATGGGCAATCAAGGAATCACAGCAATGCAAAGCTTTTCACAACACACAGTTCCAGAATTTTTTCTTCTCTTTTTTTTTTTTTAAAAAAAACTTTTATTTTTGAATTTCTTTTGAAAAACTAAACCAAACACAAACTGGGCACCCCCACCCCCAACTAGAGTAAGACATGGTCTCCATGGATGGAGCGAACAAAATGGTGCACAGTAAGTAATTATTCAATGCAAATGCAAAACACTACGTGGTTCTAAGACTACAATACTCCCAAAGTACCACAAACAAACGGAGTAATGTCACGGCACCAGCACCCCCATGACTAGGTATATGGATAATCAAATAACAGCAGAAGAAGTTGAGAGTACTCCCTGGACATCCTGTAGAAGGAGTGTCTCATCCTCTGGTGCATAGGGAGCAAGGATTGGCTTGAGCCTTTGTCCATTCACAGTGAAGGTGGTCCCATTCTTTGGATTGGAAATATCCACAGCACCATGGGAATGAACCTTCTTGACAATGTAAGGGCCACTCCAACGACTCTTCAACTTTCCTGGAAAAATATGGAGCCTAGAATTGTAGAGAAGCACCTCTTGCTCAGGAAAGAATTTCTTGTCCAAGATCTTCTTGTCATGCAAGGCTTTCATCCTCTCCTTGGACAGTTTGGCATTGTCATAGGCCTCCCTTCTTGCTTCTTCTAGCTATGAAATCTGCAACTTTCTCAAGCCTTGGGCATCATCAAGTGAAGAATTAATCTTTTTAATAGCCCAGAAAGCATGATGTTGAATCTCAACAGGTAAATGACAAGCACGACCATAAACCAAACGATAAGGTGACATGCCAAGAGTGGTTTTGAATGCAGTTCTATAAGCCCAAAGAGCATCAAGTAATTTATCAGACCAATCCTTCCTATTAGGATGAACTGTCTTTTCAAGAATGACCTTGATCTCTCTATTAGCCAACTTAGCTTGGCCATTAGTTTGGGGGTGATATGGAGTAGAGACCTTGTGAGTCACTCCATATTTCTTCATGAGATTTTGAAAAGGTTTGTTACAAAAATGCGAACCCCCATCACTAATTATGGCCTTTGGCATGCCAAAACGTGCAAACAAGTCTTTTAAAAATTTAAGCACAACCTTATGATCATTGGTTCTACATGGTATAGCTTCTACCCACTTGGAAACATAATCAACAGCAAGCAAGATATACATATAGCCATTAGAAACAGGAGAAGGCCCCATAAAGTCAATTCCCCAACAATCAAATATTTCAAGGGTCAATATGGGAGAAAGAGGCATCATGTTCCTAGCTGTGATTTTTCCAAGTTTTTGACAAGATTCACACGCTTTACACCACAACACAACATCTTTAAACATGGTAGGCCAATAAAGTCCACTTTGTAAAATTTTTGCAACAGTTTTCTGGGCTGCAAAGTGACCACCACAAACCCCAGAATGACAAAACTCAAACACAGAAGCAAACTCATCATTAGGAATACAACATCTCACCAACTGATCAGCACAATATTTAAAAAGATAAGGTGAGTCAAAGTAATAGAATCGAACCTCAGAAAGGAACCTACGCTTGTCTTGAACATTCCAATGAGAAGGTAATTGCTCAGAGACAAGGTAATTCACAATATCCGCAAACCAAGGTGCACGCGACACAGCAAAAAGATGCTCATCCGGAAAATCATCATGCAAAATTGGAGAAGTATGAGACTCGGGTTGCTGCAATCTAGACAAATGGTCAGCTACCACATTCTCGACACCTTTTTTATCCTTAATAATGATGTCAAACTCTTGAAGCAATAAAATCCAGCGTATCAACCTGGGTTTAGCATCTTTCTTTTGCAACAAATACTTCAAAGCAGAGTGGTCAGTAAAGATGGTGATAGGAGAACCAATGATATAAGAACGGAATTTATCTAAAGCAAACACAACAACAAGCAATTCCTTTTTAGTGGTGGTGTAATTCTTCTGTGCATCATTCATTGTTTTACTTGCATAATAAATCACAGAAGGTTTACCATCAATTCTTTGACCTAAAACAGCACCTAGAGCAAAATCACTAGCATTGGTCATAAGTTCAAATGGTAAATCCCACCTAGGAGATTGCATGATAGGAGCAACTGTCAAGTGTTTCTTTAGAGTCTCAAAAGCAGATTGACATTCATCAGACCAAACAAATTCTGTATCATTTTGCAGTAAAGCACACAATGGTTTGGTGATAGCACTAAAGCCTTGAATGAAACGTCGGTAGAAGCCGGCATGACCAAGAAAAGAGCGAATATCCTTCACAGTCCTAGGAATAGGCAATCGAGAAATCAATTATATCTTAGCCCTATCAACCTCTGTACCACGTTTTGACACTAAATGTCCAAGTACCAACCCACTAGTCACCATAAACTGACATTTTTCCCAATTAAGCAACAAATTCTTTTCTTCACATCTAGTCAACACAGCATTTAAATTTTTCAAGCACACATCAAAAGAGCATCCAAACACAGAAAAATCATCCATAAAAACTTCACACATGTCCTCAAGCATGTCAGAAAAAATGCTCATCATGCAACGTTGGAATGTGGCAGGGGCATTGCATAAACCAAATGGCATCCTCCTAAAGGCAAATGTGCCAAAAGGGCAAGTGATGGTGGTTTTTTCTTGGTCCTCTAGAGATATGGAAATTTGATAATAACCACAAAAACCATCTAAAAAACAATAAAACTCATTTCCAGCAACTTTTTCCAAAATTTGGTCAAGAAAGGGCAATGGGAAATGGTCTTTGCGACTAACCGAATTCAGTTTTCGGTAGTCTATGCACATGCGCCATCCAGTCACTTTCCTAGTAGGAATTAAATCACCCAAAGCATTTTCAATGACAGTTAAACCAGATTTCTTAGGGACTACCTGTGTGGGACTCACCCACTTACTGTCGGAGATAGGATAAATGATTCCAACTGCTAACAGCTTCAAAACCTCCTTCTTCACAACTTCTTTCATGGCAGGGTTGAGTCTCCTCTGTGCATCTCTCACTGGTGTAGGATCTCCCTCCAAAAAAATGTTGTGAGTACAAATATTAGGGTCAATACCCTTGATGTCTGCAATGGTCCAGCCAATAGCTCCCTTGTGCTTTTGTAAAACCGCTACCAAGCTGGTTTCTTGCTCAGGAGTGAGCTGAGATGAAATGACAACAGGGAATGTACCCTCTTCTGGACCAAGGAAAATATATTTCAAATCTTCAGGAAGCTTTTTCAGCTCAAGAGTGGGAGTCTCCACAATGGATGGCTTCAATTTTTCGGGTTGATCAAAAATCTCAAAGTTTGGTCCCCGCCATCTACCAATGTGGCTCACATCCTCCAACTTAGCTGAATCATCAATATCACAAGGCTCATCCAATATGATAGGATCAAGATCATCCAATATGATAGGATCAAGATCATCTAAATCATCTTCTATATCATCAATTTGGCTAGATTTCTTAGGATATGCATCCTCATATACACTCTCAGAATCAAGAACAGAATATAAAACTGATGGGCTAAAACTCTAAACCCAATCTATTGTTTGCAACTCTGAATCATCACAGTCACTAGGCATCTTGCAAGCAGTGAAGACATTCGTCTCAAATGTCATATTGCCAAAAGTGATCTTGAGCATTCCACTCTTGCAATTGATCAAAGCATTTGTAGTAGCAAGGAAAGCACGCCCAAGAATGATAGGAGCACTAGCCAGAAGTGAAGTAGGATGTGGCATCTCTAGGACTACAAAGTCCACAGGATAGTAAAATTTATTCACTTGCACTAAGACATCTTCCACAACTCCCTTGGGTTTCTTGACTGTTCTATCTGCCATCTGCAAAAGCATGGGTGTCTGCTTCAATTCTCCAATATCGAGCTGTTCATAAACCCATAATGGCAACAAATTCACACTACTCCCCAAATCAAGTAAGGCATTTTCAAGCCTTTTTTCACCAATCACAATAGAGATAGTAGGTGATCCAGGATCACGCAGCTTCTGAGGAGTATCACTCATGATCAAAGCTCCAACTTCTTCAACTAGAAAAGACTTCTTGGTCACATTCACCTTCCTCTTTGCAGTACATAAGTCCTTCAAGAACTTAGCATAAGAAGGGATTTGCTGAATAGCATCTAAAAGTGGAATGTTGAGCTTCACTTGCTTGAAAATCTCCTGAATCTCAGTATGATGCTTGTTCATCTGCCCAACTCTCAATCTATATGGATAAGGAACAGTAGGTCGATAAATCCTCTCATTTTCTTTCTCTACCACAGATGGAGTCTTCAATTCTGAATTTTCTTTATCTTTCTCTCCCTCTACTTCCTTTCCTACCTCAACCACCTCAGGTGCACCCACAAGAGCATGACTAGAGTGCTGAGAATCAATAGGGGCCTCAGGTCTAGAAACCTGCTTCCCACTCCTCAAAGTGGTAACTGCTTTGGTCGTCTCAAAACCATCTCCAGAAACATTATGAACTTGTTGTTGAGACTGTTGTTTATAGACCGTAGGATTTGGTTGAGGTTGAGCTGGAAACTTTCCCTTCTCAAGAGTGCTCAAAGTGGTATTCATTTTCTGAATTGTTCCTCGCAAGTCATTGATGGCTTGTGTGTTCTGATTGTTTGTAGTAGCCTGAACCTGCATGAACTGCTGAAAAGTAGTAGCCATCTGTGCTATGGTATCATCTAGAGACTTCTTGGGTGGAGCAACTGGTTGTTGAAGAGGAAAACCAGGGGGTGCTATTGGAGGAAGATAACTCTGAGTATGCTGAAACTACTGTGGAGGAGCCATCTGTTGTGGATAACTCTGTGAAGATTGTCCTGGTTGATCATTCCTCCATGAAAAGTTAGGATGGTTCCTCCACCCCGGATTGTATGTGTTGGAATAAGGATTGTTCATCTTGTTGACCCAATTTGCAGCTTGCAATTGGTCCATTCCATTCTCCATCATAGGCATGATAGGGCAATCTTGAGTCTTATGGCTAGAATCAGCACATAAGTTAACATGGTTCCACCGTTTTCACTGCCTTGACTTTTTCCAACTCCATAATCTCTAGTCTTCTAGACAAAGTAGCTAGCTTAGCTTGAACATCCACATCTTCCTTCAACTCAAATTTACCACCACTCGGGATGGTTCTCAAAGGTTGAGCAGCTATAGCAATTCTGTCAGTTCTTGTATTCCACTGGCTAGCACTCTCTCCAAGATAATCAAAGAAATCCAATGTGGCGTCTGGCTCTTTATCAAAGAATTCTCCATTGCACATAGTTTGCACAAATTGTTTGCACTCTGGAGTCAGACCCGTATAGAAGTAGTTGACAACTCTCCAAGACTCATAGCCATGATGTGGACAAATATTCAACAACTCCTTGAAGCGGTCCCAACTAGCTTGGAAAGTCTCATCATGCTTCTGAGTGAATTGAGCTATCTTTTCTTGAATCATTTGAGTTCTCTGAAATGGAAAGAATTTTTGTAAGAACTCACGTTGCATATCAACCCAACTAGTAATAGAGTTAGTTCTCAATTTGTTAAACCACAACTTAGCCTTATCCTTCAAAGAGAAAGGAAACAAACGCAATCTAACATACTCATCAGTGTTAGCCCTATTAATGAAAGTAGTGCAAGCCAACTCAAAATCAGTAAGATGCTGGTAAGGGCTCTCAGAATCCATGCCATGGAACTGAGGTATCACTGACATCATGCCATGCTTAACAGAAAATTGAGGTGCATTTTCAGGTAATATGATGCATGAAGGAGTAGTAGTGCGAGTGGGCTGAATAAAATCCTTAAGAGTATGTGGTGCAGGATTAGCCATGTTTTCACAAACTTCTTCGTCAAATAAAATAGGCAAACCAAGCTCAGAATCACTTTCAGAAGTCACAGATGCAAAATCAGTTTCAAGACTAACAATGCTACTTGTATTGCTAGATGTCCTACGCAACCTATTATGATCGTCTCTAACCCAAGACATGCAACATCAAGCAATCACAAAGTAGAGTAGAAATTTAAGAACTCAATAAAAATAAAATAAAATAAGGGAAGATCCGAACCGAAGGACAAAAGTCCCCGGCAACGGCGCCAAAAACTTGACTCGCCAAAAATAGGTAAGTGGATTAACGCTTTCCCAAGTGTAGGTTTGTCAAAGTAATAATAGGAGTGAATCCCAAATCGTCTCACAAAGACTTTTGGTTTCGGCTTGGGTCTATGGATTATTAACCTAATTACTTAATTAAATATGGTATTCACAATGTTAAGTGTGGCAAAATTGCACTAACCATTGGTTAGATTCGGTTTTCCCTCTTGGGGTGATTGATTGAACTAAACCCTAATATACGAAATGAGAATTAAATACTAAACTACTGCAGAAAATCAAAATGGAAATAAGCACAACATAATAAAATGTAAAACATAACATAAAATGTTCAAGCACAAACTAAATCGGAATGGAAATATTCAAGTAGATTAAACTAAAACTATGAATCCAAATGCGATAATAAAATGAAATAACAATAAGGAAGAGGAGTTTAGAGATCAAATCCAATGTCGAATGTTGAGGTGAATCGGCCTTCCAATCTACAAATAGAAGTTGAGGGTAATCCAACTTGGGCTCTTCTCAAGCTCTACAAGGAGGAAGAACTTCTTCTTCTAGTTGGTTGGGTCTCCAAGACTCCTAGCAATCTTCAAGAGACTGATTTTCGAACCCCAAGCAAGAATCAAAGATCAAGAACAAGGTAAGAGAACAAAAACCTTAGAGAAAAATGTATTTTCGGCCAAAGTGAGTATTGTACAAAGAATGGGGTCTCAAGACCCATAAAACCCTCATACCTCTGTTAAAAGACCATCCTAACCTATTACAAATAAGTCTCATTGGTCAAATAAAGTAATTAGACAAGTTTGCCCTTCAAGAATTGAGTAAAAATCATAAAACCCGAAATTACTGAACTGTTCGAGGCAGCATCTTGTTTTAATTCCACAGACTTCAATTCTCAATGGATTTATGCGTATGAGCACTCGTTGGAAATATCTGGATGTCTAATTCAACTTTGTAGAAGAAAGTTTCTTCAAATTCTATCATTTACACATTCAAAAGTTGACCCGAAAATTATTGCGCAGTGCCGTCCGGACAGATATGCTTGAAAACAGCACTGTCCGGCTTTCTTCTTCAACCGTACGGACGGATATGGTTGAAAATCAATCTGTCCAGCTTTCTTCTTCAACCGTCCGGACGGTTTCTGATAAGTGTCCGGACGGTTGACAGCAAAATGCAAATTTTCAGCTCCTTTGTGTCTTTTCTTCCATATTCAACCCCGATCAATCCGGAGCCTACAAAACTCATTCAAACAAGTCATAAATGACTGAAACATACTTAAACAAGTGTCAAAACCATTTTTAGGTTGATAGAACAAAATTCGGCATATTAAAACTCAAATGCTTAAGAGATAGCATTTCCACAACTTCTAACCATTATGCCCAAAACTTGGATTTCCTATCTCTAAGCTACCAAACCAACTTGAACCACTAGAAAACACTTAAAATGACTATGTCAAAGTGTTGAATTAAGCATTGGCTCATTAACATGGATTTCGGCAACTCGAACCTAAAATGTGGTTTTTAAGCATTGAAACTCAACCTTTTGCTTTCAAAACTTCACAAAAATATGCAAAATACCATCCCAATCAAATAACAATAAAAATAGTACACTGACCAACTTTGATGGTTCGAAATTATCCAACTCTCTCCTTTTTTAGTCTTTTAACGGTTTTATCAAATTAAGAGCGAACGTTGGTCTTTTGGCAACGAAACAATCTACATAACGTATACTAGTAAATTTGGACATAAAGCAACAATAAAAAGTGTACACCTATCAACTTTGAAAGTTTGGATTTTCTCAACTCTCTCAAAGAAGCATCTTTTAACCGTTTTGACCTTGTGGGAATGAAAGTAGGTCTTTTGGCAACGAAACAATCCACGAAGCCTATACTCATAAAATTTGACATAAAAAATAACAATAAAAGGTATGCATCGATCAACCTTAATGGCTCGGAATTGCTCAACTCTCTTCATGTAAAAGCTGGTAATGATTTTGCCCATTTGGAAATGAAAGTAGGTCTTTTGGCAACGAAACAATACGGGAAGCTATACTCGTAAAATTTGACATCAAATAACAATAAAAATAGTAGAACGACCAACTTTGATGGTTTGAAATTGTCCAAGTCTCTCCATAAGGAAGCTTTTAACGATTTTGTCCAATTGAGAACGAAAGCTGGTCTTTTGGCAACAAAACATTCTACGAAGCGTGTACTAGTAAATTTGGACATAAAGCAACAATAAAAAGTGGACACCGAGCAACCTTGATAGTTCGGAATTGCCCAAGTCTCTCCATAAAGAAGTTTTTAACGGTTTTGTCCAATTGAGAATGAAAGTTCGTGTTTTGCCAACGAAACAATCTACGAAGCATATACTAGTAAATTTGGACATAAAGGAACAAGAAAAATTATACACCTATCAACTTTGATGGTTCAGATTTGTTCAACTTTTTCCATGGAGGATCTTTGAATGGTTTTGACCGTGTGCGAACGAAAGTTTGTCTTTTGGCAACGAAGCAATCTACGAAGCCTATACTCATAAAATTTGACATAATATAATTATAAAAGGGTATACACCGAGCAACCTTGATGGATCGGAATTACTCAACTCTCTTCGCTTAGGAGCTAGTAATGATTTGTCCATTCGGGAATGAAACTTGGTCTTTTGGCAATGAAACAATATACGAAGCCTATGTTGTAAAATTTGACATAAAATAGTAATAAAAAGTGTACACCGACCAACCTTGATGGTTAAAAATTGTGGAACTCTCTTTATAAAGAAGCTTTTAACGGTTTTGTACAATTGAGAACGAAAGATTGTGTTTTGGCAACGAAACAATCTACGATACTTATACTAGTAAATTTAGACATAAAGGAACAATAAAAAGTGTACACCTATCAACTTTGATGGTTCGGATTTGCTTAAGTCTCTCCAAGGATGACCTTTTAACAGTTTTGACCGTGTGGGAACGAAAGTTGATCTTTTGGCAACGAAACAACCTAAGAAGCTTATACTCATAAAATTTGACGAAAAATAACAATAAAAGGTATACATCGACCAACCCTGATGAATCGGGATTGCTCAACTCTCTCCATGTAGAAGCTATTAATGATTTTGCGCATTTGGGAATGAAAGTTGGTCTTTTGGCAACGAAACAATATACGAAGTCTATACTAGTAAAATTTGACAGAAAATAAAAATAAAAATAGTACACCAACCAACCTTGATGGTTAAAAATTGCCCAACTCTCTCCATAAAGAAGGTTTTAAAGGTTTTGTCAAAATTAGAACGAAAGTTGGTGTTTTGGCAACGAAACAATCTACGAGGTGTTTACTAGTAAGTTGGTTCATAAAGCAACAATAAAAAGTGTACACCTATCAAATTTGAAGGTTCAAATTTTCGCAACTCTCTCCAAGGAGGATCTTTTAACGTTTTTGACCGTGTGGGAACAAAATTTGGTCTTTTGGCAATGAAACAATTTACGAAGTCTATAGTCATAAAATTTGACATAAAATAACAAGAAAAGGTATACACCTACCAACCTTGATGGCTCGGAATTGCTCAACTCTCTCCATGTTGGAGCTAGTAATGATTTTGCCAATTTGGGAAAGAAAGTTGGTCTTTTGGCAACGAAACAATCTACAAAAACTATACGCATAAAATTTGACATCAAATAATAGTAAAAGGTGTACACCGACCAACTTTAATGGCCTGGAATTGCTCAACTCTCTACATGTAGAAGCTTCTATTGATTATACCCATTTAGGAACGAAAGTTGGTCTTTTGAAAATGAAACAATATACGAAGCCTATACTTGTAAAACTTGACATAAAATAATGATAAAAATAGTACACCGACCAACCTTGATGGTTCAGAATTGTCCAACTCTCTTCAGAAGGAAGCTTTTAACAATTTTGTCCAATTAAGATTGAAAGTTAGTGTTTTGACAACGAAAAAAATCTGCGAAGCGTATACAAGTAAATTTCGACATAAAGCAACAATAAAAGAATTTCACCGACCAACCTTGATGGTTCGGAATTGCCCAACTCTATTTTCTAATGGTTTTGTCCAATTGAGAACAAAAATTGGTCTTTTGGCAACGAAACAATCTACGAAGCGTATAGTAGTAAATTTGGACATAAAGCAACAATAAAAATTGTACACTTATAAACTTTGATGGTTCGAATTTGCTCAACTCTCTCCAAGGAGGATCTTCTAATGGTTTTGACCGTGTGGGAATGAAAATTGGTATTTTGGCAACGAAACAATCTACAAAGCCTATACTCATAAAATTTTACATAAAATTGCAATAAAAGGTGTACATTGATCGACCTTGATGGCTCGGAATTGCACAACTCTCTCTATGTAGGAGCTAGTAATGATTTTGCCCATTTGGGAATGAAAGTTAGTCTTTTGACAACGAAACAATATACGAAGCCTATACTCGTAAAATTTGACATAAAATAACAATAATAGTAGTACACCGAACAACTTTGATGGTTTGAAATTGCCCAACTCTCTCCATAAAGAAGCTTTTAACAATTCTGTCCAATTGAGAACGAAAGTTGGTCTTTTTGCAATGAAACAATCTATGAAGTGTATACTAGTAAATTTGGATATAAAATAACAATAAAAAGATAGTACACCAACAAATCTTGATGGCTAAGAATTGCCCAACTATCTCCATAAAGAAGCTTTTAACGGTTTTGTATAATTAAGAACAAAAGTTTGTGTTTTGGCAACAAAACAATCTATGAAGCTTATACTAGTAAATTTGGACAGAAAGCAAAAATAAAAAGTGTACACATATCAACTTTGATGTTTAGATTTGCTCAACTCTTTTCAAGGAGGATCTTTTAACGGTTTTGACCGTGTCGGAACGAAAGTTTGTCTTTTGGCAATGAAACAATATACAAAGCCTATACTCATAAAATTTGACATAAAATAACAATAAATACTATACACCGACCAACTTTGATTGCTCGAAATTGCTCAACTCTCTCCATGTAGGAGCTAGTAATGATTTTGCCAATTTGGGAATGAAAGTTGGTCATTTGGCAACGAAACAATCTACAGAGCCTATACTCATAAAATTTGACATCAAATAACAATAAAAGGTGTGCAACGACCAACCTTAATGGCTTGGAATTGCTCAAATCTCCCCATGTAGGAGCTTTTAATGATTAAGCCCATTTAGGAACCAAAGTTGGTCTTTTGAAAATGAAAAAATATATGAAGTCTATACTTGTAAAATTTGACATAAAATAACGATAAAAATTGTACACCGACTAACCTTGATGGTTCGGAATTGCCCAACTCTCTCTATAAACAAGCTTTTAACGATTTTGTCCAATTGAGATTCAGTTGGTCTTTTGGCAACCAAACAATATAAGAAACCTATACATGTAAAATTTGATATAAAATAACAATAATAATAGTACACCGAACAACTTTGATGGTTCGAATTTGCCCAACTCTCTCCATAAAGAAGCTTTTAACAGTTTTGTCCAATTGAGAACGAAAGCTGGTCTTTTGGCAACGAAATAATCTACGAAGTATATACTAATAAATTTAGACATAAGGCAACAACAAAAGGTGGACATCGAGCAACCTTGATGGTTCGGAATTGCCCAACTCTCTCTATAAGGAAGCTTTGACCGTGTGGGAACGAAAGTTGGTCTTTTGGCAACGAAACAACCTACAAAGCCTATACTCATAAACTTTGACATAAAATAACAATAAAAGGTATACATCGATCAACCTTGATGGGTTGGAATTGCTCAACTCTATCCATATAGAAACTATTAGTGATTTTGCCCATTTGGGAATGAAAGTTGGTCCTTTGGAAACGAAACAATAGATGAAGCCTATACTTATCAAATTTGACATAAAATAACAATAAAAATATTACACTGACCAACCTTGATGGTTAAAAATTGCCCAACTCCCCCCATAAAGAAGCTTTTAACAGTTTTGTCGAATTGAGAACGTAAGTTGGTGTTTTGGCAACGAAATAATCTACAAAGCTTATACTAGTAAATTTGGACATAAAGCAACAATAAAAAGTGTACACATATCAACTTCGATTCTTCGGATTTTTTCAACTCTCTCAAAGGAGGATCTTTTAACGGTTTTGATCGTGTGAGAGTGAAAGTTGGTCTTTTGGCAATGAAACAATCGATGAAACCTATACTCATAAAAATTTGACATAAAATAACAATAAAAAGTATACATCAACGAACCTTGATGGCTCAAAATTGTTCAACTCTTTCCATGTTCTTCTTATTTGGGAATGAAAGTTGGTCTTTTGATTATGAAACAATATTAATATTAAGCCTATATTGTAAAATTTGACATAAAATAATAATAAAAATAGTACACAGATCAACTTTGATGGTTTGGAATTGCCCAACTCTCTCCGTAAAGAATCTTTTTAACGGTTTTATCCAATCGAGAACGAAAGTTAGTCTTTTGGCAATGAAACAATCTACATAACATATACTAGTAAATTTGGACATAAAGCAACAATTAAAAGAATACACCTATCAACTTTGATGCTTCGGATTTTCTCAACTCTCTCAAAGGAGCATCTTTTAACTGTTTTGACTGTGTGGGAATGAAAGTTGGTCTTTCGGCAACAAAACAATACACGAATCCTATACTCATAAAATTTGACATAAAATAACAATAAAAGGTATACACCGACCAACCTTAATGGTTCGGAATTGCTCAACCCTCTGCATGTAGGAGCTACTAATGATTTTGCCCATTTAGAAATGAAAGTTGGTCTTTTGGCAAAAACATAATATACGAAGCCTATACTTGTAAAATTTGAGATAAAATAACAATAAAAATAGTACAACGACCAACTTTGAAGGGTTGAAATTGTCTAACTCTTTCTATAAAGAAGTTTTTAACGGTTTTTTCCAATTGAGAACGAAAGTTGGGCTTTTGGCAACGAAACAATCTATAAAGAGTATACTAGTAAATTTGGACATAAAGCAACAATAAAAGGTGGACATCGAGCAACCTTGATGGTTCGGAATTGCCCAACTCTCTCCATAAGGAAGCTTTTAACGGTTTTACCCAATTGAGAACGAAAGTTGTTATTTTGGCAATGAAACAATCTACATACCCTACACTAGCAAATTTGGACATAAAACAACAAGAAAAAGTATACACCTATCAACTTTGATGGTTCGGATTTTCTCAACTCTTTCCAAGGAGGATCTTTTAATGGTTTTGATCGTGTGGGATTGAAAGTTTGTCTTTTGACAACGAAGCAATCTACGAAGCCTATACTCATAAAATTTGACACCAATAACTAAAAAAGGGTATACATCGATAACTAAAAAAGGGCATACATCGACCAACCTTGATGAGTCGGAGTTGGTCAACTCTCTCCATGCAGGAGCTAGTAATGATTTTGCCCATTTGAGAATGAAAGTTGGTCTTTTGGCAACGAAACAATATACGAAGCCAATATTGTAAAATTTGACGTAAAATAACAATAAAAAAGTACCCTGACCAACCATGATGGTTACAAATTTTCGAACTCTCTCTATAAAGAAGCTATTAACGGTTTTATCCAGTTGAGAACGAAAGTCGGTATTTTGGCAACGAAACAATCTACGAAGCTTATACTTGTAAATTTGGACATAAAGCAACAATAAAAAGTGTACACCTATCAAATTTGATGGTTCGGATTTGCTCAACTCTCTCCAAGGAGGATCTTTTAACGATTTTGACCGCGTGGGAACGAAAGTTGGTCTTTTGACAACGAAACAACCTACGAAGCCTATACTCATAAAATTTGACATAAAATAACAATAAAAAAATACACACTGACCAACATTGATGGCTCAAAATAGCTCAACTCTCTCCTTGTGGGATCTAGTAATGATTTTGCTCATTTGGGAATGAAAGTTGGTCTTTTGGCTACGAAACAATATATGAAGCCTATATTGTAAAATTTGACATAAAATAACAATAAAAATAGTGCACCGACCAACCTTGATGGTTACAAATTTTCGAACTCTCTCTATAAAGAAGCTTTTAACGGTTTTGTCCAGTTGAGAACGAAAGTCGGTATTTTGGCAACGAAACAATCTACGAAGCTGATACTTGTAAATTTGGACATAAAGCAACAATAAATAGTGTACACCTATCAACTTTGATGGTTCGGATTTGCTCAACTCTCTCCAAGGAGGATCTTTTAACGGTTTTGACCGTGTGGGAACGAAAGTTGGTCTTTTTGAAAATGAAACAACCTACGAAGCTATACTCATGAAATTTGACATAAAATAACAATAAAAAATATACACTGACCAACATTGATGGCTCAAAATAGCTCAACTCTTTCCATGTGGGAGCTAGTAATGATTTTGTTCATTTGGGAATGAAAGTTAGTCTTTTGGCTACGAAACAATATATGAAGCCTATATTGTAAAATTTGACATAAAATAACAATAAAAATAGTACACCGAACAACTTTGATTGTTCGAAATTGCGTAACTCTCTTGATAGAAAATCTTTTAACGGTTTTGTCCAATTGAGAATGAAAGTTGATCTTTTGGTAATGAAACAATCTACCAAGCGTATACTAATAAATTTGGACTTAAAGCGACAATAAAAAGTGTACACCTATCAACTTTGATGGTTCGGATTTTCTCAACTCTCTTCAAGAAGGATCTTTTAACCGTTTTGGCCGTGCGGGAACGAAAGTTGGTCTTTTGGCAACGAAACAATCCATGAAGCCTATACTCATAAAATTTGACAGAATGCTCAACTCTGTTCATGTAGGTGCTAGTAATGATTTTGTCCATTTGGAAATGAAAGTTAGTCTTTTGGTAACGAAACAATTTAGGAAGCCTATACTCGTAAAATTTGACACAAAATAACAATAAAAATAGTACAACGACAACCTTTGATAGTTTTAAATTGCCCAACTCTCTTCATAAAATTGGACAAAATCATTAAAAGCTTTTTTATGGAGAGAGTTGTGCAATTCCGAACCATCAAGGTTGCTTGGTGTACACTTTTTATTGTTGTTTTATGTTGAAATTTACTAGTATATGCTTCGTAGATTCTTTCGTTGCCAAAATATCATTTTTCGTTCTCTATTGGACAAAATCGTTAAAAGCTTCTTTATGGAGAGAGTTGGGCAATTTCGAAACATCAAAGTTGTTCGGTATACACTTTTTATTGTTGCTTTATGTCTAAATTTACTAGTATAGGCTTCACAGGTTGTTTCGTTGCCAGAAAACTTTTGTTCTTAGTTGGGCAATAATGTTGAAAGAACCTCCATGGAGAGAGTCGAGCAGTTCCGAACGATAAAAGTTGATAGGTGTACACTCTGACATGCTTTCTGGTATCGAAGGCTAACCCCTCGGAGAGACTTGAATTACTACCCATGAAGCTTATAGCTAAAGATCTAAATAAGTAGAATTACTTGAACATTGGCTTAGTCCAAATTGCGTTAAAACCGTTAACCAGGGAAGGTTTAAACACCTCGATTTTAGCTTGTTTAAGAGATGGACGACACTATAATTTTTCCGACTCCTTATTAAGGCATGGTTGAAACCAGTTTATGTAAAGGACCAATCTATTTCGACTGTTATCCTAATCTTACCCTGTCCACTAAAGATCCAAATCTTCAACATGCTCTGCAATTAAATTTGCAAACCTCTGGTTATAACATGATGCCCGAATCTCAAAATTTAGCTGTTATTTATAGAATCTGTTTTAAAGTCATGAACACCGTAGCTCCAAATATTATCGAAATTTCAAAAAAGGGATCGACTACTATATTCCAAGTAGATACTACAAACGCTAATTTAGCTGTCCCCAAATCTATTCAATGGTCAGACATTTTTTTACCATCCAACTAGCTTTTAGAAGACGCATGAACATCTACATCCAAATCCCTAGAGCCTAGAAAAATTGAACAAATAATTGAACACTCTAATGGTGATGTAGAAGTATTCTTTTCCCCAAATAGGAAAGTCTCTCTGTCTTTATCTAATTTGGATAAGAGAAAGACCAAATCTGAGCCAGCTAGGTTTAGTACATCTTATGTCTCAGATACTGTTAAAGGGGTAGCCATGTCATCAAATAACATCCCACATCCCATATACAAAACCCCTTTTGCTCCAACAGAAGTAGGATCAGATGAATTTGTTCAACCTGAGCCAACACCATCTAAGTTAGAATTTAACCCAAAACTTCCTAAACTAAACGTTATACGTGAACCTTTTACTCCTGATTGTAAATTTCTTAATTCAGAGCTCATGAGTCTAGAGAATAAGTCCTTTCGAAAATGGTATGTTAAAACATATAACTCTGAAGAACTAAATTTCTTTAGGAAGAAATTTTATGAAGAACTTTCATTGATTGGTTACAATATGCCATTCAGGAAGTGGTTTATGTTGTACCAAGAACGCGAAACCATTTTCGTCATCACTAGTAAACCACTTGTAAAATGGACAACTGCCTCAGGAGAAATAGTTGAATCTATTCAGCCACCTGGAAAGCACCTTCTTCATGAAGGAATAGAAGCTTTACCCTTTGTCTTGCCATCAAAAGCTGAGAAAAATCTCACTGAAGCTCAAAAACAAGGAAATTACACAAATTTATGTTTAAAAATAATGTCTGGGCAGTTAGGACGATTTGAAGAAAAGTATTAGGCAACAGAAATAAAGCCTTCTACAGTTCGACCACTTGTCTCTTTCACTTCGTTCCAATCTAAAAAGGAAACTGAGGTTAAAACCGAGGTTAAACCTGTCTTAATCAAGCCACTTCCTCCTTTGAAAGGAGAATATAAACTTGGAGAAGACCCTTTTGAAGAATTTTTAATAAAACTCATGAATCAAATGAAAGGTCTTAAAATTAGTGAATCATCCTCTTCTAAGCCTTCTATCGCTATTATCAAACAGGCTTCTTATCCCACTGATAATGATGATTCTGAACAAGATTATAATCTTTCTGATTTAGAAAATTTCCAAGAGCAGTTCACAAATACAGAAGCTAAGGTTATGTGCACACCTAATAATACAGGTAAAGCACCTACTTGAAAATATTACCCTCGATCTACTCCATCTAACCTTTTATTTGAGGAAAACTATATAAATGTTGCTAATGAATATAGTAGCCAAACAATTTATGAATGGAATATTGATGGACAGTATGATTATCAAATGTATCAGACTCTCCAAAATATGATGATGTTTTCCACTGTCAGTAAAGCTAGCGGTAATACCGACTCTCAAAGAGCCCATTTTATTACTGCCGGATTTTCAGAACAACTTAAAGGTTGGTGGGATAATTATCTCGATGAAAATCAAAGAACTGAAATTTTAGGTGCTATCAAACGAGAAACTGGAGAGCCCGATGCAGTTTATACACTTGTCTATAGTATTTGTTGGGATCATTTCTAACCTTAAGAGGGGGTGAATTAAGATTATGCCAAATTTTAAAGTGTTACACCAAAAGCACAATCAACAATTGAATAAGATACAACAAATCCTAATGTATGCAGAACACTTCACTTTGAACAAACACTTATACAATAATTTTAAGATTAATCGAATTTAGAGTCTTTGATAAGCCAAGCTTTGTAGCCTCCTCCAACACACCTAAGAGTGATAGTAGTGTTGCACACTCAAGTAACTTGATTAGTAATAAAAACACAATATAAGGCAATATAGAAATTTGATTGTTTGTGTTTCTAAAACCCTAATTGTATAGACTGATTTTATGTTAATTTAACTCTTGTATGATTTTGAAAACTTTTTGTATTTAAACAATAATCATAATATGAAGTAGTAAGGGATAGAGAGAGTGACACCAAGATTTTTACGTTGTTCCTCAAACTGAGTACATCCATGGCCCTCCTTCAAAGGGACTTGCCAACGCCTCCACTATGAGTGATATGAGTACAAGATACAATTTTTTGATTTTGTGGCTGAATCAACTAACCTTCACAACTCAATAAGCAAATAGAAAATATGACTCAATACGTGTAATGACTTTGGCTCAAGGATGGCTCTTTGATAACTAGATATGAGAAATAAGGTTCAAAGTATGCAAAGCTCAAAGTATGGCTGAGTATGGCAAGATAGGCTCTCTCAAAAATTGGTTTTAGGAAGATGAGAGAGAGTAACGATATGGCTCAAGAACGTTTTTGGCTTGAAGTTAGAGAGAGTAAGGTGACAACGCAGCAAGCTTTTTTTTATTTTTTTATTGGACTTGTAGAGAATGATAGGTTAAATAGGTATAGGTCCAATGGCTCAGTTTTGGCAAGAAAGGAGTAATTCTTGGTATAATCTTTTTAGGAGAAGGAAAATGAACGAAAATTAGGTTTATGAATGAAGGAGAATTGGCTAGGATTGCTAGGTTTTTTGTTTTAGGAAGTTTTGGTCAATCACACATGTTTGACAACATTAAAATGAAGGTTGGATTTCCTTTTCAATTCTCCTAAGAGAATTCTTCATGATCTCGTTTCCTTTCTTGTGAGCTTGAATAAGTCTTCAACTTGATATTTTTCCTTCTTGAGTGAATCTTCTTGATGTGCAAGAATGTCACCAACGGTCAAGATCTCTTCCTATGTATAGAAAACCCTTCAACGGTTGAGATTGATCTTCTCCTTGATTTGATGTTGATCTCATGATCTTCTTTTTAGTTGAAATTCGGATTTTCTAGGGTAGAAAAAGTGACAATTCCATGCTCTTCTTATGTTATCTTTCCATAAAACTTGAGCAGCTTTTGATTCTTTACATATGGAATGCAAGACTTGATCTCTTTCCATAAGAATTGAACCTTTCGTGATCTCTTTCCATAAGAATTTAATCTCTGAACCTTTCATGATTTCTTTCCATATTTCATTCCTACAAACTTTCAAAAGATAATCAAAAAAGGATTTCTAACATTTTTGTCAACATAAGTTAGTTTCCATAAATTAAACACATATATGGCAACTGTATGAAAGAAAAACGTGCATATATAAATGGGAATGTTTTGATCTATTATTAAAGTGCAGATCATAAATATAAGACTAAGATCACATGAGTTACCATATATAGAATCAAGTCTACATGAATTAAACATTTCACACACATATTCAGCCACTTAGCATTTTCAAAATTCATCAAACCTATTTTCGAAATTTATCAAACCTAAGCTTGAATCCTATGTTTCAACACTATCATTCATTATTTCTTAGAGGATGCTTTTCTTAGAGGTGAACATAATAGATATCAGTTAATGAACTTGAGGTGTCCCACTCTTACCCATTTTAAATGGTATGAGGATGTCTTTCTCTCTAGATTTTATATGCGTAATGATTCTAATTATCCTTTCTAGAAAGAAAGATTTATAGCATGACTTCCACCTTTGTTTTTCCATAGAGTTAAAACTCATCTTAGCAATATTAATGGAGGATCTTATGACCTAAGTAAATTCACTTTTGGTAGATTAATATCTAAAGTCACTAAAGAATGACTAAATTTATGTAATGACATAAAACTTAAAGATCAATTGAAGAAGCAAAATATTTTAGGGAAAAATGAAGTTGGTCAATTTTGCAGCCAATTCGGTTATGATGTCTCTTTCCCTATACCTGCTTCGCCTGGTTCTAAACCAAAGAAATTTTCAAAAAGGAAATCCTCATTGCCTTTCAATAAAGGATCCTCTTTTAAAAAAAATTAAATATTCTAGGCCCACAACAAAACCTACAAGAAAGAGTCATGACTCATCATTTCCCAAATGGGGACACAAGAATACCAGAACAAATAAAATAAAGCATGGCTCACCTAAAAAGGATGCTGGAAATGTGGCCAAACAGGTCACTACCAAAATCACTGTAGAGCTCGTGAAATAATAAATAATTTATCAATTCCTGATTTCGATAAAATGGAACTTTTGAAAATTCTTGGACAAAATCGTTAAAAGTTTCTTTATGGAGAGAGTTGGGCAATTTCGAACTATCAAATTTGGTAAGAGTACACTTTTTATTGTTATTTTATGTCAAATTTTACAAGTATAGGCTTCTTATATTGTTTCATTGTCAAAACACCAATTTTCATTTTCAAATGGACAAAAATCATTACTAGCTCCTACATGGAGAGAGTTGAGCAATTCCGAGCCATCATGGTTGGTTGGTGTATACATTTTATTATTATTTTATGTCAAATTTTATGAGTATAGGCTTTATAGATTGTTTCGCTGCCAAAAAACCAACTTTCGTTCCCACACGGTCAAAAACGTTAAAAGATCCTCCTTGGAGAGAGTTGAGCAAATCCGAATCATCAAAGTTGATAGGTGTACACTTTTTATTGTTGTTTTACGTCTAAATTTACAAGTATATGCTTCGTAGATTGTTTTGTTGCGAAAACACTAACTTTTATTGCCAAAAAATTTACTTTCATTCTCAATTGGACAAAATAGTTAAAAGCTTCCTTTTCGAGAGAGTTGGCCAATTCCGAACTGTCAAGGTTGCTCGGTGTACACTTTTTATTGTTGTTTTATGTCCAAATTTACTAGTATACGTTTTGTAGATTGTTTTGTTGCCAAAAGATCAACTTTTGTTCTCAATTGGACAAAACCGTTAAAAGCTTCTTTATAGAAAGAGTTGGGCAATTTCAAACCATCAAAGTTTATCGGTGTACACATTTTATTGTTATTTTATGTCAAATTTTACGAGTATAGGGTTCCTATATTGTTTCGTTGCAAAACGACCAACTTTCATTCTCAAATGGGCAAAATCATTAGTAGCTCCTACATGGAGAGAGTTGAGCAACTTCAAGACATCATGGTTGGTTGGTGTATACCTTTTATTATTATTTAATGTCAAATTTTATGAGTATAGGCTTTGTAGATTGTTTCGTTGCCAAAAGACCAACTTTCTTTCCCACACGGTCAAAACCGTTAAAAAATCCTTCTTGGAGAGAGTTGAGCAAATCCAAACCATCAAATTTGATAGGTGTACACTTTTTATTGCTGCTTTATGTCCAAATTTACTAGTATACGATTATTAGATTGTTTCGTTGTCAAAAGACCAACTTTCGTTCTCAATTGGACAAAACCGTTAATAGCTTCTTTATGGAGAGAGTTGGGCAATTCTGAACCATCAAGGTTGCTCGGTGTACACTTTTTATTGTTGCTTTATGTCCAAATTTACTAGTATATGCTTCGTAGATTGTTTCGTTGCCAAAAGATCAGTTTTCGTTCTCAATTTGACAAAACAGTTAAAAGCTTATCTATGTAGAGAGTTGGGCAATTTCGAATCATCGAAGTTGGTCGGTGTACTATTTCTATTGTTATTTTATGTCAAATTTTACTATTATAGGCTTCATATTGTTTTATAGCCAAAAGACTAAGTTTCATTCCCAAATGGTCAAAATCATTACTAGTTCCTACATGGAGAGAGTTGTGCAATTCTGAGGCACCAAGGTTGGTCGGTATATACCTTTTATCGGTATTTTATGTCTAATTTTATGATTATAGGCTTCATAAATTGTTTCGTTGCCAAAAGACCAACGTTCATTCTGAATTGGACAAAATCGTTAAAATTTTTCTTTTGGAGAGAGTTGGGCAATTCCGAACCATCAAGGTTGCTTGGTGTACACGTTTTATTGTTGTTTTATGTCCAAATTTAATAGTAAATGATTCGTAGATTCTTTCGTTGCCAAAATATCATTTTTCGTTCTCAATTGGACAAAACAGTTAAAAGTTTCCTTGTGGAGAGAGTTGGACGATTTCGAACCTTCAAAGTTAGTAGGTGTACTATTTTTATTGTTATTTTATGTCAAATTTTTGGAGTATAGGCTTCCTAAATTGTTTCGTTGACAAAAGACCAACGTTTGTTCTGAATTGGACAAAATCGTTAAAATCTTCCTTTTGGAGAGAGTTGGGCAATTCTGAACCATCAAAGTTAGTCGGTGTACTATTTTTATTGTTATTTTATGTCAAATTTTATGAGTATAGGTTCATAGATTATTTCATTGTCAAAAGACTAACTTTCATTCTCGATTGGACAAAACCGTTAAAAGCTTCCTTTTCGAGAGAGTTGGGCAATTCCGAACCATCAAGGTTGCTCCCTGTACATTTTTTATTGTTGCTTTATGTCCAAATATACTAGTATACGCTTCGTATATTGTTTCGTTGCTGAAAGGCCAACTTTCAATCCCAAATGGGCAAAATCATTACTAGTTCCTACATGGATAGAGTTGAGCAATTCCGAGCCATCAAGATTGGTCGGTGTATCCCTTTTATTGTTATTTTATGTCAAATTTTATGAGTATAGGCTTCCTAGATTGTTTCATTGCCAAAAGACCAATTTCGTTCCCAATTGGACAAGACCAATTTCGTTCCCAATTGGACAAAATCGTTAAAAGCTTCCTTTTGGAGAGAGTTGGGCAATTTCGAATCATCAAGGTCGCTCGGTGTTCACTTTTGATTGTTGCTTTATGTCCGAATTTATTAGTATATACTTCGTAGATTTTTTCGTTACCAAAAGATCATTTTTCGTTCTCAATAGGACAAAAACGTTAAAAGCTTCTTTATGGAGAAAGTTGGGCAATTTCGAACCGTAAAAGTTGGTCGGTGTACTATTTTTATTTTTATTTTATGTCAAATTTTATGAGTATAGGCTTCGTAGATTATTTCGTTTCCAAAAGGCCAACTTTCATTCTCGATTGGACAAAACCGTTAAAAGCTTCCTTTTGGAGATTGTTGCCAAAATACCAACTTTCATTCTCAAATGTGCAAAATCATTACCAGCTCCTACATGGAGAGAGTTGAGCAATTTCGAGCCATCATTGTTGGTCGGGTATACCTTTTATTGTTATTTTATGTCCAATTTTTTGAGTATGGGCTTTGTGCATTCTTTCGTTGCCAAAAAACCAACTTTCGTTCCTACACGGTCAAAACCGTTAAAAGATCCTCATTGGAGAGAGTTGAGCAAATTTCGAGCCATCAAAGTTGATAGTGCACACTTTTTAGGATTGCTTTTTGTCCAAATTTATTAGTGTACGCTTCGTAGATTGTTTCGTTGCCAAAACACCAACTTTCGTTCAAAATTGGTCAAAACTGTTGAAAGCTTCATTATGGAGAGAGTTGGGCAATTACAAACCATCAAGGTTGCTCAATGTACACTTTTTATTTGTTGCTTTATGTCCAAATTTACTAGTATATGCTTCGTAGATTGTTTCGTTGTCAAAAGATCAGTTTTCGTTCTCAATTGGACAAAACCGTTGAAAGCTTATCTAAGTTTGTCGGTATACTATTTTTATTGATATTTTATGTCAAATTTTATGAGTATAGGCTTCGTATATTGTTTCATAGCCAAAAGACAAAGCTTCATTCCCAAATGGACAAAATCATTACTAGTTCCTACTTGGAGAGAGTTGTGTAATTCCAAGGCATCGAGGTTGGTCGGTGTATAACTTTTATTGTTATTTTATGTCAAATTTTATGAGTATAGGCTTCCTAGATTGTTTCATTGCCAAAAGACAAACTTTCGTTCTCAATTTGATAAAATCGTTAAAAGCTTCCTTTTGGAGACAGTTGGGCAATTTCGAACCATCAAGGTTGCTCAGCGTACACTTTTTATTGTTGTTTTATGGCCGAATTTACTAGTATATGCTTCGTAGATTCTTTTGTTGCCAAAAGATCATTTTTCGTTCTCAATTAGACAAAACCGTTAAAAGCTTCTTTGTGGAAAGAGTTGAGCGATTTCAAAACTTCAAAGTTAGCCGGTGTACTATTTTTATTGTTATTTTATGTCAAATTTTATGATTATAGGCTTCGTATATTGTTTCGTTGCTAAATGACCAAATTTCATTACCAAATGGGCAAAATCATTACTAGTTCCAACATGGAGAGAGTTGAGCAAATTCGAGCCATCAAGGTTGGTCGGTGTATCCCTTTTACTGTTATTTTATGTCAAATTTTATGAGTATAGGCTTCCTAGATTGTTTCATTGCCAAAAGACAAACTTTCGTTCCCAATTGGACAAAATCGTTAAAAGCTTCCTTTTGGAGAGAGTTGAGCAATTTCGAACCATCAAGGTGGCATGTTGTTCACTTTTTATTGTTGTTTTATGTTCAAATTTACTAGTATATACTTTGTAGATTCTTTCGTTGCCAAAATATCATTTTTCGTTCTCAATTAGACAAAAACGTTAAAAGCTTCTTTATGGAGAGAGTTGGGCAATTTTGAACCGTGAAAGTTGGTCGGTGTACTATTTTTAATGTCATTTTATGTCAAATTTTATGAGTATAGGCTTCGTAGATTGTTTCGTTGCCAAAAGACTAACCTTCACTCTCGATTGGACAAAACCGTTAAAAGCTTCCTTTTGGAGAGAGTTGGGCAATTCCGAACCATCAAAGTTGCTCCCTGTACACTTTTTATTGTTGTTTTATCTCCAAATATACTAGTATACGCTTCGTAGATTGTTTCGTTGCAAAAACAACAACTTTTGTTCTCAATTGGGTAAAATCGATAAAAGCTTCTTTATGGAGAGAGTTGGGCAATTCCGAACCATCAAGATTGCTCGGTGTACACCTTTGATTGTTGTTTTATATACAAATTTACTAGTATACATTTTGTAGATTGGTTCGTTGCCAAAAGACCAACTTTTGTTCTCAATTGGACAAAACCGTTGAAAGCTTCTGTATGGGGAGAGTGGCAGTTTTGAACCATGAAAGTTGGTCGGTGTCCACTTTTTATTGTTTTTTATGTCAAATTTTACGAGTATGGGTTTCGTATATTATTTTGTTGCCAAAATACCAACTTTCATTCTCAAATGTGCAAAATCATTACCAGTTCATACATGGAGAGAGTTGAGCAATTCCGAGCCATCATGGTTGGTCGGTCTACACATTTTATTGTTATTTTATGTCCACTTTTTTTAGTATGGGCTTTGTACATTCTTTAGTTGCCAAAAAATCAACTTTCGTTCCTATACGGTCAAAACTTTTAAAAGATCATCCTTGGAGAGAGTTGAGAAAATTCGAACAGTCAAAGTTGATAGGTGTACACTTTTTGGTATTGCTTTTTGTCCAAATTTATTAGTTTACGCTTCGTAGATTGTTTCGTTGCCAAAACACCAACTTGCGTTCTCAATAGAACAAAACCGTTGAAAGTTTTATTATGAAGAGAGTTAGGCAATTCCGAACCATCAAGGTTGCTCATTGTACACTTTTTATTTGTTGCTTTATGTCCAAATTTACTAGTATATGCTTCGGATATTGTTTCGTTGCCAAAAGATCAGTTTTCGTTCTCAATTGGACAAAACCGTTAAAAGCTTATCTGTGTAGATAGTTGGGCAATTTTGAATCATCAAAGTTGGTCGCTGTACTATTTTTATTGTTATTTTATATCAAATTTTACGAGCATAGGCTTCAGATATTGTTTCATAGCCAAAAGACAAAGTTTCATTCCCAAATGGGCAAAATCATTACTAGTTCCAACATGGAGAGAGTTGAGCAATTCCGAGCCATCAAGGTTGGTCGGTGTATCCCTTTTATTGTTATTTTATGTCAAATTTTATGAGTATAGGCTTCCTAGATTGTTTCTTTCCAAAAGACCAACTTTCGTTCTGAATTGGACAAAATCGTTAAAAGCTTCTTTTTCAAGAGAGTTGGGCAATTCCGAACCATCAAGGTTGCTCGGTGTTCACTTTTAATTGTTTCTTTATGTCCAAATTTACTAGTATATACTTTGTAGATTATTTCGTTGCCAAAAGATCATTTTTCGTTCTCAATAGGACAAAAACGTTAAAATCTTCTTCACAGAGAGAGTTGGGCAATTTCGAACTGTAAAAGTTTGTCAGTGTACTATTTTTAATGTTATTTTATGTCAAATTTTATGGGTATAGGTTTCGTAGATTATTTCGTTGCCAAAAGACCAGCTTTCATTCTCGATTGGACAAAACCGTTAAAAGCTTCCTTTTGGAGAGAGTTGGGCAATTCCGAACCATTAAGGTTGCTCCTTGTACACTTTTTATTGTTGCTTTATGTCCAAATTTACTAGTATACGCTTCGTAGATTGTTTCGTTGCCAAAACAACAACTTTAGTTCTCAATTGGGTAAAACCGATAAAAGCTACTTTGTAGATTGGTTCGTTGCCAAAAGACCAACTTTCGTTCTCTATTGTACAAAACCGTTAAAAGCTTTTGTATGGAGAGAATATATGTGGCAATTTCGAACCATGAAAGTTGGTCGGTGTACACTTTTAATTGTTTTTTATGTCAAATTTTACGAGTATGGGCTTCGTATATTGTTTTGTTGCCAAAATACCAACTTTCATTCTCAAGTGTGCAAAATCATTACCGGCTCCTACATGGAAAGGGTTGAGCAATTCCGAGCCATCATGGTTGGTCGGTGTATACCTTTTATTGTTATTTTATGTCAAATTTTATGAGTATAGGCTTCCTAGAATGTTTCATTGCCAAAAGCCCAACTTTCGTTCTCAATTGGACAAAATCGTTAAAAGCTTCCTTTTGGAGAGAGTTGGGCAATTCCGAACCTCCTAGATTATTTCGATGACAAAATAACAACTTTCTATGAAAAATGGACAAAACAGCTAAAAGCTCCTCCATAGAGAGAGTTGAGCAACTTCGGACCATCATAGTTCCTCGGTGTACACATTTTATTGTTCTTCAATGTCAAATTTTATAAGTAGATGCTTCCAAGATTATTTAGATTCCAAAACACTAACTTTCTATGACAAATGGAAAAAACCGTTAAAAGCTCCTCCATAGAGAGAGTTGAGCAACTTCGGACCAACCAAGTTTCTCCGTGTACACTTTTTAGTGTTCTTCTATGTCAAATTTTATAAGTAGAAGCTTACAAGATTATTTCGATTCCAAAACACCAACTTTCTATGAGAAATGGACAAAACCCTCAAAAGCTCCACCATAGAGAGAGTTGAGCAACTACGGACCATCAAAGTTGCTATGTGTACACTTTTTAATGTTCTTCTATGTCAAATTTTATGAGTAGAAGCTTCCAAGATTATTTCGATTCCAAAACACCAAATTTCTATGACAAATGGACAAAACAATTAAAAACTACTCCATAGAGAGAGTTGAGCAAGTTTGGACCATCAAAGTTGTTTGGTGTACACTTTTTACGATTCTTCTATGTCAAATTGTACAAGTATAAGCTTCCTAGATTATTTCGATGACAAAACAACAACTTTCTATGACAAATGGACAAAAGAGCCAAAAGCTCCTCCATAGAGAGAGTTGAGCAACTTCGGACCATCATTGTTCCTCGGTGTACACATTTTATTGTTCTTCTTTGTCAAATTTTATAAGTAGATGCTTCCTAGATTATTTCGATGACAAAACAACAACTTTCTATGACAAATGGACAAAACAGCTAAAAGCTCCTCCATAGAGAGAGTTGAGCAACTTCGGACCATCATAGTTCCTCGGTGTACACATTTTATTTTTCTTCAATGTCAAATTTTATAAGTAGATGCTTCCAAGATTATTTCGATTCCAAAACACTAACTTTCTATGACAAATGGAAAAAACCGTTAAAAGCTCCTCCATAGAGAGAGTTGAGCAACTTCGGACCATCCAAGTTTCTCCGTGTACACTTTTTATTGTTCTTCTATGTCAAATTTTATAAGTAGAAGCTTACAAGATTATTTCGATTCCAAAACACCAACTTTCTATGAGAAATGGACAAAACCCTCAAAAGCTCCACCATAGAAAGAGTTGAGCAACATCGGACCATTAAAGTTGCTCGGTGTTCACTTTTTATTGTTCTTCTATGTCAAATTTTATGAGTATAAGCTTCGAAGACTTTTTCGATACCAAAACACCAACTTTCTATGACAAATTGACAAAACCGTGAAAAACTACTCCATAGAGAGAGTTGAACAAGTTTGGACCATCAAAGTTGTTCGATGTACACTTTTTACGATTCTTCTATGTCAAATTGTACGAGTATAAGATTCCTAGATTATTTCGATGATAAAACAACAACTTTCTATGACAAATGGACAAAACAGCCAAAAGCTCCTCCATAGAGAGAGTTGAGCAACTTCGGATCATCATTGTTCCTCGGTGTACACATTTTATTGTTCTTCAATGTCAAATTTTATAAGTAGATGCTTCCAAGATTATTTCGATTCAAAAACACCAACTTTCTATGACAAATGGAAAAAACCATTAAAAGCTCCTCCATAGAGAGAGTTGAGCAACTTCGGACCATCAAAGTTTCTCGGTGTACACATTTTATCGTTCTTCTATGTCAAATTTTATGAGTAGAAGCTTCCAAGATTATTTCGATTCCAAAACACCAACTTTCTATGACAAATGGACAAAACCGTTAAAAGCTCCTCCACAGAGAGACTTGAGCAACATCGTACCATTAAAGTTGCTCGGTGTACACTTTTTAATGTTCTTCTATGTCATATTTTACGAGTATAAGTTTGCTAACTTATTTCGATGGCAAAACAACAATTTTCTATAACAAATGGACAAAACCGTTAAAAGCTCCTCCATAGAGAGAGTTGAGCAACTTCGGACCATCCAAGTTTCTTCGTGTACACTTTTTATTGTTCTTCTATGTCAAATTTTATATGTAAAAGCTTACAAGATTATTTCGAATCCAAAACAGCAACTTTCTGTGACAAATGGACAAAACCCTTAAAAGCTCCTCCATAGAGAGAGTTGAGCAACTTCGGACCACAAAAGTTGCTCGGTGTACACTTTTTATTGTTCTTCAATGTCAAATTTTATGAATAGAAGCTTCCAAGATTATTTCGATTCCAAAACACTGACTTTCTATGACAAATGGACAAAACCGTTAAAAGCTCCTTCATAAAGAGACTTGAGCAACTTCGGACCATTAAAGTTGCTCGGTGTACACTTTTTATTGTTCTTCTATGTCAAATTTTACGAGTATAAGTTTCCAACTTATTTCGATGGCAAAACACCAACTTTCTATGACAAATGGACAAAAGCGTTAAAAGCTTCTCTATAGAGAGATTTGAACAACTTCGGACCATCAAAGTTGCTCGGTATACACTTTTTATTTTTCTTCTATATCAAATTTTATGAATACAAGCTTCCAAGATTATTTTGATTCCAAAACACCAACGTTCTATGAAAAATGGACAAAACCATTAAAAGCTCCTCTATAGAGAGAGTTGAACAACTTCGAACCATCAAAGTTGCTCTGTGTACACTTTTTATTGTTTTTCTACGTCAAATTTTACGAGTATAAGCTTCCTAGATTATTTCGATGACAAAACATCAATTTTCTATAACAAATGGACAAAACAGTTAAAAGCTCCTCCATAGGGAGAGTTGAGCAACTTCGGACCATCCAAGTTTCTCGGTCTAGACTTTTTATTATTCTTCTATGTCAAATTTTATAAGTAGAAGCTTCCAAGATTATTTCGATTGCAAAACTCCAACCTTCTATGACAAATGGACAAAACCGTTGAAAGCTCCTCCACAGAGAGAGTTGAGCAACCTCGGACCATTAAAATTGTCCGTGTACACTTTTTATTGTTCTTCAATGTCAAATTTTATTAGTAGATGCTTCCTAGATTATTTCGATGACAAAACAACAACTTTCTATGACAAATGGACAAAACAGCTAAAAGCTTTTCCATAGAGAGAGTTGAGCAACTTCAGACCACCATAGTTCCTCGGTGTACACATTTTATTTTTCTTCAATGTCAAATTTTATAAGTAGATGCTTCCAAGATTATTTCGATTGCAAAACTCCAACCTTCTATGAAAAATGGACAAAACCGTTGAAAGCTCCTCCATAGAGAGAGTTGAGCAACTTCGGACCATTAAAATTGCTCGGTGTACACTTTTTATTGTTCTTCAATGTCAAATTTTATAAGTAGATGCTTCCTAAATTATTTCGATGACAAAACAACAACTTTCTATGACAAATGGACAAAATAGCTAAAAGCTCCTCTATAGAGAGAGTTGAGCAACATCGGACCATTAAAGTTGCTCGGTGTACACTTTCTATTGTTCTTCTATGTCAAATTTTATGAGTATAAGCTTCGAAGACTTTTTCGATACCAAAACACCAACTTTCTATGACAAATTGAAAAAACCGTGAAAAACTACTCCATAGAGAGAGTTGAGCAAGTTTGGACCATCAAAGTTGTTCGATGTACACTTTTTACGATTCTTCTATGTCAAATTTTATAAGTAGATGCTTCCAAGATTATTTAGATTCCAAAACACTAACTTTCTATGACAAATGGAAAAAACCATTAAAAGCTTCTCCATAGAGAGAGTTGAGCAACTTCGGACCATCATTGTTCCTCGATGTACACATTTTATTGTTCTTCAATGTCAAATTTTATAAGTAGATGCTTCCAAGATTATTTCGATTCCAAAACACCAACTTTCTATGACAAATGGAAAAAACCGTTAAAAGCTCCTCCATAGAGAGAGTTGAGCAACTTCGGACCATCAAAGTTTCTCGGTGTACACATTTTATCGCTCTTGTATGCCAAATTTTATGAGTAGAAGCTTCCAAGATTATTTCGATTCCAAAACACCAACTTTCTATGACAAATGGACAAAACCGTTAAAAGCTCCTCCATAAAGAGACTTGAGCAACATCGTACCATTAAACTTGCTCGGTGTACACTTTTTAATGTTCTTCTATGTCATATTTTACGAGTATAAGTTTCCTAACTTATTTCGATGGCAAAACGACAATTTTCCATAACAAATGGGCAAAACCGTTAAAAGCTCCTCCATAGAGAGAGTTGAGCAACTTCGGACCATCCAAGCTTCTCCGTGTACACTTTTTATTGTTCTTCTATGTCAAATTTTATATGTAAAAGCCTACAAGATTATTTCGAATCCAAAACAGCAACTTTCTGTGACAAATGGACAAAACCCTTAAAAGCTCCTCCATAGAGAGAGTTGAGCAACTTTGGACCATCAAAGTTGCTCGGTGTACACTTTTTATTGTTCTTCAATGTCAAATTTTATGAATAAAAGCTTCCAAGATTATTTCGATTCCAAAACACTGACTTTCTATGACAAATGGACAAAACCGTTAAAAGCTCCCCCATAAAGAGACTTGAGCAACTTCGGACCATTAAAGTTGCTCGGTGTACACTTTTTATTGTTCTTCTATGTCAAATTTTACGAGTATAAGTTTCCTAGCTTATTTCGATGGCAAAACACCAACTTTCTATGACAAGTGGACAAAAGCGTTAAAAGCTTCTCTATAGAGAGATTTGAGCAACTTCGGACCATCAAAGTTGCTCGGTATACACTTTTTATTGTTCTTCTATGTCAAATTTTATGAATACAAGTTTCCAAGATTATTTTGATTCCAAAACACCAACGTTCTACGAAAAATGGACAAAACCGTTAAAAGCTCCTCTATAGAGAGAGTTGAACAACTTCGGACCATCAAAGTTGATCTGTGTACACTTTTTATTGTTCTTCTACGTCAAATTTTACGAGTATAAGCTTCCTACATTATTTCGAAGACAAAACACCAATTTTCTATAACAAATGGACAAAACCGTTAAAAGCTCCTCCATAGAGAGAGTTGAGCAACTTCGGACCATCCAAGTTTCTCAGTGTACACTTTTTATTATTCTTCTATGTCAAATTTTATAAGTAGAAGCTTCCAAGATTATTTCGATTGCAAAACTCCAACCTTCTATGACAAATGGACAAAACCGTTGAAAGCTCCTCCATAGAGAGAGTTGAGCAACTTCGGACCATTAAAATTGGTCGGTGTACACTTTTTATTGTTCTTCTATGTCAAATTTTTTCAAGTATAAGTTTCCTTGATTATTTCGATGGCAAAACACCAACTTTCTATGACAAATGGACAAAAGTGTTAAAAGCTCCTCCATAGAGAGAGTTGAGCAAGTACGAACAATAAAAGTTGCTCGGCGTACACTTTTTAAAATTCTTCTATGTTAAATTTTACGAGTATAAGCTTCGAAGACTTCTTCGATACAAAAACACCAACTTTCTATGACAAATGGACAAAACCGTCAAAAACTACTCCATAGAGAGAGTTGAGCAAGTTTGGACCATCAAAGTTGTTCGATGTACACTTTTTACGATTCTTCTATGTAAAATTGTACGAGTATAAGCTTCCTAGATTATTTCGATGACAAAACAACAACTTTCTATGACAAATGGACAAAACAGCTAAAAGATCCTCCATAGAGAGAGTTGAGCAACTTCGGACCATCATAGTTCCTCGGTGTACACATTTTATTGTTCTTCAATGTCAAATTTTATAAGTAGATGCTTCCAAGATTATGTCGATGACAAAACACTAACTTTCTATGACAAATGGACAAAACAGATAAAAGCTCCTCCATAGAGAGAGTTGAGCAACTTCGGACCATCATAGTTCCTCGGTGTACACATTTTATTGTTCTTCAATGTCAAATTTTATAAGTAGATGCTTCCAAGATTATTTAGATTCCAAAACACTAACTTTCTATGACAAATGGAAAAAACCATTAAAAGCTTCTCCATAGAGAGAGTTGAGCAACTTCGGACCATCCAAGTTTCTCCGTGTACACATTTTATTGTTCTTCAATGTCAAATTTTATAAGTAGATGCTTCCAAGATTATTTCGATTCCAAAACACCAACTTTCTATGACAAATGGAAAAAACCGTTAAAAGCTCCTCCATAGAGAGAGTTGAGCAACTTCGGACCATCAAAGTTTCTCGGTGTACACATTTTATCGCTCTTGTATGCCAAATTTTATGAGTAGAAGCTTCCAAGATTATTTCGATTCCAAAACACCAACTTTCTATGACAAATGGACAAAACCGTTAAAAGCTCCTCCATAAAGAGACTTGAGCAACATCGTACCATTAAACTTGCTCGGTGTACACTTTTTAATGTTCTTCTATGTCATATTTTACGAGTATAAGTTTCCTAACTTATTTCGATGGCAAAACGACAATTTTCTATAACAAATGGGCAAAACCGTTAAAAGCTCCTCCATAGAGAGAGTTGAGCAACTTCGGACCATCCAAGCTTCTCCGTGTACACTTTTTATTGTTCTTCTATGTCAAATTTTATATGTAAAAGCCTACAAGATTATTTCGAATCCAAAACAGCAACTTTCTGTGACAAATGGACAAAACCCTTAAAAGCTCCTCCATAGAGAGAGTTGAGCAACTTTGGACCATCAAAGTTGCTCGGTGTACACTTTTTATTGTTCTTCAATGTCAAATTTTATGAATAAAAGCTTCCAAGATTATTTCGATTCCAAAACACTGACTTTCTATGACAAATGGACAAAACCGTTAAAAGCTCCCCCATAAAGAGACTTGAGCAACTTCGGACCATTAAAGTTGCTCGGTGTACACTTTTTATTGTTCTTCTATGTCAAATTTTACGAGTATGAGTTTCCTAGCTTATTTCGATGGCAAAACACCAACTTTCTATGACAAATGGACAAAAGCGTTAAAAGCTTCTCTATAGAGAGATTTGAGCAACTTCGAACCATCAAAGTTGCTCGGTATACACTTTTTATTGTTCTTCTATGTCAAATTTTATGAATACAAGTTTCCAAGATTATTTTGATTCCAAAACACCAACGTTCTACGAAAAATGGACAAAACCGTTAAAATCTCCTCTATAGAGAGAGTTGAACAACTTCGGACCATCAAAGTTGATCTGTGTACACTTTTTATTGTTCTTCTACGTCAAATTTTACGAGTATAAGCTTCCTACATTATTTCGAAGACAAAACACCAATTTTCTATAACAAATGGACAAAACCGTTAAAAGCTCCTCCATAGAGAGAGTTGAGCAACTTCGGACCATCCAAGTTTCTCAGTGTACACTTTTTATTATTCTTCTATGTCAAATTTTATAAGTAGAAGCTTCCAAGATTATTTCGATTGCAAAACTCCAACCTTCTATGACAAATGGACAAAACCGTTGAAAGCTCTTCCATAGAGAGAGTTGAGCAACTTCGGACCATTAAAATTGGTCGGTGTACACTTTTTATTGTTCTTCTATGTCAAATTTTTTCAAGTATAAGTTTCCTTGATTATTTCGATGGCAAAACACCAACTTTCTATGACAAATGGACAAAAGTGTTAAAAGCTCCTCCATAGAGAGAGTTGAGCAAGTACGAACAATAAAAGTTGCTCGGCGTACACTTTTTAAAATTCTTCTATGTCAAATTTTACGAGTATAAGCTTCGAAGACTTCTTCGATACCAAAACACCAACTTTCTATGACAAATGGACAAAACCGTCAAAAACTACTCCATAGAGAGAGTTGAGCAAGTTTGGACCATCAAAGTTGTTCGATGTACACTTTTTACGATTCTTCTATGTAAAATTGTACGAGTATAAGCTTCCTAGATTATTTCGATGACAAAACAACAACTTTCTTTGACAAATGGACAAAACAGCTAAAAGATCCTCCATAGAGAGAGTTGAGCAACTTCGGACCATCATAGTTCCTCGGTGTACACATTTTATTGTTCTTCAATGTCAAATTTTATAAGTAGATGCTTCCAAGATTATTTCGATGACAAAACACTAACTTTCTATGACAAATGGACAAAACAGATAAAAGCTCCTCCATAGAGAGAGTTGAGCAACTTCGGACCATCATAGTTCCTCGGTGTACACATTTTATTGTTCTTCAATGTCAAATTTTATAAGTAGATGCTTCCAAGATTATTTAGATTCCAAAACACTAACTTTCTATGACAAATGGAAAAAACCATTAAAAGCTTCTCCATAGAGAGAGTTGAGCAACTTCGGACCATCCAAGTTTCTCCGTGTACACTTTTTATTGTTCTTCTATGTCAAATTTTATAAGTAGAAGCTTACCAGATTATTTTGATTCCAAAACACCAACTTTCTATGCGAAATGGACAAAACCCTCAAAAGCTCCTCCATAGAGAGAGTTGAGCAACTACGGACCATCAAAGTTGCTCGGTGTACACTTTTTAATGTTCTTCTATGTCAAATTTTATGAGTAGAAGCTTCCAAGATTATTTCGATTCCAAAACACCAAAATTCTATGACAAATGGACAAAACCGTTAAAAGCTACTCCATAGAGAGAGTTGAGCAAGTTTGGACCATCAAAGTTGTTCGATGTACACTTTTTACGATTCTTCTATGTCAAATTGTACGAGTATAAGCTTCCTAGATTATTTCGATGACAAAACAACAACTTTCTATGACAAATGGACAAAACAGCCAAAAGCTCCTCCATGGAAAGAGTTGAGCAACTTCGGACCATCATTTTTCCTTGATGTACACATTTTAATGTTCTTCATTGTCAAATTTTATAAGTAGATGCTTCCTAGATTATTTCGATGACAAAACAACAACTTTCTATGACAAATGAAAAAAACAGCTAAAAGCTCCTCCATAGAGAGGGTTGAGCAACTTCGGACCATCATAGTTCCTCGGTGTATACATTTTATTTTTCTTCAATGTCAAATTTTATAAGTAGATGCTTCCAAGATTATTTCGATTCCAAAACACTAACTTTCTATGACAAATGGAAAAAACCGTTAAAAGCTCCTCCATAGAGAGAGTTGAGCAACTTCGGACCATCCAAGTTTCTCCGTGTACAATTTTTATTGTTCTTCTATGTCAAATTTTATAAGTAGAAGCTTACATGATTATTTCGATTCCAAAACACCAACTTTCTATGAGAAATGGACAAAACCCTCAAAAGCTCCTCCATAGAGAGACTTGAGCAACATCGGACCATTAAAGTTCCTCGGTGTACACTTTTTATTGTTCTTCTATGTCAAATTTTATGAGTATAAGCTTCGAAGACTTTTTCGATACCAAAACACCAACTTTCTATGACAAATTGACAAAACCGTGAAAAATTACTCCATAGAGAGAGTTGAGCAAGTTTGGACCATCAAAGTTGTTCGATGTACACTTTTTACGATTCTTCTATGTCAAATTGTACGAGTATAAGCTTCCCAGATTATTTCGATGACAAAATAAACAACTTTCTATGACAAATGGACAAAACAGCCAAAGGCTCCTCCATAGAGAGTTTTGAGCAACTTCGGACCATCATTGTTCCTCGGTGTACACATTTTATTGTTCTTCAATGTCAAATTTTATAAGTAGATGCTTCCAAGATTATTTCGATTCCAAAACACCAACTTTCTATGACAAATGGAAAAACCGTTAAAAGCTCCTCCATAGAGAGAGTTGAGCAACTTCGGACCATCAAAGTTTCTCGGTGTACACATTTTATCGTTCTTCTATGTCAAATTTTATGAGTAGAAGCTTCCAAGATTATTTCGATTCTAAAACACCAACTTTCTATGACAAATGGACAAAATTGTTAAAAGCTCCTCCATAGAGAGACTTGAGCAACATCGGACCATTAAAGTTGCTCGGTGTACACTTTTTATTGTTCTTCTATGTCATATTTTACGAGTATAAGTTTTCTAACTTATTTCGATGGCAAAACATCAATTTTCTATAACAAATGGACAAAACCATTAAAAGCTCCTCCATAGAGAGAGTTGAGCAACTTCAGACCATCCAAGTTTCTCCGCGTACACTTTTTATTGTTCTTCTACGTCAAATTTTATAAGTAGAAGCTTACAAGATTATTTCAAATCCAAAACAGCAACTTTCTGTGACAAATGGACAAAACTCTTAAAAGCTCCTCCATAGAGAGAGTTGAGCAACTTCGGACCATCAAAGTTGCTCGGTTTACACTTTATATTGTTCTTCTATGTCAAATTTTATGAATAGAAGCTTCCAAGATTATTTCGATTCCAAAAGACTGACTTTCTATGACAAATGGACAAAACCGTTAAAAGCTCCTCCATAAAGAGACTTGAGCAACTTCGGACCTTTAAAGTTGCTTGGTGTACACTTTTTATTGTTCTTCTATGTCAAATTTTACGAGTATATGTTTCCTAGCTTATTTCGATGGCAAAACACCAACTTTCTATGACAAATGGACAAAAGCGTTAAAAGCTCCTCTAAAGAGAGATTTGAGCAACTTCGGACCATCAAAGTTGCTCGGTGTACACTTTTTATTGTTCTTCTATGTCAAATTTTATGAATACAAGCTTCCAAGATTATTTTGATTCCAAAACACCAACGTTCTATGAAAAATGGACAAAACCGTTAAAAGCTCCTCCATAGAGAGAGTCGAACAACTTCGGACCATCCAAGTTTCTCAGTGTACACCTTCTATTATTCTTCTATGTCAAATTTTATAAGTAGAAGCTTCCAAGATTTTTTCGATTGCAAAACTCCAATCTTCTATGAAAAATGGACAAAACCGTTAAAAGCTCTTCCATTGAGAGAGTTGAGCAACTTCGGACCATTAAAATTGCTCGGTGTACACTTTTATTGTTCTTCTATGTCAAATTTTACAAGTATAAGTTTCCTAGATTATTTCGACGGCAAAACACCAACTTTCTATGACAAATGGACAAAAGTGTTAAAAGCTCCTCCATAGAGAGAGTTGAGCAAGTTCAAACAATAAAAGTTGCACGGCGTACAATTTTTAAAATTCTTCTTTGTCAAATTTTACGAGTATAAGCTTCGAAGACTTCTTCGATACCAAAACACCAACTTTCTATGACAAATGGACAAAACCGTCAAAAACTACTCCATAGAGAGAGTTGAGCAAGTTTGGACCATCAAAGTTGTTCGATGTACACTTTTTACGATTCTTCTATGTAAAATTGTACGAGTATAAGCTTCCTAGATTATTTCGATGACAAAACAACAACTTTCTATGACAAATGGACAAAACAGCTAAAAGATCCTCCATAGAGAGAGTTGAGCAACTTCGGACCATCATAGTTCCTCGGTGTACACATTTTATTGTTCTTCAATGTCAAATTTTATAAGTAGATGCTTCCAAGATTATTTCGATGACAAAACACTAACTTTCTATGACAAATGGACAAAACAGATAAAAGCTCCTCCATAGAGAGAGTTGAGCAACTTCGGACCATCATAGTTCCTCGGTGTACACATTTTATTGTTCTTCAATGTCAAATTTTATAAGTAGATGCTTCCAAGATTATTTAGATTCCAAAACACTAACTTTCTATGACAAATGGAAAAAACCATTAAAAGCTTCTCCATAGAGAGAGTTGAGCAACTTCGGACCATCCAAGTTTCTCCGTGTACACATTTTATTGTTCTTCAATGTCAAATTTTATAAGTAGATGCTTCCAAGATTATTTCGATTCCAAAACACCAACTTTCTATGACAAATGGAAAAAACCGTTAAAAGCTCCTCCATAGAGAGAGTTGAGCAACTTCGGACCATCAAAGTTTCTCGGTGTACACATTTTATCGCTCTTGTATGCCAAATTTTATGAGTAGAAGCTTCCAAGATTATTTCGATTCCAAAACACCAACTTTCTATGACAAATGGACAAAACCGTTAAAAGCTCCTCCATAAAGAGACTTGAGCAACATCGTACCATTAAACTTGCTCGGTGTACACTTTTTAATGTTCTTCTATGTCATATTTTACGAGTATAAGTTTCCTAACTTATTTCGATGGCAAAACGACAATTTTCTATAACAAATGGGCAAAACCGTTAAAAGCTCCTCCATAGAGAGAGTTGAGCAACTTCGGACCATCCAAGCTTCTCCGTGTACACTTTTTATTGTTCTTCTATGTCAAATTTTATATGTAAAAGCCTACAAGATTATTTCGAATCCAAAACAGCAACTTTCTGTGACAAATGGACAAAACCCTTAAAAGCTCCTCCATAGAGAGAGTTGAGCAACTTTGGACCATCAAAGTTGCTCGGTGTACACTTTTTATTGTTCTTCAATGTCAAATTTTATGAATAAAAGCTTCCAAGATTATTTCGATTCCAAAACACTGACTTTCTATGACAAATGGACAAAACCGTTAAAAGCTCCCCCATAAAGAGACTTGAGCAACTTCGGACCATTAAAGTTGCTCGGTGTACACTTTTTATTGTTCTTCTATGTCAAATTTTACGAGTATAAGTTTCCTAGCTTATTTCGATGGCAAAACACCAACTTTCTATGACAAATGGACAAAAGCGTTAAAAGCTTCTCTATAGAGAGATTTGAGCAACTTCGAACCATCAAAGTTGCTCGGTATACACTTTTTATTGTTCTTCTATGTCAAATTTTATGAATACAAGTTTCCAAGATTATTTTGATTCCAAAACACCAACGTTCTACGAAAAATGGACAAAACCGTTAAAATCTCCTCTATAGAGAGAGTTGAACAACTTCGGACCATCAAAGTTGATCTGTGTACACTTTTTATTGTTCTTCTACGTCAAATTTTACGAGTATAAGCTTCCTACATTATTTCGAAGACAAAACACCAATTTTCTATAACAAATGGACAAAACCGTTAAAAGCTCCTCCATAGAGAGAGTTGAGCAACTTCGGACCATCCAAGTTTCTCAGTGTACACTTTTTATTATTCTTCTATGTCAAATTTTATAAGTAGAAGCTTCCAAGATTATTTCGATTGCAAAACTCCAACCTTCTATGACAAATGGACAAAACCGTTGAAAGCTCTTCCATAGAGAGAGTTGAGCAACTTCGGACCATTAAAATTGGTCGGTGTACACTTTTTATTGTTCTTCTATGTCAAATTTTTTCAAGTATAAGTTTCCTTGATTATTTCGATGGCAAAACACCAACTTTCTATGACAAATGGACAAAAGTGTTAAAAGCTCCTCCATAGAGAGAGTTGAGCAAGTACGAACAATAAAAGTTGCTCGGCGTACACTTTTTAAAATTCTTCTATGTCAAATTTTACGAGTATAAGCTTCGAAGACTTCTTCGATACCAAAACACCAACTTTCTATGACAAATGGACAAAACCGTCAAAAACTACTCCATAGAGAGAGTTGAGCAAGTTTGGACCATCAAAGTTGTTCGATGTACACTTTTTACGATTCTTCTATGTAAAATTGTACGAGTATAAGCTTCCTAGATTATTTCGATGACAAAACAACAACTTTCTTTGACAAATGGACAAAACAGCTAAAAGATCCTCCATAGAGAGAGTTGAGCAACTTCGGACCATCATAGTTCCTCGGTGTACACATTTTATTGTTCTTCAATGTCAAATTTTATAAGTAGATGCTTCCAAGATTATTTCGATGACAAAACACTAACTTTCTATGACAAATGGACAAAACAGATAAAAGCTCCTCCATAGAGAGAGTTGAGCAACTTCGGACCATCATAGTTCCTCGGTGTACACATTTTATTGTTCTTCAATGTCAAATTTTATAAGTAGATGCTTCCAAGATTATTTAGATTCCAAAACACTAACTTTCTATGACAAATGGAAAAAACCATTAAAAGCTTCTCCATAGAGAGAGTTGAGCAACTTCGGACCATCCAAGTTTCTCCGTGTACACTTTTTATTGTTCTTCTATGTCAAATTTTATAAGTAGAAGCTTACCAGATTATTTTGATTCCAAAACACCAACTTTCTATGCGAAATGGACAAAACCCTCAAAAGCTCCTCCATAGAGAGAGTTGAGCAACTACGGACCATCAAAGTTGCTCGGTGTACACTTTTTAATGTTCTTCTATGTCAAATTTTATGAGTAGAAGCTTCCAAGATTATTTCGATTCCAAAACACCAAAATTCTATGACAAATGGACAAAACCGTTAAAAGCTACTCCATAGAGAGAGTTGAGCAAGTTTGGACCATCAAAGTTGTTCGATGTACACTTTTTACGATTCTTCTATGTCAAATTGTACGAGTATAAGCTTCCTAGATTATTTCGATGACAAAACAACAACTTTCTATGACAAATGGACAAAACAGCCAAAAGCTCCTCCATGGAAAGAGTTGAGCAACTTCGGACCATCATTTTTCCTTGATGTACACATTTTAATGTTCTTCATTGTCAAATTTTATAAGTAGATGCTTCCTAGATTATTTCGATGACAAAACAACAACTTTCTATGACAAATGAAAAAAACAGCTAAAAGCTCCTCCATAGAGAGGGTTGAGCAACTTCGGACCATCATAGTTCCTCGGTGTATACATTTTATTTTTCTTCAATGTCAAATTTTATAAGTAGATGCTTCCAAGATTATTTCGATTCCAAAACACTAACTTTCTATGACAAATGGAAAAAACCGTTAAAAGCTCCTCCATAGAGAGAGTTGAGCAACTTCGGACCATCCAAGTTTCTCCGTGTACAATTTTTATTGTTCTTCTATGTCAAATTTTATAAGTAGAAGCTTACATGATTATTTCGATTCCAAAACACCAACTTTCTATGAGAAATGGACAAAACCCTCAAAAGCTCCTCCATAGAGAGACTTGAGCAACATCGGACCATTAAAGTTCCTCGGTGTACACTTTTTATTGTTCTTCTATGTCAAATTTTATGAGTATAAGCTTCGAAGACTTTTTCGATACCAAAACACCAACTTTCTATGACAAATTGACAAAACCGTGAAAAATTACTCCATAGAGAGAGTTGAGCAAGTTTGGACCATCAAAGTTGTTCGATGTACACTTTTTACGATTCTTCTATGTCAAATTGTACGAGTATAAGCTTCCCAGATTATTTCGATGACAAAATAAACAACTTTCTATGACAAAAGGACAAAACAGCCAAAGGCTCCTCCATAGAGAGTTTTGAGCAACTTCGGACCATCATTGTTCCTCGGTGTACACATTTTATTGTTCTTCAATGTCAAATTTTATAAGTAGATGCTTCCAAGATTATTTCGATTCCAAAACACCAACTTTCTATGACAAATGGAAAAACCGTTAAAAGCTCCTCCATAGAGAGAGTTGAGCAACTTCGGACCATCAAAGTTTCTCGGTGTACACATTTTATCGTTCTTCTATGTCAAATTTTATGAGTAGAAGCTTCCAAGATTATTTCGATTCTAAAACACCAACTTTCTATGACAAATGGACAAAATTGTTAAAAGCTCCTCCATAGAGAGACTTGAGCAACATCGGACCATTAAAGTTGCTCGGTGTACACTTTTTATTGTTCTTCTATGTCATATTTTACGAGTATAAGTTTTCTAACTTATTTCGATGGCAAAACATCAATTTTCTATAACAAATGGACAAAACCATTAAAAGCTCCTCCATAGAGAGAGTTGAGCAACTTCAGACCATCCAAGTTTCTCCGCGTACACTTTTTATTGTTCTTCTACGTCAAATTTTATAAGTAGAAGCTTACAAGATTATTTCAAATCCAAAACAGCAACTTTCTGTGACAAATGGACAAAACTCTTAAAAGCTCCTCCATAGAGAGAGTTGAGCAACTTCGGACCATCAAAGTTGCTCGGTTTACACTTTATATTGTTCTTCTATGTCAAATTTTATGAATAGAAGCTTCCAAGATTATTTCGATTCCAAAAGACTGACTTTCTATGACAAATGGACAAAACCGTTAAAAGCTCCTCCATAAAGAGACTTGAGCAACTTCGGACCTTTAAAGTTGCTTGGTGTACACTTTTTATTGTTCTTCTATGTCAAATTTTACGAGTATATGTTTCCTAGCTTATTTCGATGGCAAAACACCAACTTTCTATGACAAATGGACAAAAGCGTTAAAAGCTCCTCTAAAGAGAGATTTGAGCAACTTCGGACCATCAAAGTTGCTCGGTGTACACTTTTTATTGTTCTTCTATGTCAAATTTTATGAATACAAGCTTCCAAGATTATTTTAATTCCAAAACACCAACGTTCTATGAAAAATGGACAAAACCGTTAAAAGCTCCTCCATAGAGAGAGTCGAACAACTTCGGACCATCCAAGTTTCTCAGTGTACACCTTCTATTATTCTTCTATGTCAAATTTTATAAGTAGAAGCTTCCAAGATTTTTTCGATTGCAAAACTCCAATCTTCTATGAAAAATGGACAAAACCGTTAAAAGCTCTTCCATTGAGAGAGTTGAGCAACTTCGGACCATTAAAATTGCTCGGTGTACACTTTTATTGTTCTTCTATGTCAAATTTTACAAGTATAAGTTTCCTAGATTATTTCGACGGCAAAACACCAACTTTCTATGACAAATGGACAAAAGTGTTAAAAGCTCCTCCATAGAGAGAGTTGAGCAAGTTCAAACAATAAAAGTTGCACGGCGTACAATTTTTAAAATTCTTCTTTGTCAAATTTTACGAGTATAAGCTTCGAAGACTTCTTCGATACCAAAACACCAACTTTCTATGACAAATGGACAAAACCGTCAAAAACTACTCCATAGAGAGAGTTGAGCAAGTTTGGACCATCAAAATTGTTCGATGTACACTTTTTACGATTCTTCTATGTCAAATTGTACGAGTATAAGCTTCCTAGATTATTTCGATGGCAAAAAAACAACTTTCTATGACAAATGGACAAAACAGCTAAAAGCTCCTCCACAGAGAGAGTTGAGCAACTTCGGACCATCATAGTTCCTCGGTGTACACATTTTATTCTTCTTCAACGTCAAATTTTATAAGTAGATGCTTCCAAGATTATTTCGATTCCAATACACTAACTTTTTATGAAAAATGGAAAAAACCGACAAAAGCTCCTCCATAGAGAGAGTTGAGCAACTTCAGAACATCCAAGTTTCTCCGTGTACACTTTTTATTTGTCTTCTATGTCAAATTTTATAAGTAGAAGCTTACAAGATTATTTTGATTCCAAAACACCAACTTTCTATGAGAAATGGACAAAACCCTCAAAGGCTCCTCTATGGAGAGAGTTGAGCAACTTCGGACCATCAAAGTTGCCCGGTGTACACTTTTTATTGTTCTTCTATGTCAAATTTTATGAGTAGAAGCTTCCAAGATTATTTCGATTCCAAAACACCAAATATCTATGACAAATGGACAAAACCATTAAAAGCTCTTCCATAGAGAGAGTTGAGCAACATCGGACCATGGAAGTTGCTCGGTGTACACTTTTTATTGTTGTTCTATGTCATATTTTATGAGTAGAAGCTTCCAAGATTATTTCGATTCCAAAACACCAACTTTCTATGACAAATGGTCAAAACCGTTAAAAGCTCCTCCATAGAGAGACTTGAGCAACATCGGACCATTAAAGTTGCTCGGTGTTCACTTTTTATTGTTCTTCTATGTCAAATTTTACGAGTATAAGTTTCCAAGCTTATTTCGATGGCAAAACACCAATTTTCTATAACAAATGGACAAAAACGTTAAAAGCTCTTCTATATAGAGAGTTGAGCAACTTCGGACAATCCAAGTTTCTCTTTGTACACTTTTTATTGTTCATCTATGTCAAATTTTATCAGTAGAAGCTTACAAGATTATTTCGATTCCAAAACACCAACTTTGTGTGACAAATGGACAAAACTCTTAAAAGCTCCTCCATAGAAAGAGTTGAGCAACTTTGGACCATCAATGTTGCTCGGTGTACACTTTTTATTGTTCTTCTATGTCAAATTTTATGAATAGAAGCTTTCTAGATTATTTCGATTCCAAAACTCCGACTTTCTATGACAAATGGATAAAAATATTAAAAGCTCCTCCATAGAGAGACTTGAGCAACTTCGGACCATTAAAGTTGCTCGGTGTACACTTTTTATTGTTCTTCAATGTCAAATTTTACGAGTATAAGCTTCCTAGCTTATTTCGATGGCAAAACACCAAGTTTCTATGACAAATGGACAAATGTGTTAAAAGCTCCTCTATAGAGATAGTTAAGCAACTTCGGACCATCAAAGTTGTTCGGTGTACAATTTTTATTGTTCTTCTATGTCAAATTTTATGAATACAAGCTTCCAAGATTATTTTGATTCCAAAATACCAACTTTCTATGACAAATGGACAAATCCGTTAAAAGCTCCTCCATAGAGAGAGCTGAGCAACTTCGGACCATCAAAGTTGCTCGGTGTACACTTTTTATTGTTCTTCTATGTCAAATTTTATAATTAGAAGCTTCCAAGATTATTTCGATTCCAAAACACCAACTTTCAATGACAAATGGACAAAACCGTTAAAAGCTCCTCCATAGAGAGAGTTGAGCAACTTCGAACCATCAAAGTTGCTCGGTATACACTTTTTATTGTTCTTCTATGTCAAATTTTATGAATAGAAGCTTTCTAGATTATTTCGATTCCAAAACTCCGACTTTCTATGACAAATGGATAAAAACGTTAAAAGCTCCTCCATAGAGAGACTTGAGCAACTTCGGACCATGAAAGTTGCTCGGTGTACACTTTTTATTGTTCTTCTATGTCAAATTTTATGAATACAAGCTTCCAAGATTATTTCGATTCCAAAACACCAACTTTCTATGACAAATGGAGAAAACCATTAAAAGCTCCTCCGAAGAGAGACTTGAGCAACTTCAGAACATCAAAGTTCCTCGGTGTACACATTTTATTGTTCTTCTATGTCAAATTTTATAAGTAGAAGCTTCCAAGATTATCTCGATTCCAAAACTCCAACTTTTTATGACAAATGGACAAGACCCTTAAAAGCTGCTCCATAGAAGAGTTGAGCAACTTCGAACCATCAAAGTCGCTTGGTGTACACTTTTTATTGTTCTTCTATGTCAAATTTTATGAGTAGAAGCTTCCAACATTATTTCGATTGCAAAACTCCAACTTTCTATGACAAATGGACAAAACCGTTAAAAGCTCCTCCATAGAGAGAGTTGAGCAACTTCGGACCATCAAAGTTGTTCGGTGTACACTTTTTATTGTTATTCTATGTCAAATTTTATGAATACAAGCGTCCAATATTATTTCGATTCCAAAACACCAACTTTCTATGTCAAATGGGTAAAACCGTTAAAAGCTCATCTATAGAGAGAGTTGAGCAACTTTAGACCATCCAAGTTTCTCCGTGTACACTTTTTATTGTTCTTCTATGTCAAATTTTATAAGTAGAAGCTTACGAGATTATTTCGATTCCAAACTACAAACTTTCTATGACAAATGGACAAAAACCCTCAAAAGCTCCTCCATAGAGAGAGTTGAGCAACTTCGGACCATCAAAATTGCTCGGTGTACACTTTTTATTGTTTTTCTATGTCAAATTTTATGAATAGAAGCTTTCTAGATTATTTCGATTCCAAAACTCCGACTTTCTATGACAAATGGATAAAAACGTTAAAAGCTCCTCCATAGAGAGACTTGAGCAACTTCGGACCATGAAAGTTGCTCGGTGTACACTTTTTATTGTTCTTCTATGTCAAATTTTATGAATACAAGCTTCCAAGATTATTTCGATGGCAAAACAACAATTTTCTATAACAAATGGACAAAACCATTAAAAGCTCCTCCGAAGAGAGACTTGAGCAACTTCAGAACATCAAAGTTCCTCGGTGTAAACTTTTTATTGTTATTCTATGTCAAATTTTATAAGTAGAAGCTTACAAGATTATTTCGATTCAAAAACACAAACTTTCTGTGACAAATGGACAAAACCTTTAAAAGCTCCTCCATAGAGAGAGTTGAGCAACTTCGGACCATCAAAGTTGCCCGGTGTACACTTTTTATTGGTCTTCTATGTCAAATTTTATGAATAGAAGCTTTCAAGATTATTTCAATTCCAAAACACCGACTTTCTATGACAAATGGATGAAAACGTTAAAAGCTCCTCCATAGAGATACTTGAGCAACTTCGGACCATTAATGTTGCTCGGTGTACACTTTTTATTGTTTTTCTATGTCAAATTTTACGAGTATAAGTTTCCTAGCTTATTTCGATGGCAAAACACCAACTTTCTATGACAAATGGACAAAAGTGTTCAGAGCTCCTCTAGAGAAAGATTTGAGCAACTTTGGACCATCAAAGCTGCTCGGTGTACACTTTTTATTGTTATTCTATGTCAAATTTTATGAATACAAGCTTCCAAGATTATTTTGATTCCAAAACACCAACTTTCTATGACAAATGGACAAAACCGTTAAAAGCTCCCCCATAGAGAGAGTTGAACAACTTCGGACCATCAAAGTTGCTCGGTGTACACTTTTTATTGTTCTTCTATGTCAAATTTTATGAATACAAGCTTCCGAGATTATTTCAATTCCAAAACACCAACTTTCTATGACAAATTGACAAAACCGTTAAAACCTCCTCCATAGAGAGAGTTGAGCAACTTCGGACTATCGAAGTTGCTATGTGTACACTTTTTATTGTTCTTCTACGTCAAATTTTACGAGTATAAACTTCCTAGATTATTTCGATGACAAAACACCAATTTTCTAAAACAAATGGACAAAACCGTTAAAAGCTCCTCCATAGAGAGAGTTGAGCAACTTCGGACCATACAGTTTCTCAGTGTACACTTTTTATTATTCTTCTATGTCAAAATTTATAAGTAGAAGCTTCCAAGATTATTTCGATTCCAATACACCAACTTTCTATGAAAAATGGACGAAACCGTTAAAAGCTCATCCATAGAGAGAGTTGAGCAACTTCGGACCATCAAAGTTGCTCGGTGTATACTTTTTATTGTTCTTCTATGTCAAATTTTACGAGTAGAAGTTTCCAAGATTATTTCGATTGCAAAACTACAACTTTCTATGACAAATGGACAAAACCGTTAAAAGCTCATCCATAGAGAGAGTTGACCAACTTCGGACCACCAAAGTGTCTCGGTGTACACTTTTTATTGTTCTTCTATATCAAATTTTACAAGTATAAGTTTCCTAGATTATTTCGATGGCAAAACACCAACTTTCTATGACAAATAGACAAAAGTGTTAAAAGCTCCTCCATAGAGAGAGTGGAGCAAGTTCGAACAATAAAAGTTGCTCGGCGTACACTTTTTAAAATTCTTCTATGTCAAATTTTACGAGTATAAGCTTCGAAGAATTCTTCGATACCAAAACACCAACTTTCTATGACAAATGTACAAAACCGTCAAAAACTACTCAATAGAGAGAGTTGAGCAAGTTTGGACCATCAAACTTGTTCGATGTAAACTTTTTTACGATTATTCTATGTCAAATTGTACGAGTATAGGCTTCATGGATTATTTCGACGACAAAACAACAACTTTCTACGACAAATGGACAAAACAGCTAAAAGCTCCTCCATAGAGAGACTTGAGCAACTTCGGACCATCATAGTTCCTTGGTGTACACATTTTATTGTTTTCCAATGTCAAATTTTATAAGTAGAAGCTTACAAGATTATTTTGATTCCAAAACACCAACTTTCTATGAGAAATGGACAAAACCCTCAAAAGCTCCTCTATGGAGAGAGTTGAGCAACTTCGGACCATCAAAGTTGCCCGGTGTACACTTTTTATTGTTCTTCTATGTCAAATTTTATGAGTAGAAGCTTCCAAGATTATTTCGATTCCAAAACACCAAATATCTATGACAAATGGACAAAACCATTAAAAGCTCTTCCATAGAGAGAGTTGAGCAACATCGGACCATGGAAGTTGCTCGGTGTACACTTTTTATTGTTGTTCTATGTCATATTTTATGAGTAGAAGCTTCCAAGATTATTTCGATTCCAAAACACCAACTTTCTATGACAAATGGTCAAAACCGTTAAAAGCTCCTCCATAGAGAGACTTGAGCAACATCGGACCATTAAAGTTGCTCGGTGTTCACTTTTTATTGTTCTTCTATGTCAAATTTTACGAGTATAAGTTTCCAAGCTTATTTCGATGGCAAAACACCAATTTTCTATAACAAATGGACAAAAACGTTAAAAGCTCTTCTATATAGAGAGTTGAGCAACTTCGGACAATCCAAGTTTCTCTTTGTACACTTTTTATTGTTCATCTATGTCAAATTTTATCAGTAGAAGCTTACAAGATTATTTCGATTCCAAAACACCAACTTTGTGTGACAAATGGACAAAACTCTTAAAAGCTCCTCCATAGAAAGAGTTGAGCAACTTTGGACCATCAATGTTGCTCGGTGTACACTTTTTATTGTTCTTCTATGTCAAATTTTATGAATAGAAGCTTTCTAGATTATTTCGATTCCAAAACTCCGACTTTCTATGACAAATGGATAAAAATATTAAAAGCTCCTCCATAGAGAGACTTGAGCAACTTCGGACCATTAAAGTTGCTCGGTGTACACTTTTTATTGTTCTTCAATGTCAAATTTTACGAGTATAAGCTTCCTAGCTTATTTCGATGGCAAAACACCAAGTTTCTATGACAAATGGACAAATGTGTTAAAAGCTCCTCTATAGAGATAGTTAAGCAACTTCGGACCATCAAAGTTGTTCGGTGTACAATTTTTATTGTTCTTCTATGTCAAATTTTATGAATACAAGCTTCCAAGATTATTTTGATTCCAAAATACCAACTTTCTATGACAAATGGACAAATCCGTTAAAAGCTCCTCCATAGAGAGAGCTGAGCAACTTCGGACCATCAAAGTTGCTCGGTGTACACTTTTTATTGTTCTTCTATGTCAAATTTTATAATTAGAAGCTTCCAAGATTATTTCGATTCCAAAACACCAACTTTCAATGACAAATGGACAAAACCGTTAAAAGCTCCTCCATAGAGAGAGTTGAGCAACTTCGAACCATCAAAGTTGCTCGGTATACACTTTTTATTGTTCTTCTATGTCAAATTTTATGAATAGAAGCTTTCTAGATTATTTCGATTCCAAAACTCCGACTTTCTATGACAAATGGATAAAAACGTTAAAAGCTCCTCCATAGAGAGACTTGAGCAACTTCGGACCATGAAAGTTGCTCGGTGTACACTTTTTATTGTTCTTCTATGTCAAATTTTATGAATACAAGCTTCCAAGATTATTTCGATTCCAAAACACCAACTTTCTATGACAAATGGAGAAAACCATTAAAAGCTCCTCCGAAGAGAGACTTGAGCAACTTCAGAACATCAAAGTTCCTCGGTGTACACATTTTATTGTTCTTCTATGTCAAATTTTATAAGTAGAAGCTTCCAAGATTATCTCGATTCCAAAACTCCAACTTTTTATGACAAATGGACAAGACCCTTAAAAGCTGCTCCATAGAAGAGTTGAGCAACTTCGAACCATCAAAGTCGCTTGGTGTACACTTTTTATTGTTCTTCTATGTCAAATTTTATGAGTAGAAGCTTCCAACATTATTTCGATTGCAAAACTCCAACTTTCTATGACAAATGGACAAAACCGTTAAAAGCTCCTCCATAGAGAGAGTTGAGCAACTTCGGACCATCAAAGTTGTTCGGTGTACACTTTTTATTGTTATTCTATGTCAAATTTTATGAATACAAGCGTCCAATATTATTTCGATTCCAAAACACCAACTTTCTATGTCAAATGGGTAAAACCGTTAAAAGCTCATCTATAGAGAGAGTTGAGCAACTTTAGACCATCCAAGTTTCTCCGTGTACACTTTTTATTGTTCTTCTATGTCAAATTTTATAAGTAGAAGCTTACGAGATTATTTCGATTCCAAACTACAAACTTTCTATGACAAATGGACAAAAACCCTCAAAAGCTCCTCCATAGAGAGAGTTGAGCAACTTCGGACCATCAAAATTGCTCGGTGTACACTTTTTATTGTTTTTCTATGTCAAATTTTATGAATAGAAGCTTTCTAGATTATTTCGATTCCAAAACTCCGACTTTCTATGACAAATGGATAAAAACGTTAAAAGCTCCTCCATAGAGAGACTTGAGCAACTTCGGACCATGAAAGTTGCTCGGTGTACACTTTTTATTGTTCTTCTATGTCAAATTTTATGAATACAAGCTTCCAAGATTATTTCGATGGCAAAACAACAATTTTCTATAACAAATGGACAAAACCATTAAAAGCTCCTCCGAAGAGAGACTTGAGCAACTTCAGAACATCAAAGTTCCTCGGTGTAAACTTTTTATTGTTATTCTATGTCAAATTTTATAAGTAGAAGCTTACAAGATTATTTCGATTCAAAAACACAAACTTTCTGTGACAAATGGACAAAACCTTTAAAAGCTCCTCCATAGAGAGAGTTGAGCAACTTCGGACCATCAAAGTTGCCCGGTGTACACTTTTTATTGGTCTTCTATGTCAAATTTTATGAATAGAAGCTTTCAAGATTATTTCAATTCCAAAACACCGACTTTCTATGACAAATGGATGAAAACGTTAAAAGCTCCTCCATAGAGATACTTGAGCAACTTCGGACCATTAATGTTGCTCGGTGTACACTTTTTATTGTTTTTCTATGTCAAATTTTACGAGTATAAGTTTCCTAGCTTATTTCGATGGCAAAACACCAACTTTCTATGACAAATGGACAAAAGTGTTCAGAGCTCCTCTAGAGAAAGATTTGAGCAACTTTGGACCATCAAAGCTGCTCGGTGTACACTTTTTATTGTTATTCTATGTCAAATTTTATGAATACAAGCTTCCAAGATTATTTTGATTCCAAAACACCAACTTTCTATGACAAATGGACAAAACCGTTAAAAGCTCCCCCATAGAGAGAGTTGAACAACTTCGGACCATCAAAGTTGCTCGGTGTACACTTTTTATTGTTCTTCTATGTCAAATTTTATGAATACAAGCTTCCGAGATTATTTCAATTCCAAAACACCAACTTTCTATGACAAATTGACAAAACCGTTAAAACCTCCTCCATAGAGAGAGTTGAGCAACTTCGGACTATCGAAGTTGCTATGTGTACACTTTTTATTGTTCTTCTACGTCAAATTTTACGAGTATAAACTTCCTAGATTATTTCGATGACAAAACACCAATTTTCTAAAACAAATGGACAAAACCGTTAAAAGCTCCTCCATAGAGAGAGTTGAGCAACTTCGGACCATACAGTTTCTCAGTGTACACTTTTTATTATTCTTCTATGTCAAAATTTATAAGTAGAAGCTTCCAAGATTATTTCGATTCCAATACACCAACTTTCTATGAAAAATGGACGAAACCGTTAAAAGCTCATCCATAGAGAGAGTTGAGCAACTTCGGACCATCAAAGTTGCTCGGTGTATACTTTTTATTGTTCTTCTATGTCAAATTTTACGAGTAGAAGTTTCCAAGATTATTTCGATTGCAAAACTACAACTTTCTATGACAAATGGACAAAACCGTTAAAAGCTCATCCATAGAGAGAGTTGACCAACTTCGGACCACCAAAGTGTCTCGGTGTACACTTTTTATTGTTCTTCTATATCAAATTTTACAAGTATAAGTTTCCTAGATTATTTCGATGGCAAAACACCAACTTTCTATGACAAATAGACAAAAGTGTTAAAAGCTCCTCCATAGAGAGAGTGGAGCAAGTTCGAACAATAAAAGTTGCTCGGCGTACACTTTTTAAAATTCTTCTATGTCAAATTTTACGAGTATAAGCTTCGAAGAATTCTTCGATACCAAAACACCAACTTTCTATGACAAATGTACAAAACCGTCAAAAACTACTCAATAGAGAGAGTTGAGCAAGTTTGGACCATCAAACTTGTTCGATGTAAACTTTTTTACGATTATTCTATGTCAAATTGTACGAGTATAGGCTTCATGGATTATTTCGACGACAAAACAACAACTTTCTACGACAAATGGACAAAACAGCTAAAAGCTCCTCCATAGAGAGACTTGAGCAACTTCGGACCATCATAGTTCCTTGGTGTACACATTTTATTGTTTTCCAATGTCAAATTTTATAAGTAGATGCTTCCAAGATTATTTCGATTCCAAAACACCAACTTTCTATGACAAATGGAAAAAACCGTTAAAAGCTCCTCCATAGAGAGAGTTGGGCAACTTCGGACTATCCAAGTTTCTCCGTGTACACTTTTTATTGTTCTTCTATGTCAAATTTCATAAGTAGAAGTTTACAAGATTATTTCGATTCGAAAACACCAACTTTCTATGACAAATGGACAAAACCCTCAAAAGCTCCTCCATAGAGAGAGTTGAGCAACTTCAGACCATCAAAGTTGCTCAGTGTACACTTTTTGTTGTTCTTCTATGTCAAATTTTATGAGTAGAAGCTTCCAAGATTATTTCGATTCCAAATCACCAACTTTCTATGACAAATGGACAAAACCGTTAAAAGCTCCTCCATAGAGAGACTTGACCAACATCGGACCATTAAAGTTGCTCGGTGTACACTTTTTATTGTTCGTCTTTGTCAAATTTTACGAGTATAAGTTTCCTAGCTTATTTCGATGGCAAAACACCAACTTTCTATGACAAACGGACAAAAGCGTTAAAAGCTCCTCTATAGAGAGAGTTGAGCAACTTCAGACCATCAAAATTGCTCGGTGTACACTTTTTATCGTTCTTCTATGCCAAATTTTAAGAATACAACCTTCCAAGATTAATTTGTTTCCAAAACACCAACTTTCTATGACAAATGGACAAAACCGTTAAAAGCTGCTCCATAGAGAAAGTTGAACAACTTCGGACCATCAAAGTTGCTCGGTGTACACTTTTTATTGTTCTTCTACGTCAAATTTTGTGAATACAAGCTTCCAAGATTATTTTGATTCCAAAAACCAACTTTCTACGACAAATGGACAAAACCCTCAAAAGCTCCACCATAGAGAGATTTGAGCAACTTCGGAACATCAAAGTTGCTCGGTGTACACTTTTTATTGTTCTTCTATGTCAAATTTTATGAGTAGAAGCTTCCAAGATTATTTCGATTCTAAAACACCAACTTTCTATGACAAATGGACAAAACCGTTAAAAGATCCTCCATAGAGAGAGTTGAGCAACTTCGGACCATCAAAGTTGCTCGGTGTGCACTTTTTATTGTTCTTCTGTGTCAAATTTTATGAATACAAGCTTCCAAGATTATTTCGATTCCAAACACCAACTTTCTATGACAAATGGACAAATCCGTTAAAAGCTCCTCCATAGAGAGAGTTGAGCAACTTCGGACCATCAAAATTCCTCGGTGTACACTTTTTATTGTTCTTCTATGTCAAATTTTATAAGTAGAAGCTTCCAAGATTATTTCGATTCCAAAACACCAACTTTCTATGACCAATAGACAAAACCGTTAAAAGCTCCTCCATAGAGAGAGTTGAGAAACTTCGGACCATCAAAGTTCCTCGGTGTACACTTTTTATTGTTCTTCTATGTCAAATTTTATAAGTAGAAGCGTCCAAGATTATTTCGATTCCAAAACAACAACATTCTATGACAAATGGACAAAACCGTTAAAAGCTCCTCCACAGAGAGAGTTGAGCAACCTCGGACCATCAAAGTTGCTCGGTGTGCACTTTTTATTGTTCTTCTATGTCAAATTTTATGAATAGAGGCTTTCAAGATTATTTCGAATTCCAAACACCAAATTTCTATGACAAATGGACAAAACCGTTAAAAGCTCCCCCATAGAGATACTTGGGCAACTTCGGACCATCAAAGTTACTCGGTGTGCAGTTTTTATTGTTTTTCTATGTCAAATTTTATGAATACAAGCTTCCAAGATTATTTCGATTCCAAAACACCAACTTTCTATGACAAATGGAAAAAACCGTTAAAAGCTCCTCCAAAGAGAAAATTGAGCAACTTCGGACCATCAAAGTTCCTCGGTGTACACATTTTATTGTTCTTCTATGTCAAATTTTATAAGTAGAAGCTTCCAAGATTATCTCGATTCCAAAACTCCAACTTTCTATGACAAATGGACAAGACCCTTAAAAGCTGCTGCATAGAAGAGTTGAGAAACTTCGAACCATCAAAGTTGCTCGGTGTACACTTTTCTATTGTTCTTCTATGTCAAATTTTATGAGTAGAAGCTTCCAAGATTATTTCGATTGCAAAACTCCAACTTTCTATGACAAATGGACAAAACCGTTAAAAGCTCCTCCATAGAGAGAGTTGAATAACTTTGGACCATCAAAGTTGCTCGGTGTACACATTTTATTGTTATTCTATGTCAAATTTTATGAATACAAGCTTCCAAGATTATTTCGATTCCAAAACACCAACTTTCTATGTCAAATGGAAAAAACCGTTAAAAGCTCCTCTATAGAGAGAGTTGAGCAACTTTAGACCATCCAAGTTTCTCCGTGTACACTTTTTATCGTTCTTCTATGTCAAATTTTATAAGTAGAAGCTTACGAGATTATTTCGATTCCAAACCACCAACTTTCTATGACAAATGGACAAAACCCTCAAACGATCCTCCATAGAGAGAGTTGAGCAACTTCGGACCATCAAAGTTGCTCGGTGTACACTTTTTATTGTTCTTCTATGTCAAATTTTATGAGTAGAAGCTTCCAAGATTATTTCGATTCGAAAACACCAACTTTCTATGACAAATGGACAAAAGCGTTAAAAGCTCCTCCATAGAGAGATTTGAGCAACATCGGACCATTAAAGTTGCTCGGTGTACACTTTTTATTGTTCTTCTATGTCAAATTTTATGAGTAGAAGCTTCCAAGATTATTTCGATTCGAAAACACCAACTTTCTATGACAAATGGACAAAACCCTCAAAAGCTCCTCCATAGAGAGAGTTGAGCAACTTCGGACCATCAAAGTTGCTCAGTGTACACTTTTTGTTGTTCTTCTATGTCAAATTTTATGAGTAGAAGCTTCCAAGATTATTTCGATTCCAAATCACCAACTTTCTATGACAAAATGGACAAAACCGTTAAAAGCTCCTCCATAGAGAGACTTGACCAACATCGGACCATTAAAGTTGCTCGGTGTACACTTTTTATTGTTCGTCTTTGTCAAATTTTACGAGTATAAGTTTCCTAGCTTATTTCGATGGCAAAACACCAACTTTCTATGACAAACGGACAAAAGCGTTAAAAGCTCCTCTATAGAGAGAGTTGAGCAACTTCAGACCATCAAAATTGCTCGGTGTACACTTTTTATTGTTCTTCTATGCCAAATTTTAAGAATACAACCTTCCAAGATTAATTTGTTTCCAAAACACCAACTTTCTATGACAAATGGACAAAACCGTTAAAAGCTGCTCCATAGAGAAAGTTGAACAACTTCGGACCATCAAAGTTGCTCGGTGTACACTTTTTATTGTTCTTCTACGTCAAATTTTGTGAATACAAGCTTCCAAGATTATTTTGATTCCAAAAACCAACTTTCTACGACAAATGGACAAAACCCTCAAAAGCTCCACCATAGAGAGATTTGAGCAACTTCGGAACATCAAAGTTGCTCGGTGTACACTTTTTATTGTTCTTCTATGTCAAATTTTATGAGTAGAAGCTTCCAAGATTATTTCGATTCTAAAACACCAACTTTCTATGACAAATGGACAAAACCGTTAAAAGATCCTCCATAGAGAGAGTTGAGCAACTTCGGACCATCAAAGTTGCTCGGTGTGCACTTTTTATTGTTCTTCTGTGTCAAATTTTATGAATACAAGCTTCCAAGATTATTTCGATTCCAAACACCAACTTTCTATGACAAATGGACAAATCCGTTAAAAGCTCCTCCATAGAGAGAGTTGAGCAACTTCGGACCATCAAAATTCCTCGGTGTACACTTTTTATTGTTCTTCTATGTCAAATTTTATAAGTAGAAGCTTCCAAGATTATTTCGATTCCAAAACACCAACTTTCTATGACCAATAGACAAAACCGTTAAAAGCTCCTCCATAGAGAGAGTTGAGAAACTTCGGACCATCAAAATTCCTCTGTGTACACTTTTTATTGTTCTTCTATGTCAAATTTTATAAGTAGAAGCTTCCAAGATTATTTCGATTCCAAAACACCAACTTTCTATGACCAATAGACAAAACCGTTAAAAGCTCCTCCATAGAGAGAGTTGAGAAACTTCGGACCATCAAAGTTCCTCGGTGTACACTTTTTATTGTTCTTCTATGTCAAATTTTATAAGTAGAAGCGTCCAAGATTATTTCGATTCCAAAACACCAACATTCTATGACAAATGGACAAAACCGTTAAAAGCTCCTCCATAGAGAGAGTTGAGCAACCTCGGACCATCAAAGTTGCTCGGTGTGCACTTTTTATTGTTCTTCTATGTCAAATTTTATGAATAGAGGCTTTCAAGATTATTTCGAATTCCAAACACCAAATTTCTATGACAAATGGACAAAACCGTTAAAAGCTCCCCCATAGAGATACTTGGGCAACTTCGGACCATCAAAGTTACTCGGTGTGCAGTTTTTATTGTTTTTCTATGTCAAATTTTATGAATACAAGCTTCCAAGATTATTTCGATTCCAAAACACCAACTTTCTATGACAAATGGACAAAACCGTTAAAAGCTCATCCATAGACAGAGTTGAGCAACTTCGGACTATCAAAGTTCCTCGGTGTACACATTTTATTGTTCTTCTATGTCAAATTTTATAAGTAGACGCTTCCAAGATTATCTCGATTCCAAAACTCCAACTTTCTATGACAAATGGACAAGACCCATAAAAGCTGCTGCATAGAAGAGTTGAGAAACTTCGAACCATCAAAGTTGCTCGGTGTACACTTTTCTATTGTTCTTCTATGTCAAATTTTATGAGTAGAAGCTTCCAAGATTATTTCGATTGCAAAACTCCAACTTTCTATGACAAATGGACAAAACCGTTAAAAGCTTCTCCATAGAGAGAGTTGAATAACTTTGGACCATCAAAGTTGCTCGGTGTACACATTTTATTGTTATTCTATGTCAAATTTTATGAATACAAGCTTCCAAGATTATTTCGATTCCAAAACACCAACTATCTATGTCAAATGGAAAAAACCGTTAAAAGCTCCTCTATAGAGAGAGTTGAGCAACTTTAGACCATCCAAGTTTCTCCGTGTACACTTTTTATCGTTCTTCTATGTCAAATTTTATAAGTAGAAGCTTACGAGATTATTTCGATTCCAAACCACCAACTTTCTATGACAAATGGACAAAACCCTCAAACGCTCCTCCATAGTGAGAGTTGAGAAACTTCGGACCATCAAAGTTGCTCGGTGTACACTTTTTATTGTTGTTCTATGTCAAATTTTATGAGTAGAAGCTTCCAAGATTATTTCGATTCGAAAACACCAACTTTCTATGACAAATGGACAAAAGCGTTAAAAGCTCCTCCATAGAGAGATTTGAGCAACATCGGACCATTAAAGTTGCTCGGTGTACACTTTTTATTGTTCTTCTATGTCAAATTTTACGAGTATAAGTTTTCTAGCTTATTTCGATGGCAAAACACCAACTTTCTATGAAAAATGGACAAAACCGTTAAAAGCTCATCCATAGAGAGAGTTGAGCAAATTCGGACCATCAAAGTTGCTCGGTGTATACTTTTTATTGTTCTTCTATGTCAAATTTTATGAGTAGAAGCTTCCAAGATTATTTCGATTGCAAAACTCCAAGTTTCTATGACAAATGGACAAAACCGTTAAAAGCTCATCCATAGACAGAGTTGAGCAACTTCGGACTATCAAAGTTCCTCGGTGTACACATTTTACTGTTCTTCTATGTCAAATTTTATAAGTAGAAGCTTCCAAGATTATCTCGATTCCAAACACCAACTTTCTATGACAAATGGACAAAAACGTTAAAAGCTCCCCCATAGAGAGAGTTGAGCAACTTCGGACCGTCAAAGTTGCTCGTTGTGTACTTTTTATTGTTCTTCTATGTCAAATTTTATTAATAGAGGCTTTCAAGATTATTTCGATTCCAAAACACCGACTTTCTATGACAAATAGATAAAAACGTTAAAAGCTCCTCCATAGAGATACTTGGGCAACTTCGGACCATTAATGTTGCTCGGTGTACACCTTTTATTGTTATTCTATGTCAAATTTTACGAGTATAAGTTTCCTAGCTTATTTCGATGGCAAAACACCAACTTTCTATGACAAATGGACAAAAGTGTTAAAAGCTCCTCTAGAGAGAGAGTTGAGCAACTTCGGACCATCAAAGTTGCTCGGTGTATACTTTTTATTGTTCTTCTACGTCAAATTTTATGAATACAAGCTTCCAAGATTATTTTGATTCCAAAACACTAACTTTCTATGACAAATGGACAAAACCGTTAAAAGCTCCTCCATAGAGAGAGTTGAACAACTTCGGACCATCAAAGTTGCTCGGTGTACACTTTTTATTATTCTTCTATGTCAAATTTTATGAATACAAGCTTCCAAGATTATTTCAATTCCAAAACACCAACTTTCTATGACAAATTGACAAAACCGTTAAAAGCTCCTCCATAGAGAGAGTTCAACAACTCCGGACTATCAAAGTTGCTCTGTGTACACTTTTTATTGTTCTTCTACGTCAAATTTTACGAGTATAAGCTTCCTAGATTATTTAGATGACAAAGCACCAATTTTCTAAAACAAATGGACAAAACCGTTAAAAGCTCCTCCACAGAGAGAGTTGAGCAACTTCGGACCATCCAAGTTTCTCAGTGTACACTTTTTATTAATCTTCTATGTCAAAATTTATAAGTAGAAGCTTCCAAGATTATTTCGATTCCAATACACCAACTTTCTATGAAAAATGGACAAAACCGTTAAAAGCTCATCCATAGAGAGAGTTGAGCAAATTCGGACCATCAAAGTTGCTCGGTGTATACTTTTTATTGTTCTTCTATGTCAAATTTTATGAGTAGAAGCTTCCAAGATTATTTCGATTGCAAAACTCCAAGTTTCTATGACAAATGGACAAAACCGTTAAAAGCTCATCCATAGACAGAGTTGAGCAACTTCGGACTATCAAAGTTCCTCGGTGTACACATTTTATTGTTCTTCTATGTCAAATTTTATAAGTAGAAGCTTCCAAGATTATCTCGATTCCAAAACTCCAACTTTCTATGACAAATGGACAAGACCCATAAAAGCTGCTGCATAGAAGAGTTGAGAAACTTCGAACCATCAAAGTTGCTCGGTGTACACTTTTCTATTGTTCTTCTATGTCAAATTTTATGAGTAGAAGCTTCCAAGATTATTTCGATTGCAAAACTCCAACTTTCTATGACAAATGGACAAAACCGTTAAAAGCTTCTCCATAGAGAGAGTTGAATAACTTTGGACCATCAAAGTTGCTCGGTGTACACATTTTATTGTTATTCTATGTCAAATTTTATGAATACAAGCTTCCAAGATTATTTCGATTCCAAAACACCAACTTTCTATGTCAAATGGAAAAAACCGTTAAAAGCTCCTCTATAGAGAGAGTTGAGCAACTTTAGACCATCCAAGTTTCTCCGTGTACACTTTTTATCGTTCTTCTATGTCAAATTTTATAAGTAGAAGCTTACGAGATTATTTCGATTCCGAACCACCAACTTTCTATGACAAATGGACAAAACCCTCAAACGCTCCTCCATAGAGAGAGTTGAGCAACTTCGGACCATCAAAGTTGCTCGGTGTACACTTTTTATTGTTGTTCTATGTCAAATTTTATGAGTAGAAGCTTCCAAGATTATTTCGATTCGAAAACACCAACTTTCTATGACAAATGGACAAAAGCGTTAAAAGCTCCTCCATAGAGAGATTTGAGCAACATCGGACCATTAAAGTTGCTCGGTGTACACTTTTTATTGTTCTTCTATGTCAAATTTTACGAGTATAAGTTTTCTAGCTTATTTCGATGGCAAAACACCAATTTTCTATAACAAATGGACAAAAACGTTAAAAGCTCCCCCATAGAGAGAGTTGAGCAACTTCGGACCGTCAAAGTTGCTCGTTGTGTACTTTTTATTGTTCTTCTATGTCAAATTTTATGAATAGAGGCTTTCAAGATTATTTCGATTCCAAAACACCGACTTTCTATGACAAATAGATAAAAACGTTAAAAGCTCCTCCATAGAGATACTTGGGCAACTTCAGACCATTAATGTTGCTCGGTGTACACCTTTTATTGTTCTTCTATGTCAAATTTTACGAGTATAAGTTTCCTAGCTTATTTCGATGGCAAAACACCAACTTTCTATGACAAATGGACAAAAGTGTTAAAAGCTCCTCTAGAGAGAGAGTTGAGCAACTTCGGACCATCAAAGTTGCTCGGTGTATACTTTTTATTGTTCTTCTACGTTAAATTTTATGAATACAAGCTTCCAAGATTATTTTGATTCCAAAACACCAACTTTCTATGACAAATGGACAAAACCGTTAAAAGCTCCTCCATAGATAGAGTTGAGCAACTTCGGACTATCAAAGTTGCTCGGCGTACACTTTTTAAAATTCTTCTATGTCAAATTTTACGAGTATAAGCTTCGAAGACTTCTTCAATACCAAAACACCAACTTTCTATGACAAATTGACAAAACCGTTAAAAGCTCCTCCATAGAGAGAGTTCAACAACTCCGGACTATCAAAGTTGCTCTGTGTACACTTTTTATTGTTCTTCTACGTCAAATTTTACGAGTATAAGCTTCCTAGATTATTTAGATGACAAAGCACCAATTTTCTAAAACAAATGGACAAAACCGTTAAAAGCTCCTCCACAGAGAGAGTTGAGCAACCTCGGACCATCAAAGTTGCTCGGTGTGCACTTTTTATTGTTCTTCTATGTCAAATTTTATGAATAGAGGCTTTCAAGATTATTTCGAATTCCAAACACCAAATTTCTATGACAAATGGACAAAACCGTTAAAAGCTCCCCCATAGAGATACTTGGGCAACTTCGGACCATCAAAGTTGCTCGGTGTATACTTTTTATTGTTCTTCTATGTCAAATTTTATGAGTAGAAGCTTCCAAGATTATTTCGATTGCAAAACTCCAAGTTTCTATGACAAATGGACAAAACCGTTAAAAGCTCATCCATAGACAGAGTTGAGCAACTTCGGACTATCAAAGTTCCTCGGTGTACACATTTTATTGTTCTTCTATGTCAAATTTTATAAGTAGAAGCTTCCAAGATTATCTCGATTCCAAAACTCCAACTTTCTATGACAAATGGACAAGACCCATAAAAGCTGCTGCATAGAAGAGTTGAGAAACTTCGAACCATCAAAGTTCCTCGGTGTACACTTTTCTATTGTTCTTCTATGTCAAATTTTATGAGTAGAAGCTTCCAAGATTATTTCGATTGCAAAACTCCAACTTTCTATGACAAATGGACAAAACCGTTAAAAGCTTCTCCATAGAGAGAGTTGAATAACTTTGGACCATCAAAGTTGCTCGGTGTACACATTTTATTGTTATTCTATGTCAAATTTTATGAATACAAGCTTCCAAGATTATTTCGATTCCAAAACACCAACTTTCTATGTCAAATGGAAAAAACCGTTAAAAGCTCCTCTATAGAGAGAGTTGAGCAACTTTAGACCATCCAAGTTTCTCCGTGTACACTTTTTATCGTTCTTCTATGTCAAATTTTATAAGTAGAAGCTTACGAGATTATTTCGATTCCGAACCACCAACTTTCTATGACAAATGGACAAAACCCTCAAACGCTCCTCCATAGAGAGAGTTGAGCAACTTCGGACCATCAAAGTTGCTCGGTGTACACTTTTTATTGTTGTTCTATGTCAAATTTTATGAGTAGAAGCTTCCAAGATTATTTCGATTCGAAAACACCAACTTTCTATGACAAATGGACAAAAGCGTTAAAAGCTCCTCCATAGAGAGATTTGAGCAACATCGGACCATTAAAGTTGCTCGGTGTACACTTTTTATTGTTCTTCTATGTCAAATTTTACGAGTATAAGTTTTCTAGCTTATTTCGATGGCAAAACACCAATTTTCTATAACAAATGGACAAAAACGTTAAAAGCTCCCCCATAGAGAGAGTTGAGCAACTTCGGACCGTCAAAGTTGCTCGTTGTGTACTTTTTATTGTTCTTCTATGTCAAATTTTATGAATAGAGGCTTTCAAGATTATTTCGATTCCAAAACACCGACTTTCTATGACAAATAGATAAAAACGTTAAAAGCTCCTCCATAGAGATACTTGGGCAACTTCGGACCATTAATGTTGCTCGGTGTACACCTTTTATTGTTCTTCTATGTCAAATTTTACGAGTATAAGTTTCCTAGCTTATTTCGATGGCAAAACACCAACTTTCTATGACAAATGGACAAAAGTGTTAAAAGCTCCCCTAGAGAGAGAGTTGGGCAACTTCGGACCATCAAAGTTGCTCGGTGTATACTTTTTATTGTTCTTCTACGTCAAATTTTATGAATACAAGCTTCCAAGATTATTTTGATTCCAAAACACCAACTTTCTATGACAAATGGACAAAACCGTAAAAGCTCCTCCATAGAGAGAGTTGAACAACTTCGGACCATCAAAGTTGCTTGGTGTACACTTTTTATTATTCTTCTATGTCAAATTTTATGAATACAAGCTTCCAAGATTATTTCAGTTCCAAAACACGAACTTTCTGTGACAAATTGACAAAACCGTTAAAAGCTCCTCCATAGAGAGAGTTCAACAACTCCGGACTATCAAAGTTGCTCTGTGTACACTTTTTATTGTTCTTCTACGTCAAATTTTACGAGTATAAGCTTCCTAGATTATTTAGATGACAAAGCACCAATTTTCTAAAACAAATGGACAAAACCGTTAAAAGCTCCTCCACAGAGAGAGTTGAGCAACTTCGGACCATCCATGTTTCTCAGTGTACACTTTTTATTAATCTTCTATGTCAAAATTTATAAGTAGAAGCTTCCAAGATTATTTCGATTCCAATACACCAACTTTCTATGAAAAATGAACAAAACCGTTAAAAGCTCATCCATAGAGAGAGTTGAGCAAATTCGGACCATCAAAGTTGCTCGGTGTATACTTTTTATTGTTCTTCTATGTCAAATTTTATGAGTAGAAGCTTCCAAGATTATTTCGATTGCAAAACTCCAAGTTTCTATGACAAATGGACAAAACCGTTAAAAGCTCATCCATAGACAGAGTTGAGCAACTTCGGACTATCAAAGTTTCTCGGTGTACACATTTTATTGTTCTTCTATGTCAAATTTTATAAGTAGAAGCTTCCAAGATTATCTCGATTCCAAAACTCCAACTTTCTATGACAAATGGACAAAACCGTTAAAAGCTCATCCATAGACAGAGTTGAGCAACTTCGGACTATCAAAGTTGCTCGGTGTACACTTTTTATTGTTCTTCTATGTCAAATTTTACAAGTATAAGTTTCCTAGATTATTTTGATGGCAAAACACCAACTTTCTATGACAAATGGACAAAAGTGTTAAAAGCTCCTCCATAGAGAGAGTTCAGCAAGTTCGAACAATAAAAGTTGCTCGGCGTACACTTTTTAAAATTCTTCTATGTCAAATTTTACGAGTATAAGCTTCGAAGACTTCTTCAATACCAAAACACCAACTTTCTATGACAAATGGACAAAATCGTCAAAAACTACTCAATAGAGAGAGTTGCGCAAGTTTGGACCATCAGACTTGTTCGATGTACACTTTTTTATGATTCTTCTATGCCGAATTGTACGAGTATAAGCTTCCTGGATTATTTCAACGACAAAACAACAACTTTCTACGACAAATGGACAAAACAGCTAAAAGCTCCTCCATAGAGAGACTTGAGCAACTTCGGACCATCATAGTTCGTTGGTGTACACATTTTATTGTTCTTCAATTTCAAATTTTATAAGTAGAAGCTTCCAAGATTATTTCGATTGCAAAACTCCAAGTTTCTATGACAAATGGACAAAACCGTTAAAAGCTCATCCATAGACAGAGTTGAGCAACTTCGGACTATCAAAGTTTCTCGGTGTACACATTTTATTGTTCTTCTATGTCAAATTTTATAAGTAGAAGCTTCCAAGATTATCTCGATTCCAAAACTCCAACTTTCTATGACAAATGGACAAAACCGTTAAAAGCTCATCCATAGACAGAGTTGAGCAACTTCGGACTATCAAAGTTGCTCGGTGTACACTTTTTATTATTCTTCTATGTCAAATTTTACAAGTATAAGTTTCCTAGATTATTTTGATGGCAAAACACCAACTTTCTATGACAAATGGACAAAAGTGTTAAAAGCTCCTCCATAGAGAGAGTTCAGCAAGTTCGAACAATAAAAGTTGCTCGGCGTACACTTTTTAAAATTCTTCTATGTCAAATTTTACGAGTATAAGCTTCGAAGACTTCTTCAATACCAAAACACCAACTTTCTATGACAAATGGACAAAATCGTCAAAAACTACTCAATAGAGAGAGTTGCGCAAGTTTGGACCATCAGACTTGTTCGATGTACACTTTTTTATGATTCTTCTATGCCGAATTGTACGAGTATAAGCTTCCTGGATTATTTCAACGACAAAACAACAACTTTCTACGACAAATGGACAAAACAGCTAAAAGCTCCTCCATAGAGAGACTTGAGCAACTTCGGACCATCATAGTTCGTTGGTGTACACATTTTATTGTTCTTCAATTTCAAATTTTATAAGTAGATGCTTCCAAGATTATTTCGATTCCAAAACACCAACTTTCTATGACAAATGGAAAAAACCTTTAAAAGCTCCTCCATAGAGAGAGTTGGGCAACTACGGACTATCCAAGTTTCTCCGTGTACACTTTTTATTGTTCTTCTACGTCAAATTTTATAAGTAGAAGTTTACAATATTATTTCGATTCGAAAACACCAACTTTTTATGACAAATGGACAAAACCCTCAAAAGCTCCTCCATAGAGAGAGTTGAGCAACTTCGGACCATCAAAGTTGCTCGGTGTACACTTTTTATTGTTCTTCTATGTCAAACTTTATGAGTAGAAGCTTCCAAGATTATTTCGATTGCAAAACTCCAACTTTCTATGACAAATGGACAAAACCGTTAAAAGCTCCTCCATAGACAGAGTTTAACAACTTCGCACCATCAAAGTTGCTCGGTGTACACTTTTTATTGTTATTCTATGTCAAATTTTATGAGTATAAGTTTCCAAGCTTATTTCGATGGCAAAACACCAACTTTCTATGACAAATGGACAAAAACGTTAAAAGCTCCTCTATAGAGAGAGTTGAGCAACTTCAGACCATCAAAATTGCTCGGTGTACACCTTTTATTGTTTTTCTATGCCAAATTTTAAGAATACAACCTTCCAAGATTAATTTGATTCCAAAACAACAACTTTCTATGAAAAATGGACAAAACCGTTAAAAGCTCCTCCATAGAGAGAGTTGAACAACTTCGGACCATCAATGTTGCTCGATGTACACTTTTTATTGTTCTTCTATGTCAAATTTTATGAATACAAGCTTCCAAGATTATTTCGATTCCAAAAACCAATTTTCTATGACAAATGGACAAAACCCTCAAAAGCTCCTCCATATAGAGATTTGAGCAACTTCGGAACATCAAAGTTCCTCGGTGTACACTTTTTATTGTTCTTCTATGTCAAATTTTATGAGTAGAAGCTTCCAAGATTATTTCGATTCCAAAACACCAACTTTCTATGACAAATGGACAAAAGCGTTAAAAGCTCCTCCATAGAGAGACTTGAGAAACATCGGACCATTAAAGTTGCTCGGTGTATACTTTTTATTGTTATTCTATGTCAAATTTTACGAGTATAAGCTTCGAAGACTTTTTCGATACCAAAACACCAACTTTCTATGACAAATTGACAAAACCGTCAAAAACTACTCCATAGAGAGAGTTGAGCAAGTTTGGACCATCAAAGTTGTTATATGTACACTTTTTACGATTCTTCTATGTCAAATTGTACGAGTATAAGCTTCCTAGATTATTTCGATGACAAAACAACAACTTTCTATGACAAATGGACAAAACAGCCAAAAGCTCCTCCATAGAGAGAGTTGAGCAACTTCGGACCCACCAAGTTTCTCCGTGTACACTTTTTATTTGTCTTCTATGTCAAATTTTATAAGTACAAGCTTACAAGATTATTTCAATTCCAAAACAGCAACTTTCTGTGACAAATGGACAAAACCCTTAAAAGCTCCTCCATAGAGAGAGTTGAGCAACTTCGGACCATCAAAGTTGCTCGGTGTACACTTTTTATTGTTCTTCTATGTCACATTTTATGAAAAGAAGCTTCCAAGATTATTTTGATTCCAAACCACTGACTTTCTATGACAAATGGACAAAACCGTTAAAAGCCCCTCCATAAAGAGACTTGAGCAACTTCGGACCATTAAAGTTGCTCGGTGTACACTTTTTATTGTTCTTCTATGTCAAATTTCACGAGTATAAGTTTCCTAGCTTATTTCGATGGCAAAACACCAACTTTCTATGACAAATGTACAAAAGCGTTAAAAGCTCCTCTATAGAGAGATTTAAGCAACTTTGGACCATCAACGTTGCTCGGTGTACACTTTTTATTGTTCTTCTATGTCAAATTTTAAGAATACAAGCTTCCAAGATTATTTTGATTCCAAAACACCAACTTTCCATGACAAATGGACAAAACCGTGAAAAGCTCCTCCATAGAGAGAGTTCAACAACTTCGGACCATCAAAGTTGCTCGGTGTATACTTTTTATTGTTCTTCTATGTCAAATTTTATGAATACATGCTTCCAAGATTATTTTGATTCCAAAACACCAACTTTCTATAACAAATGGACAAAACCGTTAAAAGCTCCTCCATAGAGAGGGTTGAGCAACTTCGGACCATCCAAGTTTCTCAGTGTACACTTTCTATTATTCTTCTATGTCAAATTTTATAAGTAGAAGCTTCCAAGATTATTTCGATTGCAAAACTCCAACCTTCTATGACAAATGGACAAAACCGTTAAAAGCTCTTCCATAGAGAGAGTTGAGCAATTTCGGACCATTAAATTTGCTCGGTGTACACTTTTTATTGTTCTTCTATGTCAAATTTTATACGTAGAAGCTTCCAAGATTATTTCGATTCCAAAACACCAATATTCTATGACAAATGGATAAAACCGTTAAAAGCTCGTCCATAGAGAGAGTTGAACAACTTCGGACCATCAAAGTTGCTCAGTGTGCACTTTTTATTGTTCTTCTATTTCAAATTTTATGAATACAAGCTTCCAAGATTATTTCGATTTCAAACACCAAGTTTCTATGACAAATGGACAAAACCGTTAAAAGCTCCCCCATAGAGAGAGTTGAGCAACTTCGGACCATCAAAGTTGCTCGGTGTGCACTTTTTATTCTTCTTCTATGTCAAATTTGATAAGTAGAAGCTTCCAAGATTATCTCGATTCCAAAACTCCAACCTTCTATGACAAATGGACAAGACCCTTAAAAGCTGCTGCATAGAAGAGTTGAGCAACTTCGAACCATCAAAGTTGCTCGGTGTACACTTTTTATTGTTCTTCTATGTCAAATTTTATGAGTAGAAGCTTCGAAGATTATTTCGATTGCAAAACTCCAACTTTCTTTGACAAATGGACAAAACCGTTAAAAGCTCCTCCATAGAGAGAGTTGAACAACTTCGGACCATCAAAGTTGCTCGGTGTACACTTTTTATTGTTATCCTATGTCAAATTTTATGAATACAAGCTTTCAATATTATTTCGATTCCAAAACACCAACTTTCTATGTCAAATGGAAAAAACCGTTAAAAGCTCCTCTATAGAGAGAGTTGAGCAACTTTAGACCATCCAAGTTTCTCCGTGTACACTTTTTATTGTTCTTCTATGTCAAATTTTATAAGTAGAAGCTTACGAGATTATTTCGATTCCAAACCACCAACTTTCTATGACAAATGGACAATACCCTCAAAAGCTCTTCCATAGAGAGAGTTGAGCAACTTCGGACCAATAAAGTTGCTCGGTGTACACTTTTTATTGTTCTTCTATGTCAAATTTTATGAGTAGAAGCTCCCAAGATTATTTCGATTCCAAAATACCAACTTTCTATGACAAATGGACAAAAGCGTTAAAAGCTCCTCCATAGAGAGATTTGAGCAACATCGGACCATTAAAGTTGCCTGGTGTACGCATTTTATTCTTCTTCTATGTCAAATTTGATAAGTAGAAGCTTCCAAGATTATCTCGATTCCAAAACTCCAACTTTCTATGACAAATGGACAAGACCCTTAAAAGCTGCTGCATAGAAGAGTTGAGCAACTTCGAACCATCAAAGTTGCTCGGTGTACACTTTTTATTGTTCTTCTATGTGAAATTTTATGAGTAGAAGCTTCGAAGATTATTTTGATTGCAAAACTCCAACTTTCTATGACAAATGGACAAAACCGTTAAAAGCTCCTATATAGAGAGAGATGGACCACCAAACTTGTTCGATGTACACTTTTTTTACGATTCTTCTATGTCAAATTGTACGAGTATAAGCTTCCTAGATTATTTCGACGACAAAACAACAACTTTCTACGACAAATGGACAAAACAGCTAAAAGCTCCTCTATAGAGAGAGTTGAGCAACTTCGGACTATCATAGTTGCTCGGTGTACACATTTTATTGTTCTTCAATGTCAAATTTTATAAGTAGATTCTTCCAAGATTATTTCGATTGCAAAACTCCAACTTTCTATGGCAAATGGACAAAACCGTTAAAAGCTCATTCATAGAGAGAGTTGAGCAACTTCGGACCATCAAAGTTGCTCGGTGTACACTTTTTATTGTTCTTCTATGTCAAATTTTATGAGTAGAAGCTTCCAAGATTATTTCGATTCCAAATCACCAACTTTCTATGACAAATGGACAAAACCGTTAAAAGCTCCTCCATAGGGAGACTTGACCAACATCGGACCATTAAAGTTGCTCGGTGTACACTTTTTATTGTTCTTCTTTGTCAAATTTTACGAGTATAAGTTTCCTAGCTTATTTCGATGGCAAAACACCAACTTTCTATGACAAATGGACAAAAGCGTTAAAAGCTCCTCTATAGAGAGAGTTGAGCAACTTCAGACCATCATAATTGCGCGGTGTACACTTTTTATTGTTCTTCTATGCCAAATTTTAAGAATACAACCTTCCAAGATTAATTTGATTCCAAAACACCAATTTTCTATGAAAAATGGACAAAACCGTTAAAAGCTCATCCATAGAGAGAGTTGAGAAACTTCGCACCGTCAAAGTTGCTCGGTGTATACTTTTTATTGTTCTTCTATGTCAAATTTTATGAGTAGAAGCTTCCAAGATTATTTCGATTGCAAAACTCCAACTTTCTATGACAAATGGACAAAACCGTTAAAAGCTCATCCACAGAGAGAGTTGAGCAACTTCGGACCATCAAAGTTGCTCGGTGTACACTTTTTATTGTTCTTCTATATCAAATTTTACAAGTATAAGTTTCCTAGATTATTTCAATGGCAAAACACCAACTATCTATGACAAATGGACAAAAGTGTTAAAAGCTCCTCCATAGAGAGAGTTGAGCAAGTTCGAACAATAAAAGTTGCTCGGCGAACACTTTTTAAAATTCTTCTATGTCAAATTTTACGAGTATAAGCTTCGAAGACTTCTTCGATACCAAAACACCAACTTTCTATGACAAATGGACAAAAACGTCAAAAACCACTCAATAGAGAGAGTGGAGCAAGTTTGGACCACCAAACTTGTTCGATGTACACTTTTTTACGATTCTTCTATGTCAAATTGTACGAGTATAAGCTTCCTCGATTATTTCGACGACAAAACAACAACTTTCTACGACAAATGGACAAAACAGCTAAAAGCTCCTCCATAGAGAGAGTTGAGCAACTTTGGACCATCATAGTTCCTTGGTGTACACATTTTATTGTTCTTCAATGTCAAATTTTATAAGTAGATGCTTCCAAGATTATTTCGATTGCAAAACTCCAACTTTCTATGGCAAATGGAAAAAACCGTTAAAAGCTCCTCCATAGAGAGAGTTGAGCAACTTCGGACCATCAAAGTTGGTCCGTGTACACTTTTTATTGTTCTTTTATGTCAAATTTTATGAGTAGAAGCTTCCAAGATTATTTCGATTCCAAATCACCAACTTTCTATGACAAATGGACAAAACCGTTAAAAGCTCCTCCATAGGGAGACTTGACCAACATCGGACAATTAAAGTTGCTCGGTGTACACTTTTTATTGTTCTTCTTTGTCAAATTTTAAGAGTATAAGTTTCCAAGCTTATTTCGATGGCAAAACACCAACTTTCTATGACAAATGGACAAAAGCGTTAAAAGCTCCTCTATAGAGAGAGTTGAGCAACTTCAGACCATCAAAATTGCGCGGTGTACACTTTTTATTGTTCTTCTATGCCAAATTTTAAGAATACAACCTTCCAAGATTAATTTGATTCCAAAACAACAATTTTCTATGAAAAATGGACAAAACCGTTAAAAGCTCATCCATAGAGAGAGTTGAGAAACTTCGCACCATCAAAGTTGCTCGGTGTATACTTTTTATTGTTCTTCTATGTCAAATTTTATGAGTAGAAGCTTCCAAGATTATTTCGATTGCAAAACTCCAACTTTCTATGACAATTGGACAAAACCGTTAAAAGCTCATCCATAGAGAGAGTTGAGCAACTTCGGACCATCAAAGTTGCTCGGTGTACACTTTTTATTGTTCTTCTATATCAAATTTTACAAGTATAAGTTTCCTAGATTATTTCGATGGCAAAACACCAACTATCTATGACAAATGGACAAAAGTGTTAAAAGCTCCTCCATAGAGAGAGTTGAGCAAGTTCGAACAATAAAAATTGCTCGGCGAACACTTTTTAAAATTCTTCTATGTCAAATTTTACGAGTACAAGCTTCGAAGACTTCTTCGATACCAAAACACCAACTTTCTATGACAAATGGACAAAAACGTCAAAAACTACTCAATAGAGAGAGTTGAGCAAGTTTGGACCACCAAACTTGTTCGATGTACACTTTTTTACGATTCTTCTATGTCAAATTGTACGAGTATAAGCTTCCTGGATTATTTCGACGACAAAACAACAACTTTCTACGACAAATGGACAAAACAGCTAAAAGCTCCTCCATAAAGAGAGTTGAGCAACTTCGGACCATCATAGTTCCTTGGTGTACACATTTTATTGTTATTCAATGTCAAATTTTATAAGTAGATGCTTCCAAGATTATTTCGATTCCAAAACACCAACTTTCTATGACAAATGGAAAAAACCGATAAAAGCTCCTCCATAGAGAGAGTTGAGCAACTTCGGACTATCCAAGTTTCTCCGTGTACACTTTTTATTGTTCTTCTATGTCAAATTTTATAAGTAGAAGTTTACAAGATTATTTCGATTCGAAAACACCAACTTTCTATGACAAATGGACAAAACCCTCAAAAGCTCCTCCATAGAGAGAGTTGAGCAACTTCGGACCATCAAAGTTGCTCGGTGTACATTTTTTATTGTTCTTCTATGTCAAATTTTATGAGTAGAAGCTTCCAAGATTATTTCGATTCCAAATCGCCAACTTTCTATGACAAATGGACAAAACCGTTAAAAGCTCCTCCATAGAGAGACTTGACCAACATCGGACCATTAAAGTTGCTCGGTGTACACTTTTTATTGTTTTTCTTTGTCAAATTTTACGAGTATAAGTTTCCTTCCTTATTTCGATGGAAAAACACCAACTTTCTATGACAAATGGACTAAAGCGTTAAAAGCTCCTCTATAGAGAGATTTGAACAACTTCAGACCATCAAAATTGCTCGGTGTACACTTTTTATTGTTCTTCTATGTCAAATTTTAAGAATACAACCTTCCAAGATTAATTTGATTCCAAAACATCAACTTTCTATTACAAATGGACAAAACCGTTAAAAGCTCCTCCATAGAGAGAGTTGAACAACTTCAGACCATCAAAGTTGCTCGGCGTACACTTTTTATTGTTCTTCTATGTCAAATTTTATGAATACAAGCTTCCAAGATTATTTCGATTCCAAAAACCAACTTTCTATGACAAATGGACAAAACCCTCAAAAGCTCCTCCATATAGAGATTTGAGCAACTTCGGAACATCAAAGTTGCTCGGTGTACACTTTTTATTGTTCTTCTATTAAAAATTTTACGAGTATAAGCTTCCTAGATTATATCGAGGACAAAACAACAACTTTCTATGACAAATGGACAAAACAGCTAAAACCTCCTCCATAGAGAGACTTGAGCAACATCGGACCATTAAAATTGCTCGGTGTATACTTTTTATTGTTCTTCTATGTCAAATTTTACGAGTATAAGCTTCGAAGATTTTTTCGATACCAAAACACCAACTTTCTATGACAAATTGACGAAACCGTCAAAAACTACTCCATAGAGAGAGTTGTGCAAGTTTGGACCATCAAAGTTGTTATATGTACACTTTTTACGATTCTTCTATGTCTAATTGTACGAGTATAAGCTTCCTAGATTATTTTGATGACAAAACAACAACTTTCTATGACAAATGGACAAAACAGCCAAAAGCTCCTCCATAGAGAGAGTTGAGCAACTTCGGACCATCATTGCTCCTCGGTGTACACATTTTATTGTTCTTCAGTGTCAATTTTTATAAGTAGATGCTTCCAAGATTATTTCGATTCCAAAACACCAACTTTCTATGACAAATGGAAAAAACCGTTAAAAGCTCCTCCATAGAGGGAGTTGAGCAACTTCGGACCATCAAAGTTCCTCGGTGTACACATTTTATCGTTCTTCTATGTCAAATTTTATGAGTAGAAGCTTCAAAGATTATTTCGATTCCAAAACACCAACTTTCTATGACAAATGGACAAAACCGTTAAAAGCTCCTCCATAGAGAGACTTGAGCAACATCGGACTAATAAAATTGCTCGGTGTACACTTTCTATTGTTCTTCTATGTCATATTTTACGAGTATAACACTACAAGAAAATGATAAATTACCGACGAAAATTTCCTTCGGTAAAAATCTTATACCGTCGGTAATTAAAATTACCGACGGTTTCATCGGTAAATTGCTCGTCGGTAAATAATTACCGACCAAAAATACAATTCGTCGGTAATTTACCGACGAAATTTTGGTCGGTAATAAACACCCTTTATGACGGCAAATTCATCTGTTTTGGAGGCAGTTTGGCGACCAAAATATTTGTCGGTAATCCGTCGGCAATATTATTTAAATATATTTTTGAAAAAATTAAATTTTCGTCGGTAATCCGTCGCTAATATTATTTAAAATAAATTATTTTTATTTAATTTTCGTCGGTACTTTGTCGGTAAGTTCATTTAAAATAATTATTTTTAATTTAATTTTCGTCGGTATTTTTTTTTAACCAATCATCAAAACTTCAAAATAACTAATATTAACCTGAAATATATATATATTTATTAAAATAAAAATCCATAAAAAAAACGTGCTCAACGTGTAAAATTTATGCAATCCAGAATAATTATTAAAATGCAAGAAAAGTATATAATACAACAGTATACGTAAACGTATAATACATAAATGTACTCACATAAAAGAAAATAACGTATATATCGTAAAAAACTAATCCCGCGCATCCGGAGACGATGATGGACGGGGCAAGATCTGACCCGACTGAAAGAGAACTGCGGTAACCTGCTCCATACGCTCCTGCATCTGTGACATACGCTCCTTCATCTGGACAAGACGATCCTCCATCTGCTTTCTCATCTCCTCTCTCTCTTCCTGCATATTCTGGCGCACCTCTGAAATCCGATCCTGAATGATGCCCTCCAAGTGACTTTCTGTAGCAGGAGACTGTGCCGTCGATGTTGAGGCCGCTGAATGTCCATAATATGCTGAGGCTTGCGAACCTACACCATAGACCCTCCTCCTTTTCTCTCCGCCCACAGCCTCGTAATAAAGAGCCCTGTCATCGACTGTGCGTGGATTAGAGGACCCCGGCTCGGGCTGGGACTGCGTGATGCGTAATGACTCGATTGCCTCCTGTGTTATTGAAAAAATAACGTAATAGACAATTACAACACAATAATCAGAATCAACAAATTTAAGAAAATTTCGACAGAGTCTCCCCTATATTTTGGATAAACTCAACCTGTAAACATGTTTAAAAACACTTCAAATATTCACATAAAGTCATTCTCCAACATCCAGCGCTACTCCAAAAACACAACCATTTATCCAGCAAACCAATATTCTCACATTATCCAACAAATTCCTTACGAGAAGATCTAAAAATCAGCTTTAATCTTTAATAATAAATTAAAAAAACAGCACATATGAGAAGTTAACCAACTAGTCCAACTCATCTTTAGTATGAAACCTTTTACAATAAACTTACATGCATATGTTGGGACCTCTCTTGTGTTATTGGAAAATTAACATAATAGGCAATTACAACACAATAATCAGAATCAACAAATTTAACAAAATTTCAACAGAGTCTTCCCTATATTTTGGATAAACTCAACCTGTAAACATGTTTAAAAACACTTCAAATATTCACATAAAGTCATTCTCCAACATCCAGCACTACTCCAAAAACACAACCATTTATCCATCAAACCAATATTCTCACATTATCCAACAAATTCCTTACGAGCAGATCTAAAAAGTAGCATTAATCTATCTTTAATAAGAAATAAAAAAAAACAGCACATATGAGAATTTAACCAACTAGTCGAACTCCTCTTTAGTATGAAACTTTATACAACAAACTTACATGCATATGTTGGGACTTCTCGTCGCAGTAGCTCTGTCGGTCATGACCCTTCGTGTGCGTATATTCGAATAGCTCAATGGGTCATATCTCTTGTCCAGATAACCTCGACTAAAAATATATTAATTTGTTAATATAAAATATTGCATATAACAGAATTTAAAAAACAGAAAATAATACAACTTACCAATCTTAACGCATGCGTAGCATGCGTCACAGATCCACCTGTGTGAGTGCCACCACGCAGCCTATTGGCAGCATTCCTTCTGGAACGCGCAACATATGCCTCCTCACTCCAGTCGCGTTGCCAGCTTGTCCATGTCTCCTCAGGAATGAAGAGAGGTCTCGGTTTTCCCTTTAAATCGCTAAGCATGTCGCTGTAGCGTTTAGATGCCTTCTTTTTCCAAGCGATCCTCACTAATCCATCGATCGCCTGATCCCATGTAAAATATTTCTGAAATTGGAAACATTAAAAAATGTGTTAGTTTCTTTTAAATTAAGTAGAACAAGTTATGTAGATTACACTTATATAAAATGAAAAAAAATTAGAATAAGAAGATATCAAAATACCATAAACTCATCAAAATATAGAGCCTTCGTTGCAGGTGTAACCTTCTTCCAAGCTGAGCCAGCAACGTCCAAACGCTCCTCAAATATCTTTCTAATCCTCCGAGAACAGGGTTCAGAAGGATTCAACCTGGAGAAGGAAAAAAAATACAATTAATAGAAAGAAACACATAAAAATGCTTGAAACTCTAGAAAAAATAATAAGCACTCACTCTCCTAGTCGTACAGTGATCACTGTACGCTGATCTGGGCCAACAGTCGAGGAGGATGGAGCAAATGTAGATGCACTACCCACATTTGGTGTATCTGGTTCACTCGGAGGGATCAAAGGAAACTCTGGTGTTGATGGGGAAGATCCTCCACGACCTCGACCTATCGATGATGACGTCGATGGAGAGACTCCCCCTACAAAAGAACGACGTGACCCTCCACCTCTAGGCATATCTGTGAACATGAAAAATTTCTTAAATTAGTATAAGGAAGAATCAACATATCAAAAATTAAGAGTACTAACACTAGTCATCGTTGTCCTCTTCATCATCTAATTCAAACTCATCTTCAACAATTAACTCATCATTTGACCCCGAATCAAGTTCAGCCTCCTCCTCATCGTCGTCATCTTCATCTAGTTCTAATAAAGAACCATTTGTATCGTTTAGTGGACCGGGAGAAACATCATCGCTAGCACATACTGGTTGCAACCCCGATTGCTCCTCTTGAAAGGCTGATGATATCACAGTACTATTGCTAGTTGTTGATGTAGGCAGATCAACAATTGGTCTAGCCTTAATTTTACAAACTGCTAACCATTCACTTGTGTCTCGCCTTAAGCTCGGATAAGGTACAAAATATACTTGTTCGGCTTGCATTGCTAGAATAAAGGGTTCATACTTGTTGAAACGTCTTCTCTGGTTGACCTCCACGAGATTACCTTGAAGATGAACTTTCGTTCCAGTATTGGGAGTAGGATCGAACCAATCACATTTGAACAATACTGTTCTTTTGACTGGTAGCCTAGGGTATTCCAAGATTAGTATCTCATTTATCATACCATAGTAATCACTACTGGTCTCACAATAATTCGTCCCCTTAATGCACACTCCACTATTGACAGTCGCTTTTTGTGATCCATGAGTTGTTGTGTGAAATTTGTAACCGTTTACGAAGTAAACTGGAACGGATTTCACATTTCTTAAAGGCCAAAGAGCGAGGTCCTTAATGAATTGGTTGGAAATGCCATTCATGGGATCAAGTGCCTGAACCATAAAGAAGAACAAATCAAATTACACATTTATAGTAATTGAAAAGCAAAAGTGTTCGGGTTATGAAGATCTTACATATTGCCTAAACCAAGATGGAAATTGATTCTCTAATGCCGCATCAACCAAAGCCTCATTTACGATTCCATCACCTCGTAAGTAGTTGATATAAATACTTCATGTCCAAAAAAAAATACAAAAATTAGATTATTTGATCAAAATATAGGTTCTTGTCCATTTGTTGAACAATTATGTATTGAAAACTTACTTCACATATGGCTCAATCTCTTGACAATTAAGAAGAATGTAGGACTGAGCTGCCAATAGTTCTCTCTCCTCAAGTGGCCTGATCTTTGATCTTCCATATGCTCGACCCGGATGAGTAAATATAGAAAGATTCCCTTCAACCGTCTCCACATCACCCCCATCATCATTCCGAGGCACTTTCCTGTGTCTAGTGTGTACGTGAGGCTCAAAATAGAAACAACAAAAACTCGTAGTTTCTTCTACTAAATATGCATTACACATCGATCCTTCAACTCTAGCTTTATTTTTCACATTTTGTTTCAAGTGTCGAAGGAATCGTTCGAACGGATACATCCACCGATACTGAACTGGGCCTGCTATTCTTGCTTCATAAGGCAAGTGAACTGGTAGATGCTCCATTGAGTCAAAGAAGGCAGGAGGAAATATTCGCTCCAATTTACATAGAATAATGGGAATTTCCATCTCCAATCTCTTCATCTCCTCCACTCTCAGTGAAGAGCATGTCAATTCCTTGAAGAACAAGCTCAACTCTGTCAATGTTTGCCACACGTTACTCGGCAGCAATTCACGAAATGCTATTGGAATCAACCGTTGCATGAACACATGACAATCATGACTTTTCATCCCAAAAAGCTTATACTTTTTCATGTCCACACATCGGCCCATGTTTGACACATATCCATCTGGAAATTTCAGACTTGTAACCCATTCACAAACTGCTTGTTTGCTAGCCTTATCCAAACAGTAACACGCCTTCGGATATTTTCCCGTTTCAGGATTAACTTCTAACTCTTTTCGGCGGCATATTACTTTCATATCATCTCGTGCCTTGGCGTTATCTTTTGTCTTGCCTTCAATGTTCATGACAATGTTGAAAATATTTTCAAAGACATTTTTCTCAATGTGCATCACATCCAGATTGTGGCGAATGAGGTTAGTTCTCCATAAGGTAAATCCCAAAATATGCTACGCTTCTTCCAACCACAAATTGAAATTCTATTCATATGTTGATTCCACTGCTCTCCACCCTCCTCAGTGACTTTCTCCAACCCAAATGCACATATACGATTATATATCTCCTCGCCAGATCTTACTGGTGGTGCCATTTCAGTGACAACCATATTCTTTCTAAACCAGTTCTTGTTCCTTCTAAACGGATGGTTTATTGGTAAAAACTTGCGGTGGTTGTCAAACCACGATGTCTTACGTCCTCTTTGAAGAGTAAATGCTCCAGAATCTTCCATGCAATATGGACAAGCTAACTTCCCAGCCGTACTCCAACCAGACAACATCGAGTATGCTGGAAAGTCACTGATAGTCCACATAAGAGCAGCTCGTAGCTGAAAATTCTGCTTCAAAGATACATCCCATGTCTCAACACCATCCTCCCACAACATGCACAATTCATGAATCAATGGCTGTAGGAAGACATCTATTTTATGTTTAGGATTCTTCGGTCCAGGCACAATCACCGTCAGAAACATAAATTCATCTTTCATACACATCCAGGGAGGCAAATTGTATGGAGTGACTATCACTGGCCATGATGAATACTGTTGGCCCGATTGACCAAAAGGTTGAAAACCGTCTGTGCATAAACCCAGCCTCACATTACGTGCTTCGCCCGAAAATACTTGTTGAACTCGGTTGAAGTGTTTCCATGCCTCTGAATCCGAAGGGTGACACATTACTCCCTCTTCTTGGTCATGGTTATCATGCCACCTCATGTGCTCTGCTGTGGCCGCTGAAGCATACAATCTCTGTAGCCTCGGTGCTAAAGGAAAGTAGTACATATTTTGGTGTGGAACCTCCTTATTTTTCCCCGAATCCCTTCTTCTTCTACTCTGAAAACGAGGGTACTGACAGAATTTACAACTTCTCAAGTCAATGTCATTGCCCCAATATATCATGCACCCATTCAAACAACAATGTATCTTCTCCACCGGAAGCCCTAATCCTTGGACAAACTTTTTAGTGCTATAAAAGCTATCTGAAAGTGTGTTGTCCTCCGGTAATGCATCTTTAAATAATCTAGTGATTGCATCATAGCAATTCTCCGACAAATGATATTCAGACTTAATGCTCAGCAACCGTGCCGTAACCGATAGTTGAGAGACTGTTTCACACCCTGGCCTCAATTCTTGCTCCGCTCCTTGCAGCATGTCATACAATTTTTGTGCATTTGGGTTCAGAGATTCCTCAATATTTGATGGATCAAAGTTCGGGCCAACTGCATCCATCACCATTGTGTGGTAAGGATTAGGGATCTCCACATCTGATCTTGCAGACGCAGACGCAGACACCCACGTGTTAGTGTCTCCGCCATCATCAGTCCCTGCTCCAAAATAAGATTCTCCATGACGAGACCATATGTAATAATCCCGCACGAATCCCTTCTTCAAAAGATGGAGATGCACTTCTTCTGGTTCCCAAAATCTACGGTTATGGCATCGTACACATGGACATCTAATCTTTCTTCCATCCATGTTCTCTGGTTGAGAACGAGCATAGGCAATGAAATGTTGCACCCCCTCTATAAATTCCTGATTGAGAAGTCCATCAATTAGCCTAGCATACATCCACGACCTATGTATGCTTGACATTTTTTTTTCTTTCTAACAAAAGGTTAAAAAACAAGGTATTAGAGACATTAGTACTCTTCCTTGTGGTACAAAAACATCACATGTTGCTATAGAATTCAGAGAAATCAAAGCACAAGCATGCATGGGAAATAAAAGAAAGTAGCCTCATTTGGCCATATTTTCTAATTTAAGCCTCTAGTCCACTGAGTAAGCCATTTACGTTACTGTTTAGGTCCCTAACAAATGAGAATTTTATGCATTTAAAACATTAATTACTACCAGCAACATTTGATATTTTTCAGTATACATAAATGCATACACTTTAATCAAGGAGAAATCTAAGGCACCCACTTGAATTAAAACCTGTCAATCTATCCATTGCAACATTGCATGTTGATAACATGGATGAGTCTTGGGACTGAGAGACACTGATATAATGATCAATATATTAATTTTCAAGATTAGCTAGTCAACTCACTTATCAATTTGTACACTTAATGGTTAAGGGATGTAATAACATGGGAATTAATATATAATTAATGAAAATGAGTTAACTTACATTTTTCATAATTAAAGAATGACCAAATCTTGCATCAGGGCATTACAGTCTACTACAATTGTACTTAGTCCATTGTTGAAGCCTATAGATCTAAGTTATCGATCAAGAGATTAAGTTTACTTTTTGAGCATATTAATTAAAATGTGAACAACTTAATTTGAGGCCATTAACACTAAAAGGACAAGTCACAACAATTGATCAACCATGAAAGCTGACAAAGCTTCATTTCAAAGAAGCATGAGAGTTGAACCATAAACTTCATCATTTTAATGGATTACTCAGTGCACGAATCCCTTCTTCAAAAGCTGGAGATGGAACTGCGAAGATTTAACTAGGAACCCCAAGCCTCAAAAGTGATTCCATGAGTGAAAATAAGTGGACATGCTTCATACATACATATATATATACACACACATACTATCATACATACATATACATATATGTATAATAATTAATGGGGAAAAGGACATCATTATGTTTGTATGTAGTAATGAAGATAGAGAGTCTGACCTTGTCTAACTCTAATTGTCACTAACTGCCAGCTTAACAAAATCAATCCAGAAATGAGACTTTTCAAAGTGCAAATTGAAAATAGACCTACGTAATTATATAATGAAATAAGAATGAAAATTGACCACAAAATAGACTTTTCTAAGTGCAAATTACCCCACTAATCTACCATAATTCAATCAAGAATCTTGCCAACGAACTTCAATAATAATGCCATTAAAATGCAAAGGTCAAACATGTTCAATAATGCTATTAATAACAATGAAAATTCAGCACAAGAAAATAGACTTTGCTAAGTGCAAATGACCCCACCAATCTACCATATATAATTCAATCAAGAATCCTCCCTAACGAGCTTCAATATCTGTTTAAATGCAAGGGTCAAACCTGTCAACAAGCTTCAATAATGCTGTTAAAAGGTCTTCACCAAAAGAACCTCCCAGAATCCAGAATTGAGATAAGTTGAACTCAATCTGTCAGACAAAAAGAAAGAATCAGTCATAACAACAAAGCTAAGGAACTTGAGAGGCCACTAATGGAGATGAAAACAAGTACCTGATGAGCACTTTGAGTGGTAAGATCAGGATCAAAAGATCTACACTCAAGGATGACTCTGTATTTGTGGAGAATTTTCAAGACATCTTCGGCTCCTTCAAACATGAAGAATCAAGTTTTCAGCACATGACGAATCAAGCTTGAACATAATTGTAATAGTAATGGTTTCAAGAACAGAGAAAGACTTTACGAAATAGGGATAGGTTCAAGAGATTTCCCAGAGAAAGAGCTTCGACAATCCACTAGAAATCAAGAACTAGAATCCCCAAAAAAATCAAGAAAGAGGAAATGCAATTAGATGCCGCTTGCACCACCAACACTCGCAATCGGAAGAAGAGACAGAGGCGGGAGGTAGAACGGAGGAAATTGTGTGCCCTAGAATGGAATAAAGGGTGGGCCAAATTTAAATTTTTGGGAAAATAAAATAAATTACCGACGGAATTATTTCCGTCGGTAAGTGGTCACAAGTTAATTAATTTTTAAATAACTTAAAACATTAAATGAAAAACTTTTACCGACGGATTATTTCCGTCGGTAATTTATAATTATAACGAATTTTCTAAATTAAAAGTGAAATAAAAATAATTTAGCGACGGAAATAAATCCGTCGGTAAATTAACATATTACTGACAAAATTTTCGTCGGTAAAGCATCGCAAAAATTCGCGCCATGAATGGCGCCAAATATTGCCGACGGGAAAAACGGTCGGGAAAATAGGCGTCGGTAAATTGACGGTAATCCGTCGGTAATTAACGTATTGAAACTACCGTCGGTATGGCGTCGGAAATCGGTCGGAAATTGCCGATAGAACACTTCCGTCGGTAATTGACAGATTTCTTGTAGTGTAAGTTTCCTAGCTTATTTCAATGGCAAAACACCAATTTTCTATAACAAATGCACAAAACCGTTAAAAGCTCCTCCATAGAGAGAGTTGAGCAACTTCGGAACATCCAAGTTTCTCCGTGTACACTTTTTATTGTTCTTCTATGTCAAATTCTATAAGTACAAGCTTACAAGATTATTTCAATTCCAAAACAGCAACTTTCTGTGACAAATGGACAAAACCCTTAAAAGCTCCTCCATAGAGAGAGTTGAGCAACTTCGGACCATCAAAGTTGCTCGGTGTACACTTTTTATTGTTCTTCTATGTCACATTTTATGAATAGAAGCTTCCAAGATTATTTCGATTCCAAACCACCGACTTTCTATGACAAATGGACAAAACCGTTAAAAGTTCCTCCATAAAGAGACTTGAGCAACTTCGGACCGTTAAAGTTGCTCGGTGTACACTTTTTATTGTTCTTCTATGTCAAATTTTAAGAGTATAAATTTCCTAGCTTATTTCGATGGCAAAACACAAACTTTCTATGACAAATAGACAAAAGTGTTAAAAGCTCTTCTATAGAGAGATTTGAGCAACTTCGGACCATCAACGTTGCTCGGTGTACACTTTTTATTGTTCTTCTATGTCAAATTTTATGAATACAAGCTTCCAAGATTATTTTGATTCCAAAACACCAACTTTCTATGAAAAAATGGACAAAACCATGAAAAGCTCGTCCATAGAGAGAGTTGAACAACTTCGGACCATCAAAGTTCCTCGGTGTATACTTTTTATTGTTCTTCTATGTCAAATTTTATGAATACAAGCTTCCAAGATTATTTTGATTCCAAAACACCAACTTTCTATAACAAATGGACAAAACCGTTAAAAGCTCTTCCATAGAGAGGGTTGAGCAACTTCGGACCATCCAAGTTTCTCATTGTACACTTTCTACTATTCTTCTATGTAAAATTTTATAAGTAGAAGCTTCGAAGATTATTTCTATTGCAAAACTCCAACCTTCTATGACAAATGACAAAACCGTTAAAAGCTCCTCCATAGAGAGAGTTGAGCAACTTCGGACCATTAAAGTTGATCGGTGTACACTTTTTATTGTTCTTCTATGTCAAATTTTACAAGTATAAGTTTCCTAGATTATTTCGATGGCAAAACACCAACTTTCTATGACAAATGGACAGAAGTGTTAAAAGCTCCTCCATAGAGAGAGTTGAGCAAGTTCGAACAATAAAAGTTGCTCGGCGTACACTTTTTAAAATTCTTCTATGTCAAATTTTATGAGTAGAAGCTTCCATGATTATTTCGATTCCAAAACACTAACTTTCTATGACAAATGAAAAAACCGTTAAAAGCAACTCCATAGAGAGAGTTGAGCAACTTCGGACCATCCAAGTTTCTCCGTGTACACTTTTTATTGTTCTTCTATGTCAAATTTTATAAGTAGAAGCTTACAAGATTATTTCGATTCCAAAACACCAACTTTCTATGAGAAATGGACAAAACCCTCAAAAGCTCATCCATGGAGAGAGTTGAGCAACTTCGGACCATCAAAGTTGCTCAGTGTTCACTTTTTATTGTTCTTCTCTGTCAAATTTTATGAGTAGAAGCTTCCAAGATTATTTCGATTCCAAAACACCAAATTTCTATGACAAATGGACAAAACCGTTAAAAGCTCCTCCATAGAGAGACTTGAGCAACATCGGACCATTAAAGTTGCTCGGTGTACACTTTTTATTGTTCTTCTATGTGAAATTTTATGAGTATAAGCTTCGGAGACTTTTTCGATACCAAAACACCAACTTTCTATGACAAATTGACAAAACCGTGAAAAACTACTCCAAAGAGAGAGTTGAGCAACTTTGGACTATAAAAGTTGTTCGATGTACACTTTTTACGATTCTTCTATGTCAAATTATACGAGTATAAGCTTCCTAGATTATTTCGATGACAAAACAACAACTTTCTATGGCAAATGGCCAAAACAGCCAAAAGCTCCTCCATAGAGAGAGTTGAGCAACTTCGGACCATCGTTGTTCCTCGGTTTACACATTTTATTGTTTTTCAATGTCAAATTTTATAAGTAGACGCTTCCAAGATTATTTCGATTCCAAAACACCAACTTTCTATAACAAACGGACAAAACCGTTAAAATCTCCTCCATAGAGATAGTTGAGCAACTTCGGACCATCAAAGTTCCTCGGTGTACACATTTTATTATTCTTCTATGTCAAATTTTATGAATACAAGCTTCCAAGATTATTTCGATTCCAAAACACCGACTTTCAATGACAATTGGATAAAAACGTTAAAAGCTCATCCATAGAGAGACTTGAGCAACTTCGGACCATTAAAGTTGCTCGGTGTACACTTTTTATTGTTCTTCTATGTCAAATTTTATGAGTATAAGTTTCCTAGCTTATTTCGATGGCAAAACAACAATTTTCTATAACAAATGGACAAAAACGTTAAAAGCTCCTCCATAGAGAGACTTGAGCAATTTCGGACCATCCAAGTTTTTCCGTGTACACTTTTTATTGTTCTTCTATGTCAAATTTTATAAGTAGAAGCTTACAAGATTATTTCGATTCCAAAACACCAACTTTCTGTGACAAATGGATAAAACCCTTAAAAGCTCCTCCATAGAGAGAGTTGAGCAACTTCGGACTATCAAAGTTGTTCGGTGTACACTTTTTATTGTTCTTCTATGTCAAACTTTATGAATAGAAGCATTCAAGATTATTTCGATTCCAAAATACCGACTTTCTATGACAAATGGATAAAAACGTTAAAAGCTCCTTATCACGCCCCGTTTCCGGAGACGCGACTGGGTGCTCTCTCTGCACCCATCCTAAGTCACTAGTGTGAACATCCGGGATCAACCGGAAATCCGCGGCACCTCCCCGTATATTGGAGAGCGCCCACCTGCATTAGAAACGCAGCAACAACAACATCACACTAGCAACCTAGCAAACATAGGCCTCGGGCCTCAACCACATGCAATCCTGACCCTAGGCCTCAGGCCATCCACTACCAGCATGCACAAACTGATGGCATCACATATAAATCAACACACAGATTTATAAAATATCAAATATAACCATAAATCAACATCTACATCCACATACAAGCACCACCGTGCCAAATGGTTATATTCTCTCAACATAGATATACTACGTACACCCACATGCATAGAGTATATCTCTAGCACCCTATTCTATCCAGGGCCATCCATGACACGACCTGCTCACCGATCCGCAGCACTAGTACCTGTACCAGTGTCTCCTGTGAAAGGAAGAAAGTAAAGGAGTGAGCTAGAAGCTCAGTAGGGTATGAAGTAAACATCAATATAGGTAGAACCAAAAGGAAGCAATGCATCAATATGTAACTACCACATGAACGTATACTCAACAAATTCACATCAACATTTACCCGGACAACCCTTTCGGAGCATAACAACCACAATATCATTGCAACTCAATGAAATATTGCACGGGAGCAAGCTCACCACAACCAACCACTCCTAGGATCATCCGGTTGCGTGAACCTATCACGCCCGCACCCCACAAGGCAAGTCACTCTTGACCTTACCCCTAGTGCGTTACCCTACTTGGAGTTCACATGACTCAGTGATAACTCTCATCACCTCGTCATCCCTCCAAGTAGCTTTCAAGAAACCTAAGGAGCCCCGAGTCCATACCCGGTCCCCCATGCAACTCTAATGCATTATGTCATGACATGCTGAATAGATATATATATGAAAAACCTACATATATATATATATACATAACTACCATGATGCATGAACGGAAATCACATCGTGTCCATAGGAGATGGAACACACACACTCGGGTCATGCAACATCAAGAATCAACAAGAATCACAATTAGGGTTCGTTTCTCCTTAGGAGCAATTAAGGCGGAAACACAAATGGGACGACCAATGAGGAATCGAAAAGCTCTTTACATATCGAAAATGAACGATAGAAAGTATGGTTGGAAATCCCCTACCTCGTGTCGAGTAAATTACCACAATTTCCCAAATTTCGTTCCTAGGGTTCCGGTTTGCCCAAACCTACAATGTGGCATAACCGAACCCTCACAAGCATCAATAAACAACCAAAAACTCATATAAACATCAATTATATCCATAATTTCGAAATTACTCACCTTCTCTCTCTAGAAATTTCTCCAAAATCCTCCAAACTCAACCCAAGCTCAATTCTACTCCAAATCACAAACCAATCTACATAAACATCCAAAATCAACCTATAAACAATATATCTAAAGCATAGCACTCAACTCTTCAAGAATCTAGAAAATCTAGAAAAACCTAGAATTTACAAAAACTATGAAAAACTTACCAAATCACTTGAATCAACCTTGAATCTTCCTTACTTAGCTTCAAGGATCATCAATCCACAATCTCCAAGTCAATCTCTTGCCAAAATCTCCTTCTCTCTCTTCTTCTCTCTCACTTTCTCTCTCTAGCCGGGCTCTCAAGCTTGGAAATGCCCAGAAATGCCTAAAACTAAGCTTAAAAACTGATTTCCCGATAACCGTCCGGACGCCTCAAGTGACCGTCCGGACGCTTGCCTCTTCCTCCACTCTCTGCCCACTTCGTAGGCTTAACCTCCGGACGCCTCGTTAAGGTGTCCGGACGGTCTGCTGTTCACAGCACCAAAACTTCCTCTAAAAATTTCTCTGCCTCAGTTCCTGCACAAACCATCCGGACGGCTGTTTTGTGTGTCCGGACGGTCTCTGTTTCTCAGAAACCCAGTTTTCTTAAACTTTAGTTTCCGGCTCGGTTCAAGCTTCGATTTGATATATTACGGGCCCGAAACAGACATGTATACAAAAAGTTATGCCCCATTTACCGAACCAAGCTTAAAAACTATTTTTCCGTGAATTCGTACTTCTCGGATCATCCGTTTTACAACTCAAAACTAAAATTTTTGGGTCGGGGTTTCACACTCCTCCATAGAGAGATTTGAGCAACTTCGGACCATTAAAGTTGCTCGGTGTACACTTTTCATTGTTCTTCTATGTCAAATTTTACGAGTATAAGTTTCCTAGCTTATTTCGATGGCAAAACACCAACTTTCTATGACAAATGGACAAAAGTGTTAAAAGCTCCTCTATAGAGAGAGTTGAGCAACTTCGGACCATCAAAGTTGCTCGGTGTATACTTTTTATTATTCGTCTATGTCAAATTTTATGAATACAAGCTTCCAAGATTATTTTGATTCCAAAACACCAACTTTCTATGACAAATGGACAAAAGCGTTAAAAGCTCTCCTCCATAGAGAGAGTTGAGCAACTACGGACCATCCAAGTTTCTCCGTGTACACTTTTTATTGTTCTTGTATGTCAAATTTTATAAGTAGTACCTTACAAGATTATTTCGAATCCAAAACACCAACTTTCTGTGACAAATGGAAAAAACCCTTAAAAGCTCCTCCATAGAAAGAGTTGAGCAACTTCGGACCATCAAAGTTGCTCGGTGTACACTTTTTATTGTTCTTCTATGTCAAATTTTATGAATAGAAGCTTTCAAGATTATTTCGATTCCAAAACACCGACTTTCTATGACAAATGGACAAAACCGTTAGAAGCTCCTCCATAGAGAGAGTTGAGCAACTTCGGACCATTAAAGTTGCTCGGTGCACACTTTTTATTGTTCTTCTATGTCAAATTTTACAAGTATAACTTTCCTAGATTATTTCGATGGCAAAACACCAACTTTCTATGAAAAATGGACAAAAGTGTTAAAAGCTCCTCCATAGAGAGAGTTGAGCAAGTTCGAACAATAAAAGTTGCTCAGCGTACACTTTTTAAAATTCTTCTATGTCAAATTTTACGAGTATAAGCTTCAAAGACTTCTTCGATACCAAAACACCAACTTTGTTTGACAAATGGACAAAACCGTCAGAAACTACTCCATAGAGAGAGTTGAGCAAGTTTGGACCATCAAAGTTGTTCGATGTACACTTTTTACGATTCTTCTATGTCAAATTGTACGAGTATAAGCTTCCTAGATTATTTCGAGGACAAAACAACAACTTTCTATGAAAAACGGATAAAACAGCTAAAAGCTCCTCCATAGAGAGAGTTGAGCAACTTCGGACCATCATAGTTCCTCATTGTACACATTTTATTGTTCTTCAATCTCAAATTTTATAATTAGATGCTTCCAAGATTATTTCGATTCCAAAACACTAAATTTCTATGACAAATGGAAAAAACCGTTAAAAGCTCCTCCATAGAGAGAGTTGAGCAACTTCGTACCGTCCAAGTTTCTCCGTGTACACTTTTTATTGTTCTTCTATGTCAAATTTTATAATTAGATGCTTCCAAGATTATTTCGATTCCAAAACACTAACTTTCTATGAGAAATAGACAAAACCCTCAAAAGGTCCTCCATGGATAGAGTTGAGCAACTTCGGACCATCAAAGTTTCTCAGTGTACACTTTTTATTGTTCTTCTATGTCAAATTTTATGAGTAGAAGCTTCCAAGATTATTTCGATTCCAAAACACCAAATTTCTATGACAAATGGACAAAACCGTTAAAAGCTCCTCCATAGAGAGACTTGAGCAACATCGGACTATTAAAGTTGCTCGGTGTACACTTTTTATTGTTCTTCTATGTGAAATTTTATGAGTATAAGCTTCGAAGACTTTTTCGATACCAAAACAACAACTTTCTATGACAAATTGACAAAACCGTGAAAAACTACTCCATAGAGAGAGTTGAGCAAGTTTGGACCATAAAAGTTGTTCGATGTACACTTTTTACGATTCTTCTATGTCGATTTGTACGAGTATAAGCTTCCTAGATTATTTCGATGACAAAACAACAACTTTCTATGACAAATGGACAAAACAGCCAAAAACTCCTCCATAGAGATAGTTGAGCAACTTTGGACCATCGTTGTTCCTCGGTGTACACATTTTATTGTTTTTCAATGTCAAATTTTATAAGTAGATGCTTCCAAGATTATTTCGATTCCAAAACACCAACTTTATATGATAAATGGAAAAAACCGTTAAAAGCTCCTCTATAGAGAGAGTTGAGCAACTTCGGACCATCAAAGTTCCTCGGTGTACATATTTTATTGTTCTTCTATGTCAAATTTTATAAGTAGAAGCTTCCAAGATTATTTCGATTGCAAAACACCAACTTTCTATGACAAATGGACAAAACCGTTAAAAGCTCCTCCATAGAGAGAGTTGAGCAACATCGGACTTTCAAAGATGCTCGGTGTGCACTTTTTATTGTTCTTCTATGTCAAATTTTATGAATACAAGCTTCCAAGATAATTTCGATTCCAAAACCCCGACTTTCAATGACAAATGGATAAAAATGTTAAAAGCTCCTTCATAGAGAGACTTGAGCAACTTCGGACCATTAACGTTGCTCGGTGTACACTTTTTATTGTTCTTCTATGTCAAATTTTACGAGTATAAGTTTCCTAGCTTATTTCGATGGCAAAACACCAATTTTCTACAACAAATGGACAAAAACGTTAAAAGCTCCTCCATAGAGAGAGTTGAGCAATTTTGGACCATCCTAGTTTCTCCGTGTACACTATTAATTGTTCTTCTATGTCAAATTTTATAAGTAGAAGATTACAAGATTATTTCGATTCCAAAACAGCAACTTTCTGTGACAAATGGACAAAACCCTTAAAAGCTCCTCCATAGAGAAAGTTGAGCAACTTCGAACCATCAAAATTCCTCGGTGTACACATTTTATTGTTCTTCTATGTCAAATTTTATACGTAGAAGCTTCCAAGATTATTTCGATTCCAAAACACCAACTTTCTATGACAAATGGACAAAACCGTTAAAAGCTCCTCCATAGAGAGAGTTGAGCAACTTCGGACTATCAAAGTTGCTCGGTGTGCACTTTTTATTGTTCTTCTATGTCAAATTTTATGAATACAAGCTTCCAAGATTATTTCGATTCCAAAACACCGACTTTCAATGACAAATGGAGAAAAACGTTAAAAGCTCCTCCATAAAGAGACTTGAGCAACTTCGGACTATTAAAGTTGCTCGGTGTACACTTTTTATTGTTCTTCTATGTCAAATTTTACGAGTATAAGTTTCCTAGCTTATTTCGATGGCAAAACACCAATTTTCTATAACAAATGGACAAAAACGTTAAAAGCCCCTCCATAGAGAGAGTTGAGCAATTTCGGACCATCCAAGTTTCTCCGTGTACACTTTTTATTGTTCTTCTATGTCAAATTTTATAAGTAGAAGCTTAGAAGATTATTTCGATTCCAAAACACCGACTTTCTATGACAAATGGACAAAAGCTTTAAAAGCTCCTCTATAGAGAGATTTGAGCAACTTCGGACCATCAACTTTGCTCGGTGTACACTTTTTATTGTTCTTCTATGTCAAATTTTATGAATACAAGCTTCCAAGATTATTTTGATTCCAAAACATTAACTTTCTATGACAAATGGACAAAACCGTGAAAAGCTCCTCCATAGAGAGAGTTGAACAACTTCGGACCATCAAAGTTGCTCGGTGTATACTTTTTATTGTTCTTCTATGTCAAATTTTATGAATACAAGCTTCCAAGATTATTTTGATTCCAAGACACCAACTTTCTATAACAAATGGACAAAACCGTTAAAAGCTCCTCCATAGAGAGGGTTGAGCAACTTCGGACCATCCAAGTTTCTCAGTGTACACGTTCTATTATTCTTCTAAGTCAAATTTTATAAGTAGAAGCTTTCAAAATTATTTAGATTGCAAAACTCCAACCTTCTATGACAAATGGACAAAACCGTTAAAAGCTCCTCCATAGAGAGAGTTAAGCAATTTCGGACCATTAAAGTTGCTCGGTGTACACTTTTTATTGTTCTTCTATGTCAAATTTTATAAGTAGAAGCTTCCAAGATTATTTCGATTCCAATACACGAACTTTCTATGACAAATGGACAAAACCGTTAAAAGCTCATCCATAGAGAGAGTTGAGCAACTTCGGACCATAAAGGTTGCTCGGTGTATACATTTTATTGTTCTTCTATGTCAAATTTTATGAGAAGAAGCTTCCAAGATTATTTCGATTGCAAAACTCCAACTTTCTATGACAAATGGACAAAACAGTTAAAAGCTCATCCATAGAGAGAGTTGAGCAACTTCAGACCATTAAAGTTGCTCGGTGTACACTTTTTATTGTTCTTCTATGTCAAATTTTACGAGTATAAGTTTCCTAGATTATTTCGATGGCAAAACACCAACTTTCTATGAAAAATGGACAAAAGTGTTAAAAGCTCCTCCATAGAGAGAGCTGATCAAGTTCGAACAATAAAAGTTGCTCGGCGTACACTTTTTAAAATTCTTCTATGTCAAATTTTACGAGTATAAGCTTCGAAGACTTCTTCGATACCAAAACACCAACTTTCTTTGATAAATGGACAAAACTGTCAAAAACTACTCCATAGAGAGAGTTGAGCAAGTTTAGACCATCAAAGTTGTTCGATGTACACTTTTTACGATTCTTCTATGTCAAATTGTACGAGTATAAGCTTCCTAGATTATTTCGAGGACAAAACAACAACTTTCTATGACAAATGTACAAAACATCTAAAAGCTCCTCCATAGAGAGAGTTGAGCAACTTCAGACCATCATAGTTCCTCAGTGTAGACATTTTATTGTTCTTCAATCTCAAATTTTATAAGTAGATGCTTCCAAGATTATTTCGATTCCAAAACACTAACTTTCTATGACAAATGGAAAAAACCGTTAAAAGCTCCTCCATAGAGAGAGTTGAGCAATTTCGGACCATCCAAGTTTCTCCGTGTACACTTTTTATTGTTCTTCTATGTCAAATTTTATAAGTAGAAGCTTACAAGATTATTTCAATTCCAAAACACCGACTTACTATGACAAATGGACAAAAGCGTTAAAAGCTCCTTTATAGAGAGATTTGAGAAACTTCGGACCATCAACGTTGCTCGGTGCACACTTTTTATTGTTCTTCTATGTCAAATTTTATGAATACAAGCTTCCAAGATTATTTTGATTCCAAAACACCAACTTTCTATGACAAATGGACAAAACCGTGAAAAGCTCCTCCATAGAGAGAGTTGAACAACTTGGGACCATCAAAGTTGCTCGGTGTATACTTTTTATTGTTCTTCTATGTCAAATTTTATGAATACAAGCTTCCAAGATTATTTTTATTCCAAAACACCAACTTTCTATGACAAATGGACAAAACCATGAAAAGCTCCTCTATAGAGAGATTTGAGAAACTTCGGACCATCAACGTTGCTTGGTGCACACTTTTTATTGTTCTTCTATGTCAAATTTTATGAATACAAGCTTCCAAGATTATTTTGATTCCAAAACACCAACTTTCTATGAAAAATGGACAAAACCGTTAAAAGCTCATCCATAGAGAAAGTTGAGGAACTTCGGACCATAAAGGTTGCTCGGTGTATACTTTTTATTGTTCTTCTATGTCAAATTTTATGAGAAGAAGCTTCCAAGATTATTTCGATTGCAAAACTCCAACTTTCTATGACAAATGGACAAAACCGTTAAAAGCTCATCTATAGAGAGAGTTGAGCAACTTCGGACCATCAAAGTTGCTCGGTTTACACTTTTTATTGTTCTTCTATGTCTAATTTTACAAGTATAAGTTTCCTAGATTATTTCGATGGCAAAACACCAACTTTCTATGACAAATGGACAAAAGTGTTAAAAGCTCCTCCATGGAGAGAGTTGAGCAAGTTCGAACAATAAAAGTTGCTCAGCGTACACTTTTTAAAATTCTTCTATGTCAAATTTTACGATATTAGCTTCAAAGACTTCTTCGACACCAAAACATCAACTTTCTATGACAAATGGATAAAAGCCTTAAAAGCTCCTCCATAGAGAGAGTTGAGCAACTTCGGACCATCAAAGTTGTTCGGTGTACACTTTTTATTGTTCTTGTATGTCACATTTTATGAATAGAAGCTTCAAAGATTATTTCGATTCCAAACCACCGACTTTCTATGACAAATGGACAAAACCGTTAAAAGCTCCTCCATAAAGAGACTTGAGCAACTTCGGACCATTAAAGTTGCTTGGTGTACACTTTTTATTGTTCTTCTATGTCAAATTTTATGAGTATAAGTTTCCTAGTTTATTTCGATATCAAAACACCAACTTTCTATGACAAATGGACAAAAGCGTTAAAAGCTCCTCTATAGAGAGATTTGAGAAACTTTAGACCATCAACGTTGCTCGGTGCACACTTTTTATTGTTCTTCTATGTGAAATTTTATGAATACAAGCTTCCAAGATTATTTTGATTCCAAAACACTAACTTTCTATGACAAATGGACAAAACCGTGAAAAGCTCCTCCATAGAGAGAGTTGAACAACTTCGGACCATCAAAGTTGCTTGGTGTAGACTTTTTATTATTCTTCTATGTCAAATTTTATGAATACAAGCTTCCAAGATTATTTTGATTCCAAAACACCAACTTTCTATAACAAATGGACAAAACCGTTAAAAGCTCCTCCATAGAGAGGGTTGAGCAACTTCGGACCATCCAAATTTCTCCGTGTACACTTTTTATTCTTCTTCTATGTCAAATTTTATAAGTAGAAGCTTACAAGATTATTTCGATTCCAAAACACCAACTTTCTATGAGAAATTGACAAAACCCTCAAATGCTCCCCCATGGAGAGAATTGAGCAACTTCGGACCATCAAAGTTGCTCAGTGTACACTTTTTATTGTTCTTCTATGTCAAATTTTAAGAATACAAGCTTCCAAGATTATTTTGATTCCAAAACACCAACTTTCTATAACAAATGGACAAAACCGTTAAAAGCACCTCCATAGAGAGGGTTGAGCAACTTCGGACCATTAAAGTTGCTCGGTGAACACTTTTTATTGTTATTGTATGTCACATTTTATGAATAGAAGCTTCAAAGATTATTTCGATTCCAAACCACCGACTTTCTATGACAAATGGACAAAACCGTTAAAAGCTCCTCCATAATGAGACTTGAGCAACTTCGGACCATTAAAGTTGCTCGGTGTACACTTTTTATTGTTCTTCTATGTCAAATTTTATGAGTATAAGTTTCCTAGTTTATTTCGATATCAAAACACCAACTTTCTATGACAAATGGACAAAAGCGTTAAAAGCTCCTCTATAGAGAGATTTGAGAAACTTCGGACCATCAACGTTGCTCGGTGCACACTTTTTATTGTTCTTCTATGTCAAATTTTATGAATACAAGCTTCCAAGATTATTTTGATTCCAAAACACCAACTTTCTTTGACAAATGGACAAAACCGTGAAAAGCTCCTCCATAGAGAGAGTTGAACAACTTCGGACCATCAAAGTTGCTCGGTGTATACTTTTTATTATTCTTCTATGTCAAATTTCGTGAATACAAGCTTCCAAGATTATTTTGATTCCAAAACACTAACTTTCTATAACAAATGGACAAAACCGTTAAAAGCTCCTCCATAGAGAGGGTTGAGCAACATCGGACCATCCAAGTTTCTCCGTGTACACTTTTTATTGTTCTTCTATGTCAAATTTTATAAGTAGAAGCTTACAAGATTATTTCGATTCCAAAACACCAACTTTCTATGAGAAATGGACAAAACCCTCAAAAGCTCCTCCATGGAGAGAATTGAGCAACTTCGGACCATCAAATTTGCTCAGTGTACACTTTTTATTGTTCTTCTATGTCAAATTTTAAGAATACAAGCTTCCAAGATTATTTTGATTCCAAAACACCAACTTTCTATAACAAATGGACAAAACCGTTAAAAGCACCTCCATAGAGAGGGTTGAGCAACTTCGGACCATTAAAGTTGCTCGGTGTACACTTTTTATTGTTATTGTATGTCACATTTTATGAATAGAAGCTTCAAAGATTATTTCGATTCCAAACCACCGACTTTCTATGACAAATGGACAAAACCGTTAAAAGCTCCTCCATAATGAGACTTGAGCAACTTCGGACCATTAAAGTTGCTCGGTGTACACTTTTTATTGTTCTTCTATGTCAAATTTTATGAGTATAAGTTTCCTAGTTTATTTCGATATCAAAACACCAACTTTCTATGACAAATGGACAAAAGCGTTAAAAGCTCCTCTATAGAGAGATTTGAGAAACTTCGGACCATCAACGTTGCTCGGTGCACACTTTTTATTGTTCTTCTATGTCAAATTTTATGAATACAAGCTTCCAAGATTATTTTGATTCCAAAACACCAACTTTCTATGACAAATGGACAAAACCGTGAAAAGCTCCTCCATAGAGAGAGTTGAACAACTTCGGACCATCAAAGTTGCTCGGTATATACTTTTTCTTGTTCTTCTATCTCAAATTTTATGAATACAAGCTTCCAAGATTATTTTGATTCCAAAACACCAACTTTCTATAACAAATGGACAAAACCGTTAAAAGCTCCTCCATAGAGAGGGTTGAGCAACTTCGGACCATCCAAGTTTCTCAGTGTACACTTTCTATTACTCTTCTAAGTCAAATTTTATAAGTAAGCTTCCAAGATTATTTTGATTGCAAAATTCCAACCTTCTATGACAAATGGACAAAACCGTTAAAAGCTCCTCCATAGAGAGAGTTGAGCAACTTCGGACCATTAAAGTTGCTCTGTGTACACTTTTTATTGTTCTTCTATGTCAAATTTTATAAGTATAAGTTTCCTAGATTATTTCGATGGCAAAACACCAACTTTCTATGAAAAATGGGCAAAAGTTTTAAAAGCTCCTCCATAGAGAGAGTTGAGCAAGTTCGAACAATAAAAGTTGCTCAGCGTACACTTTTCAAAATTCTTCTATGTCAAATTTTACGAGTATTAGCTTCGAAGACTTCTTCGATACCAAAACACCAACTTTCTTTGACAAATGGACAAAACCGTCAAAAACTACTCCATAGAGAGGGTTGAGCAAGTTTGGACCATCAAAGTTGTTCGATGTACACTTTTTATGATTCTTCTATGTCAAATTATACGAGTATAAGCTTCCTAGATTATTTCGAGGACAAAACAACAACTTTCTATGACAAATGGACAAAACAGCTAAAAGCTCCTCCATAGAGAGAGTTGAACAACTTCGGACCATCAAAGTTGCTCAGTGTATACTTTTTATTGTTCTTCTATCTCAAATTTTATGAATACAAGCTTCTAAGATTATTTCGATTCCAATACACCAACTTTCTATGACAAATGGGAAAAACCGTTAAAAGCTCATCCATAGAGAAAGTTGAGGAACTTCGGACCATAAAGGTTGCTCGGTGTATACTTTTTATTGTTCTTCTATGTCAAATTCTATGAGAAGAAGCTTCCAAGATTATTTCGATAGCAAAACTCCAACTTTCTACGACAAATGGACAAAACCGTTAAAAGCTCATCCATAGAGAGAGTTGAGCAACTTTGGACCATCAAAGTTGCTCGGTTTACACTTTTTATTGTTCTTCTATGTCAAATTTTACAACTATAAGTTTCCTAGATTATTTCGATGGCAAAACACCAACTTTCTATGAAAAATGGACAAAAGTTTTAAAAGCTCCTCCATAGAGAGAGTTGAGCAAGTTCGAACAATAAAAGTTGCTCAGCGTACACTTTTCAAAATTCTTCTATGTCAAATTTTACGAGTATTAGCTTCGAAGACTTCTTCGATACCAAAACACCAACTTTCTTTGACAAATGGACAAAACCGTCAAAAACTACTCCATAGAGAGGGTTGAACAAGTTTGGACCATCAAAGTTGTTCGATGTACACTTTTTATGATTCTTCTATGTCAAATTATACGAGTATAAGCTTCCTAGATTATTTCGAGGACAAAACAACAACTTTCTATGACAAATGGACAAAACAGCTAAAAGCTCCTCCATAGAGAGAGTTGAGCAACTTCGGACCATCATAGTTCCTCGGTGTACACATTTTATTGTTATTCAATCTCATATTTTATAAGTAGATGATTCCAAGATTATTTCGATTCCAAAATACTAACTTTCTATGACAAATGGGAAAAACCGTTAAAAGCTCCTCCATAGAGAGAGTTGAGCAACTTCGGACCGTCCAAGTTTCTCCGTGTACACTTTTTATTGTTCTTCTATTTCAACTTTTATAAGTAGATGCTTACAAGATTATTTCGATTCCAAAACACCAACTTTCTATGAGAAATTGACAAAACCCTCAAAAGCTCCTCCATGGAGAGAGTTGAGCAACTTCGGACCATCAAAGTTGCTCAGTGTACACTTTTTATTGTTTTTTTATGTCAAATTTTAAGAATACAAGCTTCCAAGATTATTTTGATTCCAAAACACCAACTTTCTATAACAAATGGACAAAACCGTTAAAAGCTCCTCCATAGAGAGGGTTGAGCAACTTCGGACCATCCATGTTTTTCAGTGTACACTTTCTATTATTTTTCTATGTCAAATTTTATAAGTAGAAGCTTCCAAGATTATTTCGATTGCAAAATTCCAACCTTCTATGACAAATGGACAAAACCGTTAGAAGCTCCTCCATAGAGAGAGTTGAGCAACTTCGGACCATTAAAGTTGCTCGGTGTACACCTTTTATTGTTCTTCTATGTCAAATTTTACAAGTATAAGTTTCCTAGATTATTTGGATGGCAAAACACCAACTTTCTATGAAAAATGGACAAAAGTGTTAAAAGCTCCTCCATAGAGAGAGTTGAGCAAGTTCGAACAATAAAAGTTGCTCGGCGTACACTTTTTAAAATTCTTATATGTCAAATTTTAAGAGTATAAGCTTCGAACACTTCTTCGATACCAAAACACCAACTTTCTTTGACAAATGGACAAAACCGTCAAAAACTACTCCATAGAGAGAGTTGAGCAAGTTTGGACCTTCAAAGTTGTTCGATGTACACTTTTTACGATTCTTCTATGTCAAATTCTACGAGTATAAGCTTCCTAGATTATTTCGAGGACAAAACAACAACTTTCTATGACAAATGGACAAAATAGCTAAAAGCTCCTCCATAGAGAGAGTTGAGCAACTTCGGACCATCATATTTCCTCGGTGTACACATTTTATTGTTCTTCAATCTCAAATTTTATAAGTAGATGCTTCCAAGATTATTTCGATTCCAAAACACTAACTTTCTATGACAAATGGACAAAACCGTTAAAAGCTCCTCCATAGAGAGAGTTGAGCAACTTCGGACCGTCCAAGTTTCTCCGTGTACACTTTTTATTGTTCTTCTATGTCAAATTTTATAAGTAGAAACTTACAAGATTATTTCGATTCCAAAACACCAACTTTCTATGAGAAATGGACAAAACCCTCAAAAGCTCCTCCATGGAGAGAGTTGAGCAAATTCGGACCATCAAAGTTGCTCAGTGTACACTTTTTATTGTTCTTCTATGTCAAATTTTAAGAATACAAGCTTCCAAGATTATTTTGATTCCAAAACACCAACTTTCTATAACAAATGGACAAAACCGTTAAAAGCTCCTCCATAGAGAGGGTTGAGCAACTTCGGACCATTAAAGTTGCTCGGTGTACACTTTTTATTGTTCTTGTATGTCACTTTTTATGAATAGAAGCTTCAAAGATTATTTCGATTCCAAACCACCGACTTTCTATGACAAATGGACAAAACCGTTAAAAGCTCCTCCATAAAGAGACTTGAGCAACTTCAGACCATTAAAGTTGCTCAGTGTACACTTTTTATTGTTTTTCTATGTCAAATTTTACGAGTATAAGTTTCCCAGTTTATTTCGATATCAAAACACCAACTTTATATGACAAATGGACAAAAGCGATAAAAGCTCCTCTATAGAGAGATTTGAGAAACTTCGGACCATCATTGTTGCTCGGTGCATACTTTTTATTGTTCTTCTATGTCAAATTTTATGAATACAAGCTTCCAAGATTATTTTGATTCCAAAACACCAACTTTCTATGACAAATGGACAAAACCGTGAAAAGCACCTCCATAGAGAGAGTTGAACAACTTCGGACCATCAAAGTTGCTCGGTGTAGACTTTTTATTGTTCTTCTATTTCAAATTTTATGAATACAAGCTTCCAAGATTATTTTGATTCCAAAACACCAACTTTCTGTAACAAATGGACAAAACCGTTAAAAGCTCCTCCATAGAGAAGATTGAGCAACTTCGGACCATCCAAGTTTCTCAGTGTACACTTTCTATAATTCTTCTAGGTCAAATTTTATAAGTAGAAGCTTCCAAAATTATTTCGATTCCAATACACCAACTTTCTATGACAAATGGACAAAACCGTTAAAAGCTCATCCATAGAGAAAGTTGAGGAACTTCGGACCATAAAGGTTGCTCGGTGTATACTTTTTATTGTTCTTCTACGTCAAATTTTATGAGAAGAAGCTTCCAAGATTATTTCGATTTCAAACCATCGACTTTCTATGACAAATGGACAAAACCGTGAAAAGCTCCTCCATAGAGAGAGTTGAACAACTTCGGACCATCAAAGTTGCTCGGTGTATACTTTTTATTGTTCTTCTATGTCAAATTTTATGAATACAAGCTTCCAAGATTATTTTGATTCCAAAACTCCAACTTTCTATAACAAATGGACAAAACCGTTAAAAGCTCCTCCATAGAGAGGGTTGAGCAACTTCGGACCATCCATGTTTCTCAGTGTACACTTTCTATTATTCTTCTATGTTAAATTTTATAAGTAGAAGCTTCCAAGATTATTTAAAATGCAAAACTCCAACCTTCTATGACAAATGGACAAAATCGTTAAAAACTCCTCCATAGAGAGAGTTGAGCAACTTCGGACCATTAAAGTTGCTCGGTGTACACTTTTTATTGGTTTTCTATCTCAAATTTTACAACTATAAGTTTCCTAAATTATTTCGATGGCAAAACACCAACTTTCTATGAAAAATGGATAAAAGTGTTAAAAGCTCCTTCATAGAGAGAGTTGAGCAAGTTCGAACAATAAAAGTTGCTCGGCGTACACTTTTTAAAATTCTTCTATGTCAAATTTTACGAGTATAAGCTTCGAAGACTTCTTCGATACCAAAACACCAACTTTCTTTGACAAATGGACAAAACCGTCAAAAACTACTCC